>OX596210.1:10409991-11692566 GCA_951394215.1 Glyphodes perspectalis
GTTCCCTCGCCCTCATTCGAATTCATACATACATACATACCCACTCACAGTCTCAATCTTACATACGCACTAATATTACTTTAAGGCGACCACTTTTATAATCCTTGAAAAGGGCTGGTTACTACAATAGGGATGTTGACTGGATACATAATTTCACGCCTTTTTCCCATGGGGGTAGGCAGAGATCACGTACTACGTATTCAAATTCATATAAGTACTTACTTTTGACTTAGTACGTAAGCAAGTCAGAAATGTTATTTGAGAAATCCTACTAAAGTAACAATAATGACGGTAGGAATACATGTAGTTGTTATACCTATCACTTACAGTTTATATTATCCTTTACTGATGTATAGTCAGTCATTAAATATTGAAGTTAAATGCTAGTTCCTTTAGATATAATGTTTAAGGAAATATATCTCGCGAAAGCCAAGGTTTTTATAGTTTCAAATAATTACCGCAAGAATACCTTCCAGCAGAACTGTCCTTGCGATTATCTCTGTAATACACGTATTTCAACTCCAATGCTATTGTTAAATCGCTTGAGGACAAGAATTGAATATTAATCCAGTATAAACCTGAACGGGGTCAATGTGATTACCTTACATGGCGAATCGTAAAATGTTCGCGATAAACGTTGATTCAACTTATTACAAATCAAAGACAAAATGAAATGTTGCAGTATCTGAATCGATTGTGGAGGGCGTAGACCTTAATGGAATAAATTGAAATGATATAAATTATACTTGCATGAGAGCACGAGATTGTTTTTGTGTATAAATCTACCATAATTTAGACTCGTATAGCCAAGCTCCACAACAATCTACAATCGATCATTTAAATTAAATAGGTATATCTAATAACGATAGCGGTAAAATTTTGCTGTTGGTAATATTGTCGCCTACTTACCTAGAAAATGTGGAAATGTGCTGTTTATAATTATTAAATTATTAAAATTCATTAAAATGTTTTTTTTATACTCAATATTTTACATAAAGAGTATTTATTAATGAACTGTTGGAACAGTTCATATCATAGTTAAATATTTTCTTACTTTAAATTTTCCGCCATTAATATCTACTGGACTTATAAAAAAGTGCAGTTATCCGGGCTTGGTTAACTAAAATTATTACTTTTACCAAGTGCTGTAAAAACTTTGTTGGGTTAGGTAGAGAAACATCAATATATTCCAGTTCTATATAATTACTAAACATGTATCTAGGTAGTTACTCCATCATACAACAACTATGCGGGATCAAAAAGAGGAAAGTCTCAAAAGATCCGTCCAGAGAATATCGGATATAGGTATTGATTTAAATTGAATATGCCTACTTCATTACCATTCAAATGTCGAAATAAATCGTGAAATCACACCAAATAGTCGATTAAAGCTCAATCCAAAATCTTTTAATACCTTACCACAGACAGTATTAAGTAAACAAATCAAGGGCCGATGCGATCACGCCATTTTAGTGGCGTGCCGTAAATTTGCCGCCATTAATATTTGCTTAACTTACCATAAAGCGGCGCGGCGGTTGGCTCAGTAAAACGTGCACTTAGTAAAGATTATCTCGAGGTATGTGGCTGTAAATAATCCACGTTGCTGCACTAACTACAGGTTAATTTATGAGTGGATCTGCGGGCCAGCTGGCAACTTAGCAAGCGGGAATTATCCGAGTCTACTTAGTTATTCTGACGCTTTCAAGCACCCTAGCTTAGTCTGCTCTAGTTATGCATAGATAGCTATTGTTAATTTTTCAACTTTCTTACGAGTACGTCTTTGGCTGTAATTTCTTTTCATATTTACGTTAAGTACCATATCCTACGTTTACTTAATTTGTTTTTACCATCTTCCAAAAATATTTAGGTATCTATTCTACAAAATGGATTTTTTCGTGAGCAAGGCTTGACAAGATTTTTAAAAATAATAGGATATTAACAGGTTAAACTAATTGATTTTCATTATGACGGGAAAATATTTGCGTGGAAACGAGTTTATAGTAAAAGAAATCAAAACACATCTCTAATAAATTTTAAAGTTAACAATCGTTTAAAATTTTATGATATTATGGTGATATTAACCGGTTAATTTAATATTTTATTTTGGACAACGTAGGTATATGAATTACTTTTAATATTAAATGAGGTTAGACATTATAATAATAATAAATAATAAATTCTCAAGACTGACACACCAATTCCCTAGTCCCAAACTAAGCTTATGCTTGTGATATGGATACTAGGTGAACGGATAGACATACTTAAATACGTTTATAAACATCCATGACTCGAGTACAAATGCCCATGTTCATCACACGAAACATTTACCCCTAGCGGGATTTGAACCCGCGACCCTCGGTTTCGTGGCCAGGGTCTCTGACCACATGACCATCGGGCCAGTCGACATTGAAAGGAGAAAGTTGGTTACCATATTTAATTGATAAAATATCATATTGATGTTACTACAGAAAAAGCTAGTTTTCCCAAACCTACGATAATGTATGTTTTTTACATTTTAAATATTTTATTATAATTTTATTTTTTGTCCCACAGATTCCACCAAAATGGTATGAATCAGGCGAGTGCATACTGTCCGCAAGAAGCAGCCTAAAAGGTAAGTCAAACGCCGCCCTCGGCGACCTTCCGCCATTACCGAAGCACCCAACATTCCCAACCGGCCCGTCCCAGCCGACCTACCACTGCATCCCACGACATCGCCATCATTCTTTTGAATTTTTCATTCCCCACACAAATTGGAAGAAGTCACACTCGCGGGAGAGAGACAAATGCACATCGGTTATCTCGCGTCGTAGCGCAAGTACGAAAGAGAGGTTGGACGAAGTAACATGGCGTCGCTACGGCAAGCCAGACCGAAATTCCTGACGCACACGTGTGTTGTCGTTGTGTGAGTATTGTCATATTACTCGCAAGGAGGGTCTAAGAGTCAGAGGTTGCAAACCTTAAAAATTATACAGTATTTATTTATTCAATATAGCAATCTAAAATATTTATTATATCGTCAAAGAAATAAAAAAAAGAATTACGTTTTTTGTTTATAATTTCAATAGAAAATATTTATCCTACTGATTGGCTTACTTAATAGAGAATTAATAATAGATTATTTCACAGAAAATGAAAAAAATATCAAATAATAAACTCCATTACATTTTAATTCTACATACATACACCCCTGTAATCCCCAAAGGGGTAGACAGGTAGGTAGATATATAAAGACAGAAGACTAGCTCGTCGCCTACACAATCACACACCAAAACCTAACATACCAATAGTCGCCTTTACGAAATTAAATTAATAAGTTAAGTAACAAACAAAAAAACATTTATTTCAGGCAACTTACAAATGAATTTGTTATGTTACAAAAATAATATTGGCCCATATGATATATATGTTGTTTTCTTAACCTATAAGGTATTTAATAGTTTATTACATTGCATGGTTGAGTTTTTTTTTACATATGCTAGTATATGCTGTAAGCTTTAGCCAAAAAAATCTATATAGTTATATAATAAAACTACAACGAACATATTGTGTATTGTGATCTGATTTTCCGGAACAGAAGATAAGTTTAAAATAAGTACTTTCTCATGTTTACTGCCAACTTTCATCACAAGTTGTTAACTACGTACATACATTTTATAAGTGTTTGTTTGTTACATGTTCTTAATATTACTGTACATGAATTGTAATTGTTACCAATTTTATTAGCCACTGATATTTAGGACAGTGATGATTGCATTTTGATGTCTTTGTTCTCTGTATCATACCCATATAAGACTATGAACGTATTTCTAACTTTACATGTTTGACTGTTTTTTTACTGATCAGTGCTCTAAAATACAATTCATCAATACAACCAACTTATTTATTATTACTGATCCTGCTATATTCACACCAGCCACACACACACACGCTACCAGACAAATTACAAAGGTTTACGACCAATGTGAGGTGGTTTTTGTGATTCAATAAAAAACACATAGATGGCGTTTTTTGACATATCTTAGCTCCAGAGAATATTAATGCAATTGTTCATTTGACGGGTTAACTTTTGCTTATTTCCGATATATTTGTTTTAATTTGAATATGTATTTATTTATTAGAACAGTAAGAGGATTTATTACAGTACATTGGATCTTTCTTAAAATAGGTTTCATAGTGTTGGCACATATAGAATAAAAAAATTCTGAAGGCGGTCACGTCATGTTTTTACAAAACGGATGGATATAAATAAAAATAATTGAGTTTTAAGAAGTTGGTACTACAAAAACTCATAAATACAAGCGAAATGGCAATATACAAATTATTTAACTACAAATGCATCTATACTTAGGTATAATAAATCTGTAGAGAGGTCACTTCTGTACATGAAATATATTTTCAAAATAACTATCAGGGGGTGATTAGTGATCGATACTGATGCCAAAAATGCAATCAGAAAAATTTTTGTCTGTCTGTCTGTCTGTATGTTCCTTATAGAAACAAAAACTACTCGACGGATTTTAACGAAACTAGGTACAATTATTCTTCATACTCCTGGGCAGGTTATAGTATACTTTTCATCACGCTACAATCAATAGGAGCAGAGTAGTGAAGGGAAATGTTGGGAAAACGGGAGAAGTTACTCCATTTTTTAAGCTTCCGTCGCGTGTGAAGCCTTAATGGTTAAAGTTACATAGAAATTATAGATGACGGAAATAGTCTTTATAATATTAACCATAAACGCGGGTGACACCGCTGGCACAGCTAGTATTTAATAAATTTTGAAGATAACAATAACATACTAAACTTACTTCTGTTATTATTTCTTTATTTTTATAATATTTTACTGTAGTCGTTTATTGGATACCAATTATAACTATCACAAGGAGAGTATTGAAATTAATGCTTTATAAAAATTCATTCTAATCAAAACAAAACGCAAGCATAGAGACCCTTGTCACAAACAATGCTTGGTTTCATAAAAGCTTTCCCTTGTAAGCTCCTTAAAGTTCCGCTGGTTAGCCCTAGATGGCGTTGACCCGTAATTTGTGGCCAAAGCTTAAAACCGAAAGCGGTGACTCTACATTTAACGAGTTTACTATTTTGTCGTAAAAAAAGCTTCGATAAACAATAAGATATAACTATGGATACTAAAAATTTGAGTTTACTGATAGATTCAGTCACCTCTAATACCAATATGTACCTACTCGAGTATCATAATGCATTAATTACTATAAGTAGGACGAATTTTATTGTTTATTCAAAGTATTTCAAATATATCATTATGCTGACTTGCTTGAAAAATAATGAATTTTTCTATGGATTTACCTACATACATGGCTCCATTTTATAGTTCATCATGAGGAACAACGATTCTGCCTGAGCTATTTAAATAACAATCATAATATTTTTTTATTTAAATAAAGGCTTTCTGAGTTTTTTGACCTTACTTTTATTAGAGATTTTTAGTAAAAACGCCATAACATCGCCAAAATTAAAGTGTTTCTTTAGATATAACCACCCTAAGACATAGTCATCTAAAGGTAAAATTCTTGCGCCAAATGTGCACATAAATCTCGAGAGAAACTTTCCAATCTACAAAAAAATAATTAAAATTCAAACCCAAAACAATGTTTTTGTTACGTCAAAACAGTACAAAGACGCAAACGCTATTATTAATATGCAAACGAGCTTCCTAGAAAGGCATCTGACCCAATTTTGAATGAAAATTCAAATTAGTTTTTTTTTGCGAGTTAAGAGAAAGCTGGCTGTCTAAGTCAGTTTAGTTTCAGATATTATACGAGAAAGTAGTGTCGTGTTTATGCGATATGGTTGTAGTTTTTGAAATCCGTTTTATTTTTGAGAAACGTGTTTGTATTTGTGCGTGCGCGCATCTTTGGCGCCGAGCCAAGCCGGTGGCGCGTCCGAAAACCAGATGGCGGTGAGTGGTGTATTCGGTGTATTTTTTTGATTAAGTCTGATTAATACTTGTCATTTCAGCTACTATGATAGAATGTAAGTTACCTATGAGGAAAATTTTCGTATATCTACATATATGTAACAAATAGATATCAAAATAAGTTTTGAGAAACAAATAAAATAGGCGGTGTAAATTTTTTAAGTGAGCTCCTTTTCACTAAGGTCTTTCTAAGCACCAAAGAAAGGGACAATGCATGTAAGACTATAGGGTCGTAATTATCACTATGAATTACATGATTGTAAAAACACAATTCTGAATAAAATCAACTGTTAATTTTATAATGATACATGTTATTTATATCAATATTTTTTATCAAAAATAGTAATTAACCGGCACACACTTGAAAATGATTAAACACTGCACTTTACTGTATATTATCTATTTTTTTTTTATTTAATCATAACTTGACAACTTCAATCAAAACTTCAATCTCGCGAATACTAGGCATTAAACGTCACGATTCAAAGACACATTAGATTACTCATAAGTCATAAAACCTGATTAAAACGAGCTTAAGCATAATAAATAAAACTGCGAATTCCACATTCAAGTCCCGATCGAGCTTAGATCAAGTGACACCAGTTTCTTACATATTAATATTTATAATCGCACAAGTATGTTAATTGTTCACAGAAAAGACATAAACACGAATTAAGGTTGTGTACGAGGTGGGTAAGTAGAAACAATTTGTATTCATAACTACTTATCCGCGATTGTAAATTAAGATGTCGTATTATGCGATCATTAAGCCTTCCACAGGCCGCTTTTAAATAAAACGTCTCCTCAGACCACACACAGTGATCCGGGCCGCTCACCGACTATACATACCTACCTAATCGTTGACTTTATCCTATATGATATAGGTATAACTACCATACCTACCAAAATATATTTAAGTTCATCAAAGTTCAAATCCATGCTCATAAATCATGCCACGTGGTGACTGATAAGCTTCTTTGTATACGAGAAGGAATTTTACAAAATACATTATAAACGCTTTATTTAAAAGGAATGTCTTTAATATCTATCGCCATTTTGGAAAAATTTTATGTACGTAACCTTTTTAAAAATTTTAAGTTTTAGTTAAAAGCTTATGATATTTTATTCCAACTTTGAATTTAGATCTGTTTAGATGATTTAGGTACACATTTTTATACATACTTTACTATATTTTATTTCCATTATAAGTACTCATATTCAAACATTTTGGTTCATACGTTTGGAATTTAGTTATCTATAGTTATGTTATAATGATAAACATCATTAGTTTAAAAATCAATTACGACAATCCATTATTGTTTGATAATAGTAAATTTACAGCGCTATTTAGTAACTTATCATTTTAAGATTTGATTGGAGTTATCATAATTTTTTATTTATTTTTTTATTTATTATTATTAGGAAGTACAATATTGGAAAGACAGAGATACCCTACAGTGATAAGTCACAACGCGGGTGTTCGTCGTCTCGAACAAATTATGTTCTTCCGCCTTTGGAGTGTCGCTCGGAGCAACTTGCTTCGTGAGTCAGTCTTGTTATATTACTTGTATTATTGGTATAATATTAGGGAGAGAACCTCAGTAACTTAAAGGGAAAGAACACGCTTCAGTGTGGGTAATGGTCTCATCTACGTACGTACCTGGATTTTAAAAATCTAAGTACCTACAATATGTCTACTAGATTGTCAATGAGGGAAAACTGCGCGAGGAAATTTATACAGTCAAAGAAATTTAGATCTGTATTTATGGTCAATTTGAAGGATGTTGATCTTCGTCAGTCTGCCCTCTGGCAGTGATAACTGGAGGGATTAGTCTCAGTAAACGACATGAGAACATAGGATTGCGACAGACATTAGGAATGTGTTGTTGATATATTTTGATAAAGACAATTATACCTATCTAAAGGTTACCTTTAGACATTATTATTAAATAATGTTGCTGTTTTTATTCAACTTATGAATCTGTATTAGAACAGTATAGTGATCACAGTATTCGAAAGATAATTTAATATATTCTGATCCCCTGATACTGGTTGAATATGATTTTTATATATTTAGTGTTCACTTTAAACTTTATTTACCTAAGTTGATGTCCTTTTAAAAGACACAGGAAACTTTATACATACTCAAATAATATCAAACTCACCTTCAATCCAAGGCTTTGTTGATTATACGAGTATGGAGTTCTATCTGTATTATCATGTTTATTATCTTTGCTATTGTAGTAGGGCTAATTATATTGACATAAGTGTTCCAAGAAACTTATTGACCTTGGTGTAATTAAATTCACAACTACGTTGATTACAGAGTAGCTTGTACTATTGTGATATTTCAGAGTGAATAGGTGTTAATTGTTAACAATGCTAAGTGCGTAGGATTAAGGGTAATTAAACTTACCTATTACATTTTATTCTTAAATGGTAACTTAATACCTGTATTTATAATAATGATAACTATGAAGGTTTTTCATGATGACGGATGTTTATACAGAAAACAGATTTATGCGTGTTAACACTTCGTTGTTTCATAAGAATAATCATACTTATGTTTATTTATTTCAGGGCTGACAATACAAAGTTTTAAGTATAAAGTTTTTTTTTTTTACTCATCATAGAGGTTTATTATAAAAGTGGTGAAGATTAGTTCCTTGTTATTGTAAAAAAAATAATAGGTGTTGTAGGTTTTAAAACAATTTTATTTACATATGGACACCACAGATTTTGTAAAAAATAAGCAGGTATGCATTTGTTTTTGTTATCATAATATGGTTGCCGATTGCATTTTATTTAGCGAAATACAAAATATAAATAGCAACATGCAATTTGTATTTAGGGAAAATATAGGTACAAGTTATACATGGGTACCTACTAGGGAAAAAATTAAGCCTATTATCTTATTAGTTTACACATTAACATGCTTTGTACTGTTTTGCCATACATATTAAGTAATTTTTTACTATAAATTAATTATAACAGTTGGATGCGGGTTTACCTTGGTAATAATATCTATCAACTTTCAATGTCCAATGTTACGAAGTATATTCATAATAACTTCTATGACATTTACGCAAAGTAAAGTATATAAAGCTTGAACTTAAAGATATCTATCTAACTAATTGTTCTAAGTTCCTTCGGATTTATGTACTTAGATATGTTATTTATGATTTATAGTTGTTAAATATATTTTTTATAAATCGTATATGATCAATACATATTTTAATTATGATTAAACGAAAGTTGCTAAACAATTCAATTCATTTTTTCATGATACTATAAGTTCTATTTTTAGTATCAAAAAACTGTACCAGCATAACTAGCTACTATCGGATTTAACTTATATAGTCACAAGGAATTATAAGTGAAGTATACCTACATACATACATAAAATCACGCCAACAATCCCCGAAGGGGTAGGCAGAGTCAAAAGGGCAGCAGGCCCATTTAACCACTGATTGGCATGGGACTGGGTTAGATGGAACATTGTTAAAACGGAGTGACAAGTGGCTAGCACGTCACCTACACAATCACATCATCACCAAAAACCCCCATATACCATTAGTCGCCTTTTACGACATGCTAGGCAAGAAACACAGTTAGCACAATATTTTTAAGTCCCAGCCCAACATGGGAAATTATTCCTATTTAAATCATAATATCATAACTTCTGAAGTCCGATTTAATAAGGGTATTATGAAATTTTTGTGATACAAATTTACATTTGTGAATAGAGTAACAAAGTCTTTCGAGGTCTAGAAATGTGTCACGACTACATATATCGACGTAAAACAGCACAATAAAAAAGACACATACTTTAATTTCATTACAACACGTCTATGTAAGTTTGCCAAATAGAGGGAAACGTATCGCAGTCTACTTAAAGCAGCTAAATGATACCTAAAAATCCCAAGCCACTCATCATTTCAGACAATAGTACCTAGTTGAGACAATTTCATCCGTAACCAAATACACAAACTACATACCGAAGCTCTACTTTGGCAGCCATTTACCGGCTTATTTATATGCACTCAGTACATAACAGATCGTTATCCCGAATAGTCGTCCACCGGTAGCGGTCTTCGCGGGTGTTCTCGCTAAGTTATGCGCCCGCGGCGACTAACGAACAAGCTTTACTGCCTCGTTACCGCTAATAATGCGGCGGTATTGCACTCGGGAACCTGAAAACGATCGGGCTTGACTGGGAATGGGAGAAAAAGTTCGAGTTTATTGACTGGGGATCTTAGGGAAACATTTCTAGTTTAAAGACTTGTCGCAACTACGATGCTAAATTTTATTTTAAAAGAAATAAAGTAGTTGTAGATAGGATACTATGTAATAAAAATATGTCAATAAATTTCAAAATAAAAGGGGCTAAACTAAACATTTCTGTAAATTGAATCTAATCAATATCAACTTTTCAAGATTTCTTGGAAAATTTTCTACACATTACACTTTTTAAGTCAGATAGTAGAGTTAGAATACGATACATGGGTCGGATTGATTACAATCGACGATAACATAAAAATATATTGTAGAAAATTATAAGAATTAAAGAATACTACGAGTAGATTCGTATATAATACGATTCAACAAAAAGTTGCGCAAAGTAATGTAACGTATTATTTTGATTAACTTTAAACAATAATGTAAACATAAGTAATAACCATTACTTAAATTGGCTGAATGTGGTTAAAGGGGCCTGCTGCCCTTTTGACTCTGCCTACCCCTTCGGGGATTATGGGCGTAATGCTATGTGTGTGTGTGTCTGTGTGTGTGTATTACTTAAATTAATAGGCATTACTTTTAAGATCGGATTTAAAAGTTTAAAAACCGATATGCTCATTGACTAATCAACTTTAACAAGACGTCCAAAATTAGTCTTAAACATTTTAAGTCAAACTAGTTTAGCCTAGCCTCCTTACTCGTATCTACGCTTACTGAGGCGTAAAAGCTATTGATAGCTTTGTTGCCAGATTTGTAGACTTTTACGACTTGTACACATCTTTTTTACCAAACGTTTTGGAGTAATCAATTTAGTAAAATATTTCGTTCAGATTTTTACGATTCCCTCACAGAGGAGGGTGTAAGTGGGCCCATGTACGGAAGCGGGGTATCCTCGCAATAACAATAACTCATATAGTGCGCGCACCCCCCGCTAGATGGAGCCAGCGGACACAAGTAATCCATTTATTCTTAGGGAGTGCTTTATGTAGCCGCTGTTAAGAGAAACAGTTATATTGTTTTATGTTATTATTTATAAATATCGGAGTTTCGTGCTGTGAGCGGCGCTCCTCGGATTATGAGTGAAAGTACTCAGTTGTTGCACTCTGCGGCGTTTTTGTGTTTTTATTTGATTATGTTAATTATTTGGCTCGGTATAACGGTAGAAGTAATTTAAATACGTTAGTGAGTTTAAATATTTAGAATATTTACTTTTAGATAGGATTCTGGTTTTCTTGAATACACTTTAATTAGACAGTAGGTAGGTACTGTTATATACTAGAACTGATTTTAAACCAATCATTTTTAAATTTTTTTTGTACAGATGTGTTTTCTATATAATATAGTTTAATTTTTTTTGTTTTTGTTTTATTTATGAATATTTTATTCTATAATCCTTTTTTTATCAAACATGTACTTGTGACTACTCATTTAATCAATTCAATAAATTGTAGGTATAGATTATTTGGCCAATGACGTTCTTCGTCTCTTCAGACTACCACGTCTGCACAAATAGGTATACCTAACTACACTTACTTTCCATAATTGAACGGCAGTCGTCTAATTCCAAGGGAGCATAAGAAACATTTGCTTTAAGACATCCGGAGAATTCGTCGTCTCACCCAGCCCAAAGTGGGGGCGTCTGGAGGGGGCCGCTGGGAACTTCCCGACCCGCTGGAATTTTGCGGGCGAGCGTTTTAATTGGAACAGCGAGAGAATATTTTGTAATTGTCGGTCGGGGCCTGGAATCCTGATAGGTACCTCTTAAATGATTTAGGCAAGACTCCGCCAAGATTGGAATTTTTAATCAAAATTTTGATATTGTCAGAAGATTACGGATGGTCTGTAGGAATTTTCGACTCAAGGCTGATTAAAATAAGGGATTAAAGCTCTCTCTTTAATATTGCTGGTGTTAGGTATAGTTTTAATTAAATTGTTAAATATAAAATTAAATAGTTATCTCTGCCTACCCCGATAGGGAAGTGGTGTGAAGTTTAGTTAGTTAATATAGACATTAAACTGCAACTAACTTAAAATGTTCACAGCTAAAGGTAAACAGATCGAGTACATATACACAAGAACTTTATTGAATTTGATATTTTATTACTATAACACGATTCGCCTTTAATTTCAAGTTGCCAATATATTTAAGTAGACCTAGCGTATTTAGAAATGACATATTAAAAAAATATCCAAAAGCTAGTCATTTTATTGATGGGATGGGATTAAAATACACCAAGTTATCTAATTGCCTAAAAGGAGCGGTGGTAGCTCAATGGTAAGGACACGCGCCTCTTAACCGAGGAGTGCGGGTTCAAACCCGGGCATGTACCTCTAGATTTTTAAAAAATCTATGTACATATTTATACCACTAGCTTGACGGTGAGGGAAAAACATCGTGATGAAACCTGCAAATTCAAACAACTTTGAATTTGTAACCATGATCCAAAAATTGTCTGGTTCCCCTATCTTAGGGTTACGAAGGTCAGATCGGCAGTCGCTTCAATGTAATTACCAGACTCGCTAAATCCTGGATCATGGTCTAAGCGGACCCCGTCTAAGCACGGGACATAACGCTAGGAAGATGATGAAGTTATCTAATTGCCATATCTACACGAAAAAAAAATTTTTTCACCTGTCAAAGTTTTACATCTAAAAGAGTAAAGCTGCTTACCATATTGCCAGTAATAAAAAATAATGACGATGACTGCAATAAGATTAGGATCACTTAACATCTTATCGCCTTTAATTTAAAAAGTTTTAATAACATTCTCGAGACTGATAAAGACTCATCCCCTTTCTCAAACTTTATGTATCCCCATTTAAAATGCCACGTCTGTCTGTCTTTCTATATATTTATTTCTAAGAGAAAATATTGTTTTACAAATAGGTACATACATTAGGTCGATATTTATTTTATTAAAAATCTCAGTAATTTATAAAACAGACAAAGGAAACATAAGGAAAATGAAGAAGTATATTAAAAAAGGAATTTCTTCACTCAATCAGCCAAGGAATAGACAAGATTTATTTCAGAAATAAAAATAGTCGTTATTATTTTAATTGTTTTGTCAGTACCGTTGACAAGTGAAAGTAAATTGTGCAGCTTTATGATTAAAATAACATCTACCTTGAGGCTTTAACGATATTTCTTGAACATACCGATTACTTTCCAATTACCTGCGTATTAATTTTCCATTAGGTACCGTCGCCAGGGGAACAGACTAGTATTAGCTGAATGTAATTTAAAGTCGGTATCGTGAGGGTTTTCCCCCTGATATGGCACCGGGGTTGAATGAAAGAGTTCCAAGCCGATACTATCGGGTAACAAAGAAAGTTTTTATTGGGCAAGTTCCGTGGACCGACCCCTGTCTGCTGGACCAATTCGGGAAAAACTCAGTAGTAAAAGGCAAAACGTACATTTAGAAGCGGGAGGAAACGTAACTAGCTAAAAGTTTTCTTTCTCCCGCAATGCTGTACATACCTGCTATATAAAACAGAGTTAACGATTCTTATCCAATTAAGTAAAAAGATAAGTTATGTATTCCTAAGTTTTTTTTTATCCTATACTCACCTGTACGCAGTGGCTACACTCGGTCTCTGAGACCGCATAAACTACTATATAAGTTGATAGGTAACTAATTTTATCCTTGACTGACGTGATCATTCTAATACTTGATTCAAGTATGTGATATTGTAAATAAATTTTCCATTTTACGGCCCTGCTCGATCATAATAATAAAATCATTAATTATCTTCCTAATATCTTAATAAGGCATTTATTTATAACTTTAACATAACATCAGTGTGTTTTTAAATGTCATGATTACTATAATATAAATAAATAATCGCAAACTAAACATACATACCTATTTAAAGTTTTTACAAATTAATTAAATTACTTCTAAACTATTTCTATGTACATAAGTATTTACAAGTGTCAATCAAATTTGGACTTTACTAACACACATATAATAGAACTTTCCATAAGAAGAAAATTTAAGTTCAATATCAACCGGGTTGCATCTGCTACTGTAATTTCATAACCGATCGCTCCACAAAACCTCAGCTCCAATACACCGGCCACTTTTATGTTTGAATTTAAATTGGTATATTTTATAATAATGTCTGCGTCGCCGAATCCCCCAGCCCCTAGAGACAGTCTTTTCTTCTTTTTATAATGTAATTTTCTTAAATCACCCGCCTCCGCCCTAAGTTCTAACGTGTTATAGAGTTGGAGTAATAGTCCGAAACGAACAAAAGATTCCTTTTTATTTTGTTATCTTAGAATGTTGACGGCTTTCAAAAAGCTAAGACTGTTTTTGATTAGCGTTAAATTAGATACGGTAATCAGGGTTCTTTGTGGATATTTGATAATATCAAAAAGTGAAATCATACCTAATAATAAAATTACAATACGTTTATATTTTGTATTGTACTTATACAAAATCGCATTGATTAAAATACTAGGACTTCGAAATTCCAGATTATAACATTAGCTTTTTGCTTAGTAACCGTTATTAGACTAAGTATGTATTATCATAAAAAGTTAGAATGTGGACATAATATGTTAAGTAAAATTCAATAGTAACGGTTGTTCAAAGATTTTGTAAAAATATTTTTTGACAAAACTACCCACTCTTGTATAGTACATAATTAAAGAATAAATATTGTAAATGAAGTAGCAGATATTCTAAGTTATAAATACACTAGTTTGTAGTGAACTAAGATGCAAGTAATCATCAAAGTAATCATCGCCTTCATAAGTACTTAGTCAGTTAATGAATTTGCATAATAACATCAGGTTCAGTCAGAATAATTAGTAAGGCATGACATTAGTATGTAGATACAAAGCCATAATTTAAAAACATTTACTTATAAAAATGTGTGAAACGGAAAATATTAATAACTTATTACAAAAAATGCTAATAGTTTTCTGCAAATAAATTAATTACATCCTGCAAACGCTGGTTACTTACCTATAAATATGCTCTACCCAAAATATTTCAACTAAACGGTGGCGTTGACTCCGCTCATATCATCGTGCCTAAACTTTAACGGACACATTTACATAAATGCGTACCCTGCCTACTATAAAACATTTCTATTTTGACGCTAATGCGCGATTTTTATCCGATTTATGGCCCCAAAATTTAAAACAAAAATTGAGTTATAAATTCGTTGATACATTGTCAACTGCCGTAATTATTCGAAGGTATATTTTGGACTGACAGCTGAAGTGCGTAGGCGCATAAATAAATAAATCAGCGGCTATGCAGCGCGCGCCCAACATTCTGAAGGTCATTCACCCCGAACATCTGTTCACATATTTCAGTCACACATAAGCTCGAGTGGTGTGTTGATAAAGTAATGCATTTAATTCTTATCTTTTAATTAGAATCAATGTATCACTAGTGTCTTTGACTGTTACTATACTTACCGTGAACGAAAACATACCTAAATTACGTTTGAAAACAAAAAGTACATAAGTAAGCTAAAAGTTTTACAAAAAGTTCTATGCTAGTAATTTAAAGCGAAAAGAGAATTTCCGCAGAACCAACAAGCTGCTTATTAAAATCTTATTTGCCGTCCAATTTTATCCCAAGCTGGCTTGACGACCGTTCTCTCCGACGTAATAATAGGGAATGATAATGGCCACTACGTATCCGCCATATTTTCTCCGCGCGGCAACGCTCTCTGATTGGCGCGACCGGCAACATGGTTGCCCTTGCCACGTGTATTTATAAAAAAAGTTTGTAATACCAACGAACCCGTTCCGTGTTTCAAATATGGAATGGCTGCCAATTTAGTTTTATCCGTGGAATTATCTTTTTTAAATATCAGCATGGGGAATTATATTCACGGTTGAATTACTACCAGTAAAGAATAGACAATTATACATCTATCATTGAATTAGTTAAGTTACTCAAAGGTAAAAAAAATACATAATTAATTTACACAATGATTATAAGAAAACTAGCGTGCGCCCACGGCTTTGCCGGCCGTGGCCTTCTTTTTATTTTATTTTTTGCTATAAGATACAAAAACTTTAATCAGCTATTGATTTATTTATGCCCAGCGAGTTAATAAATTTAAAAAATCTTTATTATCTTCAACTACTTCTACACCCTTGTTCCATACATATAATCCCTCAGTAATTCAATAATCATTCTTATTATAATTGATTGTAAACATGTAATTTTTGGGTCTGATTTCGTTGAAAATTTCATTAATAACGGCAGTCCATTATGGCTCTGTACTTATAAATAGATTAGTCACATTTATGTGAGTTGATGCATAATGGTTTAAACTTTGAACATATTTTATCTATTTAAAGGGTGGGAGTTTGTTCATGATACCAGGACAATTTTTTTTACAAAGACATTTAATTCAGCCATCAAATAACAGGTATTTGTCTGATGTGTAGAGCTTTGTTGATTATGATTACTACCCATATTAAAGTGCATTAATTAATTGATTATTTTGGAAACAGAAAAACGTAGGTATGTTATGACTGATTTTTTAATTTGTATAATTATACTCCTCGTAAATAGCTGGCCAAAAATGTTGTCAGTATTTTTATCGGAACCAAGAACATTGGCACATTTCCTCTCGTAGCCGACTCGCGTCCCGTATTTTCATCCAGCGCAGAACTCGCAGGATTTACGAGCACTCACCCGCTCAGCGATTCAGCACATTCAGTCTCCGCAACCATAACTGACAATCTTCTGTCTCGTAATTTCAACGAATTAAGACGATTATTTTTCCTTCCGAAAACTGTGAAAACACTTTATTTCGGTTGCGGCTGCACTAAGTTATGGACGTCTGAAAAGCATTTGTGTAGATACATGTGTCTGTTGTTTTAAGAGTACTAAATTGAATGCTTTAATTGTTTTTAATGTGTTTTAATGTATCGTAAATAGTATTTAAAGCTAATCTTATTATAGCTGCATTGTCAATAATGAAGCGAATTTTTTTATTATTAGTTAAACATTAGGTACCTACAAAAGTTTTTTGGTCATAGCTACAATAATATTCACTGTTGATTATATCCAACTAAGGAATAATAATTGAAACAAAAGTCATTTTTATATAAACAAATAAATCAAAAAGCTCTAACCCACCATGTTTAGAGCTGATAAAAAATATTAAAATAAAATAACAAAAAGTGTATTTTTATATGTAGTTGTAGCCTGTGTAGATACAAAATAATCTAACTGGGTAATGTTTGTGCGCGTTGGAAATATAATGTATTAAGAGAATATTTTAATTTGATCTCTGACGTATTTTCATTTCAGTTCCAGCGAACATTCCACGACCGTTTCCCTCCTTACTCCGTTATTTACTTAGGTAGCTACAGAACAGTCATTTGAATAGTTTCAGTTTTGCGGTAACTGGTTAACTCGTCATAGAAAGGTTTACTGAGGCGGCATTGCTTTCCCTCTACATATACAAAAGTCATATCTTATAGTAACCGTGCAGGTGAAACTGTACTTAAGCATTTATAGAATAGGGTTGAGTTTTCATTACTAAATTGTTGGGTTGGTTCGTTCTTGGTGATGTTACGTTTAGTCGGGAGTGAGTTGTTTAGTTTGGTTAAGATAACGTATCCGGACGAGTTAGGGAGTTGGATGCGGTTCCACGAATGCGCGTTCAACATCACCAATGTGTTCATTTGTTTACGCCAAGATGTCTTATGAGGAATAATAAGGTTATTAGATTTTATTACAGGTGAAGGTTTTTATTCCCATAGGTATAGTTATTAATCTAGATAGTAATACAATTGGTAGTTTTATATGAAAATTCAAATATGATTCTGGTTATTGTAACTTTCAGAAAACTTTAAACTGATAATATTTCTAATTCCTGTTTTATTACAATACCTATAAGTATTACAAAACAAATGCGTACCTATACATATAGTTATTTAGTGAAAGTACGTATATTACAACATGTGCCTAAGATTAGTGACATAAGTTCCATTCAATAAGTGGACGCTGATTAGTAAAACCCAACAATTTTTTATCAACACATAATTGCTGAATAAACCAAATAACGAAAAGGATCCTCTGCAAAACAAGCGAAACAACATTCGCACATTTGTATTCCCAGCGTATATTAAGCTAGACCTTTATTAAGAGGCGGCTTTACCCCGCGGTCTGGCTCTCCCTGCCGGGGTAATTTAATAAATACCCACCCGGGACAATTGGGGAAACTTGGGTAACTGCCGAAATTGCGCGCCCGGGCGGAGTCTTTTGGCCGGACATGGCTTAGGTGTGCCTAATTAATTTCGCTTGGAAAGACATCGGGTATCAAGTAGTGTTAACGTTTAATTCACAAATTGAAGTTTTGTTAGCTATCTGTTTACTCTTTTGTCAGGTGTAGTCAACTGTTAGTTCTTACTTCTGGTCAAGTAAGTTATAGAAAGTGCGCGTATTTTTTAGTTACTTACCAAAAAATATATATACTTATTACAATTAAATAAATGTAGCGCAAACAGACTCTTATCTATCGATTGACAGGTTTGAAATTAAAGGTTTTAGTTGGACGACTAAAAACGTTTTAAGGTCAAGATTAGAACTAATTTTGGACTTTATCTTGTAAATAATGTATGGTTTAAAATACCGGACCTTATATATTGCTGATAAATAATATCAAAATACCTAAGCGTATCACAGTGTTACTATTACTGATGTCGAGAAAAAGTGTAACTTATGCAATTTGTTTAATGTTCATGGCAAAAGCTAATTGTGTTACATATTTATGACGTAGAGCGCAACATGCAGATCGTAAATTAATAGGTTTTTTCCTTTCAGATGCGGTCAACCTCTAACTAGGTTAGAGTAGTGTTAGTTTTAATTGTTAATTAAATATGTATTTATTAATAAGTAGTCACTGAATTTGGTTGAGTAAATTTAAATGTATCTACCGGCAAATATTTTTTCTGTATTTAAGTATCTAATCGTCGACACTATTTTCAGACTTTTTTTAATAGCCGAGTTAGGTAGTTTTAAATAACAGAAAATGCATTAATAGCCTATTATGTAGGTAGGTGTATTTATAACTACAAATTATATTTTTTATACGTAAATATATATCAAGAAAATGGTCTACTTATATCCAGTGGCCATAAATCTAGTCCGATGCCAAAAATTCGGTGGCAATAATAACCAAGAGTTACAAAACCTCATCTCTCTTGACCCAGTTGATGCCTACACCCAAAAGAGGAAAAAAGTAAAAAGAAAGGTACCACGTAAACAAGTACCTCCAGTAAACTCGTCAGCCCAATTTCTCCAAACAAGCCATTCATATTCATGGGCCTTTCACCCTTTGTGCCTTGTTGCATAACCGCGTTTTGTTACCCCATCCTTCTTTGTCGTCTTTGTGCCCGACTGTTCATGCCATTTTGACGTAATAAATTCATCAAACTTAACATTTCTGCTTTCGTATGCTAATTTGTTTATGACAGTGCTGTAGAACAAAGTTAAATTTGAATTCGAATGTAGTGTCACATTTTTGAATTGCAAAAATCACATTGCCAGATGTCATTGTACCTAATACTCGTAGTTACTAGATTTTTAAAAAATCTGATTGAGTATTTTCTGAACACCGGTTTCAATATTATCAAAGTATTTAGAGACAAAATTTAATATTGATTTATTAGACAAGCTTTAAAATATAAATAATGACTTTGACGAAACACTACGACACTTTTGATGAAAATCAACTGTTAATTTTTAATTAATGAACAGTGTAACATGATAGCAATCCGTTACTTAAGTATTTATTAAGTATCCATAATTTTAAAAACGCCATCCATTATTTTACCACCTAGTGAGGTTGATGATTTGATCAGTTCGAAATACATATTAATACTATTCATTTAAACTGATTCTAATAAACTTCACTACTTACTTACACAATTATATACCTACTTAGTGCTATACCCTGTATGTCCTTTGTCAAATGATATTTGATTGGTCGTTAAACAAAACTTCCACTTTTCACATTTTAAATTGTTAATAAGAGATCGATTCGAGTACACATAATTAACGAATTGTTATCGCAATTGGAAGAAAAAAAGTGCTTGCATAATAAATATTCGTATATCTATAAGTATACAATTATATTTAAAAATGAAAAAAAACAGATTTAACTTTTAATAACTTTATTTTTATGGATGTATTAAACAAGCAACTTCAAAATTCCTCCGTAAGCCTGAACAGTTATTTTCGCCGGCAAATCCAAAAGTAGGCACCCGCTTTAATTAAAATAAAAGATGACGTCGCCACCTCTCAGCGCTCAACTTTTGAATATACAATATTATTAAAGCAATGTTTTTAAGGCGAAGCTAAATAAGTTCATTTTATCTCATCCCTAACGAGATAAAGGCCCGTTGACTGGAGGCGGTAGAAAATGGCTGATTTACATACGAATGTTAATAACTTGCTTGGGAGCGGTTCTCAAACTGGTTTTGGGCTTAAGGTCTGTCCAACGAGCGAGGAGGTCCGAGCTCGTGGATGCGAAGTCTCTGACTTTCTTAAAGGCTTTGCCGATAATTAAGTTAATAAATATTCCTTCGAGTTCCTTTTTAATCTTTTGACTCAATTTGGGAGTTGCTGTTTTATTGTGAATCGTTTGCCTTAAATGATACCAATTGAATTCCACTTTTATTTAAACAGTTGCAAAAAAGTTTATAATAAATGAGTAAAAAATATATCTAAGTGATTACTTTTATTATTATTGTAGATCGTATATGGCATGTTTTTATTGACGTTGGCATAACAAACAATATCGGATACTTAATTTACAATGATAACATTTATAAAATGAATTATTTTCAATTATGTATATAGAGCAAAAACGGAGTAAAATAATAAATAATCATAATTCATTTATGTATGTATAATTTTATAAATGAAATCCAATTAGTCATTTGTCTATTATCCCGCTTTAAATAGCATATGACGCATTCTTTTGAAATTGTATTATTAAAAAGTAATTAAATTAAACTCGCATAGGATGAGTAGGATTAACACTAGGATGGTATGTGAGCTCGACCGTTATGATTGGTCGATTTTCTGACAGCCGCGTGCCGTCCCTCATTTGAAAAATAAAATCGGACCAATCAGTGATCATTTTGCAATTTAACAGCATTTTTAACATTTTAATTTGCAGATACATATCAAGCTTTTCAAATAATAGATTTTTAATTTTACCCTGAAGTGCATAGCTGCTATACTTACATAAAATTATTCGAAATTAACATATTATTAACTTTTGTTGTGAGTGATTATGAAGACTGTGATCAGTAATGCGTGATTACTGTCGAAACGATTAAGGTATAAAAGACTTTCCATCTAAAAATATCTCCCAACTTCAACTGTTTAAATGAAGGCTTAGTGGCCCCCACCCTAATGAGCGGAAACGTACATAGCGGGAGGTCCTTGCAAAGACAATTAGAAAAGTTTAATTAACCAGTCCTATAGTTTGTACCTTCTTAGATAAGTACTCCCCTTTGATCATTAGAACAAACCAGCGAAACTACTGCATTGAGTTTTTGTTTTAATAAATGTACAGTGGTTTTGATTTGTAACTGTGGTTTAAGACCATTGTCGGAAAAACGAAGTAGTTGGTTTATGCGCATACATTAGTAACTGATAGCCTTTCTTATTATGTATGTATGTATATGCGTAAATTACGCACTCATCAGGTTTTTGCCACTAAGTAAACATAAGATATGGTTGCATACATAATTAAAAATGTGAATTAGATTTATTAGAGGACGATTAAAGTAAAGAGGACAAATATAAAAAAAATACTATGATTTATAGTAACTTATGGCACAAATATTTTTCTTGTCTTACGCCATTTATAAGTATACCCAATCTACAAGTAGCCTATCCATACTAAATGGTCCCTATACACATTATGTCCGTTACACAAAATACATACTATATTATATTATACAACTATAATATACAACACTTTCAGTATTTTTGACATAGACTTTTTGCGCTGTTTGCACCCGACAAGCTTTACAAAATTGAGCTTTCATACCTTCTACTTAAAGTCTATAATAATATTTCGTTAGTCGTATAGTCAGGTAAGTTATAGTTAGAGTGTAGATTCCGTGCGTCCCTCACATGAGCCTCTTCATTTACGGGCACTTTATATTCTTTCCACATCTGCACGATATTGAACGCGTACCTTTGTGAGCGTGGAGACAGGTACCGTCCTGAGATTAGGTTTTAAGAAGGCCTCTATATACCAAGTCTGTCTTTGATATATGTCACTAAGCCATTATGTCTTGAGCAGATTTATACTGAAGTATCATAAGTAATTATTTTATTAATTGCGCACGTAACTAAGGTACTATAGGCGAATTAGTTTTAACCCACATCGCGTCTTAGTTAACATGATAATTACATAATTTGAACAATGTCCTGTTTTAGGCAAAACAATAATAGAAGATACAAAAAGTGGAACAGTTTTTGCGTGGACAACTTGTATCTTGCATATTTTGTAATTTCGCATAGAAATAACTTAAAAAATCAGAAATGAGCTTCTAAAAATGTTTTCTTAAGACTCGAGGGACCCTTGCTATCCCATTACCACCCTGTATTTCCACTAAATATGAAGGCCCGCCATCTTCGGGGTTGTTGACGTCAAAATTTACATTCCTTTGCATTATAATTGGGGAGGAAATGAACTCATTGTGAGCTTTTAAAACACCCCCCTAATGAGAGAGGGGTCCAGTAATATACACTGTAGCTTCTACAAGTATCCTAAAAATAAGGATGCCGTTTGAAACGGATTCTTGCAGAGAGACCGACGACAAAATAGCCATCTGTATTTGGAGGAACTCCCTAATTGGGTTTTAAAATTTTGTGCCTAATACGACACATTCAATTTTACTACCTACGTATTAATAGCTATGTCTGTAATCATTATATACTAATAGTATAATTACATAAATGCCTATGTTTATGTGGTTTATCTTAAATTATGAACTTTAATTATATCAACTGTTATATAAGTTTATTAAAATTCAAATGCATACACTTAAAAGGGACATTATAACAAACTCACACTCCTGTATGTTCAGTACAATATCCTTTAAGATCATTCTAGAACCCAATGCACAATAATTTATATTGTTTATAAACAAATTAAATCAAAATATTTGTAGTCCAGGGCTATTACAACATGATTTAAAATTATTTTATCGCTTAGCCAGGAATAACAGACTAACCAAAGTATAATAATAACCGATACGTTCACTATATAGTATACATACATAGCAGCACCATGTCGTCAAGGCTCACAAACTCCATGAATCCCAATGTTCCGGAAAATATAAGAAGGTTATTTATATGCGAGGGCGGTTGGGACGCGTTTTTCTATCGCAAATCTAGAGAAGGTACCGTAAAGCAGCAAGGTAGCTAGCTATCGATGTTATTGGACGAATTTCGAACATTTTGCATGGGACATAAAGTCGCGTATTTGTATTGATAAAATGTTTCCTGTAATAACTATCGCGGTTTTGAACGCGGCAAACATATAGGTAGGCTGTTTCGTCGTTGAAACGTAAATCACTGTTAAAGTAATAATTTTGATTAAGAATTTATAAGTCATTTTAAAATTCTAAAAAAACAATTTCCTTATTAATCATACAAATCAAATATATATAGACTTAATTTAACATTAGTCCAAAATGTCATGACCAATTTTAAAATATAATTTAGAATAGAATAGAATAGAAGCTTCCATTCCTATAACGTAGCTATCCAATACGAATCGTAAATAAGTGGTCATTATACATAATTAACCAAATGTTTTTATATAAAATCCTTCACCAGATTGGTAGGGCTTACCTATATTTATAATTCAATCACGCCAAGCGGTTGCATCCTGCCAAATGCAGGAGACGAATGCCAAGTATTAGGGTGGCGACCGAAACAGACGCCCCGAAACAAAAGTCCGGGGTACGCTATTCGAAGCCACACGTCGCCGGAATAACAACAAGACGACATTTTCTACGTAAAATATCTTAATAAAAGCCGGAATCGCGCGATTACATTCTGATCATGCCCCATCTCGCTTCCTTTTTCCACCGACGCGTTAACAGAATTGTTTTTACCAGCCCTGATTTATGTTTGTTTTACCATGATTTATACGCTTTTATAAGGATATCCCGCTTTAATACCCTCATAAGTGGATTTCACGTATCTAATGAATATACATTACATAGCAATTAGCCGGTAAAACCTTATGAAATGCCGATAAATGTAATCGGACATAACTGAAAAGTTTATAACGCTAATAACAAAAAGTAACGCAAAGAAAACGTTCCATACAATTTGCTCGCAGAATAGTAACTTTTCTTATTCCACTTTATTACCTATAAGCGTGTACTTTCGCGTATCTAATTAATACTTTGTACACTCACAAGCGTTAGCTGATAAAATTTCTATGGAAATGGAGATCAATGCGATTAGAGATCATTAAAAGTTAACATCACGCTGTTACTAGCGAATGTTACGCAAAAAGTTGAATAAAATTACGCAGCAGAAAAATAAATTTTCTTATAGACATTTTTATATTTCCCTTACATTTGTGCATTCGCTTCAAACTTAATTAGACTTTATAGAGCGTTCCTTCCCAATTTCGTTTTACTCGCGCCTGACGCACGGGACTTATTCATTGGAGCAAGGGCCGGAGAGGGGCTGTGGGGGGTCAGAGGGGGAGGGCCTGGCCCGAAATAGCAAATAAATGAGACGAAAATGTAAATGTTGCGCTTCAAAGATGAAAAGCGCGCCGCTCGCTCGTTCTTGTTAAGCTCATCGCAAATGTACCAGAATTAGGTGTGCGTCTAAAATAATTTTCAGCCCAGATGTAAGGAACAACGACGTATAAACATCTGTACCCGCTGTAGATACATAACAATATAAACATCCGTCGGTTTGCTAGTCTTCGCTCGTCCACGGATTGGGTATATTCGTTTTGCTTGTCTTAGAATTTGTTACTATCTGCTTTGTTCATTCCCGTGAATATTCAATACCTACTACCTACTTTGGTTTCCGTAGATTGCGTTATCACTGACTGTATCTTAAGTTATAGATAACTTAGATAAGTGTTTATCAGCTAATACATTTACGGTAGATGTGAAAGGGGAAACTATAGAATCGATATCGGTTATCTTATTCACCTTGGAATATATTCACATAATATAGGTATTACGTCAGTTTCAATCTTATTGAATTGTTGTTCCGTAAAAGATTTCAATGGTCAAATTTATCGGTTGCGTTAAATAACTCAGTTATTTAGCATGATAGATCCCTAAGAAAACAGTAGTAACGTTTCACACGAATGCAATAGTCATATTTTCTCCCTAAACCCTATTTCAGATAATGATAATAAATCCTGTATATAATTGAGCATTGGAAATTTCCCATGACATGTCTTTCAATGAATTTAAATGCGAAATATAATTATTATGACGTTGGCTCAGTAATATGTGCGATTTAATATCGGACATGTGCGTTATTCGAGCCGGCGGAGTATCCCTGACTCATATAAATACCAAATATATCAATCAACGCCCTGTTGAGAGCTCTTGGATCAGAAACAGGGAAATGGAATAAAATATATATTTATAGTACAATATAACTTGTTATTTACATGCTTGATGGAATCGGTTATATAACTACGATCTAGGAACCATACCATTTAATCTGTTCGTTTCCATTTTAGGCGTAATTAAGAACTTACGAAGACCTAAACTAAGTAGTTCATTAATCAAACGACTGTGATTTTGTTATATAACAGTATAACCAAAATATAGTGTTTTATTTTTTCCTCAAAGATTTTTGTTCACGAGGGTATATATTTTCAAATAAAACAATGCATGACATCCTTTTTTTTAAGTGTGACACACTTTTATAAAAAAGATGTAAGTTGCCAAAAATATGTTATAAAATTAATTATTAAGTCAACTCATCCTGCGGGATAAGTTTGGAGTGGGATCAGCTGACTAAAGAGCCAAATATTTTAGTTAAGGTAATTGAAGAACATTTTTTTATGAATTGAATTCGAACTTAACATCTTAGGTAAGGACGAAGTACTAGTAAAATATAAAAGGTCATAATACTTTAAGAAATAATACTATCTATTCACAAAAGTTTAATTTTTTTTTATAAAGTCACATTTGAAGTGTCTTTAAAAAACTTAACTCTTGATGCTGTAAAGTTAATAGCGACGATGTGCATTAGTTATGTCTGTTTATATAAACAAACAATATTGTGTCTTGCTAAGCGAATAACAGTAAATATGACAACATGACGTCACGACATCTCTATCGAGCTTCCCCTTTATATTGTTTTCCCAAATAAGTCGGTTTAATAAAAGTCCACATAAGTCGTCTGGCGACATATGTTAGGTAGGATTATGTTGAATCTTTGTGTCCGGACCCTCGCAGAATAAACTATATATACTTATATCGGATTTTTGCTATAACAACAGAATACTTCTGATACATTATGTCCATTTTTTTAATTAAGTAATTAACCATAATATCGTTTTTGATACTAATCCTTTTCGATCGAGAATTTTAACTAGGTATGTATCTAAACTCAAGCTATCCCTTCATTAAATACTCGATAATTAAACCGTTAACTCTTTAATTCTGTTCTTTTAATTTAGTCCTAAACAGCAATTAATGTAATGACAGACATTTATTTTACACTTCTTAGTATCTGCTATATATTCTACTACAGTACGATATATTTCATAAAGTATAAAAAAGTTGTGTAATTTATTCATTACATAAAGTTTCTCGACGAGATGTGTTTTATCTCCGTCGTGCTTATCTCTATAAGCCCTTAGCAAAATTACAGCGAGTCTATCTGGCAGTAGGTATATGCAAAAAACTCAGCAGTGCAGTGCACTCGCTTCTCAGAAGTGCAATATCAGTGATCTTTCTGAAGGCGTGCGTCGTAACTTGGCGGATGCAACGATGCACTTTTAGATATGACGCTGTGTGCCTACATAACTTCGTGTAATGAGTATGAGTCTGAAACATGATGAAACTTGAAAGTTTAACTTTATTATACTTGTCGGTGAGCAAGCTTATACTGGTTTGGTATTAAGGAGAATGTTTTTACTTTAACTACAGGAGTTTATTTAATTTTGTGGAACATTTCTGATCTTGTTATTATTAATATTTTAATTCGTAAGTTTTCTATTTTGGATAATAACGAATTGTATTTATTTCTATGCTGTAATTAATTTCTACAAACTCTTAAGACTGTTACATACATAATAATTACCGCCGAGGTAGGTCTAAGAAATTTAAGTCATTGTCATGATGATGCCATAAAGGTATAATTTAAGATAACTACTCAATTGCTTTCACAGAGTACAATGATAAAGTCACAATCTTATTTGCATTTACCAATAACTTAGCACTAAGCACAATATCCCAATACATATTCAATAGTCTAGCTAGACTATAACAATCGCATACTACTCCCACACTTTGTGTGAATGTATTAATTATGTACTTGTAATTTATTGTACACTATGAAGAGTTGCGTGTCTAATCGAGGCTCAGTAAATGATTGTATGTAAAACTCGCTTCATTGCAATCTGGTGTTGCATTGCGGGTGCATGTATGTGCATCAGTCGCTTTATGCAGTTACACGTATGGTGGCCAATTCACCAGCCTAGAATATGGAATTTACACCTAATGTCCAGATTTTGTGTTCGAGAAATTAATGTTGTTTTTGGGGTATGCTAAAAGCTTTTATTGATTAAGGTTTTTATGACAAGATAATTTTGCTTATGAAAAAGATAAACCTGAAAATTTTCCTGAATTTTTATTTATTTAACAACATTTAATAATTATCGATGAATTTTTAGGTGCAATTTCTTGTTAAAATCTCAATGCTTAGTTCACGTAGTCAGCATTGACTGTTGAAAATTACTCATACGATGACTTTTCAATTAAGCTATAATAAAATCTTGGTGAAATGAACATCATGATATATTTTTTCAAAAACTAAAATAGTATCTGACCAAATGACGGCTGAAAAATTTTTGCTTGAGTACCTAATAGATAAAGTAGAGCTGAGGCAAGTCCAACTACATTCAATCGTCTGGAAACCGTAGTTGGATATCACACCAAGGGAGGAGGGGGGTTTCGAATACATCTCTTTGTTTCGTTGACTTTACGTCTCGCTTTATTGCGAGCTAGAGTCACTCGCTATGCAGATAAAGCGGGACTTGCGTTTTATTCCCGTTTTTTTTGTACTTTTCGTTGCAAAATCCCGGAAAACTCGGAGGAAATAGTCTGACGTGGAAGTGGGCATTGTATTTATTTGAAATACGAAATTTTCAATATTCGATTTTTAAGTAAACTGACATATGTATTTATAAATAAAAAATATAAAGAAGGACAGGTTACCATTTAATATATAATTTGTTATTCTTATATATTTCAACAAAATCATGGGAGTTTGTCGTACTGAATTTAAATTACATAAAGAACTTAAAACACATAGGTACGTGATACGGCACAGACTTTGATCACATATTTAGGAACGAATAAAAGTTATTTTAACTTTACACACGAATAAATTAAATGCGAACTATTTAGTAAGTATTTAACGCCTCTTTCCACGCTTTCCCTAAACCTCCCATTAGCGGTAAAAGGGCTCATGCCCCTCAGGAGCCCTCCAAGGGCCCCAAATCTCGGCAATAAATGCCCACAAGCGCTAAATTTATTTTTATCGTTTGTTCCACTTAAGGAATAAGATTGAAAACTGTTCTCGATATTTCCCGGTAATTTGTCCCCGTATTTTTTCTTCGGGGCAATAAAATATTTACGGGGCTCAGATGAATCCAGGAGTGGATTTGTGCGTCCTCGTTTTTCCACTTGGACAAATTAATTCATTTTCATGAATAAATCATTATTATTACTCGGATTTATTGTACGAAAACATGGTATGTTTCAATGAAAACACCTATGTATTGTCGCATCATATGTGTGTATGCCAGAATTTAATTTCATGACAAGGTTTTTTATCCTAATAACTAGCTGGTAACGAACAATTGAACCTTTGAAGGACAAGGTGAATCATGCAAATAATAGAAGAATGAATAAGGATTTTATAACTATACATCACTTTTACAGTATATCTACTCTACATAATGTAGAGTTACATAATCTTTAGAGAAATTAGATTAAAATCGTTGGCTCTTTTTATAATGTAAAAGGTGGCAACCAAGCTTACAGACAATGTCATGTAGAACAATCACCATAGCCAATAGGAACCTGACACAAATGGGTTATTACTTACACATTGAAGTTTTTGTTCAGAAACTTACTGCACCGGCGGAAAAAGTAACAAGCATGTCTTTCAAGGGCGCTCCATTTTCTTAGAGGTTTGACCATCGGTATGATCAGTGTTCGAACGAAACGCAGCAGTCAGAGATATAGATATACCTATACGCCGATTTTCTTTGATAAGATGGTACTACCTCGACCAAGACGATTTTAGCGTGGCTCTACCACCTACAAAAACGAAATTACATTTACCTCTTGTGGAATTGTACCACTACCCACAGATAATGATATAATACAAGATTTATACACAATCAACTGAAATCATAATACGTTTCCGATGCTAGACTACCTACGCTTCGTTTGTATGTAAATTCGCTCAGTTTTTACGACACCCACCGTCTCCAATCAGTATAAAATGAAGTTGTTCCATCGTCCAGAATAAAAGCGACATTATCAAAGGCCCTGTCATCGCTGTGACAATTTATCTAATTTACGGCACCAATTTGAATCGTAAGCGCACTGGCCACCGGCTCTGGCGATTAGAGTAGGAAAATATTCATGCGTAGGAATACCGTTACAGAAAATTAGATTAGCTTAGTTAGGAACGGTAGTGGGAAGTGATGTAAGCAGCTAAACGAACGTTTTAGATAATGACACTTTGGCAACAAATAGCAGTAAAAATTTATCTGGTTTTGATTAAATGTGTCAGACCTTTCTATTCAAATTAGTAATTGTGGTTAAAGTCCCTAAATTAAATAAAGATAAAAATAAAATAAACAAACATGTACATCATATTTGCCAAGTAGGTTGATGTATGTACATAACACATACGCACCTGTAATTTTTAATTCAAGTTATCGAATGATTTAAGAAATAAGATTTTAAACTTTAAATACTAAGCAAGTTCATGTAAATTTTGGTGTAGATAAAGTTTACATGAATTTCAATTTACATTGGCACTTATTTAAATATAATTAATATAAACATAATTTGACACAAAGTAGGCCTTATAAGATCTGTATCAAGTAAATACTAAAAATGAGTGAACCATTTTTGCAGACTACATATGAACTGAGATCGTTGTCTCAGTATGACATGCTGTTACAATGTAACACAAAGGATTATTATTTCGACTTCAAAATGTCAGTTATAAAATAACAAGATCGTTCCAGTAAATAAATTTCGTGAATGTGTATGTATGAGTATTATAAGTAGCGCGGTACGACCTACCCCATTATAGTTCACAGTGAGAAAAAGGCTAGTTTGTTTTGTTTTATTGCGTAGTAAAATTGTAAATATGTGTTCGTTTAATTTATAGTAGCAATTTATACTACGAAATTACAATGTTGGGGAAACGTATGTTGCTATGAATGTGCATTGTCTTGAACAGAGTGCATTGTTCCGATCTGAAAAGTACACCTACTAGTGAACCATATGCAGTTAAGTAATGACACAAGTCAATAAGTGGTTTCTTAGCGGGTACATGCGAACTCTATGTGATATTTTAACCATTTACTGCGCTACTATAAACATTTTAGAGCTTTTGAAGGATTACAATTTAGATATAACCTTTTATTGTTATTCAGAAATACATAACATGACCTTCCTGTTTGTAAAATCATTCTTGTGACTGAACTTAAAATGATTAATATTTTAAAGGTTTCTCTGAGACATTTATAATATATATATATATAAAATATATTTATACATATTCCTAAATATAACACAAACTAAATTACCATTTTCTCCACACTTTGTAAATATACTCCTGATTAAAATGGCACATCATCGTGTTTTTACATTATAAGGGATATCCTAAATGACTGACAATTTCAGTATCAATGCATCAATACAGATCATCATAGTTATATTTACCGATCTATTCTAGGTATACCTAAATTGGACCTACTGTTTCTGAGCTAGTCTTATGTTTTACCTAGTTAGATATAATTGGATAACTAAACTCAAAATCAACCTTAATTACAAAACTTTAAGCTTCTTTTCCTTTGTTTCAGGCGTGTACCGAGTAAGGCTCGAGCGCGGTGCCCTCGCGATCGGCCTTACTAACAGGTGAGGCGGCGACGCCACACAGAACATGATACTAAGGTTTGAATTTTCACTTTATTTCCTACTTAATAAGATACATTTTCGATTGTTAATTTAGCTAGACAGTTTCACGTTACACTTTAGAATAAGTAGGTTTGTACCTAGCCTAATAGGGTCTGGAAATTGGAGTCGATATTAAGTAAATATCTGTTCATTTCCCCCACAAGGAAGCATAAGAAAGTAGTGTTTGTACATTATTATGTATCGTGTAAATGATCACAAACTTAAATAACTTATGTTATTACATAAGTTATTTAAGTTTGTGATCATTTACACGAACAAATATATATCTACCTTTAATGTTTGTAATGTTTTCTAACGATAAATAGATTACTTAGATTATTTTATAGTTTTAAACTTAAAATTGAACACATACAAATTGATAACACAAAGTATATAATTGTCTATATATGTACCGATTACCCCACAGTATAATATTTCAATATGATTCGCGGAGTTATAATTAAAATAACTTAAATATTAAGAAATTAAACAAGATTGTCAAGGATTATAATAGCCATTAAGCCCATTAGTATCCTTGACAATCTTGTTTGATTGGCCATCCTCAAGGCGAAACGTTTATAACTCAACAATTATATAAATACGAGAGTCTGATTTCATCACGACTAGTAGAATTTAGTAAAAATGACGGTTACAGTACTGATCACTATCGAGTCTTTAATTTAACCTGACATTATGACTTTATTAGAGGGAACCCCGTCGGTTTCCATTATTAATAAAGTTAATGTCAAAATAATGCTAAATGACTGCGTGACTTTGTGATATATAACATTAACATGGGCCATTTAACCTAATTATCTTTATATTTTTATTATGTAATTATTATATCATTACCACTACTACATGAGTGAATACATTTATGACTAAATACAGGTGTATGTAAAATAAGTAGTAAGAATAGTTTATAAAATGTTTTGTTTATTTTAATGTTGAAGAAGAAAGTAAGGTGTGTAAGGATCGTGACATATGGCGTTCGGTTTTCTCTGCCTACTCCGCTAGGGAATTAGCGTGAATTTTAGTAAGTTAATTCATTTATTTTAACAAATTATATAGGTAAGTGTCTTCTCTCTGCCGACCTCGCTACGGAATTGTCGTGATGGTAGTGTTCAGTAAAAATATTATATTTTAAGTCAAATGACGATATACAAAGATTTCGTAACTCATTGTTTTTTTTTTTAAATTATACAAGTACATAAATGCCGTTTATATACTTATATCATACTTCCTGAATTTATTATGGAAATACGTTTAATAAACGACATTTTTAGGCTCGGCTCGTATTTCCAACAATTTAATGCTAAGACAATAAAGTGGCTCCCACCTCTGGTCATGCAACCATCTTCAGAGTAGGTACTGCAAAGCGAACTGCATAATACGTGCATTCACGACAAAACGTGGCTCATTGCGTCGCGCAATCATCCGCGAACTTGCACATTTACATTTTTATTGCACATACTCTTTGCCCGTTTACTTTGAAGGTCGGAATGTCAAAGAATCAGTGTTGGGGTATCACTACTACCTTTTTATGATAGTACCAAAAGCCAAAATTTTTTTTTATTCTTTTTCACATGGTGTCACTTTAAGGTTTAGACTAGTGCCCAGGATTGACACTTCTTACTTACAAGGACTGTTTTTTTTTAATACAGTTAAAACAATAAATTGATTGCAAACATGAGTCTGAAAACTTGGTAAGCTCATAATCTATACATATATGATGTAAAGAATAAAAAACCCTAAAAAGAAAACATTTCAAGTTAGTAAGAACTTTTGTCAAATTAAATTTCGTTAACAAAATATTTCGTATAAACCAACGGTCAAAAGATTAGCCGCATAATTTACTTTCGGATCGCCAAAAGCCTCTCAATACAAAAGTAACATCTTGCCTTCTGTCATATTAATTCAAAGCTTTTATTTATCGCGTTGCAAATTATATTACGCTCCGAAACGTCACGTCACAACATTGTTGCGATTGTGATATTAAGGGCGACGATTTAATCTGATGGCAAAAAATGTCCGACCATTTCCGAGAATCCGGCCACATATTGTAAGGCGTTCGCATGAATATTTTCCTCTGTCACCTTAATTTTATGAGTTGCGGTCGTGGAAAACAGAGAACACGCACGCTGCGTTTACACGAAATATACACGATTCCGTATTTTTAGTTGACACCGACTTTATTACTGCGATGAAAAACAGAAACGGAGTTTTTACAACGTCAATCCTTCAGTTGGAACAGCCTTTCATGCCTGAGTTACCTAAGGCCGCGGAAATTACCAGGAGTTGTAAACCTTGCTATAGCCCGAAAGTCTGCCTAGTCCGAATTTGCATAGGTATTGGTCGTGATAAACCGAGTATATTTGTTGGCAGCATGAGAACGTTTTCACGCAAACGCAAGACGATAGACATTTTAATTCATCGATCGATGCTTGTATCGGTCGGTCGATCTATTCCGGGCCGGATTACGAATCACAATACGTGTCCTTGAAGATAGCATCGGGCCTTTGGGAACGATTCGAATACTAAATAACCGGGACCACCGGCCGAACGATTGCCTAAACGGGCGGCTCAAAATTGGTTCCTTAAACGAGGCGCGTTGGTGGGGAAATTTTTACCTTGAGCCGTGAGTACATGCCTGATTACATTATTCGTATAACTAGTTGAGTAACTTTATTGTTTCGGTTTGAATTATTGCTTTGACATTTTATACGTAGTTGGCTAGAACTACAAAAGGTGTAAATTATTTTTTACCCCTAACATAGGTATTTATAGATTGTTGAAACGTAACATAATGTTTGTATTCGGATTTAGGTAATAACATTTATTGAAATTAATAAATTAATACACCTAATATTAATTTCAACATTATACTTTTGATATTTAGCATAACGTTATTTAATAAATATATCATAATAATTAGTAGAGTCGACGGCCTTCACATTCCCTTCCCAATTAAGGAATAAACCAGACAGATCATTCCTAGCTCAAGCTAAGCCCCATGTACTAAGCATCGATTCAGATTATTACATCGCAATAAACTTAACAAGCCGTAGTTTCCGAGCAATTATTTTATATCTGTGTTCTAAGTCCCCAATTAAAATTGAGATCAAGGAGCAGAGATGGGTGTTAGGTGGAATCACGCCGCCCCAGGCGACTGACGCAGGACAATCGCTCGCTGCTAAGTTCACGTTAGAATTGCAAATGAATCGGCCGTTTATTCTCGTGTCGTAAAGCCGGGATATGATCCAGTCAGTTTTCGCGCCATTAACCCGCCGGACCTCCTCCCCCAGCGGGATACACAAACATGGAACTAGCATTCGATTGGTGCACATCTGCATATTTATGAGGGAAACTTTTGCACTTTGTAAAAAGCAGGTGCCATTTTTTGCGGTCTTTACTGTATGCCTTGAAAGCTACTTGGTATTTAACGTGAAGTAAAAACCGGCACGAAGCGATTATTTTTAGATACAGGATAAGCATTTTATTTTATATCAAAGGTAGGATAGGGCAAAGCAACAAAGTTTAAGCTGGGTTTGTTCATTTGAATAAAGTATTATCTCTGACAATTTAATCTTAAATTATTGTTACGACTGAGGCCACAATAAGAGCCTCTTTGTATGTAGCTACTAAATCCGATTGTCAAGTGAATATTTATTTTATGACTAAATATATATAATGCCGCAGTGATACAAAATAAACTATTGGCATTTGTTGACGCAAAAACAACATACTTCCGAACATGACGTGGGATATATATCCGTCATACAACTATGGAGCGTTAGGAATCTTAGTAAAAGTAATAAGCGTGTACAGTCTAAACATTTTATTGCACACATACTTTAGCCATCCAACCGTGGGAGTACCAAACGCATACTCGTGGCAAAGATAACACGACTTGACAGCTTGTAATAATGCGTCCAAACTCGTCCTATCACCAGGGCTATTGAAATACACGACCGGCCAGCGTAGGTAGACCCCTCGACATAAGTTACCAGGCCGCGTTGATTTGATTACGGGGAGGAATGGAGGGGGTGGGGTGGGTCTAATTAAGTTGGTGGCACACACCCGTTTTGACGTCGGCCTATGCTTTGGAATTGAGTCGTAAATGTCAACTGGAGTGGTCTCCGTCGTTCTGTTGCTCTATTTACCAGTACTTGAAAAAAAAACTAAACTAAACGCCCGGATTACGATTCCTGATAGAAGTTTTGGGTCGGGGAATAAAGTTAGATGAACGCTGAAGTTCGGATGGCTCAAGTTTCCCGATGTAGGTATATATCTATACTCGGTCCTAATCTTTCGAGAAAGTCATTTATGTATGTATAGTAAGTAAATCTTCGTATGTTTTTTTTACTCTAGCTGTAGTCTTGCTAGGAAGGAGATTACCCATTTTTATTTTATTGCTAGAACAATTTTCTTGTCACCGATATTTTTATTGTTATAACTTATTCTGACATTTTATTACACTTACCCTCTTTAATAAACACGAATTATCGTTATCAATTGAGTTGTAATGGAATGAGGTCAAAAAATCCTTGACCGCCAGTCAATTAATTCACATTTTTTAAATAATAAAACTAGACTTATTTTTAATTTCGTTTTATCAATAGACATAAAGAATGACTGCCGGTTGTTATTTTTTATTGTCTACGAAGGCACTTTCAAATATCGATTAAAATAGCTCAAAAATGTTGAAAGATATATTATGTATTAATGATACTCATTGCAACTGTCTATAAAATAATTAAGAAAACTTAGGTTATATGTGAAATAAAAATATAGTTCTTATTTATTCATTCCATAAAGAATGTATTAAGACATTATAACATAACAAAAATGACTATTTGAATCTTAACATTAACGCTTTTCTATACAGTATAAGTTTTATACTATTTAATTACAAAACGCTTAGTCAGTAAAGCTATTTCCTAGCCCCGTCTCCTCATTAGGCGCGGAATATATTTTGGTCTGAATCGTCAAGTTTCACGCTAACGCGGGGTGTGTTTAACCAAATTGGCTGCGGTCCAATCGTGTATTGGACGCGTTAGGTAACTACGTGATACCTACCTACGTGTATATTTTACAAGGATATGTGATGCTGCTTCTCATTGGGCAAAACCAAGGTTTATGATAATAGTTCTATTGTAGGCGGTAGTCTGAAATTGTGCAATTGATTTAATTGCGAGTTTGTTATACAAATTATATGAAATTCACAATGTGAATTTGAATCTAAGAAAATATACTTTTTCTTATATTCAAATCCTTAGAAAATACATAATTTCTTAGATGTAGAGTAAGAAAATATAAAGACTTTGGTAGTTCTAAATCTTGTTTAGAGACTTTTTCTTTAATTAATATTATTTATTTCTAATAGTAAGATAGTTCCATTTAAGAAGGAATGTTGAAATTTATTTTCAATTTGGAAGCTTCAACTGTTTTTTCACTTTTAGAACATTCTCACGTTTTCACCCATGACCAAATCGCTGTACAAAATCAATCACTACGACCCGCGGATAGTTAATTGTTATGTAACACAAAACAGGATTTACGATCAACACATCCCGGCGGAGCTATCGTCAACGTAAAAAATTCTTGTAAACATGTTTTTTTGCTTCAAAAGTAGGTGGGTACACACCCTCGAGCCTCGCCGAAAAAACCATGGCATTCGAATCGCCTATTTTATGTAAACTTCGTGACTTTCCGCCGTATCGAATGACTTAGAAAGGATTTATGTATAGCGGAGGCATGGTAACCATAGATGTTCAATAGGCCGGTGTACGCGTGCTTTCTTTAAAAATAAACTCTGAAATGTGCGTCCCAGACGTTTAATGGTCTAGTAATGATTTAGTTCGAGTTCTAGTGGCTTCTTCGGCACATCATTATTTTTGAAGTCGAGTTACAATTTTAGAGCCATTTCTATTTTGAGATAAGTTGTTTTGAAACTGAGAATTGGCTATGAATAAGACACCATGTATTTTGTTCAGTTTGTCTTTAGTTCTTTAACAGACTCTTATCATTTATATGACCTTTCTATATAATTCAATAATTGTTATTTTATTACATAAATCAAACCAAACTAATTTATAAATATTTTATTATTGACAACACTATCTAGCAGATAATTATGCAATATAACTTTTATCTCCACCTTATTAATTTGGAGCAAGTAATATTACATCTGAATCTATACCTACTTAAGTAAATATTTTTAAAATAAGTTGATTGGCTTATTTTTACTTCACATAATTATTATATTTGCATTCCATTTACATAAATTAGTAAAAATATACAGATCATAACCGCTAATATCCCAAAGTTCATACGAGACGTTACATTGGACACACACATTAAGATCCATAAAAATAGCCCACGAAATAAACGTCCCAATATATTGCTATTAAATAAAAATATTCTCTTTGTAGCCTCCCAAGACCGGCTATTAACATGGTTCCACATTTTAATTAATTCGTTAATAGGCACGGTCGGCCAATGAGGCTTTTACAGCTTACTGATTGGACGCACCTGACTCCTGCCGGTAATTATGTTGCCCATTGTACACTATAATCATATTTTACCGTGTTCTTGGTAAATTCGCTGAGCATTTGTAATTTGTTCCCAGGTTACCCTGTCCCTTCACGCAGACTTCTCTTGCCAGCTTACGACAAGGTGAATATAATTTTATATTTTTCCCTCATTGCCTTTACGCACGCAGGTGAAAATTTCGTTGAATAAAAAGCGGATTAATGGTTTAATTAATGTTAAAATGAAATTTAGACTAATTCGTTACCGGCATGCAAGTTATGGGCAGAATTTATTTAATCGTTTCCGTACTTCATGAGCCTGGACGGGGGGTCTAACTCTTGAATAATTTTTACACATACATAAATAACTGACTTGACTTTATATTAAGAACGTTATCATTAATATTTAAAATTTATGAAATAAGAAAAAAAAATAAGTTCATGTTCAGGACAAATATATCATATATTATCATTCTATTGTAGGTACATATATTTACAGTAATAATCCAATTTCATAAATAAAACAGTACCTGTAATAGCCATACCTAATTTTTTTATCCTCTTAATCAAAATATATCTGAGATATATGACTGTAATTAATACCAGAATACACGTTGGATATTTAACGATCAGTCACTGATATTCAGGAACACTGGACGATGAATTTAAAATTCAAGAGCTCTTAACCTCGTTTAATCCCGGTATAATCTTCGGAGGATCAATAAGTAGCCATGCTAACGGGCCCATGCCTTACGAGTATGGGTACTCGACGCAGAGGCAATATAACGAGAGGCGTGACCGGTCCAACTGAACGCTGATAGCAACTGTTTAATCTCTGTATTTAATTTTAATTGATCTGTAAATTTGTCTTCTGTTTTTTTTTATTTCGAAAATAAGTGGCGTGTCTTGTCAATGCTAACATTTAAACTCCTTATTTATTATTATTCAAAACCCAGTTATCTTGTGTTTTGTATGTTCAATAAATGTTGATATATTTTATAAAGTAAATAGAAATCATATTATAAGTAGTTTTAGTATTTAAGTTCATAGTTTATTACGCATTACGTCTAGATTTGGAGCAATCGTCGAGAATAAGATTTTTTTTTAAAAACTCTTATTTATTGATATTGTTTTCCCAACCAAACGTCTAATAAAAACGTTACAAACGAAAATCTGAATTTACGTGCAGCCATACAAATGTCATCGTAGACGTTAAAATACAAAATTAATCCCTGGTCTGTGAAACGCGTGTTCGTATATAATACGTGGTGCATTTTCCGCATTCCCACCTGAATATCGTTCTGAATAGTTTCAATTGATGACAGAAGAAAATTGCGCACAGACGGTCGCTATTCCGACAATAGGTATACACTACCTACATGGCAATGTATTTGTACTTGTGCATTAAGTAATCTTTAGTAAAAACGCAGAAAAAGCACAAAAAACGAGGGATCTCACAAAGACTTGAAAATAAAAAATCTCTAGACCTTATACAGTCATAGTAAAAAAAAACAATGAGGATTTTCAGTTGTTTTTGACATAATTGTGGTAAACAATATATTTGTAAGTACACAGTGACAAAATATTAAAATTACATAGATGGTGATATTTTTTTTTCAAACTGTTAGACCTTCTACTTGATAATTTAATTTGTGGGTATGCCCAGAGGTCTGCACACTATCTTTAAATAGTTATTTATCTTTATTGCTTTTCAAAACCTTAACTCGACCTTAAAAAGAATTCCTAAAAAAATGTCAAAGCATTTCATACAAGCACTTTATACATTATCTACAACAGCATTACACACGCCCGAACCGAATATCTGCGTTTGCGCAACGCTCACACATGTTCGAGATAAGAAAGCATACTTTTATTTACGCTCGATGTATGGCCGACCAATGGCCTGAACAGTTTCCTAACGTAAATATTTATAGTCGGACTGCGCGCGCGCACTTGTTCCTATGTTTGTTTCTGTCATTCAACGCTTGAATCCCGTCTGTTTTGGTACACTGTTACTTTCTTTTTGTATAGTCTTGATCTTTACATAGCCTGTTCGTGCGTTGTTGATGGTTGACAGTTGACGGTTACAACAGATTCTTAACTGTATTTTGTTTTAGTGGATTAACTGCTTTCAATATTCCTCGTATACCTACACCTATATATTATGATTACAAAATAACCGGTAAATCCTTTGACTTCTAACTTTTTATAGTCAATACAAAGTCAACTAACCTTATCGCAAAAGCAAAAAAATATTTCACTACTTGTTAGCTGTTACTATATGTCTAGACCTAATAATTAACGATATGCTAGAAAAAGTACAATTAAGTGAGTTTAATTGTACAAAGTTAAGTAATACAACCATAACACTAAATTATGAAAAACTGTTGTAAGATTGTATGAACATGGGAAATTTAAATTAATAAAGTTTGTTATTTAATTGAAGTACTGCTATAAAAAGCATTTAAATATACACATAATTCTATTGATTCAGTCTAGTTATGAGGCGGAAAATATATTTTTAGGCTGTTTCTAGTCGACATTCTAAATATGTTGTAACAAAATGGCGTTCTTTAAAGTATTATTCAGGCGTTGCCAACTATTCAAATCCATTCAGATCCAAGATCAAGGTGGCTCCCGTTAATCATTCAATAAAAATAGAAATGTACACACCTAATCCACTGTGTTAGTTTTGTTGACACGTCTGTTACTTGCAAATTTATTACTTCACCTTTGTACTCGTGACATTGCCCATTGACATACAATAATTACTTACACAAAAAACTAAGTGTGGGAAATTAGTTGTTGTACCTTACGGTCGCGTATTTTATTTTGACAATTCCGAATTACAATTACGCTAAGTCCGTGTTAGCACTGTTAACGTCATTTGTCAGGTTATGTATGTTTTCCATTGTTCGCCTGATATATTTTATAGCCGTTTCTTGTGTAAACACAACGGCTATAGGTGTGAAATATTGTAACTAAATTTATCGGCTGTAAGACGCATTGTTCGTCGTGTCTATGAAATGAAAAGGGTGTCTCCTTTCTTGAGGGGACGTATTCCGCTCGCTGTAAGAATGCTTTTAGAGCTAATTTTGGTTTGCAAATATGAACAAATTATTCGTGAGTACCCTTAGAGTGGTGCTTTTGGTAACAAGAATTTATTATGTAACCCTCTAGATAGCAAAATGTACGAAAATCGGTCAAATGTAGTACCTATACATACATTGTCTATAAAGAAGCTGACCTCAGTGCATTTAAAATCCGATTCAAGTATACCATGACGCTAGACACACTCACTACAAGATAAACAATAAAATTTTAAAACCGTATTCTACATAAGTCACTGAACTCTTAAAAACTAAAATGTAAGGCATTAGACCGCGGCCTTGCCATTGACAATGCTCATAAAATAAAATTATATAATTTAATCTAGTACCTAGCATTATTTGTGGTGAAATTAACAGACGATAAAATTAAGTTTATACTCACAATAAAATGTGAGTGAGTTGCCGTCATAAAGTCTCGCGTTTTTTATTGGTGGCAACTCGGCGATGGGCGAGTGACGCTTGCAGTTTGGTTAAACGGCAGTTTACGGCTATTTTGCCTCCATTAATCGCTTTACTACGCACCCGAGCCTCCGCTTTCGACAACCCTTCTCGCCTATACATTGATATACCGGCCTATTAACAAGTTGTTCTGTTGCAAATCACCCGTTAAACGCACGTAATTTAATAAGTTTTGTCATCAAAACTTTTGGCACTTAATTAATGTTTCTGAAATACATTCATGATAATAATATTTTTAAAATAAAAAATAAAAAAAAACAAATGGAGTTAAAAATTTAAAGCAAAACCGATGATTACAAAATAGTTCTAAACGAAAATAAAATTAAATAGGTTTACAACTGTTCGATTAAAAGAGTGAGGAAAAAAGCGTACGAAAACCTAAACGAAAGGTGATGTCGGTCTCGCGAAGCTTGGGCGCCACGGCGGCCGCCCGCCCGCGCGGCCGGTCCTAGCAGGCCGGGTTCCGCCGCCCGCCGCTAGATGGCCGGCAGCGAGCGTGCGCGCCTGTGTGCGCGCCACACCGCCACACGCCGCTGCCACTCCGCGCTCGACCGCGCCGCAGACCGCGCGCTTCGCGTGTACCCCGTAGCGCCGTAAACACGACACGCTCGCGACAACAACTCGTCGCTCCCCAACAATCGTCTAACAAAAATAAGAAAAACTGTTGCGTCACCGTACCGACCCAAAACCATCAAATAGACTATACCGCCGACAATTGTGCACTAATTTACAGTACAGTTTAATTTTCAAGAGACAGTTTCGTAAAAATTAAACGGATTTTTTCGAGGTTACGAGCTTATCATATCAGTGACTGTTCAACTCGTTTCGAACTCGGTTCACCCTGAGCCCGACTGTTTTTCTGGACGGTAGCCTGTGGTCGACTCTCGTCCGGTGAGCTGGCTAAATCGGGACTCGCGTTTTAATTTTCATGTGCTGCTGCGGTGTGTGGGACGCGTGTGTGCGCGGTGCGATGTGCCCGCGACGCGCGTGAACCGGCCTGTGACGTTCACGCTCCCCCGTGGCTTGCCCGGCCGCCACCCTGTACCCTGACAACCATGTCGGGGGCCTCGGCGCGCCCTGCGACGCGGCTGCCGCGTCGCCAGCGCCCGCATCCGGCCACTCCGCCGGGCCGGCCTGGTGGACCATGATGAACGGGGTCGGCGGCGCGCTGTACGAGGAAGCGCACGCGTCGCCGCCCGGTGGGTCGCCCCCAGCCGCGCCGGCTGCCGCGCCGCCCTCCGCCTCCAGCGCCTCGCCGGCTTCCGTGGGCTCCAACCCGCCCCAGCCGCCGCTGCACATCCCTGCCAAGCGGTATGAGCCGGAGCCTGGAGTCATCCGGCACGCACAGCAACCCTGGGGCTACCCCCCTGACGCACCGGCTTCCTTCGAGCACCAGTATCCCACCGCGCCTACTTACTACAATCTACCAGTGGAGAGGGAGCGCAAGTCAACTCTACCCTTCTGGCCTACGAGCGGCGGCGAGTACAAGCCGTACGCTGATGGTGGTTGCCATCAAGGATTCTCGCAGCCCTGCTGGAACTACCCGTATGGAGCGCCACGTGGGGACCAGCCCCTGCCCTACGTCGGTGGTGAAGAGCGCCGGACGGCCGTCTCCGAGGCATCCAGCTTTTCACATGACGCGTACGGCCTGCGAAACTACGCGCCAGAGACCGTCTCCAGTGCGCCCTATCCACCTCCAGGATCCCTACCAGGTCAGTAACATACTTTCATCTATATTTACAAACGCTCCCCTAACCCGGCACTCACGTTTTCACGTCCGGTAGCGGCTTCTGTTTGTAATCTTTTAGCCGAACTTATCGGTGAGCCAAACATTCGTTAGGCAAAACATTTTCCTGAATTTATAAACAAATACAAAGTGAGTGCCCGGTGGGTGAGTCTGCTGGTTCGTTTGTGCTTCTATTTACAGGCGATTAGTGACAAACTAAGTCTGATAAAGTTGATTTGTAAATAATTTATTATGAGTTTGTCAGCCTTGACCCCGGGTGTTGCGTGCCGCGCGCCGATAGATGGCGCCAGGGCGCGCCCGCTGCACACACCAGCGCGGGGCTGTGCATGTGTGTGCGGCTCACACAGGCGGCCCGAGAGCGCTGTGGGGGTGTCGCATTGGCATTTCGATGCACACTTTTGCACTGCCTGATTTTGCAATCTATCGCGCACCGATGTAGGATGACACTTGATCGGCACGAATTCACTGTTTTAATTGTTTCTGTGTATGTTTTTATTCCATTAGGTCCAGATGCTCACTGAGTGGGTTAATCTCAATGAAATAGCTGAAAATTTACTATTAATCTAATAATAATATAAAAGGGTATTTTTTTGTAAAACATAAATAAATACATAACGTAAATGGTAAAATGTTCATCCAAAAGGATGTAAATCATGAATAACAGCATATAAAATGAAATCTCAAACTAATAAATTAGAACGCCTGGCATTAAAGCATAGAAGTATTCAAAATATTTGTAACTAATGCGTGGCCAAGATAAATAAAATATAAAAAACAAACATCCATGATAGTATAATGATCTAGGCAATACTATTAATCGATACTCTTAAAACAAACGCCACAATTGTACCAAAGGTTATCACCGTACCAAAGACGCCAATAAAATCGACTATAAACAAACCAGGATGCCTCCGTACGCTTGTAATCCCCTAAACCTTCAAACCGAAAGCGAGCGAACGCCCAAATCAAAACATTTTCCCACAGACCACCATAAATTTGATGAATGAACGAAACACGTGCTACAAATGTTTAAAAACGTACCGTAAGCACCTTTTTATAGGCAATGTAAAACGGCGCTATACAACCGACAATAAATTTAACTTTACGTAAAATAAAGCGCCAATAAAAATGTATAACTAATAAATAAACACGATACCTGAGCGTTAAGACAATAAACGTATCTTTGAGTAGTGGCAATAAACCAAATATTGCTACAATAAACACATTATAGGCTGATGAGGCGATAAAAAACTAGACAGGAGTCTAAGTAGCCAGTGCCTACGATTCGTTCCTCTGTCGTAAGATACGTATCACTTTTATGAATCATAAAACCACGTCGACGTCACAGCATGCAATAGTAATGGATTCTTCCCTAAATCGCGGTAGTGAGTTGTAATTACGAAACTACAACCGCCATGTCAATATGAGGGCAATAAAAAGGCTCCATTCATAAACGCTCGTTGCTAGTTCACTTTCGATCGCTGCCTAACCATAAAGATGGGTTTATCGTGCCTCTGTTACGGCAGAGGTGTAACTTGACATAATTTTGCGTAAAACGCGCATATAATGGCCCATTAAAAGGAAACAATTGTTGAAAAAGTTATACGAGTGTTCACGTCACTTTATGATTGTGTGTTTATGGCCCACCTGAGGTTGACATTGACTTTGATTTGTGCATTTACGGGTTAGTAAACGGTTTGTGAAATGCCTTTAGTGTACTTGAGTGAATCATAGGTAAGAATAGTAGTAAAAATCAACAAAGTAAGCATAATAAACTTACAGGCAGTCTAGACGCAATGCTGTCATACAATTAACACAATAAAAATATTTCCCTTTCTACGGTAGAACGCGGTCAGTTGTTTGGAAATTTTAGAATAGTAGCAAATATTTTTTTTCACATAAGCTATGATGAAATAGGAAAACACGCCCACCTATCAGAACAAAACTTGAATCAGGTACCGGCGTTGCTGTATTAAAGAAGAAAAATATAACTTGCCAACTCCAAACAAAAACTTATTCAATTTTGAACCGTATAACCCTAAGAATACGCATAAAGGTAGTGTGCTCAGTTGCTGCGACGGTCTTGGCTCTGTAGATAGACAATGCCGCGGTCGGGTAGGTAAACTTTTATGGGCGAAGAGAACCCGCACTTTTATTACCACTGATCGCTACCTATCCCCTCATAATTGACAACTTGACTTGTCATTATGTTCTCTTTAAACAATTGGCAATTCTTCCCAAGGATAATGAAGCTTGTCTGGAAGAGACTTGGTTCGCTGTCGTTTTCGTAATATTTTTTGAAAATAGTTTTATTTCCATAGTTGTTTTTGTTTCAAGTCTATTCCGACGTTTTAATAATTGTAGACATAATAATAATAATTAATATAGGTATGAATTTGCTCAAAGGGTTTCATCAAGCGCTAGTTTCAAAAACATTTATTATTAAATATTCATTTCGAAATATTTCTTACAGATTTCACTTTCTGAACGGATTTTAATATGAAACAGAATACTTTAGGAAAACCTAAAATAATTGAATAATATCTAATATACCTACTTATGAGTTCATTATTAATTTTTTGTATGCATATTTCGATTACGTAATTGTATTCTAATTTTTTAAATTTTATATAACGTGATATATTAAGATACATTATTTTGTCTCCAGCTACATTTAATACGTAAATAAAAATGAGCCCCGTGTAGGCGACACAGTTATTGTGGTAGGGCAGTTTTATGAACCACTCGCTTGGGTACCTATCGCTTTAATGGAGACGAAACGTAAGTAGGCATCCACTACGTTTCTAACTAAACAACATAAAATATCACTGAAGACATGGCTGGCAACCAATGTTTTAGCCCGGGTATGAATTTTACTTAGAAATTGTTATTTTTAGACCAATCATTCTAATTTATACCAAAATTACAGTTCTTAAATTTTCTTACAATATTTGATAATTCGAAAAACGTGAGATAAATATCCATTTTAATTTAGATCCCATTTTGACTATTGCTATAAATGCTGCAGATATTGCATCTTAGTAACAAAGATTACATGAGCAAAGTCAGAAGATGGAAGCTATTGTGAAGTAACTAACCTATTTTTTGTCATCAATCACAATAATTCGTAATTAACTTGTGATATATAATAATTACAAGATACTCAGCAAATATCCTACTGTTTCCTTTTACTGTTACGTAGTCGTTGTGAGACAAACAATTTATCATTAGTCGTCATAGTACCCATACTTTACAAAACATCGACAGTCTATTTTGCGTGGCACAGTAATATTTCCGTAAAACAATTTTGCTTAATAAATCATTGGGTGTGCGTTGCAATGATATTTATATAAGTTGACGTTGCTATGATAGATGCTGGTATGTTTACTCTGAAGTCTTGGCTTACGACACTAGCTCATGCATTCATCCGCTAGACAATGAGGCATCTATTTCGCAATGTTCGTGTGGGTACCGTTGCGAATAATAGGAAATGGTGCAGTGTACTGCACGCATCGAATATCGAGAAGGTCGCCACGTAGCATACAAAGTTTATAGCCGGTGATCTCATCAAAAGGACCGCTCACATAAACCCCTCTGTGTGTACTTCTAACGTGCCGTACGCTCGCCTCCAATTGTTTCTATGAACGCCGCATGGAAATGGCTAATTTAAAGCGAAATGCTCTGCGACTGTGCACTTTGAAATGCATAGGAGTCAACCGATAAAAATTGCACTGCCACTGAATAAATTATGAGAGCTAGTTTGATGCATTGACAGTTTTAATTAGTTTCATTAGTAAATTAGGAATTGTAACATTTAAAGTTATGAATAAAAATGCTTTTCAACGCCAGGAATCTTTAAGAAATTTTATTTTATTTTAGCACTTATTTAGTAACGCTATGAAGTGGAATGGCAATGATCGTGCTGATATCGTAATAGAGTTTTAAACGAATATTTAATACTTAGATAGTATTTATTTTTTGTTCAAAGGTTTACTGCATGAAATCATTGAAAATAAGTATTAAATCGGGACTTTTTTCGCAGGTTCCTTGTCGATGTCAGTCGGCGTGGGCGTCGGTTGCGGATCATCAAATCCTCTCGACTGGACTGGTCAAGTGACGGTCCGCAAAAAACGCAAACCCTACTCCAAGTTCCAAACCCTTGAACTAGAGAAGGAGTTCCTTTTCAACGCTTACGTATCGAAACAGAAGAGGTGGGAGCTCGCGCGGAACCTGAACCTGACTGAGAGACAAGTCAAAATATGGTTTCAGAATAGACGGATGAAGAACAAGAAGAATTCGCAGCGGCAGGCGGCACAAGCGGCGCAGAACAACAACAACAATTCGAACGCGAATAACCACAACCATCATGGGGGGCACCACCACGCACCCCACCACGTGGCGCTGCACCACGCCCCGCCCGCCAAACACCATCAGTGACCCGCGCCCTTCTCTGGGACTTACCCCCTTCACCACGGTATAGCCAGCTAAATTGACGGACCGGGAAGGAAAGTTCCATAGGACTAAAGTGTGAAATGTGGTCGTACTTAAAGGTTTTGAAGGATTCGTGGTCGTCCGAAGTTTGTTATGCGAACTGATGGAACGTTGCATTCGCTATGCCGTCTCGTACGTAAGTGGACGCTTTGCCGGTGCCACGCGCGCCTTGAGTCCCAGAGAATCTCATAGTAAGATAAATATTGTGTTGTCGATTTGTGTATAGTATTAATTACGAAATTATGTTCTGTAATTTTAACGAGACTAAGTACATGAGTAGATAACGATTCCTGATATTAATAATGTCTAGTATAGCGCTGATTATTATGTATTTGAAATTTATTTAAGTACGAATTACGAATATTAAAGACGTCACCGATGAATTATAGTTTCTAGATAGTTTATTGAAAATAAATTTTGTAAAATATTTTGTGAGACTGCTTATTGTTGTATTCGTACCGCTGTTCTGAGGGTGATTAGTCTTTAATCAGTTAACTTTTATTTTTCGTTACCAAATTGTTGAATTACTCGGGTTGCTTTGGTGGCAGTTATAGATATGCAGTGACGACTTGTACGATATTTATGCATTAATTATAGATAAAGGCAGCCATTATAGCTAAGTATGTACCTATTACTACCATCGACGCATCACATTTCTCTATTAAATATATTACAGACATAAGCAGAGATAGAATCCACATTATGATCAAATATTTATTACTGTTTAATTTCTTATCTGATAATTCGTAAATTTTGTTATTTAAATTATGGATTTCTGACAAAGCTTTAACTCGGTTCCAGTAGAATTATTCATTAAGTTACTGTTATGACATTTTTTAAATATTGAAGTTGATGTTATAATCAATTAATTAGGTATTATGGGCAAGTGCATTAATATTGTCCCTATTGGTTCATAGTACTGTTCGCTTTAGCCTCTCCTATTACTTTTTATTTTGTTTTAGTTGAATATTTTATTATTTATTTATACACAAATGTAACTGTAATGTATGAAATAATTGTATCTTGCTCTACATCGAACGAATTATGTACATTAGGTACGTTGAAAATTGTTTATAGTATTTTTTTATGTAATTAGTGTTCGGCATGAACTCATCCCAGTCTTAGGATATCAACTTTATACTATTTAGCTACCTTCATCTTCCCTATTTTATCATATTATTATATCTATGTAATAAATGTTTTATTGTAAACTTAGTAGTTCAATCGGATCTAATTCATTAAATCTGTATTGTCCCGTAATTTTATAGTGAATAAAATTAGATGTTTTTGTACAAAATGGCGACCTCGTCTAGGTAACCGAATTTCTATGTAACTGCAATTTTTCAAATGCATCTGACAGATCCGATCTTTATCTCAGTCGGATTCGAGACTAGGAATGATTTCGCCATTATTATTCTACCACATTGAAACAATGTTCAATTTGAATGAATTTTGTTTTTCAAAATAGACTTTGTCTGAATAGCCTATTTCTTTTCAAATCTATCGTATTAAAAAATCTCATAAATTGGCAGAGTACTTATTTTATCAACTTTCATTGATGGTTGACTTTTATTTTTACATAATATTTCCATAAATATCGCTTTTCAGATGAAGTCTTGTAAACTGTATATTCAACGTTTTCAGTAGACACTATGACTAGAACCATACTTACCTAAACTATATTATTGTAATAATTAAAGGTCTCGTAATTATTATTGTACAGTTAAATTAATGTAGTTAATCACGCCAGAAAATGTGAGGTTTTGTTAAGTATAATGTATAATTAAAATGAATGTGCTCTCGACAGTTTTATGACGAATTTAGAAAAGAATGTATGAAAGGGGAAAAAATTAAATACTTCGTCGTGTCTTGGTTATTTTTTCTTTGACATCCTTCTTACCCATAAACATGTTCAACAGACATGAGCGTGATGTTTATAAAAAAATGCAAATAAATTCGAATGCTCTTAGGCATATATTCCGCCTTTTGTACCTATATATTTGTAGTTGTGCAATAAACGATAAATAAACGAAAACTTTTTACTAAAATGCTTGAATATTTTCACAGAATTTAGTAAACATTCTTGTGTCCTCGATTTATTTTATTATTACCCTATAATTGCTGTTTGGATTCGATCAACCACGAATAACTATTTTTTGTGAAGAATCGTTGTAACAATCTTATCCATATGTATTAAAAATGAAATCAATAAATTTGCAATCGTGAATATAAGAAAAATAAAATAAAAATGTAATGAAATACTGTAATTTTATCCATCACAACACATCTATCTCTAAATAATGGATGAAAATTAAGAATTAAATGAATGGAAATATAAACTCAACATTACTTATATATTGTGTAAAAAAAATTATAAAAGCTAATAAGAAAATCGATGAAAAACTAAATATATCTTAGTGCTAGTGCTAGAAAATATCTATGATACAACATTTACCAAAATAAAAATAATATGCATGCAATAAATTTAAGTAATATTGAAATATTATCCTCATTATCTTAATGATAAAAAAATATATCAAAAAGCTTCTAATTCGTTTATTTTAAAAAGATAAATAAAAATGTTTACATACTTGTGAGATTGCAAGCCATATACGTTTGGAAAATATTTAAAGGCCTTAGATGAAAAACATTATATGGATTTATATTTATAGCTTCCTGAGAAAACAGCAACAGCAAAATGAAAACCAATAAACCTGAAAATATTATAACAGAGTAGCAACTCTTTCTGGAATACCTGAAGCACACTTAGATAAGAAATAGATACGCAATACTAGACATATATATGTTATTGGTACAATCAGACAGCCATCAGTTTTCAAATTACCTGAAATTCTGTACATGGCGATGCCAAGCAAAATAATTAATTCAGCAAATATCTATTCACAAGACTACATACATTTGTATACAATTAAAAAAACAACAAAAATCTACTAATTTGCTGTTCAAGCATACATAACGTAACAATTATAGAATACGTACATACCTAAGTACATATCATCACGTCCGTAATCCCCGAAGTGGTAGGCAGAGTTAAAGAGGCAGCTAGCACCTAGTGGCGGATTTACCCTAAGGCCCAGTAGGCCCGGGCCTAGGGCGGCCAGATATTAGAGGCGGCCAATCGTGATAAAAATTAAGTGATGACGCTTTAGTACTGAGAATTATGGCCTGGGGCCTAGGGCGGCCAAGACTGTAAATCCACCACTGCTAGCACCCTTAACTACATTCAGCCAAAAAATGAAACTGGGCTGGGTTAGATAGGAAACTGTGAAAAAGTAGTGACAAGTGGCTAGCTCGTTGTCTATACAATCACATACCCACAATTACAGAATACCTGATGCTTAAAACCAGGTACCACGAAATAAGTAAATAGCTACATTGAAGATGCTTTATTATCCTATATTTATATTAAAATAAAAACTAAATAATTCAGTGTGTAACTATCCTTGTTTCTTACCGTAATTCTGACAGTTTTAACTTGATTGTATGCAAACTGCATTTTTTTCTTAGACTGCCTGCCATGCCAGCTTAACGTAAGTACATAGTTAGGGTAATTATGTAATTTTATAAATAAACAAAAGATAAAAATTTGGCGAATTACGATTATATTTTAATTTTGACACAAAATTTGGCACAAAAGGAAATACTAAAGATAAATAAGGGTATAATAAATAAAGGTTAAATTACATACACTTTCATAAAAGTAAATAGCCGTATACGAGAAGAAAACTGTAGTGAAGCGATCGCTAGGTGGCGCTTACTTTTTGATTGAGCCTGCCAAATGTAATTTTACTTCAGATCCTTTATTGTATCCTTCCTAACATACATAATACACACAAAACCTTAATGTAAGTTGTAAGAAAAAGAAATGAATCAAAATATTATCAAAATATTTTAGACCAATAATGTACTTAGACAAATATGTCGATGTACATGTAGAGAATTGACATACTGATAGCAAATATTTGGCATAATTCTGCTATAGCGAACATATGAGAAGTAGAATAGGTACATGTAGGTAGGTATATTAATATTCCGAAAAATTGCCCCACAAGGATAGGTAAGTATTTATTTTCTTTTTAAAAATCTCCTTATTAAATATAGTTCGAAAGATTTGCTCCTATCTATAGATGTAACGTACCCTATACCACTAATAAGTTAAATAAATGTATATTATCTTTCCCAATTTAAGGCAAATTTTGATGGATGTCTTATTTGAAAACGCTTTCTTATCCAGACGTGCATTTCCAAGGCGTCGCAAAGAAGCTAGTGCCATCTAGCGACGCTGTAGGATGACGAGTTTCGCTTCTGTTGCGTGATGCACGTCAATTTTCTTTGTCTGCCTCCAATAAATTATTCCATTTGTCTTCACTCGTTTCCTTTGATGCCTTATTTACTTATGTACTCGTAAGGACCGTTTTATGACACCAAGTATTTATTTCTTACGAATAAACTCCGTTTCATTCGGAATATGATGTTGGATTTCACACAATTTCATAGCAGTATATCTGTTATTGTAGGTAAGCACATTATATATAATATTATCTAGGATTATTGTCTTATACATTCTCCTTTTTTTTGAAGTCGATTCTCTATTCGACAGATTTTTATTTTATTTTTTTGGTAAATACTTTGAAAATACTTAGTTTTATTTCTTAGTTGAAAGTACTCTTAATATCATTCTAGAATGCAGAATTCAAAATTTAACGATGATATATTGAGTAGGTAATTTAGACGCGAGCTAGTAACAAACAAACACACTCTAGCAATTATATATGTATTTATTAGCAATAAAATAGTAACTAATTAGTATTTCACACTTAGTAAGTACACAATATTTATTAGATAAAGCACTTAACTAACTAATCAGTTGACTTGACCTAGTCATTTCTCACACTTATACACCCAATTACAACTTGCATATAGGTTGACTCTGGAAATGAAACTCAACGACTTTATTTCGATCGAGACTTGAATCAGATTGTTTTACTTTCAGTGTAGGTAATCTATAGACTTAAAATTGCATACAACAGTCATAAAGATCTCGGGGTGTAAATGTCCTAAGGTCGTGATTGATAAATAGGTACATTACATTGTTAATATCAGTAATGTCCTACTACCTACCTATATATATGCAGGTACCTAGTTATTTATGCGTCTAATTTGCAATAGGGTTTTCATCATTGTAAGGTACACAATACCTATTATAATTTATTGCTTTCTTAGGTCATGAGGTAAATACCTATATGATGACGAAAATTAAAAAGTAATAGGTATTAAGCAATATTATCTACTTATCTTAGGCTTGTATTTTTTTTTAATAAGTGCAAATAAGAGATTTTCTTTGAAACTGCGTTGCGTAGGTTCAGAAAACTATAGAAGGACTTTTATTTACCACTAAAACGCTGAATGTACGTGACATTATAGGTACAACGACTACGTGCCCCCGCCTAAGGAATTTTATAAAAACCTACAATGCATAATAAAAGGTCGCCAGTATTACCGTACAAAGTAACCTGTCGATATGCAGCCCGATGCGCAGACGCACCCAGTCTCACCGCCTTCTCGCCGATTAGCATATAAATGAAGCGAACCGAGACAACTTCATATTACAACACCAATATACAAAGACCTCCCTTCTTTTATCTCCAAACCCTAAAACCCACGAGCAACGGAAATATCACGGTCCAAATTAAACTGGACGCATTAGTTTAAATATGGAACTAGCTCCCATTGGCTTGCAGCCCTCGGAATACTCAATAATTACTATAAAATATCGTCAATATTTTACACCTACAAATGGATTTTTATTCTGATATCTTAAGCAGTGATATTAAGGCAACAATGTTGAGGTCGGTGCGGACATATAAAGTAAGTAAATATGCAGCTATAATGAAATCAGTGGTTTAGTGTTATTGGAGGGCATGTTATGGGTATGTTAGCCTCGGCATATCGAAAGAACTCCTCTTAATATTCAGTGCCCCTCCTGCATACCGGCCGCCTTGTTTATAATCGTGGAGCGTTTAAAAATATGTCGACACGGCTTATTTTGTTGTTAACGCCTATTTCTACTTAAAAGCTGCGTTCAGTGTAAAAATATCAAGCGTAAGCTATGTATGTCCACGAAAGAATTCCTTGAAAACGTCTATAAGATATGAGGAGAGTGTTTTCTCTCAGAATTTGTAAAAAATGATCGTGTTTAATTTGAAAGAATGAAAGACGTAAGTGATCCGTCCTCTCAATATCCGGTCCATGTAAAGACTTAATCTTTATTGGTGCGTTGTAACGTCCAGTATAAAACACCTCATTCAGCTTAAGTTATAAGCCCACGCAGCAGCCCACAGCCCTGATTTTCAAGAAGTTTCGTAATAACAATGTTGACTCAGTGGACAAATAATACCAGAGCATCATTTAAAATAACATATTATGTAAGACTTTATTTAAATGGTTTAAGACATTTTTACATTGATAGTTAGTTTTATAGTAGTTTAATATTTGGTAAATAGCAATACATTAATTGGGTAGCCTAGTGCTATAAGGTACAATATCTTCAGTAATCGAATGTAAAAAATTACTAGGCAACTATTAATTATTTGGTCTCTAATTACTTACATCATCATCAGGTATCGGCCAATTTTTAGTAAAGACGTTATTTCTTATTCTTTGGTGAACTAAGAAAATTTTGACAAAATAACACAATGAGGACCTACATACTCTTTGTAGAACGAAAATATATTTTGGAAATATACAAATCCATATTAAAATTTATTGTTTAAATATTTCATCTTTCAAGAGTTATTTCGAAATGACGATGAGTCTTTAAAATACGTTTGCGCAACGATATATTTTGTTAAATAAATACCTACTTATCGAATGGAGCATAGGATAAGTAAATAATAAGCAAGAAAACAAGACACTGTCGTGTTTTATAAAATCTTATTCAAGTTTTATCAGTTTTTTTTTCAGAAATCATCAAAAATTGCGTTACGTAATACTTGAACGGTCCCATATGAGCATTGTGGGTTTCAAAGTTTTTTACCTTCACATTGAAGTTCCACATTACGTATGTTTTACATTTACGTATAACTAGCTTCAGTCCGCGGCTTTGCTCGCGTGGTACATCGATGAATCGACGATCAATAGATTTTGCGTGAAAGAGTAACAAACATACACACTTACACACTCACAAACTTTGCCTTTTTAATATTAGTGTGATTAGAAATACAAGCTTTTGTCTACAATTCGCACTTCTGTACCAGTGGCCCGGCCATGCGGGAAATCGCTATACCTCGGGAACAGTTACTTTTTCCGGATAAAAGGTACTTTGTATTATTTTCTGTTACTCCTAACAATGCACATAAAAAATGTCAAACACATTAATTAAAGGAACTCCATGAGCGTAAGAATATAAACTTGCCGACGACTTATACGTATAGGAGAGTCTCGTACGCTTAAAATACTTACATATGGATGTATGTAAGGTCCAATCATTTAAAAGGGTTGACCGGTTTCGCTACCAAGTCCGGGAATTAAAAGTCCATAAAATGTTTAAGTAAGTAGTTATTTACAAACCAATCAGATTACCCTCGCGTAAATGAGATGGTTGGTGTAATAAATAAAATAATTATTGGCTAGGTACTTGTGGTCGTTGTTACATAGTTGTGATGGTCACCTCGTGCAAGATAACGGGACTGTTTTAATAGTAGTAGGTAATTAGTGCACGGATATCGATGTATGATCCTTGTGATTTATTTATTCTACTAGTTCTTGAAGTCTGAACTTTGATTCGGTCAGTTAATCACAAAGTTAACATAACAAAGTTTCTGAACTAAGGGATGTAAGATGGCAAAGGTACATATATACATCCGACGTCACATACATTAATCTGACTCCGAGGTAAGTAGCTTAAGCACTTGTGTTACGAATATCAGAATCAACAGTGGTATAACAAATATTTACTTAAATATTTGATAGTAACATCCAAACACAGAACAAACACAAGTATTCATCATAGGTACGAATGTTTGTCCTGAGTGGGGATCGAATCCACAACTCTTGACGCATGGGGCAGGGTCACTACCGAATGCGCCATCGAACCTTTCAAATAAACATACATACTTACATCACAGCCCGTAATGCCCAAAGGGGTGGGCAGAATTAAAGGTGCAGCAAGCCTCTTTAACCACATTAAGCCAAAAATAAAACTGAAAATTGTAAAAAAGTAGTGACAAGTGGCTAGTTCGTTGCCTACACAATCAAAAATAAATATAACAAAGACGTTTTTGCCAATGAATACGGTAAGCAATAGTTAAGTAAGTCATAGTGGACTTACTTATGTAAGTATTACGTCGCAATCATTAAGTGGTTTTCTGCAAGACTGCAATGGGTAAGCATCACAAGAATTGGATGCCGTGTAATATGATATGTGGGTAAAAAAATAACCTTACTTCGACAGTCCAATATTCCAAACCCCGACAATATTTTCCAGGCCAATTCCCAACAAAAACACAGGGTTCTGACCTCGAACCGTTTATCAGATAATGTAATTATGTACTGAGCGTTACGAGACACCTCGGCTCACTCCCGGTAATTGAGTGTGCCCCCGCCCTCCCCTATTAGGCAAATCGAATCTACCCTCCCGCTCAGCGAATATGTGAGAGATAAACCAGGGTTGCCAACGCCTTGTATTTGGATAGGAGTGGTCGATTTGTTGTGTTGGTATAATTAATGTTATTGATTCGATTTTGTATACATTTAGGGTGGCTGAAGGAATTTTGAGACTAGAAAATGTTCTGACTTCACGATCATGTTGAAGAATGCCTGCGGTTTTAGCAATAAAATAAACTAGGTTATCTTGTAGTTAACACAGATACTTACATTTATTATGCATAGTGCAAACAAAAGCTATCTGAGGTTATCAAAGCATGGTTAAGCACGTGGTTGGGCTGTTTTAATAAAAATATTGTATGCATGAGACATACATTCTCGGGTATTTCTAATCCAAATTTTATTCAAATTAATCACTTAAAAATATTTGAACCTAAGTTTTTAGAGATTTTAAAACAAAAAACCATATAAAATTCGTGTTCGTTCGTATCGTCGCAGGTTTGTCGATTTTTCACATGTTTTTATTAAAAAAAGAAAAGGAAAGGAGCTACATTGACGCACCTGGCTTGAGGTCATCGCTTATCACTAAGGACAGCTTCCAAGGGCACTACCGGTGCATGACTTTTTTATTTTATAGCCCTTTTAGCAGCTCTGTATTCGTTTTACCTGCAGGTAACATTGCGATAAGAATAAATGTGTGGGGGCGTTAAAACATTACACTGTAAATTTATAGGTATTGTTACATTACCGAAAATAAAACGTACATACTTATACTAAACGCAACATAAATTAAATTAAAGACCTTTGCATTTGCCTGTCTATAAAATGCATCAAAAGGTTCCTAGGTATTTTTGTTTTATTCTCTAATAAAAACAAGTTTTATAAAATAAGTGATTACAAAAGTGCACTAAATTGCAGGTTGTAGTCCAAATGCTTAAGTATTATTTTTCTAAAAAACTATCTTTTAATTTACGAAACAAGACTTCTAGTGACATCACTAAACTTAAGAGGTAAAAATATTAAGTATGACATTAAATAACTTTCTTAGAGAAAGCTTTTTACTCAGAAGAACATACAATAGTTCACGATACATTTCTCGTTTAGGTACTCATTTGTTGTTCGTGTCCGCTATACCGCTGTATATTTGGTGCGCCTCTTTGGCGTCGAACCAAGGATTCAATTTGCGCGATGTAAATAAAACGGCTCACCGAGAACGCACGCGGCCTTACAGCGGGATTCAATTTTGATAAGTATGTGCGTGGAAATTTCACCTACGCCCTAATGCACTGCGCAATGAGCTTTATGTCGAGCGGGGGAAGTGCTCGATTCGGATAAATTGATTATTTGCATATTTTTCAGCTTGTGGTAATGATCGACAGCGATCTGCAAATTCGATTCTTTATTTAAATGTGTACAAGTAGTTTACTGAAAGACTTTAATCAATTGATTCGTTTTAGATTTTTTTTAACGTAAGTAGGTATTTATTATTGCACACCCAATAGCAACAATTCAAGATATAAGAATTTTCAGTATCTATGGGAATAATCACAGATATGATTACTTGTTCCGTGCTTTTATATTTTAGCTTTATTTGAAGGTAGTCTAAGGAATAAAAAAAAGATACACTTCCTCTGCAAAGCGAAATTTAATAAATACCTGCATCAAAAACATCCGTAATGAATAAGTTGATAAATAGTCAAATTAGCCGAGTGTAAGAACTCATCACTTACTAAATTAAATTCAATGGTTGGCAAATTATAATTATGAAAAATGTATGTTAATTTGTTTTACTCTCAAATTTAGGCTAATTAAAAATTTTAACAAAATTTCGCAAAACATTAGCGAAAATTTATGGGTACGTTTCTGCATACTTTTGTAATATGAGAAGTAATTTAGATTTAATATAATATTCATTATAGCGGTATTCTACTTTGTAAATAATTTACTTTAGCTAATTGGCAGTCATAACTAAGTTAGTTTATTTAAAAAAAAAACTCGTGGGGAAGCATATTAAAATAGGTATAGGTATGAGGAGTTTTTCTTGTAAAAAAAAACAGTTATTCTATTGTTGTAAAATTATGGTACTAATTAGTTGAATGCTCTTAATAAGATTATGTATATGATACATAGTGATAATTTGTATAGTGTTTCTTTTTATTTTATAAAACGTACGTTTTGTGTCGTAACATCTGGATATGATTTTAATTTGAATACTAATGAAACTTCAGCTAACTAGGAGCTAATGCACAGTACTAAAACTTATAACATACAACGAACAAGAATATAAACCGACTTAACATTCACAATTTTTGTTGATGAAATATATATAAAATTTATAAAAAAAGGAGTATCGACGGGGATACTGTAATGGTATGCAAAGTGTCAATGAATACTCATCTTTTCCTACTATAAGTATTATAAGTTAGCAATGTAAAACAATATAACACAAGTGTCTGATGAGAATCCTTATCTGTTTAGTTTTGGGATATTTAAATGCGAACTGATCTATGTTATGTAGATACAATTCTACAGGCAACATTTAAAAAGAGGATAATAGTGTATATCAGACATTCATACCATATACACCTACTTATTTTACATTGACTACCAATGTAGTCTGAAATTTCGCCCTATCAAATTATAAAGGTCGCCCCAAAGTATTTTGGTTTGAATTCATACAAAAATAGACGCATTAAAGCCGAGAACACTGGGAGAAAATGAAGCGATTAAAATAAAATATAAAGGCGCTCACTCACGGAGCCGCGGGGGACCGCGCCACGTCGTGTGTACGGGCATTACGCGCCGGGTAGCAGTGAGTACTCGGCTTAGACGCAGACGAAAGTCATTATGAAAGTACTTGTTCACTTTTCTGTTAGCCAACAATGGATTTTACTGATGGTATTGTTTGCGATGATGCAGCGATGCTTGAATGCTTCTGACTTAGTTTCGAATTTCGAAGACATTCAAAAATTACTAAATGGAACAGTTTTAAATTAAAAGAAGAAATAAATTTAAAGAATTCACTTAAATAAAGTTTTTAGAAAAAATAGACAGTATTACATTTCTTAAGGTAAGTTGATTACAAAGTAAACCAAAAACTGAGCCTATGGGCATGGTGCAATGTATGTATTTGTATATAAAATAGGTGAAGTTGTTGGATTTTTTTAAATTAGCAATAAATATAGGTATTTAACTAAATGCGTCAGGTTTCGAAGTATTAGATGTCTTAGCATCAGTATGGAAAATCGTTAGTATATCGTTGCATTGCAGCTCTACACGAAATCCATTTAGTAAAGTGGCATTTTATTTACATATTTTTCGAATATTTGAAGTCAGGAAAATGAAGCGATGAAAATAAAGTATGTACTAAGGCGCGCACTCACGGAACCGCAGGGGAGTGCTCACGAGTGGTCGCGTGTAGGTGGGCCATGAGTCGGCGGCGGGGCAGACGTCAAACTATGGGCATTTTTGATGAAAATGTCGCATAAAAAGCGTTGAACCCTTTTAGACCGTTGTGTGTATGATAATATCTATCTACACTAATATTAAAAAGAGAGATTTATTTTGTATGATTCAAACGAATAAACTCAAATATTACTGAAGGGATCTTAATGAAAGCAATCACAGACATAGATTAGAAAAGTACCTACATAAATTAAGTAGGTACTATTCCAATCTATGTCAGTGCCATGCGAGCGAAGCCGCGGGCGGAAGGTAGTGTAAATATAAACAAATAAAAATGTCAAGCAACATCAGGCTTTGGAATAACATATGTATATTGATCTAATTCTAATGTTAGTAAAGTAACTTATATTGCAGGTATTAACAAAAGTATCACCAACACCCAAAGCTAAGAATTTAAAGAATATATTAAAAATAACATATTTATTGGTCACAGATCAAACAGTTGAGGAACAGTAAACAATAAGATGTTTAATTAAACAATCGACCTCAAAAGATGATGTAGAGTAAGGTACCTGCGGGTATTAAGGCCTGTCGGCTAATATGGCCTAAATGACATAAATCGTACGAAATATAATAGTTGACGTTCAAGGTTACACTCACACATGCATAGTGCGTATTCAAGACGCTTCTAAGCGGCGGACGCGCGCTTGCACTGCCCCCCGCGTCAGTATCGTCAAAAACATTTTGTGAAGAGGTCACTCGGCACGAATTATAAAAATTGGCTCCAGTAAAACGTAAGTAATTTTTTAAATATCATACTTACCTACCCGCATTGCTTGTCTGTTTAATAATTAATGTATGCTTGTTCCTACCTTAACTTAATAAAGAATGTGTCGTGTTCAAAATTGTATTTATCTTGTTTTCTATGCGCACGTGGTCGGGGGATATTAAGGCCTACAAAATTTTACTATAGGCCTTATTATACTCCCATTTTTTAAACTGCTAAGTAATAGGCATAAGGTGTGTTTATGGTACAAGCTCTAGTTCAGAAGAATCTGATGATTTGCCACTCAGTTAGATAAAGAAAAGAATTTTATGATCTCCTACCTACACCTGTTAAAGTTCAAATAAAACCATCGACTGTCAGACGAAAGGCATCGAGGTACTCCAGTCACAAAAGATTTGTTTGATAAATATAATGAAGTGAAAAGATTCAGGAAGGAAATGAAAGGTAACAAAAAAAAAAGGGGGAGAACTTTAATGAAGACAAGAAAGATGGAACAGAAAAGAGGAAATCTAAAAAGACTTTTAATCCAAAGAAAGCTAAAATCTTATCTATAAAAAAGTCTACTACCATCAAAGGTACTCCAAAAAAGCAAGTGAGTTGGTACTGTCACGCCTGCCAAGAAGACAGGATGAATGATGCAATGAGGCAATGATCGCGATGCTTCAAGTGGTATCATGAAGAGTGTGTCGGTTTGACGGTAGAAGACACTGATGACTTTCAATGTCCTGATGAACGCAATTAAAGATGCAATTTATTTAATTTTCTAAGTCCATTATATTCCCATTACTTTATTTGTATGATTATTGATCTTAAAATTACCAATTTACAAAGTATAAGTTGATTTTTAGATAGTTTAAACTATAGGCCTTTTTACCCTACCGTGGTATATTAAGGCCTACAGATTGAGTTTTTTTTAAAGTTATTTATCGTTTTAGTTTTAAGCAGAAGATGCTACTTTTTGTTAAAATTCTGTAGTGAATTAAGTACATGACTGATTAATAATAAAACTTCTTGATTTTATTGAATATATTTCATTTTATCACAAATTTCCCTTAGCTAGGCCTTAATACCCTCAGGTACCTTATACGTAGGTTTCTATGGTATATATAATGTTACATTCATTCAACAAGAAAAATACGCAAACAACAATTTAAATTGGTAAAATAAACAATTTTAAATAGGATTCAAACAGCAGGGGACTAGCAAAAAATATTTAATTCTTTTTAATATTAATTTATGTTTATTCAATACATAGTTTTGTTGATATATAAGGGAATTGAGCTGTTAAAATGAAACGTAATATATTATATAATAGTGATGAAACCGCGGGGAGCCGAATGAACAAGAAAAGTGTGGGTGAGTGACTTGTTCAAATAATTAATTGATCCTAGAATTCTCACTAATAATAAAAATGTGGAAGTTTGTATGCCGAGATACAGTTCAGTCACTCAAATATTTATTGCAATGAGGATTTCAAAAATACAAAAACCGCCAGATGGCACGAGGGAGTCTCGTGATCTTATCACTGTCACTATTGGCTCCTTGTTGACAGTATGTCAGTTTGGTCTGACAACTAACCAATGAGGAGGGTGAAGTCACAGTTACGCCATCTTTTGGATGTTTTAATTCAAAAAACCCTCATTGAACAAAATCGGTCATAGTTTTGCACTCATATCAAAGATATATTTTATTCTGTTACAGTTCTAAAGAAATAATATGTTTTTTTACAATTGTCACCTGTTTCAATTCTGAATAGTGAAGTCGCGGACTGAAGATAGACTTAATGTAAAAATATTTTATTACTGATTTTCGATAATTTTTTGATAAATTTGGATGGTAGGCCTAATTAGCAATCCAAATTTGGTAAGATGATGCGGCTTAATGGGAACTTAATTTAACTTTAAAAACCCTTACCCACTAGTCCATAAATAATAATTTAATAGGAACTAGTAGAAACTTAAATTGGAACCTGTATCTGACGTGTAGGTATATAGGTTTACAAGTTTAATAATACATATATGGTATGGTAGAGATAAATATGGTTAGGAGGGCCAGTTATAAAAAAATATTCTGTATTCGTTATTTCTTAATCGGTTTAACTCCGTTCCAAATGAGACTATGTTTATTTTTTATACACATATTTAGTATCTTCTAAGAAATGTTTGAATGCCTACTAATGATTTAAAAAGTATATGGATAAATTTAGCATTTCTATTGAATGTAGATGTATGTATCTGGTGGAGTATGTAGAGAAATAACACGGACAAACGCTTAAAGCAGTTAGAATTTAATTATCTTTGAAGTAGTTTATGACAATGTGACTTCTAGTTACAGCACTTGCATAGATATAATCAATATTTATAACGCAGACTTATTTATTTAAAATTAAGTATATAAAAATCTATATCTTTTTATAAATATACTCGTACTTATTTCATTGTAGTTTATGGGACCGATTTTGTTTCAATTATTAAAAAATCACCCTTAGTGTGTAATTTGAATTTGAAGTCTAATTCAGAAAAAATTTTAAGTAGTTCATTTTACAACTTATGTAGAGTCTCACCAACCAACTCTATCTCACCAGCGGAAAAGTTCCCCGAAAACTTTTCCGAAACTTATCATCAATAGTATTGTTCGCCCAATGTTTGTTGTGCGGAATAATAAAAGCACTCGTCGTGCAAAAACATCTTGCGTCTCTCTCGCTCGTATAGCGCGGTCCCGCTCTCTAGCGGAGCGGCCGGCACGTCCTGGGGCCATAACGCAGTTTGATGTTCTGCTCTCCAATGCTGGTAGAGCCGATATAAAGCAAGATGTACGGCTGCGCTCTGGGCGACGCCTATATTTCCTAAACATCTTTTGGCGTTATAATTCCGTGCGGTGTGGCCTTGTACGGTGGTATGTTCGGATTTTATTTTGCTTGTAGAGTTTGTTTGAAATTTATCTATTTATTAGCTTATTTCGTAACGAAATTTCTATTTTCATGCATTCTTTTCTATTATTCAGCGTCGAATTTCATTTAAGCTTTTCATTACCACTTATAGTAGTTTTTTACTATTATTTCAATACTTACTTGTTTGCTTATATTTGACACGTTACTTTTTTATATTTACAGAAATTTTATATTTATTATACTTTTTGGTTCGTGTTTTTTTTGCATCCATTAACTAAAATTTGTTCTATCATTATTATTTTAGGTATACTTATTTAAAATCCAAAAACATTGTTAAAAGTAAAGTTTTTCTTAAAACTTAGAGTTTGAGGAAAGAGAACGCAAACGGTTTTTTTCTTATATATTACCTTATTTGTAAATATTTAGTCTTTTTGCCGCAGTTTGGTACTAAAACGCCACTTCCCTAGCGGGGTAGACAGAGAAAACCGAACGCCACTTCAGAGGCGTTCATTTTTATATGAATATTGATTCGGTCCATTTTTATATATTTTTTAAGAATTGTTAGGAACTAATCAAAAGAAAAAAAAATAATATTTTTTTTAAATCCGTTTATTTTTTCTGAACGTAAAATAAATAAATTGTATATTAAAAAAAATTATACCCTAAATAAGTGGAAAAATGAAAACCAGTCGTACCTATTTGATTTAATTATTTAAATATCATTAACGTCACCCATTCGCCCATACAAGGTCACATCATATAAAAATATGCAACACGGCGCGGTACGTTACGGAGCGGATACCAATTCTATCAACAACCCATAAACCGCAACCTTTCTTTGTCTCGCTTCTTAATACTATCGGGGCGCGAGCGAGATAGAAATCTACAAGTTTAATGGGCCGTTACGCGAGAAAAAAAAATTCAGTTCGCATTCGCAAGCGTAGATACGCGAGTGATAGTGTCAAGACGGAAGGACAGTGCACGGAGGAGTCAGCGGCTGACTTGTTGCACGTGAGTATCATACTTACAGTACACAGACTACACTCGCTACGTCATACTGGTCAGCTCAGCGGGCTGCAGAAGACCGGTTCCTGTCAGCCCGTGTCGTTGAGTGTTGTCACTGACTCACTGATAGCAGTGAGTAATGGCTGTGTTTGTATCAGTGGGTCGTTCACCTCATCGCTGCTATCGTAAGGTTAGATTAGAGAAGCTTTCGTATTGTTCAGCAGTTGTATGTAGTTAGAAAGTGAATTTTGTCTGATTGTTTTTTTCTGTTCTAATCAAAATGTTGATTTATAGTAGTGGCTTATGTGACATTTTGATTTATAAACCAGTTTCTACTGCTATTGGTGTAATTAATGGAGGAAAAGTGAATCAGTGCTTTTATGTTTATAAATTCCTTATATAGAACATGGTCTTGTTATACCAAATCCTATGCATGGAAGTTCTTTAAATAGGCAACATTTGAATAAGGATTCTAGTTTGCCTACATTATGTACTCAGTGAATATAGGAATGCATGTAGTTTGACTTTCAGCTGATACAGATTTATATATTATCTGCCATTGTATACGTTTGAAGGATTAAGACAATATTAAATTGTTGGTCTATATACCTTATAATGCCGAAAGACAGAAACTTATACATGTATTAAAGGTTTATCTTTGAGTGCAATTGTATGGAAAAGGAAAAGTGATTTAAGTCACATATACTTGCGAAAGCTAAGGGCATTTTGCATATATTTAGTGAGAAAAGTCTGTTAGTTATTATACTTTAACACGATTTTCTACTTTTAAATTGTCATGACAGATTTATACCAGGGGAAACTCCATTTGATATCAATGAAAAGTCACGTTTTGAATGCTTCTCAATGATTTTTTGATATTTTCAGTATCTTACTACAGTTGTTTGAAAGACTAATATTTGAATGATGCAAAGACAAAGTGAGTTTCATTATTTTAGTATGTATTAGACATCGAACTGGCTACAATTAAGACGCACAAAATGAACATAATTTTTAATTCTACCATCGTTTTTTTTTATTTCGCTAATAGAAGCGCACCAAGTAGATATGTAGCACAACGCACTGTATAATTAAGTATTCACATTATATACATAATTTATAATTAATTATTAGTTGTAAAAATAAGGAAATGAATCCAGTAACAATTCAATATTTTACTATTTACACAACTAAGAACATAGAATATAATTACTTACAAGCTAGTACGCAACTATCTTTATAATAAATATAATAATTTTATGGCCTATAACATTTCACTGATGTTAGATAAAACTTAGCAAAGGTGTAAATTAATCAGATTTATAAACCTCGCCATTTTATATGACTTTGTGTTTACTAATATACTCGAATAACACAAATTAATTAAAATTATCTTAACATAATATAAATGTCAACACTTTTACCCATTTAAACAGCAATTAAAGTGAAAAACACTTATTTAAGTGTTAAAATAAAATTTATGTTACGCACATAACTCATAATAATGAGTATTTTCAATTACATTTAACTATCAATTAGGTATGTGCCATGAATGTTATTTAAGACAGTTTGTGTGTATTGTAGCTTATTTCACTAGTACGTTGTATCAACACATATACTGGATTGCATAAAATGTATAATGTAATGTAAGGAATTCGGGGCAGTAATATAGTATCTTGAAAATACTATTCATTACTTTGATCTATTTACCATCGTGTATGTGTAATGATACCATCGTGTAATGATACTTGAGGCTTAAACAAAGATTTAAAAGATGTGCAGCAAAATATAGCCTATTATGGACAAAACCTCTAAACAAGTTATAAAATTCACATTAACTTTCACAAGCTCATCGTTTTTTAGATATAAAACCACGTCACATTGGAATATCAACTATATATCTTTTCTATCTCAATAAGATTAGGATCAAATTCTCAATCTGCATAGATGCACAAAGTCCCAAGAGATCTTGATATGTCTATCTATACTTATAATAAATCTGTAGAGAGGTCAATTCTGTACAAGAAATATATTTTCAAAATAACTATCAGGGGGTGATTAGTGATCGATACTGATGGCAAAAATGCAATCAGTAAAATTTGTGTCTGTCTGTCTGTCTGTCTGTATGTTCCTTATAGAAACAAAAACTACTCGACGGATTTTAACGAAACTTGGTACAATTATTCTTCAAACTCTTGGGCAGGTTATAATATACTTTTCATCACGCTAAAATCAATAGGAGCAGAGAAGTGAAGGGAAATGTTGGAAAAACGGGAGAAGTTACTCCATTTTTTAAGCTTCCGTCGCGTGTAAAGCCTTAATGGTTAAAGTTACATAGAAATCATGTATGACGGAAATAGTCTTTAAAATATTAACCATAAACGCGGGTGACACCGCTGGCACAGCTAGTTGTAAATAATGTACTTTTGGGGTAGATATATAAACAGCTTAGGCACTAGGGATTGCAAACCATCGGATTTTTTTTTAGCTGGTTCCAGCAGAGCAAAATTGTGCTGGAACCAACTGGATTGCTTCAGTATTCCAATCTCTAGTAGAGATAAAAAATCCAGCGGCATTGATCCAGCATATATCGCTAGATCTAGCACAGCTAATATTGTGCAGGGCTTAGCTGGTATCCTGAATCCAGCATTGCAATCCCTATGAGGCACCAATGTTTTTGTTTAAATCAATTAGAGTTCCAAAATTCTGACTAGTTTATTTGTTTACGCAGTTAAGTTGCTGCTATGAACACCTAAATAAATAAACTAACTTAATATTAATTCTCCTACACATAAAATACTTGACGCGAAAATTATTACATCGAAACGCATTCCGTATACAGATCATAAAAACGGATTGCTTCTAATTCAAAACACCACCCTTTCAGCGTCTCCAAAGCGTGTCTGACTTTCACAAAATTACCATAACAACGACCAGCTTCGGTAGTTTGAAAACAATTTCTTTGGAGAATTCGAAATGCTCATTGTGGACCCTTTCGTAGATTCTAATAAATAGGCCTCCCTATTTGCATAAAAATGTGATTGCCGCCTTCGAAACTCACGGATGACGGAAAAAAACCCGATTGACAAAGATCTTTTAACTCATTACTAGTGATGTAAAAAATTTTTCAATCAAGTGTATATTATTCGGGTTTGAAGTTAGTTTGGGTGTAAGTTTTAATAGAAATATCTGCTAAAATGTTATATTGATTAGAATTAGTTACATTTTTTTCAGTAAACCATATTTTTTAAGAATTTATCAGATCTTCTTAGACAAATTTTAAATACTTAGTCATTATGGGTTATATCGGGTTTTGGGTGTGTGATTGTGTAGGCGACAGGTTAGCCGTCTGTCACTGCTTTTTCACAATTTTCCATCTAACCCAGCCCGGCTTTATTTTTGGCTGAATGTGGTTGAAGGGGCATACCTACTGCTCCTGTGACTCTGCCTACCCCTTCCGGGATTATGGGCGTGATGTTATTATTATTTTATTGCATTATAGTTATTTATCCTGAAAGTATATACATTCAGGATACATACATAATAATTGGCTTGGTCGCTTGAAATACAAGCACTGTATAATATTTATACATAATCTAAAACAGGTTTTTCAACGGATCACATTCCCTGGAGGATGGTGAAGGCTCTTCACAAATGTATTTATATTCTATAACCCTGGCTATATTTTGATAATTAACTACAAATATGTTATATGAAAGATTGATAAATGCTCACCTAGAATATTATATATAGAATATTATAATCTTTATTCGAATATTCAAAAACATTCATTGGTTGCAACACTACTCATTACGCAAAGCCTCGTATCTTCACTGTCGATAGCTAGTCAATGGACATATTTGTACAGAGAAGAAGAAGGCGGCTGGCTTTAAATAAAATATGTTGTTTAGTGCACAAGGAGACGTTTGCATCAGTAAGTTAATGGAATGTTTTTATGATTTGTTGTTTACTTATTAACCTGTTTGTAAAGTGCATTACCTTATTGTCTGTCTTGTAACACAAGCTAAGTATTTCAACGACTTTGAGGTATCAAATATATTTGTGTTTTCAACAAATACTTCATTCCTCTTGCTCTTGTCATCAGGAGAGATTACACTTATCTATACTTATATTAAAATGTAAATTTGGGTTTTTCTTTTGTTTCTTATTAAAATATACATCTGAATGGAAGTAGGTAGTAGCTATGTAGTATATACTACAAATATTTACAAAAGATTAAAACCAGTTTCAGTATATCTAACAAAATAATCTTCCTTGCAGGATCGGTCTTTAGAGTAGGTACTTACATAAATAATATCGTAACATATTGTCTTAGTTATAAATAAATACCGTTTCAACTTTATACAATTTGATTTAAGTCCTTTATGAGAGATATAAAAGCATTTTCTATTAACTTTAACCCCATTAATTCAAATACATAATTTTCATATTCAAAATTCAAAAATTCAAAATTCAATAATAAAATGCTACACTAGTTATCTTGCTCGCAGTTGTAGGGCGTTCCCCTTTGGCTCTACCAACAAAATATCACCATGTGTAGGAGTTTATCTCTACGATCCTGGTCCGAGCGTCCATACGGAGCTGTAACGACGTCGTCTCTACATTAGCATAATAACAGATGTCGACGACTGACGAGAGACGAGTCTCTACATACGGTACTTGAACACTTAAAATATAGGCGTGTACTTATACTTAATTGATGTTATAAAGTTTTAAAAGGGTAGTTAACTATTAGTTTCAGATGAGCACATGTACTGAAATAGTATACGTAATAACGATAGGAAAATATTTACTATACATAAAAGTAGAGTATGAAATAACACGACCGATCCAAATAGGTATAATACATAAAGGTATAGCTAGTTACAAATAGTTAAGTGGTAAAAAATTAAGTAAAGAAATACTCATTATATTTTTTTACTCTTTTACATAATAACTGGTACTGGCAGACATTGTTAACGTAACACTTCTTCGAATGGTTACTTACATTAGTTTGAAGATACCTATGAGGCTTATCCGTTACTTAATTTCCTTACCAGTAAATCAAATTAAGTTTGTATTATTTACATACGCTTATGTACTGCTTTTTTAATTTATAACAACTATCTTGTTAAGAGATGCCTAATTTTGGAATAATTTTTGCGATCGTCAAATCACATAATAAGAATTTCGCAAAAGTACGGCAGGATCTATTATAGCGAAGTATTGATACACTTTAGTTACCCTTTTTAGGGTTAAAAGTGTATGGGGTATTCGACTTTCTCCATCCATTTTTAATAGCAGGCTACTACATTCAAAAAATTATTGATAAACTTACAATTGCTCCCTTTTCGTAAACAAAAAACTGTGAAAGTAGGTCGCCCACACTTGCTTTGTTTCGGCGCGCCGGGCATTCTCATGCAAATAAGTTATAACCAAACTTCGTTTGGCCTTCGTCCCAACGAATACAAAACGTTCTTGGCTCGCCTTCGTAACGCTAGTGTTTAGTGTTGTGCTTCAATTGATGTGAACGTTAAATTAAATATCAATCAAATAGACCACTATTAGGCTGCAGCGCAGATTCAGTCGTTGGTCGTTGAAATCTTAGTTCGTGTGAAGTGTTTGTTTATATTTTGTGTTGAGTGATAACATAGACATAAATAACATTGCAATCCTATTCCGCGATATGTAGACAGATAACTGTGCGCTTGTATCGACAGAGTATGTACTGTAAGTTTAATTACTGTAACAAAAAGTCAATGACCTTGATGGCGTATTACTTAAACATATAAGCTCATTAGCTTAGGTGTTTAAGTGGACAGTCATTTCAATTCTACCCATTTAAATTTGGAAAACGTGAACAACTAAAAATACCTTAAATAATTATCTTATCTCTTAAGAAAGAGGGTCATATCTGCTTGAGAATAGAGCACTTAGTATTTTATAAAGGTTCTTCAATACAATTTTCATTTACATTACTCGACAATAAAGGTGTTAGTATATAATATATTAACATTTGGTTCATTTTAGTTAATTTCTCTGATATCTGGTAAGTACTACATTAAATTAAAGTCAGAGAACAGCTTCTATCAAAATACTAATATTTCTAATATAAGCTTTTTCCCAGTTACCAACTATTTACTAGTAAACAGTATAAGGGAAAGAAAGCTTATCAGTTAACATATGTTTTAAGTTAAGTATGGAAGTAAATACACAACTTGAACATATGTCAATTCATAACGTACAAAGTTGCCGGTCGATTAAGCTCATAGACACACCGACGGGCGGCTGCATATTTTATATAGTTAATTGGTTAATTAGTGAACGGTTTATGGTTAATTATGTCGGAGCTTCATTTATTTACCCACAAGTATATCCCTAAAGGTTGCTTCTACTTAATTAACATACCAAAGTAACTGAGATAACGTTAAAAGCTCATCTTCTGAAGCTCATCAGAGCTTTTCTCTTTGGAGATAAAAATGCTAAGTAAATATCTATGTTTTTACATGATGCTGCTATAATACGTGTTTTAATAACTTGCTAAGTGAATTTAAATATTTGATTTAAAGTTCAATATATTAATTGGAATAACCATAGGTTAATTATAAAAAAAATATTCCTAAATACAAATATGTACTTACTTATTGAACAAACCATTCAAAATAACGTTTATTGTAAAATCAAAATTGTAGTTTTAACTTTTGAGCTTTGGTTATTTTTAATGTTTTCACAGATTGGTCATATTTTAACAAGGTACTATTAATTAAATGAATTTATTGTATCTCATTACCGGTAATATTTCAAAATATGTGAAATAGCTACAAGTATATGGAGTGATACGCTTGGCCTTAAAGATACGTTTAACTTCCTCAATAATTATTGATTTGTTTACATGTCACTTGTTAATGTACTAGGCCATTCTATTTTCTTTGTTAACACACCATAAAAGCCACTCAACTAATTTACGTAATTATTTATTACAAAACAATGATAGCAACTTTGTACAGCATTCACCACCTATTACTCAAGCATATATCAAATGATATTCTTATGAGTCAATTGTGATATAGGGCAGAATTGTTAACTTATGATTTAAAGTTATCTACGAGTAAATAATCTTGCAAATTTATTTGATCAGACAAAAAATTAAGATTGACGTGTAAACTTAATTTAATGTTAGTATGTATATTTACCCAATATGATAAAATAAGATGAAAAAATTGTCTTTAATAACGTAAAATGCTCTGGAAAATACCGAATTACCGTTGATGATAATAAATACGTTTTTGTATTACGTATTATACCTACATAAATACCTAATTTTAAATATGGCACTGCGGAGCGTAGATTTCAACCGTCATCGCGTCACCTTTATATGGTAATTCAAACAAAAGTTCAAGGTGTAAACGCGAAGTCTGAAGTAAACGCCTTCCTACTACTTAGGTAAAACAAACAACTGCATAAAAACGCACATAAGTGCATGCGCAACCTTGTTGCGCGACGGGCCCGACAATGTCGCAGTTGTCTCTTAAACTGTCGGATAAGCCGGATCGCATTCAGTTCCCTTTGTGAATACCTATTTAAAACAAGACTGGAGTATGTAGGTTGGTACAGTTGTGCAGTAAATGAGAAGAGCGGACTATGAATTACTTGAAATTTTTTAATAGACTTTTGTTGTTGCAGTAGGTATTTAAATAAAGCACTGTTGTGAGGTAAAAGTTAAAATTGATATAATTTATGGCATTTAAATTCAAACATAGCGAATATCTATTGTATTTGCAATTAAAACAAGATGGTAGTTTAAATTATGATTGAGTTGAGAAAAATGGTAATGGAATATAGTTTTAACAATAGATTTATACTTATTTTGAAGATGAATTGCGGTTGATAATGAGGGAGGTCAATACTTATTTCATTTAATTATTTTGAAGAGTATTAGTTAGTTGAAAAATTTATGACTAGGCAATGGTCAAATTAAAAAAATATTTATTCCCCTAATGTATTTTGAAAGTAACCTAAAATACTCATAGATATGTACATAAGAAATACTTAAGGCGAAGGATAGTCAAAGACATTCTCTTTACGACTGTACATATTTGTACTTGGTAGAGACAAGTCTTGGTTGTTTTTGAAGCGTTTTGTTTCTCAGAAAACGTGTCTGATGCGATGTCATTTTATTGAACTTTACTGACTTTACTTAGTAGAATAGATAACATACAAACGTGGATAGTTTCAGGTATTTTATTCAACCGCATCGCAAATCAATGCTTTCTATGTATTTGTTCTAATATGAAAAGAATATAAGTATTTGAATTTGCTCAGATGAATTATTCATATAGATATACATATACATTCTTTTCGTTATGCTTATACCTTCACCAATGACAGGCAATTCGTCTGATTCTATGTAATGTATAAATACAATTAGGTACCCAAATAAAAATATAATTTTTCTTGTTTCTGCCTACGATAGTTTCGTTTACGATGGCTTGAATTAAAGGCAACATGGGGAAAAGTTTTTTTTTTTATTAAATTTTGTCAATATATAAAGTTATGTTGACTGTTTCGTTGGTCGAGTGGTCAGAGACCTTGGCCACGAAACCGATGGTCGCGGGTTCGAAGCCTGCTAGTGGCAAATGTTTCGCGTGATGAACATGGACATTTTTACTTGAGTCATGACATAACACATGACATAACACCACGCCCATAATCCCCGAAGGGGTAAACAGAGTCAAAGGGGCAGCATGCCCCTTTAACCACATTCAGCCAAAACTAAAGTCGGGCAGGGTTAGATGGAAAATTGTGAAAAAGCAGTGACAAGCGGCTTACCTGTCGCCTACACATCACACACCCAAAACCCGATATACCATTAGTCGCCTTTTACGACATGCTAGGCAAGAACCACAGTTGGAATATTCTTTTTTAAGTCCCAGACCATGGGACATGGGACAGTGGGCTGGGTTGGATGGAGAGACTCGAGTCATGGATGTTTATAAACGTATTTTAGGCTGTCTATCCGGTCACCTAGTATCCATAGCACAAGCAAAAGCTTAGTTGGGGATTAGGGAATTGGTGTGTCAGTCTGGAGAATTTATTTTAATATTTAACTAATGAATGGTAATAATTTATGCTGAATTACAGTCAATTTGTCTTAAAAAATGGCAGGGTAGAAACATACAAACCTTCACTTTGTAAAATTAATAAGATATTGTTCATTTAATTCTCTCCAACCATCGAGATACTGTTAAAACGCTTCTATTATATAAACCTCACAAAGATCCGGTGTCTAATATCTATTCATATACCTACCTATGTAAGAATTCATTTATGTGTCGACAGTTTTATTGCGTCGTGCATCAAAATAAATTAAATGTTATGACATTCAAATGAAGACAACCGACTGTTTAAATACACTTTCATTAATTAACCCTTCATACAGAAGAAATTCTTTCATTGTCTTGATATGAACTACCTACTATGCTGTTCGTATTGTCAATTTAATTGGTCGTCTGTCCGTTTGTCATTCAATTGAATCGCGTCCTATCTCTGTCTATAACAATTGGTGTAACTATGAAATATTGCCGGCCATAAATGAATATTATTATTACAATTTATTGGTAATTCACTTTGAGTGTTAAAATACTAAAGCGATTGTCTTCGCCATTGAGTGTGCTCTGGGCTATTGCACTAAAGTACGTACTTTCACATTATATTTTATTAAATTCTATATATAGGCATTACATACGATTGGGGATTACGGACGTAAAGTTATGTATGTATGTATAAGCATTAGATTAGATAATATAATTTTGTAAAGCAAAACATACCTCATGGTTATGTATTTTTTTAGGAAATATTGGCGCGTATTGAGTGTATGTATCTATATAGTTAATATTGGTCTCGCAAAGTAAATACTATTCAAATCCATAACATTGTTCAACTGTAATTGACTGTAACTGTCGTTACACCGTCGATGTAAATTTTCACACGAATCTTCATAAATTATTTTTAATATTAGATTAGATTAGAACTTTTCATCATGTATTATGATCATTGTATATAAATAGATATTACTTATATAGATTTTCGTTGAAGCAAATATGTAGTATCATAAAGTTTTGATGATATTAGGAACATAATATACCTACCTAAGTAACACAAGAACCTATGCAAAGTGAACCTAATTAGTCAAGTAACTGCACGCTTGTAGGTAACGATGTTAAATGTATACTAGCTGAAATTAGCACTCATAATTTCTCATTGAAAATTTACTCTACGCCGACAACTCGTTTCTAAGTCGATTAATTGGTATTCGATTTTCGCGTGTTCTGCAATTTAAACCTGCTTAAACCCGTCTCTATTCAGATAATCCTTACAGAATGTAGGTTACCGTTACAGACTAGCTATATACTCAGATATATTTATAGCTTTAGATAACTAACTTCAAGATTAAATTAATATTATTCGAACGCTATTGGTAATTATTTCCGCTATCCATTCAGCTGTGGCTGAAAATAGGGTGTGTAGTCGTGTGTCGGTAATCTGCAAGTAATGAAAAGATACTTTAGATAACTGAATAATCATCCAAAGTATGTTACCACTTAAGTAATATTTTAGTTGTTTATAAGTTATCTACAGATTGAACATATACCTAAAACAATATACCTAATTATTTTTTTTACAAATCTCTAAATAAGTAATATTTGTTATTGTTTTTTGAATAAAGAAAGAAAGAAGAAAGTTTATTCCACATTATTATTATCTACAGAGCAAATAAATCTGTATAGAAGTAGGTATCTCTCTTATCTGCACATTAAGGGAAAGCTTTCAATTGTAAATTGTCCTCCCAAAAGAATGTACATTCTCAAGTAAACATTCTTAAAAATAAACGTTAAGGGCGACTCCCCTCATTCAATAAAACTGCAACCATCATCGCTGCAATAAAGTGTTAATGAACAAACGAAAACAACGCCCGCTCACTCTGAAGATTAAAACTCAACCCTTACAGCTAGGAAATTTCCTGCCGCAAAAAGGCTGTCATTAAAGGGTCTTAAGTCTTAGCCCCCGGTTCTCTTTGCCAAAAACAAAGAGCAGACGGGGTGGGGGATGGGGGTGGCTGTAACAGTTTTACGATCGGATATACGGTGTGCTCATGCGCTGTGCACTGCGTTCACGTAGAATTTGCATCGGTTATCGACTGGCGAGGTCCGGCTCGCAGGGATGTCTTTCATTAGCTTATGCGGAGGATGAGTGCCGAGATACGAGTATACGTACGCATAATGCGATTGCGGATAGACAGCTTTGTAAGCGGTTTTAGTTGGTGGTGGTGCGAATGGGGAGCCAAATCAATATGGGTACTTCATTGATGAACATATATGCGTACTTGAGTCGATATGCGGATAGGTTTTATTATGTTAGTTTTTCCTTCAATACTACAAAGATTTATTGAATAATGTAGTGTATTTTATTTTTTAAATAAATTTTACCAATCACAATATAAAGTGTGATAACATTTTGTTAGGTAGGTATATTTTCAATATCTAGTTTAATAACAACGACTATATCGCCAATGCATATTTGTAGGTCGTATATTAATACGACACAGGTATGCATGTATTGGCGGCTTATTTTTGAAGATATCTTTTTTTGGTAATTCAGTTTTTTTATAAATAACGATTAGGACGATGAATGGAATTTTAAATGTTTTTTTCTTGATTAGGTATCTTGGGTATCGTAGTTTACCTATCGAAGTGCAATTCAGTATACCCAAATAATTTTTCAAATCAAATCAAACAAGATTTTATTTTTGACGCCCGACAACACGTATTCCTACTTATAAATATTTCGTCGATCCCCTCATTTAGCGCCTGCACGTACCAAAGTCACACCTCTCCAGGTAGGACATATCATCACGCCATTCCATTCTGGGTAGGCCGTTCCCCTTAAGGGCGATTTGTTATTCCGCGCCCGTCGCCCGAGAGCAGGTAGGGACAGCACATAACTATAATAAGCACGCGTATGTATAGCTGTGTAGGTTAAAATGGAGGAATTCATCCGGCTGCGAATACTCGAATGTCTGAGACTACACTGGCGGGCAGGGAAATGTGAACATTGGATTATTGGGTTTACAGTTTAAAGATTTGGAAGAAATAGCTTAGTATACAAATTTAGATTTTATTTGTATAGTTTGCGTTTGTAAATATTTGTAATACATATCTTTAAAAATTTCACAAAGTAGTTTAGAAAATATGAAAATTTCAACACCAGCATTATGAAAAAATGCCTTTCCTAAATTTAGGAATCGTTGGATAAATTTATTTGTGTAGATATTATTTTTGATATTATACTTTACTAAAGAGAACAGAGATTTGTATTAATAGTTCAACAAAAGCTCTTTCGAAAGCTTGGTATCTGAATTTTAAACCAAAATCAACATGAAAATGATTTTTCCTTGGATGTTATTTTTATTTCATTTCTGTACAAGATTTTTTACTTATTGCCTTGTCCAGCAGTGCGTCGGGTTCAATGGAGGGTTACAATGTGATCGGAATATAAAGCGAGCCGATTGAGCCCTGTCCGACATCGATCTGATACGTGCCCTCGTACGAGTATGTTATACTTTTTTCTTTCTTTTTTTTAAGAATACATATTTATATAAACTTGTTTTTTTCTCATATCGTCAAAAAAAAACAGCGTTGTTGTGTTTCTTAATTTTTCAAATTTGGAATCGGTGTAATTTCCTACTAAAAATTGAAAGAACGAATTGACGGATAGCAACAATTGATTATGTCTTAGTACATTTATGGTCTAATTATTGTTAATTCAAGGCTTAACTAATGTTATATTTAATAATGTTTTTTTTTTTTTTTTTTTAAATGTTATAGAAGAACAACAAAGATATTTGTTTGAGAGCCCTAAATTTTTAAGTAAGTATATGTAAATGCAATCAAATCATTATTTTTCTTACTTTAGCTGTAATCATGCACGTGGAAGTTATATTTTCCAATCACAGTTAGGCAAAACAACTAAAAAAAAATGAAATCGAAATTATTTTTATAAACGAAACAAACGTACACGAAAGCACGTCTCTACTTTCCGACGAAATCAAACCCTTGCACTGACTACGCTTGATTAACCAACAAACGTTTTGCTCACAAATTCAGTTATACGAAGACTATAACAGGAACCATTTTCCAAGCCCTTCGGTACGTTTCGAGTTTATCTAATCTGTCGTAATCTGAAGCTAAAGCTCTTGGTGTCGTGAGCAGACTCTATCAAGAGCGACTCGCCGGCTTATTGTAGAGTGCCGTGCGTTCCCGGAATGTCTATATCGTGGGCTCTACCTACCTACAACTTTACCCACAGTTATTTAGTACACATTTTTCGTTACAATCCTTGGTGGAAGAGTTTTTTTATTTATTTATTTGGTTAATAGAGTCGAAGGGTGGGGTTGTTCAACTTAACCAATAAGTTATGATAATCAGATTACAGTGAAGATAAAGTTTGGGAATTTAACCCTGCTACTAGGTATCGATATATAGGTATGTATATTTTTAATGATAACGTACTTGAGTAATATTAAAACCACTATTCAGGGTTGTTATTAGTTTAGTAACCCGATAAATATGTATCCTTATTGTCATACTTATTAATAACGGTTAATATTGATGACTTCGTCATTATTTTGTAGAATAAAATTTTCATATTATTTATTTTTTGATAAATTTATTCATTTATGTTTTTTCGGACAATTGACAGTTTTAACATATCAAATAAAGCCGTGTTAAACTTATATACTTAACAATACCTACCTAAAAGTAGGTGCAAAATAAAAACCACCCGCGGTTCGTCGCCATCAGCACAATTAACCCTCTACACCCAATTGTTGATCATTAGCCACTAATCCGGCTCATATTCAATCAATACCCAAAACTTTACCCACACACCTCCGCCCGCCTCGCCCCGCGTCGCGCGACATTTAATGACACCCGTGCACCTCTCCCCGCACTCGCATTTGGACCTTAAGCCCTGCGTACAAAGCCCACTCTCCCCTGAACACACCCACCGCGTTATATAGCACCGAGGATCTATAAAAGTTACGTCTGTAATCTAACATAAAACTCGGGCCGTTTAGATGCGAACGCGGCCACGGACGACACATCTCGGTTCGCTCCGCTTTTACCGAAATATGAAGGTGTTTTTTCTGTGGTATATTGTGTTTTTTTCGGTGTGAAAGCTTGGTTTTGTCGTGGTGACGCGCGAGGCCGCCGCACGCCGCGGCGCGCCGCCCCTGTCTACTCGGCGAGCGGACTAACAGTGAGTACTATGCCTATTTGAATTTAAACTACACGTGACGATGTGTATTAGCCTGAAAAACGTGCTCGCAAATGAATTCTATTGGTGGGTGCGCGAAAATGTAACACAAGAAAATTAGACGCGATTCGCACTTTTTGCGGGCAGGAGAAAGTTTCTCTGCTCGAATGTTGAATGAAAAATCGAATGGAATGTGCAGTTTCTTTCTGTAAATAACAATAAAATAATAACACATCGAATTGAATGCCAGTTTTGATGATTTTCATGCGAAAATCTAGAGTTAAATGGCCTGAACGTAGAGAAAAGAATCGCAAGAGTGATAACTGAATCCGAAATGTTTTTGACAGTGAAAATACTTTCTTTTAGTGCTGTTAGTTTTAGTTAACGTACGAACCTGTATAAGATTTGTGTCTTTTAGACCATACAAGTATGTAGGTATCTACTTATTTATCGACAATTACTTACATAAAGACTATAAATTATTCGTAAGCTCTAGTTTTATCAGTTAAAGGTATTACTTAGATCGAGCTTGTTTTAGGTACCTACAAATAAATCAGTTGCGGTATTTTTAGCTCTTGGTGAGAAAATCTATTTTAGCGTTATCAAAGTGAAATTTTATATTTCATATACCTACCTAAAGATCCTATCAACATATCTTAACCATAAAGGTCAGAGATATATACTAAAATAAATTAGATATAAGCCTAATATTGTATCATGCATAAAACTTTTAGTTATGTAGATTTACTTATTATCACAAAAAAACAAGTTAAATTTGTGTCATAGCAAATTTAGTAGTAGCTATAAGTTGAATATTTGCAAAAATAATGCATTTACACGCAGGCAAAAAATAATTTAACATTTGCATGTGAATATTTTACTGAGCACGTGGTTTGTTTAAATTATTTCATAACTTATTTTTTCATAGATAGATGAATTCAGGCACCTACTGTGTTTAAGATAGCAGATCTGCAACAAAATTTTTTTTTTCTATAATTTAACTAGGAATAGATTTTAAGCAAATATTTATTACATTATTACTTGTGGCGCCATCTTTTATACGAAGTGCAAACTTCGTATAAAAGATGAAACTTTGGTGCAACCACCATTCGAATCCTTATATTTCCCTTCCTTTCTAATATACGCGGCAAATGTACACCCCACCTTGTCTAACCGGCCAGCAATTGTATGACAGCTCGAATGCACCTGCGCGACCCGAACCCAACCCTCTTGTTCACTAGATAAGGTTGCAGCTGCAATGCAAATGTGTCCCGTTTAGTTTGTACTAAAGATGTTACTTCGCGTTGCGGAGTGCACCTTGAAATACAGTTGTCTCGTTCGCACCCGCGTCGTTATCTCTGTCCGATGCGTATTGCGTTATATGTAGATATCTCGTTCCGCGGGAGATAAACAGATGTCTGTTAGTTGTGACACGGCGTGTGAGGCTCGGTAGCGGTGGATGTACCACCATTACGAAAAAGGCGGAGCGATGCTGATTCCGAATGAGTATGATTATGGTGAGATGAAAAGGTAGGAATTTAGCATTTTACCTTTAATGAAGATAATGCTTTGGTAAAGGTGGCACATAAAGACGATTTTATTGAATATACGATACGTGTTTTTCTGTATACAAATACTGCAGAGATTTTAGTATTATTTTTTATTTTTTTTAGTTACTTACATATAAAATAAATCATAGATTAGCTAAAATCTTAAAAATAATTATTTTTAATAGTAAAAATTAAGAATTATAAAAAATAAATATGGGTTAAAATAACGCATTTATGTAGGTACGTGTACATAAATTTACCCTACAGCCCAGATAGATATATTTAGTTACACATAAGTACATACCTAGGCATCTATCAGCACATATCTTATGTACATACCTCATACCTAAGTGGTTTAGTATTTTGTATAATATTATAAGTATTAACAATATATAGTGCCTAATAAGTAGGTAAACATATAAATTATTAAAACTAAACGGTAATTTGATTTGAAAGAAGATACATGCATATATAAAATAAATAAATTCAAAAGGTCGTTCTTGAAAAATGCACCTGGCAATGATTATAATACTTATTACTAACAGAGTAATAAATTGTAATTCAACATATTTTTGTCTGTTAACATGTTATATTTTTTAGAATTCATCGGTTGGCCATTGCGCGCCCAGGGGGACAGGGCAGCAGATTTTTGTTATACCTTATTTGCGTTGCCCTGTAAATTTGATCATTGCAAGGCCTTTCAACTGAAATTTATGTAAATCCAAAGTATTTTATCCGAAAATAATGATGATGGAGGAAATAACAATGAACGAAATAAACTTAAGAAATCTGAAATTTACAAAAGTAATAAGCATTTCATTATCAAAAGAGATATTCTTATAGGTAATGCTAGTAACGTCTTGCAATAAATTTTGTTAGTTATTGACTATCCCTTTATAATTTATTATCTCAGGGTTGTTGAAAAATCAGATAACCTTAATTTAATTTACATTATGTAGGTAACAATGTAATGTACATCTACAAACATATCTGACAGTGAAAAAAAAACATATGTTTAGACATAATGTATGTAAGTATATATCGATCGACTAGTTCATTATTTTGTTAATTTGAATTTATAAAAAAAAAACTGATAATTCCCCCAGGTAGCTATTACACATAACTTTTGAGCTGCCATTTTAGACGTGTTTTACAATTAAATTAGTCCTGCTCCTTGCGGAATATAAAAACGGATCTAATAGATAATAGATATTACTTACCCCTTTCTTTCTCCCCTATTGTAGCCGGGCTGTTGTGGCGGGTAGGAAAGGTTGTTGACACCATCCTTCGCCACCCTCTTATATCTATTTAGCTCATATTTCTACACATAGACACACGATGATGATGACACGTACCGTGCCACGTGACAAATGATGATGCTTGTGTTTGTTCTGTGTCTGGGTGTTAATCTATAATTAAAAAAAATAATCGCTGAATGTGTTGCTAAGCGCAAATCTCGAGAACAGCTGAACCGATGTCGCTAATTCTTTTTTAGTAATTATTGTTATTATCAGGTGAAGGTTCTTATGAAGAAAAAATTAAAAGTTGCGCGGACAATTAAAAATAAATGGTTATTGAAAATCCGAGAACTAGGTGTTACCTACGAAGTGCGCTGGGTCAGCTAGTATTCAATATATTTAATAAGTAGGTATATTAGTAAGCGCTATACCACCACTGTTGATTCTGATATCTGTAACACAAGTGCTTAAGCTTGGAGTCAGATAAATGTTTGTGATGTAGTCTGATATTTATTTATATTAATATGTATCGACTAATAAAAAAATACAATGCATTTTTTGCATTGACAACACTACCTGCATACACATAAGTAGTTATTTGAATTAGTAATGTCAGTTTCAAATTAGTGTGAATAAGTTTCTTAAAACCCACACCCGGCAATAGTTATCTACAGAAAGTACAATACATTATTTTTTTGGTCCAAGGGGGACAATGCAATATTTTTGATAGGTTCTTATAGTAAATAGACCAGCAGGTACCTTGGCCCACGAGTTCCGGGGGGGGGGGGGGGGGGGATTCTTGCATACGCCCGTGTCTTCTTCTATGAGTAGTACTTATTTTCAAGATTTTATTTTACTGGTTAATTTTGTGGGTAAATAGTCACTATTTTCAGATGGCATTTTTTAGCTATAAGTGGTTAAAGGGTCTTACTAGCCAAACTCTGCCTACTCTTTCGGGGATTCCGGGCGTGTTAGTATTAGTAAATATTTGATAGAGTAGCTTTATCTATCTGATTCTGATCTAGCTCATCTGATTGATTGATATAATCGATTTTTTTATTGAGACAATTGAGTTAAAATAAATTATATCAAGATCGTATCTTGACTGTTTTAAGTGTTGTGCACTTTTTTTAGATACCTATTTATTATGTTTACTAGAATTTTTTTTCTGTTTTTTTTTTTTTAAATTATGTTACCAATGTCCTAATAAACTCTTTCAAGCTTTTCTTTTAGCCCGTAATTCAGAAATATTTGTAAACATATATAATCCTTGATATTCTGCAAACAGGTAATTAAAATCCAATATAGACGTAAAAAGTATAAAACGCTATGCTTCTTAAAACATTGAGACAATTCAATCTCATCAATGAAAATATTATTAAAAAAAAAGAAATAAAAGGGGTTTATTATTATAGGTCTATCTACGATATTGGATTGAATTTTTACGTAATACCAAAGTAAGTTTAATAAGTAAGTAAGTAACTAACTAAACTTCACACCACTTCCCTAGCGGAGGTAGGTTAGGTAGAATACTTATTACTATTCTAGTTTAAAATTGTAATATAAGAAAGACTGAAAGGGTATCACAGTTTTCGCAACTAGATAGAATACCTACATCGTAAGGTGTAAATTATATTTTAATAGATGCAAATACTTAAACATTATTAGATGTCAAAATGTCAAAGATAGTTAATTAGACCACTTTTTTCTCGCTCTCATAATATATTACCTCATGTTAATGCAATTTACATTACGTTGTAGTTGCAAAAATGCATGTTAATTTAAAACTGCATACGTAACAGCATCATTAGTGCAATCTTTTATGTCGTAACGTACAGACTGAAAAGTCGATTATAAGATTTGGTTACATAACTATAGGTAGTGCTTTCAATAGGGATGTTAAACAGGTACTAGTTATATGGGCATTATGTATAGGTATGAACCTACTTATCAGTGCCGTCTTGGAGGCCTTGGGCACATTAGAAAATTATTGTTCTATTTACCAAAAGAACAATTAATTTCCTTATTTGCCCAGGTGCAACGTTACACTAGGGGGCCCTGTCGATCGCGGGGCCCTGGGCACGTGCCCGGTGCGCCCAGAGTGGGATAGAGGGGCCTGCTACTTATCTACAGTTGTGATGAGATAGTTTTAATCGCCGATACTGTATTCCTTTGAAAATGTATAAAGGTTGCAAGGAACCGGAAATTAAATATTTTTTTGCGGATCACAAACCCATGTTTTAAAAGGGATAACTTTAAAACATCACCTACAATATCCTTAATTAATTTAAAACAGGGTTTCCTATTAGCCAAAATTCTTATTAAAACAAAAGTGATTTTTGTTTGTTTTCATAATTAACATTTTTGCCAAGTTCCTTGACATTGATTTTGCATAATTCTATCGTAAAAAATAATTTATCCTTACTTAACTTTACATATTATTACACTTCATTGGTTAATTTAAAATTGTTTGCTTGACTTTGCTCTTAGACGGATGCAGTTTACGCTGCACTTGGATGGGTGCCTGGTGAGGAATGATTTTTTGCATTTTCGAGTCAATCCAAAATATTTTTGCTTTGTACCAGAGCAATAACCATGAAAATATATAAAATAATAATAAATAATGTCCTCCTAACCGATATCGGTTACGGCGGCCAATCTCAACGAGGATTAGCCATCTACGCAGGAGATATTATAGTGCTCAAGTGTGTGCGCTAACACAGATGCACTCTCTATTCTTTCACTCTCATAGTCCGGTGAGACGGTAATTCGACATGACCGGAGAGAGGTCAGACGCAGGACCAACGGCTTAACGTGCTTTCCGAGGCACGGGGGTGATTAAACCGCCAACTTCCTGACTCCGGGCTGTTACTGAGTAATTTGGATATTAATACCCAGCCACAAATTTTTGTCCCGACCCGGGATTTGAACCCGGGACCTCTTGGTCCTTAGGTGGCGCATGCTACCATTAGACCAACGAGGCAGTCAATGTGTCAATGAAAATATATACGCTAATACCATAACATATGAAATCCCTGAAGGAGTAGATAGAATCCTGAGAGGGATACTCCCCAAACCACATTCAGCCAGAAAGAATATTGAGTTGAGTTAGATGAAAAATTGTGAAACAACGAAAATCGATGGATATTTTCTTTATTATTATTGTTAGTACTTACCTACTCTTTAGTAATTACTTTCTATATTTTTTTTAATACATACATATCTTTCGTCGTGGTCTCTCGTGTTTGTTTTTTTTTTTGAGCTGGACAATTGGTACACCTAAGAAGACTTTATTTATTACATGTTTTAAAAAAATAATACAAGACAACGGTTACGTGTTATCTACTACAGAGCAAACGCTTAAAGAAAGAGAAAAAAATAGATGGTCATTTTAATTCTAAAGAAATTTATTATTATAACTGCAAAAAATGTTTCGTGCCTCGAATTTCAACACATATCAAAGTCAGATAAGATTTTTCAAATAACAAAAATAAACATTCATTTAAACAAAAATTACGTACCTATTAAAGACAATGGCTTAGAACTAGATAGAACTCCAATTATATCAGTGAGCTCTTTTACTCACACTTAACCAAGATTAAAATAGACCTGGGTTAGATGTAACTTGAGAAAAGTGATAAAAAGTGGCTAGCACGTAGTCTACACGATGTTTAAATTAATTAGATACAGAATACAACAAATTAAAAAACGTTTAAGAATTTCTTAGAATATTTAACTTACAAATCAGGTGATGTGAAGACACTTTAAGATCATTCAAAGATATCTCATCTTATAAATAGCAATTTAATATAGCATTTATTAAACTGTTATTAATATTGTCTGATTGTTAAAAAGTCAGCCTATTCAATTGAATTAAAGCTGTCCGAATTTTGGAAAGTAAGCTCATGATGTAATGTGATATCACCTGGAGTGATATCACATTACATCAACATTTCAATAGTTTCTTATTGTATAAGCTGTGTTACCTAATATTAATACTGGTGTAACCACTAAAATCTAAAATCGTCAAAGTTAAAGATTTTACCCTGCCAGTTATTCCTAAATCTGTTATTATATCTCAGCTCAGCTAGTATTAAATAGTAGACAAAAAAGGAAAAATATATTTTATGTGCTATAGACTTCGCGCGAAGACTTATACAAATGCCAGACAATGCACGCTAACAATAATTGGTTTTAAATTAGGGCTGTCGCTTACACTATGCATATCAGAAAGGACTAAAATAGGTACTAGACTTTGCACTGAAATATCAATTAGAGCTCAATTAGAGCTATAATGACGTAGGTATGATAATGTAGAGCCATTACTTTACCATGTGCTGTTGTTCAGAATAATACATGTGCACTGCAGTTGACAGTTAAATTCTGAAAATCAAAAACAATACAGGAATTCACAGTTAGAAGGGCTTAACTTCTTCAGATTCACATACATACATACATAACATCACGACGGAATCCCGAAAGGGTAGCCAGAGTCAAAGGGACAGCAGGCCCCATTTACTAAATCCAGTCAAAAATAAAACTGGGCTGGGTTATATGGGAAATTGAAAAAAGTAATGACAAGTGATTAGCTCGTCGCCTTCACAATCACATTACCAAAACCTGATAGACCTCTGTCGCCTTTTACGTCATGCTAGGCCAGGAATACAGTTAGCACATTCTGGTAAAGTCCCAGACCAAAATGGGGCAGATCAGATTCATTTTCTAACAATATAATAATTATAAAGCATTCAAAAATCTTAGGGCTGATTTTTCAACAGTCAGATAGAAGATAAAAATCGAATAAATAACAATCCGGATGATTATAAAATGTCATTGCCAGTTTCTTAAATAAAAAATACTTATACTTATGACATCCGCAAATTGGTGACTTTACACTTTATTTTAGGTTAATTCTTAAGTAAGTACTACGAACAATCTATAACTTCTAGCTTTTGAAGTCAACGAACAACGAAAAAGAGAATAGATTTGAATGTAGAATTACAGATGAAATGAGGATATATTATGTAGAGTCGCAATGTGTGTATGATCCAGTCTTTACGTCGCCAACCAGATTAAATCGTTCCGACACACCCACTCTTACATAAACTTAACGACCTTCCCAGTCACGTTTTTGTAGACAAAACAACAGCTTAATCTCAATTTTAATAAACTCATTGTGAACTAGATTCGGCGCGAAAACGATTTATATACTCATAAAAGGTACGAATGCAACCTTAAACACATTAAATGGTCACACGAGTTCGGAACGGCGCAAGCGGCAATTTGACGATCGCAAAAATGGTCCTTAATACCTTTTTGTTACGTTTTATAGCTTTGTGTAAGGAGGAGTCGTTTACGCGATGTACAGCGAAGGGTGATTGGCGTTAGTTCTGGCTCTTTCCGTTACCGCGGCAGCACTGTACTTAAAAAGTTAAACACCTTTTTTTAATTCATATTTTAATTTCAATACTATAAAAATATCTAAAACTGGAGCTATGGGTTTAACTTTTAAGTTATTTCACGAAATAATCACGATTACATTTAACTGCATACACAGTTAAATACTATATAAACTATATGTGTCATATTTGCACAATAGCAATCTTTAAAAGGAAAATTGTATGTAAGTATTTATTTCTGCTAATAAATCTCTGAATAAATCAAATATTGCTCTTTTTGTTAATTTCTCAAGATTTATAAATGCAATGCAAATGCATATAAAAAATACAAATATAAATAATTTTAAACAAAATTAAATGTAGAACCTGCCGCTAATCACTTCACGGCGATCAGCGCCATCTAGCGTCGAATGGCGGAACTTCTTAGTAGCGCTACAACCACACTAGTAGCTCCTCCCCTCTTGTGTCGTATTATCAGCACACACACATCTAAACGGGAGGGATCTCTATCATGCGAGGAGGGAGGGGAGGGCTGAGAAAACGTTGATTTTAGTAAAATCATCAAAAAAAAATATCGGTGTGATCTAATTATTTTCCATATTTTTAATATATTAGAATGACTGAAAAAGTTTATCAGTAACAAGAGCTTCACATGTCTTATAATTTATTTAATTTGAAACTACAATTAACGAAATTAAATCGTGGAATCTGCAGTAAGTCGCAGCTGAGTTAGCTAAAATGTTAAAGCTATTTTATTAGAATATTTATCTATAGTTCTTTTTTTATTCATGTTCTTTAAAAGACTGATGATATTCACCTAACTATCAAAAATTTTATAAAATACCTTTTTAATATTATTATTTTAATAATTTTACATGTGTATACGGTAAAATACAAACATTTTAGTTTTCGAATTTATCGACCAAAACTTTTTTTTAGATTTTCGGTCACTCAAAAAACTGTCACAGTCTCTACTTTTTTGCAACATCCCTCAAATAGTGTTTTAACAAAAGCCTTTTTTAATGTTTTGCATTATGGTAATAACGAGCGGTGTATTGTTTAGCGACTGCGGTGACGTTAAAAAGTAGAGCAAAAACGCAATGTAAAAACTCTACCTTAAAGCTCAAAGGGTTAGCGTACAAAGCGTAAGGGACAACCAGTTTATAGCCAATATAAAATACACAATAGTAGAGCGACATTGAGAATTACTAATGCTCTAATAAAAATACCAATGTGTCGCACCAAAAATCAGTTAGTCTGAACATTTGGCTTTCAGAGGAGAGTCATACGCGCTACATTTTAATTATGTATTGCTGTGATAACATTAAAGTAGTTTAATTAGTACAGTGAAAATAGTTTGGTGTAGGTATATGTTTCAGTGATATGGAAGAGTCAGTGATTGTGTATATTTGGCCTTTTTTTATAATTAGGTACGTATACAATGTAGTAGCGTAACATAGTATTGCTTATCAAATTAGTAATCACTGTATGGGAGTCATTAGTAGAAATCTGCTTCATTCATGGTTATCGAACGCAATTGATTTAGATAAAATATGCATAATTGTTTCGGAAGTAGCGTTTTAATGAAATAAGTTTTAATTTAATTTATTAGAGCACATAGAGATACTGCCATTATTATTATATATGTTTTTTCTATGTAGGATAAAACACAGATAACCTCCATGTGGAATAAAATTATATGTAAGTTCGGTAGTAGGTATGATTTGAATAAATTTTATGCTTTAAATGAAAAAATAATTAAAAAGAAACAATAGTTTAATATGATTTATTGTATTTATTAATCAATTATTCATATTATTGCACACGCAACATGGAAAAATGTAAACAAAAAATGAGCGTTATATTAAATTGATATACTAATTCAGTCTGGGGAAAACAGATAAACGATTATTACTCATTTAAGATACATTGATTTTCATACAGCAATACTTAAAGATGTCTAACTATTAACTACAAATATTTTTAACTATCTACAACGTTACTAAAAGCAAAAATACAATCTTCATCCTCAATATTATCTTCTCGTGAGTAGTTTTACTAATAAAATGTTCATATTATTTGTAACAAAAAACTACTCTTTCCATTTCTAATTATTATTCTATTTGTTATCTAATATTTTTTCCTGTGTAACTAACAATTTATAACAACTACGTTATCATACGTTTATGTTTCTGCGTAACTAAACAATGAAAAACATAATTATAAATTAAACAATGAGAAGTTAAGCCTACTATAAATATATATTAAGAATAATAAGGCAGAGGTAGGTCCGTATTCTCAAAACTAATTATGTCTCTCTGATGCTTCTCACGTTATATCTGTCCAAAATAGCGTCAGTATAATTAATACATAAGCTACATGTAAATTAAATACGTCACTTTATATTCTATTCGGTAACATTACTGCGTATATAGCTTTTTTACACCTTGGGAATCTCGTGTACTTACATTTTTGCTTAATATTTAAGTAAATGAATTAGTAATTTATCCGTTAGGTAGGTATTGTTTTAAATTCCCACACAATTACAATTATAGGTAGTTACTGCCTTTCTTTTATGTAGGTTGCTTTATTTTAACAGATTATGTTTTCTAGTTTTACAGCAGGTAGTTGTTTGTTACATAACATGAATATATCTTACATAATTCCATGTATTTATCACGTAAATAATAAAACCATTTTATAACCTTAATTCTGATACACGAGAGTAAAATATTTTCTATGCCTTAATAAATTACGAAAAACAACAATTTTTAACGGCTGGTCTAACTAATGGTTAACAAATTACAAAAATAAAGTCTGAATTCACCATTTAATACCACGATATGCAAAAAAAAACATCATCTACAAATATAAAAAAAATATTAACATCAGTTAATTTTTGGAAATTTATATTAAAAATTTCCATCTGACCCAATCGGTTTTATTTTTGGCTAAATGTGGTTAAGGGGGCTTGCTACCCCTTTGACTCTGCCTACCCCTTCGGGATTATGGATGTGTTATGTATGTATGTTATATTCAAAATAAGTAAGCATTAAAGTTTATTAAATAACGTATGTATCATTTTATACAAAGGAAGAAAGGGATTATGTGTATTTGAATATCTAATTTAGTCATCAGACTAATGTTTGTCTGGTTGATTAAATTATAATTAGACAGTTTGTACGGCCAGTACGAACCTACAGACGAACCACGCTTTGAATATTTATTGAAATCAATAGAATATTCATTAGGCTTTATTTCTCAACACAAAGTACACGCCCAGCAATCAATATATTATACCTATTGTGAGTCTTAGCGCTATTGATAGACGCGAAGATATTTCCTTTTGCTACGAATGTGCTGGTTTTTCGTTCGAATCGATTACTGGATATCGCATCGACACTGTCCTCGATTAACGGAACACGTCAATATATGTTACATTGTCATGATGTACGTAGGTACCTTGTAATGTAGGATCACAGGTAATATTAGAAACCAGGGGCAGACTGGCGCACGCAACGTCGCGTGCCGTCGGACACTCAGAGCCGGGCCGCCGAGAAACCCGGCAACCACGGAAGGCTTCCATTACAAAAATCCCAATTACGAACCACTAAACCCTTATCACCAGGCCCTAATGACCATTATTCGTCTACGTTGCATTCTTAAAGGACACGGCTTTCGCGGTTTTTGGCTTCTGATATGGGGAAAACGTAATGAAAAATAAAATGGAGTTTGCAATTGGCTGTTTCGCTCGTTTATTGTTTTTGATTTATATACGCATGTTATTATATGTCCGCATGACTTAATACAATTAGAGGTGACAGAATTTATTTGACACACACACGCGTTTTAACTTATAACAATACGTTGCAGTTGTTTCGAACTACAAATAAATTACGGTTTTCTAATTTCCCCTCAAACGAAGCATGTGAATCGCGTGTTAAATCGCACTTTTAACTTAAAGCAAAAATATATTTTATTTTCATTATTGTCATGCTTGTGGCATATTTCCCAATTCTTCTATTTCTATTTGGAGGTGTTGAATGTAAATCTCTCAACGCGTCTGTCTAGACGGCAAAACTCCAAAATTTGTTTGATATTTTTTATTTCAATAGTATTTCATCGTGGGGAAAGCGGCCAATTTGTCATTTTCCACTCAAATCCCTGGTTCGGCGCCAACCAGGGGGCAAAGGGTTACAATTCTGTGTTATCTACCTACAATATGATATTAATAGCAATTTAGAAACTAGTTTATTTAAGAAAACAAAAGCTGTTTACGTGGCTAAAGAGATTTTGCGCAAAAAATATGCTTTTACTTAGTATAAGCTTAATTCCTTAAGTTTAAATTAAAAATACACTACATAGGTGCTTTAATGAGGTAGATATTTTATGTGTTTTCTATTTATTTATATGTATACATACCTACATATTATGCATACGGTAGATTTTAATGTACATATAAATAATATAATCAGGTCTCATAGTTAATTTATTAACCTAAAAATATTTTTTAAACGGTAACCAAATCTGAATAGATATCTTGCAATTCTCGGTGTACACATAACTTATATAACTTATATATCATAGTTGACTAAATACATACATACTTATTGTCAAGCCTTTTTCCCATGGGGTAGGTAGAGATCACATCCTTTCATTAGCAAGCGATGGTACAACTTAATTTCACCACTAGACTTTTTCTTTTTTATAAAAAAGCGTTTCAAAAATTTACGCGTTCATGATTCATAAACGCACAAATCGTCTGCTGTCATTTTAATTTCATAAGATCACCCACTTACCCGTGAACAAGAAACAGTTTCAACAAAGGGCTCACTTAAGGCAAGAATTTAAATCGCTCGAGGCCTCCGGAGCCGGAGTTAAGGCCTAACATTAAGGTGACCTTTACATATTTTATCTGGAACACTCTTGATTGTCGACCCGGGTCCCTTTTCCCCACCTCCCACCGATTTAGCTTGATCCCCGAACCCCTCTCAAAGGCTCGTAAATGCACGGGGAATGCGCTAAGAGCGTTCTATTTCGGAGGTCTAACTTATTTTGGCGTTTTGTTAAGTACACGATTTGTAGGTAAGACTTATCTTGAGCAAATTCAACTCAAAAGTATGAAGAGGCGCTTCAACTTTAATGATTTATTACGTAGGTACTCAAAAACAGTTGTTCAGTAAAAAAAAGGTTTTACGAACTCAAATAGAAATTGGTACGATTGTATTTGGTGAGAATTAACTGGTTTGTGGTTGGGTAGGAGTAAAAAAGAATCTCGCTAGTGTTATTTATGAGAAGTGGGATGATATTCATTACATTAACGACTCCATTAAAGCTAATTAGAGCGTAATTATGCAAGCAAAGTTGGGGCAAGAAATTATGTTAAGATTCTAAGCAATAAATATAGGTATAAATGTATTGCTAAGGTTTGCTTTTTTCAGTGAAGTAATATCATTTTATAGTCATCTATTTATTGAATTATTTTAACAAATCTGAGAATTTATAAATAGGTAAACTGAAAAAATTCACTTCCAGATCATTACTCAAACTCATGTATTACACAGTTAAGTTTAAATTTAGTTAAAATTATTCAAACTAACTTTAATCTAACAATCTAATTTCACAAATTGCTTAGATAAAAGTCAAATATCTAAAACCTGTAGTCATTAACATCTTGGGAAGATAATTTTGTTGAATATAAAAAAGATAAATAAATTAATATAGATACTATTTTAAAAGCAATTAAAATCGTCATTAATAGATAAAAATTAACGAGACTGCAAAATACTTGGCTGTATTATCAAATAAAAAATTTGGTGTTATAGTACAGTAATACTTAACGATAGGTGAATGGGATCATAAAACGCTGAACTTGACCTGGCAACATTGTTATTTGGCTAACCGGTGTAACGTAGTCAATGACGTAACAGTGTATTCGAATTCCGACTACAACTTTTTTTAAACAAACGATAATTGGCAATTATGCAAGTTATTTAAGTAAGTAGGTTAGTAGGTTCTCATTTACAGTTAATCATCGATTCTTAATTTCATTCTCGTCCGTATTTATATAAGTGCTTTCATTGACTGAAAATAAAAAATCAAAGTAATAACATCAAGGTTGGTCGTATCTTTTAATTAATAAGAAATATTATGACGATTTAATTCTTATGAACGAAATAAAATTATCTACGAAAGACATCAAAGTTAAAGAATGTTTTGATAAACACATTATTATTATATAATAAGCAAGGCAAAATTAAATATTTTACCTACACACCTACGTGTGTTAATTGGCAAGTTTAATCGCATTAATTGTATAACAGCGTGAATCAACTTGTGTAAGCAGTTAACGAGTTCATAGTCGCTGGAAGCATAATTCGTCCCAGCGAGGATCCAGGTCAGTTTTTAAATAATAACTCGTCCTGAAATAAAGCTAACATGTCAACAACCTTATAACGAGCGTATTGAGCGTTCCCAAATGCGAGCGTATCTTTCATCTATTTATTCGCGAGCGACGCTATTGGGTAAGCATTCCCGTCTTCATTGACCCGGAAAGAGTATTCCGGTTTATTTTCGAAAAAAAGTCCACATTCGCCGGGAGTAGTGTTTGTAAATTTTCCCTCTGACCTACTTGAACATCTCTGTGGCCATATTAGGTAGAGCTGCCGCGTCCCGCTATATTGAGCTGCGTTTGTAGCAAGTTGGGTCTCTGAGGGGGTATTTTTGGAGGTCTAGTTCCGCTGGTGTGGTGGGTCGGTGGTGGATCGATAGAACCCTGGCAGGTCGCCCAGCGTTCCCGCATTATTGTTATTGCAAGCCGTCAGTATCTATGTGCTTCCGCCATCCGATCGGGGCCTAGTAATACCTTAAGACAAAGATATAGGAACATATCGGGAAATTGGAGTTGGGATATGCCAGAAGTTTATTAGTTAGCTTTGTTCCGGCTTGTAGCTAGACTGAACGTTAATTTGTACGAGGAACACAAACAGCGATGGAGAGAAACGATTTAGATAGATGTCTCGTAGTATCTCATGCGTCTGTTTTTTGATAGCTAATCAAATTAGAATTATAAACACCGTATTTTTCAATATTACTGTGTTCGTAGAAAATAATATAATATCACTTTTTGCAACAACAACTACAGTCATCAAAGATGAATTTATAGTTTTATCTTTGCAAACATAACTCGCATAGAGATATACGGTTGATAAAAATATAATAAAGACAAAAAATCACACCATGAGGGAACAAAGAGATATAGTAATTAATTAATTCCAAAAACTCGTTATCCCACATTCTCTGATAGGTAATCTCAACACCTAATATTTCTCGCAGTCAATGAAACGATCACTTGTAATTTTCTAATTTAACTCCGACGTCTGTCTTCTATCCCTACAGTTATGTTAATGGTAAAATAGCAACCACTAATATAGGATGATAAGTAAATGTCAAATATTTTATATGAAATAAGCATCTAAAGGCAACAAACGAATGCCGATCATCGGAGACGGTATACCGAGTATACGAATTGTAAATTTATTTAAATCAGTACTAGGTACGGAATGTGCTTTTCATCTCATTCCCGATATACATGCAAAATACCCTATAAGAGGTATGATACGGTATCTCGAAGAATAATAAGTGGGTGCATTGCAAGGAAATAAGGAATCCTTTTAACTTAACCTGTTTTGTTTTTATTTTAAAATTTGTTGTCAATAAATGCGTAATCTTTTTCATGTCTCTTACAAAATGTGATACTTATCAATAAGGTTGAATAAATTTATTGGTGCAATAATTAATTAGTGAATGTTAATGTAAACTGTAAATAAAATGTGGTATTATATTATCATTATATATAGTACATACATAGTGTAATGTAAGAAGAGTACCTAGGTACAGTGGAAAAATTTCCAAACAATTCAGATATTTCTGTAAAATTAACACTCATACGGATTCACGAAGCTTTTGTAATTAAATACGTATTTATAAATTGCTCTAAAAATCGGGATTTTGAGAACAATCTATAAATCTCTAGATAGGTAAGTATTACAAGAAAAAGAAAACATAAACTAGATACATAATAATACTAAAGATACGAGGACAAACTAAGCTTCGCATATCGATAACAACGGTTAACGCCCGACTAATCTGCCAAGACATCTTGTATTATGTTTATTATCATAAACCGTATATCAGTATCATTACGTGTCGCACTTACGTACTAAACACCTGTTTCAGAACGTACCAGCCCAATAACATCCGACAAAATATGGACTCGGACCGGTCCAATATAATCGTGAAATAATTCTGGATCGGGAGGTTCGAAAATAGAATGTGAGTCGAGCTCGCCGCCCCTCTCCAATCGATACACATTGTTGCAAGGCGGGACCGCGCACAGATAAAAAAACTTATAAATAGTCCGCGAGGATTGCAGGTTTTGATAATTGGACCGGCTGGGTCTGATAAAAGAACGGTGGAACGGAACGTTCACAAAATGGCGGATGGTCGCAGAATTCCGCGAACAATTCCAATGTATTCTGCGATTGGTTTGCTTATTGTTTTTCAGATAAAATTCTGGCGTAGTCATCGTCTTAATTAGTTTTATGAAAAAGGAAATACTATGAAAAATAAACCAAGCACATTTAGTTTCAGTGAATAGTTAATCATTAAAAAATATAATGAACTAAGTATAGGAATTGATTCAGTAATGAGATTGATTTGATTAGCTTATACCAAAAACAATTAACTTCATTACATTTTCAATAACTAGGTAGGTAACTTGCATATTTTTTGTGCCAATACCTTTTTGTCAATGCAAAAAAGGTTTACTATTGTTCCCTTCGCCGCATTTTACCCATCGAACAAAATATTGGCAGCATAAAAAGCAAATTGAACAATGTAATAACGAAGAGAACGCTATAGACTAAATTCGCCATCAATTTTTAATAGGAAAACAATAACTTGGAGGCAATTGTCTACCAGAGCGGTTTCAATTTGCGCACCGCTATAAATGTTTAGGTACAACTGGCGCCTCAATGAATCGTAATTTTATCGGCGCGATGGCATTCCCCTGCAGTTCAATTAGTGTTTATTTCGTTTGTTGGGCGACAACCTTAACGGGAGTGCCGCGATCGATAAATTTGTTAATTGAATGTAAATAAGGTTGTTGTTTATGACGCTTTCCGAGCGCAGGTTTCGATAATTGTGCTTCAATTAGAAGTTTGACGGGTCGTTTTTGTTTTTTCGGCTCTGGTCATCATCGAACGCTATCCCAGTAATGACTGGATGGTAATGAGGAGGCAAACTCGTTATCGGCTCTCTGCGTGTGGTTGAATATTCGATACATGCCTCGATAACTTTATTATTGGAACTTGAAACTAGCGTTGAACTTTGCTAATACAGCTTAAAGTGGTTAGGTAGGTATTAACTATTTAAATGCAGATATAATATAAATTATTTTCTACTAGTATTTTTACATTCCTAATGAAACAATCTGAGTATGTAAACAATTTGACTGATCTAGTTTATAAAAAAAAATTCTTATAATCAGTTGAATTTGGCGAAAAAGAGCATCCAAGACAATATTTACAAATAAAATAAATACTAGACAAGTTTTTTACATCTTCTTTAGGTATTCAATGATACATGTAGGTTCTGAATCTGTGTTCTACCTAATAACATCTGGAGAGTTCATTGGCAGCGTAATGCGTCCGCTTGCTTGATTGGATGAAAAATGTATCTGTCGTCTGGATTGTACGACGTTTTGCTTGCGTCACTGGTGTAAGTAGTGAGCGCTCACTGCTCTAAAGATACTGTTGGAGGGCAAAGTGACCGGTCGATATACGTACGTATTATTTAACTTTGGAATCTTCGCTTTTCAAACTATGTAGCTTCTACATACAAATTTTGTTTCATTTGTCTTTTGTTTTATTTTAAATTTAATCATATTTATGATTTAACTCATACCGATACAATCTTCAAATAATATATGTAAATCTTAATGCATTTATTTCAGTATATTTCTTACTTATATCAGTAATTTTATTGAATTATGAGAATAGAGTATAACAATATGCGTATATTGTTGTAGAACAAAGGTAATTTATTTTTATTGTAAGCCCTTTATGCGCTAATATAAATGCGAATATATCGCTTTACAAGGTTTTGTAAGGAAGTATGTTCACTGCATCAGCTTAATATCAAAATATGTACTACCTACATATGTATAATTCGATTCTGCTATAGCTTCATGTACCTACCTATTTAGTTATAATTTTCTTTATTTTCTGTATGGATTTATCAAAACATTTTGAACTTTATAGTTCGACAATTCTATCTATTGAAGTAATTATTATATTCTACGAATATTATATAAATCGCGTGATGGACACAAAGGTCAATAAAGTGATAGTATTCACGTTAACAAGGCAATATGTTGTTTAATTACAACCCATTACCTATATGCACTATGATAATGATTATAAGTTTATATAATCAATTATTTACTTAAGAAAATATGTTAATGATTGTGTGTTTGATGTTAGTGGATTTTGGATAAAATTTTAGCGCTTATTTAATTGACAAATACGGTAGTTAAGTCGTGCACTTTGATATTTAGATTAGTCGTATTAAATTAAATGAAGTATAGATTCCTATTTTCCATAGCTGAACCTTACATTAGATACCTATTAATAAAATGATTCAATGTACAATACTATAGTATTCATGTGTTTGTCTAAACGATTTATATTATTACTGATCACTTCATGTAGGTAGGTAGGTATGTAATAAGATACGAAGCCAATACTCGCAAGCTAAATGACGCATGTAAATATTCGAATCAAGATATTGTAATCAGCCGTCACACGCTTGTCCCTTTCGAAACCGCGGCATTGTCGCATCATCTCGATAATTCACCGGGGTCACCGACCTCCGATCAGATAACGAGCCAACTGCAACCAATGTGGAACAAGTTTTCCTTTTTACGTGCGTTTTTGTGCATCTTTTATTGTGACACTAATTTTCTTTACAACTAGCCACGGCCCGTATGAAAACATTCTAATCACGCACTTTATATTCTGTTGCAGGTATCCCGTGAGCTATGACGAAAGCCACTCCCGCGCAGGTTGGTTACTCATTAAGAACAATTCCTACCCAAATATCGTCTATAAAAAAACAGCGTATTAAATAACGCACGAATTAAGTAATCAGTAATTCTTGTACTTCTTAATTAAGGTGGGAAAAGTGTGAGTCTGGAAAAATCCGAGACACCTCAACTTTCATTACCATGAAACCGGGCTTAATAAGCAGTCGGTGTTGTATAAAAAGGGACTTTATATAAGAAGTTAATTCGACATCACACCTGTCACGGTCGTAACTTCTCCCTTAGTATAGCTTTACAATGAAGTCTGACCCGGGCACCATTATTTCTCTTTACCTCATCCGTCTTGGCGGCACAATCAAAGAAGCGAAATACATATAAAACCTTCATTATATCGACGTTTGACAGGTCTATTTCTGAAGCAACCATTGGCCGAGCTATTAACTGAGCGATTTGACTTTTGATATCCGTTGCATGGCAAATATGTTGTAATAACTTAATTTGATTGCGTCGAAACCCTTTGTAAATACGCTTGAAGAAATATCGGTGCCTCAATTTTGAGGATACGATGTATTCATTAGATACGATGCTTACATAAAAAACAAATTAAATTAAGCTTTTGAGAAAAAAAGTTTAAATCCCTTTTATGTATGCGATATAGACAACATTTTATATTCTATTATGATTAGAAATACATTTATAAAATAATAAAAAACGAAATACGACGAAAATATTATATTACAGTCCCGAAATTTTCTCCTTAACTGTAAGGTGAGTAAATGTAGCAAAAGTATGATGGCCGCCCTTTAGCTAAGTAAAGCGAAGCGAATATTCGCTGGAATTTTACGCGAAATGTTCCAATTCCATTTCGGTAAGAGACTAATAATACACTTTTTTCCTCTTTTTACTTCTTACTTCCACCCTTTACTGTTATATACGAATAGAGGCGAGAATAGAGTAGATCAATGGAATTACATTTCTGAAATACCTCTCTGTTATACCTATACCTACAGTCCAAAATAATTTAGCCAAAGTTTTATCTAAGTTTAAATCTAATAAATGAGGAACAAAAATAGTTGCATAGCAAATTCCCAACTTTAATTAGTTTATCGGATAAATTTATCAGCGATTTTAATATGTATAACAACTTAATATTAAAATTTGAATACCTTCAGATATCGATTGAATTAACACATAAATTGGCGATTATAAGTGAATACCTATCAGAACCGTTTACAATAATAGGAATCTGGTCACGAGGCTAGCTTACTTAATATTCATCATTCATGAACGCTACGGCCTAGTCTGGCCGTACTTGGTTGAAGTAACGCCTCTTCTATTTTATTCCTAGACATAGAACGTGCTTACAACATACGATGTCATTGATAACGACAACTAGGTATATATAGTATGTACCCACATATTGTACCCAATATATATACCTGTTTTCATTATAAATTACTATTTAAATATATATATATATATATAATTCACATACCTTCTAAATATGTAGTTTTCCAAGAAACAATGCAGCTTTTAATTTGTTTGAGATACGTAACATCACGCCCATAATCCCCAAAAGCGTAGGCAGAGTCAAAGGGGCAGCAGGCCCCTTTAACCACATTTAGCCAAAAATAAAACTGGACTGGCTTAGATGGAAAATTGTGAAAAAATTGTGACAAGTAGCTAGGTTGTCGCTTACAAAATCACAACCCCAAAACAGATACATTTTTGTTTTTAATCTGAAGTGAAATAGGTACAATTTAACATTTTAATTTGTAATTTGGGCGAATATGATGAGAATATTGTAAATAATTACGAAGTACTCTCCACAAAATATAAAGTCAGATAAATAATGAAATTACACATCGGTGCAACAAAAACGTGTTAAAAAGATAATATTTGACTCTCGCACCACAGGACACCATCGACAATTCAGTCGTTAGGTCTCTTATACTGATTTTGGTAATGGCGCCTGCATTTGCAATTATGGTCCCAAAGTAATTTTAAAATTCAATGTCACACCGAGCGTTGAACTTCCACTTCTAAATAAGACTCGTTTTAATTGCTACAAGTGTAAAAATAAACGCACATAACGTGTGTCTTATTTTAAATACTGCTTGTACTATGTTATGCGTGTAGGCATAAATAAGCCATTGATAGTCCCGTCATGTACTTAGGTCTCATCCTATGTCCGGTAGTGAATAATAGGTAGGCTACATTATTATAACAAATATTAGAGATTTTGTAGCCATACATACAAATTATATTTATATTTTTCACTTGTCATATGATATTTTAGAAAATCATCTTTACATTACATAATCCATTATCTATTAGAGAGTATTACGTTGTAATAATGTAGCCTTAATTAATTTAATTACCAAACTAATCCTTTTATTAGTACAAGGATTAATTTGGTATTTGACAGTTGTTTTTTTAGAAATTAAAAAGGCTTGCGTTTATTATTTCTCATTAAAGAAAAATACCGTCATAACAACCAAAATATCGATCTTTTTTGTACATGAATTATCTTTTGTTAATCATTCACGTATAATTAATTATGCAGGTACTTTCCAAAGCCAATCAAGAATTTTTCGAAAGGATTTAATCCGCGGCAGCAGCGGGCCGTTCGTGACTAAGGACGGATTATAACGCTAGAAGGATAAAGATTTAATCTACGGTACCTTTTGTGAAGACACCCATATTCTATAGCTAAACGTTGCTTAGCGCTCTAACAACATGAGCTTTTAATAGCCAAACAATTGCTTTAGCAGCATTTCATTTGCGGTAGCTATTAGATACCCTATCAATATCTTAAAGAATGTCATCTCTTATCAACCGAAGTTGACATTAGAATATAGGTACCATCTGTTGAGTTGAGTTGCGGCTCCTCTTCTCATCAGGCCATTCACGTCGAGGTGCTAGTAGGGTAAAAATACAACGTACATATAGGTACATAAGTAGAAAAAAAATATTTGTTCGACTCATCTCCGTACCACTCCTGTTCCGTTCGAGAGCTGCAAGCCGTCGGACAGCGGACGGGTCAATTATTTAGATTGGCGGCGGCGACGTACCTACTACGTGACGTGCCGTACATTTTGTAGTGTAGACCGGCCCTTACTGCTCGACACTCTTGATGATTAAATTGTTGCTGAATTAAACACGCCCGCTGGATATTCTTGAAAGATTGTCTCTGGTAAGACGAATCTAATTTGGTAATTGCGCGGATCGTGCGTATCTTCAATGTTGATCTAGTGTGTACCTTGCCTAACTTATTGTTTGTGTAAATTGCGCCAAGTGGTGGGTTTTTGACTCGTTGTAGGCAACGAGTCTTTTATTCATAATTTTCCATTTTTTTTTTTTCAAATAATGGTTAACAAAAATCTTGTAACTCTTAGGACTCTCAACCCTATCAGGGATTAGGCTCATTATACATAGTTTGAAATATATTAAAAGTGAGCAGTACATAAATTCCTTATTACACAATGTATATACACGGGTAGTATTGGAAACCATTTGTAATCTACTCGCATAACATTAAAGTCCTAACATCTACTGACTTGAGGCATTGCAATTACTTTATTATACTGATGTTCCATTGCCGCGCAACTAATTCCAATACTCATACAAAATAATTAAGCTCTAAGCATGCTGCTACTGGTCAAAGACACTTACTATGTTGTACAGATTTCATTTCATTATAACGCAGCCTATTTAAACGTTTATTCTATGCAAAATCCGTAACAAATCGCGATATATTACTACCAAGTTGCATTTTAAATACAAAAAATCCACGCAATCATATGAATTATCACGTATTTAATAATAAATAATAATAATAATAAATAAATATCCGACTAAGTACATCACATACATTGCTCTGACTCCGAGGTAAGTAGCTTAAGCCCTCGTGTTACGAATATCAGAATCAACAGTGGTATTACAAATATATACTTAAATATTGGATATTAACACCCAGACACAGAACAAACACAAGTATTCATCATACGAATGTTAGTCCAGGGTGGGAATCGAACCCACAACTCTTGGCGCATGGGGCAGGGTCACTACCGAATGTGCCATCGAGCCAGTCAAAATACACAGTATTTATACACATTCTGTCTTATTCAAATCAACAAACAAACAAACAGACATAGCATCACGCCCATAATTCCCGAAGGGGTAGGCAGAGTCAAATGGGCAGCAGGCCCCTTTAAACACATTCCGCCAAAATAAACCTGGGCTGGGTTAGATGGAAAATTGTGAAAAAGTAGTGACAAGTGACTAGCTCGTCACCTACATAATCACATACCCAAAACCAATGACATTTATTAATCAAACTATACCTATTTACTCACGTATATAGCTATTAAAATACACAATATCGTTATAAATAACTTTAGTGGTAATGAATTTGTTTTATATCAGTATTAATTAACACCATTAAATACTTAATCTAACATAAAAATATAAAGTCTACTTTAAAGTTGAACATGCTTACTTAATGTAACAAACTTTACACATTGTTCTTATCAAATCATTTTGTTTTACTGTCATACCAAGCTAGAGATTATCTACTCTATCTATTTTATAACTCACTGTTCAAACTTTGAAATACCCCACAAGGAACAAAATCTCTTTATTATTTTTATCTCTATATAGTATTATAGAAACGCATCAAGCCATTTCAACGGTTTCGAAATAAATTCTCTTCGAGCGTAGGTAGCGTGGCGGGCTTACGTAAAAATTCCACGTATGAGAAGGTATATTGTAGTCCAAGTTATAAGTTATTTGTTGTATAGTTGTTAATATACAATATATTTGTACCTATCCCTTTTACATATATATCATTTGTCATAATAATATATATGTATTGTACTATGGAAGTACAGGTTATGATGTGAGAGCACTATGTAGAGTTGCAATTAAGTTAAAAGATGTCCCTAATCCTTTTAATGTATATAACATTACATAATTTTGTTTTAGTTGCTTTCTAAATTACTTATCTAATATTTCATTTCAAAACATATAGTTATCATATTTTCAGAGATTGATTTCATACATACATACATAACATCACGCCCATAATCCCCAAAAGGGTAGGCAGAGTCGAAAGGGCAGCAAGTCCCTTCAACTTGATTGATTGATTTCAGTGGTTAGTATTACGATTGGTTAGAAACAGAGTTAATCTTTACGCAATAGTTGTGATTTGGATTTACAAAAATTACGTTTGGTGATATCCAGTGATTTTATTAGCCAATTTGGATTCATTTGTACGCATGCTTTTAGGCAAGGATTGCTTGATTTTGGTTCAGTTGGGTCGCTTTAAAACTGGATTTTCTAGTTTAAAATCGATTCGTGTCTGATTTTAAATTCGTTTCGATCCATAGGTCGATGAATCAATTAAAAGACCCGATAAATCATCAAGTGAGTCAAATAGTAATTTAGCTTTTTAGCTTTATATATAACAATTAATAAGCCACGGCTTCGTACACAAATCAATATGATTCTAATCACATAAACCTTCCACTTGAATAGCCCAACCTGTTAGTGACCGCATCTGTCTCTTACGTACTAAAATAGCTAAGCGAACAGACAGTAGCGGCGACTTTGTCTTATACTATGTAACGATCGTTTGCTGACACGCTTCCTCCTTTAACTTGGAGCACACGTCGCCCATACAATCCAATAGTTGTGAGTCAGCGGGCGTTTGCTTCCCGTATATCAATCGCTGTCGACGCCTCCACGCTTCTGCTTTATTCGATACTTACCGAGCCTGAGTGTACTCCTGTACGTAATAAATCAACCTTACATGTTACCTAAACAGGTAACGTATTATCTTAAGTTGGTCAACAAGGAACCTATATTGGAAGTAATCAGAGAGAGAATTTTTAGGGACTTTTTTAACATTCTGTATTGAATAAAATGGATATCATTAGAGATGTGTGTTTTTTGTGCAGACTGACGGTAAATTTATGAAATTAGTTAACTACTTATATACATACTGTAAAACATCTTAAATCAAAAGTCTGCTCTGAACTTCAAAGTTCTATTTATAACTATAAATAAAAAGGTCTTATACCGTCGCATAAAAACTGTAGAAATATGAAAAACTAATGTCGGTTATGTAAAGTTTCATATAATAAGTTGTTCATATGCTGGTGAACAAACCGCAAAGCAAACAGTTGACCGTGCCTTAAAAAAGGTATAGGTTGGACCGTATTTTTACGTTTTATACTCCTACCGAACTTGAATGGGAATAGTAACTCAATCGTACATTTGAAATGCAACGGGTAGCCGAAAGACTACACCATGGCATCGACAAACGGTTCCCGTGGAAGCCAACTCGCTATGAACTTGTTACTTTATTCAAATCTCAGCTGACATTTGTGGGAACACTCTACGTGTGAAAGTATTTTATTAATGCATTTTATATGCAACTGTCGAGTAAACCGTCTTTAAATCCGTCGTGAATATCGAGATCAATATTACGTTTGATTGCAGTAGAGGTAAATATTGCATTGCATTAGAAATCCGAAACTCATATAGTACGGATAAGCCGAAATTATGTAATATTAATTCTACCAGAAATCCTAAACTTATGTACATTTTATCGTTTTAATCTTTACCTTCATATAAGTAGTACTACAATATTGTGTTTGAGACTTGCTTACTTAGAAGTCACTGTGAAAGTATTTAAAATCTACTATGAAATAAACGATGACAGTGACGTAATCGCCGTATTTTCCTGATAGTTTTACTTGCAACAATTTCATACATAACTCGCTTCATACATATTCAAAACCAAAAATATTTTAAGTTACAATTAGCACCATAATGCGAACCAAATTAACGTGTTGAACGTGCCGGTAGAAAAATTTTACTTTCTTGGTTTTACTCAAATATTCCAAAACGCCCCGGCTTCTTAAAATTCATTTATGTAGGAAAAGAGCGAATTTGCATTGGAACTGCGATGGGACTTGATTATGCAAAAATAATGCAGTCACCACTGTGCTCCCAATTTGCGGATGCCGCATGATGTGGTCGTTATAACAAATGAGCTGTAAATAATTATTGGATATAATTTTGTTGGATATTGTCTTCATAAATGCAAATGCTTTTGAAAGGTTTTCGTAAGTACCTATACTTATAAAATCACATCTCTTATCTTTGTCTCACGGAAAGTACTCAAATAGGATTCAATTTATAATATTTGCTATTTAGTTACTTATAACTACTATTGCAAGTCTGATTAGTAAATTAGATTTTTTTAAATAAATATTTAGGTAAAAGCTTTAGATTGGATATTTTAGGTTCAATTATAATTTATTGCTGTTTTATAGCAACTATGAAAAGCCTATATCTGGTAGTGGCCGAACATAGGCTAATTATGATAATGATGAATATGATTTCTTATAACATTGGGTACCGATTCCACGTGCAGTTGATATGAAAATGTTTTTGAATTTTCAGTAAGTAGGTACTCGTATTGTGGCCTGCATGATAAAAGTTCCTAAATTTAGAGGCATCACTTAAATAATTTCAGCCTCAACAGTAGCACTATAGTAGAAACACACCTGTTTTAATTTCACTAATGCACAAATGTTATAAATACTACTTACACTTGTGGGAGATATAATACTACCTAAACACACAATTTACGCTTAAATCCTTGAATAAAACATAGGGGGAACTTTTTAGCTTAAATGAACGAGTAAATTATTCAAATGGTGCAAGATTCTAATCCCTTGATGCGGCCAAAGAATGGTATTAAATAAGGTTACGGTACATTTACATTTTTCTCGATCCTCCCCTCTTCCTTAATAACAATGTAGCTTCGCCTTTCTCTAATTAGAATTAATTAGACAATTCTGTTCTATATAATAAGATACTTTAATTTAATTACAAAATTTCATTTATATAGCTACGATACGAGTAACTAGTTGTTATATTTAATTATATCTGACGTCAATAGTGGACTTCGAAACTGAAATTTTCTAAAGTTTTTTTTAAGAATTATGTCTAATTAGGACGCTTTGATACAAAAAAATCCACTTCAACTAAATTGGACCAAATATGTGAAGTTACATGATAAGCGCACTTGGATCGTATTAATAAACTCAAAATATAATAAATAAGGGGTGCAAATAGTTTTAAATATCGTTAAAATAATTCAAAATGCAAAATAGCGATAATTTTGACTGTTGTACGATTAATTTTAACTTTTTTTTTTATAAATTAAATCCATGAAAATTTTAATGAACCTATAATTAGACTTACAAAGATAAAATTAGGTATATAGCCTCCGTTAGTGGTAATAAAGTAGTGTTTGTTCAATGTATCTGGTAGTCTAACTCCACCTACGTTCCGCCGTTGTTTTGTAGTTAGAGCCCATTCTAGGCACTTTTAAATTTAAACACAAACGGAAGCGTTTTGGCGAGAGGTGTTTATTCCTTACTGGTATTTTCGAGAACCACCTCCTTTACGATACTGTTATCCTGGTCTTAAGAATTTCTGTCCGACCAACCTGCACGGCGTAGTAAAACCCAAGTGCAGTGCATTTTTAAAAGGGAACGCCCCTGGACCGTTGTCCGGGCTTTTCATTATTTTAAATATTCAGTGGCTTGCAGTGTGACCGCTGCCAGAGAGTCCCGCAGGGCATCCGCGGTGAGTACTCTTTTACATCATATTTTCTAAAAACATCCCTTATATAGCGGTGTATACAACGCTTTTAGCTCCATAGATACGGCAGTTTAGCCTTACGGCTGCATTCTCTCAGTATAAAGACAGTAAATCCAGCCGTGCCGAAACATTTCCTATAAAGGTAGGCCCGTCATTTCATACGCCGTTTAATCCACGCAGCTAAACCGCGATTCGGCTGCGCAAAGTTTAACTAAAACGTCGCACAACTTTTTTGATGGCTCCTATTTTGAAACCTTTATTTTTGTCGTCCGTCCGTTTTAATTATGACCATGTTGAAGATGTACCTCAAAACTAAGGCTGTAAACTGAAATGCCCAGGGGCCAACACTCCACTCGTCTATAATTCAGGCTAAACGTTCGTCTGACATTATCATAAAAATTAATCGTCGCTTTCAAAATTAAAGTGATGCCCTATGAAAATATTCGCACAACAAGTTGGGATGCCCAATAGGCTCATTAGTTCCCATCACCGCTTTCACGGAACTCGTTACCGGGATAATTTTCGTCCTTGGTCCAGTATAACGCGGGTCTAAAACGCCGCTTCGACATAACCTTACATTAAACACTCCCCGAGGCTTTACTATATTCGCACAATTATTCCCCGAAGGGAACCCTTCCCAGCCTACAATTACCTTCCATTCCGCTAGCGAACGTTCCGCGTCGAAAATAAAATAAAATTGAGGCTGAAAATAAAATATCGGGAGAACCGTTCCAATTACCGCACATATATGCATTGTTAAGCGGCGTACACATATGCAACTGTGCTTTTGTGACTGACATAAATTTTGTGCGGCAATTAAAACGCGTGCGTATACGTTGTCACGTAAAATCAGACCGAAACCAATTGATCAATCAGAAGTGTAAACCCAGAGTTATGGTTGTAGTCTGATTATGCTTGCATGCATTAAAACTTTATTTCCGAATGTGCGAGTTTATTATATCAAAGCGTAAACGCTGGAGTACAGTCATGTTGGTTATTATAAAAATTTTATATTCCCGAAATCCGTTCCATGAACATTTTATCCGCGCGAGTGTATTAAACGGACGATATCTCGAGAAATTTCAAGAGAGCTTACGTCCGCACGTCACGAGTTTTTCTTCATAAGCTCCTCAAAACGTTAAATTTATTTCGGCCCCGAGCGTTGAATTAAGAGCCGGCTTAATCCTTTCGGAGCGAACTTAACCTAATATCATAAAGATGGAACAAGGCAACTTGTACAGAGTAAAGTCAAATATTATCCTTGGAGGGGATTATGGAGTTATTAAAAGCACATAGGCACGTACATAGTGGATCGCTGAACCCTTTAAATTTTACAGTGTTAGAGTCATAATGGACTTGGAGAAGTAAATGATAGGTGCGCATTAAAACTAATACAGAACCTAAGAATTTTGAAACATCTTTTAATTATGGTTGAAGTTATACCTTGGCATAAAATTATTTGTACAGGCAGCAGGTACAAATGCGAGTTTAAGAGCCAAGCTATTTAAGGAACATGTTAACATTTGTCAAGACCGTTTTGTTAATAGGCGCAAACTTTGTACGTTCAATTTGGAATTGTTCCAGAGTTGTGACAACACAAACATGTATATAAACATGCAATTTTAACTACATTAATTTGTACTTACCAAGTACCGTGTACGCAAATAATTTATGCCTTTAATATATTTTTCACATCAAGAACATTACTTTAAGTGGTTAAACGGTTATCTAATCGACTTTCGACATGATACCTACGCCTTTAAAGTTGTATAGTATTAAAAGAGTTTAAGTACCTACTATGTAAAAAAATTACAATATTAAAAAGATCGCATTACTCAAACAGCAATGCAACGTTTTTAATAAGACCGAGCCCTGACAAAATGGAAATGCAAAAAAGCGCCGAGAAAAAAGAAACATGAGCGCAGTCAGCTGTGCCGGCGGCGGCCATCTTGTGAACGGGCCGGGGGGCGGCGCGGTCCCGCCGCCCCGGTGAATTATTTCCCTATGGCGGAATGTTGACTGACATAGTTTTTTGTGACCGATTGTACGCGGGTAACGAGCAATTACTCGGTTGTTATTGTGTTTTTCTTCATTAGGACCGATGTTTTTGACAGAATTGGGCATGGGCATGACTTTTTTGTTTTTTAACGAGAAAGCGGGATGCTTAATTAAGTTAGTTACAGAAATCTTTTCCGTTGCGTAATTTAGATAAGAAATGTGCGTGCAGGGTCTTATAATGTCGTAAGGTGTAAATGATAACTTTCCTTGCTCCTAATTAACTTTGTAAAGCGATATGATTTTTATAGCTACGACTGTATACGTAGATAAAAATAGTAAAAATAAGAGAGGTACAAATTCCCATAATAGTTATGGGTAGATACCTAAAATATTTGCGAGATAATTCTTTATCATATCTTGCAATGGGTTTTAATAGATACTTATCCATAGTTTACCGAATCATATTGCGTATTTACTTAAATTATAGCGATTTTTACAACGTCGATTTACGAACAGCTTATAACTTTTCAACATAGATTTTGTAACGAACGGTAGCATTAATTTATTATTTTAACGGAGGTAAACAACCTCTTAACTTTTTTCATCAATTAAGCTCTACTGCTTTTAACATTACCTGCCCACTTTTTACATATTATAGTCTGGCCCCGCAAATTCCCTTCGTGCAAGAATACCTCGCTGCGGTAGGTAAGTAAATTTGTAACCTCATTAACCGTGCTAAATTAAATTTTATCAATTATTACAGGCGTAATTACCGTCGTGGGTAAGCAAGACGCGTAAATGTAGCCTGACGGCATTCAAATCGACACAGACAGTTACAATGTAAGAAACAACTTATGTCAAACTCATACCTACTGTATGAAACTCACATTTACGCTCAATGAATGTAACAAACGCATTTCCTGCCGTTTAAATTTTCACCCTTGTCACTTTCTACTAACGGTGGAAATTGCGTAATCGAGCGTCAGTCTTGCTACGTTTTGCCTCGGATTGTTTTGGATTGAGTCGCAACATTGTTCCATCGAGATTAGTCCGGATAAAGTGCACCGTCCTTTTCCGACACAAATAAAGATATTGAATTTTGATAAAGCCGTCTCTGTCTGCCGAATGTCTTTGATATGCTCCGGTATAAAATAAGCTTCATAAATGTTAGGAACCGATGTTCAATTAGGAGGAATTGCTTATGATAATGCGTTCCAATCATCGATGGTTAACCATGTAGAATTTTATAGGTTTATTTGTCTACTGATGTAAGTGGTTGACTGGATATATTTAAACCTTCGTTTACTTCTGGCTATACCAGTTTGTCTACATGTCCGAAGTAGAGACCTTATCTCTACTTCGTAAGTCTAGAAAAGTAACATATACTTAGATTCTTAGTACCTATCGTTTGATACTTATCATTAGAAGATATTATGATAAGTAAGATTGTTGGTAGCAATTTCGTGTGTTTGTGTTTAAATATTAGATACTCATAGTTTTTTCTAAACCAATTAATTATCTATAACTTAGGCTTCAATAATTAAAAAACAATATATATTTTTTAAATCTTAATTTACACTAAAATGTGATAATATTTTACAACGATATTTAGGTACTTAGGCATTTTACAAAGTCCCATATCAAATTACACTAGCTTTCATACTCATGAAAGCTAGTGTCGTAACTAAGTATAATTAAAAGATGGTGAAAGACTAAAATTGCCTAACCCGCTAGAGAAGTGGCAAGTTTAGTTAGTTAGTGAATTACCAAAGTTCACTATTTAAATATTTCACTTTTTCATCATTGTAACAAACAAAAACACCGAAAATCAATACACAGCAGCAAACGCAATTACGCAGAGCTATGTAAATTGGGCTGACATTTTCAAGTCGAACGATTCGCAAAAGTAATGTTCGGGTATTCTGCTGTTTAAGACGTTTTCCTTTATCTTGAGAATTTCTCAGGACATTGAGGGAGGTCTCGGGGAAGCGGCATTATCTCGATGTTTCAGAGCGACGACTTTGGGCGTAGTTGCTAACGGCGTGCTGAGATAAAGTATGTTTTGATGTCCCTTCTATGAAGCGTGGCACGCCATTCCGTTTTAAAAAGCTATACTTTTACAATAGTTATTTGGAATTAACGTTAGAATATATGTGATTATGGAAACAAATTGAAGTAAGTATCACTTATAAATGTTTTCCATTTTTGAGAGCCAAACATTTAGGCTAATTCAAAAATTTGTTATGGAGTTTTGCAACAATTCAGTATTTATAAACGTTTAGTTAATTCTTGCATATTACGAAAATCAAGCACAATATAATTAAGTATTATAGTGGTAGGTAGAAAATAAACAACTTTTATAATATGTAGGTATATCATAGCAGGTGGAATATAAAAAATATAGATGGCTTACAAATTATTAACAATTAAATTAGCCAATATTCTGGCCTTTAGAAGCATAGAATTATAGTGATCGCATTAGAACTGTTTTTACATAGAACTTAAACGTCGTATAAAACATACGCTATTACAGAAACAGGTTGGACCTAAGGCGTCCCGGTAATTTCACAATTTCACGCTGAGGCGGAGATCTCGTTACTCGTCCGGGATTTGGTGCCGGCTCCCCGGGCATCGCTAATGTCCCGGAACGAATCCGCGGCCGCATGTGAAAAGTAATTAGGGCTGCGCCCGGGAAATGACAATCTGTGTGATATCGATGCGTTAACAATCATTGTACTTTATGATCTATATAAATGATAAATCTTTCAGATCCATCAACTCCCTTGCGTGTGTTATGGATACTAGATAATCGATAGACATTATATACCTACTTACTTACTTAAATATCTATAAAAACGTTGTGAGTAGCATGAGTGGGTTTCTAACAAGTCAAATGTCAAAACAAATAAATAGGTAAATGTAAAAATACAATACCTACTTAACCGATCGGCATGTATTTTTTTATAAAATTTACCAGGGTTACATAAACGTCTACAGTTTACCTTATAGTCAGAAAAAATATTACCGTTATTAAGTATAGAAAACTCTTCTTCATTCGATAAGTAGGTGTATAAAATATATAGAATTAGTAAAGTATAAATCTACCTACCTACCTACATACCTACATAAAAATTCAATTGAAAATATGCCATCATCGGTATGAATATCACTATCACCTTTACTTTTTATAACTACGGAAAAGGTAAAAAGATACGGGTATAAATTTATGTAAAAATTATGATTCTAGTCATAAAATTATGCACTTATGTACTCTAAAAGGTGCATTAATATATGTACAAATTAGTGTTGCCCAAAGCAAGACTCTTGCGGCGGTCTTGCATGCCGTTATCTTGCAGACTCAATCTTGTTCTTGATCAAATGTTGCTTGTTGCTTGGTCCTAGGTTAAAACCAAGCAACAAGCAACATTTAAGCAAGAACAAGACTAAATCCGCAAGATGACAACATGCAAGACCGCCGCAAGAGTCTTGCTTTGGGCAACACTAGTACAAATACACCATATCATTTTTACAATTTAATATACGGTAGGCACGCCATATAAAAATTTCATTTAAAAATCGATCTCAAAAGTCAAAATTTGTCAGACTAAATTTTGTCAAGATAAACAATAAATAGATGAGTTTTAGTCTAGTACATATAGATAAATTAAAATTAATTTAGATAAGTATATTTTGGCATAACTAATGAGACAGTTTTCGTATCGATACATCAAGCGCGCAACACTAAACCCATTCTTATTTCTTATAAAGTCGTCCGTCTGAATCGGTGTAGGTTTCGTGAGAACTTCCATTTAATGTGGCGGAAATAGCTTATTTATCGGGGACCAAAAATTAATACGAATATGGGTCGCAATTCGAGGTGGCAGCCGAGGTCGTGGGAGGTAGGAGTAATCGAAAATATGTTTTTGTTAAGGTGAAGTTTATTAACTTTTACTTCTAATAACCTACCATCATTCGATTTGTTTTTTTTTCATACTAGGTATACGTTACGTTATGTAAACAAAAATAACTTGATTCATATATAACTTACACTTCTATCTAATAATAGCTTTAATACTTACTCGCAAATAATAGTAACGTACAACTCGATTTCAATTTTGAATAATAAACGTCAATGATATAAAATACAAGATCGAAAAACAGGCCAGCAATAATTAACAAGGCCAGTTCATCAAAAATATCGCGGCGAAAAAAAATATATTTTCATCTCCGACTCCCCACCTAATATTTCGAGCGGACGATAAAAAAACACTTGTTCCCCGAGTCGGCCGCGAGGCCTACAAAACTCTTGTCAGCGATGGACGATAATCCACCGCTTAGTCGTTTTCTTTTTGCGTAAAAAACTTTTCCTTTTGAATAACTCCCTTATTTTTCCTCCAGCCGGCCCCTCTTTATTCATAAGCCTCTGACGTAACGTTGAAGAGCCCTAAATGAATGGTTGTTCGTTGTTTTACGCGTCTATTCACAATGCTTTAGCTTGGAAACTTCAGAGATTTACTTGAAGGAAAAATCGACGGGGGTCGAGCGAATGTCATATTTCTGCACGATGTGTGGTGAAGAGGCGTATTAACGTGTGATTGTCTTTTTGAAAAACATTGTGCATGTTTATTCCTTCGTATATTCAGCGCCCTTTTTCTTAAATGTTGTCTTTTGGATAATAATAATAAGTACATAAATATAATAAAAAGTCATTTATGCAGTCAAAATAATTGATTGCCCCAAAGCTAAAGGTTAATTAATCGCCCTAAAATTGAAAATTACAAATCATATTTTACCTAAGCTCATTATATAAATAAAACAATCTCAATGATAATGATTGCATATACTTAATATACATGTATATATATGAAAGTAATTTCTATGTCTATCTTTAGATTGATATCTAAAGATTAAGATCAAACTCAGACGAGAAAGCCCATATTTCTAGTGCAAATGTACTTTTTATGTTGACCCCAACATATACAGGAATATAAGAATTAATTAAGTTATGATATGCCACGGCATTTCCTGGTAAGCTTCGAAACATCTTGATTCATAAAAATACTCATATTTTATACATTTCATGTCAATTACTTTAATTATAGATGGTCTCACTGATAAACATGTCCAACTACAATGAAAATAATTTGACAGTTATGATACCGTAACTTTAGTTTTAAGCTTTTAATTATGCAAATAGTCAAGACACTATCCTGTTTTTCTACAAATTTACAAATAAATGCAAGATATGTATTACAATTGTAGAAGTTTTTACATAAACAACACGGTCATAGATAAAAAAAATACATTACGAGATACAATTGTAGAGATACCAGTGGGTACATACAAGATAACATGATATGAATTTGTTCGGGACTTATCTGCGTAGCAAATAAATTTATATAGTTTATTAATAGATTTTCTTGTTTTCTACAAAAATCATATTTTTACAAGAGGCACTTAAAAGCTGAGATGTCAAAAAGAAATCAGCGAAATATTCAGTAAAAATAGTCTACCTACCAATTATAATATTATTACGTAGCAAGTTTCTCAAATGTTATCTAATATAGATCTAAGTATTTAAATAATATAATAAAAAATCTTCATGAACATCAAACAAGAAAGAAAAACAATTTTTTAAAGAAACAACTTATTTAAAATAGTTACAATTAAATCGGACCGCACTTTAAAAAGAGGTAGTTTTTGTCGTCTGGTCTAGTATTATACAGCGTATCATATCTCTATAACTAATTGTATCTTAAATTGCTTTCAAGAATAGGCATTAAAAATAAGAAACTAGTTTCGCCTCTGTACTTTTTATTCTGTTACAGTTCTTAAGGCTACCGTGTTTCCAATATTAATTAAACCGTTAAACGTATACGAACGTTCGGTCATACCTACAGACGGACATTGTAATATTTTAATCAGGCGGCGGCGACTTGAAAGAGTCGTTCTGTGACAGTTTACTGATTAAACCAGTCTCTTCGACAGTGGTTTCATACTGTGAAATATGTACGTACTGGTTTCTGATAACAGTGTACTGGTAGGAACATGCACATGGGTTATAGAGTTTGTGAGGCTTTAAGCCTTGGCTATTTAGCATAAGCGTGGTTTGAAAAATTGCATCAATAGTCACGGGGAGTGTTAACGAAATTTATTAGACTTTGATTGACCCTTGTAGGTAAATGATTCTATTCAAATATTAAACTTTGTTCATTTCAAAATACAGGATAAAACGTACAGAATGGAATAAGTCACAAAAACACAACAAATCATACAATTCTCTTATAGTCACCATTTGGTAAGAACATTTAAAGAAAATATTAAAAGGTATGAGTTTAAATTTGTATCACAAAGCCTTATATTTAGTTCACTTTCTAGTATTTTAAAGTTCATTAACACTCACACGTGAGCTTCGTGTTCTCCTACAACAAAGTTAGGTAGGTACCTACCTAAATTCAGTAATAATATGTCTTTGAATGTATAGAAAGAAATATTTTATAGTTATTTTTATAATATAAAGAATACTGTATACTGTATTTTCCTGATATTATGTAGGAGGCAAAGTGTATGATATCTCTGATATATCGGAATAAATATTTTCCACTCATTTATCGGTTTCCATATATAGGTGTTTATATATCTAATTTGAATGCTAATATGAAGTTAAAGCTTTGGGGTGTAGATATTATTGATATTCAGCGAATTAGTATGACGTAAACACAGTATGACGTAAGCATATTGTATATAACAAATGGAGTCTTAAAATAGTATATTATTCTAATAAAATACTCACCACCTGCATTTCTAAGTAGCATTGCATTTAAATCAATAAACAAACAGCGTTCGCATTAAGAAACGCAGTACCTACCTTTACATTTTCATATAGTATCATTATTGTTATAAAATATACGATTATATTATTTCGACGTTTAGTATGAAATATTTGCACTTAATTGTCTTTTTAATCCGTAACAGCCGACTAACCTTTTCGAAACAACGTTTAACATCGAAGTAAGCATTATAATGTAAGCAATAACAGTAATCTAATTAACGCTAGGCTCTGAAATACGAACGCCTTGTAATTGGTATCCTGCATTTATGCTGTGGTAATGGCCGTGTCTTTATTTTAAGCGGGTAGGGAAGCGATAGCGGTGGCGTTAGCGACTGTGGCCTTACACTATAGACTTACCTACACTGTAGAGACACCTTACACTATAGACTATAGTCAAGACCGAAGCCTTATTGCGTTATATATGACAATTCCGAAGATATTATTCTAAATAGTCTACTACAACAAGTAGACGTTTTAAATGTATCTTGATAATTGTAAATGTGTATGATATATGATACTTAAATTTATACAAGCGCATTACTTGTCGTCGATTACTTACTTTAAAAGTGCTAATCATCCTACCATATTAACGTTGTTATATCAATGTTGCGATGCACATGATAACTGCATAATCGCTTACAATGTTGTTGATAAATGGAAATTTCCAATAAGCAGTCGATAAGAATTGTATTAATTATGACACATATCAACTTTGAAAGTTCATTTTCAAATTATCGGAATTCACATCTCTTAATATTTCAGTTGAGGCGACGTTTTTAAGTAGGTAAATGAAAATTCATAAATTTTATGGTCGAAGTTAATACCACTTAATTAAAAAGGGTTTTCGGAACTGCTTAAATTTTTTTTTATTAAAGTAATGGTAATGTTTTTTTTTAATATTATGCGAAAGTGATATTTTATTGTGAGGTTTCACATTCCAAATATCATATTTAGCATAGATGTTGTCAAAAGTACAGATATACCTAAATCTTCTGTCATTTCCTACACTGTAGGTACTATGTTGTTTATTTTATCTACTCTTTTAATGTACTTTTTTTCATCTCAATAAATGTCAATAAATGTTTTTCTTTCCTCTTCTTTCTTCTTACAGTAAACGATTTCATTCAGAAAACAGAGTAGGTACTTACGTGATAGAGTGGATAAACAACATTGATTAAAGAAATTTACATTAATGCGAGCAGAACTTGAACAAAAGGTAGTAGGTAAATAACAATTAATTGAAAATTAAGCAATAGGCACTCTTCAGGACATACTAGAGCAGTGCGTTAGTTTAATATCTAATAACCGATCGTAGGAAATCTTAGGTTATTAGAATATGACGTGATCAGGCGTAACGAGTCCTCTGAAAGCGGTGGTGCGTTAGGACCCCACAGTCTGTTTATCGGAGGGGGACAGTTTCCTGGTTCATGAAAAGTTTATCACAAGGCCGGAGGCCAAGAAAACAAATAGATTTTACTGGCTCACTTGGCTAAAATCTATAAAAGTGTTTTCCTTCAGAATACCTTCGATACCTACGCAAAATTGGATGCAATATAAAATTCATCCGGCAGGCGAATAAAAACAGCCGCCATCAAACCTTCAGGAGGAAATCCAGCATAGATTCCCAGTTCTCACCTGGAAATACACAAATCGATATACGGCTGCATAAAAATAGTGCGACAACGTACGTTATAAAATGAAATTCATCTCGTTTTATGCAGATAGGGGGGTCGTAAGGTCTGAGCGAAAAATTTGAATTTAGATGTCGCTCCCAGTCTCGTGGTAACGGGTTCCGAGATCTTTCGCTTTACGACGCTCGGCTAAAATGCTGTTCTCGAGTCGGGCTGAAAAGTGAGCACGGTTTATACGAAACGGAGGCGGGAAGTAGAGAGCTGCGAGCCAAATGGCCGCCTCTCGGGCGAACGCTCGGCCGTTCGCCGGAATAGAGACCCGGCGACATTACGTGACGGGATAGACATTACCGCTTACATATTCTACATTATTTCAACTGTTAATAGAACTTTATACTTAATATATTCAAAATAGTGTCCACAAACACACTTATCTCGACTTGGCTAAGGTATTTAAACTGTAAGTAATTTTATCACAGTCTAAATGCAATTCAATAAAAAATTTATACATTCCAAAAAAATGAAATAAGTTAATTAATTTAATTACATAGTACTATCATAATGTAAATATAATATTAAAAAAAAAATCGGTAAAAATGCCTTTATCCCTCTTCAATAAGCTTTCTCTTACAAGTTTTGTTTTTAATGCATATGTAATTTTTATTTAAGTATTTCAATTAGATCTCAATAATTATTTATACGCTTATTTTTCTATTTTTTGTAAAATTGGTAACATACATAAGGTACACAATCAGCAATGTTGACTACACCTTATTATGTAACACAAACAAACACGACATATAGCAACAGCAGACGCCAGTTCCTAATAAGACACGTAATGCTGGCCATTATCGGACCCCGGAGGAAGCTTGCTCAAGTCCGTTACATACAAATGCCTTTCATTAACTTCTCGATGTTTCGTCCGAAATACAGAGGCCATTGTGTTTTAAGCCATCCGCTCGTCCGTTGCCTTAAGCACAATTCTCGATTAACAGTAAACATATTTTATGACGTCACTATCTAAGTCCTTCCTACCTTCCCTATTTGGAAGCGTTCCTCGTTAATATCGAACAAATTTTTAATTAGATACCCATACTTAATGGATCGACATATTTAAATTCATTCATTTTCTATACCTACTTATCCGAAAGCAAGGACAGTATAAAATTCAAACAGGATAATTTAAATATTTGCCTAAAATTAATAAACATTCATATTTGATTTTTATGAATTCAAAAAATATCGAATAAGTAGGTATCCATAACTTCATTTAAAAAGCAAGTATGTGCTGTTCGATCCTGTGCTGTTCGATCCTGTTCGGTTCTAATTAATAAAGATAATACATTTAACCTCATATTTTTTTCTGAGAAACAATAATTGCATAAAACTATTTCCCAACACGAAGTATAAAATTACATTCACTCATACAAATGTCTGATAGGCTTATGAATGCTTCTTGAAAAAGTTGTCATGAATAGAATAGGAATATCGGGAAATAAAGATGGGACCGGGCGTAACAGCTGAATGAAATCATATTTATGTCTTTAGAATGTATTATGTGAGAGATTATACTTTTCTTTCGCTTGATAATATCGCTTTATTATGCCAGCCACCGTATAATTTAAGATCCATTAATATCGAGTGGAATATTAGTATTTTTACAGTACTAACTAATACTTTCATTTTCCATCTAACCCAGCCCATTGTCCCATGTTGGTCTGGGACTTTAAAAGAATGTGCCAACTGTGTTTCTTGCCTAGCATGTCGTAAAAGGCGACGAATGGTAGATATATGGGGTTTTGGGTATGTGATTGTGTAGGCGACAAGCTAGCCACTTGTCACTACTTTTTCACAATTTTCCATCTAACCCAGCCCAGTTTTATTTTTGGCTGAATATGGTTAAAGGGGCATGCTGCCCCTTTGACGCTGACTACCCCTTAGGGGATTATGGACGTGATGTTATGTTATGATAAGTTAATACTTTCATATACAATGTATCCCTGAAAACGTTTATATAAAAAATCACGAATATTGTTTGTGTAATTAAGGCAAAAAGGGGAACAAACTAAGAGTAGTCATTAATTAATTACTCATCATAATGAAGATAGTTGTATATGTATCTATTATTTTCATATGCCTTTTAAAATCTATGTACTACGTAACATTACGATATACGATACCTACATTTCCCAGTCTCGGTAGGTATACTACGAAATGTTAAACGAAAGTGAAAAAGCGCTAAACCCACATAGGTACCGGGCCATTTGTATTCCGCTGGTGTGCCACTCGTATTTACTCCATCATTTTCCTCGAAGCTTTCAACAAAACAAAAGAGGTTTGTTATTTAACTCGTTTCCGATACGGCCTCTTCTGCCGTATCGAAGAAACAAATTTCCGCCAGCCAGTGTTGGGGGTTCCGTCACGTGATATTTACAAATGAGTGCTTATTGAAAGTAGACATTTAAGTTTTTTTTTTTACAGTAGGACCGTTATAAATAATGTCATAAATAATCCTCTAGAAGACTAATAATCTTATTCTCTTAAAGCCAAGTTTATAGATAATCATCAATAAAGCACTTATTTTTTCACTAACGGAGACGACACAATATTGCCATTTATTTTAAACACTTTCCAATTGAACAACAAAAGCATGACTTTGAAAAGTTTAAGTACTAGATGCCTACATACTTTTTAAACATTAGGTACTAAAATGTAACTATCTACGACGAATACTTACGTGTTATGTCATCTGTCACTCAGTCACAGTTGTTATGAATAATAGCTCATTCGCCCCACACTATCCTCTATAGGAATAAGTTTCTGAGATCTCATTTGTCTCCGTGGAGATGGCCCCGAACCGGGAATAACAATAGGTAAATTTATGTAAATGAACATTGTCTACGTAACAAAAAGGAAATGGACTCCAGCCGGATCATTCTATTTGAACGCCGTACTGTTTGTGAGTCATTTTGAAATATGTCAGGCCGATACGGCCTTCGTAAGTGTGCGGACTAAACCGTAACGAAACGTAACGTAGCTGGGTATATTTCTGTTTTGCTATTTTATTTGTTAAATATACTTGGCTACTTGCAAGAATAGTACAACGTAATCTCAATAATCTTATAACATTAGTATTAACGTCGGTTCGTATTTACATGAATAGTGCCTATAACATTCAGTGATCTTATAAATTATAAACGTAAAAAGTAGTTTAAGTTAGTTTTAAGAAGTTAATTTCGTTATTTATAACAGAACATTGGTTATTAAGTAAGATTATCTCTTTCCCGCAAAATTTCTGGCGGATGGGATTAAAATTTTACATATTAATTTAATTTGACTTCATTTAGAGATTAGATAGATACAGACGCTTGTATATTCCAAACAATTAAGTAATATTTATTATATTATGCATTGCGATTGGTCTTAAGAAAATGGCTTAACTGACCACCAATTTAAACGTTAATTTATTCTTACAAACAAAATAAATGAAACCAGAGCGATTCAATCAGGTTTTCAAATCAATTTCACATTATATGTACCTAAGTACTATTTACTTTGTTACCTACGAACGAGAATATAAAATTAAATAGGTATGGTAAACAAACGTTATCGACTTATAACTTAAAAACTAACAATACAATATTATAAAAGTATCAAATGAATTCATTACTATACTTCTTTAAAAATATTTAAAGAATCTAAATTAGCATCCTATAATGTGACATATAATTTTAGAATCTACCTATCGTTAACAAACGCGACGTTGCATAATTAAATAAAAGAGACTGTGATTTTAACATTCAAATGAGCCATTCCATTACTGTAATGTCTTCTAATAGGACATTTATTTCATAATATCAAACATGCGAGATAAAACGTGAAAAATGTTTCTAAAATATATTATAAATTTATATTGCTTATACCTTCTGTAATGTTAATATGCGTTTTCATATAGATGTTTTCACCAACTTCGGTACAAACAATCTCTGTAGAAAACAACGTCAAATCTCGTAAGCAAAACATATTTTTTGCGTAGGTACAGCGGTGGGCGCGATGGGACAACTTTCACGACCTCTATCCGAACTGGGGCCTTATTACGCTCGGGAGCGGAATATTAAGCCGTAAGACGAGTCCCAAGACATTTTGTACTCAATTGCTGTGTACTGGCCTCGCAAGGATGTGGCTAGTGTCGCCAGATATGCCCACAAAGTTGGGATTGCTGGGACGCGTTCACCATCATTTAGTAAAAATATGAAATCGGAATCTTGTTCCAGTCTTTGCGTTATAATGCGAAACGGTCTTGAATTGAATATTGATTGAAATAGATATTTACAATACTATACACTCACGTTTATTTTATTATTGTTTACGAACTATATAAATTAAAATATAGATTCGTTAAATTAAGTCATAAAGTCTAAGCGTAACTAATGGAATTGGATCAATTAAACCTATGGATAAATAAAGTGAGTGACCGAATATTTTACCTACATAAATACCACAAAGGCATATTATTATACTGTATTTTTTTTACAGTTTATGTTGTTTCACTTACCTACTTATTTTTAGTAACACTGCTTACACATCTACATGAAATTTGATATCCATAAACTCAATTTTTGTATGATTATTGATGTATCAGACAAGAGCTAAATCCAGATGTCCCACGAAATCCCTAACACCTGGAAACACCAGATGTAGCCTAATCGCACCGACAATGTATTCATAGTCACAATCAAGCTGGCGTGAGACAAATTAATCTCGCTCACACAAGGAAACTTGATAACTGCACACGGCGAATTGAGACCGAGGGAATATTAACTGCGGCTTGTACTACGAACAATGAAATGGAATACTCTGTTTCTGACTGTGTTTCAGTTATTATTGAGAAACAACAGGCTGTTAAGTCTAGACGATTTATTAGTTGGCTTGCACGGACTTGTTTTGTGAGCTAACAATGAGAGATGGGCATCTTTAAACAATTTAAATTTATCTCTTAAAATCTTAAACTTTGCAAAGAAAAAATACTTATATAAAGATTTATATCAGATTAACACAATCATCTAAGATAGTACTTAAATGTCGTTTAGCAAAAATAATGAAATAAACACAATTATATATGAAGGACGTAAGAGGTGAGAGCGCGTCGCAAAACAAATATTTTTATTTCTACATCCAATCTGTAAACATCGCTTGTGACTTTCCCAAATATATTCGTCAAGTTTGGGAACAAATATTTCTCTGCGACAAACACGACGATAACGCTTCGCTATAATCTTCCCTGTTGTTCGTACGAATGGAAAATATCGACATTGTTGCACGAACTCTCTCAAATACTTAGCTATATTTTTCTCTTAATTCGTTTCTGTTTACGGATATCTATCACTATTTTAACATCATCGGATAAATCTACTAGATTAGGTTAAACTGATCTGTATTTGTTGCATATGTCTTATACTTATGTTAAGAAATAAATCGTTTTAAAATTGACAAGCTGTTAATTTTGTAGATCTAATAACGTGCTACAAAATTATGATCACTTTTATTAGACCATAAGGCTTAAACTATAAATAGGAAATATTTTCTTTAAAATATTTTCTTTAAACAGAATTTTCTAGCTTGCCTTCCAAATATAGCATAAAAAATATATTACTATTTTTCGTGCTCTCATAAGGCATTTTCCCTACGCTGTGTACCAATTCACCTTTTACTTTATTCCGTCCATGTAGAAAGTGGAAAAACCTCGCAAAACTTTCATTGCAAGGCAAGCTTACTGCTTACCTACACGTGTGTGACACATCACCGAAATATCTGCCAATTTCATTTCTCCTCACCTCCCTGGAGCGTAGTAAACACCACCCGCCACCTAGTCTCAGACCCCTCCTGTTTGTCCAACTGATATTCTTGAAGATATACAGCCAGTATACCTAGCCCCGCCTCGCCCCTCTGGCGTAACCGCGAAGACTGCGAAGCGGCCGCGCTTACTACGAACTTCGCAGGTCTACTTGAACTGGCTGGGACTTTTAAGTTTGGAAGGTGCTCGGTGCACTTTTCAAGAAACATAATGACGCGTCTCAAAAGTTCTAAAGCTAGATATTTAGGTGGGAGGTGGAAGTGTTGACCATGGACATTTCTATGGAGAACGGGTGGGATTGCATAACATTTTCCTTGTATTTCTGTCGACTTTTTTTTATATAAAAATCTCTTTTAGTGATTGTAGGTATTTTTATTCTCCTAACAAATAGGATTTGGACTTTTTTTTTAGCCTGGCGTGAAATTGGCTTTCGTATTGTTCTAAATTCGTTCTCTGTAAATTTAAATTTTGTTGCAAATAATGTTATTACCACGCTAAACAAAAATCTCATCTTTAATATACCTACTTATAAAATATACTTGCAAACTACTTGCAAAATTTAAATCCACAATAAAGAGCTTTTCTTTTTTATGCTTATTAGGTCCTCCATAGAGACCAAACATTTTCTAGCAAACTTAACGACAGATATCACAACTCAGCGAGTCTGACACTCTATTACACTCCAGCAGATTAAAGCTAGGTATTCTTAAAGTAAATCTCTTTTGCTTTCTTAATACGCGCTGTTAAAGCTCAGAATCGCGAATCTGCAATTCAGCTGACAATACCAAAATAAATAGTGTCGTGAATTCATCGGCTTGCTCAAACAGTGAGTATGCCTGTAGTGGGCCCTTATTGGCTACAAGGGCTCTCACTACAATGTTTGCGGGATCATTAGGGCTGTTTGTGTGTAAGTAATTTACGAGGTGTTTGCTTTGTCGGCCCCACTAATTGACCGATGACGGAGATAGGTAGGTCAGAGGGGGCGGCTGGTTTGTCGCCTCGCACCTAAGTCAACGGCGCAGGTACTAGAATGAATAGGTAAAAAATATTTTTAAGTTTTGGAATTTATAAATCTGTTACAATTCACTTATATTATACTAAATTGAAATTGTGTCTACGAACAACAAAAGTAAGTATAGCTGTAATTACCTACTTATTTATAGCAGAAGTTTAGTTTTAGGTAATCTTCCAAACTCTAAAGTTTCCATTTCTAAATTTCCTTGACAGGATCTAAACAAGACTTTTCTTCTTCGCATTTTAGAATAATATGTTTTCCATATGAAATTGATTTTTCAGAATATTGCGTTAATGTTATCTTAATTTTTCAAAAATGGGATAAAAGACTACATATTTTTGTCACAGCACAACCGGTTTGCCTTTCGTCACTCGTCTACCATCATGAACATTTACAAAAAGATAAGGCGTACGCAGTTACAATTCCAACTTCGGACAATATAAAAACCAAAAGTCCCGTCAAACTGTCCTCGCCAACGACAAGCCAGCTATCATGTAAATTATCTAATCTCCGCCTGGGCTCATCTGCTATGCATGCAGTAGTCGTTTACATCACTTTCTCTCAACTCAACCCTATATTCCTCAAGATGTAGCCACTTTACTTATCCGATTTTGGGAATTCTCATTTGTCCAAGCCCATTGGCTGCCATATTTATTGTCCATTGGGCCTTACGACCTCGGACCAAGCGTTTTCCGTTTCGGCCGCGAGAATCGAATAAAGCTACGTAAGTATATTTACATATATTGAACGTTTTATTTCGTATTAAATGTAAATAAATAAGGGTCCTTCGTTTACTGTTTTAGATGTAATGAGACCAGTTTACAAATTTGGACATTGTTTTTGAAATCGTTCAGAAAGTATCATGTTACCGGTGGGCCGGTTTGCCAGTTTTCTTTATTTTTTCACATATAACAACAATACAGTCGTGATTCATTAATGATATAATTATCGTAAATAAGTGACGTTTTAGAATTAGAAAAACAAATGACTAATTTTACAGTTATGTTCAATCTATAAAAATCTGTAAAAATGTTGTACTTATTCAACCAGTTGAATTGAATCCAAACTGACGTGTTTATACCTTAATGAAAAGCACATGTGTACCTATAAAAAAGAAATTATCAGTTTCTCTGAAAATTTTCTTAATAAAACCAATGTAAATTAGCTATTTAATTACAAACATCTCCATGAAAGTCTTAATAAAAGCGTTGGTTTACCGTAAAAATAAAATACGGCAAACGTAATATTTCCTTCGGGCTAAAGGCATATCTAACTGCGCCAGATTTGTACTAGATAAAAATAAAATGCCAGATAAGCAAGGCAAATAGTTCCAGACTATCGCATAAACTTTCATAATACTATTTGGCACAAAATCCCGCTGTGAAACCGACTTATTTTGAGAATAGCTCTGGTTTATTTGACTTGTTCCGAACGCAAATTCAGGAGTTGGCAGAGAGTCCTGATCCATGTCGGTTCGGTTCGAGTATATTCAACTATGTACAATACATATAGGGACGGAAATACCAATGACATTCCATGTGTGAACCGAATGTTCTGATCTTTAGATGTTTTTAATAAATTAATCTACCACAAAATTATAACTAACTCACTAAATTCAAGAAAATTGATTCTATATACTTACATATATTTTAATTTAAACAGTTTCTGAATTCCTGTGATATTTTGGCTTTGCCAAAGTGCTTTGAACTAAAGATAGCAAGGTTGAAATAAGGAAAATACCCACACTTAATTAAATAAGATATCGAAACTATAAGCGTACTTATCCGAGATATCGACTATGGTAGATTATAAACTTTATCGTATCACGTTGTCATATATTTCCATTTTCGTTTATACAACTTTTCACACGTTTAAATTAGTATTAATGAAAGCCGTCTAAGCCGACCAAACTACTTCTTCTACTTCATTTCCTGTTGCAATAGAACTGCATTTATTCCAATGACTAGTGTTTTCTTCCCGTTATATCTCTCATAAAGATAATCATCATTCAATAGATAAGCCTTATTATCACAAGACTGCAATACCATTACACACGTATCCGGAGACGCGAGTTAACTTACCTCCGAAAATATACCCAAGTTACGTAAATACCTTCAAGTTTCGAGCCAACGAATCAAGTGATCGCATCTGAATTCTTGGCACATAACCGAAAGGCGACCTAATGAGGACGGGTGGATTCTTAGTCGTCATTAGTGATCGTCCGGACTCTGCCCGGGTAACGAGGGGCCAGTACCCGGAATGACCGCGGCGAAACGACCGGCCGGCCAATATGGGAAAATGTCTTGTTGGTGCACACAGGCCCCTATGAGAGCGATGAGGGTTGACATAGTAACAAACTTTGTTGAGAATATTTCGGGACGTCGCTCTAATGAGCGTTCGATATATGAAACAATTCAGTTTCGTCAGTACATTAAATTTAGTATTTGTATTGACCAGGATAAGATTCGGCCATGTAACATCAAAATCAATTAATTAAAGGGAACTTGTTAAAACAATTTTCATGGTATACATGGTTGGATAAAATTGGTATCTATCAAAATGCAGAGTTGGGTTGCAGATAAATATTGATTAGTCCACCGCGTGATGGTCAAATCATATACAGGTGACTGAACCACTTTGGATAAAATAAATAAACATAGGCAATCTATATTTTACGAAAAGATGGCTCGTCTAAACAATAAGTAAAACTGTGTACTTATTTATATTTATACAATATATTTTAGATATCTGAAATTAAATTTGACTTAAAATTTAAACTAGATAAGTCCCTGCGTTTATCATCACAAAATCTTCTTATTTCTATTGTTTCTATTGTATAGGAAGCATTGGTGAAAGCATTGGCCAATCAATGTGAAGAGTATCGTGATTCGAGATTGCCCGAGGTGCGCCAGACAAATAGAAGGTATCTCAGTTGGTGCTATACTGCTGCGGAAACTTTTTCATTTAGTTTCCAACTAAAGTGTTTCTTTTTAACTACGGAAAAGTTTTTGGAGGATTTATTACGATGAAATGTATATTATCCGGAAAATACACTTGAATCGGAACTATTACTCTGACCCGTGACATTACGTTTATCGATAAAAAGATACCTACATTTTATCAAGGTACAATATTAACATCCTTATCTACTTATATTTAAAAAGCAAAAGAGTATTTTCTTTTCATATAAGTTTGCTACCTTTTTAACTAAACTAGTGGGGAAAGGGCATAGGCTACGTTTTATCCTGGAAAAAATTATAGGCCCTACAGGATATTTTAAAATTCACACAGACATAGTAGCGGACATAAGCTAGGTACCAATAAAATTATATTTTAAAGCTTTTTGGCATTAATTGAGCACAATGTACGTTTAATGTTAAACAAATGAATCAGATAAAACTAATAAATTCTCGACTTCAACATACGTATTTCTGAAATCAGCTATACGATCACACAAATGCGGTCGTTTTGTGACAATTAAGATTAAACGCAGACACACGTTTTGTAGTTCACAGCTGTGTACGCCGTCTAGTCAAATACACGATGCCAATATTCTGTCACTTTGGGCTACACGCCTCTACGCGTATATCCGCCGTTACATCTCGCACGGCCAAATGACCCCATTAAACCACCCTTAACTCAACCAACACCACAAAAACACACCCTCGACACATAGGCTAAGGCTCAAAATGAAATACCGCTCAGCTAATGTGCTGGCGCAAGCGACTCAGCCCAAACGCGAATCTGATAATAACTTATGTATGGATACGAAGTTGATTTCGGGCAAATCGTTGGGATTATCAAATTTCAATGGACTTCGATGAATATTATTATATTGAACGAACTGTAAGTCAAAAGACAATTTAAGTGTTTGCAAAGCAAGTAACCTACTTCCATCAAGTTGCAGACATTACACGTTTCGTATCCAATCTCATTATTTACTGTCAATCTCAAAGATTTTATTAATCTAAAGTAGTTGTATGATTACATTCACTACCTCAACGAAATCGGTCAAAATGTGATAAATAGTTTATTTGTTTAGCGTAGGAAATCCACTTATTATACCTATATTACTTAACACTTTTTTTATCAAGCAACCTCATACCTAAAATTTTTAACTGTTGTTATTTTTTTATAAAAATTCTAAGGCATCTGTAGATACATATGTATTTTTAAGTAGGTATACATTAAATACCTACTTAATTAATTTAAGTATAATGTTTTAGTAAAAGAAATAAACCAAAATTTAGTATCTAAATAATAGATCTGAACATAAAGAGAAAAGCACAAGAGGTAAATACACTTTGAATCCCGAAGGTTTATTCGGTTGCATTACTAAGATTAGATAAATTGCTCTCAGACCAAAGGCAATCCATGAAGCTGGGTTTTATACTATACATCTGAATAACTTTTATTACTGTTATACGAACTTACAAGGGATTTACTATACACCCTTTAAAAACTTTTCAAATAATTGGCAGCTTTCTTTGATATTCTGGTCTATTACTTCTTGCGAGTTGATCTAAAAGATTGTGAATATTCAAGTGGTTTAAGAATTAGGTACATTGAAATCTAACCTTAAATTTAAGTGGAAGTCAACGGGTAGATAATTTTTTTACTTCAATTACCATTGAAATAAAAAAAAAAAAAGATAAAATACATGAGGGTTTAAAATTAATGAGCTTCCAGTTACGTTTAAAAAAAAAGGTTTATTGTGTAGACAAAATAATCACATATTTTTAGTAAACCAAATGCTAAATGCAAAGTTATTTAAAAAAAATTGTTGTCAATGAGTATTTTGTGTCACAGTTAACTTTTTAGCTTTAATGAAAAAATATAATCACATTTAAGAAGAAGACAATATCTTCAATGCATAGTTATTTCAAAAAGTTGTTGATAATAAGTATTTTAATTAGGAATACAACTTCTAAGTTCTAAGTTAATGAAAAAACATTCAACATTTTAACCTGTACCTGTTTAATTCTCGCGATGCCAGCTGGGGGTAAATTATTCGCTACGGGCCAATTTCTAAGTACATTGACCGGGACGAGACAAAATAATTAGTTAGGATATACAGGCTAAATATTTATTCGCGAGAGTTCTCATATAGAGTTTAGTTACGCACTATGGATATAAAGATAAATCTTTAAGTGCTCAAAATTAACCTGCGTTTAGCTAGCTAGGATATTATATTAAATATGTCGTTAATATCAACGTGTGGGTATATTTATACATGACCATGATAATAGAAACTTACCTTACCTAATTATATTTAGATTCCAGAAAAATCTACATGAATTATTTAAAAATACCTTCAGTTAAGAAATGATGTCAGTTTAAAAGGATATAAAATAGTAATATAATGACACAATACATCATAAAAGCTTATGTTTTTTTGTTTCTTTTCTCTTATTTGTGGCTTGTGGCAAATGCATATGTTTGATGCTTGCAAATTGGTATCAGCACGATAGATTCCGTCGATAAGTATCTCACCCTTTTCGCATGTTTTGATACACAAATACTCGTATAAAAAGACAACATTATGTTAATTTATTATATTAACGTGGAATATATAACTATTCCTTAGATTATTATCTCATTTTAGCGTCCGATCTTAGTATTCGTCACCATTACTAAAATAATTATATCACATTTGATCATGGGTATGCATCTAGAATTGTCTGATTATATGAGACTAGGCCTTCCTCGATAAATGGGCTATCTAAAACCGAAATAATTTTTAAATTCGGACCGTAGTTCCTGAGATTAGCGCGTTCAAGCAAACAAATAAACAAACTTCAGCTTTATAACATTAGTAAGTATAGATTATTTAGGTACCTATACAGTTTTTCGTCACCGTACAAATAGTAAATATTTTCCTCACAAGTATCTACTGTATATTCTTTCAAAAATATTAAGTAATAAAACGGCAAGGCACCGATTATGTATTTAGACACTAAAATTTTATTCATCAGTGTAAATCGCGAGTGACGTTCGAACCACTTGAAATTATACGAAAAGTTTTCATAGATTTGTCTCGAATGAGCGTATAAGATATCGGTGCATCGCTCGGATAATCTCGGCTGATGCAGTGGGTTGAACAAACCGCCATCCATGTGAGAGGTTATGCAGCGGCGGGTCATGGACGCTGGGAGCCCTTGAAGCGTTAGGTTAAGGTTATGTTGCGTGAGAGGCGCGGGCCGAGGAACGGCTTTCCAATAACGATTATCGGTTTGTGTTGTCTTAAGTATTTGCTACTATTTAATGCGTAAGTATGTATATTATTGGCTTCGACAATATACATATATCACAGAACAATTTATTGACAATAGCATGACATGCACATATTAAATCTAAATTATAAAATGAAAATATTAAATATAAATATAACAACAAGAAGGCGCTTTCCTGTTACATCAATTGATAGATACAAATTTTAAACGTTTTCACTAAAGTAGGAATTAGTACCTACTTTATGGAATCTCTATTCATTTTTAAGTTATCCATGCAACTTTGGCATAGACTTCTGTTCATCAAGCGAGGTAAGCTTTTAAACATAACAACACAGCTACAGTATTTAAGTGAACGTTCAGCATCAGAAAACCTCTATGTTCGATAAAACTCATAACGATAGACATTACCACCGACTTAGGTACCTACTTGTGATGGCTTCACAAAAGAAACCCTTTTGCTGTCTTTTATAATTTGAATAAAGCGTTTCGCATGCGTTTTACTAAAACGCTATTCATAGTCTGACCCGAATACTTTTTCGAAATCATCCCCGCTACCGCCCCCACCCTCAACTATCCTAAAATTAAAGCTCCAATCGCAGTGCTACGCTGGAGCTCGTAAATCGTAACGAGTGCATGATTTACGTCCAGTACGCACACATATATTTAGATCATCAAAAAATACGCTCGGCCGTAGACGGACGGTTAGAAGATGAGCACGCTAGCGAGCCGCCTGATATAGAAAGTGTCGGTGCTTTTGTTTGTTCCAGAGGATGTCATCATATCAATCAATGTATTCAGATTGTCAATTGTCTTATTCCCTTCAACGTTGTGATCTTCTCCTTGTCTTCTATTCGATAATGACTATAAATATGGCCATATTGAGCTTTGCTCATGATCCAAAGTTACATTACATAAATGTACTTGGCGTCAACCCAGTCTAATGAACAGCAATTATTCATGATAATATCTTAGCTTACCTAAATGTGATGGTTTCCCTAGCAAAATAATTCGTACAAGATGAGTAATGGATTGCAAATTAGTCTTCTTAAGAGCAGAAGATTGCAATTTATTTTATATTCTATGGTGTATCTAGGAAATACTCAGTGAATAACTTTAAACTGAGAAATACTTCGATTATAAAAAAGCGAGGCCCTTTTTGTATATTCCTTTAATGGAGATTCATCTTACAATTTTAAAACCATTAACATGAAAAGTGTTATATTCTTCTTAAGTTAGCCCAATATATTTTTATTTGGGAGTCAGTAAGAATATACGGTTGCAGGTAAAATTCGTATATAAATGTTTGTCAATTTGGTCACACTGCTGACAAAATTTTGTTATTTACCGTTATAAAATACCATATACCCCTTGCTCGCTCTTTTCATAATATTCGATCTCAACGAACGTATTCACTGTCATGCGCTAGGTAATTTTTCTTTTAACTCAATCAGGAATATGTTGCATTTAATTTTATTCATATCAGCAAAGTGGAGACCGACATAAAAGTTTCATATTGATCCTCTTAAGTTACTCATGAACAATATCAATTGATTATATTTACGTACAATGTACTTTAAGTAAACAATTCCTATGCAAAATATGTAAACTGCCATAAACGTTTCGGAATGGGTGAGATCTCATTATATAAAACAGGTCCGCGGTAAACGGAGTCGCTAGCAAAAGCTAGCGTGTAATAAGAATTGTTCAAAGCAAATTGTATTTGTCGAACAAAGCTGAAAGGGTTTAGTTTTATTAAAGCTTTCGTATAAATAGTTTCTACTGATTCGATATTTGTATATTTTACTGCTGTTTTTATCCGAAAAGACGTGCATAAAATAATTCAAGATTTGAGTGATGTCCATTTTTTTAAATATCAGTGGATAATGCTGGAAGTTGATTTCAAATAATCACTTATCAACACATCACAGTTTTTATTAGGTGAAATTATCATCATAAATACAAAAGAAAATCCTAGTCGGAGTACGTTTACCATGATCCCAGATTTAGGAAATCAGTTTAAATTACATTGAAGCGACTACAATCTGCCATCAATGATTCTGCAATGACCTTTCAATCAAGACAAATTGAATCATGGTTACACATCTATATTATATTATTATTCATTCTCTGGTATTAAACTTAAAGAATCCGTTTTTATTAATCTTATTTTGACTTACATATACGTAATTTTAGTAGTCACATGATAAAGGTAATGTTGATATTTTAAATACACCTCAAGACTTCTCACTGAAAAATATCAATCCAGAAACAAGAATCCAACTGTTTTAATACAATAATAATGATTCTGTTCCAAAAGTCTGATGCGCACAAACTTGGCGGCTATACTTAAAAATCGGTGACTTAAACTAACAAGGAACAAGATAATTGACTTTTTACACGGCCACCATAATGTTTCGCTTCGGCCACCTTCCCAATTATGGCATTTTATAGCCAATTACATAAGAATAGTTCCATTGCGGTGGGTTTTCCTCCTTATAATACCGTATCGGGTCCCTTGTGTTTCTATGAAGCACTATTGAGTAGGTATTTTTTTTTCGGCTCTCTCGTTCCTCCTTTCGTTTCTTTGTTATTTGTGGATACTGCTTAATTTTTTTTCTTTATGTCGCCATTCGATATTTTTATGACGTTTTCTGTGCAAGTTTATGTATCATTTATTCGTAATTAGAAGTTTGTTTTGAATTTTAGTATAGGTACATAGGAAAAATAGTCAGGAATTTTTACTAAGTACTAAGTAAGCAGTATTAATAAGAAATAAACATAATACTTATACAATCAAATTTATTTAGCAAATTCTTTATTCTGGAGTTATCGTTTAATCGAATCATGGTGCTTATAGCGATACGAGTAGAATGTAGGTTAGATATGTTTTAATACTTTAAAAAATAACTCAATTGAGGAAAAGAAAATCTTATCCAGCTTGTGGGTATTATAACATACGAATAAATTACATAACAATATCAAACTTAGTTAGAATATCTACGAGAATAACCTCTCAAATTGATGTCGTAGTAAACACCCACCTATTTTGCGTTTAATTAAAGTTCCAGATAGCTGGAGCCGTTGAAGCTAGTGGCTCCCCGTAATGTGGCGCTTTGCATAATTGTTGACGACTGGTCCCAGCCGACACGGTGCAGGCAGCTTGCACAGCGCTAACTGCAAGATGTTAATTTATAAATGCACTTTCGGGCCCGTTCCAAAGCGCGCATCCCTCAAACAATAGTCTCCAAGAAAATTCACAAACGCGTCCACGACAAAAACACCATTGTCCGAAATCGAAAAAAGAATCTTAACCCTTTTTTGCATATTGCATAACTAACGAATTCCCGGACTCGATATTGTACAAAACAAACGAAACTGGAGCAAAAACTCCGTTACCTAGAAAGGGTTTAACATTGCGGTTAACTGTTAAACAATCGCACAGTTATTGTGGAGGGTTTATGGCTGTGCTGTAAATCATTTGAGAAAAAAAGCGGGTGACGTCACAAGTCGTAAAGGTTTAACGGGCGATCAGCTGAGGTGTTCCGATGACCCTCTCTTGTGCGAAGGACATTACAGAAACTAGGCTCTCGTGAGACTGGACAATATTGTTGCTGGAAAATGTGGCCTTTCTGCGTGGTGTATTCTTAAAGAAACAGTTACCGCGTAGGCGTTTGTACAAGCGATTATGTAGGTAAGTGACTTTAATGTATAACTAAAACAGATCCGAACCAATATATTTAGGCCATTATTTACCTATATATAAAAACTCAGGTTTAAACTGCTTTTATTTATTTTATATCACATATGTTTATAAAATTAAGCCTTAGATACTTACTATAGATACATTTTCTTATATTGCCTTTGTAACATGTTACTACTATATTATAGTAAGTACTTTACTTTTAAATTATGCTGCTTTAAACATGAATAACAATATTAATGTTAATATAATTGACTGGCTCGATGGCGCATTCGGTAGTGACCCTGCCCCATGCGCTAAGAGTTGTGGGTTCGATTCCCACCCAGGACAAACATTCGTATGATGAATACTTGTGTTTGTTCTGTGTCTGGGTGTTAATATCAATATTTGCAATACCACTGTTGTTTCTGATATCCGTAACACAAGTGCTTAAGCTACTTACCTCGGAGTCAGATCAATGTATGTGATGTAGTCGGATATTTATTTATTAAAAAAAAAAAATGTAGAAAGAAGTTACTTTACTTGTAACTTCCATGTGAGTAAAAATATTCGATCAAGACACATACCTAAATATTTCTGTAAATGACTATGAACTACTTACTTACTCAATGACAAATAATTTTATTTTCAACATTTCGGAATATTTTAATCATAGGCCAGAGAGCCTTATTCATAGGCCATAATTTTAATAATACAGAGATTAGCATTACGTAAGACTTTTTGGTATGTTCATAAATACCATTTTCAAGATTCTGAGTCCAAACGTAGAATTTTCCAAACAGGACGGCCGCTTAGGATTTTAATAGACAACAACAGCTTTTATAGGTTTGTACATCTAGGTATTTTATTTATTGTTAGAATTTTTAAATTTTTTATTCATGTAGACACTGTCCAAATCATCATTCAAAAATAGGAAATGTCGTAGCCATTTCCAAGAAGAAAAAAGAAAACTGTCAATTTCAGTAGCTCCGCCGGTCTTTATTGGAATAAAACAGCAGTTTTAAATAGGAAAATCCTCGCCACAGGCCATATACTTGGCACAATGCGATTTCTAAGCGAAACCTCTGCTGATAACGAAATGGAACACGTCTCTACTGATAACAGGCGCGACTTCCACGCGCATTAAACACGATAAGCGGACGATAACAGCCATTGTTGTTTAAATTGCTAATCAAAGATCTCGATTGAAAATCGTTCGAGTACATTATCAAGATTGAAAAGGGTTTTTGATTGGGATTTAGGGTGGGTCTACTCAACTCAATCAGTATAAATTTATGCAGCTTTATATTTATCAACACTTATTACGGGTTTTCCACTTTGCTGAAAAAAACTAGATGCTAATCGATATCGGTCCATATATAAAAAAATATATATTTATTTATATTTATATCTATTAGCCCATTTATATACTACTAGCTGTGCTAAAATGTTTTAAGTTGATGTTATATCTTATATGCCTTCCTTGATAAATAGACTATCTAACACTGAAATTATTTTTCAAATCGAACCAGTAGTTTCTGAGATTAGCACGTTTGAGCAAACAAACAAACAATCAAACCTATTAGTATAGATACTCAGAAGAATGTAGCTTAGTTATTATCACAGTTTAATTATTTAAATAAAATCTTTTACCCCCGTTCAGGTAGAGAAGTGTTACATCTTTAACATAGCGCATTAATTATAAACTTCTTCGCTTAGCAGTTTATAAAATCAACAGTCAACACGTCATTAAAATTAAAATACTGTGCAATTATGCGCTATCAAATTCATCGTAAACTACCATCATAAAATACTTCGCCTATTTCTGAGCGAAATATTCTGTGCATTGCAAACCCTACTTTTTGAGTACCGCTGCTATTCCCACAAATAGTGTTCTCCTAGCCTATTGAACGACCTGCAAATCTGAGCTAACACATCGCCATTAAAATCTACCTATAAAACGTATTATGACTCTTTTTATCGGTAATGCATCAATAAAAGGCGCAAGTGTAACCGACCCGTATAAATTGGCAAACTAAACAATGGCCGGTGCAGTTTCGCTCCACATTTCCACGCGGAAAGTTTTTTTCTTAGTGAAACAAAATTCACGCTATTTATCACAGTTATGAGGAAACCACGCGCTGGCCAACACGTCTTTACGGCTTTAATTAAACTGTGCCCGAGTGCCTAATTCTGTTCTCGTACGTACATCGCACGCGCTTCGAGAATGTAACGAGTTTACCGAAAATGTGTGAAAATACAGCAGGCCGGAGTACCAGGGGTAAGTTGCGCAGCCTTCGAAGGTTTTCGTTACACCCAATGCCATCTATCTAACCAATAGATAACAACCGTAAGACACGACCAACAATGGTACAACCTTTTTGTACATGGGACGTGATACAACACACGAAAGTTTTACACACAAACAAAAGTTAGCTATCCTTGTGTGCGTGAGGGGTAACGCACACCGGTGCCCGCTTTTGGTCGTAAAACGGCAATTGGAATAGTTCAGCCGTTCGCCGCAGGGTGGCGCTGAACCGATGGTTTGTATCTCGGTCGGGAAACGGGAACTTTTCTCATTTGGCGCCACTGAGCCGCGGCGAAGTTTTAAATTAGTTATCTTGTAGGATCGTTCGCTTCGCTGAGCTTTGGATCTCTAAGTTTCTAATTAGATTATTATGTTATGCTACATATTGGAAACGGCGGTAGCTTGGTAGAAACGTAGTAAGTTAGTACTATCTATTCATCAATGTTACCTTAATATACAAATAATTTTAAAATATAGATATATTATAACATGTTAAATAGGTAGGTACAAGTCTATAGGAGTGTTTTTTACAACTTTTTTTATTTCATGTTATAATGTATCTTAGATATTAAACTGAGAAAGAGCACAATGAATTATAATACTTAATTATAAAATGTGTGTAGGTTTGTGTGTGAGATTCATATATTTGTTTAAGGGCTGTTAAGATTATTATTTGAATACCAGCTCAACCGGTATGCCTAACTATATTGATTTTTGCAAATATTCTTACATAACGCGATTCAATACATGTTACATAGTTGTTAGTTATTCCGGGTATCTTAAAAGGAATAATATTTCTTATTTTTTTTATAACCTCGGGATCGAACCCACAACTCTTGGCGCATGGGGCAGGGTCCCTACCTAATGCACCATCGAGCCAGTCAAAAGCGGTACCAACTCAAAAAATAACGTTATATACTCCTTTTAAGATATCCCAATATTTAAGTACCTACCTATATATTTGTAATACCACTGTTGTTTCTGATATCCGTAACACAAGTGCTTAAGCTACTTACCTCCGTGTCAGATCAACGTAGGTATGTGATGTAGTCTGATATTTATTTATTGATTTCCAGTAACCCAAAACAAGTAAAGGTATATCGGGTTTCGGGTATGTGATTGTATAAGCGACGAGCTAGCCACTTATCACTACTTATTCACAATTTTCCGTCGAACCCAGCCCAGTTTTATTTTTGCTGAATGTGTTTCAAGGGGCTTGCTGTCCCTTTGACTCTGCTTACCCCTTCGGGGATTATTCGCGTGATGTTAAATATGTATGTCCAGTAACCAATACGATCACGACACCGATACGATACGACTTCAATATATTGATTCAATTACAACGAATTCAGTGAATATGACCACTTTGCACGTAATTCAATTAACATTTACGTCCATCGATATCGGTACAGCAATCGTGTCGGTGTAATGGTGTGCCATTATAACGACAGAGAGTTTTAACAACATCCAATGTACTGTGACCTTTGCTTATTATGAAGTTTGATAGAGTGGAGAGGTCAAGCAAATTTTTTTGCACGTAACCGGTTGAAATCAATTTATTTTTGCTGTTTATATTGGATTTTTGGTCTTGAATTACTCTATATCACACAGTTTATTGTGATAAATAAATAAATAGACAAATCGCAAAATGTGTATGAGGGATATTTTTGCTCTTATATTTAGATGTAGGTATAAGGAACCACAAGTACCTACTAGAACCATATTTTTCCCTAAATTTGAATCTCGAAGGAATTAATACGTATAACGATATTAAATATTCGTACCTATATTCATTACCTACTCTTTTTGATGACGGAAAAAAAGCACTTAACAAACTAATGTCAGATATCACTGATTTAAAAATTATTAGAATGATTTTCATTCAAAAAATTCTGCATTCTCCAATTACAGTTAAACGCCAAGGCTACTATATCCTACATAATATAGTCAGCGATGGGATTATATATTTACAGTGTTCATAACTTATTTTTAATACATACATACATAATGTCACACCTTTTTCCCATGGGGGTAGGCAGAGATCACGTACCTACTTCCATTTGCTACGATCCTGACATAGGTACACCTTTCGCTTTTTCTACATTCATAAGTCTTTTCATACACGCTCGTCGGTTAAGGGTGCTGTTTATTTATTTTTAATAACATTTTGATATGAATTAGGTATAGTGCTTTCAATAAGGATAGCATCATGTTTTGTCAGACATAAAGTTATTCCAAAATTGCCACTGCCTGTACCAAAACTAGTAAATGATTAAGCAAGTAGTGACGTCAAAAGTCCCCATAGGTATTCATCCTGCCATATGTGATATAACCAACTTACTTTTAAGTTTGTTCGCTAGTTAGATACGCTTTCACGTTTCAACTACATATATGGTTCATTCTTCATCAGATATTTTGATGGGGGTACAAAGGAATAAGTAGAGTACACTTTCTTATCTGGAAAGTAGGTAGGTACTTAGAAAAGATAGCTTTTGGATAGTCGATGCATATCTCTGCCTAACCCCATGGGAAAAAGGCGTGACATTATGTATGTATGTTTGTATGTATGTATCTCAACTTACAATTAGATTATTATTATCAGGTGTGATTATTGTTATTTTTGGGTTAGGTATTACACCAAATAAATTTTAGATTTACTTATTTAGATTTTATTTCTCTCAATGACTTACATTGACCAAATCCATATTCACGCGATCGAAGCTACGAACAAAACTAGTCCAAGATAAAATAATCGTGTGTTGACAGCCATTAACCGTATTCTAACCAACTCGACAGTCCACTTCCTAATCTTACAACAGTACCAGAATCCATAGAATTTATTACCCTGATGCATCGTAGTAGGCGGTCTGACTACCCTTTCCTATCTACGAGGCTGTAAATCATAGAGATGCATGCCATCATTACCTCCAACTGACTAATGGGAGCTAGTAGTCGTAATTCATAACACTGCTGAATTCGGAATGTTAAGCGTGCCTCTAATTAGTGACGTGATAAATCTGTCTACTTGTGATAATGGTTTTATGACTTGGGGAATCGCGTTTTAAGTAGAAGGTTAGCTTTTTAATTTGTAATGGGTATCTAATGTATGTTTTAGATCTTACCTAAGATCTAAGATCTCACCTCTCAAGATCACCTTTGACATTTAAGTTATTTATTACCCTGTGTAAGGGCTCACTGCAAGTATTTTCTTGAATAGTGGATTATACGGTAGATTCTCATCTGAAATCCACAGCTAGGTATTTATAAAATTAAAGGATGTCTTACTCAATATTTCAAACGAGGGATTTACTGGGCTTATACAAATAATAGACACACAATCAGGAACATAATATTTATTCAAAGTAGGTACATCTGATTTGCAATATTGACTTGTACAATAAATCCCGCTTTAGATGCTTATATATGATGATAGCTGAAAGAAACCTTTTAGTTACCTAAAACTCTATTGTGTACGTACTATTTTAGCACCTATTGCAACGCAGCTGAGTTCAATGTCCACCTGACATTCAGTATATATTTACGTAGACTCATCAAAAATCACAAACGGAGTGTCACCCCGAACTTTCACCATACTATTTGCGCGGGATTAACTCGACTCATCTTTTTTACATCCCCATTTTAAAGTAACTCTAGTCGAAACTCGGCAAGTTTCGCGACGAACTCACTCGGAGTGAAGTGGCGATAGAGCCCGGCCCTCCCCCTCTCATCTAACTTGTTCCATTACGTTCCGTTACGTCCCGTTCGTTCCAATTTCAAATTTGAAGCGGATGCCATCCACCGCGGATTGGGAGTTTCGGAACAATAAAAGGGATTCGGTAGGCGTACAGTTCCGTATGTGGAGATACGCACGCCGTATTATATGTTCGTACGCAATTCAGAAATATTAAGTTCGATGTTTACGCTGTGTTAAGGGAGACCCTGTAGCCTCTGGCGCACGAGACGGTGGCTGAATTCACAAAACCTGATCTTCATGCTCGGTACTAAATACTCGTAAAAATGAAGTTGGATAACCGGAAGACGTATTTAAAAAACTTATCCATAAAATATTTGTGTTTTTAACTTTATAGATTTTTGATGTGGAACAAAAAATTGCGTGTTTCTTATACATTTTTGGTTCAAAATAATCCTATTTATTCTTATTTATTTATTATTTTTTGCGTCCTTTAAAACCCACATGCAAATATTTGATCATCTATTGCATACTGAAGACGTGTAATAACTGACTCGACGGCGCATTCGGTAGTGACCCTGCCCCATGCGCCAAGAGTTGTGGGTTCGATTCCCACCCAGGACAAACATTCGTATGATGAATACTTGTGTTTGTTCTGTGTCTGGGTGTAAATATCCAATATTTAAGTATATATTTGTAATACCACTGTTGATTCTGATATCCGTAACACAAGTGCTTAAGCTAACTTACCTTGGAGTCAGATCAATGTATGTGATGTAGTCGGATATTTATTTATTAAAAAAAAAAAAAAAAAAAAATGACAAACAAACTTGCTCATGCGTTTATTAGTCATAAATAAAAAAAAACTCGATGTGCAATACTAATAATATCAGTATAATTTTTATTATTAAAATAAGAGAGATAACGTTTACACTATCCGTACAAGATGATAGTAGATAATTATATCAATAGCACTTAAGTCTTATAAACGAGTACTTATAGATACATATATGGCTGTTTATCACGCATCAGGTAGTTAGGTGTAGATTCAAATGGTTAACTTAAGCGTGATTTTACACAGCAAACAAAATTATAGCCGGCCGTATAACTGACATCAATTCAATTAGAAGTCAATAATGCTAAGGAGAATATTAACTTTACTGCGGTCGTTACATCTTCATTAAACTGCTGTATCAATAAATAATCAGTTTCATTTTATCTTATTCTTGTGGTTTATTGCCAAACATCTCGATGTACAATAAATATTTTATTCTGGTTCTGGTTTTTCATACAGGCCGTATCGAAAAACAGTTATTCATTGATGTGGATTTTCCCTTTCACTGGTAATTCGATATCATAATGTGTAATTATAATAGAAGTATAAGTTTATTTTTAAATAACTTTCACTTATGTATTAAACAAATCTAAATTTAATTACGTTATTAGGGTTCTACGCTAACAGTGCATTCAAAAATTATGAATAACATATGTGTTAATCCGCGGCAATCTAGGTACATATATGCTAAATCAATTAAATCTGTTTTTATGCCTATTAGACAAAATGGAATTCTCCATTCATTATTATTTTAATTAAATTATTTAAGTTAAATAAAATAAAATAATTACATTTTTATTACTAAAATATTTAAAAGCAATCAATGTAAAATTGATAACAAATATTCATTATTAACCATTCGATCGATCATATATAGACTTTCGATAGACATGACTACGAATATGCAATGACAACACCTCACATTTAAATTATCAAGTTTTAACGGCGATATCCTTTACTGATGCTAAACTCAAATCCTGATACCTACTCAATCGAAGGTAAAAGTACGAGTCCGTAAGATATGAGACTTTATTTGAATTGCTTATTCATTAACATAAAGTTTCCATCATGTGGCTTGAACTAATTTCATGCGTTTGCAAAATCCATTCTTTATTTAGTTTATCGCAAGTATGTGACGGTTCCATTCGATGCCGAGTTCGTGTTATAATAACGTAGTATATGTGTGTGTGTGTGTATGTGTGTGTGTGTGTGAGGCGATTAGCCTTAACTCTTGGTGTGATCTAAAAGCTTTACACAATAAGGAAGGCAGGATTGCCTCAAATCGTTATGCTTTTCATAAGATGTCGTTTTGTTTGGAGTGAGGTTCGTGCGTACGCTTCTTTAATAGGTTTTATTGCAAATCAAAAATACCCGCAATTTTCGAGTGTTAGGGAAATAAAAAAGCATTTTTTTTTTGTCGATGTTTTTATTTATCAAAATTTTCATGTGTGAAAGATGACGGCTGACCAGGTGCTACTTATAGAAAAGAAAAACGTGGGAAAGACTGAAGAAGATGATGAATTTCATCTAGCCCAGCCCAGTTTTATTTTTGGCAGAATGTGGTTAAAGAGGCTTGCTGCCGCTTTGACTCTGGCTACCCCTTCGGGGATTACGGGCGTGATGTTAAATAAAATTATGAAGATTTATTTAAAAAATCAACTTCTGCCCGCGGCTTTTCTTGCGTGGTACATCGATAAAACATAGCCTACCTGTATGTTATTCGGGTAAGCCATATTATTGTAAAGTTTAATTAAAATCGTAACAAACATCTATATATCCTCACAAACTTTTGCGTTTATAATATTAGTAGGATTAATTAATACCTACATTTACAATTGTTAAAGTAAGGTATTCCTTCTTCCATTGGACAAATAATCCCAGCCTCTACAATACAAGCAGCATAGAACACAAACAGAATTTTGAATTCTTTATATTCGAATAAATATAAAAGTCTTCGTATATCGTCCTCCTCCAATGTTTCTCCACAACTGTAGGTATAAGCAAAAGAGGAGTCCCTTATTTAATATGAAAGTTTCTGTAGAACACGTGTTTTGCCACGCCGACACAAAGTTCCGTCACAAATATTTACTACGAGTCTGGATGTACACATACATAAATGCATATACGTGTGCCCTCTGAGTAGGGATGCCTCACGGTATTTACCCCATGGGTTACAGTTACAAATAAACAAACTAACACATATATATTGCTTTATGTGCTTTCAAATTAAGTGTAGGAGTTTCTTTTTTGTTACTGAAACTCAATATGAACCACTTTGAAAAAAAATCTCAATTGGCAAATCTACTATACCTACAACTACCTATAACTTACAATTATTAAGATTTGTTTCCTGAGACACCACGAATTATCAAAGTCAGTTTAGCATTAAACTTAAGCTTTACAGGCCGTCAACAACGGTAGATTTTCAGAAAAAATAACGTCAATAAGAACATGTTTGCGTTGTTTTACCCAAATGTGGCCAGCCCTAGATATGAACGACACACATCGAGGCGCAATATCAGCCAATATGTGAATAGAGGCGTCCAATTTGTGAGAGAACAAGACTCGTTCTAGCGACTTGTCACTGTTTGCGCTCCGCTCCTACGGGAATATTTAATAGGACCCCATGTTATATTGTTTTGTGCTCGAGGTTAATTGAAGCCGGATTAAGTACTGTGATACCTATATTTATAACTAGCTTCTTCCCGCGGCCTCCCTCGAGTACATCTATAAGAGATAGGCTATATGCTGTTCTACACTGTAATCTATCTCCGTGCCAAATTTCTTACATATCTTCAGTTGCATTTGCGTGTAATAGCCACAAACATCCATACATCTATTCTCACATACATTCGAATTTATAATACTAGTAAGATACGTTCATCTCGTAAGTGAATGCTTTTGTAGCAATGAGGTCAGTGTCTGTGCGAATCAGTGAAGCTACAAATTGCTTGAACTGTCTGTAAATTAATAGGTATATATAAAAGTAAGTAGTCCCATACCAAACATATAAACATACTATTAGCAAAATAGATAAACCAAAATTTCCACTAATTTATATTTATCTACTTACAAGAAATAAAAAATATGTATAAGTAAAAAATTAAATTATTTTGCCGCCATACATTTACTGCGCCTTCGTTACGCGTATGCAATGCCGCTGATTCGTTGACTTCAACAAGAGTTCAAATTCAGGTTTCTTAAAGACTAAGTATATAAATAAAAGCCGAGTGTTGAAATCGGTTTATTTAAATTTCATTACATCCATGATGGAAACGTATTTTTTTTTAATATTTTAAAGGTAGGTATACAAGATACCCGTCACGTTTATCTTAGTCAAACAAAATATCACCTGAAGCTGAAATGTGCAGATCCTATTCTCCTTAAAAAAATATCTTGCATATCCAGAATTCTTCAGCGAATAATACGGCTGTCGCGACATCTCGTTATCTGAAACGCAAGTTTTCGCATTACACAAACGTGATCTGTCGAAAGAATTGCATTCTTTCGATAAAAACTCCCAACAGTTGGTGAATGTACGCAACATTCCCAATAAACTCCTCACTTTAATTAACTAATCCACTCAGTCTGGGTATAACTGCGCAAAATGAAAAGCGACAAAATGTCTCTCAACGTTTACGAGATTCGGACATGTCATACAATGTGTGCAATATGAATTGATGCTGTAAATTACTATATGCAGTCTGTCCATATGAAAACAAAAAAAAACCGTAAAGTGACAGGCAATTTCAACATGCTGTTCTTTTGAAGTGTTATTTTTGGATACATGTTAACAAAAACATAGAATATTGAAGAACAGTAATTTCTCAAAATTTTTGTAAAATTAAATTAGTAAGTACCGTAAAATATCGAAAAGTTAAATATGAACTATCGATATATAATCTATCTTTTCTATCGATTATACGCAGCTTTATTTAGAACTGGAATTACCTAATACTTATTCAAATTACAGCTCCTAAGCCAAAACTATTAAAAACACCTAATTTAGCACTGATTCCGTGTAAATAATATTAAAATATGCTATAAAACCTAATTAACAAAATAAACTATATACCATAATGGCTTTGTTTTGATGACTTTTAATAAACTAATTGTCACCTGCTCTTAAATTTCATTATTTAAACAAACACTACCTACATAGTAAGTATATGCAAAAAATCTAAGTGTACCTAATCATAGCATTTTATTTAATTTTGTAATGGTTTATTTGACACTACAAAACGTGAGATATATTACAAAATTATGATTATGGACGAAACAAAAGATAAAACTACACAGAAAATTCTACGGCAGATGAAGTAGTTTTTGCTATTTATTTTTTTAATATGCTAAGTGAGTAGACTGACAGACAGGTGTTACAAGATTATATCACAAAAACGCTATTTATGTCTGTTTTAATCGTTCTTACTAAACACTTAGGAGTATCTGCAGAAATTAATGACTGTGAACTTTCTGGTTGGCTGTTTCATGCAAAAAAAATATAAAAATATTATCAACTTTGAGTGTTTGGGAGAGAACATTCGAAAAAATAAGAACAGTTTGAGGAGGTTTGGGTGAGAGGGCGCCTTTTGCGGCTTCGAGACATCACGGACGCTTCATGCAAAATATATTGCTTCAGGCTTAGGGTTGATAGGGGAGAATTTCGGAAATATGCTCAACTTTTTTGATAAGTTTTAAACGGAGATTATTAGTGTCAAGGATCAAACAAATTTTATGAAAAAAAAATATTTATTTAACTTTTTTTTTGTATATTATATCAATCAATTACATATTTTTCTTATCAAGTAATTAATTTGATGGATGGTATATACTCATTAGAGATAAACTTTACTTTATAATTTCCCTCATATCTTCATTATGTGTTATTTATTTTTTTTACTCCATCGAAAAAAATAAATACTTAACTCATAATGATTACGTACTGGGTAAACAACTACTTAATATAATAAGCATAAAACACATACATACTACGAGAAAATCAGCAGTGACCTATAAATGTTACGTGTAATCCAATACAAAATTTCATTTCAGCTAATAATAATAAAAACATTATATCAATCAATTAGGTACATATTTTCATTTTTCTTCTCAAGTAATTCGATGGTATGTACTCATTAGAGATAAAATTTATATTTCCATTACCTACCCTCATATTTCGAAAAAAAAAATAACACATTATGTTTTAGTAAAGGATAAACAACTACTTAATATAAATTTTACGTGTAATCCAATACAAAATTTCATTTCTGTGTTTTCAATACTCAAAGCTGCACAATATCATTGTGATTATATGAAATAGTCATATTAGTTTCAACGTGAGTGGCAGCCCTACGCCCTTCTTAAAATTTGTATCAAAGTGAAGGTTCGGTGACAGTTTAGCTTTGGAACTTCGGCGCTTTTGGTGAATTTGCGTCGGCTCCTATAAAAAGAGGCTGCTTTTAATTTTTCAAAGAAATGATCGGTCTTTCTTTTCTAGCTCTTTTTAATGCACCCCTGAGTTATTTTACGATAGTGAAGAACTTTGATTTTTAACAACAAACTTCGTTTTGTATAGGTAAACGGAATTGTAGTGACGCAAAATGTATGTATTTACTATATACCATAATCAAGCTCTAATATTTTTTTACGTTAACTCGAATGGATATCACTTTTATTAAACTTGTTGACTACAACGATCTGCATTAGTGTTCTTTAGTCTTTAATAAACCTTTTTTTCATATTAGTCAGGGCAACCTAAAGCTAATAGTATAAAAGCAAACCTTACTGCTTCCTGCTCGGAGTAAGCGACAACTATGGTCTATGGTCATTTGTTACAACTACATCCATGATTAATATTTTAATCAAATGAGCTGTTGCTCATTTATCAAAGTTGATTTTACTTATTTTTTTTAAATAAAAGTTGCTGAAGTTACTCCATTTAAGCTAAATCGATTCATTGGTTTCGGAGATTACTTGGCAGATGCAGTCCAGATAAACTGTTATTTTCATAATACAGACACGTCAATTCTATTTGTATCTGTACAAAGAGCTTATGTGTTGGTTGTGTAAGTATAAATAAGCTTCTGGCGCGTGACATAACTTAGCTGTTTCGCTAGTCGACATTGGCGTAAACGTCTAGTTTCATCCACGCAAATCGCCCGACCAAAAGTACGATGCAAGTGAAAAAATCGTGTGTCGCGTTTTGCGTCCAAAACAATATTTTATCTCGCGCTCACGAGGAGGAGACACGCCATTCGTACGGTTTATTATTGGCGGAGTTTCCCTTCGGCTTGCCGACAAGCGTGCATAATTTAGACGAGTTGTAGGCTGCCGGCGGTCGTCCGGGTAACTACTGTTTACGTTTACAGTAATAAGTACTTTGAGGGTACCTACTCGTAGTTGGATCTGTGACAAGAAAACACTCGGTATCGCAGTGTTATCTAGTCTGATTAAAGTGGTCGGGAGATGAAATAAAATAAATACATGGTTTTCATAGAATGGATGATCATGATTTTCTTACTACTGTGTAGAATTAAAATCTTCTTCTTTTTAGGGTAAAACGGGTTAAAACGGGATCCGAGTCCGCGGTCTGTCTGTCTGTCTGTCGGTCACCAGGCTATATCTCATGAACCGTGATAGCTAGACACTTGAAATTTTCACAAATAATGTATTTCTGTTGCCGCTAAAGCAACAAATAGATACTAAAAACAAAATAAAAAAATATGAACGGCAACAGGTAGACACTTGAAATATTCACAGAATATTTAGTTGTTTAATGTCTAATGTTTTATAAATAATGGTATGGAACCCTTCGTGCGCGAGTCCGACTCGCACTTTGCAGGTTTTTAGATTCGTTTATCACTGTAGGGTATAAGTTTCGAAGGAGGAAACTTAATATTTTTACTAAAAATATTTCAAAGATTTTATATCTCTGATACTTTCGTAAGTGAGAATAGGTATGTAAATAATAAAACTAATGTGAATTGTTTGCCTACATTTTTCTTCTGTTCATATAGAAATTAAGTACCTACAAAATATTTCAAGTATGTACGGATAACTACTAAGTAGTTTCTATGTTTCTCAATAAGTTTTAGCTATATCTACCTATTTCGTACACATTTAAAACTTGTAGGATTAACTAACTATTCATTTTGCGTCGAACGCATGCATTGGTTGAATACCTAATAATACATGCATGGCATATATTGCCATTCTGAGCATGCGTTATGACATTATGCATGCGTCAGAGGAAGACGCAATATAAAGTTGACTATGTTTGAGTGACAGCATATTTTATTTGACTATATAAATATTTTCATTTAGTTAAAGCTAGCCACTTGTCACTACTTTTTCACAATTTTCCATCTAGCCCAGTCCAGTCCAGTTTTGTTTTTGGCTGAATGTGGTTAGAGGGGCCTGCTTCCTCTTTGACTCTGCCTGCTCCTTCGGGGATTATGGGCGTGATGTTATGTATGTATGTATGTACGAATTTAATTTTTTATTGAAAAATAAAGACTATATAGACATAAAATGAGACAAGCTTGTAAAGGTCCAGGGTAAATTAAATAGTCCAGACAGTTTAGTCAAAACGTCCTATTCATAGCTCAGACGGGATCAAGAATCCGAAGGGATTTTTGCTAAGTCCCGACAGGGGTCACTTAAGTAAGATCTCTGTAGTAAGTAGTTAGGTATTAAAGTACTTGTCTAGGTATGTATACGGTCTTGTAGGTAAACTTTTCATAGTTCTCTCTGTAGAGATTCGCAACTTTCGTAACTTTCTTAATTTAATATTTGAGCTGCAGATAAGCTAGAATTATAGTTAAAGTCAGGATAATTGAGTGCCAGTACATGTACACTCTGTTTACTTTAGTTAGGTATGTACAAACTACATGTTTCCCCTTGGTAGTTTTTCACGATTTTGTAGTTTTCTGAAAGATCTCGGGGATTTTTTCAAAGTATTTATCCACGTATACATTGGGTAGTACCCATGTATATGCCTTTAAGCTAATTGATTGAGGATGTAAAATATTGTATATTAAGTTTGAAAACTCTTTTAAAAAAATATATTACATATATATTTTACCTATAATTTTAGGCTTTTTAGCTTCTTGTGCACGAGATTTAAATTTTCTAATCATGTTTTTAATTCCATCTTAAATAAACATATAACTTTTGAACATTTTAGCATTATTACCTCCATGCTTTTGTTTTGCTCAACAGCTGTCATCTCATTAAACCCCACACACATAAGGCAATAAGCGGAGTAACATTCGCAAAAGTAAGCCCTGTGTGGGCTCGGCCTAATCACGGTCTCTCGGCGTCCCAACCCCATCCTCTCTAATCCCGGGGGCAAACTTTGGCCGAATGGCCGGTAACTAAAAACTCCGGCTTTATACGCAGACGTTCCGGTCTGAGTACGGGGAATGCGGTTTTGTGGTGAGGTTGCGACGGAAGCGATTTGCGGGTTATCGGTAACCATTCGTTATACAACTGACCGCACTGAGATTTTCATAATCACGAACAACTTAGATTTCTAAATTCAAATAATATCATAGTCTATTTGAATTCTGCTGTGTATTCTTATTAAAAAAATTGTTTTTGTTTGTTTTTTTTTCCATTTATATTTTCTATTCATATTTTTTACGTGTTTTGTTCCGAACGCGCAGCCATTCTTGATGACAATATTGTATAGCTTCTGACAGGACGTCGACACCAAAAAAAATATGCAAAAAGAAGATATTGAGTTTTGACTCTGCCTATCCCTTCAGAGATTATGGGCGTGATGTTATGTATGTATGTATGAGTTTTATTAAATCAGATGCCTAATATTAATTTGATATTATATTGATTATTTTATTTTATAATAATTATTAAATTTAATTTTGTAATATACATTTTTTAGGTGCTATTTTTTATGAAAGCGATACTATTTCTGCAGTATGTCTTAACAATGTAAACCCACGGTCTAGTAAAAAAAGAAAGACTCTGCGCCATTAACTAGATGTTGAAGCTCCGCAGGTGCTCTAACTTTACACGCAACTTACGTCACACATTGACATAAGCGCTCCAAATGAGAGATTTCGGCTATCTGCTACCCGTACGAATCTCACTCACACATGCATAAACTGACTTCGCGCTGTAGTATGACACCGCGGAGTCCTTCTTTTTTTTCTAGTCCGTGTGTAAACCTTAAATCTTTTTAACTTAAAAAGCATCCACCATTTTTATAACAGTAGCAATATCTACCTGATCACAACAAACACCTTTGTTTTTTACAGAAAGGGAAACTTTCGCATTTTTTGTTGAAAGCGAAAGTGCATTTTACAATAGTAAAGAACAATATTTTCGGAACACGGTAGCGTCTCTTTGTCCCAAATAAAAGATGTATAAAAGGTAACAATTACCTTTCACGTTTTATAACACCTTATAAATGGGCGAAGTAGAAACAAGTGCTTAAAAAGTTATTTTTTTAATTGTTCTTTTGAATGGAGGCCTCCGATGCCAATGACAATGAATTAACAAATTTCCAAAACAGATACAAGTTCGGTTGGTACGGGTACAAATATTAAAATTTGATAAAGGCTGATAAATTAGTACTACGACTAGTTTACTTTGCAAGAGTCTAGGTGTTTCTTATTTACTTAAGTACCTCAAGTCCGCTACCGCTTATGTCATTGTTCGTCAAGTTCCGCCATGAGCGAACTTGTTACCGAGCCACACCGCCACAACTGCAGGTGTATGCAAACACTTGAAACTCCGGCCAGAGCTCGTTCGCCGTATAACCCGCTGGATGATGGCTAGTGCTGCTTGCTGCTCGGGCGCTTTTGTTTTGTTTTATCTCTCTTTTGTTGGATGTGGTGATGAGGAAAACAATTGAAGTGCTATTTTTTTATTATTTCTTAGTTTTAGCAATGGTAAAGTCTAATTATGATGCATTTAGCTCAATGGCTGGAAAATATTAGACAAAGAGAACTACGTCAAAAGCTCTAGGACACAATTTAGGATACTCCTAAACGTCTTGCGGATAACTATAGAGTGAGTTGCTTTACTATATTAGATTAAAAAGTAGTAGGAAGGCTTTAAGGAATTATCCACCAAATGCATTTCTGACTGATGTTTTTAATACGGAAAAAGTAAAGTTTTAACTGAAAAAGTTAAGTTACTATTGTTAGACTAATTGACTTGATTGGATTGACCATTTCTATGTGCAAAAATAATTACACATTGTATATCTTAGTTTAAGTTTGTCTTTCAAAATAACTTACCCTTGTACATTCTATTGTTACCAAAAAAAATGAGATATTACTATCCCATACTTATTTTAACTAATAAAAAAATATCTCAGGCATATCGATACAACATGAGCTCTATCTCAACATGAAAACAAACCCGATCGGTCCCGTTTTACAATGTTGGTATAAATCATGATAATCCATACAGTTTATGTTACTCTTTATATCGCAATAAATATGAACTGTGGCGTATGGTAGTGCGGAGTGCTCATCGATCCCTATAAACGTTGTGAAAGAAAGATGTTTCGGCGTCTGTGTGTCTGTGTCATTATGTAAATAGATGTTTTAATCTATGTTGCTTTAGGAGACAATCCGCTTAGGATGAAGATAAAGACGTTGTTACACTGAGACGCGACGCTTGTATCGGGATTTGTCGCAGATTCATATGAAAACCTGGAGATAACAGTACAATTTAATTAGAAAAAAAAACATATGTCAATCATATTTCGTGAGATATGGTTTATTCATTTGCATACTTTGCCCCATTAATGTACTTATTTATTTTTCAAGGAAATTTGTTACCTAATCTTTTAAATAAACGTAACAAAGCATAATCATCCGCTGTCTTGTATCAGTAGCACAAGCTTGTATGCTTAGTTTGGAGCTGAAAAATCGATTTACTAGTGTGACAATTATTACCTAATAGCTTGGTTGTTAACAAGAGGTAGTATCTCAGTGTAACAATGCTCTGATAGGCCCAAGAACTCAATTCTAGTCACGGATAAGCCCAATATCGGATCCAAGATTACCGAAACATGTAAATACGTGGGAGCGGCGACGGAGCCACTTTCGTACGGACCCTGAAACAAAGAGATTGATTTCATTAACATATTTGATATTTCGATTTGTATTCTGTGACTCCACTGTGCTATGAGTTTAGACTAATGAATAAGTTGGTCTGATAAAGTGATATATCGACTTGGCTACACAAATCTATTCAGTTCTTACATATAATTCTATAATATTATAGATAGGTATACCTTTCATATTGTAGAAGGGATCACTTAGCTAAAACACTTTCACATTAACAGATTAATATTATTGCGTGACTAAATATATGTAATGTTACTAAAGCAAAAAAAAAATATATAGAATAAATATTGTGCACCCGCTGTTTTTAACGGTACCTATAGGTCATACTAAATATTTAGTACATTATAAAAACATTCGTTTTTCCTCTCGTTCTGTACATTTGGTACTAATTTTCAATAAAAGATTCTTCGTAAATTTAAAAGTTGAAGTAATGTTCTCAGTTGAGTTTTTCGTAGATTGAAAAATTGAAGCGCATTAAAATTACACTATGAGAGCATTTCATTTAAACCTCTTTGCTATCGCTTGCAATCCTGTATTTGCGTTTAATAATATGCATTTAGTTTGCTTATAACTTTATCCTAGAACTTGACATTCAAATGTGATATATACTTAGAAAACTGTTAATATTTTTTAACCGACGAAAAAAACCGAAGAGGTTATCAATTCGACGCGTATATATATTTTTTTTTATGTATTACTATGTATAACTTTTTACCGAGTAGTTGAATACCAAGTTAATGACCTACCGTGAAGTATGTGATCGAGTATAACAATTAAAGTAGGCCTTAATCATATTACTTAATGTGCAATTCGTAATCGTTCACACAAATGTTGAACCCAAACAATGCATTTGTGTGAAACTAACAAATGAGAACCTTAGTTCTCTTACATTTCTTCTAGTTAGAAGTACAGTTGCAATTACTTTCGAAATAACAAAACGTACAGCCACCGTACTTTAATTAACAGTAAACCGTACAAAAACATGTTTTGCCAAGCGCTGCACAAGTTTATGCAAATCATTATTAGCAAAGTCTCAACAACATGATTAATGCAAAGAGGGGGTGAAAAACTCTTGATAATTCCCATTGCTCAGTTCGAGCCGAAAATATTGTAATTTACAAGAGCAAGAGTTGCTGTATTTGCATGGGAATGGGTGCAGTTGACATCGCTATATACACAATATAGAGACGAAAACAGTGCAACAAAAGCCTCCCTTTTTCACTATAGAGTATGATACCCGTAATCCCTAAAGGGATAAGCTGATTACGAAGAAGTGAGTTCCTTTACGATAACTACGAAAAAAAAAAATGCGTGTAGCTTACATAGCCACGAACCGAATATCAAATATTTATTTGTATTAGGATCGTCAGCAATCTCTTGCATGTCCTAAAGGTATCTATGTACTTACCTTTACCGACAAGCAAGGAATACTGTTAGTACATTATTTTTTCGTCTTAAACTAACATGAGAAAATATAAAATCTAGATAATTAACCTCTATTAGAAACTAAATAATAACTACTTACTAAGTACTTTTCTATTTACCTAATCGCATAAGTAATATCTAGTCGCGAATAACATACACAAGTCAGTGCCTATGAAACATCAAGGTCTTGAGTTCTTCAGTACAGTTGTCTTACGGTAATCCACTCCATTGTGCCTGTGCTTTATTAAGGAAACTCCTCCTAAACACCTCGTAGACGTGATCCGACAATCTTCGCCAGTTTTGTTTTGATCTTGTCGTAAATACTAATTTTTGGAGTCGTTTCTTGTTCTTATTCGCTGTTCGGATGTGTAAATAAGGAAGAAATGTTCCAGGGAACCGAAGAGGGGAGGCCTGATTTATTAAATGGGTAGATTTTTTTATACCTCTCCTTCGGGATTAGGCAGAAGAAAATCTAATATAATACTATAAACAAAATTTTTGAAAATTTATTCACTATGTAATTATACATAAGCCGGCTAGGCTCCTTATTTTAAAAGCAATATCTGCCATCAATGTTGATTTTAAAATGCTTACATTTCTTTTCTAAATCATCCCGTAGTAGCAAAATGTATGTAAGTTTAAATATGTAGGTATGCCGAGTGGTGTACCTAACTGATAGCTTTATCAAAAAAATAGTTAAGATAGCAGTATCTTAACTAATTTGTATAAAGTTGTTTATCCGGTTTTTGATGATATCTCACACAAGTAAGTTGCCACAAAAACTGCATGTACTTAGATATAAAAAAGGTATGATTAAAACCTGTATTCAAAGACGACCTAAATTAATTCAACTCTAAAAAACAAATGGACATTTATTTATATAGTGACTAAATAGCTTTTAAATGAACAGTTATAATACTTATGTCAATAAGGCTACCAACGAGATAGAGACATAATAAATATGTTTATATACGAGTAAGTATTGATCTTTCTGATCGGATAAATAGCAGCTTAAAAATATAAATTTAAAACAAAACTGTAGTCTCGATGTTGCAAAGTGCCCCAAAATTGAATAAAAAAGTTTCGCAGTGGCATTTATTGAATGCTAATGTGCTTCATTAATGAAAATGCAAAATTACAGCTGCTCAGCAATGATCGCCTGTGTAGATATTTTCTGGGTGAAACGGGTATTTTCTGGTTAAGTAAAGGTACTGTAACAAGTGTATTGAGGTAATTATAATAATAGGTATACAGGTATCCATTATTGCGCAATTATGTTGCTTAAACTGATCTCAATTAACCTTTAAATACGAGAAAGGATGATATTTCGGAATCTTGTCTATATATTAATTTGTTCACTATCTTTGTACTAACAAATCAGACGGACAAGAAAACATTAATAGTTTTAATGATATATGTGTAGTAGAAAACTTCGGTAATGTAGTAGTTTATATGGATTACAAAAGTTAAGTAACATTTGCCGCGAAAAATATCTGTATTTGTTAATAAAAATTATAGTATTGCTTTAAGGCACGCCATTTCAATGTCACTAAAATGAAATACGCCTCTGGTGCGTTTTATTATTCTAACGATAAGTATGAAATCAACTACAATAGTACGCAGGTTAATGACCACTTAACACACAAAAAACTCATATGAGACCTATTCTAACATTCTTCTTATCATTTTAAACGCTCTTATATTTATATCCTCACTATATTCATACAACTAAAATGTTCGACGATATGGTTTACTATAACAAAATTAATAAAAGAACTAGGCCGTTGGTTGGTACTCTATTCTTCCGTGCCCTATATCATACAAGCCGAGGATATTTCTACTGTGAACATAACTGGAGCAACAAAGGCTGTATTAGCATAGTATCTGAAGTATGTTCTATTTTCCTACACAGGCCCGGCTTGGCCTTGGCCTGATATGTAAATGGCTACCGGTACTTACTTATAATAATACCTTTAGTCATGTGGGCTTATTTATATTTTTAATTAACGACACAGTTAAGTTAGTAATGAAAAATGAAGGAACGGTAGGTATAGGTAACAGTATGTAAGCATAACGCGATTAAAGGTCTGTTATGTTAGCAACAGAACGAGTGAAATAATACATTTTTACTAATCTTCTTTAAGCGACATCTTTTATATTTACCAATTTATCTCACGATTTATCTATCGTGAGATAAATTAATAAATAATAGATGTCGCATGAAAAAAAACAATCATAAGCGTACTTATAATAGTTTAACTTATTACTTACTTATTTTTTTAACAAAAAGTCCCGTTATTTAACAACACACTAACAATAATTTAACGTTACAATGAGCGTATCATTTCCGTTAACATTCAGTAACCTCATAGTTTGCTCTAAGAAGCAAAGGAATATTCGGGCTGGCCTAATTTCGAGCCAGGGAATTCCACGGTGCAGCCGTTTCGGCGACGAACGCGCCCGCCTACACGAGCGTGACACTCGCGAGGTTATTTACCTATAGAGGGCTGTCAACATTCTAACATTCATATGCATATACATACATATTATGTCAAGTTAATAATCCCCCGAAGTAACATAGGCAGAGTTTAAGAAGTAAGTCAGTAAGTATAAGTATAGTAAAAGTTCTTTATACCAGCCAAAAGTAAAATTGAGTTCGGATGAATGAGAAATTGTGTCTCTATACGTAATCTAATAATGTTTAAAAATCATCAAATTCCTAGCGCTACGTATTATAATTAGTTGGTTCGTCAGCTTATAGGTACCATAACTCTAGCTCCTTAGAGTTTAGTTATTTCAACCTTAGTAGCTTAGTAGGGGCACCTAACAAATCAAGGAATGAGTTCAGGTTTGAACAGACTTCGTATCGTGGGGCTGTATTCAACTGTGTATATGTACCTACTTATATACTTATCATAAATTGATTCCATTTAGTTACTAAAAGTAAGTATCTGGTAAAAAAAATATTAAACCAAACATATACCAATGAATATTTAACTGTGATAAAATAAAACGATATTTTATTAAATATCAATTAATTATATAATAGCCATTAAGAAATTGCTTACAATGTTCAGGTCATTCGTCAAAAAAGAGTTTAGGTGAGACACAACCCTAAGTAAAAATTAATTACTTTACAAATCATTGCAATTAAGAAAATAATTCATATATGACTGTAGGTACATTTGTAAGCTACAGTAAATGAGAGTCACGCTAAAAATATTAAGTAACTTCATCCATTTATTCTATATTTACCATGCAGGAATTCGTAATGTTGTATCTAATAGACAATTTCAGCGTAAAAATAGTTATAATTAAATCAAGTTTCACACATTAGCGTTATAACAAAATTATTAATGAGGCCAAATAATATTGTAATTATTTTTTACAAACTATTCATAAAAATACTTTGCATAGCATGAATATTTCTAATATTTTTGTTCATTAGCATTCACGGAGATTCTTTACCACGCGTTAAATTTCCATACAGATTGCTGCTGATAATATTAAATATAGGTATGCCGCTTCCTATACTCATTATTTAACCGCTTGTAGTTACTGTAACGAAGTAATTAAACTCACCAATAACTCATAGTAGCTTCAATATTATAATTCAAGTTAAATATCAAACATAACATATATCATGTAGATGAATAATTAACAAAGCAGATTTATATTTCTGTTTTTGTTGACTAAAAAATAATTATATATCTAATCACCAGTCATATATTAGGATTAAATCATACATATTACTTACCTCTATTAATATAGCAATCCGAAAAAAATGCAATCAATAAATTTAAAAAATAAAATTATACAAATCTTGAAACCAAAATAGAAATAGTAAAAAAAATCTTGTAATTTTTATTTTAAATCAAAAAAGCATTCACAAAATTTGAAAAAAAACATCCGACGGCGTGTTCCCAACCGCCCGTCTGCTCCCGAAAGAGGACCTAACGTGAAATTAGAAGGGAAAATAGGACGAGATAATTGCGAACCCGCCTTCCTCTCAGGCCTCGTTACTTTAATCTGTTTAAACTTTTATTTACTTTGCTTACGTCAAATTGGACCGATTAGCCATGCCGGGGAGAAACATCGCTGTGACTGGCACAAATGAAAACTAATGAAAACAGCCTATTGGTATTTGTAACGGTAAACCTTTATGGAAAGCATTCTGTATAGGCCTGCTTAATGTTATTTTTTTTAAGATAAAATTGTGATTTACAGTGAAGGGTACTTGTGATACTTTTGATTTAGGGCTCATTATGGCTAATGAAAGAGTTGATGGATGCGATATGCATTGTTTAAGTTAATTTAAGCCGCTAATTTAGTTTAATTTAAATGTTAAAATTTTGTTTTTCTGCTTACAATGAAAAATTTTTGTAAGTAGTTCGTTACATTTTGTGATGTTATCTTGATTAAAGTTTTTAAAGATTAGAATATGATGGCGTATTTTGTGTAATATCTCGGTAGTTGTTTTATTTATATTTAATATTAACATAAAGATTACTTTAGCCACCATAAATACTAAAATCCCATTCAATGTTATTTTTTTATTGGTTTATATGAAAATAAATACGTAGGTATCTACATAATGTAATAAAAAAAGCCTTTTAGGCGTCTTCAAACTGTTTTTAATTGAAAGATAGAGTTTATAATTTGTATTAAAGTTGATAGATGCACAAATATATAAGAACAGATTACAAGTAAAAGTCCTAAGGTTTGTAATCTTACTATTAGGTAGTTATTTATTAAAAAATCATCCAACAATTAACATAAATAACAGTATTATAAACAAAGGTATTCTCCCGCACTAGGAAATTCATCATTAGGTACTTCATACCTACCTGTAAAAAAGTATGTATGCATTACTACTAAAACAACATATAGATAATTATCTGTAACGTTTTATATCCAGATACCAAATATCTTATCACCTACAGTATCCAAACGAGGCGCGCATCCACGAAATCTTCTAAAATGAATGCAGTTGCAATAACCCGTCGGCCATATTCAAACCCGTCTGCAGGACGCACACATCTCCCTATAGCCGTCTTGCTCACACTCCAACAAAGTCGTATCTATCTCGCCCTGTCGCGGGACGTCTAAAAGAGAATTAGGGCAATACGCATGCGTGGTTTGCCAATGTCAAATCAATCCTTAGGCTGATGCAACGGAGCGGAACCATTTGGCGTCATACAAGCGAATTAGGTTTGATGCTCGTGCTAATTGGCCCGTTTTTGTTACAGATGATACTGCTGGCGATTGACCTAGATGGAATGGTACGTATTGCTTGTGTTGTGAATCCTAATTAGACATTACAATTGGGTATTTGGTTCTATCCTTTTTACTTTGTAGATTACCTTATAATGAAGTTTTCTATTGTAATGGAATATTTTAATACAATGCATCGCTCATGACATTTTTTTCGTCTCTTATGTAGGTATTTGGATTTAATTTATCTTGTTAAGATTTAAATAGGGAGTGTTTTGACTTTGCAATAATAAGACTGCACAATTCTGTAAATCGTTTTGCCTATATAAAAAGTAAACTAATTGAGTTGTTTTTTATCTACTTATTGCTGGATAAGTCTTTCTAAATAGCATAAATATATGCAGGTGTATGTAATAAAATATGTAGGAATATAGAGATACATATGTAGGAATATAGAGACACATTTTATTGGCTTACATACCAAAATTATATACCTCTAGGATTTAGATTAAAATAAGCTATGCCGCAGGTAGATAGTTTTGATTATTTTGTGTTTTCCTTATGAAAAATATCGAACGTGTTTAAAGTTATTTACAGTTTTAAATAAATTAATAAATATCCGACGACATCACATACATTGATCTGACTCCGAGGTAAGTAGCTTGAGCACTTGTTTTACGGATATCAGAATCAACAGTGGTATTACAAATATATACTTAAATATTGGATATTAACACCCAGACACAGAACAAACACAAGTATTCATCATACGAATGTTTGTCCTGAGTGGGGATCGAACCCACAACTCTTGGCGCATGGGGCAGGGTCACTACCGAATGAGCCATCGAGCCAGTCAAATAATATTTAAAAAAAACTAAAATAATACTGCTGTACAAAAGGTATTTGTTTAAAGTTTATGGATTTGTTTTTGGGTTGTTAATATGACTCATATTTTATACCAATACCTATAGCCGCCGTGACCGAAATATGTTAGAAGGACAATAATAACATCTTATCAGTGAAGCTATGAGCTAGAAAATTAAAATAAAATGCTATGTTATATAGACATGTAGTCTATTACCTACTTATTTGCATGTCCATTTGAAACTATTGAAATCAGGAACATTTTTAAGAATAGACTAGGAGACCGTACCTATAGGTAGGTACCGTATAGGACCGTATATTTACATGTGTCACAGAATTCCCCCTACAATAATATAGTACATCCAATTACAAATCCAAGATCAATGGGGACCGATGCCCACTGATACCCCATACCTGTGTTCTCCAGGGACATGTCAAGTTAGTTAAATATTTAGTCATAGACCGGGAGGCGGTCCATATTTTTACGAGTGACGGGATCGGCTCATTACTATGTTATTACCGCGGCGTGGCCCGCGCTACGAGCCGCAACACATCCAATTTCCCAACTTCCCATTTATTGATATTGACTCGGAGAGGACGCCTCGTGAATGCTCCTGGTCTAGGAGTTAGCGCGCTGGAACGGGCCGCGATGCGGGAATGGTCCGGGAAGCCTTCACCTTTAACAATTTGTGTCTTCTTGATTATATTGTTGTTAGAGCGTTGGCTGTAAAGTTTTTTTATACTATTTTAAAGGTTGAAACTTTAATGAACTAGATATTTTTAATGGTCGTCACTAAAAAAGACTGTTATTATTACTAACATATATTATCTTGATTTTTGTCTGATTTTAAGAGTTATTAAGTAAATAAAAAGGTTCCGATTTTATTTTAATATCTTATATGGGAACGTATTATTTTCCTTTATGAATTTTCAGCATGTTCCTTAATTATGATTAGTGAAATATCACTTACTACAAGAGGTAAAATATAATTATATCGCCTATTATGCACTCCTTTGAAGAGCCATCTTGATTCTTTATTTGGAATTCTACAGTGATATTTCTGAAAATATTTATTGGGATTGAAATAAAACCAAGTCTAATTGTAACGTAACAATAACTAATAGCTATTGTTTGACCCGCAAAGATCAGCAACCAATTTATAAGGCATGTCATATCCAGACAACGCCCCTACCTCTACGCAGCCGATATTTTGTGGTATCACTTATTATCATCAAACCTAACGCCAGATAAGCTCGAAAGAAGACGTGACTTGCGAAAAATAGTCATTTGAACCCCAGCTTCAGATTCGTACACCCGACACGCGTAAGTAGAATGGATCCAGTAGGTATATTACTTATTCTCATAAGCTATACCGTCTAGAGGCAATTTCGTAAGAACCGCGATATCGTAATGAGATTGCCGAGCTCCTTAAAGGATTGCGAGCTAAATTTGTTTTGAACCGTTGTAGACTTTGATAAAATCGATGCCTTAGATTAGTTTAGTAAATTAAACTATTATGTATAAGTTTTGGGTACATAATGTGAATGTAAGATTTTTTTGTTCTAGGTAAATGAAACAATATTCGGTAGTCTATTGGTTGAAGATTTTGAACCAATCACCGGGAGTAGATTTTCGTTGGTTTGTAAAAAAAAATATTAAATTGATAAATTAGCTTCAGGTGCTGTTTTTTAGTTTTAATTAAAATTAAACATTAATACGACATTTAAACACGAAAATTAATATCCTCTTCTATTGATTAGACATCATATAAATGGTTTTCATTGGCACTGATATGATTAAGTAGACGACCTTAACTACTGTAAGAGGAAGTTATTAAAATTTATTAAGATAATTTTAGAGCTTAGTGACTATTTTAATGTCTATCAATGTGATATTACATTGAAAAAAATATTCTGTCGTCCGCTCAATTTTTGTATTAATTGTTAAAGCTTTTCCGTCTATCAACTAATTAAGTTATTAGTTGAATCGAATACATATGAGTTAATTAATTATATTGCAAAAAATATATACTTAGTATAATATTATATGTCCATATTGTTATAATAAAAATATATTCCAAGGACTTATCCTTGGTCGTAATAATACACTTGTGTATATCTAAATGTGTCTCCACTTTAATTCAATGATGCTTCCCCGACCCCAAGTATAATAAGAGGATAAGGATGTAGGGCAAAAAAGGAATACTGCATACATCTGCGCAAAATGTATGAATAGAAGTTCCGTTCGGCAACATACAAAACTGTCATTTGGCAAGACCGCTCGGCAAATCTCTATCGATTTCAAGAATTACGAACAAGTTAGCTAACTGTCGGAGTTCTTGTTATTTAGGTTAGTGGCCTACTTACGAAGCTAGCGGGTTACATAAGATAAAGTTATTAATTATACAAGATTAGATTGGATGAGTCTTCGAATTCGTGAGAAGTTATTTCGAATGGAAAATACGGTTGATGAGCTAAAGTTTATGAATAGTAATGCATTACTTTACAGAGCGCGGGATAATAAATAAATATGATGGAGTTTAGCGTGTTAAGCAATTGTTAATTCGTTTTATTTTGTTCTCTTTATAATAAATCAGTGCGGAAGACGTAATTCAACACTTTAAAATTATGCAGAGATGAGTAACCCGTGTTTTACGACGTCCCTCGGTGATCATAAAATAATTGTGAACTGAGCGTACCTATACCTAAAGCCTTTCAAGTTTTATTTCGGAATAATACGTTCGACTTATTCGATAGGTAGATAAGTTCGGTACCAACATAGTCGTGCGAGCTGAAATGCCACATTCGTATGCACCTAAAACATCTACCGAACCCGAATCTCCAATCCGGACCGACTCAATAAAATCCCTTGCAGAGTTCAACAACACTCATGCACGTACCGAAATCGATTCGCGGATTCAATTTTAAAAATCGAATTTCACGAAACCGCGCGCATTCGTTAGCATATCTAATTACGTAAACACAAACGAATTCCGTTCGGAATTGGAACCTGTCTGTCAAAGCGGAATAAACGAAGCCAATCAGAGATAAATAACCGTCGGTCCGCGAGCGTGGCCCGTTTCATTTGCATGTCAATGACGCGGGGCCGCGCGGGGCGGGGTACATGCGGGCACAATGGCGGCTCACCTGTCAACTAAATAAATTCCGTGCAGCGGTGTGCGGGCCTCGCGTGATGCTCGTTTGTTTTTTCGGCATTTTTCCGAGATGAGAGAATTGCTTTTGCGGAAATGACTGCGTTTGATGAATGGAGATGAGATATGATCTGTTATAAAATAGCCGGCTAGGCAGGATTCCTCGTTCATAGTAATCAAAGAAGGTCAGCGGGTAATGACATCATTCTGAACTGAATGTGGCGCCTACTTTTTTGAAGCGTAGGTTTAGTCTTTTTTTAATAAATTAACAACCCTTGATGATATTGCCAATACTTTGGTGAGTACATTTCAGTTCGACAACGAAATATCAATTGTATCTACTTATTAATAAGATTTTATGTTTCAACTAATTTATATCTGATAAATAATATAAGCTCCATAAGGATACTATTTTATATTATTTAAAGCCCGATGTACGGGATCTAAGTAGGTATGGCGCCTTCCGTGCTCATGTTTAGACTTTATATATGAATAAATTGACACAGTTGTGCCTACTTAATAGGCTATAAATCTTTTATTGGTACACGTGTCTACGTAGATTAACGATTTACCTACAATCTTGAAATTTTTGAGATAACCTCTTCCACGTATCTACCGTTGCCATAAAGTAAATAAACACTATCTAATTCGAAACCGGTTCTTGTTAGAGTAACATTGACAATGATATCGTCATTTTATGGTTATTAGCTATGTCAGTGTCAGAATATGCGACGCGGCGGATGCCTAACACGGCTGGAATACATTTTTGCAAGATATTTGCATTTGATAAGGTATTCTTATGTAAAATGGAACGAGAAATCAGTTAGTTTAGTGCTATTGAAGTCTATCAAATCATAACTTAATTGATCAGTTTATATTATGTTATGGTTGAGCTACATTGTAACCACTGTTAGAGATTACCTACTTTGCAATTTTAAAGTACCTACTGTATTATCATCACATGAAAACACAATAATAAAGAAAAAATATAGAAAAACAGCTACCTAAGTTTTCAGCAGCGTAACATTAATTTGAAATTCGAACCGAATTACTCTTTGTCTTATACAACAAGCCTCTAAGAAATTTAGACAAACGGAACATTCTTCGCCCCGAAAGGAAATCCTGAGACGAACATCGCAAGAAATTCGGCAAATGTTCCAACTCCGAACATTTTCCGGGGAGAAAAACTGTTTAACTTAAATATAAACTAAAGCTTGTCGGGTCTTCTAATACCTACTCTTGGTGCAGAGGAGAGCTCTTAGGTACACTCCAGTCTCAGGTCCCGCTGACTCGGGAGAAGCGAATGTTCTGCACCGCTGCCAACGAATTTTCTTATCTGGAAAATAAATTTAAAAAGTTTTCTGTCTTGCTGCCGGCGGACTTCGACGGAGTTGGAAATTAAACACAAAATATCATGTGCTAGATGAAGAAGTTATCCAAGTCTGAGACTGTAATTTATTTTCTTCAGTGAAGTATTCCATTTTGTTTTTAATATCGCATCTACGTGTTTTCAGAGATATTATATACCATTAACATTTAAAGCAAAGAATTTGTTAGCCATAGTGTACCAAATCATTGGATGAAATTATTTTTCGGTATTAAAAAAAATATACAAATTATATGAATACTGATTGTTAAAAGTACTTAATATTATGTTCGTTTTTAGATTAGTAAATAAAATAATATAGGTAATATTAAATTAGTATAGTATAGTATTAAGCCAGTGTATCTTTTAAAATATCTACATCTTCCAAAATAAATAAGTACCATCTACTAGCTCTAGAAGGCTATATATTAATTCCCTAAATATAGATAATTATTATGGTGCCTAAGTAAAAAAGTTACTAAAATTTGAGTTATTTGTCTATTCTATAGATTGTTTGGAACCAAAACCCAAAACTGTCGCCATATAGTCAACAATGGAGAGTAGTTCCAACAATAAGTCCATATAACAGGCTATACATATGCAGCATGTAACATGGCCAAATATGACCAAGTGTCCTCGATACGTCAAATAAACACCCTGACATCGCGGTGACATCATCAAGACACAGATTTAGCTCAACACTCATACAGTCATGTCCCACAAATTACATAAATACTCGCAATAACGAACGAGATTCAGTTTCTCCGCCATATTTGGCAGCCAGTTTACGAATGTAGGTACAAATCGTATTTCATATTATCTGGCTGAGACGAAATATTTTATGATCTTCGAATTATGTGTCATCGTAATTCTTTTTTGTGGACACATAGCGCCGTGTTATGTTGCCGTCAAATTTAATTGTGTTAATGATTTTAATTGCTTTTTAAATTGGCTTTTAATTTTTTAAAGTCTATGTTATGGCTTTTCACCAATTTTTCAATGAAGTGAAAATACAAAAGTCTTGCCCAGGTGGATGTAAATATTAAAATGTAATATTTTGCAACAAATCATATTACTTAAAAAAGCTAGGCACATAATGAGTTAAGAGATGTGAATTAAACATACCACTTCGTAAATACCTATGTACTACTTAGGTACTCTACATTTTGTGTAGGGAAAATTAAAACTAAAGTATGACGTCATAAAATATATATATATGTCAGACTAAATTATTGTCAAGTAACTATTTTTCACTTGACAATTGTCCTATACAGTTAGGCTATATACCGTCCCAAGACACGTATTTTTAGGCCATGTGTCGTCCCAAATGTTACGTCACAGCGGGACTGATGACGTCATCACAGACCTCGCCATTAGCGCGAGCTAATCAAATCAACCAGTCAGTGCCATCGGGAATGTTTGGCCCCCGTATAATATTCCGATCGGCTGACGTCCAGCCTCGGACGTGTTGAGGGTTACGTCAAAGAGCAAGTTTATTGCAGAGCCGCTTGTTAGTACAGCTAACGAGGTGACGCCTTCTGGAGCTTTTATGTTGGAACGTTGAATTCAATTGCTATACCTACAATCTGCTAACTAAGTACTTATACTTATATACAAGACTACCGTTATTATGTACTTTTGAGATTTAATAGTGTTATTGATTTATTATGGACAAGACTTTTTACTTTTTGTTGTTGCTAAATTACAGATTTTTTTAAATTAACACAACTACAGTCACAGTCACATCTCACTGTGAACTGTGAAAAAATTTTTTGTAAAAAATACGATATTTAATATCTTATGTAGGTACCTATATCGTATTTTTTACAAATATTTTAGGGTATTATTATTATATATAAAGAATTTTAACCCTAAAAAAGGATATAGACTCAGTAGTCAGCTTTTGGCGGCCCAAATTTTATCGCAATCGTTTAAGCGTGTAAGTTTAGCAGGTAGACAGAGCTACTTTCATATTTATATTATTCGTACGAATGGAATGTAAAGTTATTGACTTCATCGTTATCCTATCTACTAACTACTCTTTGACATCCGTCGGTTATCCGACTTAACGGGGAGCGTCATTTCGGCTATAGAGTCCATTGGTTGGGTACGTGACCTTCGTTCCCGCCAATTTCTTGCTCGAGAAAACTATGACTTTTTCCAACATCTTATTTCATATTAACTTATGCGCGCCTGGTAGCTCCGGTCGATAGATCAGATAAATATGTATACTTAGTGTCTATGTACTGTATGTAGCTACGTGCATTATGCATCTTATTTGTGCAATCTTTATTTATGTTCATAAGTTTATATTTTGTTGATATTACCTATATAAGTAGTTATTTTATTAAGCAATATGCCAATCAATGACCTCGGCGCGAAAAGTGCCGAGAAGACATATTCAACTCGACAACATCATTATACTCGTCGATAGCATATTTTATACTTAAAAAATATAAAATGTATTGTTCAAATATATTCTTAGTTCATATTTATAATACATTATGTGTTGTACATTCAAAATTGTATGGGTATACTATACATAAAAATATATTCTTGTATAAAATAGTAATGACAGTTTTTTTAATCAGCTCAAAAGCTTTTTACAGAAAAAAAATCGGTACTTATATTAAAAAACTAGATACTGTTTCATACAAAAAAAGGTTTCAGTTTAGTGACATAGCGAAACTGATTTTTTATAAAAAAAATGCCATTTGTCATAAAAAAAACAAACTGAAATAACTAAACAAAACAAAAGCGGACTCCGGATAAACGTTCCATTCAATATCAGGTATCGCCACTATCTCCGGACGCAGTAGTGGGGCGTATCAGGTGGGGACACAAATATAGGTACGCGAGGGAAGTATGAGCTCATGTTTTATATTATTGAGGGACGCGTCTACCTTGTTTACACACATATGAGCCGGGCGGATTGTTATTCAGGGATTGGTGCCGATGTTTCTAGGGTTACGTGTTTAAATAGGGAAATGGAAATGATAAGATGTTATTTTGTAGTTCGGTTGTCTGTTAACATCTTTTTTTACAAAAGTCTGCTTTGGAGATTTCAAGTTGATTAGGTAGTATTAAATATCTGGTTATAAAATAATACATGTAAAAATTTAACTTTTAAATCAAACTTATGAGAAAACACGGATTTCGTCTATGCAGTATATTTTTACACTGGCACACTTGAAAATGTAAAAAAATATGTGATAGTTAAAAACTTGTGGCATGACACTATTTGTTGGCTCAGAAATATGTCACTTGGCAAAAGCAAAGGATCACATCATACATTTTTTTTGTACTTTTGAATAAAATACTTACAAAAAATTTAATTACAATTATCTGAACACACAATACCAAATAAATACCTACGTGTGTACAGAACCCTTAGCACGAAGACTCAACTCGAAGTTGCCTGAATTTTTAAAAATAAAATTTGCGAAATTCGTATTCGTCTGCCGTGCAGAGGTGCTCGCACGAGAATTGTTGTCGCAGATGTATCTTGATTCAGATGTTTGTGTCAGACATGTCACATATGCAGATATAAGGATGGCCGGTGCTTTTTGAGTTCTAACAGATGACCTTGTCTAATTTGATTGTGATTAAGGAAAAAGCAAATGCAAAAGGTTAGTAAATAATAATATATATATATATTTTTCTATGTATAGACGTTGAAATGCAATCAATGTATGTTGCTTTAAAAACATTTTTTTCTTTTTTTTCTTTCTTTCTTTCAATATTTTTCAATTGTTGCTTGAAACAAGATTGTTCGAGTCCAAAAATGGAGTAAATATCATTTATTATGATCATATCTCATTTATTTGACAAACTTTTTCAATAAAATAATCGCTCGTTCCCGTTCCATTTCCGCCGATTGCTTTCCGTCGTTTATTTATTCTTACGTCCTCCAAGAAAAGAAAACCACAAAGGACCCGATCCAATATGAAGTTAAACATTTGCATTTCGTCATACCGCCCGCGATCCTTTCATATACCGCTGAATAAAAGCAAAAGCATTGTTTGGCCGAAACTCCCATCCCTGATTATATTTGAACAAAATATTTCTCGTATCTCGTGTAGACACAGTATAATAAGTCTCTTGGGCCGCCAAATGGAGCCGAAAGGAAAACCATCGTGTCTCTAAGATATTCCTGGAGTTACGTGATCCGCGTATATGGGAAGGACAAGGGTGAAATCTCTCGAGCTGTATTAAGCCCGAAGGTGGGTTCTGTTCCTCAATGGTTCGGTTATTTCACCGTATTGCGAAGCGAACGTCGCGTAGAAATTGAAAGTCGATGGTCGGATAGAAACATAAAAGGGGAATGTCGACGGAATGAGAAGTGTCCTTAGGCTGGGAGGCGCCTAGGTGAGAGGTTTTGACAGTAAAAGGCGTTTGTTCTGAAATTACAATAGGGTTTGGATCAAAAAGCTTTCCCGAAACGATATTGCAGTTTGTGGAGGCACGTAGTTATGGGGTGGCTATACTCTTATGTTATTTTTCTGTGGATCAAAATGTGCGCTTAATATGTTTGACATTGAAAATATGTTTGTATCCTTAATTGACAAATTGTTATACATTGGATGTGTTTTCCATAAATGAAAAATAATATTTTTGATTTGATAATAATTTGCCCACCCATTACATGACAATAATAATGTCCATAAATTTACAGTTTGCTAATACTTAGTAAGTAAATTTAAACTTCCATTTCAATTACTGGACATAATTGGAAAATACATCTAAATGCAAAACTTTACATTAACTTTAATTGTTCTCACTAAAACGAAATTTCAACTGAAATTAGCACCAAACCCGTTGCACAATTCGAAACAAATTACACCCGAAAGAATTTATTTAATCCTTGTTGTTCCAAAAACTGATGCTGTGACAGTACAGTTTTGGCAAAGAAATTTTGTGAAGCGACCTTTAACTACCTTATTCCGAAAGAGGCTTTATTACAAAATGACCAAGAGTTGTTATTCTTTGCTTCAGTTTGGGAATGTTTTTGGTTTCTCCTCGAAGAATTCTAGAGCTTATTACTTTAAAAATAGAGTTGTATCTTGGACTTGCATTGCAAGAATTGGGATCGCACCGCCCGCCGAGCAGTGGCCGCCAAATATTGCGGCCCTTATTTATGTACACTTGAAGTTTAAACGGTCGCATCGGGGTACATTGTTTTTTGCAAAACATGCATCGCCGCTAGACCCAGCGGCAATCTTGTGAAATTGGATTTCACAAGTGCCAACTCGTTGCACTAAGGTTTCATAAAGTTGCGCGTTCGACCGTAATTTTACTGAGTTTTCACGCCGAGAATGTAATGACACTTTAGTTGGACTAACTTGGGAGAATAGGTACTACACATTAGTACGCTAAATAAGAGCAGCCTTATCATGCCAAAGTTTAGTAATTTAGCTAAGGGGTTCTCAAAACATTAAATAAATTAAAAACATCCTAATTATTATAATCATTAAATATAGTTTGAATTAAAACGGAATATATTAAAGAAATTTCTAAAATATTCATTAGATAATAGATGTTGTAGAGAGTGTAATATTGTGCAAGTGTTTTACTTGATGTTTTTTTCTAATCTATTCTTTATGTTTCACACGATTCATTTTTGAACATAGAAATATATTTAAGTCGGTATTAAATTGACAATTAAATCAGTCATACAATCTACGAAGCACACATACAATTAAATATATCGCAAAATAATATCTTATAATTTCATCTCATATGTTTCATTTGTATTGTTGACAAAATCTTCGTGCATATCTCATATTCTCTCCAACCGGTTGTTTCAAGTAGCATATATCACAAGGGATCGCTGAGAATATTTCTTAGGCCCACGTTAAGCCTCTATTATCCTCTAACATTTGCTCAAATGAAACCCCTCAAAACAACGGAATGAAAATTGCCCCAGCCTTCAGATAACATCCTCTACCTTGTAACACGTGACTCGGAAGAAACACAAAAGTAAACCTTATTGATGTATACAGAAATCATATTATTATACGTCAAGAGCGCTTGTCAGTCGGTTATCATGACAAACACGTCTGTGTACAATATGTTTTGCAATATTTTTTACCAAGAAAAATTAACAGGGAATTGGTGATTAAGATTTTAGACTATCCTATACCAATCAAGAATATGTACAAACTCATCACATAATCATTATCAGGTTAATTTTGATCCAACAACATATGTTTTAAAATTATTCAGTCAACGATGATGTTAATACTGTACGTATGTATCAAAAGTAGCAATTGCTCTTCATTTTTAGTTCTGCATAAAGCTTTTTAGATAGGATACAATTTAAAAGATAAGATTGGGTCGATACTACATAGAGCTCCTAAGATGGGACCGATGGGTTGAAAAATAAAACCTTGCGAAGACCGCATACCGATATCGCGATATGAAGAATAAACATTTCTCATATGAAACAAAACGTACCAATATAGTTGAGCTGGAACGTTGTGGGTAGGAAGTTTCAAATAAAAGGAGTCTCGGAATAAAACTAGTCTCGAACAACGAGATTCCCTCAAAAGTTTGTATTGAGTTTCGTAAATAAAAGAAATTTCATTTCCTCCACTGAGTAAACACAACTTTTATAGTTACTTTACTATAAATAGTTCTATTCGTAAGATAAAGTTTTAGAAAAAAATTGGAATCTTAGATTTTTTCACATAAGAAGATATAAGTATTATATGCTCTATTAAGAATAAAATACATAACATTCTTTAAACTATTGTCATCTGTTTCAAAGAAATAGTATCTAAAAGTCTAATAATTTCCAACGGCATTGATTAAAATTTTTAAACTAAATTACTCGTCTGAAAAAGATAAAAATCTAGTTCAGAATATGCCAATAACGCTAAGTTGGTAAATGTCCAAAACGACAAAAGTTACCTTAAATGATCTCCGTATAAAATTATTATCAAGAAAAACGCAGAGCTCCAATCAGAGACTTGGCAGCGAGACAATATCGCCAGAATCTTATTCAGAAACTTTTGGTCACGTGATCTAATTTATCTGGTTCTCATCATTCTCGTCTAGGTTTGACGACAATGACTTCAGCGTGCCCTAATTTGTGGACTAGCGTCAGCGCCAACAAGTATATCTATACTTAGGTATGGGTTACAAAACAGATGAAGATTGACTATAGTAATATATATTGACTATAGAATAGTATTGAAATAATTGAATATTAAGTTAAATACAGTAGCTTTTTACAACAAAAGGGGCAATCTTATCGTAATAAATTTGTAGTTACACCAACTTTTTGAAACTGTGGTGCTATTAAACTTTATCTATTCTGTGTCTATCCAGCTATCTCATTTTTATCCACTTATAGTTTAAGAAGATCATTGCTAGTTTAGTTAGTTAAGATCTTTGCAAATATGAAGTACAACAACATGGTAATTTTATTCCTCTACTAAATTGTAGTTAAATTACGATTCAGTTCCAATTTTAGCACATACCCAATAATGGTTCTTACAAGTCCTACACATCTCGCAAACAATTATGAACGCTCTTTACCGTGCAGTCTAGATCGCTAAATCGTTTCTTGTACTGAGACGGATGTAAATTGATTGGTGGGCGAGTTCCATTGTCCAGATTGGCCAGCAAGGGCAGGTTTTAACGATTAGTGTTGTAGGAAATTAGCACTAGAGCCCACGAGTAATCACGTTCAATTCAAACACAATAGGATAATAATACCTATAGCGACTTCGGTGCGCGTTTAACTATGCAATCATCTTGTTCAGTCGTTTCCGCATATGCTCTGAGAAAATATCTTGGAAGGTTTTCAATGTTTATCTATTCTTTTATCAGAATTCAGAATGAAGCTTCTAAGCAATTTATCACATATCCCGTTCCCGTGGGAATATCGGGATAACATATAGCCTATGTTACTTCCGGATAATGTAGCTTTACAATGGTGAAAGAATTTTTGAAATCTGCCAAGTAGTTTCGGAGCCTATTCAATTCATACAAACAAACAAACAAACAAAAAATCAAACCTTTCCTCTTTATAATATTTGTATAGATGTATAGACAATCTTAATCAAAACGCCAAAATGATTTAACTGCAATGAGTATTCCGCATAAGCGTGTTTAAGGAGAATTTGTTTGGAGAGACTTTGTATACCTAAAATATTGTAAAGGCGGCTTAAAAATGTTGTAAGCTGTCATATCGAATGATTATATACAGTCAGATTATACCCATTGGAATTTTTCCACATTATTTTCTATATTGAATCTGATATTAACAAACTTGTCAAGTAAAATTCTCATTGCTTCGTCAATTTATGTTACAGATTCTTGATATTATCTTTATTAATATTAGTATGGTACGGTATCCCACAGAGTTTATCCGGATTGTTTTACTTACTCCCAACTCAACTGCAAATAAATATAAGCTTTGTTACTTAAATAAGGTCTTCAATAATATTACTTCATTCTGATTAAAGTTTAAATTTGCATTCTACTATGAAAAGTATATTGCTAAATAGATATTTCAGCAGTAACTTTTAATTTATACTATTTTAGCCACCAATCGAATACTAAAAATTTATTCAACTTGGACAAAAACCAAAAAAAATACTCTTTTGATATTGGAATCGAGATAGTAAGGCTTAAATAGTTTAATTTAAAACAACTTTAATTGATGCCAAATTATACTGTTAGATATTCAATCTGTCGCAATCTTCTTCAACTAAAAAAATTACCAGATTTTTAAATCTCATTCTTTTTATGTCGGGTTAAATTCCGGGTCTTTCTTTAACAGAACCCAATTAAAAGAACACCCAATCAGTTACGCAACGTATGTAGGTAATCACACCCACCCCGCTCCGCTTAAGGGGGAGTTTGAACTCTTCTCTTAGTGCCTAGTGATGTATTCACACTGCAGCTAATTTTTGTAAAGAAACGATTCTAAGTGTTAGTGGAAGACGTTCAGAAGAAAAACTATTAGTTTCTTCTAGAGGTTGCTATATTAAATAACCTTGTTTGTTAGAACGTTCTCTTCACAGAAGGTAAAGAATAAGTAGATTCTCAACGTTATTGTGGTCTATATAAACCAAATACTTCACAATTTGATTTAGACCCTGATTCTGGATTAGCTCAGATTAGCGAATATTATATCGAAGTGAGTATTACGTTTCGTTACGATATTTTACGATAACTGTCGATAAAGCGGTATAAAAGACTTAAAATTAAAAAACAGACTTTAAATTTAAAATCTTAGAGGCAGATGTCAAAGTTTGAACAATATGAGGATAGTCACATGCCATAGATATTGGTTAAAACCTTGACCTCTATTAACTAAGGATGCTCTCATTCATATTGCGAAATTCTCTACAAAAAGCAACTTCGGTGTATACGCGTCTTAAGACCGGTTGGGTTGCGGCGGCTTGATTACGATTCGACTCCTTAAAAGCCGACGCGTTTTAACACAGAGATAACAAGTAATAGAGGCGGCAATTGATGCCTGATAACCATCTGCTAAGTTGGGTCGACGTGTGACGGTCGCCAGAAATATATTACGAATTGCAAGGTCTTTGTTACCTGACTATGGCAAAGAAATGAAGGGATTGTGTATTTAAATACATACTTAATATATGTTTGCACTAACATAATATATTCTACAGAAGTGTTTGCCTGTTCAATTAACGTTATAATAGATTAACGCCCATTCGATTCCTAATAGAGTAAGAAAAAACTGACTCCCATAATTATGTAACATGGGGTTTATAATAATGATTATTAAGGTTATTTGTAGGTAAGTATATTTATCCATTTTAACTTTAAACGTTATTATTAATTTATTTAAATATTCTCATACCTAAGGTAATAGGTAAGCATGTATTTTTTATTTAGCTTATTAAATTCTACATAATTCAAAGGTGCTCCAATAAAACTTACAGTCAATTCTTAAAATAACCAACGTCCACATACCGATATTCTATCACAAACCTTCTCCACTTCTTCATACATCTACAATTCAGCTTTGTTCAAACCGCGAGGATTAAAACGTACATAGGCGATGTCAGAACCTCGTGCCGTTTGACACGGTTCACACTTTAATAAGCCTGTTGGATGTCGGCGCTGCGCCCTAATCCCCGCGATACCTCGTGAATTGTATGAACACGTTAATATAATCAAAATTCATGTCTGGAAAATAAGGTATATTTAGATGTTGCGTGTGTGAAGGGTCTTGAAATGGGTGGTCTTTGGATAAAATCTGCAAAGAAATTGGGATAATCTTGTTTTTGTAAAGATCTTAATTTTGTATTGGATTTCAAAATAAAATATATATTTATCCACATAAGTTAGACGCAAAAATTGTTTACGATATACATACATATTTAATTAGGTCTGTCAGAAATAGCCTGGACAACAAGATGATGGTAGAGTAGGTATATGTATTTAAATATTGTAAATTGAAGTTCTTACTATGATTCTTAGAATACCTAAACATATTGTTGCAGATAGTTTAGGGCACCCATCTTTAAAGTTTTCTTGTATAATTAGTTATTACTTATTAGGCATCTTAATACAAAACCAACGTCTTAAAATGGTAACCTGCTTAACTTACAAACGCTGAGAATACAAGAACAAATGTGACGATGATGTGTTTTATGGTTATTTAACCCATGTTAACATACCAGTTTTTATTTTTTTACTAACCACAGCAGCTTAAATCGTACCAAATACTTTACAAATGATACTGTTAGGATATTTATCTTGTAAGACATAACAGTAAGAAGATTTCAAATAGTGATGTGGTGATAAAACATCGACAGGTTTTAATAAATTAGGATGGTAATAAAAAATAGTAGACCAACTTCCAGGATGAACGAATAAAATATGTAGATATTGTTATTTGAATACATACTTTACTTCAAGATATATTAATAGTTAATTTATAAAAAAAACACTAATAGGTAGGTACTTCTTACTACTACCGCCGACTACACATAATAATATGTATTTTGCGGTGTTTTTAATTACAATATAAAGTATGTTTTTATTCAACGTAGGTATTAATAATTGTAATTGACTTTAGTATCAACACTCGAATATTGATTGACAATAATAGGAGTATCAAAATATTTGTCCTTTGTTAGCGCAGTGCGGATAATAATAACTAATAAGTAACTTTAGATGTCATAAAATTGTACGTATATGTATTCATAGTAGGTATACTTTCAAAGATCAAATTATCGATACTTTCCCAACACTAGTTATTACAACCGATAGTGTCCTAGACATTGTTTCCTGAGTGCATTCGGCCGTGTGACCGGCGCGCCGATAAATAGCGTTAAGTGTTGTCCGTGCGGACTGAATTACGATACAATTGAGCTACGTCACTATCTACTGTCGGTCGTGTCTTACATAAACACAGTTGCTTGTCGGTGCATACCGTTTGAATTATTGTGATGTTCAATCATGATATATGACCATATAAGGATTATAAATATGATACTATGTACCTACCTTATTTTTTTATAAAATATTTTTAGTAGATGTATTAAGTAACTAGACTATGTCAAAACACAAAAAAAAATTAAGATATTAGAATGCTTGTTAATATTTTGTAAATTTAATACAAAAATAAAACAATTCTGACATTTGACTATTTTATCAATTCAAAGTAAATAAAATGCCACACATAAATAAGACAATATCTACAAAAAAAAATTATCGTGGGAACGACATTTTGAATTTTTGCTATAAGAATACATTAAACATTAGACAAAGCTACAAAATGTTATGTTCCACTTCAAAACATAACCATAATACATAGACAAGACAAGACGCCAAGACTCATCTTGCACTATATTGATGCAACTATAATAACGTTCAATAACAATTAGCAGTTCCCTGGCGCTATGTACTCTCCGTTATAGCTGGCTGAGTGCTCAGCTCTCAGTTCCTATACAGGGTGTAGATAGATTCCGCTACTATTAGTACGGAATGCTTGAGTGCTTCAGAGAAATGTCGGTATCGCAGTGAGGGTTAAGATTAAAATAACCGTGGAAAGGGGAGCAAATGGATCTTTGAGCTTTCTCAGAACTAAGATGTGTATTATACATATAGTTATATCTCGCTCCTATTTTCGTTACGATTTTAAACTGAATTTACTCATTGTTAAATAGTTGCTTGCTTTGAATTTTTAATTAGGCTGTAATTATTAAGGTTAGATTTTTAGGGCATTTGGAAATTGTGTTTACAGATAGTATACCTATGACAAAATGAATAAACGAACCTTAGAAAGAATATGTAAAAAACACACCTACATGGAGCTATTTTCCTAGCCATGCGGGTGGTTAATGGCGTGAAATTTTATATTCATAACCGTTGCGTTAAAACGAATCGATTTGACATATTAAGAAGAAAATTAAATACAAAGAAATCTGAAGTCATAACACTGTATAGCAATTTAAATAAATGTAGAAGCAATCTGTGAATTGTGCAGTATAATCGGCCGTGACGGACAAAATTAATTAAGATTCCAGCACAAAATGGCAGTTACGTCGTTTTACCTCGCACGCTTCAATGAAAGTATCTGCTAAAGTGTCTGGAGAGCAGTGTCGTAATGGGGACGGCGACAATTAACGTCGTGGTATGCAGACAGAGACAGTGGACACAACTCTCTGAGCATGTGATACTTCAAAGCGTCCGTATGAGACGCCGGCGATTCAAAAGGTAGTAACTAACACGCTAGTGTGAGTGACTGATGCTGTCAAAAACATTGACCTTTTCGGTATCTTTAAAAACTGTATTTATTTGCTCAAATTAAAAACATATATACCATCACGGTGTTTTATAAATTATCTCTAGTGGTTAAATCAAATATCGTTTTAAGTACAATAATTAAGTATTTGAAACTAATTTTAAACACTTATTCTCAAGTTTATTCGCAACATAGCACATAAAATACACATTTAAAAAAATTCAAAAACCTAATTTCGGCACATGAAGAATGTAAAAAGGGTAAAGAATCTTACCTTCTCTGTTTATAATCTTCAAGTTCTATGTAATAGCAGATCAGGCAGAAATATTCAAGTTAACCTTTAATCCAACTAACGAATCATTTTGGTAAAATTTCACAAGTTAACCTTCAACTCCGTCTTCTTAAAATGTTGCGCAAATCTTTGTAATAGAAACGGTAGCTCCGCTCTGGGCGATTTAACACAAAGGATTTATATTTAAAAGGGTCCCCGTGGCAAAAAATGGGGAAAGCGGGCCCATTGTGACACCCCAAGGCAAAACTGGGCCAATGGGCTATGCTTATTCTTTGACAATAGATTTTTTCCTACCAATCGATACGGTTTCACAAAATGGCCGCTTGCCTTTTTGGCGTTCACGTGTTTGGATTTTTTATAAAATAGAAAGCGATGAAAGACAAGATTGTTAGTTTTGCTATCTCTTTCGCTCATCGCTGCCGCGCTCATGGCACGGTAAAGTCTAGGAAATGTGGTTTTATAGTGATATAAATATTATAGGTGTAATAACGCTAATGTCATTATTTTATTGTAATTAATAACGCTAATTTATGGGTTTTAAGGTTATTGTTGTAATCAGACTACTGCTCCATTAATTTTATTGAATGTGTCAAATACTTTATAGAAGTACATTAGAAGGAATGTTTATGAAAGATAAAGTTACATTATGTTGTGGTGAATTATATTTGTCTTTTATGATATATAAGAAACCTGTAAAATATTATTAGAAAAATATGGGGTACTTATAAATAATAAAATAAATTCACTTACGCTTCGAAGCGATATTAAGTTACTAGGGATGGAACTTAAATACCAATACATTAACTTGATAAGTCAATTCAGTTTAAATTGGTAATAAAACTGTTAAAGCAAATGCAAATCGGCCACAAATATATTTTAAATCATTCTGATTGTGTCAATTTAAATGCCGTTTAACACCGTTTAGGCCGAGCTACAAAATAATATTAATGCAAACGACGTAAAATTTCCCCGCTCGTCTCGGCCGATAAAATTTAAATCAAACACAAAAACGTTTCAGTATCACATGAGCCGTAGTCTCGAGGAGGTACCTCCAGACAAGAGCACGACGTGAAAGTAAATCGTCTTGTAGAAGCCAAAGACCCCACTAGCGATGTAATAGGCCCCGCAATCGATACTCCGTACCTATTGTGGGCAGACGTCTAATGTACTGACTTACTGACTCATGACGTCGGCGTTTCGCCTCGAGCGATCTGTCATTGAATACGTCGATAAATCGAGTGCATTCAACTTTAGTGCTAGGCTGTATCGAGTTAGGTTCGATATTCTCGGCTGGTTATGGTTTTTAAAGTTGGAACTTCAAGTAATGTTCGGAGAATTGTCGGTAGGATGTTGGCAGTGCATTGAACTTTGTTCTTTGCATTTTTTTATTGAGTTAAATTAGATATTCTGTCAGGCAAAGTGCAACGGCTACAATATTGCAGATAATATTCATTTTGTCATTGAAATACAATGGTAAAATGAATGCTAGTCTGCTCACATACTTAGTTCATTTCCCTTGAATAGTTTGGCATACTTCTTACATAATAATTTAAAACAATGGTCAACAATATTTTACTGCGGTGATAATAAGTTCTCTGTGTAATTATTTCTCAATCAATCTATGTGTCACACCTTATACTTATAGGTAGGTATATTATATTTAAATATGCTTGAAAAATTTATGTGAGAAGATGCAACGAACGTGTATGCGTATTGCACTGAGCTTACCATGCCTTTAAATAGTGCCACTATGCATAATAAGTAGTAGTAATAATATTCTTTTAAAATAATTAATATTAAAACTACATATTTTATGGCCTTAATATAAATCGCTTTGTTAATCTTAAGATTTTAATTAATTAATCCAAGCAATAATCATAACAAATATTTTTTCACCTGCCTGCTCCTAGAAGGTACCTATAATTTAATAAAAGCAAACCAAAAGTAATTTAACTATTAGATAACTAGCTTAAATATTGATTTGAATGTCTAAAGCATCTTAACAAAGTAGAATGAAAATAGTTGAGTGGCATTCGAGATGTTATTAGAGATAATTTATTCAATACATTTAATTCAGCAGCAAGATACATATGCATTATTTAAGCATGCACAGCGGCTCATAGTCTGCCGTCTGATGTATTGTCTTCCGGAATCTCTGTGTCTGACTCTTTTTGAATATCTCCATTATAATGTAGCCAGAAGCAAAAAATGTCAGGTGCACAAGTCTGCGAAGGCAGTACTCCGAAATGAAAAAAATATTAGACTGTAAGTTCTAGAATATAGCTTTATGTATGTGTACATTTTTAATTTATGTTAAAAGTTTTGATAAAAATGTCATGCAGGTTAGGACACATGCTTTTGTTTAATTTCTTGCATTTTTCACTACATTCATCATAACATAAGCAATTAATAGAGTACAATACTAGTGACACATAAAAAATGCTCTCAGTAACTCTATCAAATTATGACAAACAGACCAATATATTAAATAGGTTTAGTAATAAGATACTTTTGATAATCCTTTGGTATGGATTATTCTATATTTAGGTAAGCAAAGTATGGAATTGTTCATTTTTTAATTATATGTTAGCTAGTTATATATTTAAAGTGCTTTTATGACGTTTGGCTCTTTGATAAAATATAATGATTAGTATCCAGTAATAACTTCAAGTAAAAATAAAAAGTATTTTACCCTACAAGCATTAATAAGTATATGAATAACTGATAAAATAAAAATTACATTATTACCTACTCAAACAAAAACACCAGTAACTCTCACTCAATACCTACATTACCAATCAGCTGACTAATAACATGACACAGTAACATAAATAGGCGGTGCCTGTAGAGCAGATAAAAAAGTATCGTCAAACTATTGCAAAATAGGCCTTAATAACACTATCAATGTAGATTTACATTAGTAGTAACTTTAAAGATAGTCCGAATGTGAGCTCTACATATAAATATTTAAAACTCGAACGCCATCTATCGAACCACGAGATAACACCGCTTTTACATAAAACTGTCTATGTGTGTATTTGAATATTCGAGTTGTATTACGTAAACACGGCACACACACACAGTTTTACGTTTGTTTGTCCCGTAGTAGTATTAAAACAAGACGCTGAGCCATCAATGTGTGCGTGTCTCGTGTCCTTACAGAATGCGTGAACAGGGTTGCGTGTGTGTTAGTGTGCCCTGTTGCGATGGGAATCATCTGCACACTACGCAAAGTTTCTTCTCAACGAAGTTACCCGTAACGCCATCTAGTTTCTAACGTTGGAACAACAATGGGACGGTGCTCGCGAAGAAAGTAGCAAGTGAGTTTTCTAGTTGGAAAATATTCTGAATTAGAATGTTTGCGACTCGTAGCGTCGTAGTCGTAGCAGTGTCTTATTAGTGTTTAATATAGTGTCAGTATCATAATCTGTAATGTAAACATTGCGATGTCACTGTCATTGTTTATTTTAATTTCAATGTAAGTTTTTCTAGACTTTTGCATACAAATATAGATAATTATAACGTATACACCAAATACTACAATGGCTTCGGAATAATATTGAGTTGTTATTATAATTAGAAAAGGACACTTACTAGATTCACAAAAACAGACAATTTATAAAAAATCGCCGTTATATAAAATTAGGGAGATTTATTATTTAGATCGGCATGAATTTGAGAAATGCCGAAATCTTAGTACTTTTCACCACGAATCACCAATATAGAATATAATGTTGCCAATAAAGCACATTGAGTTAAGTTGATAGGAGTGAGTGATTTTTTTGTATATATTATAGAATACGTAGATACATATTTAAAATCAAAGTTATTTATTTCGTACGCATAAGTATTATAATAGTAAAACTAAACGTACTAATATGATAGTACTGGTATACTCCAAAATTAAGGAAATGCAATCTTTATATTGATTGATTGATTGATCATAAAATACATAACGCAGGATTATAATTTACACTATCTTATGTTATCATACATAACCTCACTATACAACTGCAATAAAAAACTCCTATGAATAAAAATGTTGTCAAAATTCTCAGTTACAACCTTCTACATAGACGCGGCACATTGAAATGGACTACTTTATCAGACTTGCTTGCGTCTCGATTGAACTTAATTTTGATACTCTTCAATTGTTATATGTTTTAATAACTACTCGTGCGCATCAAAGAAATTTATGAAGCAGCCACGTCCAATTAAAATATAACTAATTTGTCTTGACGTCTAAAGTAAGACGAAAAATGCGAAGCGATTTGGCAAGTGAAACCGGTTTCGATAGCAATTGTTATTAATCAGTCACTTGTTAATTGGGTGTAATAAGATGACAGATACATTTTATCGGCTTGTTTTTGACATAATTACACATTCGTATATCTATTGATGATGTAAATAACCACGATTATTGTTGTTTAAGCAACTTAAAGTGTCAATATGAGTCTTCATAATTATTATGTATCTTTAGAGGTTTACCTTTGAACTTATTTACATATTAGTAATATATCTGGCATGTATAAGTATGCTAAAGGTATATAAAATACTTTTCATCGCTTATATTGGTTTTATAGACTAATGTCCAGTTAATGTATTAGAATTTAGATAGGTATCTCTTTTATTTTTTTGTTTCCATTAATAGTCATGACCTCATTTCAACGTATCGAGACTTCAAATTGTCCCAGACTACACATGGCGACATTCGACCTTCGAATTTTTAAACTGGTATTTATTTCTGTCGTGTGTCCAGAGATGCGTCGCGAATCCAAATTTACGCGGACGCAAGGACGGATTCGTACATTTGTATCGCAGTCAGATTATCCGAGTTCATTGACGTTCCGTAGACGAACTGGGGGGCTCGGTGCTCTCCCCGTCCCTTTCGGGCGGGTATCGTTCGAGTAAGAGGGGAATGTTGCCTAGCAAATTATCGGACGCGTCTCGTGGTAGCAGGTGCCAATTATTGGCGTTTAGGCAGCCGCTGTTTGAACTTTTGAAGGTCGAAAAATAAACGCAGACTCCAGCGGGAAGTTGGGCTCTCAACTTGCGGGATTTATGATTACTTACTGTGACACAGATCGACGCGTTTACTCCTTTCTGTCGGTCGGTACAGTTAGCCTCGGATGTAATTCGCTCGTAAATTTCGAATCGCATTCTTTTTTTGCATTTTTTTCGCTTTCGAAAAATGTTTGCTGGACAATTCTAAAAGCATAACAGCTTTATTGAAAATTTTATAAGTAAATCATTATCTACTTACTATTTAGTTTAGACAAACATTTTAAACCCCAAAACTCGTAGGTTAATAGTCAAAAGATAGATTTACTATGCACAAAATTTTAAATACTTATGATCAAAACATTGACGTTCCTTAAATGTAATTTAATATTCAATACAAACTAAGCAAAAAACATTTATGAGTAATATATATATAAAAAGTAATATAATTACAATACTTATATGTCATTAGGTAGATACTATTTATTTTCATACCTAATTGTCAAACTCGTTATAAAGGTCAACGATTTCACATTCAACAGTATTTGATTAATAAATAAAGTCAATTAAGCAAATTTTTGTAATATCGAAATGATTAATAGTGATTTAAAGTAAATTTTGACATTAATATTATAATAACCTATTAGTTATTCAAAAAGGACTTATCTATTATGAAATTTCCATTAGGTTTGGTAACGCAAACTCATTACGCAATAAATACTTATAAATATTAAAAAAATGTTATTCACACGATGTTAATATTAAATCCATATCGTATTCTCAAAGTTGTCCATACAAGACCACCTACGTAAGCTGGTTTTCTCTACCAAATTTGAGGGTATGCGCGTACTTTATCTACACAAAAATTATGAAATACCTACGAACATTAATTAAATTATTCATGCAATTTTAATGGAATGACACCAGCCTTCTCAACTTCCATCTATTTATTGTGTATTCTATTTTTAGTAGAGCTACACTCGATATCACTCTACGTGGAATGTAGAGGTCTTCTTTGATTGGACAATTACCCGCGCTGCGAGGTGACGTGTTTTTTATTGTTAAATTACAGACAGATGGTACTACCTACGTTTTGTTTGCATATATATATAATGCTTATAAAACGACTAGATATTGTCCTTAATACTTTTTGAAATTTCATAATTTTATTTTTTCGATCGGAATGTACATGCGAATAGTTCAATTTTATTTTGTCATAGATCGGTTATGAAGTCATAAAACATATTAAGTATAGGTATTATTTAAGAAAAATATCATTTTTTTATTTGTTATTTATAGGCAAAATAATGCATTTAAATCATAATTAAGTCATTTTATTTTTAGTCACAGTTTAGTCTCATTGCAGTTGGTATTTGAAATGCGATAGTAACTACTTATAACCTACTGATGAACCAGTTGAACTTATACATTTTTTTAAAAGATAAAAAAAAAATAGTACTTCCCTCTTGCAAATATTAAGAACCTAGACTTAGGCCAGCCCATGACGAACTTAACGACCGTTATTAATTAAAGCACACTTGAAGACAATTGACTCAACTGGTAATTGAACCAAGGACCTTATGCATGTGACTTCAAAGCTCCATAGCATCTACTAGTTTGTGAATTTAAAAATACACACAGGCAATATATCGGCCCTTTATTATCTACCTTAAGAGCTTAATTTATTCATTCATACACACACACGCGCACTTTATCTCAGAATCAAAGGTACCCACCTACCGGCACTCTTCGCAACATAAAATAAATTTATGTACAAATAGCCGATACAAACTAGCCCTACGTTCTGTCTCTATGTGCACGCACGAAAGAATCCCACATATTATTAATTCAAAAACCTTTTCCCATTCTAATGCATTTCTGTAGATACCGACTGGATACAAAATAATTAATGAATCTCGATTCCTATCAATATTCAATACATGGAAACGTATTAATTTATGTAGGAAGTTAAAAGAGCCCCGCAGGCCTTTAGACGTTTATGTAATAGCTCTCTATCTCTCTCTAATAAGGCTCAACTGGCAGTCGTAAAGGGAGACGGATAGAAAGTAGGCTGCTGCGTCCTTAATAAGGCTTCACCGGGGAAACTGGTTTGGGACAAATGCTGCGGGACGTCGATTCGGTTTTGGATTAATTAATTAATTTTCTTTTACGATTAACGTAGAATTAATGTTTGCAATTTGAAAAAGATCACATAAACCCCAAATTTTGCTTCATATCCTATATATTTAAAGTACTTATAAAGTACACAATTAGATTTTTTTTCGTTACTTCCACTATCGAACTAATTCCCTAATCGTAAACGAAACAGTGGAAACTTCGTAACGAATAAACATATGAATATATTCCCGTAACATTATATTTTTTTCTCCTTATATAACTAATTACCCCAATAAGAATCGAACCTGTGGCCTTTGGTTTCGTGGCCAGAATCTTAACTGCGAATCTAAACGATTTGGCCTACAAATAGATTAGCACTTCGTAGGTAAAATTATAAGCCCATATATTTTGAAGATTCCGTCTATTAAACAATAGTTTCAAGATTCAATTACAAATAAAATCGATATAGTATGTACGTACTTACTGCTGTGAGAAACCAACACGTAACTATTTAACATTTGTAATGTGTCGTATAATTATTATCACATTTAATGAACTCGAGAGACGCGCATGCAATTATGATGCCTACAGACGATTAATTAACCTTGGTTAAAGCAATTACAACTCTAACTACATAATTGCTTACAATAAACGCACATTATTATCTTATTGCGACAATATTGAGCAGATGTATGTTAATTTCCGTCTTATTATTGTACATATAACCAATACTTCTCAAAGTCAAGAAAAAATCCATAATCAAAATCCAATTCCATTTTCGAATGTGAAACACCAGAAAATTCCAGTGCTATTTTCGTTAATGCAATTCAGCAACGTCCCGTAGCATTCGGTTGGGTTTGGAAAAGCCTCAAAGGATTTCGGATAGATGGCGTTAGGCGCTTATAATGGCGGCTCCCTCCGCTCCAGGCGAAAGGGCTGATTCCCTAAAACAAAATCCCTTTAGTTCTCTCCACAGACGCCATTATACCTAACCTTTTTTTAGGCAACATGCAAATTGTAAACTTCTCAGCTGGTAGGTGGTCCGATAAGAATTTGGCTTGAATAAATTTGAATACGAATTCGGATCGAGACGTCCGAATTTGCTTATCTCAACTGATTCCGAAGCGGGCTTCTGAATAATTTTTTAATTAAACTAGAACAAATGCTGGTTCTAACAGTTTAGATTTTTTGTAGATTTCCATAGATACTTATATAAAGGGTTGTGCTGTTACTACTGTACCTAATAACGTTTCAGTTCATAGAAGTTAATCCAAGATACCTACTATACTTTAAAGTATTAAAATGATGTTAATGGTCTGTTAGATTAGATCTAAATTACAATGAGATTTTTTTCGACCTATAATTTTTTCTCATATCGTTTTAATCTAATAAGATTGAAACGGTGCAAGAAAGGGTTTCGAGGCGATCGTTCTAAAATACCAATAAAAATACCAAGTTTCATACTCCTCAACAATTATACGATTTCCTCAATCTGCCTAATTGGACTTCTGAGAGAGGATGTGAGAGATTTATAAAGATGTTTCTGGATCAAGCGATGTTGCATAACCGACGTCGGGCGGGCGTCTCGGCGCCATATTTATAAGAGCGCGCGCTAGTCCGCGCATGCGCGCTGCCACCCCATCTGATTGTTGGTAAACACGTGGTAGGTATAGGTCGATATTCGTGCACATACGGGATAATGAGTCTTGTTAGAGGAATGCACCGTCCCACAACGTTGTTGGGTCCTGGCGCCCACGCGGACGGTTTAAAATGAAAACATTGTGATGCAAGTTCGAATTTCGAATTTTGTTTGTTTCTTTTTTCAATAAATGGTTATCACTTTTAGTACCAGGATAAGGTTCGCAGATAATTGTTTAATGTTAGGGAGACACTTATGTAGCTAATGTAATATTTAGGGCTTTTTTACGTCAACAGCTTAAAAAAATGCTTGATTTTGTAAGGCATTCAATTCAGTAATTATTTACCTCGTAGATTTAATTATCTTATTAGGTTTAGAATTGACCGGAAAAAGAAATGTTAGTTACATTTAATACATTATATAACATTTGTAAGATGAAAATTTCCACAATTTAAATGGTTTCAATGTCCTCATTTAACTTCAAAAGTTCAAACGCCGAAAAATAGCTATCGGCATACCTAACAAAAGTGTTTCACCAACAAAAAATCTAAAAACCTTTCCTAGTAATTTATGCTCCACAAAAAGCATACAAAACACGTGTCCATGCTTATCGTAAATCACTAGCAACGAGAACCACTACCTAATCTATCATTTAGCCAGATTTTAAAATGCAGCATTTCGCCTACACCCTAACAGCGCGTTGATTGAAGCTGTCAGTCCACCATTTACTAGCACCATCTTGTTTTTGCCGCTCCCGAGCGCATATTTCTCCATCATAAATCGTTTCGCTGACGGAATTAGGTTGAAAATAGAACAGCAAGCTTGTGTGTGCGAAAGCAACGTGAGATATAGGTTATCTTCAAACAGTAAACTCGTGTCACAAACGGATACTCCTTGCGGGCGCCTACGCGATATAGGATGTTATATTTAGCGTTACGCTGACGTTTGTTTGGATTCTTATTAACAGATCTAAGTAGACATATTCGATAGCGTTAATCGGGAATGTTTCAATCAGAACAGTTTCCAATAATGTGTTCTAATAAGGAGTACTTATGAGTCTTTATTCGTGTTTACTTCTGTACAGTCAGTCAAAGAGTAATATTCTAACTAAACATTTTGTTGCGTTAAAATTAAAGCGCTTTCCAAAACACAGAAATGAGAATATTATACATATTGTTACGTTCGCAAACGAAAGTTGATTTACGTATCTTTTAATACTGACTGAATGAAAAATTACAATTGGGAATTTTTTCCTTTACAGTTGTATTTCATTTAATATTTTTACCGCTCCAAAATCAAATGACTATCTCAAACAGAAAACTTAATATAAACCAACCCGTCTCGCGCTTCTCACCCGATCGATAGGCCCAATTAATACCTAAATATTATTTCGCATATATTGCATGAAAAACAAACGACAGTCGCACAGAGAAAACTAATAACAAACAATCTCGTCTCACCCGGCGGGGTCGAGGCGTACCAACGCGATAGGCCCGATTAATACCTAAATATTCTTTCATACATCCTTATCATATTCCATTCAAAATGTTTACTCCAAAAACAAACGACAGTCACACAGAGAAAACTAATTACCAACCAAACCCGTCTCCCGCTCGCCCACGCCACGAAACAAAACATCCATATCTCCGGGCCGATAGCACTGATGTACGCTCGGAATATTTCAATTAGATATCGGGCTGTATCGTGCCGGCGCCGTATGATTTACATACGACGATACGATAAATCTCCGCCTTTCATTGATACTCGCTAATGGGGCGCAGACACGCGTTAGCCTCGCTTGTGTACGGAGTGCTTATGTGGTCTTGTTAAGGTGACCATGTATTTTGTAGGAGTACATTTTGTACAAAATGTTGTATTAGATACATAGTACGCATTTCATCTATACAAACCTGTAGTAGATGTAAGAGTATGCGTACATATCAGCTATTTTGACTGTATGCAGCGAACAATTAATTAGAATGATATGTAGAGAAATGCGATACGATGCGCAGACTCCAATCGAGACGGCACGAAGAAATAATAGAAAAGTCGGTTAAAAATACAGATGAAGTCATTTTATAGTAAGGGGGATTTTGTTTGAATAAAAACTAAAAATTATTAGCCAGCAAACAAGCCAAATAAATAATCATTTTGATTTCTTACGGCTAATCTTAGCACCTATCTCAAAAGTATTAGCACTTAAATTAGTAAGTAAAAAATATAATACCTTACTATGAAAAGGATCATAATGTTAATGAAGCAAGTGAGGTGGTAATGTTCGTGCTATATTGCGTTCCGTTCTCTCTGCCTGAAGTTTTGTTAGTTAATAGTATGAATTTATATTATTGGATTTAGGGATTCTTAATTCATATTAAAGCACCTTTTTTAATTACTTAGTCACTAGGTTAATAACCGTGGCGCTTAATCTAATGCTCTAAATTCTTTTGGATGTATTCCTTTTTTAAGCTCACCATAGCAATTATGTAGTGTCAACTCGTCCATTATATTTTTATTCTATTTTCAAATGTTCATAACAAATAAACTTCTCATGTGATACTTTTTTATCTAAACAGCATTTTTTTTTAATAAAAAGGTAACATACTGGCACTCTAAAATACACATTAGGCACTAAAAACAAATGAGTGAAGATCCCGATATGAGCTTCGCCAATAAAACTGGCAACAAAATAACATGTCCGCTCCGTAACATGGTGAAACCAGTCGTAGTTGTCAAAAACGCTCACGAGATCGTAAGCTAAGCACTTTATATACGCTGTCAGGGCCGCATTAGCATCGGTACATAATTTGGCATCGGCCCTACGGCTTGTTACATAAGCCCGCCAAAATAACTCCGCCTTATATACGAGTGCTTAGCAAAGGATTTGGAACGCACTAAGGCAATGAAGCGTATGGTTAAGTAAACAGGTCTTTGTATATTACAAAATTTGTACATAAACGCGATTTGTTGTGATTTTATGAAACATCTGAACGGATAAAATAAATTATTGTAGCATTAATAAATTTTTGACGTCATAAACTTTTGACGAACAAAATTCTTTCGGTCAATTGAACAGAACCATCTAGTCAACGGCACATATCTTAAGAAATTTACTGATAGGCTATTTTTATTGTAGATAAATTTGAAAAACACTTTTAGAGGGTCTGATATCAAATCTCTTTATTACTAGCTGAATTCTACATGTAGACTGCCATGGGTACAAGTCAGTTCATACGCTTTAGTTTTATAATAAGTAGGTATTATTTAACTATCTAGTCTGAAACTAGGACTCTATTCGGCATAATGTATTCCAGATAACAAAATGTGTGAGCGTGTCTTTTCCACGGCGCATCTATATTCAAGTAATCCGAAAAATATTTTAACTACTGTAGCATTTAAAATTTTAAAACATCTGAGTTTTGAGGGCTTGAAACATATTATGTATGTACTTATATTATTTAGGTATTTATAAGTATATCAACTTTTAACCGTTCTAACAGTAATTAGAACACTGTGATAGAACTCTTATTTGTATTTCTTTCGGTGTCTATAATTTAATTTAAAAACACTATATGTATCGATGTTTATATATACATACAGTATTTTTACAAAACCTACTATGTATTTACTTAAATATATACATTTTTGCTTTGAGTAAACTTACAGATGGTTTTTGAGATTACTGACTGAGTACGATGATTCAGTTTCTTTAAAAGCTTTTAGCTTTATCGAGCTTAAGGCAAGGGTTAAAAGCCAACTTAGGACTTACTCATGACAATTATTTTTTCTCTTAACTACTAAAAGGTGATGTTTTCGTATCTTGTTATAGAAGATAAAACGAGCATACATCTTATGCTTATAATTTTGTCTGGCTCGATGGCACATTCGATCGTGACCCTGCCCCATGCGCCAAGAGTTGTGGGTTCGATCCCCACCCAGGACAAACATTCGTGAATTCATAACAGAAACAACTGTGGTATTACAACTATATACTTAAATATTAGATATTAACACCCAGACACAGAACAAACACGAGTATTCATCACACGAATGTTTGTCCTGGGTGGGGATCGAACCCACAACTCTTGGCGCATGGGGCAGTGTCACTACTGAATGCGCCATCGAGCTTGTCAAGTATTATTAAATAAATGATAGGTAACTAATAAAATCGTCATTATCCCTCAATATCTAAACGCTTGCTCGGCTCATAATATAGTAAAGCAGAATACTCTACAACATATTTTAGAATATACCTAGGTATACAGATAAAATATGTAAAAAGCGTAATTTGCATCGCAGACTGAATTTATCAAACGATACAGACCATAGTCTTTATTCATTATTGACATGACTGTTTCCATTGAATCCATGAATCACAAAACAAATCAATGCAAAGATATTCTGTTTTCTAACAAGCTCAATTTCGGTAAGGCAGACTAAATTAATTAACAACATCTCTTTTACATAAGCCACGCCGAGCTAAGCTAACGTAGTCGGTAGGTATACCTATACCTTTTTGGCAAGGGCATTGAAACAAATAAACGTCAGACCCCTTGCTGTTAGGGGGTCGGTCTCCCCTAAAGGGCTTTACACCGACCGACTTTAGCGATGAATGTTGTGGTGTAGAGCTAGCAAGTGCAGTATCGAGTAAAAATCGGCGTTTCGATTTTAAAATGGATAATTTTAGTGGCGCAGCTTCGGTAAATAGTTTAATTCCTTTTCTGATCTAAATATGATTGGTATCTTTTTTATATAAGTATATAAATTTAATTTTAATATTTAGGTATAAGTCGATTTTTAAAATTTCTTTAGATATATTACCGTTATTAAGGAATAAACGTTATTAAGTTTATATAGAATTGGCAGTTCACTCAATATTATAATATATTGCATCCTTTGTTGGTATATACATATAGATCTAGGGTAATAGGTACCTACCTATTTATGATAATATTTCACGATGGAACCATCGAGATGTAAGTACTAGTACATATATTTCGATGGATGGATCTGATTGTGTGTATACGCTGACGAATTCGCGGGAAGCTATTTACATTGACTAATAGTCATATCTCGGACAATAAAAGCAACGCCTTCAGGATGCATAACTCACTGTCTGATAAATATTGAATAATCGTTTGAAGCAACACATAATTTATTTATTAGAAAGAGAACTAAGAAATTATGGCTTCACTGTTAAAGGTCAGAATAACAATTATGGGTTCAATAAACATCTTTGTTTCAACACATTTTGATTTTTCGACAAATTATATCAGTCTTTACGAAGAATGATTTCTGTATCATCACATGTTGTATCAAAATATCTGAAAATATATTTTTATCTATACCGTAATAAGTAATCCGCGGTTAATCTGAATCCCACGGCACCACCATTGGGATAATTAAGGCATTTGCTGGGCTTAGTAGATATACCGCTATTTGACCAATTCAATCTACACCCAACAATAACAAAAGTAATCCTCACGATGAAAAACTTGCATATTTTTCTCACATGCTGTTGTTGTACAGTTAAGGGTAATTAAATATAGGTATAAATAAATACCTAAACTTGAATTTTCATTAAGTTGCCAATATAAGTGGTATATACTTAATCTCGTTTTATGTACCTGTCCCAGTATCGCCCGTGTAAATCCCCAAAACTTGCACCAAGTTCATTACAAGGTCCCACGCTGCAACGCGCTGAAGCTCGGCATGCGAATACCCAAATTTACCAAATCACGGATTCTATATTCGAAAATGATATCGCGTCTTTGTCGGGAATCGGTGGAGATGAGATTTTGATGGCGCCGTTCGATTTGCGTTATCAAGTTTCTGCATTTAGTTAGTACGTGAGCCGGTTGCTTAGTCTCATTAGGGGGTCGGGCTATCTACATATTCGGAGGACCCCTGCGAGGTTCGGCGGAGAATGAAAACTCGACGAGTATTCGCTTGATAGCTTTGTTTACGTAAACTACTCTCGCGGGAATTAACCTTTTGTGGATTAAAAGTGTCTTGGTTGACTTTAAGAAAAGCAGAGCTCGGTGAAGAGACGTTTGTATTAGATAAGAAATGCTAGCAATTTTGGCTGTGAGTTGACGTAAAAAAAGTCAGTTGTTAATTGTTATCCCACTATGTTAAAAGAGTTAAATACATTTGACATAATAATTTATCATTTTGTATACTTACTTTAAGTAATACGAAATAATCGTCTTTAATAAAAGTATCCTAATATTGTCCTCAAATTAATACGCACCTTCCTATAATTTAAAAAATGCAATGTTTGTTTTAAGTCCACACTGTGATTTGGTATCTCATTTATGAAAACTTTAAAACAATTCAATACACAACATATTCTACTTTAATCATGTCTGCAGTCTGTCAGGTAGATTAAGTTCCTAACTAATGTGTAGCACTTTTAATCTTCGTCTTAGCGTTTCGAGTTCGTTCGCGAAGTTTTCTCAACCACTTCGGTATACGTAGCAGCAACAGTGAATGGCAGTATTAGCAGCAATACACCGCGTCAGCATCGGACACCCTCATCCCTTAGCCGGAGCTGCACAAGTCTGAGTGGTTTTGCTTTGCAATGTTTTGGGTTGCAAGCCATGAGAGAGGGCGGTAGCATCGAAGAATATTTTTCAACCCTAAGAAAAGGGGTGTTATTATAGAATGAGATTGTATTTAGACATGCCATTCTCTACTATATGTTTAAATACCAGTAAGCAGGAACTGCAGTGCTATAAGTAGGTATGTGTTTGTCTGTAGCCTCAAGATTGAAATAAATATATGAATTAGAAATTTAGGTACACAACCTAGCGTATAAAACATATAGATACCTAAATATACATATCCTGTAGATGTATATCTTATCGAATATAGATTAGATATGTAATAAAATCGATTCATGAACATTCCGCGGGATTTCAGCTGTTTGCTATGTCGCTTGCTAGATTTGTAATCTTATAAGTTATTACCTCTAAACTTAAAAAAATATACTACGGGGTATTATATTTTATTCTAGTGAATTTGGTGTCATATCTAAGAAGTTGGTCTCCTCAAACCGCCCTCAGCTTTCACCATGCACCCCATCTACTTTGCTCTTTAGTATAAACGGCTTTATTTCACAAACGCCGACGTCTGCCAGCGACGGCTAACGGGAAACACCGACCAGTAATTATGTACGGGGAAGCTTAGCATTTGAGAAAATAACACAAATACTTATTGCTGCTTTTTCCTAATGGGCCATCGTGGTCGGGATCCCCATCAACCTTTACACGATTTTCTAAAAAACCTTTCTTTGTTGGGAAAATTCGTTTTGTAAAAGGTTACCTTTTTGCTCGGATGACTTTTCCTTTTAAGGGATCATGGCTATTTTGCTATATATAGGTATATAATAGGAAATTTATATGAACTTAACAGTTCTGAGTTTATTAAGTATTAGATTAACAATTTATTTATATAATAGCTAGTCTGTATTAGCATAATAAAATTATCGTGTTCATTATTTATCTCGAGTGTGTACAAACTCAAGTCCACGTGGTCAGAAAAAATTGTGCATTTTATTTTCACAAGCTCGATGGCGCATTCGGTGGTGACCCTGCCCCATACGCAAAAAGTTTTGGGTTCAATTCCCACCCAGGACAAATATTCGTATGATGAATACTTGTATTTGTTCTGTGTCTGGGTGTTAATATCCAATATTTAACTATATATTTTTAATACCACTGTTATTTCTGATATCCGTAATACAAGTGCTTAAGCTACTTACCTCGGAGTTAGATCAATGTATGTGATGTAGTCTGATATAATTATTATTGATATATAAGTATATTATTTATTTGCAAAATTTATTTATACGACAAACAAACTGTAATGAGGGTTTTTTGAATTAAAACATCAGATAGATGGCGTAACTATGACGTACGGTCTTGTCACCCTACTCATTGGTATATTTTCAGAACAAACTGACATCCTGTCAACAATATGCCAATAGTGACAATGTTAAGACCACAAGACCTCCTCGTGCCACCTGGCGGTTTTTTCATTTTGAAAACGCTCATTTCTACGTAATGCATAGGTACCTACTTGACATATAAATGCATTCCACTCAACGCCATGCATTATATGTATCCACTTTCATACCACGCTCGAAAAATCCCGTAAGTAATTACTTTGGTCTGAAAAATAAAAACACACTTTTTCCTCCCTGCAACATTGGATGGTTGGCACCTTCATTTGTTATTTCTAGAAAAGCAGATTGGATAAGGAAATATTTATACCCTATCCGCACATATCTGGGTGCTCGCACGATTTTCACATATTTTATTCAAGCATCCAGGGGGGAGGAAAACAAAGGTCCAATATAAGGCCCCGGACAAATATTCCGAGGAACAGACCTACGAAATTCATTAATACAACTTCTTGATAAATTAATTTCGAAACCAGAAACGCTGGTTGAATATAATTAGAAGCGGGAGGCGAGTATTAACGAAACAATTATATTCGACAAATAATTTGGACGCCATAACAGTTGCATGGAAACAACCCGTTGAGGGCATCTGTTTCGAACCCACAGCTGGATAGTCAACTCCAGTACACACTTATAATTTACGAGCTGAGTATTCCATCAGCGACCTTCTGCCCCTTATTTTACGGTATAAAATTTATTAAACTTCATCAATCCTGACTATATAGGTATACTGGGTGGCAATATTGTTCTGTTCTTTAAATTAATTTGGGCCTCTTGAGACTTACAGTTGGTTATTAGTCAAGATTAAAGCGATCTCAACTTAATGAAATTAGTGTTCAAATACAGAAAACACGGATCGATGGGCAAATTGGTGGTACGCTTCTAATTGAAGGACTTTGCAAAGTTCTAAGTTAATTGGGTTTGTATTTAAGTGACCTATTACAATACTCAAGTTAATAGATAAGTACCTATGCTAAATTGACTTCTTGTTATTAAAGGTACCAAAATTTATAGTGATATTATTTGTTACGTTATATATTATAATGTTGTAATGTTTATATGTTATTATCACTGTGTAATGTTTTTATCACTGTTCATTTTATCTTTCGGTGATAATTGATTGAAATTAGTCTAGAATGTCACATTACATCTGCTAATAAAAAATAAATTAGAGATTATAAGAAAGCGTTCGTAAATAAGTAGATAAATAATATTATATTACATGTATAAAATCTACTATATTCTAAGGTTAAGTTATGTAGGTACCTACTTATGTATTCTAAGGTACAGAGCTACCTTAAAAAACAACAAGTTTAGAAATTCGTGATTAACAAAAATAAAGTTTGTCTAACCTAAGCTATGAATAATATGAATGAGCGATTTCTTAGATTTACGAGACAGAATCAGAATAGTAAATTTGAATACGCCTCCACAAGATTTAATTAAGATTATACAGTTCTTATCGTTTATACATACAGCGCCATCGGTGTACTTTCACATAAGTAATGCTGTATAAGGCGATGATTCGATACGTATTATAAAAACTGTGAATTTATTTGCAATAACACGTCTTAGCCGTTCATAAATTGGCATTGCAACGATCATGTGTCAAGCAGGTGGTCCTGAAACCACGTAAAGGGATGAACGTCCAATAAATTTCGTTTCACGCTGAGAACGGTAACGGGACTGATTCTGCAATGCATTTAAATGCAGGATTATCGCACAATCTTTAAACAACCGCTCCTAATTTCACAATATTTACAACGAGTATTTAGTCATTAGAACCGAAATCAGTGTGAGACGAGAGACAATTAGCATCACAACGTTCTGGAAACGAATCGTTACGATTGGACTCTATTAAAAGTTTTGACGTGGATTAAAACATGATGCCTTTGCCCGTGAAATTAAGGATTCGATTTAAAAAAGAAAACATCTCATCGGCCATTTTTAAATCTTGTTCGATTTTTAAAAATGGTGCCGAGTGCACCGAACCCATTTCGGTGTGATACACCCACCCATTTTAGTGAGGACCGTGAGAGAATACGGGTTGCGTTTTTTTCGCCTGTGGATATGAAGATTGAGGGAGAGGTGGAGGGTCACATTAGGTTGGTTCTCGGATGGCATTGCTCAGCCCTTGGGAGTGGGGACACAACGGTAACCAACACGCGAGGGCTTGTCTATATCCATCATACATTTTATGGCAGCGGAGCTTGGAAGCAGGCCGCTCAAACATGCGAGTCTCATCAAGTATTGCTCGTTCAGTTATTATAATTGTCACACGCGTTACAAATTATGATCTTAATCGTTAGACTCGATTAGATTAAATTAACAGCAAAGTATCAATGCTTCTTAAAAGCATACCAACACGTTATTTGCTATGACATTGATAGCAAATCGGATTACGCAATCATAATTTTCTGCATGTTTTATGAAGACCTAAATTAGTTTCCTCCTATAATTTAATCCGCATTAGAACGCCTATATTTCAAACGCAATATTCCATATCAAATCTAAGTTACTTATCTTAAGTGCATAGTTTATGAATGTGAATAATTTTGTCAACACATTCATTAAATAATTATAATGTACAAACGATTGAATACCAAATATATAAGAGACCTATTCACGTAATATATAACTAATATTATCTAGGTAATAATATAGCTATAGTCGATGGAGCTGCCAAGTACCTACTAAATTAAACCATAACCTCTTTACACTTAACACGACCCGCAAGTTGTGAAATTGGGTTATTCGCGAAGTTTCCTATCTACCCGGATTAGGCTACGGATTTAAACTGTTATCAAACTTCCATACTTAACTCGAAACTGTGAAAGCCTTATTCAGTGTCTTGTTCAATCCTTGTTATCGGAAATCCGCCGTAATATTATTTGGCATCGAATCGATTGCAAACACCTCTGGCTGACGTGCATGCCGATCCCGCAAATACTGTCATATTTTACAAGGAACTTATCACCCAAAAATATATTTGAAAAATGAAGCATTACGAGCAATATTCGGCTGAATCCTCCTACATTGAAGATTCAAAATCGAACCGCGTTGGCTACGTAAAAACTTCCTTCTGACGTTACAACGTACTGATCTGAGACTGGTAGGTGAAGTTTGAATCCCCGTCCAATTTTGAGAGCGGCCATTTGCATCTTTTCTTGTATTAACTAAGGTAGGTAGGTAAGTCTTTTGAGGCAACTTCAACAAAATCCTTTGCGCTAGACTAGTTAGAAAACAAAGACCGGAGTATTAAATGGGAACAAACAATTGTCAGACTGGGATTAGGGAGTACCGCGTTTGTTCATTGGTGTTATCGGCACCCCACAGGCTCTATTAGACAACAGCAATTGGCGTCGCGTCTTGCGGCACGTAATCAACGCTTTATTGAGGCAAAAAGAAAGACGCCGCGATAATCTGCTGCAGAACACATGTAATAACTGAAATAGTCGCTGGTGGCTACGTGTCACGCCTAGTTATGTGACATTTGACACGCCGGTTGGCACGTTCGGCAAATATTGTGCGACAGACTCGACAAATACGAGCCAAATGGGTATACCTTAGTTGTATAGAGCAAACATTGGGGCATAATACTGGGAGTATTGTACAAGACGATATGAAATTGCATGAAACGTTTGCAGGCATTGTTTTTATTGGAGCACGTACAGAAGTTATTGATGTTTAGATTCGACGTTGCAAATATAGTTTTAGCATCGTGTCTCACTTATCACTTTCTATGCACCGCTGTACATAAATATATCAACACGAATATGAAACACACGTGAACATTTAAAGTAAATGAAACGGAAAATGTAATCTGCTGAAGAACGATATTTATCACTCAGATGATACTGCACCCACGAGTTCATTTCAAGATTATTGCTTTGATGAAGGTCTGCTGCCCACACCGCGTGTTCCTTTGGTGTTATTGTCTTATGTAGGCGAGTTTTTTATGGGAGGCAATTTGATCAAATTGTACCGACGTTGACTTTAAGTACTGATTTCTAAGAGATGTGAACATCGACTGAGAGGAAAGGGCGATAATCGAGGAAATGTTTAAAAGAAATTGTAATTTCAAGGTCCAGCCTCACCTTCCATTGTCCGGACCTCCGCAGTAATAAATCAATGATGGCGTATAAAAGAAAGCAATTAAAAACCACGAAGAAGACAAACAAGCACATTATCACAATAAGTAAACCACCTTCACTATGTCACCTGTAATTTTGAACTGATGCATTACCTTCGTTACACAATTGCCGCAACGCGGAAGGATTCGGATTTTTTTGTTTATGCTCTAAATTTTTATGGCCGCAGTAAAACGCCGGCAAAAAGTCGAAACGGCCGGTAATTTAACAATGCACTTTCAGTTTCTTTATAAATGTATAACAAAAGAGCAACTACAGGACGGGGTAAGGTGTTTTTTGATATGCCAAAAAAACAATGGATGTGTTACGCAACTTTTGTTTCGATGAATGCAGAGCATTTTTTACTACCCCGATGTTGCACTTTAAACTAGTTGCAAGCTGTAGTAATTCCCGGAACATTTAACTAAGATACGGCTAAAAAAGTGAACGTTTTTTGATAACACAAAAAGTTAAGTTAAAAATAAAGGAAATACTTATTCCATGAGACAAAATTATCGGCAGCGATAACTGGTGCGGACATTCGTCATAAATACTAATGATGAAGTGATGTGTTGTGTGTGATTGTGACAGGACAAGAATATTTGTATGAGTATTCATAGTGTTTAATTTTAAGAGTGCTTTCAAAGAAAGATAACCCTATACAAGCCAATGGTTTCAGTACTCTACTTAGTGTTATTCTGTATGTATAAATAACACTTTTAATAATTATTAATTAATAACACTGGCTCGAAGGCGCATTCGGTAGTGACCCTTCCCCATGCACCAAGAGTTGTGGGTTCGATTCCCACCCAGGACGAACATTGGTATGATGAATACTTGTGTTTATTCTGTGTCTGGGTGTTAATATCACATATTTAAGATTTCAGGACAGCGAAATGATATTTACATAATAAATACCTATACCTACGCCATGTTTTCGATACATTTTTGAATAGTCGAAACCATCCCAGCTGAAACAAATTTTCAATTTGGTAGAATTTCAATAAAATCGAGCTCATATGAGCACTTTCTCAATAACTATTTATATTTCTCCAACAGAGCACTAGTTTCGTATTTTACGTAGTGTATAATCATTTTCTCTTCAATAAACATCGAACAACAAAATAAACAAAACTCAAAGAAAACAAGAAAATGAGAATAACATACAAATAAATCTGTCCAAGTATCCAATGTTTTTCTGCGTCCGGTATCCATCTCGTCTCAAGGTTGATTGAATTGAAGCAAGTCTTTCGTATTTGATTCAATGGCATGGCATTAGTATAAATAATGTATTATCCACTGATATATGCTCATCTGCTGTGGGACTGGGAACATGACGATTTTCATCAGGGGAACTAATGAATATCACTTGGCAGAAGCCTTCGTCTGACAATTTATCTGATAGAATATTTTAAGGAAAATTATTGGAGAAAAAGTTTCTGGATTTTTTTTGTGATTGGTCAGCGTATTATATTAAAATTCTTTGTTCGCTTGGAAATAATATTTTGTCAAATAAGGTTATACAGAGATACTTTTTATCTCAACATACACTTCGTTTTAATCTACCATAAATATAATTTATGACGATTTCTATTTCTAACTTTTCAAAATAAATAATGTTATTTACATAAAATCAATTAAACAAGAGACATTCGTGTAAAACACTGCAATTTAAGTAAACAAACATAATTACTAGGCGCAGCTACAATCATGCCTACCCGGGTTTAAAGCCCAATAAATTGTTACCTCCATTCGGGGCGAGCAATCGTAAATCTGGAACAATTCGTTTCAATTAATTCCAGTAATTCCATTACGCTAATTGTGGCCTGTGGCGTAGAATGTGTAAAGTGTGTGATGACATCGTTATAACATTGTTTACCTACACACCTGCAGAGCAACAATATTGTATATGGTTTCTAGACACGCAAAGATGCTCATTCAGTTAATATAGGAGTTTACACGCTATTCTTCCAATTGCTTTATGTTTTTTTTATGATAAATGGTTGAAGTGGTTTTATACAAGATCCTGAAGTAGTTACAGTCAGTTTTTTTATAATTTTTAATGGTAGGTATTGCCGTTATAAATAATAAATTAAGACAGTTAAAGCTCTTCAAATAAGTCTGCATTGAGCTTAAAAGTTTTATCATAGCGTAACAGTTAATTTATAAATAATTAATATTATTTTTAATAGATGATTGATAAATAACAGGTCGCAAAATAGGTTAAGGCGCCATAAATAATCGCTCGTCTTATTACATTTTAATAAAAAGACTTGCTGAAATAATACTTATTACTGATACGATTTTTAAGTTTACTTTTCTATATTCAATATGAATTTATTGCTAATAAATTATATAGTTGGTAGATATATCTCCAGTCTAACGCAAGCAAGATCTAACTGGTTTTATTAGGCAAATAAAATAGTTTTTGAATATTTTGGTAATGATTTTAAAAACTGTTGTTTATTAAAAGGCTTTATATATCTAAGGGTACCTACATATTTATACACTTCAATTTTCTTATATTGCCTTGAATAGGCCCATGGCTATTTAGTAAATAGTCACGAAATTCATTTTCATTAGTAATCGATCGCAAAGGGAAACCCGGAGTAATTAGTTCGAAAACGTGATCCATTACCGGAGACGTCCCGGTTACAAATTAGAATAGGCTTGTCCCTGCGCCTGAGAACTGGTGAGCAAGACCCGTTCCGGTGAGAAACTTTTGTGGCCGGCTAGCGTTTTGGTAGTCTACGTGGTTATTTGTTTATTGGAGTGAGCACCGGTAGTCGTTTGAATCGGTACTTTCTTTTTACTTTGAGACATTCCGACAGTGTTTAACACATTGAATTAATTGAACATAAATGAACATTGACAGAGAATTAAGGTATTAGGACTTGTGATGCTTAGGTGTATCTAACTGTTGAGCAGCATACCTATTGATATTAAACACTATTTGAAGATTTTAATGAATAGTAGGGAAGTGGCGTAAAGTTAAGTTATGTTAGTAAGTTTAATGAATAGCTAACTGCTTTGTATTGGTAAACATTGCTTAAGTATATAAAGATATACCTACCTATCACTTATTCCATAAATATACATAAAACAATTATCTTTTATTGCTTTATATATGTTTTAAGCGGTTACTTCTTGAGAAAAAGTATTGAGATAAACAAATGTCGTTATATTGATGATTGTGTAAATAATACCTTTATTAATTAAATAATATGTTGGAACTTGAATTGTTACTTATAGCGCAAGAAATCTTGATCAAACACTAGGTACAAATTATCAAGGAAATAATATCAGCTGCACATTATATCCAAGGTAGGTATCCCTATACTATATAGAGCAAAATTAGATTTTTTACCTAACGGGGGCCAGTAGAACTAATTCCTATTTACATAGAAATAAAGGTTAAAATTGTAAAGCTACTTTTGTTCCTAGCTGTACTACTAAGTGCGATGTACCCTTCTCCCCTTCATTGGTTGTTATGACTCCTATGGGAAGCAAGAGGGAGACATATGTTCTCAGACAGAGTTCTAATCTCCCAAATGCTTATTTCTCTATGTTCCGACTCAATAAATTACTAAAACGATACAGATTAAGCCAAAAACCTTGAACTGACCATCTAAACTTTTCTAATTATTCTTTTCTCGTCTAATATTTAATCCCTGCAAGAATATTACTAGCTCCAAGCGATCCCTCAAGAATTATTGTAGATCGGATAGAATAGTGCCAAATTGGAGGAAGTCCAATGGATATTGCGCAATGACAGACCGTGCTGAAAGACGGAACACGTAAAAATTCTCATAGGCGAGGAACGATGACCTAGTTATAAAAAAATCTAGCTCCATCTAAAAATATGACGTTAATAACTTTTTAAATGACATATATTGTCATAATAGATATTTATTTACAAAGGCAACGAATGCTGTCTCATCCAACATTTTCAATGGTGCTTATTTATATAAAAAAAAACTTACGTAAATTATTTCTACAATACATTAAACGGAGAAGCATTTTTTATCTTAAACATCTTATGCTATAAAAAAAAAGTCAGATAAAATATCTAGCAGCCCAATATTACTGATCTTTCTCTTTGATTTCCGACTGGATGTTGTCTTATACTTATTTATCGATTGGTTAATTTTTATCCGACCATTAAAGAACAGACATTGAACAAATTAACTTTGCTTTTGTTTTACATGTTTTATTGTATATTGTTACGGCAAATAAGGGAGAATATTGGTACTCATACATGTACATGCATGCTGGTACCAACGGCCAATTATATGACGTTAATACTCCCACGCAAGTGCGCTCAATGTGTCTTAAAAAACTTTACATATAGATGCATGTATTGTCCAATGAATAGATATCTCATTGTATCCACGGTATGACGTCACTACACGTCACGATTTAAATATCACCTACATGAGTAATATCGTTGTAATGTGGGTAAATAAGTTTATAAATCTAAATGCGACAGCTGGAATGCTCACATTTCACACGAACAAGTGTGAGATAGTGGAAAAATGTTTAAAGCACATTGTAAATAGATACGTAAGTACGTAATCTACTCATTATCTTTCATTTTGGGACCAGTCTGTTGCCCTGCCACTCTAATCCCAAGCTTATGCGGCCACTACTCAAAATGCGGAGTTCGGCAAATTTATACATCACATTACGTAAAGCTGGATTTTATTTCATTATGTAAAACGAGCCAAGGAAATAGTAGATTTTTCTTAAAATAATTTTGTGGGAATTTTCTTAACTTTTGAATTGACAATGATGTATGTAAACTGTGAGACTACAGTTAGAATTATGAGCGATAATAGTTTTTTATATCAATGCTAAACAATCATAAATTAAGTAACTTGTTTTTAAAATTATGTAGTTAGGCTATTAAATGACATAGTCGGAATATCCGTATCAGTCTAAATAACTATGTATTTCATATGAAACAACACATTTGTGTATATGACATAAGTTAATAGGACTTTTTCAAGCTTTGTAGAAATGCCTATTATATTAATTAATTAAATAGTATAAGCAAATGGTATGTACGAAATTAAGATACGATTTTTATTATAATGGAATCCAAATTAAATTTTCACAAAATTTATATCGTTTTTTACACTTTATCCCATATCGGTCTGGGAATTGGCCCATGTTGATCTGGGACAAAAAAAAAGAATGTGAAAATTGTGGTTCTTGCGTAGCATGTCGTAAAAGGCGACTAATCGTATAACTATCGGGTTTTGGGTGTGTGATTGTGTAGGCGACAGGTTAGCCGCTTGTAACTGCTTTTTCTAAATTTTCTATCTAACCCAGCCCGGCTTTATTTTTGGCTGAATGTGGTTGAAGGGGCATGCTGCCCCTTTGACTCTGCCTACCCCTTCGGGGATTGTGGGCGTGGTGTTATGTATGTATGTTTACACTAAAGGGCAAGCATCATGTGTATAATTTTATAAAAAAGAGGATATACCAACATATTATAAGTTTTTTTTTTGGGCCTAGTGATTAGAAAGTTGATCATAGTTTTCGTGGTCGCACACCTCTTCTAACTAACTGGCTTGGAGCCAACACGCGGTACGCTGTGTTTTAATATAGCCCAGAACTGGTCTTAACAAGGTTCCTTGTTACTCTATTTTGATACTGAGAACCCCTTTGTCTTACAAACAAGCGGCCTTTGATATTTTGAAGTATTGAAACTATTTGTTGTCGATGGTTTGGGGTTACCTAAAGATTGTTTATTGACTCTCAGATTAGTTGCAGTCTGGATTACCAGATTAATTTGAAGGCATTGGGTGTGGCTCGGGATTAGTTCCGCCCACATAAAGCTGTATACGAAAATCTATATGCAACTTTATATATTATAATCAAGGAGTAAGCTGATGAGAATGTGTTGTTACATCAAAGACTGATTCATGCTATTCATGTAGGTAATCAGATATTCTCGGATAAAGGACCTGCGTAAGTATTCGTTACGTACTTGTTGGGAAATACGTACGTATTTCTGGCTATTTAACAGCTTCATATTACACATACACACACTTTTATTTTTAATTAAAATCCATTGCAAAAGAATTAAAAGAAACAAATTTTAGATTATATATTGTACGATTTGTTAAAAGAGTTATAAGATTTGTTATAAAAGTGTCTTAGTATTTATTATATATTTTTATTAACGACCTCTAACCGTATTATACATAATAATATATACTTATAATATTTAACAGGTTATATATCAGTTTCGTTTCAATGAGATCAGTATTCTTTGATAATGAGAACGAAATTTCTCCAAACTGTTACCTGAGCAAATAAATAATTAAAGTTATTGGTCATAACTTTTTATACGAACACCTATAACCGATACGCACTTGAGATAAAACTTTATAAAAACTCTCGAAAGGGTCCCAAAAATGAGTACGAATCAATACTTTGGTCTGAGTATCTTGCAAATTAGGTGTGACCCTATACTTAAGTTAGTAACTTATGTAACCACTCCTTTGCCAATACCCGCGGTAAAGTTTAAGTTATTCTCGCGTACATTCACCTGTCCCGATGTGTGCCAGCATATACCGTGGATGCAAATAATGCAAGGATGTTGCAACCGCTGGACCAGAAAGTTTACCAATATCCTGTATGAAACGGCTAACAGCCACATTGGTATTTAGATCAAAGAAGATGTTTCGTTACATACATTGCAGTGTTGGTGATAGACTGAGATTGCGCTATTCACGAACATATAAATGCGTTCCAAGCCGTAGACTAGTATATGAAATGTATGCACATGTTTGTGAAATTGTATTTAATGGACAAATATCCGATTAAAAGATATGATTTAACGTAATATAATAAATTGTTGCATTAATTTCGCTTATGTTTGAACGGATTTTAGAAATCATCAACTGTTTTTCATTATTTACTGTAGGTATCTCGTATAATACGCACGTTAAAACACATTGCTTCTCCCATGTGCATAAAATAAGGGCGGCATTAAACAAACAAAAAGTAAAACAAAAGAAATAACCATCTCATTACCAAGTACTCACTCGAAATAGCCGGCTGCCATTTTCTTTTTCTTTCTATTCACAGGGAAAACGAATCCCTATAATTTAAGTAGACGACCTAAACTTTTTCCATTCGAGCAGTAAATCCGATACCTTTACAAAGAGCATTTGCATAGAGAGAGAGTAAATGTCATTACTTTACTTTCTGCAGTCTTGTGCATGTTGCGAAAGTACGTTATAGGAAAGAGCTTAGATCCCTAGGGAGCACGCCCTCCAGACGGGATCATTTCTATGTAGCATACGAATGTCACTCTCGTTTCCCGATGTCGGGATGGGAATGCATTTCCTGCACTCCTCCAGTGTAGCGTCAGCACGTAAATACATTTAGATTTTTTTCATCTGTAAGTGTGAGCAAATTTTCGTTCCAATACTTAGAGTATAGGTAAGTGATAATGGCAATAAAACTATTTTTAAGTAAACATGTATATGATAGGTACCTACATTGTTTATGAGAAACAACGCTTGATGCACTTAGATCCTTGGCTCCTAGTTGAGAAGGAGGTTTAATAGTGAATCTACAGCTGTTTATTGTTATTTTTTATAATTTTTATAATAGGACTATTATAAAAATTCCTATTTCCATCCTAGTTCTAGAGTTTTATTTATTGAAGAGGTAAACTATTTATTTACCATCATATTTAACAAAAACGATTACATGGTTACCATTGTTATATAATATATACTTGTTTATTTACTTGTTAAAACCAAGGTTTCGGTTTAGAAAAGACATTGGCATTAAGATAAAACTGACATACTTATAATACTAAATTAGGTAACTACTTACTTAGTTTTTTATTTATCATATATTCATAAAAAGCAAGCTGGCAAGCTTTGCTATAAAAGAAAATTTTGCATTTGCCATTCAGGTATCTACTCACTATAAAACTCCTTATACAAACATAAACACGACGCCGAAATTTTTTAAAACTTCCATCAGTAAAATTATAAGACGAATAAAATTCCCAAGTAAACGGCTGCAAAGTCTAAACCTGTGATGATGTTCGTAAAATAAAAAGTTATTTTTACGCTGACGCTAGCACTCCTGGCTTGCAATCTGAGCGCCCATCTTGTAAGATTATATCGCCCGGCTAAAAAATACGAAACAAACAAGCAACGAAAAGTACCTAAATGAAACGTGAAATTTTTATAGAGACGCGATACCTGTTCCGAAAAGTCAAGATACTCGAAAGTAAGGTCACGGAATGTGCTGTCACATAATGTGGATGATTTTATTCGCACATTTAAGTGGTTCCCCGGAATGCGTAATGCAGAAACGGTGTTAACATTGCATTTTATGCATTTAGAGAGCTCGCGTTGGTTGATTAAAAATTGTGTAAATTCGGTAATCCCGGGTCGCGCCTACCGGTCAGTACCTAAAGATGACGTCGTTTCATATTCAATATATTGCTTGGTCACCGCTCCATCTGAAGTTTTTTGTAATTATTATATTTGTTTATTTTTTGGCATATAGTTATTGGGTGTATATTATACATTAATTAAATAAATGCTTTTATTCAAACCTAGAATATAGCAAATATTGGTATCTATTATATATAATTTATTTATAATACTGAAAACTATACCATACTTCTTTCATTATAAAGTAGAAGGAAATATGGTTTATCGAGAATACAATGCGTGGTTAAGTTTTTTCTGTAAATTTTATTTCATTCTAAATGCAAAAGAATCATGTAGGTATTTAACGCTTATAGAACTGTTTCGTATTTGTATTAAAACCTCTAAAAACGCCATTAAAATTTTCACAATTGTCAGAACGGTATAACAATTACAATATTAATAAAATCTGCATCCAAATGGGAACGTTTTTATCGTAGGTTCAAACCCGGTGGGGTTCGTAATGAGAATTATGTGACTTAATCTAGCCTTAATCCTTATAAATATGGAAGTCGATATATGCTTATACATGGCGATTTTGTCGATTCTCTGTGAGCTATACAAAAACAAGATTAATGTAGATAGTAATAGACAATGAACTCATATGTTTGTGAATAGGAAGACATATTCGGTTCAATAAACTCCTCGCAACTGATAATAGAAAAGTTGTAACTACCAATCAAGTTAATGTGTTACGATCCTGATTAGTACAATAACAACGCACTTACTAGTATAATACACAACTAAAAGCTGGTAATCCTTGTCTCACGTCGAAAGTTGTTCTATCAATAATACATAGGCTACTTTCCCAATTTTCCATCGAGACGGTCCCTCCATAGGGCAAACAGCCGAGGGAGACATACGGTAATAACAAAAATATTTACCAAAGCTCGCTACGAATAAAAGATGTCCCTTAATACGGACCCAGATGCATCCCACCTATTATTTGTTTCCCCAAAAAGGTTGCCTTCGGAGAAAATATGAATGTAAGTAATGCAAATTCGAATTTTTCTGTAGGGACCGGGAAATTCTGGCACGATTTTTCATCCTCTTTTCTACAGGGTACCTTTGGGAGAAATGTTATCAAAGATAGATAAGGGTCGGTCGCTCGAGGCCCGCCTAGGTCGGCTGGAATCTGTAAATAAGTATGTTTACCTAAAGTTTGTTTTGGGCGTATCATATTTTTTCAGCATGAATTCACGTCGTACTTAAGTATAAAAAATAATATTTTAGCTTATTATACAGGTATTCAATTAATATAATGTACACAAATCGAAAAATATGTTTGTGTTTAAAGTAATACGAATAAAAAATTAAAATTAAATTAATTAAAAAGCCGCTATTTATAGGTAATATGTTATCGGCCAAATTGATAATCGCCTCCCAAAATACACACATACAGTAAATCACACTTACTTAAAGCGACGATTAAGTTTTACTCAGATAACAAAGTAGCAGGTTTTTAAAGCTACAACTTTTACAACTTTAATCATATGAAGTTTTTAAATTTATATAAGAGAAATATAAAAATGCAATCTCACCTTTCGATCGTCATTTTTCAACAGGGCATTATCATTAAGCTGCGGGATATTAATTTTTGTTTCGCATGCCACTTAGTTTTAAAATTTAATTTGTATTTTATTTATGTATTCTAAAAAATATCGTAGGACCAATTTGGCTCCTTTTTTTAACAACTGCCGCGAGAAAAAAATCAGTATTACGGTTCGCAGATTTATTTTTTTTAGTTATTATATTCTAGTTATTTACTATATAGTAAGTTCCAACCAGGTATGTACTAAGTTTACTGAATAAGAGATAGACATACAAATACCTTTATGTGCACCCAAGCATGTACCTACTAATGACTATGTTCATCAAACAAATATTTTCCCCTAACAGAAACCCAACATCTAATCTTTAGTTTCGTGCCCAGATCTTATAACCATTTAGACCAAGAGGCCTGCCAAACATAAAAATGTATAGTCAAGCTAATTAGCTAGACTATAAAATTTTAGTGGGGTCAGTTTTTATGTACGCATAATTATTCGTACATAAAAACTGACCCGACTCAACAACGTCACCACCGGCCATACTTTTACCTCAAAAGCTAGTCCAAGATAGTATTTAAATACTACGCTCAAAATAGCATTGCGTGTTTGAGGCGACGAAATTGAAAGTTGGCATATAAATGAACCATGAGTCATGAGTCTGACGCGGGTCGTAAAGTGTCGTCCATTGAGCGAGACAATAAAACGCGATTTGGATCAAACAGTGTCACTAGCTCCAAGTTCAAGTGCGGCGTTATGTTGCACAACGGTTATAAACGTTTGGAATAAAAGTGGAGGCATTGGGCGCGGGTTCCGTAGTCACTAAGGCTCTTTTAGCGAATGGTTACGTAAAGTGAGAATGTTTACGTTTATGTTCATTGAAGAGATGTTTTTATAATAGTAACTTTTTGGGCTTTCTTAACAGGTAGATGACAGGAAAATGGTAAAAGAAAACATACGAATTTGTTTACTTTTTCAAAACACAATACTGGCAGTATTAGAGTTTGTATATAAAGAAATTGCAGTCTTTAAATAGAGTAGAACTAATGATTAAGCTTCAGCCTATAAATGTGAACTCTTCAACATATCTTAAATTATATCACAACTGTGCTAAGTCTTACACCATTTTAAAAAACATAATGAAATGAATAATTTTGCTGTAAGTTTATAAGTACAGTAAATATGATCTAAGATACTTATTTTTGATAAATACTTAAGCTCACATTATATAAATAATTGTATCTACTTCCCAGATCCCTTGCTCGAAACAAATCACTCGCCAATTTGTTTATCAACACGCTATAAAACATCAACAAAATCAAACGAAAAGTCAATGACCCCGGAATAGTTTCTCGATTCCCAGCGGAACTCTACCACGCAACATGGTGGTGTCATTTAACGACCGCATACATGCATGTTTTATGCCTCTGCTTATTTTTATCAGCGAGTCGCTCGTAAAAGCCGTAGACTAGCGGCAGACGCTACATGTTGAGACGAGACAGGTGACATGGTTGAGAACTCTATCTTCACTAGTACCACACGTACTCTACATTACAATAAATGTATATTTAATAACATTTATGACTTTTATATATTTACGACTTTAAGGTTAAAATCCTTTTTTGTTATAATTTAATAGATTCCATAAGTAATAAAATAAATAATTAAGTAAATTTTTTAAATGCTCAATTTGTAAAAGAATTTCATACATTGAAATAATAAAAAACAAAAGTCAGTCTTTGTAATATTTCTGTGCATTTGGATTAACATAAGCATAGGTATATGGCTATAGATACATACTTGTAATTTATAACCATATATGTAATTTAATGCAATAGGAACCAAATATTGTGTTCGGAACTAAAACCTGTAGTTAACTCCAACTAATGTAAATACCTAAGTAATTATAATCTTTATTAATTACTTAAACTTAAAGCTCGTTACTTAACCTATAAAAAGTAAAACCAATAACGACCCTCACGTTGAAAGCAAAGGCTGAAATAAAAATCAGTATTTAATATAATTCCATTTAAGAGATGGCTCAATGAATATAATATTTTCGCTTCAGTACCTAACCACTTAAGTTGTAAATGTACGACTCTACCATAAAGGCAATTCAGGCTCGTGTAGAGCAAACAAGCTTCTCACAAATAAAATGTAAAGCCTATTGACATTGGCTCTTTATTTTTGTTACAGATGCATAAAGAATACGGATGACCAGATATGGCTGCCCTGTGAGAACTGGTAAGGATTTCTGTTAAAATATTTCATTATTTATATACTTACAATTTGTATAAACATTTAAACTTATTTGCAAGAGTAAAATCGATGTCAGCCCAAATCCGATTCATGTTGAAACTGCGTATTGGACGACGTATTAGGTTTCTTTGAGTAAATAGGTATATATAACGAATGTCTTGGAAAACAAAGTAGCGAATAAAACTTATAGTTTGTTATATTAAAATATGAATTAACGGTAATAATATGAGTTTTTTTACTTCTGGTACTCGAAAGCTTTATTGGTTTCTGCTACTAATTTCGAGTGAAAGACTCTGCGGCTTGTGTCATGTTTTGTCCACAGCATTTCTAGACGTTTTAATTTATGTTTCGTGTTGTAAAGTGTATTATTTTTACATAAGTAGGTCTCAGAAACACATGTTCTTATGGACAGAACATTGATCGAAGCGATTTATGCACTGTCCTGTTTAAAATATAGGTATACTTATACATGAAAATACCAATAGCAGATAATTGTTGCTAAATAAGTGAAACTTACCTAACTAAGTATATTAACATAGATTATACACATATAAATAAAGTAAAGCTGTTCACATATGAGTATATTATTATTTTTTTACATTTATTTTGAAATGAACAAGTAGGTATTCAATACAGACTTAATAAAATTATTTCATCAAATTCAAATCGGTTTTATATTCTAACAAATCCAATCAAAAACCAAAAGTTTACTAACAAAATCAACCCACATTCACCCAGCAAAAGTCTTTATCTAAGAATCTTTTCAAAATCCATTCTCGAAAGTAAATTCCACATTGGTCCCGTGCGATATTCAGCATAGAGTATTTGAGCAATCCAATCTATGGCAATGTACGGCCCGTTTCGGGGCCTTCGATCAAGAATACCTGATTAGATGCTACTGATAAATATGTGTGTTTCTAAGAAAACAATTTTTTTGCCACTTTAATATTATAACTTATTCAACGATCTTACATTATTGACAAAAAGTGTTTTAACTACTTTCATAAAATGTAAATAATATGAAGAGGGTAACTCTTATTTATTTCATTCTATGTTTTTGTTAGTACCTACTTAAATAATATTGTACCTACATGTTATTTTCATGCGTTATCTTTATACATTTTATGGTTAAATGTCACTTACGGAATTAAAAAAATATAAAGCCATTGTTTAACAATACGCCAGCGTGAAGTTTCAGTCAACAAGAAATTAGGTTAGCTATTAAATCTCCTTTCAAGTATAAAATACTTTCCTGTTTCGCCGATTGCCAATAATATACCATATTGATTGTGTCAGACATTTTTTTCCCTTAGACTTTGTATGAGACTTTGTGTCTAGTGCAACACCGGCGATCTAAGTTCATAACAATCCGATGGGTCCGGTTTGTACGGAATCAGCGGAAAGATAATACGATAGGATCCGATACCCCGGGGCCGGTTGGTGTTATAATGAATGTCGGGTAATATTTTGCCGAGCTATCCGCCCGCGTTCGGTTCTAGGAAATGTTGGGAAGGATATATGAGATAACGGGCGAGCTTAGTGCGTAGATGGGGTTCGTGTGAGATTTGTGAAATATTGCAGGCTAATTCCCGCATATTGTGAATTAGGTATAGTTGGCTTGTATTTGTTTGAAGTACCTAAATGTAATTTTAAAACTAATACTTACGATACTTATGATGTGTCTACCTTACACATTTTATTAGTGTAAAAATTGGTTTCCAAAAATGTTTTATTTTAATGTAAATTTTAGATCTTTATTAAGCCCGATTGACTAAAAAAATACACCTACTTCCCTTAAATAGATTTTATTTAAATTCATAATTATATTTAATGTTTTTTTTTCAGCTAAACCCTGTTGTATTTTTAAATTTTTATCTAGAGTAATGTAAATTCAGAGAATAATTAAAAAAAATTGCTATGTTTTAGCAACACATATATTTTAAACCAATACTCTACAATTTGTCTCCACACGGTCTCTACATATGCAAGAGCATTAAAGCAGACGTTTCGATCTCGATTCATAAAGACGTGTCCACTGAAAATCACATAAAACTTAACACATCATTCGGACTATAATGTTCTATTAGGGGCAATTCGAGCGCTCTTACGATTTTACGATTTCGACGTCGGTTTATGGAGCGCCACGCGCCATCGTAAAAACCTACGGTCACCTGTTGTCGGATACTCCGACATTGTGTCAATAAAATTTCGTCAATGAACCACGTTTTAATGCGCTATAATTGGCTGGATGTTTCATTCAAGAGTTACGTTTACGACGTGTCGGTAGAGCCGCTTGCGAACAATAAACGCCGACGGCGCTATATCATAAATTTTTCATTTGAATTTAATTGTTTATGTTTTGATTCACTATTTTTATGAGGACGAGTGAAAAATGCGATTGTGTTTGGTAATTAATTACAAGTCAGCGGTTTTATTGCATGCATGTGGAGCCCTAATGATTTATGGGTATTTATTTATCACGAAGCTACCTAATGAATAAATATTATTTGATTTTCATGTATTCTTCTATTTTAAAAAAAAAATACTTGGGCAAATGGAAACCTGTTTATTTATTTTTACAACAGTTATTTATTATTTTGACAGTAAATATTTTTTATTTAATATTTTCCAAGTTATTTTAATGTCTTGATAGCAATATTAATACAAGATACAGTAATACCTACTGCTTTAGCAAAACTTTACGTAGAGGTATTAAATAGGTAAGTACTTGGTTTCTCTACCTATTTAGGAAGTAAATAATTCAGATACCGAATATCTCATAAAACATTGTCTGCCCTCGCATCGTGTGTATGAATCTATCCAATAATATTACAGCAAAAGCGAAACTCAGCAGAATTCCTAAAAAATACGTATTCGTACGCCATGCTCCATAACTCAAATGACTGCGTACTTCACGAATATAAAGGAGGTTCTTAGCACACGCTCCGCCTAAAATAGCATGGCCGCCTGTTCGGCACACGCCTTGCGCGATCCGATTGGTCAAATTGTGCAAAACTAGTTTACCATTACGTGCACTGACCAATCAACGCCCGGCAACTTTTAAAAGGCAATTTGGCAGACATCTTGCGAGGTACGCTCATCTCTCTCATTACGTATGCGAGTGAGCGGCGCGGGGATATTTTTGAATGTAGTCGTGTGTGATTAGGCTGCTTTAGGTTGGGGTCGATAGATGGCGTTGTTGGCTACGAAGTTCGCCCCTTTCGTGCTAGATGGCGCTGCGTCCAAACCCTGGTTTTGTAGAGAATATCAGCTGTTATTTAAGGTGATAATGACATTGGGGAGCTCTGTTGACCCTATTATAACCTAAAAATGTAACAAAACCTGCTACCGTTTTACAAATATTGTAAAGTTAAAATTGAAATAAGTTACAAATAAATATGGCGTCTCTACCTACAGTTAAATTGATAGGTATTTTTGAATAAATCTTACCAAACTAACCCATTTCCCGATCAAATTTTCTGAGTTTAAAACGCACGATCTAGCAATGTGACAAAGATACAATACTTATGCAATAAAAAAAATATTCTTTATTTTTTAGGTAATATTACGATGAAAATTTTTATGTGGTTAAATATGAAATAATATTAAAACGGTGCCATAATAAATAGTTTTATGTGCATCCTAAAATAATACTTTTTGGTTTATATGAAACTATTTTTTTGTATGTTACAGTATGCGCATTTTTGTTTGAATATGTAATAGCTTCTCTAGCTTATCTTATTTGAAATGATCATAAAGCTTTTACTTTATTTATTAAATACATAGGTACTCTTGCAGTTTAAACTTTCCGGTATACGTAGTTGCCCTGTTTTTGTGTTTAAAAGTTGTACTTAGAGGTTTCAAAACTTAACGATAGAATAAATGAAAGACACGGAAAGTAGTAAAATGTTTTTATTCTAGAAATATTCTGCAAAATTTACTTACCTTTATCTTAATTTTAAGTTTACCAATAAATGTAAAAATACAAATCATATTTTACTGTATAGTTATTGTGGAGTCATACAATAAAAAAAGAAGTTCTTAAACACATATCTTCGTGTTTCCGTCGGCCTCATAACAGCTGATACGTCAGCTGTGTATAAATAAAATATGGGCTTATTTATACTTTACTTATTATTATTTTTCATATATCTTACTATAATCTAAATAATATGGAAGAAATAAAACACATTGTGCTTTTTTAAGCTTTCATAGGAGCACAGTTGAAAGTCTATCTAAATTGTGTCTCTGAAACTATGAATATGTAGAAATGTTAGGTATGATTATTTTAAATATCACTCTGTTTTCGCTAGCAAAAGATATAATATAGAATATCGAATATCTTGTTATTAATATTTTGTGAATGTTTCTTTTGTCAACTATAAAGTTCATAAAGATATACTTACATATTAAGTTTTGTGAATAATTTTGCATTAATATGCCTCCATTATGTAATGCATCACGATGATCGTTCATATAAAAAACATTCTAAATAATTTACAACACAGTTTAGGTACAATACCTAACTTTACGCAGAAAACGAACGTGTTTTTATGTTTTGTTTTCCACCCACTTAATGGCAAATTACAACCACCATCCTCTGACCCAAACCAATTGTAAAGTCGTGATCACCGCTCGTTCAGAATGTAGACACCATTAGCCGCCATACACTAACCATAAGGCTCCCATTCCTCCCACTTCAAATGGCGGTCCAAAAAATCAATAACAATCACGTATGCGGTAGTCAAACGGTTATAAAACGATTCCCGACTCGATAATACTCACTTCTATACAGGTAAACCGATTTCTCAGCAATCGAATGACGAAATCAATTGCTTATGGCAACATTGTATTGATCGTCATTGGGGAGGCTATAATCGTCGATACGTACCCGGCCACGCCGTTCAATCTGTTTGGCATCGGATAGAGAAGATACGCATCTAACTATTTAAATAAAATCGGTTATTGGTTTCGTACGTGGAACAATTATGTATTGGTACAGTCGACGGGAGAATTGCGATTCTGTTATTAATTGTTATTATGTAACCGACATATAACTCACCTACTTGGAAACAAGTCTTGTAAGCGGGATCTATATTCGGGTTAAATTAATTTCCTGGATTTGATTGAGTTTGTTCTTTTTTAGGTCTTTAGGCATTTCTAAACCTAAACTACCTATAGTTTTATTGGATCATATATATTTGAAGCTGTAATAAGGTATAAGTATAGGTTCTGGATACCCTGCAACAATATAATTCTGCAGATATATACATTCAAGGGCAAACTGAGAAACAATATTGTGAAATCCTTTTTATATCGAACTCGGAGTGTTACAGTACGTGTTCGATGACCCCAAAGTGCACTTTACATTACCACAGCTTTCTTGTGTATTAAGAAATACTTTTTGTACTATACCATTTTAGTATTCATTACTTTTCAAAAATATTTCATGTAGGTAAAAGTTTCAATTACTTATTTAACTTATCATTCCATTTCCCAGTGATATCATCCACTTAAAAACAACACGCCTTAGCTTTCGAGACCCTCGGGGCCCTGCGCATGCATTGTGTCGATGACAGTACTTAATAAACCCACCACTTAATGCCCAAAGTTTATGCTAGCGTCAGAAAATAATCGAAAACCACTTTTCACAAGTTTTATCGTCTGTACCTTGTCATTTACTTTCTTTGAATGTACCAACTGTATAACGATTTGTCGATCAATTTGTGTATATCTTCTTAGGTACATACTATTTACTATTTCCACAGAAATCCTCAATATTGCTCTTAAAATATGTACTTTGTTACTATCACGTAAAGTTATCTGGACCTATATGAAAGGTGAGTCCACGCTGTTAGCTTGTTACAATTGAATTTTTATTTCCCACCGCTTAAGGTTTAATTTCGCGTGGTGGGGTATAGTGGATCGGTTTGCGTGAGTATTCCAAAGTCACAAATTTGTATTCAAAAGATACCTACCATCGAAGTACGTAATAGTCGTAAAACGAACAATTTAAACTCTGATTTTGTCGAGTTTCGATTATTGCTGGTCGGTTGGAACAGTAAATAAGTACATAGGCTGGACGGATTTGGGTATCTAGGTGGATTCGTAAGTGGAATATCAAATGACTGCACTCGCATAAAGGGCTTTATTTTATTGCAATACAATCGAATTGTTTGCTGGCTGCGTTCCGAACACCAATAATAAACATGAGAATCGCAAACGTATTACTATGTTAATCTGCTACAAAAAGGCTGTAGATTCGAATAGATGCGATTTATGCTTCTTTATATTTTTTTGCAAAATTAAAATTCATAAATACCTATGCATCGGCTTCAACGCTTAGATTTTAGGAAATCATGATAGGTACCTATATAAAATTCTAGACTGATATTACTATGGTAACTGCATTTCATAGTTTTTATTAATGTCGAGTTCATTTAAAAAAAGGAAATGAATGTAAATCTATAGGTAAGTGTGAACAAACAGTTTGTGTATATTAGTAAAATATATGCAGATATAATATTTTTAGCAATTTCCCTATATTTTAAGGATGCAAAAATATATTTTTATATACTTGGATTAACAAATAAATGTCTATTTTTATTCGTGTACAGGTATTGGCTAAAACCACCGAACTAGCGTCTGCATAGTGTTTTAAACGATTTGCACGCAAGTTGTTTACATTTTAAAACAAACAAACATTCAGTTTCCGTTGAATGTCAACATCTCTGATGGCGATGTGGGAATGTCTGTATTCCTAGATATCTGAACAGTCTGAAACACACTCGGTTCAGATCTTTCAGGCTGAAAATCAAAATAGTCTGCAAAAATAAATTTTAATAACAAATATAATTCAAACAATAATTTGAAAATAATTCAGTCTTTAACAAAATTTATTGAATGTAACAAAATAGGCAATGCAATTTATTACCTGTAACTAACATTATTATAATAATATATTTTTATATAAACCTGTCAACGTAAGGTAAAATGCAACTAATACAAATGATGTGCAAACTAGAGTACTTATTTACATCAATAGGTGGCGGCTCTCATAATTTACGAAACAAATATAAAAATCAACACTCTCAAACTCAACATCCTCATAATAAATTGTCATCTTTTACATTATTTTACGATCTTAGATGGAGGCTGTTTTAGGAGCGAGATAAGAGCATTCTTAGCCTATCGGGTCGATACTACCTACACTAATAATATTATGAAAATATTGTACTTAAATTGGTGCATTTGCAGTGAAATCCATGATTGTCGGTCGTAAATGAGATAAGTCTGAGTATTTTGATAAAGACGGTCGTGATTCAGTTTGGTGTGGAGTAGTTTAGCATTATAAACATAAAATAAGCTTCACCAAAGTGTTATATTAAGTCACTTCAAGGTTTCAGGTCTTATTGCGAAAGCGAAGTAGGTACAGGTACTGCATATTCAACCTAAAAGCTACTTTTAAATCAATTCTTGTTAAAGATGGCAAAGAAGGATACGGTTTGATCCTAAGCAATCATCGGAATCTATGAAAATTAGCACATCATTAGTTTGTATGTAGTCCTTGTCTATCTTTCAACCTTGTAGGATACGTAGCAACATGAGTAAATTCTCTGTGGTTGTTACGTCAACTTTTCTGTGGGAGGGCGACAATTTTCTTAACAAGCTGGTCAGATTATACTGTAAGTAGTAAGTAATGTTATATACACAATTCAAATATAGATCAATTCTCTATATTACTGTTGCTAGGATCTTATTTTATTATTGCAACTTCAAAATCAGAAGTTTTATCGATTGGATTCACAAATGAAAAGAAAATAATTACTTAACAATACAATAAAACTGCATACAATCAGATTTATATACATATAAGAGATGTTTAATACAATAAAATCTAAGTTAACAATTTTTATTACCTCTTTATAAAATATAAGATGGTAAATATTATCATTGTATTGTTTTAAGTATCCATATTTCATTTAGGTAATAAAATTCCTAACATAAACATTTTGCTTCTTACTTACCTAACATTAAATAAATATATGTTAATTACAAACAACAGCTTTGTTACAATAGATGATAGGTATAGGTATGCTACAAAAGTAGATTAGAATTCCTGTAAGTAAGTACTTATACATATTAAAGCTAGATAAATACGTTTATACTTAAGTAGCCTATTATTATTACAATTAATTCTTATGACGTCACCTGTGCTGATTACTTATTCAAATACTCCTTTTTATTTCAAATGAATGTGAGCGTTTAATTAGCACCCCCGTTTTACACTTCTTGTGGTATAAATAAAACAGGTTTTTAACTCCTCAAGATAAAACCTTTGATATGATTGCGAAAGAGGACAATGTTTATAGCTCCTTACTTAGCGTGTTTATATTGATCCAGGTGCTAATATAGCTTTGATAGTAAATTCTCAAATAATATATGTACCACATAATTTACTTTTGGTTTAAATTGTGTGGTACATATATTATTTGTATAAATGTTTGCAGTCGTTTACTCTATATTGGCTGAAAAGAATAAACTGAATATTTACAAACAAATATATTGATAGTTATCCTACTTTTGTATTGATATTAAGGTTTATAACCTCTTTCGACATTACTCTTGAGCCTACAAGAAATTCCATGCAAAAGTTATTTAGCATCTAGTAATTAGAAATAAGTTAATAATGAGATAAGTATTTTAGAAAATACAATAACCACATAGGTACGTACATGTTTATAATAATATCAAAATCAAAAGTCTGTTACAATCCCAGACTGAAATGCAGAACAGGTAGGTACCTATTATTTTAATATATGTACGCACTTGCATATAATAAAGAGCAATTAATCAAGTCGTATCTAAATACCAGAAAACTAATATTACACGGCGTAAATAGTTTAAGACAAACATCTTTGTAAAACCTTATTGCGTTATTATCAAAGCCAGTGGATTGTTCAGGAAACACCAACGTTTACCTACGGAGGAGAAAGTGTAGCAAGTTCTTATTACGACCCCTCCGGGCAAGGGCAACCCTTCGATTCATTGTGAACCCTCCGACACATCTGGTCGGGAAGAACATAATCTTGCTTTCATTATAAAAACCAGACTTTGCTTTGCGAGCCGTAAATAGGTAATCTTCTAACAAAGATACAACAAAGACTCAACACTTATTACAGTATTAAAAGCTTTTAATGAGATTTTATAAGCTTTTTGCTACATTTATTATAGGTAGGTGCAATTTACAGCGTTCAACTAGATACAATATGAAGGGCTTGTAAACGTTATCATTTTATTTTTATTGCATCCTACCGTATAGTCTTTATATAGTATGTGTGATAAAAACAAAATTGATCCTTAGTTCAATGAATATATGTACATAAGTTGGATGGCATATTTATGTGCGTAATAATAATTTTACATAAATTATTCCCTAACAGACATTTGTTTTAATAATATCTGTCTTTATTAATAGGATCTACTCTACTTCATAATTGTGTGCATAAAATATAAATTCTCGTAAGAATAATTTTAAAGCCACGTAATGATGCACATATTTTTATTTGTTTACGCAATCGTTCTCACATCATTACCAACAACAATGGCACACTTTACATAGAAAAACATTGTACGAGCAGCATATAAAATTTCGAATAACCCCTATAAACAGACAGACATACCAATGCATCGCGTCTCATAAATAGGCCAAGAAATTCGCCTAAAACACACGTTACGTGTTCCGAATTCGGGCATCGGTGCGTAATGTACACTTGTACAAAACGTATGTGTGTGTTCGTGAGATGAGTAATACACACGTGTGTGTTTTCGAGACAAAGTTAGGAGGTAAGTACAGAAAGACCCTTATAATTGATTCGGATAGTGGTCAAATTTCAACACAATGTAGGATTGCGTTGGAATGCATCCGCGCTATGTGCATAGATAAAACTGTCATAAATCTACGTTCAAAATGACGTGGCGTTATCGCGATAGCACTGTTGACAGATTTTTTACATAAGTTTTGTGTAGGTATAGTAAAGAGTGGATTTCTTATTTCACACCAAATTTATGAATCTAGTTGTAATAAATATGCCAGGAGTTGGCGTGATGAAACTACCTAGTGTTGAACGGTTCGTTTCCATTTTATTAAATAATAATTTACACCTAAAGAGGTTACTTTGCATGTTTGCTAATGGATACTTAGTATGGACATTTGCAATTAATAATAGTCTGGAATTTTCGATATGAATATTTCTATTGGGAAATAACGTATATTCTAGACGTTAATTGACTAGCAGTGCAAATGTAATGAAACTAGAATTCAACCATGATATACAATCTTTAATAGATGTATTACCTTACAAATGTATGAAAAAGTGAATACTGAGATAATAAAGAGATTAGGTAAAGCTAAAATACTTATATTACGTGCTTAAAAACACAACAAAGGTTGGCCGGACATATATTCCACGATTTTAAGTAAGAAGCAACTGCAAAATATACATCTTGTTTACTTAACTGAACCTGTACCATCTGCGACTCTCATCTTATTTTGTGTTGTGTATACACTGGCATATATGTGTAGATGTGGGTAGCTGCTCTATATGCTGGCCGGGAGCTCTGAAGTGCAGTTTGGGAATACCGCACCGACTGATACGCCGTAAAGTACTGAGATGGGCGCAACAGGGGAGCTTCGGGGAAGACGCGTCCGAAGATTTGCGTGGGATGTAAAAAAAAGTCATCGCGTCGACTGAAAAAAAGAGAAAACAATTTGAATGAAGGTACACGCAAAAAAACAGTTTCGGTATTCAACATGTTTCATTTATATTATACATTTTAGTTGTTTTTACGACCGTAACAATAAATAATTTTTCTATAACATTCATTATCAATTAGTTTTGAATGTTCTGTACTATATGGCGAGTTTCACGTCGTTACAAGTGAATAATTTGATTGAATTAATTACTTTAATAGACGTATCATCTACCTTTTTAAGTCTTTTTTTGTAGAGTGTTAGTTAATTAATGAGGTTATATTGGCAAATTGGCGATGTTCTTAGATGTGCGTTGTCTGCCCGTCAATAAGAGTATATGTAGAAGATATAGATTTTATTACATAATACTTATTATGTTGAGATTATGGAAATACATTCAAAGTTTTTAATTATTAATACATTAGAAATTCATAAGACATTCATAATTGTTAATACATTAGAAAAACATTAACATTATTAATGCGTCACATAACAGATAAATAATAATTTAAATCGCAATGTATCACAACACAGAATAATTTTCCTCGCACAGATTATGATAAGTCTTGTGCATATCATAAAGGTAATCTGGTTGAACATTATAACTTCATCTTATACCTAGATCTATGTGCCGTTCTTAAGCGGGGTCGGCATAGACCACCATGGTCCGAGATTTAACGGTTCTTATTACATAAACCATTCATACCTTTATAACTCGTTATTCTTAAGGGAACCAAAAAAATAGATTACACATCCAAAGTTATTCGATTATAATAAATAAAATTATAATTTTCTTTGTCGTGGTGCTAGTGATATAAATAATGAAATATGCACCCGGTTTTGAATCAAAATAACTCGGACTTCAGGTGCGTTTTACCATTGAGCTACTACCGATAATATATCATATGACTGGCTCGATAGCGCATTCGTAGTGACCCTGCGCCAAGAGTTGTGGGTTCGATCCTTACCCAGGACAAACATTCGTATGATAAATACTTGTGTTTGTTCTGTGTCTGGGTGTTAATATCCAATTTTTAAGTATATATTTGTAATACCACTGTTGATTCTGATATCCGTAACATAAGTGCTTAAGCTACTTATCTCGAAGACAGATCAATGTATGTGATGTACTTAGTCGAATATTTATATCACAATAGTATACTCCTATGAACATAATCTCCGGTCCCGATATCTCCGCACCAGTCCGCCGCCTCCAATACCCCGTGTCTCCTCCAGGGTCAATAAAATATGTAGGCAAGCGCGACGTGTGAGCTCGGGTCCTCGTGCCTTTCCTATAACAAGAAAGAATTTTTCTATGCATTTATTTTCTTACTGAATACACTTAAGATACGAGTTTTATAGGCACTTTTTTACACGCGGCAGGGCGTATTTAGAACAACTATCTTTTTTTTTCTTTTTCAATAGAGGCGACAGCGTTTTGGATATTGCTTTCTTTATTTCGTAAGCGGCCAGTTTTCAATTAGTAAGTTAATTAGGTAGTGGTTATAAAAAGATGCGGTGGTGGTATTGGTATTAAATTATAATAAGGGTAGAGTTGGGGAAATTGATTGCTGAAGTACTTTGACCCATTCGAAATTGTCGGTAAATAACTTATACTTTGAGACCTTCCTTTCAAAGGTCAGATCTATAGAAATAAAAATGAAATGTTAATTGAAAAACGTACCACTTGATAGCAAAATACTACTATTTCTCCAATGGAACTATTAAACACTAATAAAGATAAGCCAAGATTTATCTCGCTACTACTACTTAGCCAGCCCTCAGTGAATCGGAACAGCCTTCATAATATTACTTCACCAGCGCTGGTGGTCTGACCGACGCAATTAGTCTGTAATCTCGCTAATGCATGGAACGATTAAATTATTCCAGTACTAAATGACATGGCAATTTATTTTCAATTCTTTGAGTGAGTAAGAAAGTCCTCTCTTTTGAGATAAACTACCTTTGATTTGTTGGTTCCAGCCAATTACCTATGATCTTTCAAAGTTTCTTAGATTCATTATTCATTCTCATACGTAGATATTTATCCTACTACATAAGTGTTGAGGGATACATTTTGATGAAAATTGAACATTTAAATAAAATGTGGTCGTGTAAACACGGTCTAATTCTTTTGGTTCCTCTATCTAAGAATTAAGAATATCTGACATTGGTTGCTTCAATAATACATTACATACATAACATCACGCCCAAATTCCCCAAAGGGGTAGGCAGAGTCAAAGAGGCAGCAGGCCCCCTTAACCACATTCAGCCAGAAACAATATACTTATGTAGCTAAATTTTGAAACATGGTCCAAACAGGGTCCATGATCATGGACCCTGCCTATGAACGGGTCATAATGCAAAAATAAAAGATGTTTTAATTTTTTTATTTTTTTACTGTTAGTGATTTTTTTTTTAAATATCTGTCCACGAGAGAGAGAACTGGACAATACCGATTGTATTTCAACAGTGTTCATATGTAACCGATAGATTTGGAAATGTTGATATTATTTTACATACACCTTTTAATATTATGTTGCATACTCGCTCATGGAATCGGATTCTGTACGACCGATGTCGCAGTCTTACAATTTCCTGTTACTAGTATAAAATGTTAATTTCGTATAAATTTACATTTACCTGTCACTTTGAAATACCTCTTCAATTTAAATTTTATGTCTAATACCCTCAAAAGGAAACAAATTAGTTTGAAGTTAATAATTTATTTAATTGCGTACTTTTATTAATATTTATTTAACGTGTCGGCTAGATAATTTTCCCTACCGTTTGTAACAAGTTCGCGTGAATATCACGTTTCAGCCACTTGTTAAATGTTGAACGTTTATGTTAAACTTGTTTATTAAGTCATAACAACAACTCTAACAGCGTAACAACTAATTCGACGTGTCATCGAACTTTAAAGAGGCGTTTCATTACAGTGTTACTAACAACAAGGTTTCAATTGATTTAGAGTGGCACACAGTGGCGAATAGACATTGTCACACATAGTGTTTACATTATGATATGTACGGGCAGTGATGGAAAGGACTTGGGACACGTTTTATTTTATAAATCCTCCAGACTGACACACTAATTCCCAAGTCCCAAACTAATCTTGTGCTTGTGCTATGGATACTAGGTGAATGGATAGACATACTTAAATACGTTTATAAACACCCATGACTGATGTACAAATGTTCATCACATGAAACATTTTCCCCTAGCGGGATTCGAATTCGCGACCCTTGGTTTCGTAGCCAGGGTTTCTGAACACTCGACTAACGGGCCTGTCAAATAATAAAGTATTTTCAGGTTATAATGTACGATTGCTTATAATAACTCGCCCTTAGAATCAATTTATTTAATCCGAGAATAAAAATGGCTAAGTTTGAAACTAGCATTTTAAGTCTAAGATCGAAAGACTGATATGAAATTAAAATTTATGAAATTATAATAAACAATTAATTTATGAATTAATTACCTTGTGATGAAGAAACTACTTGTTTTAAACCTATCAAGTTTCCATACATTTGTATGACAACGGTAACTACCTACCTACACTAGAGCTTATTCAACTGATTAATATTACGATTTTAATGCAATTGACATTGGAATTTACAAATAGCTGACGAATAACTACCACGCATGAGGTGTGAATGTATAAGTATTATGTTTTGGGACAATCCCTATGTGGTGTCAAGATTCCTTTTGTAGACCCGGGACACACGTGGACATAACTACAACCCTAACTTGGTACAATGTGACGTCACAGTCGAATGTGACCACCGTTTAACAAGTGTCGACACAGGTTCCAACATTAACTTATCGTGACATTTACGTCCCTTACGGGATAGTAATGGTTTGGTACGGTCGTTTGTTATCTAAACACTGTTGTACTTTGTAACCAACAAGAAAACCCTCGGTTATTTGACAGTCAAAACAATGCATATGATAAGTGTTATAGTGTTAGATGAGCTTTATAAGGGAATACGTATTTACGTATAGTCTATTATAAGAACTTAATTGATGAAAGAAAATATTAATAAACTCTGATTCTAATTATAGTTTACCACCTGGCGCGTTTGACTATTGACAGAGATTAGCTAATCTTATAATCATACATTGGAACTTTTAACAAATTTTATTTAATATTGGAAGTTTTAAATAACTAATTACGCAGGCGTTGAGGTACATAATATGTTATAAAAAACGTTTTGACAATATATTTGTATAATAGTCCGTTATAATGGATTCTATTGGAAGGTATCTATATCGTGTACTTAGTACGGATTATCAAAGAATAGGTATAATGAGAACCAATTGTTATCAATCAGAAACGTTTGATGCTTAAATAAAATTGAAATATTTTAAAAATATTGCATATCAACATTCTGTTCTAATATTTACAAGCACTTGACCTTAATAAAATAGTCCCGCTTTTCAAAACAAGCGCTGAAAATTCGCTTTAAATGACATTCCTGTCAGCCATCATACTGTTATCGTACAAGCAAGTCCTCATCAACAAATTAAATACATGTTACACCTTACACGTCTCCTTTGAAACCGACGAAGCTATAAACAAGCCTATTCCCAAGGCGATGGAAATTAAAAAAAATAACATCACACGTCCACACAGATATTTCAGGCGAAAGTTATTTTCGAAGAACTTTATTGGTCTGTAACTGGCAATCAGTGTGGGTCAGGCAACATTTTTCTTGTGGCGAGCGACATTTGACACTAAAACCATGTTGTCTCATTAAGAAAGAGGCAGTGCCCGTTGTGGTAAGTTACAGCCGGGCTGTGCAGTAAACTGGGCAGTTGATTGTCGAACAAACACGGTACGATGTAACTTGCTTTCTGACGTCCTCGGGGTTGGTTGCTCGGGGAACGAATGTGGGAGCGAGAATCGATACGCGTGGTGTTTATGTTTACATTTCTCAATGTAGGTGGGTTAAACAGTTTTTAGAGTAAGGATTTCAAAAGGCCGCTTGTCAAAATGTTGAATATCAAAGTTGACGAATCCGAATCCCGCAGGTAAACTTTACTTAATGACCCGTTGTATTAAAACATTGATGTTTATAAGTAAGTACATGCATTTCATTATGTTTAGAGTTTGCCTTTTGTCTTTAATAGATAATACTTTAAGTAAATTTAAATTTCCCATCAACCTATGCGTTTTAACACATGTTAGGTGTTTAATATGATAATAGAATTATGTTGAAGTAAATCTTAGATATACTGCTTAGCATGTAGCAAATATGAGTATAAGTCAAACGCACTATTAAGTACATTTATTAAAACTCAATTTATCGATCAAAACTACATTCATAGCTATTATCAAGCTAATAATGTTATTAACAAGCAATTATTGTAGTTTACGCTTATTACTTTCATAAACGCCAATATATTTATGAACTAGGAAAATAATAATAATACGCATGCATGAGACTGTAAAATGTATTTATATACAATTTTATGGACTTTCATAGGTATTTTTATACATGTAGGTAAGGGTATCTATAAAACGGAGGGCTACGTAGCAATGTTTAAAAAACTTTACTTTTTGACCGCGACTCTATCCACGAGAAATTAAATTTGGTTAGAAGGATCTTATCGTGCGGTATTAGATCTATATTCTTTCCAGACAAAAATAAAAATCTAAGCCCTTTCACATAGTAAAACTTTTAGGTGAGCCAAATTTTATAGCAATAGATTAAACAATTTAGGAGTAAAGATGTAAGAGACAGACAGGGAAAGTTATTTTTAATGCATTTACAATAAATTAAATTGGACTTGACTCCCTTGATTAAGCAGATAATTACAGTAAAATCACAAAATATTTGTCCCGTGTTGGTCTGGGACTTAAAAAGAATTTGCTAACTGGGTTTCTTACCTAGCATGTCGTAAAAGGCGACTGATGGTATATTGGGTTTTGGGTATGTGATTATGTAGGCGGCGAGCTAGCCACTTGTCACTACTTTTTTACAATTTTCCATCTAATCCAGTCCAGTTTTATTATAGCTAAATGTGGTTAAAGGGGCCAACTGTCCCTTTGACTTTTCCTATCCCTTCGGGGATTATAGGCGTGATGTTATGTATGTATGTATGTACATAATATTTAAAGTTTGTCTGTCCTGAGTCAGCTCCTTCTGATGCTATACTATCCATATTGTTTACTTTAACTGCTGTGTTTAGTTTTACGTACCTAATATGTTTTGCTCATTGACGTTTAAATAATCTCCTATAGCTATCTAAATCCCTTTAAGTATTAATGACTAATTATTATAGTTACTGGCGAAAAACACTTATATATGTACTTCATGCGACAAAATTACAAAGATCGTCGAGGAACAAGTCAAGTGCGTGATAAAGATGAAATCTTTCAACTACCTTTTCAAATTCCAAATAATCCCTCTCAAAAAAGCTTTATATAAACCAAATTCTACGACGAGGGCAACCCGACGGGAGATAAAGATGCGGAAAATGTTTACATTACTGTATTTTAGGTAGGTTAATAAGGTGTCAAGTGTAATCTTAATCTTCTGAAATGCACGCAGGCTCCCTGTGAGTCCGGCCAAGGAGCCAACAGGTTTGATAATCGCAACCCGCAATTACATTGCCGACTTTATGTGACAACTTGCACTATATTTATTTTTAAACATATGTACCTACACAAGCGCAACATATACTTTACTTATCCACTCGACATACGATCATATACAAACCTTACGAATACTAAGTTGTTTAATTTTACAATAACGATATGATTTATTAATTTTTAAAACAGAACTGCTTATAGGCAACCTTCTCAGCGAGCAAACAAAATATATGTATTCTGATTTTATCTGCCGTATTAAAAAGTTAAGAGATTAAAGAATACTCACGTGGGATCAGATTAAAAAAGTCGTCGCTTCAGAATTTCGTTTCGAAAATCGCCAAATAAACCGTGAAACAACTTTTTATCCGAATGCTATGGTATGTATTACCCGACCAAAGATCATAGACTCCCCGGAGGTTAGCGAGCTCCCTGTAGACGCGAGTCTGAACGTTTTGGCCGTATAGTATGACGAAATGGTCTTGGCACGCGAGGGGAAAATTAAGCTACTTGGGAAGCATCGATTTCGCACTCTATAAGGCAAAATTCGATTTCATTCCATGCTCATGACTCGTTAATTACGTAAACAATAACGATTTACCGCTCGGAATGATTATGAATTTTTAATTTATTATGACGGAGCTTTAGAAGGTTGTTTCGTTGGAAATTATTAACACATAATAATGTAATTTTATGGTTTCTTTTAATGCAACACTGTGGCTGGGGTCCAGATATGGGTCCAATAATGCGAGATGTTAATGGACTTGCTACCCGGAGTAATGCGATTGTAGATATACACGCACAGATATAAATATAACCTTTAAATCTATAGATTATTACTTACAACAGCTGTATTTGAAAGAGGTACATAGTAGGTACCTACTTATTTAACGCAATGGTGACTTCCTATTTAGTAGTATTTGTACCTAAGACTAAGGTAATTTTGAGTTCAAATTATAACTATACATATGACCGCGATTACTATACATAATAGTAGCGATTTTAATGATATTACATTAATGTCGACCTTTTTTTTATTGATACCTCGAAAAAAGTGTGTACGTTAACAGGTTTTTTTATACCAAATTTCAGTAAATGTCTTACCTAATATATTTCATCCAAGAACAACCAAAGAAAAATAATTTAAAATTCTGTTGAAAGTTGTTATCCCCGAAACTAATTTAATTACGTGCCCATATGCTTAGAAACCCATGAATAATCTATCAAACCCAATACGGCTGAATACAAGCAGTCTCGTAACTCTAGCGGGGGTTTATATGCCTATTAACACTTTATCTGGCCCCAGTAAAATATCGGATCGTTTTGTCTTCAACGTTTATAAGTCGGCTAGTGCGCTGTACAAATGGGTCTTGAAAAACAACCAGCTATTTTGACATCGCACGCTTTCAAATAAGCCGTAAACTGCACTATTCACAAACGAAAATTATCCTTATATATTAAGTTCTAGAGAACATTTCAGCGTGAATCGCGCGTAGAAAATATGAGATTCTTTTCTTTAGTTACGCTAGACCTTAATTTTAATTTGGAATGAGCTTTTTATAGAGGACTCTGAAGAGAACGATTTTTCATAAGTGATGAGGCGGCACTGATTGTGTATATTGGATAAATATTTTTAAGAAAAACTCCGCGGTCGGAAAAATGTGAGGGTGTAATAAATATGAAACGAAAGCTACATCGACACGTGTTACTAATCGCCCGATTATACGTACGACGGAATCGGCCCCGAGTTTAATCAGTTCTCAGGATACGTATGGGATGGAGCATAATTCCGGGCGGTATTTAAATATATTTGCATATAAACTCAGAACGCATTGGTGATTTAAAAAGAAACGTCTAAGGGAAGAACGAAAATGACATAATTCGTATCAGAAGTAATAGGTGCTTACTTATTTACTTGAGAGCTGAAAGTGTGCAACGCAGATGTCGGTAATGGTTTCATTTTGCCTAAAACCCCCAATATCGGGGCTCGTGTACCCAAATTAATACAAATGTACGACTAATCTACATTTTTGTCGTGCGCTTTAATAAAAAATTCGCTTCAGTGGCGAATTTCCTTGTTCGCATTTTTCCTACGGCTTTTGTTTTATCCTTAGAGAATAAATTATGTCATCCATGTAAGACACGGACGTTTACTCCAAAAAATTGCTTGGTTAATTTTAGTCTGTATTTTTGTCACAGCTTACATTTTGCATTTATCACTGGTATTAACGATGAAGTAACTATAATCATAGCATAGAAACTTAGCGCACGAAAATAAATCATTATCGGAGTAACAAAGAATGCGGTAATTTAAATTTTATTTTAAAATTCCATGACAAATGCTGATTTATGCATCGGCTCGCTTGGATGTGGGCACGTATAAGATAACTTCTTGGGTAAAGCCTCCTACAGCCTCTATAATGTTTAGTAAATTAAGTTTCGATTTGCATTTTAATGACTTTGGACTCTTCACATACATATTTTGCTAGAATTTACACGTATCGGATTGTCAGCCAAAGGCAATTGGAAACCAATAAAAATGCTATAAACCGGGGTCGTAAAAGAATTGTAATTCTCTTGCTTATATTTTTTAAAGTGTTATTGAAACGGCCCCACTTTTGACTCGTTACGTAATTATGTATGTTAATAAAGTTTTATATAGTTCTACAAAGTAAAAATCGGCTTGCAAATAGGTTAATGGAACTGTTATCAGAATTTAATTTTTTAACTGTTTTTCCTTAAAGAAATATTTCGGTTGTTTGGAAAAAAAAGTATGAAAAATGGCATTAGCAAAATAACTGTGATTTCAGTGTATTTAAGAACAAAATTATCAATATAAAAACTATTAAACTTTTTTTTAACTATTAAACGGTATATAGATAGGTGATGGATGGATGGATTGTGTGTAAGATGATATGAGTGTGATGAGAGTGGATAGCTTGATGACGGCTGACCGGGACGTATGGAAGAGGAAGACATGCTGCGCCGACCCCATAATGACCTGGGAGAACGGCAAGAGGATGATGATAGATAGGTCCTTTTAACACACATATAGATGTGTGTTAAAAGGACCTATCTATAAGGTGTTAATTATGCTTTTTTACATATTATACCTAAGTACTCAAAAGGTACGGAATTGACGATCATATATTTGGTACTGGTATACTATGCCATATCAGTTGACTTTAAAGAGAAAATATGTGCAATAAATGCATAAAAGTATACTTGAAGTTGGTACAGTAACGAAATGAATTATTTATGTAAATATCCAAGTATGTAACTGGTAAGAACACATAAATACAGGCTATGTTTTGAAGACTGAAAATAAATACTAGTAGGTTGACTGTAGATTATATAAAGTTCATACATACATAATGCTTTTTTTGTAGATATGTAAAAAAAATATGTCAAGTCCTATTTTGTCCTTTTTTTTGATTAACAATGTGGCGAAAATATTGTGTCTATTGTATAATTTTAATGTCCGATAACTTCTGGATTATGTAGGTCTATCCAAAAATAAAAATAATAAATAAATCCTTCTTATCTATTTACAACTGTAACTGTTTTCCATAACTACAACATATCGAACACAAATTCAATCAAATTAAATTACTTGTAGTTCAAAAATCAACAACATCAACTTAAATAGTATTGAGCTTTTATAACTGAACATGCGACATTGTTATATTCAAGTCAAGTGTTGCAAAACATGTTGAATAGCAACTTAAATAAATAGTTACTTGTAGAATGATTTTTACGATAACTTTAAGTATCAGTTTTGAATGCATTTTATTTTATTTGGTCTCATTTGTGATTTTTTTTTCAAATCAATGTTCCTTTTAATAAGTATTCCATTACCCTATAAATAATAATAACAATTATTGCAGTAGTTATGAGTAGTGGAGAACCAATAAATTTATTGTAGACGCAGTACATGATATTACACACCAATTTTAGCGTGTTCCACAGTGTGAATGTGAATCCCGATAGAAGATAACCTAATTCACTATTCCAAGATTACCAATACATTTTCCGTTTACAACCAGATTGTAGTCTTCTTTTCACAACTTGCTTTAATTAGGGAATATATAGATATAAGCTTATTTATTTTGTTGTAAAGAATCCTATATATAGACTTCGTTTCAGCAAACCCACAATTTCCGTACTTCATAATCAAACTTCTTCCAAAAAGTATTCGCCAACAGCACGCGTAACGGCAGCCCCTGAAATGCCTTATCAAAGTAAAAGATAAAAGTTTTAAGATTTTATTTAAGAGTCAGCCCCCGTCCAACTTTTCCCATAACACCCCCGTCAACCCCTCTGAACCCCGAGTCAAAACTAAAATATTTATCGGGGTAGATATCTACATAATGAATAGTCTGACTGAAATATTTATATGCTTTTTGAATGGTAATGTAACGGTCTGTAGGTAAGTTAATTTTATTTGGGATAGGGTGTGGTGCCGTAACTTATCAAAACATATCGCAAACTGTGCCTTCAAATACAACAATAAAATCTAAACTAATACTATAAAGAGTAAGTAATTGCTTTTTGTGATGTGTGTATATAATGAACCAATTTAAAACTAGGTACTTAATTTTATTTAAATAATATTTTTTGTATTAGAAATCTGCATTATCTTGAAGTAATATAGCTTACTTTTTGTCCAGGTATGCATAAGATAGTCCTACTGTGCTGTTTGGGTGTGTGATAATTGGACTAATGATGAATTTTACGATATTTCAACAAGTATATATGGCCATATTATAGACAAAAATACTATGTTCGTTGACTAATAATATACTTAACTTGTTATGTATATTTTAGGTCTTGCACTATTTATTATTTTAATCTGATATCTACGTGACCATGAAATTTAGACGTCTAGTGATGTGTGGAAATTAGGTATTTCGCTGGCATGTTTATTGTTTTCAAGTCGGCTGATTGGTACGCAGGCAAATTAATGGCCTTTTGAGTCAGCAATTCCAATTTATTATTTATTCTTACCTAATAGCCGCAGCGAATGGAAAGCCAGTCGTTTTTTTGTTATTTCGACGTTTATTATATTTTGAGCGTTTTTCTGTCTTTTGAATTGTTAAATAACAACGTATTAAAGAAACTTCTTTAAAACATGCTTAAAAAGTAAAGTCTAGTCAACGCTATTACCTACCTATATCTGCTTCTAAAAATAAAAAAATGTCTTACCTAAGCTAATTATTAATGTGCGTGTTTTAATCCAATACAGCTTGCCTGTTTTGCATAGTTTAATTATCATATCAATATATCAGTCATTCGTTTTTGTTGTAGGATTCATTTTTAACTCACTATACTGCTGTACTAAATTCTAATAAACACTAAATTTTAAGTACGAAAGTAAGTGTAAATAATGTAAATGAACCACAGAAATTGTATTCTTCATGCAAGTTGTCGTGTGTTCACAGTTAGTTAATGTGTTTCATCATCATCCTCTTGCCCTTCTCCCAGTTCATCAGGTCGGCGCAGCATGTCTTCCTCTTGCATACGTCCCGGTCACTCATATCATCTTTTACACAATCCATTAATCTCTTATTTGGCCTTCATCTTCCTCTCCATCCACCTCTTCTCATCACATGCCCACACCAAGATAAAAGGTTAATGTGTTTGTCTGTACATAATCCGTGAACCGACCGGTCTATACACTTATAGCACATACAAAATAATAGTAAGCACATCGCTAGAGGTGCTATCTCATCAATGGACGCTTGGCTAAGAAGCCTGATGTGCTGGTTGCCTATTGGATTGACAGCGGGGGAAAGCATTGTAAAAAAATCTGCGCCATAAAAAACTATAGATATTTTCACCAGGATCCAATTTGTTTGATTCCCTTATCTAAGGGTTAGAAAGGTCAAATGTCGCATCAACGTAATAGCAAAACTCGCTTGTTATTTTATGTAGGTATATGTATGTAAATAACAATAATAAATTGGAGATGGATATCAGAAACCATTCTACAAATGCAAAGTAAACTTTGTTTCATTCAATAAAATAATACTATAAACATCATATTCTATATAACTACAACTACGAATAGCAGACTAATTCACAAACAAGTGTAACGTTCCTCGTGCCGTCTCATAATCTCTGTAGTGCTTCATAAATACAAACTATCTATCAAAACCGGGAAGTGATATAATCCCTCCCTTTCTGACGTCAGCGGATGAGCTGGTTAGCATACTCCTGCGGAAACAGAGGTCGGTCACCGTCCTCGAAATTATTGCACACTGCACTTTTTAATACATTTAAAGTTGCCAACCCGTTCATTTAATATACCTACTTATGTATTTTATTGCCAGATTCTGCCTAAATGGTAGATAAGTATACCTATTTGGTCATACAATTTCGCATACTGAGTTATCAATGTAAATCGACTAGTAGGAAGTACACACATTTCAATTCAGATCAGAATAAGATCGAAATTAAAAATAAAAAAGTTTCCGTTTTTTTGTCCTCTTATACCTATATGAATGTGTAAGCGGCTTTATAACTCAAGATATGTTTAGAATATATAATGAGTGGGCGATATCTTTTTTGGGCAAGTCAACGTGTCATTTGGCACAATTTAGACATAGCGTACAAGAAACAAGCTTAATAAAATAAACTGGGCGTTCCCATAACGTAATTCGTCTTGGCATTGACAATGAGAACTGGCTTCGCCAAACCTTGTAACAGAGAGGGAAGAAAAGCGAATTTAATCTTGCCCCAGCCAATTAACTGCAACAGTAGCATCACAAAGCAAATTACACACGGTCCCTAAAACTCCTGTTTCCATTAGTTTGATTAAGAAACCTCTAACGTGTAGTATTTAACTTTTAACTATCTCCGTGCGAGTGTACGCTTCCGTCAAAGGCAAACATTCCATTGTCCGCTCAACCGAAATTTAGTTCTATTTATGTGTGTATTTGGTTGATTTTCGCTTGTGTTAGGAGGGCGTTTACGCCAGTGTGACGTAGCTGTACGCGTATCGATTGGTCGTGGCTCCGCCGATACAATCGCGGCTATTTACGCTTCTTACCTATTTATAAACGGGATACCTGATCGACGCTTCGCCCAAACTCGTATCATCGCACATACGGTGTATCGTGTTGTGGCGTTTGCTGTGAAAATATTAGATTACTGGCTTTAAAGCGTTTAGAGCCGTTGTACAATACAATGCGCTGTTGGTTTATTTTTAATTCCGATCAAAGCTTCTTAAATGGTGGCAGTGTATCGCTGTTTTGTTGTTTTCATCGATTTAAAAGCAATCTATTTCATCTTATGTCGTCGTTAGAATAAATAACTATTTAAGTATAGGTAATCCTAAAATTAATTGTAATCGCTACTTAGACATGTAGGTAGGTTATTTATTTTATTATTAATAATTTGGCATTTATAAAAGGCAACTTAACTCTTACGTTTTTTACAATTTTCCATCTAACCCAGCCCATTATCCCGTGTTGGTCTGGAACTTAAAAGGATGTGCCAACTGTGTTTCTTGTCTAGCATGTCGTAAAAGGCGACAAATGGTATATAGGGTTTTGGGTAGGTATGTGATTGTGTAGGCGACAAGCTAGCAACTTGTCACTACATTTTCACAGTTTTCCATCTAACCCAGCACAGTTTTATTTTTGAATAAATGTGGTTAAAAGGGATTGCTGCCCCTTTGACTCTGCCTACCCCTTCGGGGATTATGGGCGTGATGTTATGTAACTAGCTCTTATTTAAAATATAAGAGAAACAAGTACAAATGGGCTAGATTTGTGTATGGTTTACTCTCGGCCATTTGAAGTATATATATTAAAACATATATTATATTTATCTATTGTTTTGATTAAAACCAATTTAAGTGTTTATTGTAACACTCGAATTAAAGTGGCCTAAACCAAAATTCTAGTATATTGAAACCAATACTTATTTATTCGCATGATTTAATTTATATATAGGTATAAAAGTTTTCAAAATCTCCTCTGATTTCAGTTAAGTCACTCTAAACCTGTGCGTTATGTTATCGTGTATCTATTATATCAGTTGCCATAGTAGATAACTTTACATAATCAAATAACATAGTTACAAAGTACTTAGGTACATAATGGGTATGCGAGATCATTGTCATGCAGGCTGTGTGCCGCCATATCTATCGGTACACCCGTAGCGGATACACCCGTGGATGTACAGACACAAGCAAAAGTAGCTTAACGCATTTCATCTTTATTCCTAAAGACATAAGAATAAAAATGTTTTGTCAACTCTGTTGCTCTACGTACCTACCCCCATGTTTGCATTGAACAATCTAGTGTCTATAGGTATACCTATTTACCTACAGCATAGCATCATAATGTGTTGTATTCAGGTATTCTGTCTGTTTTTTATTTTAAGTACCTATTTCCTTTATTCGACACATTTTGCTTGCAAATGTTGAACACCTATAAAAATGTTTCGTTTAGAGATTCAAAGTTATTTAAAACGATATAGTGAAAATATGACGAAATTATTGTTGGATAAAGGAGATACAATTTCATTGTAAGAACTACTTCGTATTAACTGAACAGGTAAGTACTCAGTTACAATATAAAGTAGGTACATATAAATTATACACACGGTACAACTGCTATAATACGGAAATAACATTTTTCGAAATTAAAAATGAGTGAATGCGTTCCGGTTAATTTTAAAGTAATTTAATGAATACTTTGTTTCGCGAATTTTAATAGTAAATGTTTCTGTCAGTGATTAAGTAGGCATGAGAGTTTTTTCTGTTCCTAAACCAGAATTACTACGTGTTTGCTCACCGTAAAATACCAAATGTTACATTCACGACTAACGTTACACTGACTAGGTACAAATTAGACAGAATGTATGACTAATTTAAACAAATTAAACTGTATCAGATTTAAACGTGGGAGATGTACCTAATCTTATCTAGATGCATTTTGACATTCACATTAGCGACTATGAGTCTATGTCTACTTTCTAAATTTGAAAGCACCTGTTACTGAGATGAATTTATTTTGCAACGCTACTTCCAAGGAGTGATGTTAAAATATCTTAAATCTCGAATTAAGCGGTTCTCTCACGTACCGCGGCGCTAGAGGGAAGCACGTGTATCCATCACTTTCAATGAAGCATATGCCTGCCATACTAAAAACGAATGTTTATTTTTATTTGAGCTCTTTTTACTATTATCGTTTTGTAAAAAATAATTGTGATAGGGTTTATGATATGTATTCAAACTAGTAGATCATGAATAACTCATTTTTACTTGATCGAAAATAAAATAAAGATAAGTAAAAAAAAATAACTTACCTAAAGGTAATTTTTTTTTTTCTCAATATTATACCTGTGTATAAAATATGTATATAAAACAACTTTATTTCAGAAACCTCTGAATGTACATTTCCCAATCATATTTTTTTGAGAAGGTAGGTACATGTCTCTCTGCGAATTTATTGACCATCATAATTGAACTTTACATGTATCACTTGCAAATACAATGTCAATAACACTCCTTTCCTCATATTAACGTGCCATACGGGCAGTATATTTTCGACGTCATTACCGGTACCTATTCGCATTTCCGCGTGGCTAACTAAAGGTTAATCCTCGATCAGGTACGAGTGTCGCGACGCGTGCCGACTACAACTTTAGCGTCCATAAACCGCTGTTAGAGGCTCATCTTTCTTTTTAACGAGCGTTGGGAATTGTTTATAGTTAAAAAAGGCACCAAGTCACAGAGTTGTTGAATTAACGACCGGGAATATTTATGTTTATCGTTCTGTCCGCCGCGGCTTGCGAGCGTTCGGTAGCGCCGGGATTCACTTAGATGATACTAACGGGACTAAAAGCGATCTGCGTTATTTAGTACATGTGTAGGTACTTACAGCTTGACGTTTCGGCCGTGTTGCAGTGGGCTATGGTCACAATAAACTATAATATTTGAAGTTGCGCACAACTAAAACTTCAAGTATTAATATACTAAGTATATGTATGTTTCTACGTATAATCCAACGCGTTTAATTTAAAATCTTCGATATCAATCACATCGACCTGTCCGCCATTTGTAATTGTAACCGCCCCAAACTTGGAACAAACGTCGGCCGTAGCTGGAATTACGCAATGCCCCATTTATTATTAAAGTCGATCATAAAATGCTTGAGTTACCGTTTCTATGGACGTTTAGTGTCGAACAATCGGCCGTAGTGTGAGTCAGCTGGCGCCGAGGACGGTCGAACTACGCCTACAAATCGGAAAATAACCCTAACTGTGTAAACCCACTTTATATCTGTTGAACACCGATCGATTGATTCGATCGGCTCGGTACAAGCATACGTACAAACATATTTACGCGGTACACCCTTGAAAAGTTAGGGGCAAACACACTGTTTATGTAGATAGCATCTATTTTTCCGAGCGTTCATTCGTTTCTACTACGTTTTGAGGGTCGGTCATGATAAATATTGTCATGACGCGTAACCTTGGGTCGGTTTTGAAGGAAGATGTACGGAAATTCCTTGGTAGAACAATTCATGTGATAATAACTAGGTAATGATAGATAAGTCATTACTTATGTATCAACGAAGGCGTTTACCTACGCAGAAATGTAAAACTACTTTAAGCGTACAAATTTAGCGCTACGAATTGTAAATTAACTATCGAATTTCAAGATAGATACAGGAATGTATTGCGTTAGTTATTAAATAAACAGCGTTCATTACATTTTAAGATCGTGAGTTAATTACAATAAAAACTGAATATTAATCATCTTTAAATTATATGCAATGTAAAATTGTTATATACCATTTATTAAAAACAATATATTCTATCTATATTTATCTATATATATATAATAATAATAAATTCGATAGATCTACTTTACTTATCCGAGAGTTAAACATACATTACTTGGTCTTGTACGGCCAATTTTAAAGGGAGACTCAATGACGTTCAAACCCTAAATACAATGAAAATACATTAAAAAGTTAATTTGAGAGAGAGTGTGTTATGGAAATACTGGTGTCTCTTTCGTACGTTGCATACCAAAATGGCGGCGACGCTTCTCGCGCACATCAGCTGTTTTTGACAGCCGTCCCCACCACAACACTGACTATTTATAAGTGGCTTTATTTATAAGTTGAATTAACCCCTATTTGTATTGCAAAGGTCCAACTAATCACAACATTTCTGTGTTCAAGCTAACGACTTTATAGGTAGCTGTTTATTCCATGTTAACGCCAAACGTGACGATAAGCGGCAATAACAATTACTCCACAAGCACGCCACGCTCCACTACGCTGTATAGCCAATTATTTACCTCACTCACGTAATTATTTAAAACGAATTTATAATTTCAAACCCATAGTAATCACTCACTAATACGCGCAACATACAAAATAGGCCTCTGATTAGACTCGTTTTATTCCGTGCGCGGTTTGTACAAGGAAACACCAACATTCAGCCCTCACAGATGGGACGAAGCCAGTTTCGCTCGAACCTTAATTAAATATTTTAATATATTCCCTTCATCCTTTCCGAGTATAACTTAGGTATTATCGTATACCGACGCGGAATGTTAAATTAAAGTGCTTATAGTACTTTAATACATGCGCCGCGTTCATATCGCTAGGAGAATTCCTTAGAGCTTTATTTGAACGGAACTGTTGTATAAAAACTTTAATGGTGGCACTAAAATCGCTGACCTACCTCAAAAAACGTGTGAAAACCCCTAAAACTGCGTGAAACAATTAAAACGTCATAAAAGCAGTGGTTCCCCATAAGCGTCGTAAGTCTGACTGGTTACTATGGGATGATAAACACGGCTCTCGTGCCAAACGTAAAAACAACTTTTGTTACCATTTTATGACAACAATTACGAGCTATAAAACGTGTAGCGATTATACTACGTAGCGATTCTTGTGGTCTCGCTGTCATCGCTCGCCGTGTGGCTACTTACTGGCGCTAATGCTCAAACGACTTATGTCCGACACCTGACTAACTAAAGTGCACTTTGTTTTACGGGCTATAGGGCACTAAATAGATTGTAAATAAAATCCGAAGATAAAACACAAGTTTACGAGGAAGGAGGGCAATGAATCTACGAGCCTCAACGGGCCTTGACTTCGTTCGTTAAGTATTTTTATAATTCGTCAATTGACGGTTTTTTTTACTATCTACGCTTTATAGTATCGCGGCGGGATGCGGTCACGTTGTGTAAGGTAAATACTGCTTATGGACGTTTTACGATTTCCCTTATGTTTGCTTTTATTTTCAGACGTTCATTGTGACCTATATTATGTGGAGTTTTATGACTATTCCGTCTTTCAAACTGCGGCTTTTCATTACCAACACAGTCAAGTATTGTTGTGACGGTTTATATGTTGGGAATCGTTTTATGATAGAATCACTTATGACGTAATCGGAAGTAACTTCAATAAGCAATATATGAGAACCATTTCGTATAAATATTATGTTGTAGCTTAAAGGAAATATCGGCCTAGTAAACATTCGGCTCAAACAACTCATTTTGCATTTTCCATAAAAAGTCGAGGGTAAGTTTTGGTAATGCGATTTACGCTTAATATGTTTTTTTATACAACTTTTATTTCGACTGATGGCTTCAAAAGACATTTTCATTAATTAAATGCATTAAAAAAGGATAAATCTTTGTAAAAAGCTTTTAGCTTTAGTGTCTTCTATTTCTGCCATTACTTAACTTTCTAAGAAAAGTTTGATGCATATCGAAAAGCTATTCTAAAGCTACAGCTTAGATAACGAGAACTAAACATACAAAGTAAATTCTATCTATAGAACGATCTTTTTTAAAATCGCCTGAGGGTAGAAATACATAGAGATCAAGTTATTTATACTCGTGTATGCTTTTGTACGGATAATCGCCAAAATGTATATATATTTTGGTCCCAACCGGCCGTACTTAACATTAACTCTCCGATCGTAGCTCCTTCAAAAGTGATTACATAATAATGGCGCCTGCATAAATAACCCTTAATAACATTACAGGCTTATTGTCAAAAGAGTCCTTTACAACCAGAAGGGTGCGTTTACAAAACCGTCTCTTTGAAATTTCGCGTGGAAATGCACCCAATTTGGACGATGGCAACAAGGGTTACAATTTGTGTTGATATTTGTTATCTAGCGGACCCATCGGTCGTACCGCCAACAAAAAAGATGGGAACGACCCACAGATATGGATGAAATGAGAAAAAAATACAATACTTCGGAAAACTATCACAGATGCGAGGATGATATCGGCCCACGCGGTGGTATGAGTTTGTGGGTACAGTTTGACCCGGGACGATTTATTAAACGGTAAACATGCCCACTCCTTGATCGAGAGTCAGTATCTAGAATTTGTGTAAATATTTTACATATATTACACTTAAATTCCACTATATGATAATAAATGCTTAAAAAAATTATTATATTTTATAACGGAGTGCAAATTCAGCCACATTATTTTTTTTTGTGTATTTGAATATATTTATTCGGTCAAAAAAGTTTACAAGAAACGTATTTCAGCTTTATTGACTGTAAAAGTTTGTGATTGTTAGGGCGACAGGCTAGCGACTTGTTACCACTTTTCCACAATTTTCCATCTAACCCAACCCAGTATTGTTGTTTCTGGCTGAATGTGATTAAAGGGGCCTGCTGCCTCTTTGACTCTGCCTACCCTTCGGGGATTATGGGCGTGATGTTATGTATATATGTATGTAAAAGTTTTCTAAAAAGTTAAAATAAGCAACTGGAAGTCGTATTTTTTTTTTATATTTTGGTTCCCTATCTAAATCAACACTTTGTACTAATTTTCAACCATTACATAAATCGCTTCTTAGAATCTTCGTAATATACACTCGTATAGTTATCTTATCATCAAATATGTAAGGTACCCTCTATGATTGCTCGCCGACACAAACCATGCCTCGCGTTCTCAACGCTAGCATTTCAATGTTTACTGCCCTTTGCAAACACCGTCTGCATGACATTTAATTTAATATCCATCGCGATATTTTACAAGACATCGCCGCGTCAACGTGGACTTTAAAGGGCAATGGAAGGCGAAGCCGCCAAAGTGCACATAAAAGTCATGTCCAAGTAATAAATAGTGGATTATTGTAATACACGCCTACGTTTTATCTATTCTAGGCGTTGTGGCTGCTCGAACTGTTTATGGGCTATTGTGGGTAATTAATGGGGTTTAATTGGTCATTTGGGCATTGAAAGCGTTGTCGGTATTTTGCGATGTCGCTTTGTTGAAAAATATATTATAGTTTTAGCGTTCATTTGGGTAAGGTATTTGATTTATTTTACTATAAAGAATATCTTATATGAATCTAACGTTAATAGATGTTTACGGCATAAATTAAAAAAAAGAGGGATTACTGACATTTTATCGCACAGCTTAAGATTATTTTATCGATAGTAGCGAAAAATTTCCGAAAGAGAAAATATTCATTATCAGATCTATAAAATATATTTCGATTCACCAACAACAAGTCTTATATTTTTAAACGGGGTAATATATACCCATGCTCCTATATTTGATGGTCGTACTATTGTACTCGTACGAATTTTGAAGGTCCAGAAGTATAAATACAGTTTCCATTCACGCCTTGCTTTGAGACCATAATCACTGAGCCGCCATTCTTATCCAACGAATTCCCACTTATTCCTACAAAGCCCCGAAAAAAGGCGAACAGTGAGATAAAATATTCCTAACAATATGGGGACACAATTTGCAAATATTACACCCTTATTTGCCGACGGTACTCGTTTCATATTCGCCTCGCGCCCCGCTATATTTTGAATGAGAGTCTCCAGACCTCATGTAGGCACTTACACCAAGCATACGTGGAACTGGTGGCGTAACGCTTCCGAGATACGTCACAAGGAAAACATTGTAATGCCTAAAAGATGTGCTGCTTAGATGGAAAATTTAGATTTAAGTACTGAAGAAGTTTGGGCAACATTTAGTTTTTATTGCTTTTTATGGCGACAATAACTAATTATAAATATTAGATTTCGGTATTATACAAAAGATAGAGGAGAAATAAAAATGTGATTATTTAGACAAATATAAATATCCGACGACATCACATACATTGATCTGACTCCGAGGTAAGTAGCTTAAGCACTTGTGTTACGGATATCATAATCAACTATGGTATTACAAATATATACATAAATGTTGGATATTAACACCCAGACAGAAAAAAAACACAAGTATTCATCACACGAATGTTTGACCTGGGTGGGGATCGAACCCACTCCATGACGCATGGGGTAGGATCACTATCGAATGCGCCATCGAGCCTGTCAGTTTCATATACGGAATGAATTATAACCGTTGGCTTAAAACATACGATTAGAAATTTTAATATGTATCTTTATTAGTAAAAGAAAATTAATGATATTAATTTACTGCTTTAATAGAAAATCAGACAATGTGTGATGAAAATTACAAAAATAGAACACACCTATTTTTTGGATGTGGAAAAAGCTGAGTAGGTATATATACTTATAAAAGTTCCTGTTAAACATACTTCAAATCGCTATCTTTAAAAAAATAAATGAAAGTCTATTCAATCGAAATAAATGACATTCCTTTGATGCCTGAAATAATTGACGCTCTCTTCTATCGCAGCCATCTTATTTCATTTAAGATCGAAACGAGAAACGGGGATAAAAGCTATGTATCGCCACGGGTATCGCCCCAGCCAGGTCAATACCTAAAATTATGTTCACTCCGTGCGTCTTACCAATAAACTACTGAAAAGTTTCCAGTGGCGGTAAACCATTTGAGGCTCCGGGCTCCAGGTCTTTGCGAGGCCCTTGTCTTTTGTAAAATCTATAATATGAATTAGTATATTTTAAATTTGAAAGACGAAAAATATAACATATAGTTGTAAATACATAAATACAATTACAATTTCGAAACACTTAGAGTATACACAAATAAAAAAATAATGAAAATCTTAAAAAATGCTTTTTACACTAAATACCGTTAAAAAAATGTTTTTTAACCAAGGGAAACCTGGAAAACTTTGGTCAGGTTATTATGCAAAAACACGAGGCCCAAAGCAAGGCAAGTGCAGAGGCCCCGGGCGGGGGCCCGGTTGCCACTCCCTAAGACCGCCACTGTTATCTCTATATAAAATGAAAAACTGAATTGAAAACCGCTGCATTCTACCAACGTTGGATGTTTCATATTTGGCGCGCGTACCAAATATTGCAAACGAGTCTCCGGACTATAGCGTAGTACTACCTATCTAGTTTTGCGAGTAAATACTAGAATACAAGTTTGCTACCGTTTAACTAACAATGGCGTGTGCTGACGTCACAGTAAAAAGGAGACATCAGTAAGTTAGAGCGTTAAAAACCTTAAGAACCTATTTAATAAGTCGGTTGCCTCACTTTGGCTATGAACCTGTACTAATAGATTTGTATATATTTATTAACATTATTGAAATTTGTTGAGGCCTATGTCTGTCAGTTGACGAAATGAATATTGAATTCAGATGCATATCATACTCCTCCTATCTATACTTATAATAAATCTGTAGAGAGGTCAATTCTGTACATGAAATATATTTTCAAAATAACTATCGGGGGGTGATTAGTGATCGATACTGATGCCAAAAATGCAATCAGTAAAATTTTTGTCTGTCTGTCTGTCTGTATGTTCCTTATAGAAACAAAAACTACTGGACGGATTTTAACGAAACTTGGTACAATTATTCTTCATACTCCTGGGCAGGTTATAGTATACTTTTCATCACGCTACAATTAATAGGAGCAGAGTAGTGAAGGGAAATGTTGGGAAAACGGGAGAAGTTACTAAATTTTTTAAGCTTCCGTCGCGTATGCAGCCTTAATGGTTAAAGTTACATAGAAATCATGTATGACGGAAATAGTCTTTATAATATTAACCATAAACGCGGGTGACAAATATTTTTTTTTAATACTAGAGAGCTACCATAACAGACCCTTTTAATGTTATTTAAAATAGATGACTGCCAAAAATACTTCCCCAGCAAGCGGTATCTCAGAAGTTGCCTAAACTAACGATAAGCTAAGCGGATCAATACGTACCTAACAGTTTATGAATTAACTAACAAAATTAATATTCATTATTAAAGTTTATTCTATTTATTTCTTTTATTTTTATTGTTCAAGTTTATTAACGATAAATTGTTATTAAGCCCGAGATGTCTCACTGCAATTCAGTCCTTCGGACGGTCAGATAACAATGCCTCTTACAAATATAGCATGGATTGTGGCGCTACGCAGAATATATTGAAGCGTAGGTAATATATTGTAATAAATAATCATGGATGTATAAAATAGTGTGGGCGTGATGAGGATTGGCTTATGAACTGAAGTCGGAAAATACGAGCATCTATTTACAGCTCTATGTATGTTTTTCATATACTCGTATTTCATACGTTTATTTTTTATATATTTAAACAAAATTTATTGACAAGATCAAGTATTTTTAGTTATGTACCTATACTATACTTGGAAATTTATTTAGTTATAAATCCTTTTAGAATAAATTTAGGTAATGTATCAACATAAGAGCATCCAAATGAATATTTGTCATAAATAAAAATGTACATCACCGCTCATTTTATTTAAAAACTCATTACTGAAGAAGGTAGTAAAGTCAAATTTGATTTTCTATCCGGTGTCAAGATATGATTACAGTAATAATTATTTATGTAACACATATCGACGGATTTTATTTTAGTCATAAGCGTTGCTTCTTTACAATGCCCAATCGACATTGGATTTAAATTGAAGATTCATAACAGTATATTTTCGTTTGTGTGCCACGACACTTTGTAACTTACAGATACTTATTGTCACAATAAAGTGATAGGGAATGAGATATTTCCACGTGCTCGGTAAAATGTGTTGAAAAATGTCGGGATTAAACCGGGCGTAAGTATTTTATGCACAAAAATTCCGTAGCCGATGGCCAAAACATGTATTTCTGTTATCAAGGAGACTCTGGCATTTGTTGAAGGGACACAAACTCGGTAAACTTATTAAGCCGTCAAGACCTCGCTCCAAGGAGAGATGTGCAAATAAACTTATCAACGGTATGAATATTTATGAAAAGATTTTCGCATGTAATTAATGCTTAAGAAGTAAGTTTTGCCAGAAATTTTATCTTGGGAAATAAAATGCATAATGTGTGGTCCTGCTTATTTCTGTTCGTGAGAAATCACCTTAACCTTCTGTGACTTGTTTATTTAAACTTTTGCTTATGGAAAAGTGTGATACGCTTACAAGATTACAGTTTATGTAAAGTAATTTCTTTTTAAATTTGTGAGTTAACCTTTCAAGAGCAAAAAATATAAGGTTATACATAGACTATAAACAAATAAGTATACATAATCAAATAAAAAAAATTCAGTCGAATTGAGAACCTCCTCCTTTTTTTTGAAGTCGGTTAAAAAGTAAGTAAAATTTAGGCATTTGTGTTGTAAGTATAGAAATGACAATCACGATGACAACTCGAAGCTTGAAACTTATGTTCCTACCTATTCAGGCAATGTATGTAATCCTTTAATGTACTTGCACAAGAGTGACAGCGTACACTTATGATTTATTTATAGCACGAAGAAAATTATAAAAAACACCACTTTAATAAAACCAATTATAAAAAAAAATTAAAATAAACTTCACGCCACTTAAAAAAAATACATATTAAGAAAATTCTAGTTACGTTCTTTACCCCTATTCTATAAGTTCCCTCTTATCCATAAACGTACCTCCTTACTCCCCAATATCAAAAACAGATTGCCTCACGCACATAGCTACATATACGCGACTCCGGACTCCGAAGAGGGAGAGTGCGCTAAATGTTGTCCACAAGTGCCTAGGGTCCGTCCCTCGCAAGTGCCGCATAACTTTATTTTGAGATTAACATAATTAGACGGCACTCGTAGCTTTAGGGTAAACAAGACCGCTGTTTGAGGAGCCGGTGGAATCCACTTGAGGAATTTCGGGATCCGGCACCCGAGGTTTGGGCACCAATTTTGGTAAAATTCATACAATGGCTAACTAGCTATTGTATAAAAGCGGCTAACTAACCAGTTAGCCGCTTTTATTAAAAATAAAATGATTTTCTTTTGAAAAACTTGTAAAAAAATTATATTTGATGGGGCAAGAATATAAGTAGGTATATTCTCCAGATTGTGTTTTATCTCTGGAAAATATGGTTCATATGAACATAACCTTTTAATTATTATTAATACCTAAATAGGATTTTGCATTTACATACATATTTGATAATTACTGGATCACCTTTATAAATTTAAATTGGATTAAAAAAGCCTAGTTATTTTGAGTGAAAATATTTATCGTTTGGCCACCATACAAACTCGGGTGATGTAATGATGTGGTAAATTACGTAATAGTAAATAACAGTCTTTGGTCCACCGTTTCCACAAGACGGGTGCCGAAACCATAAGCGCAATGAGTGGAACACCCCAACTCTGTCTCACTAGTTAGATGGTGTTTGAAAACAGGTGCTAATTAAACCTAATTAGGGGTGCGTTTAGTGTTGATGGCATGGTTAAAGGAGGGACGACGTGATGTAGTGGAGAGGCGGTGAAATAGACTGATTTATTGGAAGAATCTATTAGTATTCTCTGTACTAATTAAAGGTTAGTTAGGTGAAAGAAAATGAGACTTGGTCAAAACAATGCTTTACTAAATCGTTAGAGCTTGTTTCACATTAACTTTCTGCCTACATAATAACATGTAAATGTAGTAAATTTCCTTATTATATTAATCAAAAATAAAATTGGCTAGACGGCAAACAATAAAATAGTCCGTATTAGCGACCTTTACCTACACAATCACAAACCCTAACCAATACCCCGTTAATCACCTCTTAAGACAGTAACACCGTTGATTCATTAGTTTAACTCCCTGGCCAACATGTGAATTACATTTGCAATAATACCCTTGTACTATAAAATTGTGTACATTTTCATTTGACATAAAGGCTCGTTCGGAGTCAGATGGACCGGAACGCGACGCAAACGTCCTGACCCAGATCACACGACAGATACATATTTTACGGGCCATTTGATATTTTTGCTCAATGCGCCACTGTGCGTTGCGATTTTGAACGTACAATGGTAAATGAGACCTCAAATAAATGTTACTGTGATTTTTGATTAATTTATTAGGTATGTAAAATAATATAACGAAACGTATTTTAAACTGTTGATAGTTTTATAAATAAATAAATAAATATCCGACGACATCACATACATTGATCTGACTCCGAGGTAAGTAGCTTGAGAAATTGTTTTACGGATATCAGAATCAACAGTGGTATTACAAATATATACTTAAATATTGGATATTAACACCCAGACACAGAACAAACACAAGTATTCATCACACAAATGTTTGTCATGGGTGGGGATCGAACCCACAACTCTTGGCGCATGGGGCAGGGTCACTACCGCATGCGCCATCGAGCTTGTCAAAATTATATAATACTAGCTGTGTGTAAAAAGGCTACCTATATGCTAAATGACATATAGCATATAGCCATCCTCGATAAATGGGCTATCTAACACTGAAATCGGACCAGTAGTTCCAGAGATTAGCACGTTCAAGCGAACAAACAAACAAACTCTTTAGCTTTATAATATTATCATAGATAGTATTATAGATAATGCCTAGGTATTTTCCAAATTGAATAAGTATAATAGATACCCATATCTATTGACATTTCTAGTTTTAAAGCTAATTCTCTCAATAAAATTTAGGAATTTAGGAGGCAAAATATTGTTTTCTCATGCATTCCAAATTTAATTTAAAATCTTCATCCATTTGTACAATTAAGGCACTTTAAAAAAAATAAAGACACTTCATATTGTCTTAATACTGGCATAAAAAACGAAATTATGTTCCGTCCCCCTTATTAAATTTTAAACGTTTGAATTACTATGTAGCTACTTATTAAAAAAGAATACGACTTAACATCCCCAAAACGACAAAACTGTGGGCATCAGGTGTTTTAAACGGTTCCTTAAGGGTGGTATTATCCAGAACATATTTCCCAGACTGGGGTCGTGCAAGGAACGGCGTTGGATCCCATTTTGAATAAATTACATTGATTTTTTCTACCACGTTATGTACAAGTTTCCTGGCTGTAAAGGAGGCTTTTGCACTTTGCTGTTTTAAATATTATAGTTTTATCATGTAAGTACGTAGGTGTATCTATACTTCCGAATGTATGAAAGTAGTAAAAAAAGTATAGGGACTGTAGCTAATTAAATATACTTACTCCCAATATAATTAATCAGCATATTCTTTTATTACTTTATAGTTTCTCTGTTGTTTTTTCCTTTGTTATAAGAACAAATCGAGTGCCGTAATATTCCGTAGTGATAAGTTTATATCAATAAATGGTTCATAAACTAACTTTTTATTATACCTGTTTTGCGTAACAAACAGACTAGGTGAGTTCATTTCCAATGAAACAAATAAAATAGTTTTTAATACTCCAAGTACTTATATACATTTTATAAATTGTTTTATTATATTAATCTCTACATTTGTCTCTTTACTATGGCACAGATAGACCTATAGACGGTCATAATGAATCTATACGGCTTTCTCGTGGCCTAAGAAATCCAAAGCTAAAAATTTTGTATTTATTGCAAACTTTATCACAACCATTTATCTTATAACCTCTTTTCATGAAAAAAGTTTGGCATTAACTCGCTAAAGAGATAAAAAAAAATTGTTTTCCACATTGTTGTTTGAAAACGGGCATCTCACGAAAGAGAACAACCTAAAATTAATTTAAAGAAAGATAACAAGTCTCGACGCGGCCGTTCAAATTCGCCCGTTTGCCTCCAAGCATTGTATGGCGTTAGGCGAACTCGTTACAGGGTGAAAGAATGTCATAGCATCAACATAGAGTTCGGTATTTCTTTCAATTCGTGGCGACCTTTCGTCCGGGCTTTGACCGTGTCGAACACTGCGTCTAGACAGACTCTGTGCCCGCTCCTGGCGTCTGGTAAAGGCGTGGGGATATCTGACATTTTTCAACTAACATCTACAGATGCAAAACGAAACGAGATTGTGTAGATGCCGAAGGATTTTGGTAGCTCAGAATGTTCAGAAAATTCTAAAGACTGCCTAAAAATATTTTGTTTTCTAGTAAAGTATCGATGGTAGGTAGTACTCGATATGGTAAGAAAGATTAGAGATTTATATACTCCTTATATTGTGAATTTAGATTGATGCTTTAGGTAAGTATTAATTAAATGAGTTTCGTAAAGACATTTGGGTAGAAAAAATTGTAAACGTATTTAAATAGGTATAACGTATATAAGTACTACGATCTACTATGATTCGAAGTCACACATAAAAAAGTTATTTTTTACTTAGACTAGACCCTAGTTGATCTGGGATTTAGAACTAATGTGCCTACTGTATGCCTGCCTAGCGTGCAAAGTAATCCAATTTAATGCAATATTTGGCAAAAAAAACTAACTTAATACTCCTTAGACTCAGTCTGCCCCTTCGTTGATTGTACGTTTGAAATTTATTATTTTATCGTATGTAGGTATGGAGTATTGAAAAAAAAATCATTACTTTTTAAATAAAATATTTGACGCTAATATAATATTTCAAATACATTTACAACAAAATATAATTTAGGATTTTTTTCAATTTGTTTTGTTCATTTTTTTCAACTATGTTCTTAACTATACAGACAAACTCCCCGGCAGAAGCTAGTTCTACACAATCAATAAAGACAAAACACTAACCTACACTAACCCTCCAATGCAGCGTGTATGCATAAGGCACTTTATTTTATTTTACGAGCCGCTATCTGTATGAGATACGGCTAAATGTGTTATGTAATACGTTTAAATTGGACGGAGAAACATCGGCCGTTGACAGAGGGGTCGAGTAGTAGGACGAAATATGGAATTCTTATGGTCTGTTTTGCCTTTGAGAGTAGGAACAATTTGGTATCATTTGCATTTGCATTTATATCTTAGTAGAGAGGGCATATATCTAGGTATTAACCTGAAGTTTCTAAACTGAAAGTCACAAAATAATAAATTAAAACTTACTTGGATTCCTAAATAGCTTTGATTTTTTTAATAATATGTAAACTAAGTCCTTATCTAAGATTTCAGCTTTTACCTCTCAAAATTCTATTAAAATCCGTTTGATAATTAAGCTACTACATCGTTACAAACAGACACCATTACTTTTGTCTATGTAAAGGAACGCGAATGGATTTTCTCGTCATAATAAGGAAAACTAGTCGTGCCGAAATTACGCGTCTTGTAAAACTTTCGCTAATGAAATTTCTTTTTGTTTCAGATGTGAAATTTCGAGAGGCATTCCTCGCCGCGGATAAAGTAAGAGGTAAGATTCATTGACTAGGAAGAGGCAATGTAACTTTTCCTTTTAAAAATTTCTTTCGAAATTGTCTCGGAGAAACATCTTTCGTCTGAAATAACTGAAGGGCAGGTAGGTAGTACTCGTAGAATATCTCTTAATCGAGGCACAGGCCCGGCGAAGGATCGACATTAATCGGAGGCTTTACGAGGGGAATCTGAGCCGCAGACGAGGCACGCTCGCTCGACGTAGTAAACGGCAACGCTGCAGATAAAACGATAAGGTTTTATTAGAACTACGCTACCATTTTGTCGGCTGCGCAGGGTTTTTGTGTCAATTAACTTTGAATTTGATTGCTAAGCGCTTGGTATCTTAATGCTTGCTTATTTAATTTGTGATAAACTGACAAAAATTGATTCTGGTTAGGAACTTAACACTTAATAAATTCAATTGTTAACGATAATTACTTTAAGGCCCAAAATTAGTCATCGGTCTATGAAATGCAAGTTATTCTGACTATAAGGAATGAGAAAACCCAATAAGTACTTATCTACTTTTCTTAACTCAATTTTTTTGATTATTTTTTATTAAAGTAAAATAATTTCTATTTTATCAAGGTAATAAATACATAATTATAATATTTAACTGCTTACACTTATTGAATGATCCAAGTGAAGACAAATGCTTATTTCATATCTGTAATAATTCTGTATTAAGTACTTCGTGAAGCATAACCAACTCTGCCCGTATGCTACATATTCCTATATAGAAGGAAAAAGTAGCGCTGGAATCGAAGGAGTACGTCCAAACTGGAAATATAATTTTAAAGATGGCTGCCGCTCTCGACCTACCCTCCCCCCGCACTCTTCAGTCCGCACCCCGACGCAGCCTAAAATATTATGCACCCGAAAACCATTGTCTGTTGTCATGACAACGGCCCGCTCGATACCGCGGCCTCGCAGACGCACAATCAATGTTATAGTCATCTCGCTTACTCTCTAAGTGGTCAGATGCTGGATCCGGATTTGGGCGATCTTCGTTCTCGCGCAGCGATGGCTGAATGCCAGCATTGTAGGGTTAGCAGAAACACCACGTACCGTCGCTAGCGCTGTCTAGTTAGAAACCATTTTCGAACAAGAACCAAGATGATGTATGGACTTATGCAAATTAGGGTTAAGTTTTATGCAAACTGAATTGAGCTGACCTAATTTACTCTGAATGCAGACTTGCAAATTTTATCTTTTCTATTATGCATATTGCCTTATTACGTAAAACAGTTTCTGTAGATTTTTTAAATTTTATGCATATCAGATTGCATTAAAATCGATGCGCTTTCATCGCATCGAAGACGTATACGAAGTCTTAACTTCGTGTATAGTGTTATTAATAAAGAAATAAAATAACACCATACACTACCTACCTATGGAAGTGTATATTTAATTGCAGATACATACCTACGTACATACGTGACATGGTTATTATAATTATATTTTCGATGTGGTTTTCAACTCAGTTTTACTTCAAATTTGTACGAAAAACGACCACGAAGATTTTTATAAATGATAGTTACTTTGTGCTATTAAAATAGGTAATATCTAGCTAACTTTTTCACTAAGAATACAACACATTTATGTACATTACATTAACACTTCACTCACTGTACTAAACTGAAAACATGTCACTTCATCTGAACACACTAATGACTTTCGCTAAATTTAAGAATGATAGATGCACATCTTCAAAGCTACTGGGCAAATGTTCCCAAAATAAATGGAACAGTTACAGACCAAAATTAGAAAGTTACCATCCAGCCCTCTCATTGGTCGGTTACAAGTCCAAATATGTTTTACCTTAACAATAACTTTCTCTTTTTTGTTCCAATTCGTATTCTTCCTGGTCACCTCAACGCGGAAGGGATTGGAAACTTTCACCCCTGAAACAATACACTATTGTTCGCCCTTTCGGTGCTTTGAGTTTTATGACAGAACAAAAATGTTAAAAAATTCAAGCATTATCTTTGGAGGAAGGTGCTCCCAAATTCTTTTATGTAGGTCTCGTATTGTGAGCCACAATATTTTTGTAACAAAAACCAAGTTAATTGGTATAGGTGATATCTCTTTACAATTATTTAGTACCAACACGTTACATCGTGTTTTTATTTAATTTATTTAAAAGCTTTTACTCCTATAAAATTATGGCCACCTAATAAAAAATATCAATCGCTTATAAATAAAAAGGTATTTTTCAGTGATAAATATACTACAGTTTTGATATTTAGAAGATTATAAAAGCATATTTTTATCACTTAGATCAGTTGACTTAAAAAGTCTTACATCTTCAATAAATAGGACTTCTAGTACATATTAAAGATTATCCATAAATTATCTCCTTTTCTATATTATTCTTCGGCGTATCATTATCATGATCTCCTATAATATTTCCATATTATTGTCCATTTCGTCCTCTGATAGCTTTCAGATGACTGTGCTTGCGACTCCAAAGCTCTCTCGCATGTCATATTCACGAAGTCCAGCCGTTATTACACAGATGGCGTTAATGTCGTTTTATAAAAAAAAGACATTTAGCAACTTTAAATGTGTTAATTTTATTTAAATTGTATAAGGTTAAATTTAAATATAAGTGTTTAATCCTGTACTTTGCTTGGCATTTGGATTTATTTATTTTAAGTACCTATGTAGACATTTATGTTTAAAACAGATTTGGTGCTACCCAAAAGGGTTTATAGGTATGTCTGTGTAGAAAATGAAATTACAAAATGTCTTTGCATAGAAAAAAATATATTATAAATTTAAACTTTATAAGCAAGTTCGATTCAGATATTTTTCTGATCTGATCTGATCTTGCAATTTTTTTGCGTTTTTCTTGCATATCAAAACCACACCAGACATTTTAGAAATTTATAGGTATCTCTCGTATGATGTCTTATTTTCAGTTTTGAATTGATGGAAATTCATCTCTATAATTCTGTACGTTAATTTTCTTATATTTCAGTTCACAAAATAGGATCGAACCTATTTTGCTTAACATTCTTGATTATCATATCATTTTCTTAATTACCATATTGTATTCATAATTTTCCAGTCTATAAGCTTTAGACTTCTTTTGTCTTTTCATCATACTTACGTATTTATTTCAAGTTACTGTAGGTTTCTCGACAGGAACAGCTCCGGCTCAAAATTATAGATTATTATGATTATAATCAGTAATTTACTGAAGTAGTAGAATTACAGCGATTTAGTAAGTACTTCAAATTTACAAGTACTAGGAAAGTGGCGTGACGTTTAGTTAGTTAGTAAGTACTTCAAATTTATGTTCCTTTCGATATGATATAAAATTACCTTCCAATATAAGTGTTTTTTTAGAAGCTAAGATAAATATTGTACCTATCATATTTTTGTCATTATATAAAACCATAAATTATAACTGAATTATATAATGGTTAAAGAACAAAGCTATTTAAGCTTTATTTCATAAAGCTTTGTTCTTTAGTTTAATTCAGTCGATGTAAGCTATCTCTGTGATGGTTATTTTAAAAAAATCTTTTAAAGTTCATATTGCAACTACTATCTCAACTGTGCAATTATAAAATAGAGAATGAATATTAAATAACATATTTTTCAAATAAGATAAAATGCTAATGTAATCCTATGTAGAATAGTAATTAAGTTATCTATGAGACATAAAGCCTAGTCTATATGTTCTAACAGACAGGGCGAAATAAAACCATTTGTATTGTTAGTCTTTATTTATTTTCAGCATCCAACAACTGCATTGCTAAATATGGCAAAATAATCAGTCATAAAATTTAGATTACACATAGAAATAAGATATGGTCACATAATGTAATATAAATAAACTCCTCAATATTTTACATTATTAACAGTCAACTGCAATACCAAATTTGCAGAACATATAAAAAACAATGTGTTACAATAGCCAAATAAGTCATACAATATACCATGAAAAAAACTTAATTTTTTTCATTTACACAAGTACTTATATAATTGTATATAGCTAATAATAAAAAAATATATGTATAAATGTAAGGTACACTTGAACATGGGAAAATACAATCATAGAAGAAAACCATCGAACAGAAATCTTCATGAAGATCTTCAATTGCAGTCAAGTGTCATCTTCTGTTACGTATACTGAAGGTATACCGGAAAGAATGAGGCACTCAGGATACATTCAGTATACGTACAGAAGGCGACGCATTATCTTCTCTTCTGTTCTTCGACGGCGTCTTCTAGAAGAAAGTACCTGGAAAACTGAAGATTACATTTTAAAATCTTAACACTGACCACCATATTAAAAATGTTTGAGTTTTTAATAACTAAGTGATTGACTGCTAAAAATGTAAAAACCTTTAAAAAAAATGTTGAGAAGGGTATTTCTTGCTAAAAATGGTAAAAGATCAGATAGAATAGTTTACGATTCAAAAGCAGCAGTTTCACACCACATCGAGGTCCCTTCCAATATCTTAAAAGCTCACCGCCCGCCGTAACGCCAGACCCGGACCCGCTCCTCAGGGAACACCATCTATAAAATAAAGCAACCGATTTATAACACGCCTGGGTTTTCAAGCGAAAAGGGTAACACTGATAGCACATAAGTTCCGCTATCGAAATGCCTCCGACGAAGCCGGTGAAGTTATGTACGATCGTAAATAAGATACTGCAAGACAAAATTGTTTTTAGAAATTTTAGAACCATTGTTATATTGTCGCGAAACAATCTATTGTTCACAGAGACCAATGAGAGTTCGTGGATGATCGCAAAACACGCGATTGGTTTGCAAAAATAATTTTCGCAACCGTCCGAGCCGGTAGCGAGTGTTTTATTTTTTACTATCTCCACAGCGACAATCGCACGAGGCTTTTGTCCGCGAACCTTTGTTGCACATAAAGGATAAATTACAAAAGCTTCGGACCACCACTCGTAAAGATAACTAAAGAATTCCGAGCCTGCTTGCGTCCGGATGAATAGACCGACGTGAAAGGGCACAAGGGTGCATTATATTCGTAATTTACGACGCGGCGATACACCGGGCTTGGCTACGCAGCGTCGAGCGTCCGAGAGCGCGGTGTGATAAAGCACGTGACTTACCGGTCAGCTGTTCTCGTGGTCCGATGTGTAAACATTGAAGTATGGCTGGTGTCGCGCTGGGAGCGTGTGGCCGGGGTCGCCGTGGCCGGGCGTCTGACAGTCTGGGCGGCGGGGCGCGCTCCTGCCATCGATTGCCGCCCTCGCGGCGCGCGCCGACACACCACTACTAATCCCGATGCAAGATTTTCATTACATACCGTGATCGTCGTTATTTGCACCCCGTAATGTTTTTTGATAGTTTGCTTAGGCTCGCCACCGGCTCGGTTATCTAAACGTATAATTTTATGCTCGTCGTCTAGATAAATGTGTATCTTGTGTGGTCTCTGATAAAAAAGTCGATATTAAGCGGGGACGTGGCCTGCGCCACCTGTTCCTGTACGCTTGGAAATTAGCATTTTGCAGCGCCTCCCTCCGCTTTTTCAGTAAATCATCCTCTTAATATCATAAACCGATATGAATAATTACATAAACTTAGTCTTATATGGTTACAGAGTTTCTTTAAAATTGACTTTCTCGTCAATTACGACTACCTATTATTTCATATACATACGTACATTTTGAAAGCAAGGAAAATGCTATCTTTGTATTATGAAGAGTGTTTGGTAAATCTAAAAATTGCTTTAGCATTCATAGCAAAATTCAGACTGTTCTGGACAATAGATTTCCATTTTTTTTCTCTAGAAAATTATTAAGACAGCATCGTGTATCGGTAACTTTTCTCAGTATCGGACGTACGGAGTATTTTCCTTATATTATTTAGGCAGCGCAAAATTGCCTTTTCCAGAGCGTAGTAACGATTTCATTTTAAAAAGATGGCCATAATGTTTGAGTTTATATGGGCCCGGGGCGTGCGCGAAATGTGACCAAAGAGCGAAGATAGGCGTCTACTGCTCTGGGCTCTATATTACACAGTTTACGTACAAAAATGCTATTTTTATCGGCGTATATGTGCTATAATTTACTTAGATAAAACAAAGACCTCATGTTTTGTTACTTTTATAAAAAAATATATCTAAAAATACATGCTTTTTCACAGATTATTTCATTTATTGTATACCTATATTATTTATCAACTTTTTGTAACCAATTGTTGTTAATATACCAATGTATTAATTTCAAATTTTGTAAGCTTTATGAAACCTACATACTAATATGGGTTGCTAAGATGGTAGTGAAAAATATGCAACTCGTTATGTTTGGAAGAGTATTTCCAGTTTTCTATCATGAAATAAAGCATTTGATTCTACAAACGCTTAGACTGAATGTTAGAAGACTGACTAAAGTCTAATAAGTTTTTTTTTAATTTTAGACAATATTAAGGTACAAATAAGATACTAGATAAGAAATTAATCTAATAATCAATTCGTGGCATAAAACTTACTACACATACATACGTCGACTCTTGACATTAACCACCTACCTTTTTATAAGCGTGTACAGTTGTCTACAAAAAGGCCGCCGTTTTCTAGAACTAACATGATTAAGCCAAGACTATTTGGGCTCGGATGTACCTGTGCAAACGGTTCCCGGGGCCATTTGTAAAATAACTAGGGACGTTGGGCCCGCTTATGTTTTCACGGGAAAATTACAGAAAATGTAACGCCGCTTTCCTAGATCCTCGTTTTGCTGAAATTGTAACTTAATTTTTTTCTCTGTTAAGCACAGAATTGTACTAAAGTTGGGTAGGTTTAACTAGATTAAGGTTTGTGTAATTAAGTTTAAAACGAAGGTTTTCGTTTAGGTTCCGTACGTTTGTTAGTTAAAAGATATTTAATTTATTGTGATGTTTCGTGTGCTATATTTCGGTAGGTATTCTCTCATTCTAATAATGAAAAGCCCTTGTGTGAAGAATTGTAAGATTACGAATAAACATTTTCTGTATACGTATTAAGTTCATGTAGTTTTTATTCAGTGATTCATAGATTTTAATGATAAATAATCTGAATGATCAATGTAAAGTTTTAAATTACCAGTTGATTAAAAATACCATAATTGTAACATAAAAAGATAACTACTTCAACACATTTTACTTTAATCTACTTAAGCATTTCTAGCTATAGGAATAGAAAAATCAGTTTATAGTAAGAAAAACAATTTACGATTCAATTATGACAATTAGAATAGAAAATAGAGCAAACTTACATATTCAACTGGATAACAGCGGAGTGCTTAATTTTTTTGGCCTAAGTGTACTACAGCTAATAGTACTTGTTTAAAAAATGACACGTACTCCATCATACATAATATAACTGCATAAAAGCTGTGAAATACATCCGTTTATCATCCTTTGAATGCCACAAAAAAAAAATTTAAGTGATTTTATTATTCCTTTGAGAACTAAGTACTTCTGATTGCAAAATTCCTATACCAACACAGTTTCTACCGAAAATATTCCCTCAAAAAATTACCACTTTTACCAAACAATAATTTGATCAACACTAAGGTTCGCAAGTTGGGAGCAGAATGCATGGCTAACTGCGAAACCATTCCACGAGGGGTGTGTTCACAATAGAAAAAGCGGGGAGGGACCATGCCCCCGGCAAAAAACCGATGATTTATCTATATAGCCGTGACTTCTAATAGCAATAATGGGTGGATGATGGTGTGTGTGTATGCAGGGTGCACGCAAAGCGAAGCCAAGCTCTTTGGTTTCCTAAAATACTAATATTCATTGACCGCATGCACTTGTTAGTATGTCTTAATTTTGTATTATCTATTTTTATAATTTTTGCAAAATTTTTATTACTTAATATTGGCATTTTATTCGGTTTTAATAAGAATGTTTTTTTTGGAATGGATAAGCTTAAACTAACGTTTACATAGATTATATTCAGATATGCAATGACATAGCAGAGATAACGATAAAGGTCAATCGTTGATGATATTTCCTTATAAGAGAAATGTAAGGCTCTAAATATTATTTGCAGTTTAGACTTACTTTATCAGACATTTTGCAGACTAACCGCTCTGTACAGAGAACTTATTTTATTTTCTTATCTATTTTCTATGCAAATTCGATATTCATAGGCTACATAAATAAATAACTAGCAATTTAATTAACACATAGCGCTTATCGCACCAATCACATTTTATTACGTTGGTCCTTCATTAAAATACTCGGTGGCTACGTATATAGGTCGAATAATGAATAGATACTGGACAGTCTTATTCACTTGGGAACTAGTTTGTATGATACCTTTGATAGAGACCTTTCACTGTTAATGCATTTTCATTTGCATGAAACACTGTTATATCTAATAAATCTACTTATATTACTAACTAATAAGATGTAGGTAGTACTAAAATGTCTTATTACCAAAGTACATAGGTACGTATTTAAAATAAACTTATATTTAATATAAATACATGTTAAATTTATTACATATACAAACTACGTACAGTATTATATGTTATGTTGTATTATTTATTTTAACTTCATTTTATGAAAAAAAAAACATGATATTTAACACAAGTTAAATGGACTTTGATACATTTGAATTCAATACATACAAAATATTCAAATATTTTTGTTCTAAAAATAGCTAGAACTTTCGAAGCAAAGACTGGACGCTTTTCAATCCCCTCCGTGTCACAATGAGTCATGCAATTAGAATGAAATAGTCAATTAATTGAAATTGTCGACGTTTAATGAACGTTTACAGCTATGAGGCTTTGTTGTAATCCTTTTTATGCCTCACAAGGTGAAACAATTTCACGAAATAAAAGCTGGGAATTTTTTTTCTCTATTTTATATACTTACTATTTGAATTGCATACATATAATATTTTATAAAAATCATGCCAATAGGAAATAGAAAGTGATTACCTGATGCAACTGACTATTTGCAAATAGAAGTTAAAATACGATTCTAAGATAATTATAGAATATCATCAATTCAAGTAGCTTGAACTACGTATATTATCTGTCAAGGCGTAACATTAATTTTATTTTAGAATTCATTGAAAATTGTACTTTAATGGTAAAAATAGCGGTGGTAGCTCAATGGTAAGGACACGCTCCTCTTAACCGAGGAGTGCGGGTTCAAACCCGGGCACGCACCTCTAGATTTTTTAAGTCTATGTACGTAATTATACCACTAGCTCGACGATGAAGGAAAACATCGTGATGAAACCTGCAAATTCAAACCACTTTGGATTTGTAACCATGATCCAAAAATTATCTAGTTCCCCTATCTTAGGGTTACGAAGGTCAGATCGGCAGTCGCTTCAATGTTATTACCAGACTCGCTAAATCCTGGATCATGGTCTAAGCGGACCCCGTCTAAAACATGGGACATAACGCTAGGAAGATGATGAATGGTAAAAATACATAAATTAACGAGTCATGGAAAGCGCCACTAAATAAAAATACTTTATTAATACATACACTTGCAAAAAAAGCAGTCTCTGATAACAAAAGCCGAACCTTCGTCAGCTCTCAAAAGGCCAAAACGCCACATTCTTCCGATAAGACACATCTAAGTACTTATAGACGTGTCGATGATGACATAGATATAGGCAGCATGGTGGCGCCTAACTGCCGATTAGGGAGCCATATCAGCGTCATAACTCAAATCGTTAGCGTCTGGGAGAGTGCTCTGGATAACATTTGTTTTATGAATACTTTCTCATTAGGTGATTTTTCTAGTCTTCATTCAATTGTTTATTATTGTGGTTGTTAAGGAACTAAATTGGAAAGCAATTGAATGGGAAATGCTAGGTAAATAATAAAGGCAATAAAAAAGTTAAGCTTTAAACACTTTAACTTTAGTGCAACTTGAAAACTGTTGAAGTTTGGATACAGCTGTGACTTGAAATAAACGTAACTCAACATTAATAAGATTAAGGAGCTAAAATATCTAATTATATTTTGCAAAAAAAACAATGAATTAAAAACCTTCACATCTAGATATAGGTAGATTTTTATATATTAATATAAAAATGCATACATACCTATACATTAATATGAGTAAATTCTAATAAGAAAATGTTTGTTGTCTACAAAGCTGTTCTAACTAAAGAATGATATCTTAACGACTCTTTGTTTACCTTAATCTTAAAAAAATACGTTATACATTACGTAAAAATAGTGTATAGAATTTCAATAATACATACATTTAATATGCGTACCATGTATAATCAAATCCGTTACAAACAAAGTTTACATTCAGCGATTATTTATTTAAGCAGACAAACAAACGACCTTTGGCACCGCATTATTTTAGCTGCACATGTTATTAAAATTTACGTCACGTCCAAATAAAGAATGGCTTCCGAAATGTAAATGAATTCCGCCATTGCCTATTCTAGAGGGTAATGTTCCGCTGACGGAGATCGAACCTCGGACCACCGCCCACGACGCATTGTCTACGTACCTCCTGGACCTAATGGCATGGAACGACTTGTTTGACAGCGACATTTGTTTGTTTTGCGGTCTGGGTATTGGGTAATGTACAGCCAAAATTGAATACTAAATACCTCTGCATTGATATAAACATTGTGAAATAGGAGATGCGCCTCTTTTGCATGTCTAACGTCTTTTAAATAACCTTGTCGGTATGCAATCGCTATACAGATAATATATTACAAGTAGATGTTGTTGGTAAATATTCATAAAGTCTAATCTGGTATTATGAATACTTGCTTTACGACAATCTCTCGTACACCACTGAGTACCTACTAATATTAGCTCAGGCGTATCTATATCAAACTAATGACAATTTCTAGCATTAGGTACTGTCCATGTTCCATGTTGGTCTGGGACTTAAAAATAATGTGCCAACTGAGGTTCTGCCTAGCATGTCGTAAAAGGCGACTAATAGTATATGGGGTTTTGGGTGTGTGATTGTGTAGGCGACAAAACTTGTCACTACAGTCTTATTTTTGTCTAAATGTAGTTAAAGGGGCCTGCTGCCCCTTGACTCTGCCTACCCCTTCGGGGATAATGGGCGTGATGTTATGTATATATTATGTATGTAGGTACACACCAATAATAAAAAAAATCTGCTCCATTCTTTTTGTTTTTTCCAAATTGAAGCACAAGAGTTTTAATTAAATTATTAATATGCCGTTAATTTACACTTTTGGAATGCTAAATATTACAAAAAATAAAGATTTTACACAATGGATTCGAACTCGAATTCGAGTCTGTCTTTCCTCTCGAGTATTCTGCAAGCACGCAAAAACCTCTAAAGATATCCCTAGCTACATCGCAAGCCATGTCTAATGAAAGATAGTAAATTGTATCAACTCGAAAAAGACAAACCCCACAGGAATGTTATAAACCAATTAAGACCTCTGATTGCAATGTTTCATTACGTTCCCAAAACCGACAGTCACAAATTTATGAATTATTAATAACTGGAAGAAGTCAACCAACGGATAATTCTGTCATCCACGAGATTCAGAAATTACCGACGTGTCATCCAACGAAAATACGGTCGTTAGCCGTCATATACCGCGTCACCGCCAAACGCAACTAAGTGAAACTTTTGTTGCATGTAAATGTCTACGTGGACTATAAAAGTCGCTATAAACGTGTTTAATTTTTTCTCACCACTAACGCTCCCAATAAATAAAGCGTTAAGGAGATACAATGTGTTAACTCATACTCGCGGAATTTTACAAGCGCGATCCGAGGCCCTTTGATGTGGGGCTGCGCTTGCGCCGGGCCCGCCGCCCGTAAATCGACGTCGCGTAATTGCTCCCAGAGACGCCGTAATTCTGCCAGGTTTGAATTACGGACGGACGTCGATATTGGTAATTTATACGCACCCTGTATAGGGTATTAGCGTATTAAAACGTGAGTGTTTATGCGTTTCCCACGCGGGGGTGGACGGCCCGGTCCTTCGTGACTGACACGGGTTACTTTTTAATCGAAAATGTTCGTGACTAATGTTTTGATTATGGAGCCATTGGACGACTCCACCGTTCCTGGGGACATATTGTCATAGCGTTACCTATTACATAGCGACATCAATATTATTGACAATTGTTACAATACTAATAACAACATAACCTTTATTAAAGTCTCTACATAATCAGTCGTGGCGAAAGTCTTGAGATTTCCATTTACAGATATCAGTCATATAAAAATGTCAGACCCTACGATGCACATGTGCATATGAGTATGTTTTAACAGACCAAATTGTAAACGAGGCACGAGCAAAAGCAAAGTAGTACCTACATCAAAAAAAAATTAAAACTTAGGTATTAGAATAGGTCAGATAAGTACCTATTAATTTAGGCACTTGACAAATATGTATTTGAAATCAATCCTCATTTAACTTTAAGTAAATAATAAAGTTATAACGAATATATATAAAAAATTAGAAGCAATAGCAAGTTCATTTATCTAATAAACATTCTTATTTAATTTCCTTGCGGAGATCAAAGTTAAACAAAAAAGATAATAACTCAAATTCACACACTTTTATAATTACAATGTAATTATATTTAATCGCGGATTGCAAGTCATAAAAAGATATCTTACCGGATTCCTTTTCTGCATTATTTCATTAATTGACTATAAAACAAAGTAGTGATGAGAGTTAGGTATTTAGATTGATGTTAGGTACATTCTAAACAATATAAGTAAGTAACTTTATCTCACAGAAAATAGTGTGGGTACTTTGTATTCATAAAAACACATGCGTTGTAAAGATAATACTACATTATTAATATTTTACACGTGTTTTATATAGGACTCTACATATTCATACTTTAAATCAATTATTAGGGTAACCAATTTATACTTTATGTGTTAAATAATTCGTCATCTGATTTAAAAACAAATAGATAATTACCTACATACTTAGATATTTTAGTTTATAAATTATCAATAATGTAGGTCTACAAATTATGAAACTACTAGGAACACTGTATCAATATGGGTAGTAAAAATAAAATGTATAAGTATAGATATGAATGTTCAAAAATAGTGAAGTAATTTCATACTTATTTATTATTTGAACTTCTACAATTTGAAATACTAAATAATTACTCTTATTAGATATTATATAGATTATGCTTAGGTATTTGAATTAGGCACCTACTTACATACATTTTTTATGAAGTAGAATCACAAAATTAGTTAAAAACTACGGTTAAATTCTGATATAAAAATAAATTGTAACATAAATAATACAGATATAACTCATATAGTATTGTATAAAATATATACACTTACCTTCTGACAACAACCGGCTAAGCGACTCGATATTTTCACAAATTACAAAGACAACTACAACAATGAACGTCCAGGAAACTTTAAAACGTTAAAAAAACGATTATTTTATTGAAAAAACACAGAAAATACAGCATTTTCATCGGAACAGCTAAATATCTGTGACATTTAGGCCTAATCACAACAAAAGTGACGGCGGGAGGCCGCCGGCGGCCATCTTGTGGCGCTGCCGTCGCCTCGCGCCGCGCGCTCATTGGCCGGGTGACGTCACAGGCGCCATGACACTCAACCATTCCTACCCGAGCTGCAAACACAACAGCACCACCGCGTTAATGTAAAAAGAACCTTATTCCGTCGATATAAAGGCTGTAGCGTCAGTCAAACGATTATTTGCATCGCAGTACGCGCCTATGCTAGTCGGTCCGCATTCTTGCGTTCCGAATTATCGTTTTGGAAGCTTTTAGGATGCACCCTAATCGGACAGGGGAGCTTTAAGTTGGCAGTGAGTCGGATGGGTTGAGAGATTTTAATTGGCTGCTGATTTTTGTCGTCTACTTGGGAAGACTTTGAAATAAGCTGCGTCATTGAAGCTTTATGGAATACTTACTGATAAATTTTTGCCAGCTTTTTCGGAGTGCAGTTTGCTGGCAATAATTATGTAGGCATTTAATTTTATTATTAAATGTGAAAATAGTTGTCAACGTATGAACAAATAAAAGTTATATTCAAGCTCGTTTTAGAGAGATTAAGTAAAATCAAACAATTCAATAATTATAACTAATAAGAGATCACTACCTAAGATATCAGATAGTATGTATTAAATCGTTATTAAAATTATTAGGTATCATATTTAATTAGTTAGGATAAGAATATAAGCCACTCATCTGTATGTAAATCATAATATCTAAAGCGGTTTTTCAAGTAGTTTACATAATTTTTTGATATGCGGATTTCTCTACTTAGGTAGGTGCACTCTATTTATTAAGGTTTATTAAGTTACATACTTATATAATTACAAAGTACATATAAATTAACTATCTATATACCTACATATTTTCCTGAATCATAAGTAATAAGTATAATAGCGAAAATACTTTTTAAGTAAATTCATGAAGTATAAATTAGTTTCTAATTTTCTTTTCAAAACATACGTTTTTATGTCTGAGGTAGGGGAAAGGTGGGGAAACACGAACGCTGGGGAATCCCGAACGCATCAGTTCTGCTATGTTAGAAGGAGAGGGCAATATATTGTGTGTAGGCACTTCAAACATCACGCCACTCTTAGTGCCAGGTAGCGACGCAACACGATCGGGCGCACGTGTGGGTCAAGGTATGATTTTTTTAATTTTTTATGTGTATTTGATGTAATTTTTGCGTAAAAAGAACTCGATGTAACTTTATTTATATGAATAGTATAAAATACAACGTATGTGTGCTATAATACTCACAATCTAAGCTTCCGATGGCAGAACAGCTAAAGGCATACGTAGACATAACCTATGTTATTTTATTACATTTTTGTATTATGATACTGTCGGGCAATGGCGAACGGACCGTGGCGGGTAATCCCGAACGTTCGGGATTTCCCCTCCTATATTTTAATGATGAGAGATAAATTTGTATATAATTTTTATTTTATTTGTTTTAGATGCCTCGAAATTATATTAGGAAAACAGAAACAAAATATAATTTAGAAAATCTCAAAAAAGCAATCGAAGATGTAAAAACAAAGAAATTAAGTCTTGGAAAAGCTTCACAGATTTATTCGGTGCCAAAAACCACAATTTATGACCATTTGAAAAAGGATGTAACAAAAGTACCTAAAACTGGCAGAAAGTCAATATTTTCTGAAGCGCAGGAGTTGGAACTTGAAGACTATATTATTAAATGTAGTAAACTATTTTATGGATTGACGATTAAAAAAGTTCGCAAGATAGTTTTCCAATTTGCAGAGCGTAACAAACTGCCTAATAAAGACTGATTATAGATGATTAATGTTAGTTCGTAATTACCCCCTATGCTGTTCGTAGTTACCCGACCCTTGTCGGGTAAACCCGAATGCTAAGGTTTTTGTGTTTTGTTTAAAATTTGAACTTTTATTAAAAATATGTAAATGTTTATTCTTAAAGTTGTTACTTAAATAGTTTATCTTGATTGTAATATGAAAAATTAAAGTGTATGTCATATATTTTCTGATTTATTTCAATTTTCTCTTAGGTGTTCGTGATTACCCCACTTTCCCCTACATATTTGAAAGGAAAATACTTTTTTTCATCAATTCCAACCTTAATAGGACCTACAGGTATTGTTTTTTTTTTTCATGATTGTATTCATATAAGACTTCAAACCATTTAATAGTTTCAGCACTATAATACAGAGTCACACTAAAATTCCTCTCTAAAACAGTACACTCTACCATAAAAAAGCAACTTCATAGCTGAGCTAAATAATTGCAAGCTAAATTTTCATTTCCCAAGCATAGAATACGTCGACAGGTAATTTTGCAACTAAACATACACGTTCCACCGGCTTTCATTAACTTTTATCAATTACAAATAACTACAGCAAGAACTCCGAGCAAGATGTTAATACTTATTTATAATGTACCGTTTTGTTGTACATGCTCTCACAGCAGGAGTCTCGTTTCCATAAGTGCTGGCTATAAAGACGTAATGTTTTGTTATAAACACTAATAACTAGTTTCTTTACTAATTACCCAATAGTCAAGTAGATATAAAGTGTACAACTATAGATTTTGTATGTTTAGTTTAGTTTATAAATGCTATCTAATAAAAACATTAAGGAGTTACCTCGCTCCTTAATGCTTTTTTATTAGATAGCATTTTTTATAGAAATACTGGGGTATATGTAGGTTATTAGCTAGGTACTATATAATTAATATCATTATTAGGTAATTACAACTTCAAATTCATTGATACTAAAATAAAAGTAAGATTTTGGTTGTTTTGGAGTTCGTCACGTACCGACAATGTGCAAGAAATGTTAAATTTTACCTTTTTTTTAATTTTAACTACTGTCTAATTAAATTTTAAGTCAAAATACTGCAGACATCTTTACATAGTATCAAACAAAGTCGCCGCCTGTCTGTTCGTTTACATCTATTAAACTACACAAGGGACGAAGATGCGGTTTTCACCAATAGAAAGACTAATTCAAGAGGAAGGTTTATATGTCGTATAGTTTTATATTGTTTTGTGCTCACCACGCGAAGCCGGGGCGGGTCGCTAGTATCTAATAGGTAAAAACAATATGTATCAACTAGACAATGCCGAAAATCCATCTTCTTTTAAAACACTTTATCGGCAAACACGAGGTTTCTTTTTATAACAAATTGGCATACTTGCCTCATAGAAAGTAAATGATTTTCTTTGTCACTATGAATACTTATACAAAAGCTAGTAATTAAACCGAGAATTTTGAATTGCATTTATAAATCTTTTTGAATTGCATGGATGTTACATTTTGGCTGTTCATTAGTTTGCAATTCACTCTTGCGAAGTTTAAAACATATTATTTTGAGCATGCTAACACAATAAATTACAAAAATATTACAATATGTTATATGTCTTTTAAAAAGCATTCAGAAGATTTGTGACTTTGTTTTCTTTTAGGTATTTCTGACTATATAATAGGTATTTACCAAAAAAAAATTAAAAAATGAGAATATGCAAAAGCGCATATTTTTATTCTCGATTGACTTTTTATATCAACACGGACGTATAATATTATGTATAATCCTTCCATTACATTGCAAGACTATCTTGGATTCAAAAAGTCATTCCGACGGGAAAGTTTAAACAATTAAAGCGGATCTCGCGAAGTTAGCTAGTTTATTTTCATCTCACCCCATCGGAACTCACCCCTTATTCAAATGAAATCTCTGTCTGGGATGATACACTTAGGTATACATATAATGCACCAAAGATATTTTGTTTATCTTTCTAATGGGTTGGCAGTATTTTCAAAACATTGTCAATTACAAGTTTTAATTAACGTTTCTAATTTTTGCGGTCGTTTTCTTCCTTCTTCTGGAAATGTAAGTGTATGCACATATATATCAATAGTTAATCCGTATTTGAGGTGTACCTAATCAACAAATTATAATACTGTGAAAGATAAAAAAATTTGGAATGTATTTAGTGTTTGGCAAATACATTCTAATTTTTTTTAAGAATATTATTTTTCTGTAAATAATCTTAAGAAGAAGTAATTGTTGTATATTATTGTAGCTTAATTCTTTTACATAAACCTAATAGTTTTGTTTTAAATATTGCCAGTCTTACCACTATCTAATTTGTTCATTGTTTTTTTTCTTATTGAAAATCATTAGGTATACCTATCCTTTGAAGAGGCAAAATAATGCATTGCAAGTTTTAGCATTTTAGGAATCAAATATAATTTTCATATAGCAAATTCCTATTATGATATGTATTCCTACAATTTACCTCCTGTTGAAGTGATATAAACAACAATAGGTTATTACAATAGATATTCCGTTGAAGTACCAAAATTTAAATCCAAATCCACTAAAATCCATTTAACCGCTGGCCTTGGTTGCAGCCTTGGTGATGAAGTGCTGCAAGTGTTACAAGGTCTGCAATAAAGTATGCACAACACGACAATGCGACTTTAAGTTAAAATAACATAGACTTTGGATCATCGGGCGAAATAACCAAAGTATGTAGATAACTGTCTGGGTGTTAATATCCAATATTTAAGTATATATTCGTAATACCACTGTTGTTTCTGATATCCGTAACACAGGTGCTTAGGCTACTTACTTCGGAGTCAGATCAATGTATGTGATGTCGTTGAATATTTATTTTATTTATTTATTTATAACTATATTTACAAATTTAATTATTGCTAAAATTGGTTGATGGAGCTTACTGCACCTAGGACTTTGCCTAGCTGTTCTGGGATGCCTAGATAATAGTAAATCCATGGTATCTCCACATCTATTTCCATATATGAGGAGATATCATGTATTTAATACGAGTATTATGTATTATCAAAATTTATTGGTAATATATATTTCATAATATTAATCAATGAACAGTTTTGAGTTCGAAGTTAAATAAAATACCAATTTTTTAAATAATTAATGTCTTCGTCCATTACATATGGTCATGCCTATAGGTAAAAATTTTAATTAAAAGGTTCTTATATTTTCTGAAAATACCACACCTGCTTACAAGTATAAATCGCTCGAATATGTATATTATTCTGTCAATTAACATTCCAGTTTCTAATTAAGTCTTAAAGCAACGTATATCTTCTTTTTTTCTTGGAGTACCTAATTTTAAATTCTATATAGGTAGGTATCTGTATTTTCTCATAGCATCTAATTTGAATGCGAATAAATAATATCAATTATCTATACCATATTAACGAGTTTGTCATAATATTAATAATATCAAATCGAAAATTAGATTGAAGTTTCATTTAAATATATTTTCATATAACTATATAAAGATAACTTTAGCTTTAATCTAAAATACATACCTTAGACAAAATTTATTTCGAAATCATTTATTTAACAAACCTTTTCACAAAAAGATTTCACAGAGGTTTTACCAAAAGCAAATGTTCTAACAAGTATGTCAAATATTCACCCAAGTACCGAACATCTGCGGCTGAGTACAAAACTGCTGAATCTGGTAATTACACCTATCTGCGCCATTAATCCTTAATCTATGGCAGTTGTTACACGAACGCTCCTACGTAATACCTATAGGCACATGTCGTTACACACGGTACATATCTTATCTTCATCTAAAACGTAGATTAATCCTCCCCAAAACGTGTTACCATAATTCCTTCTCTCACTCGTTTCAAAGCGACGCTCCAAATTATTTATTACCACAAAAATTACTTGGAGTCTCTTAATGAAGTACTATCATATATTTATCTCAAATAATTAAAGACCACCTGACCACCTCTCGACTTAACAACTGTATCTCTCTTTGTGATGCCGACGATTTTGTACGTCTTTTTTTCTACCCGTCTGTACAATTTATTGTTGTAAAATATGAAATCGGAACGAAAAAGCTGTGAGAGGGGAACGCCATCTGTTGTTTTCGTTATTTATGTGATTATTTCAAAGATTAGTCCCGTGTATATCGTATGTGTTTTTTATTTAAAATCGCCAATTTATGGTTATTATATCTTGGTCTGAACCAATCAAGAATTGGTCATAATTTTAGTCAGAACGCTACCTAAGATAATGCCTGGGTCGGAACAAATTTGTTATAATAACCCATTAATCAAACTAGTTTTGCTTAAAAAAATGTGAGTAGGTACAAGTACCTATATTGTTTTTATAGAGCCACGTACTACTGAAAATTGCGCATGTCCGAGTGTTTGTACGTTCTAATAGTGGTCTAATTGTAAAAATATTTAGCCGTAAACTCGTTACTTTACGATCCACTCGTTTTAAATTATATAGTTAAGATGGCGTTTAGCCCAAAGGACAAGTGTTGAAGTAAGATCTTGATAAAAAGGGGCTGTTTAAAGGAAGCGACGTGTTCCCCAACTGCTGTAAACTAAAAAAAAGTAATAGTAAATTACCGTTTCTATAGCCATTATAATAACCATTTTACAAAGTATCAACATTTAACGTATATGATAATCATGTTTTGATGGTATCTATTGATCGGTCGGTTTGTTATTTGTAAGCTATGTATAGTTGTACATATATGTATGTGTTGGTCCCTTCCACTCGACATCAAAATCAACTCAGCGTAAACACGGAAATATACCGACGGAACTGACGAGAGGGGATGTCGTCTCAGCATATATACTCGTATATGCAACTCTATTTTATATATACCATTGGAACATATCATTTGAACATGGAACAACTTTCAAAGTAAGTCTTTCACAGCCTATTAATTAACGGAACCTGTTTGATGATGTGTTGCTTAATATCTGGAGGCAACGATAAAATTTCTGCGTAGGTATGTTGTTGTTAATTAGAGAATAATAATTAGCTGTTTAATATTAAAGTTTATATTTTACTAGCTTTTGCTTGTGGTTTCGCCCACATACACACTATATTAATGTTCAGTTCATTTATACATATAAGAGTCTGAATCCATTCTGTTGTTTTCACATTCCAAGAAAAAATAACTATAAGACGGTAAATATATTATAAGTATATATTTTGAAAGTAGCTCGTAATTACAGACGTTAGTCTCAATCCTTAATCTATAATCTATCCTTAATCCGTAAGCTTCATTTAACATAGATTTCGCAATGATAAAGCCTTATACGTAACCCATCGCACATCAAATAAGTCGTCTGCAGTAACACATGTATTCGTCGCACCAACCTCTAAAATACCAACGAAAGTAACATCTTGAAACATTAAGCCAAGCAAACAGTATTCCCGTGGATCGAGGTCATTGCACCTACTATTTTTACACCGACACCTAACACGTCGACATAAAGTCTAATTCCCTGTGGCACTGCAGCTTGATATCAATGTAGACGATCAGATGCAGATCTGTGACATGAGTCGACGTAACCTTGAACTGTGGATGACGGATACCGTCCTTGTGGGGTCACCGCTCCTCAAATATGTAGGTTACTTAGTAATCTAGCTCCGACTCCGTTTTGGGTCACAGATAACCTTGCTGTACACAACGGTAGGTACCTACATTAGATACATATTATTTTAAAATGGCATGACGTCAACGCCTTATCTTCTTCAGGTGTTAAATTGAAATTGAAATGAGCGGGAGGACCGTCGCAAAGGAAATGAAGAAAATTTAATTTTCACGCGGACGTATTCTGAGCTATTTTTGAATATCTTTAAGGAGCTCAGCCGATGTAAATGTAATGTTAATAACATCAGTTCTTAGAGGAAAATTCAATAAATATTCAGATCACAGTGATAATTTAAGAGAAATAGCCTTTAAGTTGGTATTCGTAATGAGTGCGATGGAAAGTTGCGTGTTAGCATTATCTACAGAAGGAACATTTATGAAGTGTTTTATTGCGGTAATGAGTTTTAAATAAATAGCGGTTTGTATGACAATGCAGATAGCGTCAGATATTCATGCAAATTGTGGGAGGCGAGGCGACGGGTGCTGTTTCACGAAAAATTATGTTAAAACACTTCTTGTCCGTAATTGAATGTGCCTGCACCAACATTGAATTTTAAATGTAATACGGTCTTTGTTTTCTTAAACTGCACGGAGACTGGCTTCAATAAATTATTTGATACGAGACAGTCTCATTGTTACCTTTATTACAAGTTTAAATGCATACAACCTTTTCAAAATCATCGCAGTTCGTTTGTAATTTCAGAAAATACGCTTAAAATAATTACTTTGGATGTTAAACGTAATCTTAAATCTGATCCTACTTCAAACTGCGTCTTAAATTAAACTGACTGTAGTCATAAGTAGGACCAAAAATTTAGCGGTGCATAAATTCATGAAGCGACCGTATACGTACTAAATTATTTATTAGCTTCAACAAAGAAACGATTTTGGGCTTACAAATTGTTCCTGAATTCATTGAGTTTGATTTAAAACAGGTATTTGACCGAGTTGCCACTTGCGCTGAATATAATGAGCTTATTTACGATGATAGAGGCGGCGGACACACTTATTGTCGTGATTAGTTCGGATCCCAGGGGAATTGAACCCGCACATTTTGAGTATATAACAAGAACTGGCCGTTATTTACTCGTATGATGTACTTACTGTCATATTCTTATTAATGGAACTGCACAATTGGTATCATAGTGTATAAATTGCACGTTTAGCTACTGAATCTAATTTATTGGGGCACTATAACTCAGTCTGTGGTCTGAAAACAGTGATAAATCGTCTTTATTTTCGTCTGCAGCGGCGATTCCTTGCGTAAGTTAGTCGTTAATTACAGCATAAATTGTAAGCGGTGTCAGCAAGAGTTTTTGTTCGGTGCAGCGTCGCCGAAATCAAATGGAAGGAGATTTTGTCCGCCTGCCAAATATCCCAGCTGTGGACAGAAAACGCGCACACTGAATACTGATTAAATCTGCGTTATTGTTTTCGTTTTTTTTTTTCACTTTCGTTCCCGGGACTTGGCCGTCGACCTATTGAATTTTTCATGGCGTTCTTTATTGGAATTTGTTATGAGCTCCTTTGGGCAACTGGCGCGCTTAACGTCTATCTATATGATCGAATGACTCCGTAAGAGGAAGTTTCGTCAATTATACCTACTCGGCGGTAGCATTAGCATACATTTCGCATCCAATCGAATGGTCCTTTATGGACGTTTGAATTGATTTTATTTGCTAAATAAAAATAAATGAGTCTATGTCCTGACAATCAATGCATTCAGTTGAGACGAAATCAGTGACAGGCCCAATAAGACATGGGACAATATTACACGCGTAGTAGTTTGTTATTGATGTCAATGTTTAGTTTGTAGCTAGCCTCGTGCACAAAAGTATCAAAACATTGTCACACAAACTTGAGACATGACAATACAGCTATGAAAGTACATTAAAACCACTGAATGGCATCGACAAAAAGCACTAAAAATGTCAATTAATAGAAAATTTCAAGCGACGTGACTCTTGCCATACTACGGCTAAAATACGCGACTAGGGGTCTCAACCCTCTGGAATGGACGCATCCCTTTCTAACAGGCACAAATTCGATTTATAAAGAGTAGGCTAGATATACACCCCTGCTGTCTACTAAAGTGCATTCGGAATAGTAAAGTGGACAATTTTATGAAGGTTACATTGCACATTTTTATGGAGGGCAAAGAAGAATCGATATCACTAACTCATGCAAATGTTATATGTATCACGAATTTCACTTTGAAATTTAAAAATGTTTACCCATCCGCTCAGCAGTAACGAAAATAAAACTCCATTTAGAAATGTAAACTAAAGATTGATTCAAAAATAAATATCCTTTTGAGAATCGTAAACAAGGAGCGAAGATTTTCATTTGATTCCGAGTATTCTGATTTGTATTAAGTGTTTAATCCTTTTAGCGTTAAATTTTACATAACATCTACCACCTGGCCTGAGGGTAAAGAGGATCGTAGCCCTTTGTACTTAAAGAGTTATTCCGACAGGCTTTTTAAATCACGTTTTAGGGTAAAAAATTGCTCAAGATAGGGATCCGTATTTACTGATACTGGCGAGTGTAAGTTCAACTTGTGTGGAATTTAAAAACATTCATATCAGCGGGTGGGGTTCAATTGAAAATATATCGTATATCTCTCGAGCTGAGACGTGTTTTCGCGTTTCGGATAGCGAGTTCGTCCGTCTTTCCTCCCCGACAGAGTAACTGATGTAGGACGTGCAAATAAACATGGTATTTTTATCGCCACAAACCTTTATATAGTTGCGGTCGATTTCGCCTCTTTATCTTCACAGAGCGGTGTTTGCTTTATCTCGAATAAAAAGAAAGGTATGTATAGAGTGTCGGGGGCTTTGTGGCAATTGATTGCGACCCTACGACTGGGAATATACGGCCCTGTAACAACTGGTTCTTATTGTACGTAACTGGACCTCGACTGACTCGCGACTCTTAATAATTCTATTTTACTGCGAATTTTCTTATAGCAGATAATCTACCTCAATTACTTTTGCTTTATACTGAGCTATAAAATGGGAAAGAAAATTATGGAGCTTAGTTATGACGATAAAAATAATATGAATCTTCTAACAATTATTTTTAGTGTAGTTAACTTCATCAGCACCTACATTCTCGCAAGTTTATAGCCTTGAAATTTTACGATGAGTAAAAAATTTAAAACAAACATCGTTACATACCGATGTAGATACATTTATAATTACATATATAATAAAGAAGGAAGAGGAATTATACGAATTACGATTATCTTTTAAATTGTGTGAAATACAAATAAATTGGTTCTTTCTACTAATTCGTTGTAGCTTAAATTAGTTCTTTATTGGAGCTTCACGTTTGTTAGTAAGAAAATTTTCGATTCGATAAAGGATCGTAAACACTGCCCCCTGTATCGTAAAATCAGGTTGTCACCGTCACGCGAATGTGGACCTTACGGCCAGGTGACAACAGCTCGAAGCGCCGGCTTTTGCATGACGCGACATCGCTGCATTGTTTTATGTTGGAAGAAGGGTTACCGAGTTACGTAATCTTACTGTAAACGTTTTGGGGGCAATAAATTTTAATAGAGCAGAAATTTATGGTCAATTTGTGGGGACATTTACAGCTGATGAACAAAAAAGTTTATTTTCCTTGGCCCAGTTTTTGTTGCAACATAAAAAAGGCTCTAAATTCACAGTATTCCATAGAAATAAAAAGCTACCGTACTTATGCGTACGTGGCCACAATTTTGGACTAAATAATAATAAAAATATACATTAATTTTTATTTTTTTTTACCGATTGTAAGTATAAAGTTTCATTATTGTGAAAAATTGTATTTTATTGTTCTGCGCCTAAAGTACTCTGCCCACATAAAGGTTTCTTTGTCATGCAAATGCTGAGTGCGTTTTCGAAACAATTTCCTTGACATCAAAATCTTTATGCGCATTTTATATCAAGAAGCGACTAAGAAACTTACTTTCAAGTATATTGTTAAATTAAAAGCGTAGCAAAATCAAACTTCTTTGATTAAAACGTGTAGTTCATCTAACCCTAATACCTACCTACTAAAAAAACGAAGAGACAATTATTATATTCTCTCTAGGTTTTCTAACACGCGTTTAGGTCTAGAAAAGATATATTTGACTATTCAGAATTTAGGTAACTATCTAATTTTATTAATTTTTTGCAATGGTATCGATGTAATTCATGGTTTTATTGTTAAATACCAGTATTTAGACCATAAAATTATAAATAAAAGAAAAAATATCCCTAAACATTTACAAATTTAATATATATTCAATATTTTCTTACATCGTGGAAACTATAATGTAATTATATATGTAACGATATATATTTATCTACTACAACGATTCTAAATATTTCTAAAATTTATGTTATGATTACGACTATATAGGACGAAATAAAACATAATGTATTGCGTAAACATAAAAACAAATGCGTCAATATATTATATGCAAAACAAAATCTTAAAGTTACAAAATATCAATATAAACACTCGTATTATATTCTCAGAAAAGCGAAGGAAGCTTGATGAAATAGAACTAGCGTAAAATTTGAACTTAGAAAGTCTTCATAAAATAAATCTAAGCCAAGCTAACTGCAAGAACAAAACACAAAGGCTAGCATATCGCTTATTCTATAGTATCCCAATATATTGAAATTGTAATACAGACGGGGCAAGTTCTTTCATTAGGGTTGGAAAATAAAAACAATACAAGTGAAAAGGGTATCGGATAGCTTGCGCATACACGCCAGAGAAAATTTCCTATTATGATCCCTTCCCAAAGTCAACTACGTATATGTACGTACACACTACCGTAGCAATTGTCTGCTGTCCTTGCATTAGGGATGCCCGGAGCACACGTCGACATCGATAAAAAATATACAACAAAACACATCGAAAAACCTACACGTTTTCTTAATATAAGTCTGAATACGTGTAAGTTAAAAAGCACAATTTGCGCATTCAACGATAAAATTGATTTAGATAAGTACTTAACGATGCCACTTTGCAGTTCTCGTTAGGCTAATTAGCACTCAGTAGCTCGTATTTCAAGGTTTTTATTTAAGTAACGATAAGCAATCTCGACGCCATCGACAGAGATATCCCGTGACGTCACTACTGCAACCCGCACAGCAGAATCTCGTGTACAGGCGACTACACAGACAACAAATACGCTTACACAAAGCTTAAGGTACGTATTTAGAGACATAGTTTCATCCACAGGCAAGAGTGGAAATTTCAATAAAAATGCAAATTATTCCCTGGCAATTTCCTTCTCACTACCACTGGCCCCGTTATTGGGTCTTACTGCATTATCTTTGGGTTTGCTTATAACAGAGGCAGATTATACGTAGTTGTGGGTATCCCGCAATCTACTTGTTAATTTTGTGTACCATCGAATTACTGTTATCTCACGCGCGCAAGAATGGAGTATAATCTCGGTAAATTGCCACTTTGTGAAGCTAAACCGAGTTGTAAACTGTACCAACTGGGGTTAATTTGGGCCGTTCTAGTTTCGCGTTAGTTTCTTTTGATGTACAAAATATAATTAGCATCGTAAACACGCTTGTAAATCACGTTGTAAAAGGCGAGTACCAAAAAATCTGCATAATATTGCAGTGTATTTAAAACTTTCCGCTTGGGGTGGCCGAGGGTTGGCAAGGGTGGGGCGAAGAGGGCAGATTAAGGACGTTGGAAGCGAGGAAAGAATACACAATTAGCTTTCTGCTACCTGCTGCTGATAACGCATCCAGCTTATCCTGAGCCACGCTCTTACTCTGGTATTGGCTCTTATTTGTCCGGAGTCGAAAGGAGGCGGGTCCCAATTTAAGTTGGTCGGTTTTAAGTCGGGGATTTTAAAAACGGGTGCGGAGTTTAGCTGCGACCGGAACCGAGGGGCCGGATCGATCTACGGAACCGGGGATACTCGTTGGCTTTTGTTGAAAAATCTAAATTAGGCACTTAGTATTCGCACGCGTCAAGAGTGAAGCAGATAGCCCCTACTCGCGCCATTCGGAGGATAAAATATAATCGTTATTAGAAACAGGCTTATTTTTGTGTACGCCAATGGTAGGATGTAAACAACTTCGAACAAGAACAACTATAGCAATTTATAACGGGATAAGTCTTCCGTGTAGGTACGTTTGGACTCTTAGAAATATCTTCCTCTACAAAACTTCTTCAGTGATGCGATAATTAGGGACTTTATTTATGTATCTACTGGAATACGACTAATTGTAAACAAACCATTCAATCGTGTTGTGTATGCAATAAAACTGTTACTTTTCGCTGCTTTCGAAATAAGAAACATCTGGCTTAGGAAAGGAAGCTATGGAATATACCTGTATTTGTACAAACGCTTGAGCTAAAACTCCCTCATAAAAGAGCGACGGCCCTGAATGTTGCGCGCGCTGCAACCCCATATTCCGGAGGATACCCTAGCGCACATAACCGATATATTACAACAACCATTATTTCCTCCACATAAAGCTTATATTCCGCTAAAACTATTCCAAATCGTCCGTAAATATAGCGTACGTTTGAAACATAGATATAGAATTTGCAACCATGACATAAAATAGCAGTGAGTTATTTATCGTTAAACTTTGTAGTTCTCACAGCACTTAGCGCGTTTTATGTATTTTAATCATTGTGTATGATAAGTAATAATTACATGCGAACATAATTTTGTGGGGAGCGGGGCTTTTAAGTGATTTTATATGAAGGTCCTTGCGGCTAAAGGTTTCGCAATAATTCATATCTGTACTGCCTGGTGGCTTGTTGGTAAAGTGATATCACGATGTTAATATACGCCTGTATTCGCTCATGTTATAATGTTAATTACAGAGGGACCACCTATACTATTTAATTTATTACTTATAGTATGTCTATCGGAATTTACAGCAACAAATGTTGTAACTTGAAATACAATATTCACTTTAATTTTCAACTATGTATCCTAATGTAGACATAATTTAAGTTGCTAAATTTACCTACCTACTAAACAACTTAAGTAAATTGTATGATTAACTCACTATATAGTATTTATAGTCTATCATATAATTTAAAACACTTTCATATGTATATTTAAATGATTTCCTTGTAGTTATGAAAGTTGTTTGGATTAGAAAAAAATATTATATATGTATGGTCAAATTTTTTATGAGATAGAGTGAATAGACAATTATACTAGCACTGCTTTTTACATAATTAACTTAAAAGTAAAAGCGTATTATAGCATAAAAATACAGTCTTCAGACGATCCCCGTATAATTACAAATGAAAATAACGCCAATATTTCCCTGCGAACAAAATTCGCAAACATTATTTCACGTAAACAGACAGTAGTCTAATTAAATTTTCTCATCAACGATGCCTTACCTGCCGGTAGAATAAAAGCTAAAATATCTTAATACCCCCACGAGCCACCCTTTGTAATAAGGCGGGTAGCCCTAGGGAGGATCTACAAGTGATTTAAAGAGATTGTCAGTTAATCACCCCGTGCAGACCACAAATTTAGCCCTACACCTCCTAAGGGGTGAGCCCTTTCAGACTGACGTGGTATACTCGTGTGCTGAGCGTAGAATAATGTATGGGCGTTTCGGCTAACGCATTTTAGGGTCGAGTTAAATTTTAATGGGCAACAAAGTAGCTTTTAGTAACTACTACGTGTAACATTTAGCGAGCTTTTTATATCTAAGTAACTAGCTACTTAAATAAATCAAAATTTGTGATATTTTTGGATATTCCATAGATTTTATTGGCTATCTACATTGTGATATATTGGCAGTTAATTATTATTTGATGTTGCCTGATTTTCTATAAATATTTTGTATTGTGACTTTTATAATTCTTTATAGCAAATAGCCTATTCATAATCCTACTAATATTATAAATGCGAAAGTTTGTATGTATGGATGGATATTTGTTACTCTTTCACAAAAAAAACTACTGAATGGATTTTAATGAAACTTCAGAATAATATGGCTCATACACCTGAATAACATATAGGCTATGTTTGATCGATGTACCACGCGAGCGAAGCCGCAGGCAGAAGCTCGTATGTTAATATATTAATGTATATGTCACTAATACCTGTAAAGTGAAATAAGTAATTTAATAAGTATAAGAATCATTTTATACGATAAAGTGTCAGATAAATGGGCAAACCATTAGTTAATATTGCGATAATTTACTAGGGACAGGGTTAAGTTATTTAGGATTAAAAATAAAGAAGCAACGACTTTATATGCGCAAACATATAAACATTTGAGCGTCGAAACTTATTTCGTATAAATATTTATAATCAAATAGATACGACATCAAATATGGATGCCAGCGATGGCAACATAAATCTCCACCAAACTTTAGCAGCACGACTACGGTCTAAATAATCTCTTCAAGACTTGATTAGCATCTTAATGTTGCAAAAACACGACAATCAATTTACTCGTAAGAGACAAATAAAAATAAGCCACTATCTATAAGGACTGTAGCATTAACCTACGTAAAAATTACCATGGTAATACGAACAGCTGCAGATTAAACCACAAAAATAATTACCTATCCAATATAGAATGTACAGAGCTTTAAATGTACAAGTTATCGTCGCAACATCTACATAACCTGTTCGGTTTATACGAGTATCTAGCCCTATGTGCAAAGGAAGGAATCTCTGAGATATCCCAACGTTGCTCTACACAATTTATCCGTGTTCGATCAACCGTGCCGTCGTCTCGTTCGGCGATCTTCCCACACCTTTACCTGACTCGGTATCTACAAGATAACAAAAAATATACACATACCATCTAAAATGCTTTCGTTCACGCGGCACCACGATAAAGTTATTCGATTCTAACGTTCTATACGAGCTTCGATGGCTCTTATGATCTGAATTAATGTCATAATTGTGGCAGTTTCGGATAAAATAAATCGATATTGCGTGCTTACATAATACCGCCCGCAGTTTGTCTGTAGAACGAATGCCAATAACCATTTTAAACTGATCCCTATAAATTCACCGGACTCTGACGATCGTCAGCGTTCTCAAAGACGAGCGGGAAGCGTGGGAGGTCTACGTAAGTGGAACGAAATTGAGCTATACAAGGCCATTTTAAATGGATTTTCTTATCTGAATGCTTTGATTTATAGCCGCCTATACTGGCTATTATAATCAATTTATGTCTATACCTTAACAGGTTATGTCCTACTCATTGCAAAGTGTGGCCATTAGGTACATCGTTAGGGGAAATTATATTTTTACAGCCAAATGAGCTGTAAATAGCGACAGCTTATGGTAATTTTATTTACAACAAACTGCTCAGTTTTAAATATGGCCGGTACGAAATTGGAATAGCGCCAGTTAAGGGTAATCCTGAGTTTAAATTTAAATGTAACTTAAATAACATTTATCCTTGTCTTAACCCGGCGTAAGTTTTGTTAGAACCACATTAGCGGAAGCTTAAAACGTCTCCAGGGAATATTCTAAATTAGCTTCTTAGTCTGTCTAGTTATTTCCGTCTAACGTAACTTGCCCAGTGTAAACTGAACTGCACCATTTCTTTCATGTTGTGTACAAAATTTAGCAGTTTTGAGCGAGGGCGGGGTCTAGTTAATCTGGTCGTAGATACGTGTGGAGTATAGCATAGACAATGGTAGGTGTGTATTGCGTTTTGTGAAATTGCAAGGAAACTGAGAACGGTGCGGCGCGCCCAGGGGAGATCGTCTGGACTAAACACCTCGTTGTTGTTTTTGTTTTATATTTGTTTTCCTCCACTGTACATTATGTAGGTATTCCCCTTTGCTACATGTGTAAGTCGCTCACATACAGTTTGAAAGTATCAGAAATTTCGTATATTTAGCTGTCAAGAAGTAGGTAATTTCGATTGATAGCATTTTAAAAATATTATCTTAATAAGAATCAACAGTAGATAATGTTGAAAAGATATATAACTTGACTGACCCTGCCCCATGCGCCAAGAGTCGTGGGTTCGATCCCCACCTAGAACAAATATTCGTATGATGAATACTTGTGTTTGTTCTGTGTCTGGGTGTTAATATCCAATATTTAAGTATATATATAAATGTATATTAGGTTATATGAAAAAACGTATTTTTATTCATCAATATGGATAGATATAGGTTTTTTTTGTATAACCTCTATCTATCGTATCCACAAGACAGTCAACCAATCACATCGCGTTTTCAATACTACATCTCTAAACTATCAGCAACTCCATCGCCTCACGTTTAAACCTAATAAAATGAATTGCGCATTTTAGATATACTCATATAATTAAACTAATTTTGTTTACTTAGTTCGATAGCCGTAAATTTCGTTGCTATTAAAGATCATGCCATAATAATACTATAACCGCATTATTATAGCAAACATAATTTAAATAATATACAGCCGATAAATGATTTCAAAATCTCACTTAGATTAAGAAGTAATAACTAAAATATTTAATACATAAGGACGTTCGACTACGAAGCACCAATAAAATGTATAACTAAGTAAGTAATGTTAAACTTATCGTGAAAGTTGAGCCTAATCTCGTTATGGCCCTAGAGCCGTTTGTGATAATTTTATTTATTAGCCATGAACAGGGATAACTGGTAGAGTTGTACACGATTTCTTTACCACAAATAAGACCGGACTTGTTTACAAAGGGGACGTTTCAGCCAACCCGTGCGTCCTCACATTGTCCGGTACGGCTGGCCTTTCGACGTTAATCCGAAAATTATTACGTTTCCACTGCGCAATGATGATATGTCAACCGAAATCTAGCGTCAGAGACGCGTATTACGTGTCGCGATGAAATTTGATGCTATTCTGCTGCGGTTAATTTTATTAATGCAGTACCAGTGTTATCCAGTTATATTACGCTTATAATCAGTAATACCTTAAATAGTAATCTTAATAGTACAGTTATATTTATTACTTAGCTACCAAGTTAGTGTATTTTGTATTGTTTTTGATTAATTTTTTCGGTATGCGTAAATTATGTTATAAATTAATTTAGAAGCTACCTTTGTGATCGTAGTTTTTCGAATTTATTATTTTTTTTTTTGTTATATTGTAAATAGTGTGTTGGTATTGAAATGGTACTATCGATGATTTTTATTTAAAACACGTTGAAAAAAGATTTATTCTCTATTCAAAATTGAACTGTATGATAGAATAGGAAACTTTTTCTCTTAAATTTTCTTTTTGAGTCTTTTGAACTCCAAACAGTAATATCACACAAAATTTTCCTTTTGGAATACGTAATCGGACCGCGAACCCTCAAGTGCGCACATTCATTTACAAAATCGCAAGATATTATCCCTGGTCCGTTAATCTCCTTATTCCTCGCATTACCCTTAATTATTGTCCGCACAATTGTCCGCGCCATACTTCACGACATTACCGACTCCCATAACGCTATATCTGCTATGAAATATGCCTTAACTGTCTTCTGTCACCTCGCGAGCCATTGTGCTCTGTACAGCGATAGGGTAAAGGTGAAAATCGAATAAAACTACCATCGAAGGGAGGGTATTAACGAAATATGTGTGATGGGCTATAGAGCCAAGTTTGGCGTAGATTAATAATTGCGTGTTTCTTTAATCATATAAGTATTTTTACGTAGAACAGATAGAAAGGCAAATTAATGATTTTAGCATTATAACTGTAAAAATATGCGTAGTTTTTTTTATATTTCTAGAAGCGATGGCAAACTTGGACTCCTAAATAAACCTAAAAGTTTGAGGTAATATAAAATTAATAATACACTTTACTGAAATAGTGTTATTTGAAGGTACTATAATCATAAAAATATATAAGTTTTAATCAATAACCAAATATTTCACCAAAGCCTTGGTATTTTACTTTTTCTGTTTGTGCAAATATATTAAAAGTTGGTTATAAAAGAATATTTAGAAATTTCCTGCATTTTTCATATAATACCTATAGGAATGGTATAGAAATATATGTCGTAAATCCAAATAAGGGGAAAAATCGTTGAATTTTCATGAAAAATACCGAAATTTAATTCCGCTCATTACATATACAACTTGGCCATACACTACTGTGGCTTGATTTTAAAGGGAGGGTTCTAATGTTTGGTCATCGGGCTCTCGCTTGACCGAAGGGGTAATTTGGAGGCAGACAGCGGACCCATTTGCATCACAATGAGTGGGTTCCGTAGGTGGGGGCTTCCGTCGGCGGATAAGCCCGCGTTTTGTATGTATAATATGTATAAATGTGTGTAACCCCGTCTGGCAGCTTGCTGAATTGTTGAATATTAATTTTTATTCCTAGTAAAACTTGTACGGCCCTTAACGCGTGAGTAGCTATTGTTTCCACATTTTGTGGTTGGATGGGAATGCCGAGTTGAATGTAAAGGGCTGAGAGATGTTTTACATATTTTTTTTATGTAGTCACATATCTGTGATGGATTTATGGGCGTAGGGAATGTGTTCTATTATTATGGTGGCATGTAAACTGATAACGCTTAATTTGAACTTGTGTTGGAGATTTTTTAATTTTTATTTCATTGTAATCATGCAAATTGTGAAAAATTAAATTGCATAGAAAGAAGGCAAATACTTTAAAAGTTCAATAAAGACGTATCGTAGAGACCACACTTTATATGAAGTCAGAATAAAGTGGTAAAATAAACAAGTCGGTTCATTCATTGTCACCACGGGCCCTGTCAACTGTCAATGAAGCAATATGATATTTATAATGGTCAGTTCAATTGTAATAATATTACCATTTGGGTCTCGTTCTAGGCTTTAATGCCTATGGTTAGTAAATAACACGTTTTTCAAACATTATTTATGTTGCATTAAGATGAAAAGAAATTAAGATTATTAGTATTCACAGCAATGATAAAACATTTTGATTCTGACTAAATATACAAAACTTGTCCGCATCGTTTTAGACTGACTTTACAAACGTAAAAGGATAATTATAAATCTATAAGCAGTTGACCGATTTGCAATATATGAACAAAAAAACGTCCAAGCATTCCCAAAGTAACTATTAAGGATCATTCTTCGCTGAATCGGATGTGTTCAAAGCTCTCCGCATAGCGCACTGCAGACTGCAATGTCGCATGTGCATAGGTGCATACAGAGCGCTCCGCATTAACGGCCATACATCAACCCATTGCGGCTGATTGCGGACGACGCTTGCATTGATTAAGAAGGCCGCAGATACAATGTTGGTTTATTGAGCCGGTCATGTTCATGAGAGTTTGTGCGGTGTAAAGTGTGGGCCAAGTTCAATCTTGGAAAATAGGGAGAAAATCAATTATTTAGCGGCACAAAATAAATAATAAGGAAATAAATAAATTCTCTAGATTGACACACTAATTCTCTAGTCCCGAACTAAGCTTGTGCTTGTGCTATGGATACTAGGTAAACGGATAAAACATAACATAACATAACATCACGCCCATAATCCCCGAAGGCGTAGGCAGAGTCAGATAGACATACTTATATATATTTTATACATGTCCATGTTCATGACACGAAACATTTGCCCCTAGCGGGATTCGAACTCGCGACCCTTGGTTTCGTGGCTCTCGTTTTCGAGGGTCTCTGATCACTCGACCACCGAGCCAGTCGAAACTAAGAAACTTAGCAGGATTTAATAATAGAAAAAGAAGCAGTGTATAGTGTGTAAGGGAAATCATCGTTAGGAGACTTGACAATTCAGATTCCGTAATTAAATATTAAGGAGCAGCCATGAACCGTATCATTCAATGCAGGTTGACAAGTCTAGGAATATAATCCTAGACTTGTCGACATGCATTGAATATGGTCTTAACGAATATACCAACTTAGAGAATAACGCTAGGAAAAAACTTAACTTTTAGCTTTAAAGTGTTAAATGTCTGTGTTTGTTATATTCTCAGCAGATATTCTCCGAGTGTCGGGTGTGATGACGTGTATATATTTTGCTAATATCATAAAAAAGTTTATCAACCCATTTGATATTAATAGCATGTTTCTCCCGTCACAATTATTTACTACTAACTAACCGAATTGACACAATTTGGGCTCGAGAATTGGTGTCAGGTTTTATCCGGAAGGGTCTTGGAATGACAAAGGCAATCCACTTTAAATTTACATAGGTCACTTGAGGACAGTGACACAGGGAAACTCGGATGAACCCGAAAGTGGCCCGGTAATAAGGGCTAGGTATCGTGAAAAGGAAATTATGAAACGCCAGCGAGTGCCTGACCTGTTTTTTTTTTGTCCCTTCAATTAAAAAATAATGATAAGACATACATTTTGACAATAAATGAGGATCTATAACTTATTGTCTTTTAGCGAGCTATATTATGTTTCCTTGGGAGATCATCATCAGTTCGTAAGGAATCGTGTATTCTAAATCTGATTTTCACTATATACACTAATATTATTATACATTTGTATTTTTGTATGCTATTATTAACTCAAACACTACTAAAAGATTCTGGATGAATACGTTTATATGTAAAACTGACAAGACTGACCCAGTGAAATTTTCTTGGGAATAAGTGTTCGCGTGTTGAACATGGTCATTGTTGTGTTAAACATGGTCATTGTTGTGTTGAACATGGTCATTGTACTCTTTAAATGGATATTCATAAGTATACCTATGCTTCTCATTTATATGCTTCTATATTAAGAAAGATTTTAAGCATTATCATCATCTTCCTAGCGTTATGTCCGTGCTTAGACGGGGTCCGCTTAGACCATGATCCAGGATTTAGCGAGTCTGGTAATTACATTCAAGCGACTACCGATCTGACCTTCGTAACCCTAAGATAGGGGAACCAGAAAATTTTTGGATCATCGTTAAAAATCCTAAGTTGTTTGAATTTGCAGGTTTCATCACGATGTTTTCCCTCACCGTAGAGCTAGTGGTATAAATTCGTACATAGATTTGAAAAATCCAGAGGTACGTGCCCGGATTGAACCCACACTCCTCGGTTAAGAGGCGCGTGTCCTTACCATTGAGCTACCTCCACTCTCACCGATTTAAAGCATTAGGTATATGTTAATATATACTTTAGTTTAGAGATAGGAAAATAGGTGTAATAAGAAACAAAAATGACAAAATGAACCTTTCAATGGGAACATCTCAAGTTTTTAAGTAGTTCAGGCTCTGATAGGGCAACTTGGTCGACTAATTTTTCATAACTTTGAACTTTGGACTTTCCTTTTATTACGTGCTTACGTCATTCATAAAGAGAACCTACTTTCTGGATTTCCTGATTTTAAAAGTCCGAAAGTTTCGCCGTTAATCCGGTGACTTGGAGTACATTAATTAAGAGTTCTCCCCACGTGTTTAGTATGGCGCATTCGGTAGTGCTCAGCCCCATGTGCCGAGAGTTGTGGGTTCGATCCCTACCCAGGACAAACATTCGTGTGATGAATACTTGTGTTTTTTCTGTGTCTGGGTGTTAATATCAAATATTATTTAAGTATATATTTGTAATAAGTACCACTGTTTTCTGATAACCGTAACACATGTGCTTAAGCTACTTACCACGGAGTCAGATCAATGTATGTGACGTAGTCTAATATTTATTTATTATAGGTATAACAAATTAAATATATCATTAACAATCATTTCGAACTACATCTAAAATATTAGAACTATCTTCGTTATTCTATCATCTTAATATCTAATTTTGCATCAATCTGAACGAAAAATTACAAAAATAGGTGCCTACTGACATAATTATCCCCTAAAGTATAGTAATCAGAATGATTTTCTTCAATTCGCTAAATATATTCATAAAACAAAAAAAATATATTCAAAAAAACTTTACATAAAATGACTTCAATAATAATGTACCTTGCCTAATATATCGAATTCCCATTCACTCCGTGTTGTATCAAACTGAAATGATACAAGTAACACTATAGTTACAATCTTTATGCTTTCGAAGGTTGTTTTATTGCTATGATAGCTCCGTTCGCAGTATATCCCAAGTGCACTCTAGATGCATTCCACGTTGCAGATTGCAATTTACGACTGCAAATTGGTATTTCTAGCGCATTGGATGAATTGGCGCCGTTTCCAAGTACCTCTTTGTAATCGATCACACTCAATGTAATATTTTATGCAATAGACCACTCGCGCAAATACTTTGGGAAATAAAGACATTTTATCTTCATAGTGCGATGTGACTTGATGTGACTATGTAGGTATAATGTAGTTAATCGATGCAATTACCTGTTTCTATTACTGCAGGCTTAAATAGATACGGTCTTATAACAAACGAATGAAACCAGGTTAAAACCCAGTCTAAGTATGTAACAACTCGCTAGAGATAGATAGAGAGATAGAGAACATTATAATTTTTTCGTTTATTCTGTCGACTAAGTTAATATTAAATCTTAAGTTTTATATGATAAGCCTGTCCAAGTTCATTGATGATACGAAACCGTAATGGGACACCATCAACGAATAATGTGACGTATTCCCAACCATAAGAGTCAAGTGCAACACAGCATATGTTTGCTATGCTGTGTGCACTTGTCTTACTCCATTTATCTTTCGAGAACTCGAAATATTTCGTGGTGATTTTCTATGACTATATGACTGTATGTATGCACTCTATATGATGTGATTATATCATCTTTTGCGTTTATAAACTTTACATACATACATAACATCACGCCCATAGTCCCCGAAGGGGTCGGCAGAGTCAATGGGGCAGCAGGCCCCTTTAACCACATTCAGCCAAAAATAAAACTGGGCTGGGTTATATGAAAAGTTGTGAAAAAGTAGTGACAAGTGGCTTAGCTTGTCGCCTACACGATCACATACACAAAACTCGATATACCATTAGTCGCCTTTTATGACATGCTAAGGAAGAACCACAGTTGGCACATTCTTTTTTGGTCCCTGACCAATATGGGAATATATTCCTAATTTATCATAAACACCAGAATTGTAAAGTTTTATTGGAAATATGCATATTTTATCTCAACTACAGTTTACGAATGTTAATCATGTTATCAGAGTTCAAGGATATCTTATACGATCTTTGAACAGAAAAATATTTAGAAGTCTCGCCAAAAGTACAATAAGTATATATTGAAATTGGCTTTAATTTAACAAACTGCCATATTGAGACCTTAAAAAATATTTATTATTTTGCTTTTTTGTCTGAAAGTGATTAAAACAGTTTGTTGCTTCTTCGACTCTGCTTACACCACTGGGAATTTCGGGCATCATATGTACATATACAAACACATATAAAAGTATCAATTAAAATATCAATGTATTAACCTTAATTCTCTGATTAAGAACCTCAGCCTTTCTTTAGGTACCAAAATATACTCGTCATTAATTCAAATAAAAATGTCATTAGACACGTAACTAGATTAAAACCTTAATCTACCACCATCTTTATCAGTATGAAAATGCAATGATGCGCTCCGACACACGAGTACGTACGAAATTGCATTTTCTTCGTACAGTCAGACGCGGAATGAAGTTTATCCTCATGAACCTTAGTGCTTGGGATTAAAGTTCTAAATACACTTAATTCCTTGTTCGAATATGCAAGCAGTACATTATCTGAACAGACAATGCACTATGAATACAAACTATGCTTGCAGCCAACGTTACACCCTGTGAGGTGGACGCTTTTGAAAATTAGTCCACAATATGTATCTTTTATAACCTTTAGGGGTATAATTGCTCAATTAAATACAAGCTAATTGAATTGGAGATGTAAATTGGGCAATCGGTGGTGAATCAAATTTGAAATAACATATTTATGTCATTGTAGAAAAAATATGGTTAAAGGAGCATGCTGCCCCTTTGACTTTGCTTACCACTTCTGGGATTATGAACGTGATGTTATGTATGTATGTAGAAAAAATGCTAAAAGGGTAGACGTATAGTGAGTAAAGTACCTACTAGTAAAAAAAGTGAGATAATTTATATTATGATTTGACTTTGACTTTAAAAATATACCATCTAAGTAAATTTAAGTTTAAAACCGTAGAGCTTGTATGAAAAGGATCATGAAAGTTGAAGAGGCGAGTGAGGTGTGTAAGGATTGTGCCGTTTGGCGTTGGGTTCTCTCTGCCTACCCCGCCAGGTAAGTGGCGTAAAGTTTAGTTAGTTAGTTAGTCAAGTAAAAAAATATATCAAAAATAAATTGTGCAGTGCTATTCAGTCGTTACCTTTTATTGCAGTCTCACTGTGGCCAAACATTAGTTAGGTACCTACAATGTGCTAACCTATACCGTTTATTAAAGAAAGTGCCTCCCTCTCACATATATCTACGTTAAAAAGATAAATTTAACCACACCGTAACGTTTCGCTCGTTGAGAAAAAGTTTCGGGTGCATATAACTGTGATACGATTTGTGTGATAAATGTCTAAGTATATCTACTAGGCTACGATGAGCATTGCTTATCATTAGGCGAATCATAGATATTTTTGTCTGTCCCTTTTAGATCTATAATCAATCTTTGAAAACAATGGAACAATGAAAACTACATTGTGAACAGCTTGTTGTTATATAACAATAGATATTACGCCAAAAAAAAGCATGAACCGCTTATTTCCATCTAGAGCTTTATGTTAAATTAAATTAACGAAAAAAATATTATTTTTACGAACTTAAATTAAATGAAATAAAGTCAACGGCTCGATTATTGTTCTAAAAAAATTGTTTACTTTCAATTAACACCCATCCCGGTATTCAATTAACTTAATTAAATTTAGAAAACGGTACTTTAGTCTCCAATTACATGTTAAAGGCTAACTTTGTGATTAATTAATTACGCATGTGTTGTATATAGTATTTTCAATTTGGACATGTCGTTTTCAGCAAGGTACGGTTTGAAATAATTTTAAATAATATTAGCAAGTCTGTTAGTTACATTAAAGGGACTGCCGATCTAACCTTCGTAACTATTAAATCAAGAATCACGCAAATTTGATCATGATTATTTGATCTATCTATGTATTTACCATAAATTACTTTGGTCTAGGACTTATGTACCAACCGTGTTCCTTACCTAGCTACCTTGTGGTAAAAGGCGAACAATGGTGCATTGGCTTTGTGATTGTGTTGGCGAGGAAATAGCCATCTGTCACTACTAAAAAAAAACCACCTGGCCCTATGTGGTTTAAGGGGCTTACTGCTTCTCGGACTCTGACTACTCCATCGACGATTACGGACACGACCGTATGAATATATTTGTCGGGGTGAGCTCAGTTGAGGATGGCAACACTGCGCCCCACACAAATGAGCGTGGGTTCGATTCGACGCGCTCAGCTCGGTATCATTGCGAAGTGCCTTTGTTTATTAAATAAAATACGAATGCAAAGCTCATACGGTATATTGGCTCTACAAATAACATGGTTCCATTTTCAGAGTTGGCAACATATTTTATTTTAGTACTAAGAAAAATACTTTAAACTATATGTCTATCTATCTAAGATAAAAAAAAAACGATATATATTTTTTTTTTATTTGCTATGTTATTTTAAGGTTAAGATTGAAAACCATATTAACCTAAGTATTTTTATTAGTACCTACATAGTATTAATATGACTATAAGAAATTAATAGATATGTAGGTATAACTATTATTTTGAAAGATTTGGCAAGAGCAGCTTACTAGATTTTTCCATTTAACCCAGCCATTATCCCATGTTGATCTGGAACTTAAAAATAATGTGCCAACTGTAGTTCTTGCCTAGTATGTCGTAAAAGACGACTGATGGTATATCGGGTCCACTACTTTTTCACAATTTTCCATCTGACCCAGCCTAGTTTTATTTTTGGCTGAATGTGGTTAAAGGGTCCTGCTGCCCCTTGAACTCAGCCTGTCCCTTAGGGGATAATGGGCGTGCATGTGTGCAATTTGCTAGAAAGCATGTAATATTTTTTTTTGATCTATTTAAATTATATACGAATCATCTAATACTCGATTAACGAACTCTAGTGGACAGTATTAATTCGTATTTAAAAGTTCTGTAAAGCTTTTGGTATGTGCGTCGGGTTTCAAGCGACTTGTTTTGTGGGTACCTAGCTGTGGTGTTTTAAACCTTCTATTACGGAAATGGTCCCTACGGAACCCATTTAACAACAATAGAACACTAAAACTCTTGTTTTATCGTTAAATGTTCCTACTGGTGCTGTCGATATTGACAATGTTTTAAGACTTTTTTATAGGTAGATAATCTTTTATATTTATCCATATAAAATCGTATATCTATAAGCCTATTTAATTTTTAAGAAATCAAAAATACTATAAATAATTGCATGAAGTTTAGTTAGTTAGTTAGTCAAGTGAAAATATATCAAAAATAAATCATGGAGTGCTATTCAGTCGTTACCTTTTATTGCAGTCTCACTGTAGCCAAACATTGGTTAGGTACCTACAATGTGCTAACCAAAAGCGGTTATTAAGGATTAAAAATAAAAAAAAACAACAAATACTATGGTAATATATAGTGCAAAATCGATAGGAAAGAAGTATTTTTAGCAAAAATGCAAGCCGTTGCAGTTGCAATCAATTTGAAAATCATCTCCTACAAAAATCTAATATCGACATGTGTAGTGACCAACAAAAGCTATTTTACTTCCATCTTAGTCGCCATAAAAGTTTATACTAGATAGTTCCTAAGTACAGAGTAAGGTAATGACAACAGTTATTTAAGAATGTTACTTTTACAGCCTTCTGCTAACGCAGAAAGTAATAGCTAGTGGACTAATCGTACTAAAAACGGACAATGAACACCTAAACCTATAAAATGTATTTCTAAACCATCCGCCACGCGAACAGAATGCACTTCAGAAAATTATAGAAACAACAAAAAAAGTCAAAAAAGAAACAAAGGCCGTTCGACAATGAGAAACGGGCATTAAAAATTGAACAATGAGAAAGCAACACAAATATCGTCGCACAATAAAACTAACCCTTTCGTCAAAATATACGTCGCATTGACATTTCCTTATTGCCCCATAAATAACAAGCGCCATACAAATCTTGTGAGACAATAACTTTTTTATTTTCATCGGAAATATGTGAGCAACGAACTTTTTGGTTGTCACGTGTTTTGTGACACATTTTTAAAATTCTGTTCAGTCGCACGTCTGGCACGATCACACTGATTCAAGTCAAGTAGTTCTATTTTTAAAACCAAATTTTTCTGCAAACGAATTATGTGATTGAAATTATAAAAAAAGGTCAGGGGTATAAATCGGTAAGAGCTTTTTTTTATTTATTATTTTATAAGCATCATTATATTTTCAAGAAACTTAGTGGTGTTAGAACGATATACAACCTATCTACGTTTGATAGTGAAATTCAAACGAAGTTTCTAGACTGCAGTTTAGCTAGACCCTGACTCACCGATTTTTCTGTATTGAAGATATGCAGTCATATTGCATTAGCAAATTAAAAGACTAGAAGTTTTGAATGATTAATAAAGAGATAAGAAAACAGGCGAACCCAACAATATTAAATAACATAACATACCCTTTTCAACCATCTTTTTAGTTGGTTGAACCCTTCAACCTTAAACGGATAATCTTAAACTCATCACTAAATTAATGTGCATTAAGGGTTAATATACACAAACAAATATATAGGCACGCAGTTAAATACAAACTTATACAATAACAAAGCCAGTGAAACATATCGTGAGCATATTTTAAAAGCTGTCAGAACAATATGGCGCGAGGCGCAGCCCGACCGTATTACAATTTGAAACTTAGTCGAGAACTTAAATTAGGGGAAACTTGCTACAGACTTACGAACTATAGCTTAATAGGGTGTCCACTCAATGCGTTCTGTTTTGATTTGATTACGAAGTTTTAGCGGACGAGACCTGCGGCTTAATTACGGTTGTTCGATGTTCGGATGTTTCGTGAGGAGGTTGCCAATTAATTTATCAATTAGATTTTTCCTAAGGGCATTGACCAGACGACGGTAATGTGTCTGCTGTGTCCTTAAATAGGTATTGGATGTATATAGGGTCCTCAAAGTATTTTTATAAATGGCTATTAAAGACATGTAATAGTGCAGTAGCCATTATGATCGTAACTTTATCTAATTTAAACGGTATCGAAGTTCTTTCATAGACATTTATTTTTATTGACATCGGTTGTGATTACAATGTCGTTTGTTTCGTAAGGATAATGTAGGTAAAGGACAGTTTTTTGAAAATAAATTAGGTATGGTATAGTATAATTAAATTAAATGTAACATATAACTGTAATATTACTGATGATATACTTGAATTTCCTGTAATTAGCCAAAAAATTTTAAAACTTGGACACCCTGCTATGGCACGCGGTACGCATAAAAAAATATTCAAATCGACTGAACGCCTCACCTTAACGAATCGATTGATTGAAACCTTGCTACTAATGTCTCAATCCTTCGGGTGTTAAAATTTTCATATTAACGCATGTCAGGTGTGAAACACCATACAAAAAGTTGCGTAAAATTCCTAATAATCACAGTTCACGTGCCGCAACATCATGAAGTCAAGCTGACACGGAAAAACAACTTATTGACATGCGATTGAATGGCTCGGCCGCTCGTCGGTTGGAATTAATGAAAAAAAAATGTGAGCTTCCCGGTAATGGCGATAAAATTATTAAAAAAAAACATGTCACCACCATATAAAGCTACATGTAACTTGTGCCACGGGACGTATTGTACCTAAATAACAAGGACATTGCAACTGTCAAAATGTCGTAGCCATCACATAACGAATACGTAATTGACGGCTCTTTTAATTAAACTCTGCCCGACACTACACTTGGTTTCATGAACGGTCGTCCACAAATATATATTTTCAATCAATAATGAGCTTTATATTCTGACATGCAAAGTTCCTATTTGCTGCTTCAGTTTATGATGGTGTAGGCTACGATATTTTGGGCATTTAGGTGGCGCATTTTATGTGGTATACACACGTAATTAAGCAATAACTTGGTGAGAAAATATTGGTTAATTACATTTATTGCGCTTTTGCTTTTCCTACTGGTAAAGTTTATATTTAGCTTCATTCCTTCTAAGATTACACAAATAGCATCTTATTGGATAATTTGGATTTGCTTACATAACAACAATGTTTTGCTGATTTAGTTATTTAAGAAGGAGTTAAAAATATCCTTAATCCATAGCCATTTAGGGATTATATTTTTTTAATTAGCTGTATAGATGATGATTATATTATTCTATTATATTATATTATATTATTGTGATTATATTATGCAGATAAGGAAAAGGGGCCATAGAAACATTTTTTTGTCATTTAATGTTATTTTGTGCTTTTGAGGTCTGTAATGTTCTCTGTATTAAACATCGACGGATCATCCTATACAATAAAGAACTACAAGCCATTATTTCACAAAACCTGTTATACTCGTACTTGTAAACAATCACATACCTAAAAAAATAAAAATAATTACAATAAGTTGTCAGGCCCGTTGGTCGAGTGGTCTGGCCACTAGACCAACGGTTGCGGGTTCGAATCCTACTCGGGGAAAATGTTTCGCGTGATGACCCCTGGACATTTGTACTTGAGTCATGAATGTTTATAAACGTATTTAAGTATGTCTATCCGTTCGCATAGTATTCATAGCACAAGCTTATAAGCTTAGTTTGGAACTTGGGAATTGGTGTGTCAGTCTGAAGAATTTATTTATTATTATTTAAATCTAACGTGTATCGTCTGTTGATAACATTAATCTATCGCATTTGGAAATATAAACATATCAAAATACTCGTTTAACAATACAGTACTTAATAGAGATAACTTCGTAACATGAATGATTGAAATATCAGTTGAATTCAACATATAAATAGACCATCTAACATAAGTACCTAAGTATTGTAGAATTTGACACTTTAAAGTAAACAACTAAACGTGTTTTATGACGTTATAAATCACAGAGGACAACGATAAGATACATTATTAATATTGCCCTATCTAATTATGGGTTTATTGTAATCATTCACTTCACTTCATAAATTGATGAATATTCCGTTTAATTAGCGGATATTTATGAATGTGATAATTATTAAGGCTGCCGTTTTATTTAATTATGCAGTTATTGGTCTAAACTATATGATAATAATGTTATCGAAATAGGCTAGAAATCATTCAACAACAGTATGATATCTTATTGTACATTTTTCAAATATATAGTGTATCAATGTACATAACACGATAACGCGTGAATGAGGGTATTTGAACGGTCATCTATCTATTTGTCTGTGTACCTATACTTCGTCCGTATATCAATCTTGCCAAAAACTTGTAGATGCTACATGTGTATATATCTATTAGACACTAGAAACAAAAGAATGAATGGCTACATACCTAGATAAAGCCTTTACATCATTGATTGATGTGATGACTGACAGTGTTGCCTTCAATACCTATACTGATTATTTGTATATATTTTGGAATTTTATCCTAAAAGGCAATACAATCCTTATTACGTTCATAAACTATATAGTTTTCAGTGCATTTCTTCTCGTTTTCCTTTTAAAACTAATCGTTACATATTAACGAATGGGCTAATGTTATTTATAGATTGAAAATGGTATCGGAAAAAGTACATAAGTAGGTACGACGCTTTTAAGTTAAGTTTAAGTTTTCATGTATCTCTTTCTTTATGTTTTTCATAAAAATACTATCCGTAAACGTTGATTATATTTATCGATTATCCGTAAACGTTGATATTCACAAACACTTTTTGCTATAACTTTAATAATTATATTGTTTGGTTCTTTAATGATTTATTTACAAACATCAGTCTAAACCATGATAAGGTTTAATAGCGACCTCAACCTCAATGCAACGTTTAGATATAGTAAATACTACTAAAGTAAATACGTTACACGTTAAGACTGTTCACAGCAAACGCAGCAGGTGGCTCCACTATATCTCACTTAATAACGAAGTGGAATTTTTGCCCCCATAAATAGAGATTCCATTCTAAATTCAAGGCGGCATTCCACAGAATCTCCGGGTAACAAAAATTAAGCCGATGCTATAAGCGATAAAGGAGAAGCAATTTAATAGGAGCGAACCGGCCGGTACTTAATTACGCTTAGAGTAATTGAAAGTTTGCCCGTCTGCGCTCACTTTTGTTCCCCAGACATTTTTTGTTATATGTAGGTATCATCTTCCTCTCGAAAACCTTAATATCGTATAGATTTCATGTGATAGTAAAATACCGGTAAATAGGGATAAAACTTGGTACTATGACTTATAGTAATTATATATTTTTGAAGTTATTCATAGTTATTAAATTTAAAAAATGTACAAAGATATATAATCTCAGTAAAAAGAAGCTAATAGTAGGTATAGATCAACAATATTCTAAATACCTAATATTAGAATAAATGGTATTACCTTCAAATCTATTATTATTATATAACTATTTATTTTCAATATATTCTTATATAATGTTGCCTAGTACTAGTGTGAATACATAACGTTTTTGAGAATATTTACTTTTCATTAGGATATATTAACATAATTCAATAGGTTTAATTAACTTACTATTGATAATATTTTATTTATAGACTTTAAAAGAAAGCAAAGAAATTAATTCGGTACATTAAAGAAATATATAATCAGTATTGATTAACATGTTACTCTAAGAAGAAGATCACAGACAAACTTTAAAATAAAATGTCGAGTTGTCAAATTGGAAAAATGGCTGCCGCATTAGGTTATGGTCAGCCATATTTGTATAGCATTAAATTGGATTGGAGCATGCGGTGAGGGGTGTGGTTCTGAGTTGGCCTACCTGTCCTTTACTGTACGTCATCCCAATGAGTAATGGCTGGGTGTTCTAAGCATTAGTTCTAAGTTCTATTTTTATTATTGTCAAGGAACTATCTGTATACTAAATGAAGTAATGTAATTACTGAGCAAGTATCTTGTAATTCGATATTTGATTATGGAACATATAATGTAGTAAAGAGCTTTCAGATTAAGATAATTGTATCAATACGGATAGAGTGCTTGGCACGAGTTTAACTTATTAAAATACTAGCTTTTGCGCGTGGATTTGCGTGAATGTAACGTCTGTCACACGGGGTTAATTTATCTTTCAATGATCCAAGAGCTATTTTCTTTATTACGAACTAGCTGTTTTTTCTTTCATCAAAACCTTCACCTGCTAATAAAAAAACAACTAAAAAAGAATTAGCGAAATCGGTTTAGCTGTTCTCGAGATTTGCGCTTAGCAACAGAAATAGAAATAGAAATAGAAATAGAAATATCTTTATTCATGTAGGCTCCACAAAAGCACTTATGAATAGTCATAATAATACAAAATAAACATTCTACCGCCAGGTTCGGAACGTTGATTCTACCGAGAAGAACCGGCAAGAAACTCGGTAGTTACTCTTTTAAATCGCCATGTATACAATAACAACTTTTATCTACTTCTACAAATTTATATAATTCAAATATAATTAATGTAATACATTACAATAGGACAGTAGACCATGCAAGAATTAGAGCGCAGACTGCAGATTCCTGTCATTGAAAAAGTCTTCAATTCTATAATAGCCCTTTTTCATGAAAAATGTTTTCATATGTGATTTGAATTTATGAACGGGCATTTGAATTACCTTATCTGGTAACTTATTAAATAACTTAATGCTAAGCCCCACAAAAGAATTACTGCTTTTATGAAGTCTAAGATGTGGAACGACAAGCTTGTGTTTATTCCTGGTATTCAAACTATGATGGTCAGATTTTTTGGAAAAGAGATTAAAGTTCTTGCGTACATACATAATACAATCAAACATGTATTGCGATGCTACGGTTAATATATTGGCTTCTATAAATACCTCCCTAAGCGAATCCCGTGGTTTAAGGCCATATATGGCGCGGATAGCCCGCTTCTGCAATACAAAGATATTTTGTATGTCAGCAGCAGACCCCCACATCAGAAGGCCGTACGACATTACGCTGTGAAAGTAGCCAAAATAAACCAATCTTGCCGTTCCAACATCAGTCAATTTCCGTATTTTTGTTACGGCATATGCTGCGGAACTAAGTCTTCCCGCTAGAGCAGCAATATGAGGGCCCCATTGCAGTTTAGAATCAATGGTAATGCCCAGAAATACTGTTGAGTGAACTATTTCAATAGGTTCATCACCCATGTTTAAATTAATATTTGATTGCTTAACATTAGGCATTGTGAACTTAACACATTTAGTTTTACCAGCATTTAAAAGTAGGTTATTAATCGTGAACCAATGTAGTACGTGAGAGAGAGCATTATTTACGTCGTCAACATTAGGGTGTTTTCTGTCAACTTTGAAAATCAGAGAGGTGTCATCAGCAAACAACACTATCTCACACAAATCTTTCGTATAGTACGGAAGATCATTTATATAAATTAAAAAAAGTAAAGGTCCTAATATTGAGCCCTGTGGCACCCCCATGGATAAAGGAGCACCAGAAGAGTCAGTTCCATTGATATTAACCCTTTGAATCCTGTCAGATAAATATGATCGGAGTAGATCAAGTGACCTACCCGTAACACCGTAATGCCGTAATTTCATCAGCAGCGTCTGGTGATCAACGCAATCAAAAGCTTTAGACAGATCGCAGAAGACCCCAATAGCGTCCCGCTTGTTCTCCCAAGCATCAAATATATGTTTGATGAGAGCTACGCCCGCATCAGTAGTGGATTTACCTTTTGAGAACCCAAATTGACTGTCATGTAACAAGTTGTTATTTTCAAAATGGGATAACAGTTGCATAAATATAATTTTTTCAAATATCTTACTAAGAGCTGGGAGTATGGATATCGGTCTGAAATTAGAAGGCTCACTTTTATCACCCGACTTGAATAGTGGGATCACTTTACTTAGCTTCATTAAATTTGGAAATTGACCTACTTCTATACATTTATTAAACAAGAACGCTAAATATGGTGCAATAAAGGTAATAATATTTTTTAATATATCGACCGAAATCCCCCAAAGATCTTCTGTTTTTTTTATGTTCAGACCCATAAAACTCTTTAAAATGGTGTTAGTGTCAATATAACTAAAACTAAAACCAATTTTACATTCATTTACTTTTGATTTTAGCAGGGAGTCAGCAAGACGTGGGCTGGAGTTTAATCTGCTAGTTGTTAAAATTGGAATGTTAGAAAAGAAAGATTCAAATGCCTTTGCTACATCAGCATCTGAATCAAAATAAGTACCATTTATATTGAGTGAGAACTTGTTGTCTTGTGTTTTATTTTTACAAGTCTCTTTGTTTATAATTTTCCAAGTAGCTTTACTTTTGTTTGTTGCTGACATTATCTTTTGTTTTAAATAACAAGACTTAGCGAATGCACATATTTTCTTAAATAGTTTTGAGTATTTTCTAACATATTCTATAATTGAAGGATCATTGGAATTTGCTTTCAGATCATAGAGTTCGTATAGTCTCCGTCTACTTTTGTAAATTCCAACAGTTGCCCAGTCACAGAATTTGGACCTTGTGTTATTTATTTGTATGGTCCTTTTGGGAAAGTTACTTTTAAATTCTTTTTCTATAATATTAAACATACTTGAATACAATATATCTACTTCTCTGTCATTATAACTGAGCAACGATAATTTATTACTAACATTTTGTCTAAATTTTTCTACACGAAATGCAGTGATGGGTCGACTAACAACACTTACCGATGAAGGGGCATGCCTGTGCTCCAGGACAGCTAGCTGGCCACTATGGTCTGAGTTAACACAATTTATAATAGATTTTTCTAATACTCTACAGTTACAAAAAATATTATCTAAGCATGTGGCTGTTGTACAGGTCACACGTGTAGGTTCATTAAAAAGGTTACCTAAATTAAAAGATTTAAAGAGATTTAAAAACCTAACGGACTCTTGTGTATTTTTCAATATATCAATATTGAAATCCCCACACACTACAACTTTTTTATTACATGAGCTGACTTTTCCTAATACATCTTCCATGACAGTCTCAAAAGAGATTAAACTAGCACAAGGAGGCCTATATACACTTACAATTATATGCTGCTCTAATTCAATACATGCGATTTCAATTGTGCGTTCTACTGAAAGAGATACAATATCTTTACGTTCCTTATACTTCAGAGAGTTTCGCAGTAAAATGAGTGACCCGCCTCTAATAGCGGTGTCTCGAGTAAACGAGCTACAAACATGATAATTATTGATACTCAATAATAATTCGTGTCGACTAAACCAGTGTTCTGTAATACACAATACATGAATATTCTTATCTTCTAAGTACAATTCTATTTCTAACTCTTTACCGGAAAAGCCCTGGATATTTTGGTGTACAATATTTAAGTAGGTGGCTTTTTCCTTTGTCACCAAGGCGCTAGAGGACTTCTCTATTGTCTCACCATTAAATTTAAATTATTTGGAACTACTTCCAAAGTTAACTTATTAAATAATATATCAATATTATAGGCTAATAAATTAGCCAATGTTTTTTTTATCTTAGAAGGCAAATAAAAACTTTTGCCAGTCAAAACTAGTTTACTATCAGTAAACTTATTAATGTCAAAAAATACAAAATTGTCGCTATGACAGGTCAAATTGTATAATAGAGTATTCAAAATGTGAATACTATCATTTTGTTCACAGGAATAATATTTAGAATAGGGACAAGTACACATGTAAATTTTTTTAACTGTGATTTCTGACAATATAGAAAATCCAACAATCAACACATTCAGCAATTCATTTTTATATTATAGGCAACCTTTTTTTCTACATGCAACTTCTCTGTTCTTAATTTAAAGATTTGTGTTGAAAACGTTAAGGATGATGTAATGTACATAGTTTATGTAGGTGGCCAGACCTTACCTATTTCTTCGCTGTCTAATCAAAAACTTTAACGATTTTATTTGTCTTTATTTCCCAAATTATCATAATATTATTACAAAAGGTCACGCCCTCATTTCAAAATCACTTGCCAATAAACACTACGTACAAAATACACTATAGGTATTCCGTTACATCCGAATCTCCATTACGTATTAACGCGAAAAAACAACAAAGTCTCGAACAGAAAATATTCAAGACAATCAATTGGAATACCTAAAACGCCTCGCTGAAGATTGGAAAAGTTTAACAACGGGTTGTACGTGACCTCTCGGAGTACATAGCTACAGTACATAAGTACATGACAATGTTAATCAGCGACTGTAGACTGGGTCCGTGGAATAAAGTGACAATTAAGCAAGTTTCGACCCCAAATAACGACAGCGCGAACTTTCACCAAGTCGTTTGGCGGAATAGAAATTGAACGAGAGCAGTTTTTGAGTCTCGGCTAAGTGTTCGTACTGAAAATTCATTAAGGCTCGGTGGTTCTCTTGTCTTAATATATACTAACATACAAAGCTGGATAGTTTGTTTCTTTGGTAATCTCAGGAACATACTACTGGTCCGAACTGAAAAAAATGTTTTTGTGTTAAATAGTCCAAATAAACGCTGAAGAAACCCCCAGAAAAGTAAGTGACATACATAGCAGTCAAAATCATTAGCTATTAAGGGGCTATCGTATCTAATGATATAAATGATCAGATTATTTATTGGCAAATGTATTGCAAGTCATTCAGGCTAGGACACTGCTTGGTTGTAGAAAAAGACAACAATTTATAGACTTAACAAGGCACAAATGCATTTTGCAATTTCCCTATCTTGTGATAGTAATGTTTAGTGTTTTACCTTTATTTACCTATTAAGGTAAAAACAGATGAAATATGTTAGAAATGTTATATTCCGCTTCTTATATTTTTATTTCAATAATAAATAACTCTACTATAAGGTTACATATATTTTGATGAACTTAAATATTATATATTCAATAATTCTTAACTCATACATATATTATACGTATAAACATTTATTAAAACAGTTTCCTGTTTAATTAGCTCTGTCAGGCGATGATTTATTCAAATATATTGATTTATTTAAATTAATTAACAAAGTTAACAGTTACGTGGATTATTTGCAAAATTTTACGATTAATCTATGATTTGCAATTAGATCATTTCAAAATTAAATATCTCGAGAATTGATAATAACTTTTAAAATATACCAGGTATAAAATATGATAGTTATTAACTTCTTATAATTTATTTTTCATAGTGTTTTAATTGTTATTAAAGTAAGTAATAGGCTAATAAACAAATAAATTGTATAATTTTGTCAAATATTTATCTATTCTCACTAAACATGTACATTTAATATGTTTACATCTAAATAGACGATGATAATGTGGCAGACATTAAGTTAGGTGTAACTTTTCCTCTTAAAATTATTAAGCAGAATGTTATTTAGAATGTACTCAGTGAGCTTTAAAACAAAAGCTCGCTTTAGCAACATGTACCTTCTACCGCATGAGGTTTGCGGATGTCCGAGGAGTACAGTCAGCCACATATATAGGTATTACTTACTACTACAAAATTAATATAAACGAATAATACAAGTTTTATATTCTTATCATTGAACTAATTTTATAATCGTTTATTTGTTTAAAATACCAGTTTCAAAAATAAAAATATGCTTGTAATCATTTATTCAAAATATAAAAACGAATAAATGTAGAAGGTTAGGGACCTATAGTTCACTTAAAAGACGTATACGCACCACATACGATACGATATATCTTACTTTTTATGAATATTTTAATGCAAGTCGGTAACACTCATTCCCATGCTTTTTATTTGGTAATAAATTCTCTAAATTTCTAAAAATAACTCGACTTGACTACCGTTTTTCGCATATTTTTATTCATGACAAAAAGAACTGAAAACGCCCACACAAAGCGCTCCTTTCATTTGGCGCGTTATTTTTTCGTAATTTTTCCTAAGTGTGCTCATAATTTCCCGCACTTAACACGTTCGGAGGGTACAAAAACACTTAGCGCACTGTACCGGCCCAGGAACATAGCCGTCCGTCGTAAAGGCCGAGTTGTAAAATAAGTAAAAATAAAAGGGCCGCCGGCTACGAGGGAAGTTCAAAAGGAACTTTTGCTTTTTAACCAGTCGGGGCAACTTTAAATTGGTTCTGTACCCTCGGACAGGGATTGGACTAGAGCGCAGCTAGAGTTTAGCAGGGCTAAGTTGGCGAAGGCAACTTTGAGAGTAGTTTTACCTAGATAGTGTTATGGGACGAACTAGATACGTACTTGTGTGAGCGTGGAGTTAATATGCTGGGAGAACTTGAATTTCCTTGCTAGTATTATTAGTATTAGTATGGAGATATTTACGGATGAGATTAGAATCTATTTTTGTATCTAATCTCTATATTTTTATATCTAATCTAATTATAAAAATTTGGAATATTGTGTTGATGCTCGAATGCTTTGAATTCTGAATCGTATACACGATTTATCGATTATGTGTTTGACAATGAATCTGTCTAGAAATTGTTATTATACAGATTGTTATTTGTGAAGACATAAACCATTAAAGACAGACGGATTTTGTACCACCACAATGTTTCTCTAAAAGAACAGACTTATTCAAATTCAGGCCCGGATTTCGTTCTTCTTTTTTGGTTTATTTATTGCTGTTCGTCACTACAAAACCTTTATTTTGTACATTATATAGTTTCCTATTTATCGTTTTTATATCTCAAGTTTAGATTAAATCATGTGATCAATGACTTAACTGCACATATTTGTTTAACATTATCTTAAATGTTAACAAACAAAGTTTTCTATAAATAAATAAATATCAGACTACATCACATACATTGATCTAACTCCGAGGTAAGTAGCTTAAAAGCACTTGTGTTACGGATATCAGAAACAACAGTGGTATTACAAATATATACTTAAATATTAGATATTAACACCCAGACACAGAACAAACACCAGTATTCATCATACGAATATTTGTCCTGGGTGGGGATCGAACCCACAACTCTTGGCGCATGGGGCAGGGTCACTACCGAATGCGCCATCGAGCTTGTCGTTGTTTCTATATTTACCATAAGTTTGATAAATTGTAATTTAAACAAAGCTACAGAAATTAATTCGGAATACTAATTTTATCACCTTGTCCTATACACAATCATTAACAAAAAGCCTTTTTCATCACGACTGACGGAAACGCTTTAAGTGACGATTTGACCTTCTACCACCCGTAACTTCTGAACATCGCCATAATTGATAATCGATCTGTTGATTACAATTTATAGCTTCGCAAACATGGCGATTGTAATCTACAATAGGCTTGACTTTTTATTGCCTGTTTCGACTTTGAATACCGGGTGAATCATCTGAGATGGAATGTATGGGCTTTTTAGAGTACGTTAATAGCTTGCCTACGCCTTAAGTTAAACGTTCTTGGATTTGTAATTTATTGCAGCAAATATGCGGTATATCATTGCATATTTTTACTTCCTGTGCGAATATTTGGTATTTCTTCTACTTAAATGGCAGAACATCTCAAAAGCTTCTTTGAAACTACACGATATTAGCTCAATAACAAATAAAATTATAGGAATTTTACTTAAAAAAGAGCACCCAACCGATAAGGAAACTCATTCAGTGCAGGTATAGTACGGTGCAGTCTACATATTAACGCTTATAGTTGTACCTATATAAATATTGTGTACTTAAGAATAAAAGTTCAAGCCGAAATATACACGGTCGTTTTCGAAATCGTATCATAATATGAATATGGTAAAATCAACAGATCAAAAAAATTAAATAATTTTACCAAACCAACAAGAAGACGCCAAAACGCGGCAAATATTCTAAAACAAAAAACGCCGACGTAAAAACTAAAAAACATGATTTATGACGTAGCAAAGCGGCCAGGCAGCGAGATAAGTGTTATTGCGCGACCGGCTTTACAACCGATTGACAATCGGTTTAGTGCCGGTATAAACATCGATACGCCTTTGAGTTCGTTTCACGCCACCAATCTTACATGTAATGCACGTTACATGACTGATAAGTTCGCGTGACAGTGTAATCGCCAATCGGTATTTATTCGAATAGCCTATTTTGTTTGCGATGTTTAAACCTTGGTTGTTGTATTAAGGATACTGGTACTAAAACTGGTGCGAACCACGAAATGTAAGATGATCAAATTGGATCCTGATACTGACAATTTATGGGGCAGATATTTATTAAATCGTAAAATAACGGAATAGACATGAAGTTAGCCTCTAAAAAAGTTTTTAGACAGCTTTGAGAGATCAGATAGACTTAGTGGTAATTTGAGTAGATATTGCAAATGTCCATAGAGTACTTATAAAGAGTCTCAAGGTCACATCGGTAAGGTAAAATCAAATTTCGAGTTTTCTGTATTCAAATTGTCTAAATAAAGGGATCCCTCCTACTATTTTCCTCACTTTTCCGTGGGTTGACAATATGGTCTGCTGCTATCTGAATAACTAACATCTTCGTTACACCACTAGTAACGATCAACTTGATGGATTCCCTGGACGCCAACCTTTGAATTATACACTAAACTATTCAGATCTGTATATTAATGGACATGGACGTCAGCGAACCCGCCTAGCCGGTTTACAAACAGGCTGATGCGCGAGCCGACCGCGACTCTACCTCGGCGCCAGATCTCGGTTCAACGGCACCAATCACTCATCCTGCCTTACCCGACTGCAATTTACTACTGCCCTGATAACAACAATGTAGTCTTCTATAAAAAGGAAACCTAAATCATAAGTGATGTAAACTTGATTCATTATATCAATAAAATTCGCGAGAGAGACAATCCAAGGTCGTAAATGTCATAAAATTATTTACACAAGCAAACCCTTGCCGCTGGTTTGTTTATAACGTATATTATTGATGATTTATTATTGTACATATCTGTTTAATGTGTGTACGTATGGACCATAAACCGTTTTATGGGACAGTTTACGGCAGTGGAACCTCGGAAATGCTTTTATTGATATCTAAGCGCCATACAAAATTGATATTATTGGTCGAGGTGTTTCCGAAAGGCAATGAAGTTTTAATAACTAGTGACTCATGGGACATCTTCAATGTTGCGTCACTTTACTCGTACTGCGCCTGTGACGTCTGCTCTCTGATCTATTTATAAGTTGATTTACCAATAATATTTATAAGTTAGTCGGTCACTAAATGCCATTCAAAGGCAATACAATAAGGATTTATAAAATTAACTGTACTTTTTTTAAGTAATTAAAATTTTTTGCAATTTAAATTTAGTTTTATTTTAAACGAATGTAATTCTGGCAGCACAAAATAAATACTAATAAATCAAGTGAAGATATATTTTAATGTTGCTAAACAGAAACGATTTGCAATGAAGCCTGCATTCTTCTTACAAAATAGATAAACACTTTACTCTATATGCGAAGCTTCATAAGAATTTCTTATAAAGTAAGATAATTGGATTATTAAATTCTGCGCTTCAGCTATGTTTGTTTGTTCTCATATTTACTACAAGTACTAAACACTCTTTGATCGCGCAGGATCGCCAAGGAAGTGCGTGTTTATTGGGTAGCAACTCTATAAATAAGACTATTTTTTCCAAGAAATCTTGAACATCTATGAATATCGCGAAAAGTATTCTTTTACCAGCCTATAATCTATAGGAAGAAATCGTTAGCATTAATAGCAGGATAAAATGTACTTACCTCATTTTTAATATAGTGAAGTTACTAAGTATTATTGGTTAATTTAAACTCACATATCATATTTAGGAACGTGAGGTTTTTTCATCCGTACATTTTTCAGAAGTCATTCTCCATTTATGATGGTTTTTAATCTTGAGGATTAAGTAATATGTCAGATTCACTAACATCAGATGGCTTCTTCTAATACTTATCATCACTGACAAGCCTTCATTAGCCATCCATATACATAACACCATATACCAATTTATTATCTGTATGTGTAGGTATATTACTTCTATCTTCACCCACACTTGTTGCAAATTTTAACACAGCGAATGATCTTCAAATTCGACACATTTTATATATCACATCATGCCGCACAAATTACAATTTGTTGATAAAACCAGCAAAACATTTCACCATACAGTCAAACGTTACACTGAGAGCATTTTGCGTTTTTGCGCCCTAATACCTGTGATCATTGCTTTAACTCCTTGCTATTGTTCAGTAATTACCTTAACAGTTACGTTTTTACAAAGGACCACCTTAATGTATTCTCCTGTTGTGCAATTCTCAGCCCTATTGTTGAGGTCTAGAGTCTTATATTATCCCGAACCGAACTGTTAACTGTGACAGGAAAATTATTACACCTCAAAGGGTTGGGTAATAGTATGATGGTTTTATGGTTTTTCGTTGCGCAATTTTCTTTCGTTGTACACCATGAAGGTATTATAGTATATTTAAATAGTGCTGTAAAAGTAATTGATACTTGGTGTTTCTGACATTTTATTACGAACATAATCTAAGTTCATTACGGCTTAGTGTTTAAGTCTGTATTCATTGTAAAGAAGTGTTTTAATGAAACTAAGTAATGATAAATAGGCAAGTAAGTATATTTATATTTTTGAAGCTTTTGTGAAATCACACAAAATGACACTGACAGTGAGTTTTGCGTATAAACTGTCTTCACGGGCTTTCAGCATTTGTCTCACTCGTTATAATGGAGTGATACCTAAGCGTAAAATATATCCTAACTAACAGAATTATTTTTTAATGCACGGCTATAGCTAATTTTATAAAGTATTAAAAGGGTCATAAATAGCCAAAACAAAATTTAATTTTGCAAATTTTTATTATAGGTAATAGGTACTATTTCAATAGTAGGTTTTAGTCAATAAAGTTGTATAAAATCAATAGAACTTTAGAAAACAGAGTAATCCAATTTTCTAAGAAAATCATAATTCGTAAACGAAGTTCGATAATCACACACTAAATTTTATGTTGATACTTCCCCCAAGCGTGTCAACATCCAACAACTATCAAAACGCATCGCGCAGCGTATACTGTTTGTTTTAGTCCACAATTAACCACCGGCCCGTCAATAAATCGAACAACTTGGACAGTGCCCCAACAAAGCCAGCATTGTAGTGTCACGCAACCCTTTCTGTCGAGACCGGGATGAGCTGTAAAGTGAAACAATGAATTCCTGTGTTGTCCTGGATGAGGTTGCGGTACCTGCGCGGATGAGGCATTGAATCAACCTGCTGATTGACGTGCCTCGGACAATTCAACCCTTTGGTTTAAAATAATACAAAGCGGTTAATGATGCGTTGTAAAGGTGCAATAAAATTACAAATTGTTTTAACTTTGCTATGGATGAAACAGTTTGTAATTTTTATTGCGCGTTTTTACAATGTTAGTTTATTTAGACACAAAATGTCTTCTACCTAGGGAATGACGAACGATATTAGTGCTACAACCAAACATAATATATGAGTAGTGACTTGTTTTAATAGCTGTCTGCTAGTGATTGTTAATATTTTGTTAAAAAAAATGCAACATAACCAGACAACAACATAAACTTATTTTGGTTGTGTTCACTTAGACTAGGAGTTTTTTTTAAGCTAAATACTTGCTACGATTATTTAATGTTAATTTCGAATTAATAACCACCACGCATTACTGCAAAAAAGGATCTGGACTGACAGATAACGAAGTGGTACCTATTTTTGGACGGAACCCTAAAAAATGGTAACTTGCCAATGACGTTCTCACAGATTCTATCGCTCTCGCCCAGATTTATGTGAGACCACACACAGGTGACCCCGTTTCTAATTAACGAATCATCGAAATCGACGAGCATCGCTAATCACAAAAAAAACTATCAAAGACGAGCCTTTTCCTAAAGTCCGTCAAAATATAAGGGTTCACGACAAATGTAAAAATAACTATTGAAATACTAGCATTAGTTCGCTCGGGTCTGCTCGCATGGAGTTTGATCTATTAGAGACTTTATTATTCCTTCCACAGCGCTTGCACATTTTTTCGCGATAAAACTAGCCTTTCTTAGGGTACTAACCCATAAGTGGTGACTATAACGGACAAACACACACATTTTCGCATTTATAATATTAGTAACGATGATATCATACTCTTGTGTCTCTAAAACATGACCCAATTATGACGTCACATACCTACCGCATGAAACCAACCTTACGGAACGTTCTATTAATACCTATACATCTCCTCGAATCGTAGGCTACTCAAACGCCATGTCGTAACAGATTTCTAACTGTATTTTAGTTGTAATTTATTTAATGTACAGATAGTTTAGATTATTCGCTCCAAAACCAATCATAATCCGTAATAAAACTGGCGCAGAATAAAATACGGCGGCCTTTGGATGTGAATTGTAAAGTGTATGCGGTTTGTAGAATGTATTAAAGGCTTGTTATTGTATGGTGAAATATTAATATTCGTTATTTAGCTATTTATTTGCACGTTATTTCCCATTCAAATAGCTACGTGCTGTTTTTAATTTTGAATCTGACAAGAGGTAGAGCTTTTTAAAACAAACGTATTTTTGTATCTGTCGCACAAAATCTCATCTTTTTATTTTTCGATTTTAAAAATCCTATGGACGCTTTTGATTTGACGACGAACCGATTTTTTGTTTAAGTATGATCATCTGTTTATAAAGTCAGCATCATCTTGCTATTATTTTATGATCCTTTAATAGTCAGGATCTGCTTGAAGCATAGTCTTAGATTAAGCTAGTCTGGTTATTACATTAAAACGTCCGTAACCTCAATAACCTTTTATACCATACTACACCAATTGGATGAAAGTAAACCTATTTTTTTTATGTTCAGATTTCCTTGCAATATTTGTTCTTCCCCATCACACGAGTGGTAAAAATACGTACTCTAGGTTCGAAATATTCAGAGATAGGTACGTGTCCAGTTTAATGAGTGCCCATCGCATGTGATAATAAGTTCGAAACAACAACAACAACAAATAATGTTTTGTTAATATCGAAACTTAACCACTTAGATAAAAAGATAGTAACTGCAAGTTTTAGTTTCTATGATAATATGTATACATAATAAGGAAAATCTGATATTTTTTTATCAAAATACAGTAGCAAAGTTACAGCTCCACCTAGGCATCAAAACGCGAACTAGCTACTATTCAAAATACAGTAGCTCCATCTGCAAGGGTGGCTGTTTGCACGCTCACCCCTATCTGTGCCGATTGCGCCGGGGGTGACAATGAGATCGCCTATTACGTGCCCGCCCGAACGCGGTGCAATAGGAATCGGATGCTATCAATTGCTATCTTTGTTACATCGTTTTTAACAGCATAGTCAATTGACTCTTTATTTAAAGAAATCGGAGACCTTGAATCGCTGTCGCAATAAGGTATTTATGAGTAAATAAATTAACTTACTCTTTAATCATTGTCAAAACGTTTTTTATCGCGAAATATATCATTTATATAAAATGTTCTTATTTACTTCACTACTATTCTGCAATTTAAATTATTAAGTATATTGAATACCCAACTTTATTCCTTTGTTCTTGTCAGCAATATCAGTGACTGCCTAAAAACAAATAGATTGGACGTTGGTACTCTTGATTGACGTAAGACAACTAAATGTGTAAACACAGCAAAACGATAAGCAGTTACCAGTCTTTTGGTCATTTGCAATATAAAAAGTATCAAAAGTGTAAGTACATATCAATATCATAAGTGCGTTGCCTACCCTGCAAACGCTTACTGTAAGTAAATCTGCTATTTACATATATCGAGATAATTAAGATTTTATTGTAGACAAGTAATATTAAATCAATAATAATATCATAATGTGTTGTGAATGATTGAAAGACGTAAATATTATTTTTCATTGCAAAATATGAAAATCTTGCTAGTACATTATAAAATTCTTAAAAGAACTTTCCTACATACTACATATTTTATCCAAAAATATATTAAGATCATAATGTTGATTCATAAATATGTAAAGACCTGCTAGTATTTCGTTCATTTAATCTTACTGAAAATCTCCACACAAGTCACAAGTTTTGTATGATCAGGTCGATTAATACACAGATTACTATATTTTCTACATCTAAAAGTTATTAATATATTTTAATAGACAAAACTAATGCTAATGCTAATAATAAAAGACATGTATTTGAATTATATGTACAACTATTTTTATTATTATATACTTCTATTTTTTTTTTATTCTAGGTCTTTAAATCTCATACATAAAATAAGTCTTAATTTATTACCGTTATTAGACATCTCAACTCTGTTATTTGACTTCCACAAGATGCAGCATTTGTAGGTACCTATCTAAATTATTATTTTAAATATTTGATAAAACTCACTAAAAACATATTATGTAGGTACTTATAATATTTATTTTCAATTAATAAATAATAAATTCAGCTACACTTTTGAATAAGTCAGTTCACACTCCTTACAAAGTAAGTGAATGTCCTTGTAATAAGGTTTGCAATTGTGGTGGGCTGCTACTTCCAACAGTGTTGCAAATGGCCACTAAAGGTGACGTAATGGCCGATTATCTACTGATATAATGAGGTTGTTACGTGTTTCTGTCGGTTGGTAGTCGGGACATTGTTAAATAGAGGAATTTGGCTTACACGGATAATTCTGATGCAATAGCGATGAATTGCCTTCACACGTAATCTGCACTTTTCTATTAAATGTATGGCCTGAACTACAACTAGGTATATAATTAACTTTTTATACAAGATAAGATAGTTTCCTACAAGTTTTTCGATAACATTATCTTCAGGGTGTATGATCAGCTAATACAAATGTGATTTTAACGTAACCGCTTGTTAGAATTTTATTGAATCGATATTACAAAAACAAACAGGTATGATAAAATATATGACCTTGTAAACATAAAGCTTGTTGTTCTTACATATTCTAAGGACAGTTTGAAGTCTTGCACTATACGAGGAATTACATTTAACAAATCTGATACTAGAATATTTTCTTTATGTTAAGAAATCTAAAGATTTTATTTTAAACCTTATGTTTTCAACATATTACATATGGATGCTACAATCATACTTGGTATTGTTAGGTTTTCCCAAAGAATACTCTTATTAAGTCATTAACCACCTGTAATTAACTTTATAATAGACGCCCGTAGCTGTTAAAATACCAAAAGAACATTAACGGTCAAACATAGTCGTTCTAACAAATAATGATCATAACCTGAATAAAAACTTCTGTACTGAGCCGTAACGCCCCGCCTATAAGCTATGCCGTGCAAAATTATTCACCAAATTGACGTTAATGGGCAATTCGTAACTCCGAATCATTAAGACCCAAATTACATCGCCACCGTACCTTAAATTGGGAGTAGGTACGTGCACCTAATATCGTGTCGCCCTACAATAAATCGTTCATAATTGAGCCACTTTCCTCCGGCGGAAGAATTCAAAACCCACCGAACCGAAATTGCGTGACTTAAATAAATACTCCTTTATATACGCACTTATATAAATATAAGAACACGTGTTCGTGAGGAAACGCGCGATACGCGCCGAATGACAATAGGGATTTCCCTTTCGAGCCGGAAAATTTACGTGATAAACATTCTAAATAGTCGCGTGTGAAAAAAATTGTATGAGGTCCAAAAATAAAGTGGCTGCGGTAGGTGTCATTACCGAGTCTTATAGCGGTTTTGTGCGGGGCCGTAAATCAGCGGAGAACGTGAGAATGGATTCATTATCTAGACAATATACGCGCGGCTTACGTGCCACGAGCTATCTTCGCGGTCGCCGCCGCTATTGAGAGATGTATTTTGCATTTTTGGACGAAAACGCTTAGGGTGACGTGGGAGTGACGTTCGAAAGAGAGTTTTAATTTGACAGTATTTCGGGCGCGATTTATATAAAGCAGCTTAGAGAGATATAAAACACGCTTTGAATCGGTTTGCCGTGTTAATTTGTGGTACCTGATATTTGAAATAATTTTGGGTGCAATAAATACTTTTGAATGGGTTTGACGTTAAAGAAAATTAACGATTAATTCTTGGCTGTGTACAATAGGATACCTTTTTTATATATTAAAGACGACAAAAATACATAGATACATACTTGATGGTTAGTCATCACAGCCAGCATTGGAACTCTACCTAGGAATTCTGAAATGGGAAATTTTCCAAAACAATAAAATAGTATTACAGAAATTTCTAATCCTAATATGACATTCTATTTTCTTATTAGGTAATCATTGTAAATGTTTGTATTTCAGTTCTAGGTCTTATGCAGACTTCATGTATAGGCCAAGGTCTTTTCGAGATCTAGACGAAACTAAGGGTGATATTTATTGCCGCGTGGAATATTTTGCAAGAATTACATTAAATGTAATCTATATTTATGTACATATGTTATTGCTACTTACATGTCATATTTTTAGTTTTTAATATATAAGTAATATTTTTTACTATAATAATGACCGACAGACCTTACTTACTTGACACTCGAATACTTATAAGTACATTATGTGTTTCTGACGATGACCATTTTAATGGTCAAAATAAATTAAAAACACTTTTAAAATACCCTAGTCATTGCTAGATTATAGATATACCTACGTATAGCTTAAATCCATATAGCATATCTAAGTTGAACTAAATCGTAACGTGCTCGCCAAAACTTAGTTCAGAGTTTCAAGGTTTTCTCACTAGGGATCGATCTGCAACCCTCCCCATTGTTTAGTGCACCTTAAAATTGCACAGCACACAGTGCATTGTGAAAATGCACCCTACCAAAAACGTAATACTCGCACCCCACGGAAGATGGCGCTGGTGTCAATTGTATTTTTGACAAATACAAGTATTCAACGCCATGACAATTCTATTAAGATCGCTTATCTAAAATGTTTATGAGTCAGCAATTTTTGTTACTAGCTTAGAGTGTTAATAGCTTTGAATATTTATTGCTATTGTAGAATATAAGTTGTCGGTCCAAGCTTTAACGTAGTAGTTTAATAGAGAAAGTATAGATGTCACTAGTAGCGTATCCACCGATAATAATACAGCGTACTAAGAATAAACTGCGACAAAATAATATTTTTAGCGAAATGTTCGTAAAAGTGTGACATTGATGTTATCGTGACATTTACATGACGTCAAATAGGAAATAAAAGTTTCAAATAAACATTTATTTCAAATACTTTGTAAAATGTCCTACACATAACATTATTAAACGTAGCTAACAAATTTATGTATAGCTATTCTTTTTATTTTATTTAAAAATCTGTTGACAGAAGCTTGCATAAATCGTAACATATTTTTTATTTTATTACACATTAGCGAGATAAAATGAATGTTAAGACAAGTTTGATTTTAATGCCCATTTGCGGGTTGATAGCACATTCGGTGTCAAGGAAATGACCATTACTATGCATTAACGTTGTAAAGATACATCGCGAACAGTATATGTGACATATCTAAATTAATTTTGTGTAGCAAGAAAATTTAAATCATTACTAGACCAGACTGATCATTTATACTATACATTGGATGATTTTTAACAGCCATTTTTTCATTTATGAAGTCCACACGTTGATGATAAATTATGACTCTTAACCAGTTTTGACGCGTCTGGAAGTCACGACGATAGAATCTAAAAGAAAATTGGTGCATAGAGCAAAATTACTAGAATGTCTATGTAAATCATTTGAGTAGGAAGATCCGCAGAAGATCAAAGTTAGCGATAGCTTTAATCCTGACTAATATTATAAATGCAAGAATTTGTTAGTTTGCCTGGTACAATCTACATTTTTACTACTTACAAATAGTGATTTTTGAGTGAAATAGGTACTTGTTGGGGGACAGAAAAGGCCTTAAGGTTCGTTTCGTCCTAAACTATAAGAAACTGCTAAAAAAACTAGTATTTCAATAAGTTTCAATAAGATATATTATATTGAGCAGGCTATATATAAGTATAGTTAGTTAGAAAGAACATATTCAACAGTTCTGGGATTGAGACCTTCCATACAAAATTGCAAAGTAGGATGTTCTTAATGTATAAATTCATAAATCCTTGACCCTTTGATCTCTGAATATGTATAAATCCATAAATGGAAATTCTATAAGTATGTCCTTGTAAGAGAATCTATGTTCAGCAATAGGTGTGAACAATTTGTAATGTACTTTGAATAACTCCAGTAGCAAATTATTATGATTTTTATTATATTGGTTAACGGAGTTCGGACTATGTAAGTTGGTATTAAATTTTGATTAAATAAAACAACATAATATGTAGATTGATTGATCGACAATATGTGCAATCACCTATGTCAATAAATTTCTGTAAGGAAAAAGGAAAAGGCTTCATAGATCGAACATCACGCTTCCTGCCTCCAATCCCGCGTCAAAAATTCATCATAAACCGAGGTGCGAACAAACATTCCGTACGACACCGCCAGATACCGCTAAATAAGAAATACCTCGCGCCATTTTCCTTAACGCTTTCGCTAGCGTCGTCGCTTTCATACAAAAGGGCATTTTTCCCAACAAAAGGAGAGAAATGACGTACACACTCCGTAACAGTCTAAATGCCCCGTAAAAGTATTGGGAGCGAAAAGTCGCTAAATTTGAGGCGTTCCTAGCGGCTTTTGAGGAAAGCCCGATGCTGCTGTTATAGGTTATGAGGGCCGGGAGGGAGCCCTCTATAGGCACTTTACACGCTCTGCCGCCGCTAACCTCGCCCAAATGTAATAACATGCCTCCTGCTCTCTGTTTCAATTTGGGAACAAATTGAAATTGTTTTTATTTGAATAATATTGAGGTGTGGATTCGGACTTGCGGTTTCTGGAGCGATGCGAATGTGATTTATCGCTTAATTTCGCGTTGTCTGCAATTATTGTGGACTTATTTGTCATGACGCTTGTAAGGTTTTTGATGGCGGCTTGAGCATTTTTTGGGTCTAAAACGGTTATTGTGTCATTCAAAGTTAGAAGAATATAGAAAACAAATTTTCGTGTGTAGGTATTGTAATAATTTTCGGTTAGGTTAGGTACTCAATGTAATTAGTTAAATTAATTTGAAAAAACATTCATTTATAATAAAATCATGGGCTGTGAAACAATACAATTATTTTGGACATACATTTTATATATGTCCAATGTCCAATATATATTTTTTTAAACTTTGGCTTACAAAAGTATTTTTGGAAATCCTGCCGACAATTCGAAGAAAACAGAAGCATTGGAAAAAATATATATTTTGATTACCCATCTAGTTAGGTACCGTTTTATGTGGACGTCCGTTGATACTGATAAATGAATTATTATTAATTGATGTTATTCTAGCAAAAACATTAGCTTTTTAATACTAAGTCAAATACCAACAAATATTTCATATCAGATAGGCGTAATAAAATATAATACTTTGAATTTAGATTTTTTAAGTTTTTTCACAAAAATTTGCCGTCTATAAAATAAAATCTGTAATGTTACACTTAAGTAAATTACCGCAAAACAATTTAGTTAAGTGACTGCGTTGTTGTGAGAAAGTAAAATTGGGAGGAGACGTTTAAACTTATCGAAGCTCATTGGGTATAGAGGTTTCTTTACTAAATAGCCAACGAAAATCACCCAAGTTCCGTTATTTATGGCGTCATTAGCATCCGTACTAACTTACGAAACGTTACATTTGGCAAGAATCTCAAGAAAAAGGGTGCTGTTTTTATAAATTATTCGCTAGACCGCCATGCGTGAATAAATCATCAACTTCTGTGGTCGCAATGTTGGATATCATTAGTAAGTTTCTAGCACGCTAGAAAGAAAAGAAGGGGAAAAAAAATAAAAGATACCTACTAGCTTTCTACCGCGGCTTCGTATGCGTTTTATCTACAATTTTATAGATATATTATCGTGCGTCCTTCAAAATGAGCCAGTTTTTCCGGTTATCTTTCACATTTCTCTCGCTTTTAAATATTAGGAGATACAAATTTATTTAGCATTATCGTTTGCCCGCGACTTCGTCCACATGAAATTCGGTCTATCAGAGAGACTCTTATTTGTGTAAACTTAATTGAATACGTCCTGTTTCCTTTCCTAGGGGTACAGAAATCAGGTGGCAGTAATTCTAAAGTAATAAACAAATTAGACAAATTTAGATTAATCGTCTCATCGTAGTACTTACTTTTGGAAATAGAATAATCGCGATATAATAATAAAGAAGTATATCATTAACGACTTCAATATCGTTATTAAAGGACCATCCAATTAGTTAGAAAAATAGTATAGATATGTGTTTGATTGAGGTATAAATGCATTTTTTTTAGTCAAAAATATGATTAAGACATACTGAATCAATCTAAATAAGATCACTTACCGCTACTTTTGCATAAGGAAGATTGAAAGTTAAGTATTAACACCTCGCCTTGCCTGTCAGAGCCGTTGCATACCATCGTCAATAATGCAAAAAATTATAACATTATGAAAATTGATCATTGTTACGCAATTCGGGGGGTAGTGCTGCATCCTACGGGGGGAGGGGCGCTGGAAAAATTGCACATAAATATTGAAGCTGCCACTTACACGTGCGCCCGACGCTGGCGTATGCTTAGGGTGGATAAGACGTCTCATTTTGAGATTGAGGATTTTTCTGTAAGGTCGTTCACAGAATGTGTTGGTGCTATTTACTGCGTGCTGTGTTGGTCCGTAATTATGATGCCGATTATTGTTGCTGTGTGTTTGCAGTTGTTGACCTCTCTAATGTTTTTTTTTTGTTGATGATAAATACAGGTTAAAAGATTATTAAAAAAAGCTCTCAGTAGTGTTAGTTGTCCCTTTGAATATTTTATTTTGGTAAATATAAGTTCACTTTGTTATTAAATTAATACACTTACTACGATACTTTGAGTTTTACAATTCGAAAATTGTTATATTACAGAATGATACATATATTATGTCATTAATATGTACCTATATATTTGTGCCTATACTAAGCCCATTTTTTTTTTATTTTTCTCACGATGACTAAGTACTGTAAGTAATTTTAGTGGCCTAGACATCATTTCAGCCAAAGATAATTTAAGTATTCATAAATCATCTATGACTTAATATTTCATTTCATTTGTTTACACAGATTAAGTTGTTTGTGGTTATATATTTAGTTTCGAAAATTACAGATAAGACAGATACATACATACACACATAACATCACGCCCATAATCCCCAAAGAGGTAAGCAGATTCAAAGGGACAGCAGGCCTCTTTAACCACATTCAGCTAAAAATAAAACTGGGCTGGGTTAAATGGAAAATAGTGAAAAAGTAGTGATAAGTGGCTAGCTTGTCGCCTACACAAACACATACCAAAAACCCGATATAAGACAGATACAATCTAAATAATTACTTATAATCGTTGAGAAAATTAGTTCCCAAGATTTACCTGAAATTTGTAAAGAGCAAGCTAGATACAATGCACAAAATAAACGACACACCGGGGTGTATCCACATTAACCTCACCAATCGCGCGGTGCGGGCCCTCTTTCTTTTTCTTGTAGCAAATTTCGCAACAATCTCACTTATTATGCCACACAAATTTCCGCGCCCCGCCCGCCCTCTAGACGTGAAATTAAAATTTCCTACTTACCCCCTCCTTGTACGCGATACGCCTGGAATTGCTAAATAAATATTGCTACTTACGAACCTGCTTCCATGCATACTTTTTGCCCACTTCAAAAATGTTTACTACAAGCTCAAGTTTGACCGTTACGTTTGTTTATGTTGTTCTTGACTCCGGCTCGGTATACCTATGGTTTTTCTAAATTCAATAAGTGCTTTCGATCTTTATGAGAACAACCTTTGTTCGAATGATGCGTTGTAAAACTACGCCTTAAGCTTAAAAGAAAGTTCTATTGAATACTTATGTGTATTTAGAGAATAGGTGGAGGGACCGTGTTATATTTCTCTTAAAATGTGGGGAGATAGTTAATAAAACAAAATAAATGAACACTAACTCGAATTACTGTTTACAGAATGTCAAAATTATAAAATACCTAGTTCGACAAGTAACTGTGAGTGCTCAATAAATGAACGTTTCAAATAATGTGATTTTATTTTATGGTAGTATTCATTTGGAAAATATTTGTGTAAATTTTTGCATCCTTCAAATCATGTTTTTTTTTTTGTTTTCAGATGGAATTGGAGATATGAGGTATGTTCATTAAAAATACTTCTACTGGACTTTTTGGTGATGGAATACTGAGCACATTCTGGTGGAAGCAACACAATATAATTTGTATGCACTTAACAATGGCTAAACATAGTTTTACTGTTAACAATAATATCTTCTAATGCAGTGTACAACACAATTAACTCTTTTTAAGATTTTGTCACAAAGTCGAGAAAATTAATCTGAGTATATTTAATTAAATAAAACAATCCACAAACAACTTAATAATAAATACCCAAAAACTTCAATAAATTTTCCTTTTATGATACTTTATTATCAACACAAATAAAATCCAAAATGTACCTACCTTTAAAATTTTGAATTCTGTTAAAGACATTCATGAATTAAGACAACAAAATAAAAAATGTTAGGTACTTCGTTTCTCCACATCACTTTTTATTTACTTTTGAATCAAACTCTCATTCGTCAGTTACAACATAACACGCACTATTAATACAAGCATTAATGAGCTATCATGTCAACAGTCTGTGTACAATCACGTTCAGATCATGTTTGATATGACATTTCATTTTATTTGTTTGTATTTACAGCATTGCCTTTGAATTGAATACAACCCTTGCGTAAAATATTCTAATAAAACGAATATTGTTTTAATACATTGATAAATAAAGAAATATTCAATCAAAGGTACAAACATTTACATTAGATAACACATTAATAAACAAATGGTCAATGAAATATAATAAAAAATATTTAACTGTACAAAAATTTGTTAAATAGGAAAGAAACTCATAAATTTTATCAATAAAATTTTACTCTAGGTACATAACATTTCAATACGGCATAATAACATTAATATTGACGATAAATGATAAATTTACAACTTATAATAAAATTATTAATCATTCATGTGTGTGTCAATGTTTTTACACATGTCATATTAACATCTACATCTAGACATATATTAGATGCAACTCTCTTGGCCCAATCTACAATGACATTGTCGAAAAAATAAACAAACCATTACTCCGAGACCGTACCAATAGCATAAATAAGTAAATAAACATTTAAGTGGTTGTCAAATCGGACAGCGTGACTGACGATCGGCTGTTCAGCGAGATGTTCAGTGGTAAGTATAATCTTGCTGTAATGCTGTTTACATTTTAGCAGTTACTTTTATATAATGTGTTTCTTTATGTTCGCCACAATGTGCATTTTGTTTGCGGTTTTTAGAGCTACTTCTTAAGTACTATTGGTGCAAAATACATTGTTCGATAAATATACCTAAAGTTATACTACCTCTCACCGGTTTATAACAAATTGATTTTACTGAGCCAATTAGTTATAGGTAGAGTTTATTTTTGACATTTATTAATATTTTTAAAATAATCACATAATAAGGACATTAATTTTGAATACTTACAATTTGTAATAAGTAAGTAGTCTAAGTGGGTATCATAGTTAACTTTTTTTTCATTTTTTTTTATTTTTTTATACAAAATATATTTATGCTGTCTGTATAAATAAATCTAAGAAGGAAACTTGTTTTGATATGGTAAAAGGGACTTATTGGTCTCAATTGTTAACTAGAGCATTTACTGAAAGAAAGAAAGGTTGAAAACGTAAGACTTTACTTATAACGATAAAAATATATTTCCCGTCTATCTTTACTATCAGATAAACGCTAAACATTTACCTTGAATTCCTTACAAGCACCCGCCTCTATACCTCCTCTAAGCCTCCTCGCAATTACGCAGGCTCTGATATACGGTCGTACAAGTCTCGTTCCTCGTACATATTGAGACAAAGCAAGTTTATATCGAGTTTTAAAGCGTCCGATCTATAAACTGCTCGTTAAATCTCGCTCGATAGTTGTAAATTTTGTGAGTAGTTGAGGACTTTTACGATGGAGCTGACTCCGCCCACCTGAGACTGCTACGGCCCTTTGTACATCGAGCCCGATAAAGGCTGGCCTTTGAAAGGCTTGTAAATATTACATATTAGGTAATAAGTGGCCTTTAATAATGGGCGTTTGCCGTTCGATAGGTTGGTAACTTGGGACTAGATCAATTTATGAAGCTGACTTTGTTAAATGCGAATATTGGGACCTGTCTAGTTTATATGACTTGATTCTAGGAGAGGGTTGTTTGAATTCGAATCTTCGCTCGAAAATATGTTACTAGCTAGTTGTAAACTTTTAAGAAAGAATAGGGGTTTTAACCTTCTTTCACGAGTTATCTACTTATCCACGGCCCGTAAGACCTTAGTTCTGGGTTAAGCGAGTCTGGTTTTAATATTTGACTGACTACTATCTTAACTTCGTCACCCTTAGATGGGCGCCAGACAAATATAATCATGGTTACACATCCAATTATTTGAATGTCCGTGCTATTTTCTCTAACCGCTAAGATGATGGTATAAATCCATAATTGTAATTAATAAGTTCAGTGCGAGTTTATTTATGTATTTATATTTTTGTGTGTAATATCTATATGTATATAAAACGATATTATATACTAAAAGTTGACATTTGTGAAGACAAAAATTACGCTACTGCTATCTACGACTAATCTCGATCACCCAAATCCTTGCATATTTTCTTATGTTTTTCTCTAATATATAGTTAATACCCAATAGGGTATTAACTATATTTTATTCAAGTAGGTACTTAATAAAGTACCTACTTGAATAAAAATCGTTTCTAATCGACCTATTTTGAATGTATGACTAACTACACCCTTGTTCCGTGTCTTTGGTAGTGCCCTCAAAAAATCTAAACAGTGCCCATTGTCTATGCCAGAATCCCTCTATACTTAGGTGCGGCCCTTTCGGGTAGCAATCAACCCTGAGGGCCCTTGGCATTCTACTTATTCTGACACTCTATTGTTACGCATCTAGTGCGTTTTCTACCGATGGATAGTTGAAGCATCAGTGTCTAATACTCGAGAAGATAGCACATTAGTATCTACCAAGGTAAATAGCTCGTCGATCAAATAGATCTTATATTAGCATTACTTAGTCCTGATAAAAAATAGAAACGGGAGTTATTAAAATAAGAATATTTAAATCCCGAGTAAATCATGACTTCTGGTGATAGATAAAGATAGAAGTCCATATGATTTGGCTGTGTTTTGACAAATTCTAGACAATTTTTGTCTAAGTCCTAAAATAAATGACAAATAAATAATGCTGCCTACCGTCCTTTGTTTATACATACATACATCATCAACATCACGCTCATAATCGAGGAATTGTTTATTTTTCCTTAAACCTTTTAAAATATAAAAAAATCTACGCTCACGTCTTTAAGCTTAGCTGTCTATTTTTCCCATTAACGATATTATAATTCTTACAAAGCAATAAGAAATATTTTTCGCCAAAAATTTCTTATCCGATCTTTTCAACATATTAGAATGGCGTTCCAACAAGAATGTAAATTATGACAAAAAGGATAATTAAGTATGTATTTTTAATGTTTATAATGCCATATCTACTACCTACTACCTACTTTAAAAATATATATATATATGTATATAATTATTTCTAAAAATAAATATTGTATTTCCTGGGATAAATTGACACTACCAATATTTGACATATTTTTATGCATTGACAACCCCTCACCCCGAAGATGTTATTCGGTAGGTACATAATGGTAAGGAAAGTATTTAAAGATTTTAAAACAATAAATAACTTTAAGGTTCTTTGAACTACAAAATTAATTTACATAATCAAATATAAATAAATTATCCACATCTCTACTCCAAATAAAGTAACTTTAGCCAGAAATATCGAAGGTACCATAAACACCCAGACCCGAGACAAACACTCACATCATACTAAAAATAAGCTAAAAAATATAAATCAATATTAATTAAAATAAAGATTTATAAGTGAAATGACATTACACAATTACGTCTTATTAGATAAAATGGTAGTTGTTAAATACGAATTTTAATATGTCGTCCCATTGGAAAAAAGAATGTGAATTAACTGTGTTTTTAATTTACAGTTTTGTGTATTTTTTCCTATTTTCATCTAATTAATACCTAATTTCCATATAAATTACAAATAAACAACGCTATTGAACTTTAAACTGCTCTACCTTCTATTAAGTGAGTAGTTATGTTAATATTTTTTTGTTATCTCTATCACTCAGTGATTCATTATGTTTATTTTGGAAATAGTTATATTATTTTAATCTGCAAATTCAAATACCTTATTGTGGATGGGTAGATAGATATCCTTTGTCTAATTTGTCCGATTTTCCTGTCCTTATCTAAGGTTTACAAAGGACAGATACCTTGACTGGTCCGCTTGGTCGAGTGGTCAGAGACACTGGCCACGAAACCAAGGGTCGCAGGTTCGAATCCTGCTAGGGGGAAATGTTTCGTGTGTTGAACATGGGACATTTGTACTCGAGTAATGGATGTTTATAAACGTATTGAAGTATGTCTATCCGTTCGCCTAGTATCCATAGTACAAGCATAAGCTTAGTTTGGAACTAGGGAATTGGTATGTCAGTCTGGAGAATACATACCAGTTGCTTCAACGTAGTAACCAATACCAGCTAAATCCAGGGTCATTGTCTGAGCGGACCCGGTTAGGTAAAGGACCATAAGGTTGGGAAAATGGTCAGTTACCTGTAGGCAGATATATTTTTTTCACATTTAATTGCAATTCTATAGTAGAGCTGTTTATTACTACTACACGGCTCTACAAATAAATTTTTGTATAGGTAATTGTTAAATATTTATATTTCCTCTAACCAAATTTCCTCCATATTTTTTCTCTAAATGTAGGTTTTATTATTTTAATTGGACGTCGATTTTATGTCGAACTTGTATACTTAGGTACCTAATTATGAAAGTTAACTTTAATAATTGATAAAATATTTCTAGTGTTAAAACGTCGTTTTTGTTTAGATACAGAAATAAATCTAAGTAACTAAACTATTTTTGTCTTTTTTTTCTAAACCTATTTTTATTTTTTTATCGAACTACAATTATTTTCCCTAGTTACGCAATACATTGCTGTTCCAGTTCAATTCTATACTTAAAATAGCCTATAGACATGCTTCATTGGTGCTAAAATAATACAGTCTCCTGTTTACTGTAGCTCAAAGTTCGTCTCGTTAATTAATGCGGCACGCCCCATTGACCCCGCTTTACGATCGAGAAACAATTATAAAACAATAAAGTAAAAATGCCTCTATCGTAAAACAAATGACCCTAACTGTCCATATCAGAATTCCATACGTTTACGACATAAACATCGCAATAACAACATAAAATCTATACTTATGCAATGTTCCAGTGCCTCACAGTCGCACCAACCGACCTGATAAAACTGAAAAGGCAACTAAACTCTATAAAAACCATGCACTAAACGCAGGTAACAATCATAAGCGTAATAAATAAACAAACTTCTCACGCAATAAACGGTTTTATTTTTATAGCCGTAAAGATTGTTATTGCACATGTGTTCGGTGCGGTTACGACTTGTGAAGATGAATGAAACGCGAGAGAGAGACGGGAAGTGGCGTGCGAGGGGGAGAGGTGACGCTCTTCAGGCCACGTGGTCGACGTAACGCAAAGTGGTGCAATTCATAAAATTGCCTTTTGTATCGTTTATCTGTTTGATCTGGAAAATACATAACAAAAACCATATAGGATATTTTGATTTTACGTAATCATAATATTAAGTACTTTACCTATTAATTTCCTGTATCTTATTGACTTGTACATGAAAAAAAAGTTTGATTTTTTTATAAGACAATCGTTTATTTCCTTTTATTTAAAGACGCTTTGGTTGTTAAAAGACATAAAGTATTGTTCGAGCTAATTCATAATGAATGCTATTATTAAATAGGCAACAAAACAAGTTATTGCAAAATGTTAGACAGTAAAAGTTAGGCCCAATATTATTTTATTTTACAACTGTGACATTGATCATATCTAACAATATTGTTTAGAAATGTTAATTATTAATTTTAAGAACCGTTTTTATTCGCTACCGTATTATTTTACTACTATTTTATACTCATTTAATTGCTACGATGAATATTAAGTAACCGTGTCAAACATTTACTACAAGCTTATTTTAATTTAATTTCATACAATTTCGGAATTAATATAAAACAATACGGAATCACAAATTTAATGTTTACTAAATGCCGCAATTCTGTTTAAAGCCATTCAGTTTGACAGCTAGAAATGCCGGAATGGTTTGTGATTGGCGGTGAATGTTCTGCACCGGATCACTATTGGCGTAGACGAGGTGGGCGCGGGGAAGCGCGGGGCCCGGCGCCATTACGAACAATGGCCGTCGGAATGGTCGTTAGCGAATAGCTTTTATCTCTTTCTAATATAAGCCACGCAGGTAGGAATTAATGAGACGGAGAGGGTTCCGGCGCGTCGCCCCTCGGCGCGCGTCCGTCCCGCTCGCACCCACGTGCCGCGGTGCGCCGTCTCGCGAGCGGCGCGCGGCAGCGGCAACGCTCGGCACGACGGGGAATTCGGAGTCGTAGAGCCTCATACGCGGGTCATAAACGATCCGCGGCCATAGTAGAGGTGCACGCGCGAGAATCGATCCGAATCGCCGGCGATAAACGCATCTCCCGCGAGGCGACCGTCGCGCGCCGCGTCGCCGAGCGATGAGTTCCAAGTTCATCATCGATAGCATGCTCCCGAAGTACCACCAGCAGTTCCACCATCAGAATTTGTTCGCGGGTGCCGGGGCGTCGCCGATAGAGGCGTCGCTGTCGTCGTCGCTGTCGTCCTCGCTGTCGACGTCGCTGTCGTCGTCGCTTTCGGGCGGGCTGGGGGCGGCGGCACTGGGCGCGGGCTCGCCGGGCGCAGGAAGCCCGCAGCGGTCTTCCTCCTCGTCGTCGGCGTCGCCGGGGGCGCCGGCGAGGATGTATCCGTACGTGTCGCATCACCAGCAGTTCGGGGGCTCCGTGCCGTTCTCGGGCGGAGGGCTGTCGGCCGGAGATGACAAGAGCTGCCGGTATCCGGCGGCGGTGGGCGCGGACCCGATGGTGAACTACGCGCTGGGTCAGCACAACGGGGGAGCGGCGGTGTCCGCGGCATCGGCCAGCATGGCGGCTGCGGCGCAGTTCTACCACCAGGCGGCAGCCGCTTCGGCCGCCTCGGCCGCTTCAGCCGCGACCGTCGACGCCATGGGAGCCGCCTGCAACCAGCCCTCGGCACAGCCCTTGCCCGACATACCCCGCTACCCGTGGATGTCCATTACTGGTAAATGTTTCCCTCTTTGCATGCCGCCGTCCTCCTGCAAAAGTGAAGGAACTGTATGACTTGCTTGCTGTACTAAGTGTCTTGATGATGACACATTTTTGCATCGTCCCGCCTTAATCGGTTTTAATTTCTTTAGACCTATTTAGCCGTTAAATTTTGAATGTTTGTCAGTGTCTGTTTACATTGTAACAACAGCTCTTTGTAGCGCTCGTGTGTATATGAGCAGTTTTAGATGTTTATTAGCTTTTAGTACATAAGTAAGCACATGATAGCAATTACCGACACTTCGTAAAAATGTGAAATCGCGGTGTAAATTTTCCAATATTCTTTAAAATTGCACGCGTTTACAACATCCGATACAGTTCCAATCAGAGCCGCGCATCCACCAATTTATTGCTAATTAAACCCGTCTAATGTCCGTCTATCACTTATATAACAATAAAATATTTCAACCAGAGCAATATAAATGCAATAAAACGGCCATTATTATTTTTATTGACATTGAATCATTATAAATACCGGCCGCACAAAGCTTCGATTTGCACCGCTCCCTAATGCCTACGAATGCTATAGCTGTCTAGAACCAATGTTTTCGGCATTATAATTTTAATCTGTGCGTTGTGTATTGAGGTTGTCGAATTATAAAGCATTGTAAACGACCTGAAGTGTCGCGGTTCTCATATAAAAGGGCTATAAAACAATGAGTGGAGCAATAAAAGAACAATTCTGCGTTTACAGGAGAAACCAAAGAGCCGCCGCCCGTAGAGGCCAATGCTATAAAAAATTAGTAATTTATTAAATTTTGTTTTTTGTCATTTTTTTCTACAACGGCAATTAAAACGACATAACTTTACAATAAGAAACTAAATTAAATTTCAATGGTTTATTATTAATTATTTCTTTACTGTTACAATAAGACATATCTAATACTGCATTCGAACGGTAAAAACATTTTATTACTTTTATTAATTTTATGAACCCAAAATCGCCCATTAATTAATTAATTATAATTTATTGAAATTATAACATTTATTTATTAGACCATTTTATGAACATTCTAAAATCTGATTAATTTACTTTAATTTTCCATTTCATTTATATGTATTTGTTTTACATAACATTATATAATTACATATATACATATAATATAACTTTAATCGTGGACAACAATTAAAATTTTCAGGAGCCATAATAAAATCAAAGACCTCAGCACATTAAACAATAAACTTCAATTTACAATCGCAATTAATTAATTTAATATCGACTTTTATAGATGATTGCCCATTAAAAACGATATTAAAATAAAAAACAATTAATTACCTACTCGTTTAATTGATTTGAAATATTTTTTATCATGAATGCGTGGGCAATTCGCATTTTAGGTTACAAATTGTTTTAATTAGTCTTTGAAATAAGACAATTTTCCGCTTGGAATCTTTACACGTGGATTAGCAGAACTAACCTAGGATACTACGTTTTTTGGTTTCTTAATTCTAAACGGCTGTTTAGACCGCCTAGGTACGCATTGCAATACCTGAGGTCCACTTAGTACCCAAATAAGGCAGGACATTACAAAACTTAACAACCTGTCCGTTTAGAATACAATGCCATGATTATTTTTATGCGTAAGTACTTTTATTAGCTCGGACTCTTCCGTAATATAATATGCGTGACATTTTGAAAAAATATATATTCAAAACCATAATATAATAACAATTATAATAATATATAAGTATATTAAAAAATATATAACAGTTAAAACAATTAATATAACAACCAAAACTATTTTCTTTAAGTAGTAAAAATTAAATAATTAATTGTTATTAAAAAACCGTAACGGGCATTTAAAAAAAAATATTTATAATTTTTTTGAATAAATATTTGATTATCTAAACATCTTTGCAGTTAAAATAAACTCATTTTCTGTTAAATAACTAGTGTCATCATTGATTTAAGATTTTCTTCCCATAACTATATAAATTCTATTTAATATCATACATAACTTGAGTAAAAATATTCGAAAAATCCACTAACATGTTGCGTGGAGCTTATAGTTATACATATAATTAAACATTATCATTTTAATTTATGCGTTTTTTGTTACACACACTGATTAACACAATAACGATATGCAGCGAGGCACATAACATTCCTAATTAGACATAAAAATATTTTTTCTCGGTGTTTAGGCAGATATTTTGTGTAGAAATTGTACAATTGCTTTAATTATTCGGATGCTTTATTCTCTTTAAGAAGAATAACTTACGCTTTGTAGATATCTAGACATTATACTTTATAGCGCAAAACATACCTTACTTATTTATTAAGTCTATTATTTTTTCTTTTTACGATACTTTTTATTTACTTACTTCTAATGAATTTTCAAACAATTTTTCGAGGCAAATTTTACTCTACAAATAAATACTCAAATATATATTATGTCAATTTAATTGGTATTCCAAAATATTTAAAACAAATTAACTAATTAGTATTAATTTTTAATAACCTTATTAAAGGTAGGTACCTATGTATTTCCTTAAAATCAGTTGACAATAACATTCTTAATTAATGTCACATTGAAACCACTCGAAATGTCAAACAAAGATATAAATCAATACGTCTCATTTTTTCTTTTAAGATAATGAATTATTTATAAATGTAGGTATGATTAGATAAATATACCTACCTATATATTTAAATTTATTCGTTATTATTGGTAAGCTCATAATTTTTCATATACCTACTTATAGTTTTATATGATATTTGTATTGAATAACATTAACTCTAAAATAATACTAAATAAATTAAATAATGTACAAATACGCATATTTCTAAAGAAATTCATCCTTTTGCAAATTTATTTACCTTTTTACTAACGGATATTATTATTATTATTACACGCTTAAATTATTTTAAAATATATAAATTAATTAATTAATAATCATAATATTGTTTCGTATATTTAAAATATTAAATAACGTTAGACATTATATTATGAAAGCTCATTGATATAACTAACAAAGCTTACATCCTAATCCTGAGCAATGCTACTAGAAAGTTATACGCGTTATAACGCACATTATGAAACCGCCGAGAAAAATAGACAAATGCCGTGTTTACAAAAATAACTTCGAGTGCCATAGAACAAGGGAATTAATCAAAGTGATTTTAGAAGCGCCTAGCCCGGTCACATGTGGCGGCGATCAATAACGTTGACATGTAAAAAACGTTCATAATCAAAGCCATGTAGCGTCGTAACAGCGTCGTAGCTCAGTAAAATTATATGAAATGGCCTATAATCGGCTTGTTTTTATTTAGGAACGGACTATTCCCGTGATTTGTTGCTAATGTACGGTTATAAAAATGTCCGGGGCAATCGGGACACGAATCCGTCTCGGCAGGGACAGAAATATTGCGGCAGGTGCCGCGCGTACGCAACCAAAATTAAAATGGCGGACTTGTCAGTGAGCAGACAGTTATACGCCGTAATGCCGAACATTGTACAACAATTTGACAGTATAACAGCGCATTACGCTCAAACACCACTCAAAAGTTAGTTTGAATGAAGTTTTGCTCTGATTCAATGGATGTTTTTAGTGTTACGCTAAGAAATAAAGAAAGGAACGCGATACGCTCGCGTCAAACTAAAATAGTTTGGTATAAACTGTTTTGTTTTCACATGCGTTTTCAGCATTGGTAGGAAAAATAAATACATAACGTGAGCGCCAAATGTTTTATTGATACTGCACAAATATCATTAGAGCCATTGAGTGGTTTTTGAGTTTGAGCAGACAAAACTTTAAGACATCCATTTAGATGAACAAACAAACTGTATCTATTCCATTTAAACAGGTGAAATTTTCTATGAATTGAAAACTATGTATGTTTTTAAAACTTCTACGCATCGGTTATTTTTATTTGAGAGTAGCTTTCTCTCCCTTTAACACGTTACATTTTATTATATTGTTGTAAATGTTCCAACTCTTTTATTTATATTACTTACTTAAACATATTTATCAAACTAATCAAAATAATTTTTAATTAACTTATTGTAACTGTTTTTACCCGTTTTATCAATAAAAAAAATTTAAAATATTATTATACCTTAATTTAACCCGTAAAAAACATAAAACAGAAAAAGCTATTCCGTGGTAAAACAGCAGAGGGTCCGGTTAGTCAAATTTAAAAACCGAACATGTGCGCAAAAAATTCTTAAAATAACAGCTGATTTAATCATCAAAATATCGAGGCCAAATAAAAATAAGTATACCTACGCTGATCTTATGGCGTTAGATAACTAGATAGCTTTTTTTTTTGTCGGCTCATGCTGTTCCGTCCCATATGTGCCGTGCACGTGTATACGTCAGCCGTGTGTGCGCGGCGCATGGCAAACAAACATGGCGGCTCGTGCAACCAATCCCAACAAGCTACGAGTTTTGGGCCGAAGCTCCTATTGATTGTAGCGGTTTGTTAATTACTTTGTGAATGGGCCTTTTGATTTACGACCGAGTTTTGATATCAAATCAAAATTAACATTACTTTTATGTTCTTTATAGTTGCTTAATTTAAATCGATTTCTATGCCATTTTCAAATACATTAAATATGATTTTAAACACGCCCAGCTTTAAGTGTTTTTTTTTTAATTAATTAAATGTCAATCAATATTCTGTACTAGTATAAAAATAAAAACCGTATATAGGTAGGTACCTATTACATTTATTACCTTCTCAAATTAATGCGTAATATAATAATATTGTTATGTCTCAAATATTTTATCGGCGTAGTAAACAAAATACTTTTCACAATCTCGCCTCCAATAACACTCGAACGCCAAAGATACATTGTTGCATCTCAAAAACAATAAAAAAGTATATCCCGCCTCCAAAATAACATTATTATCTTTCACCGGTGATATACGGGACCGATACCAACCCAGCCTCCACTTTAGGGTTAAGTTTCTTTTCGAATAGTCGATTTTTTACTTTTTATTCAACCAGTATTTTATCTTTTAGGTTATTTGTGGGTATCGATGCATGGTACGTCACTCGATTAATTGAATTCCTTTATGCACATTCCGATTTCCGAGTAATTAACGGTTGCACTCAAACGAGACAGCTTAAACGTTTCCGATGGAAAAACTCGTTAGGTACAGAACTGGAGTAACTGATACATTTTTAATGGGCCGTTTCACTTATCGCGATGAGGCATTTATTTGGTACATTTGTTCACTCTCAAAAATGCAAATTAAATTGGAACAAAAGTTATTTAAAAATAAAATTTTAAAATATTCAATAATAATAAATAATTAAAAAATAATATACGAATTTCCAGTAGTATTGGGCAATGGGTGCGTTATATATGTATGTATTATTAAAGTTCAGTTAACTTGAAATATATAGGTTAAACTGAAGATAAACGTGCAGATATTATATAATCCACTTAAAAATACCAACTTAAACATTAATATTAATATAGTATTTAACGTTTTAAGTTGAAAGAAAAGCTTCAAATATACTTAATGCTAAACCATAATAATTAAAAACTCCATATTCAAAATAATATATTACGTTCAGTGTCTATCTGTATTGTGTTTTTGTTTTATCTTATTGCGGGTGCGAATGCGCCGTGTCTTATATTTATGCATGCGCAATAAATAAAATGCCATGTCTTTATCAAACGTTTTTGTGCACAAAAATATTACATGCTTTGTTTAAAAGCTGAGTAATTTTAGTTGTTGTATAAATGAGTGCGTGTAATTTAAAAATATTGAATGAAACTGCAAATTAAGCAATTTGCAGTTTTCATGCATGGGTCTTTATGACTTTCAAGTTAAATTTAATTTATTAATCTAAACCAACCGTTGCGTAGTTAAGATAAACAGTAAATTATTTGTTTCATGAGTTTTAAATATGTTTTCTCCAAAAATAAAAGTACAAATTTATTCTATAATAATGATCTAGTTGACACACCCATGTTATTTTATTAACTTAATAAATAAAAGCTAGTTGTTTAGTTATACAGTGTACAAACTTATCCAAAAAATAGCGTAGGACTCAGATTAGAGACTGTAATCTGAGGCGTAGGATATGTATGAATTTACTAAGGAAATCAATATGAAACAATCTTGTACATTCAAATTTTCCAAAACAAAAGACCGGTTAGGTTTGCCAAGCAAACGTGACCTTACTCTATTATCAAGTGATACGAGTGAAGTAATTTGTCAGAAAGTCTATTAGGCCGTAAAACAATGCCACATTAATAGGCAATCGATACAAAGCAAGCCAACCTCAACTTACATTTTCTAATTAGTTAACAGCTAATTGAATAGGCTAGACGGGCACGTGACCATATTCATGAGTACACGAATACGCACTATTGTCTTTGAAAGTTAAGCGACGCAAACCGCGGTTTAAATTAGATTGGTGACCAGCCGGAATCCTTATCCAAACGTCGTACATCAAAAGGCACTATATTTGTATATTACAATAACTTTCGACAATATATAGGTAGTATCGGGTTTCATGACATAACAATAAGATAATATTTGTAACAACAGTTCCTTATCTCTATGAAAAATTAAGAGTTCAACGCCACAACTTGACATTGGAAGTATATTCATCTTGACCTAGGCTAACGATTTTAATATGTTGTTAAAAGCATTGTAAAAGTCTAAAAAATAGAAAAGCTATTAAATCTATTAATAGCACCTACATTTTAATGTCCGTAAATTAGTATTATATAGATTATCTGGTCATACTAAGTAAATCAATCCATTTTCCTAATCCTGAAAAGATCCGAAGTAACTTGCAATAGCATGCACAGTTAATGCTGAAATGTGATACATAGTCAAGGTAAACCCTATTTTATTCTTCAAGACTCTATTTAACTGCAATCTCTGTTCCTAGTTGTCTGAAGTATACGAAAATGGTTGCAGATTCAAATCGCACCTGACTATGCCTTCCACTAATCAGCTAATCGCACTTACCCAGCCGTGACAACCAACCGACATTGTTCCACTGAATGGGAAAAACGCAAAATCGATTTTTAATTGATAAACGCAACTTAGATGTTGAGCTCGTAAACCTGACATAATCACAATAAAAAGCAATTAGCCGCTGATTGTATCGTACTGAAATGAGTTTTTACACGCCTGTGAGAATATCTCCTACTCGCCCGAGTATGTAGATCTCTAATTGTCTTTCATTGTGTTTACTTTGTATTTCAATTGTGCCGCTTTAGCACATTAATAGAACAGTTGCACTTATTTAAGTGTGCGATTTGCTTGCACCACGGCGGCTTTGTACCTGTAAAGTATGATAGAAACGTTGTTTATTATGCCGTAACTGTTTATTGTGAAGTTTGATTGTTTCTATTTCCGCGTTATTATTCCGCATAGGTGGAGTTTTTTTTTTGTGTCAATTTATGTTTATTCACCGTTTTGGTACCTATATATTTTTTGTTTATTAGTCGTCTAATATACTTTGCCAAATTTGATCGGAATTCGTTAAAAATATTTATACATTTTTATTCGTGTTTTACTGTTAGCATGATTTTTTAAAATATCGTCTGTATACATTTTTACATATATGCGTTGCATGAAATCACTAATAAGGATACTTTAAGAAGTCACTTTTATTAAATGTGTGTTTGTAAAATCCTCCGTAGATGAGCACTGTTCTAACGTACCTAACACTATTTTGTTCAATACTATATGCATTAAGTATTAACAAAATTTTTACAATTTATACTATTTTTCTATACTTTTATGTGCTTTATTAAATTGAACAAATATATACGCCCATTTTTAAGCTTTGTGTGTTTTAATTGTTACTTATACTTACAAAATTGCACCACTAAAGCATAACCGCTACTAATGATCAAAAAATATTTAAATAATTTCTGATATTTAACAAATAACAAAGCTTAAACTGAAGTCATGCAATTTAGCTCAGTGAATAACACCCCTAATCTATTAGACTATGTAGATGTAGATAGATAGATATAGATAAGGCTTAAACATTGCGCATGCTGTCGGCCAAAAGAGTGAACATTCAATACGATTGATAATAGATTTTCCATTTCCAGATTGGATGAGCCCCTTCGACCGCGTGGTCTGCGGTGAGTTTAATGGTATTTATCGTTTCAAATTTATTTTCTTTTAGTTTTAAGTACTTACTGTTTAGTTAAGAACCTTTTTAGTCGTGCAATTATATTGAATCTTTTTTTACTACGTCATCAATGACGTTCTGTTTAGGTTTATACTACCTACCACAAGGTCTAGAACAACTGACGGTACAGACACGCATATATACGTATATAGTTCCATTTAAACTAAGATATTAACATGTATCTGCATAATATAACTATACCCGCATTGGTAAAATACCCGGTAAAAAACCAAGTTTTTTCATATAAGCGATAGCTTGAAAGTAACGCTGAGAGATGTTTCAATGATGACTTAAATAATCTGGTCATCTTCACAAGGTAGGCGGGGGAATAGAAAGATCTCACATCTTGATAGCTATCAAGACTACTTATTTTAAGATGCCTGGTGTCGCTAGAAGAAAATAGTAAGCAGACGATTTTATGTGTGTCTGTTCTGTCGTTGTTCTAAGCCACCCAGACCTATATACTGTAACGTATCAACAAAAATATACATATGTCTGATTGCATTACTAAAGAGGAATATATAATAGAAATAAGACGCCTTCCTACGGTTATGTTGCAATGATTCATTTAAACATTGCTTTGTTGCATATTTGCAATTAATTGTTGGTTTACAGACTAATTTGTATTGGTCGAAAGGTTATATCCAATTAACTAACTTGTATTTAATAGACTTAAAGGTAATTTCGTGAATCCTGAACATGATTGGATATAACCATTCGTCTTTTAAAAATCTTGAAAGAAATTGCATCGTCAAGAGAATATTTTTTACATTCTCTCTTCATTGTTAACGCTCTATTACCATTTTAGATAAATGACTTAAAAAGGTGACAAATTAAAACATTGCTACCTGTCTAAAAAAGTTGACGTGAATTTTTTGCACACTAAATCTGTTTTGCCAAAAAAGATTGTTTTCGCAATACCAACAAAGGGTTCAATGGCTATTGTTTTTTAGTAGTAGCAAAAAGGGTTTAAGAATTTCGCAATGAATACAAACTTTCTCTAACGACAAAAGACGAGATTGTGGGTCAATGGTCCGAAGCCAATGGCATTAATATAAAAAATGCGGTTTCACAAATATAAGGTTCCGTATACATACAGGTGTTAAAATAAAATCAATTTTATCGTTGTACTTATTAGATGTTAAATGTAGGTACTCATATTAACATATTCAAAACAACACATTGGAAATGTTACTACCCACTTATATAGCCTACACAATGTAGCACAATTCTATTCTGAATACATATAAGATAGAAACGTAATTTATACACAGCAGATGATTGTGAGTAGGTATTTCTTAATTTTGCCTTGAAAACTGCGTAGAAAAATTCCTCGCAACCTAAGCGTATATTGCAAAAGAGATTAGGTATTGTTACTTATGAAAATATATTCAGATCCTTGTTTACAATTTTAATTTTATACTACTTACTTTACCAAACATGTATGCTTTTAAGTTTATTCAGGGTACCTTGTAAAATAATCTAGTTACGTTTTCAAAGTATTATTCAAAGTCAAATGTCCTAAGATTATTGACAGAACTATGATATTAAGAATATGCTGAATTATAAGAGACCTAAACATACAAAATTACTTACCTTAAAAAACATCACAATGTAAGGACCCCTAACAGACAATGTGCAACTTTCACCAAATTCGCGTAGAAAACTTAAAAAGTGGAAACAAAAGCTCACGGCAATTGCTTGCGCAAACCCTTTTCGGGAACAACGGCTATTGTCCGGCGTTGTTGACGAATGTTGTCGAAGGGTTCTAAATCAATTCGCACTGCGTTCTGTCGTCTAAACCGCTGTCGGAGCCGTTTTTTATTTTGCAATTTTCGGTGTGCGAAAACGTTCGCCGCGATGTTATTGACCTTTCTATGTTAATGAAGTTTTACCAGATAGTCAGATGTAATTTGAATAGACGATTGTATAATAGTTAAAAGAAATTTACTATCCTTAAAAAATAATGCATTGAATCAGGCCATTCGTTATACTTATTTTTGCTTCCAAAGGCAAGCACATGGTCTATCATATGGCAAACGATCACCCTTGTGTTTGCCTTTTGAATATGTACTTCGGTTCTAGGTACCGACTTGTTGTAGGTTTGTTCATTATGACGGTAATCATCTTCAACATTTTCTATTATCCAGCTCGAACACTACAATGTAAATAAACTTAATACATTTAAAACTATAGTCATTTAACAACATTCTAAGTCTCTCCAAAAACATTTCATTCCCAGCTTTCACCACAGCCAGAATTAGCTAAAAAAGACACAAACAAAACATACGGCAATGCGTTGCGCAAACCCTTTCAGGAACAGCGCCCTTTGTCCACCGGTGTTTACAAATAATCCGTCAAAGGGTTTTAAATCAACCGTCGAAAGCTTTTAAAACAAGCTTTGAGGCCATTGTTTTGAGCGGGCCACAAATTGCTTTATTACGTTTGAGCGTTCTGAGAAAGCCGATATTGCCAAAATCGCAGTCATAACATCGTTTGTTATCATTTCGGCTTGCGGTGAGTAAGGAATGAGTTGGAAGTGAGAGCTTATAAGATGATAAGCTAGTGAGCTTAAGAGAGATTCATGCAGTTTTCAGCCATTAGAATATTGAAATTGTGATCTATACAGATAAGCTATACCTACCTACAGCTTCTACACATGATAATATTTAAGTACGTATGTATATTTAAAGTTAGCGAAACTTAATCAAAATCTCATGAAAAATATGATTAGGTAATTGTAGAATTTTAGAAAATTTAATACTTATTACTGTGTATAAAAAAAAATAATTTTATTAGAAACCAATACGACTCAAAATTAAATTATATCGCCCAAGTATTATGTTCAATTCGAACATAAATACAACTTACATTAAACATTATTATTTCCTGCAATGAATGCATTTGAAAGTGACAGAAAATAGTGTTTGATCAAAACTAGTTTCGTTGCATCTCACGTTATCACATCCGTTATCAGTACTTTCACATTAATGGAAATGGATACACCGTGTTTACGTAAATATATTCGTTATGCTTGCGTTTTTATTGCCTACTAAACATTTTTAATGTCAAAATATAAGGTACTTCCTTAAATTTGGTTTACATTTTAATTTCATATATAAGAAAAATAATTAAAGTGAATTTCTTTCTGTCCTAATCTACTCTTTAAGTTTAAAAATCATAAAAATCACTTGATTATGATAACATTTACATTTACAAGCATTAACAAACATCCTTAGGTATTTATATTTTGTTTGACAAAATCGCAAATAATGTCTAGTCTTACTACTTACATATAAATCAATAATATGTAAAACATTTTTATATTATAATAAGTATCTAATTATAATGCAAAGAATTCGTGGGTGATGTGAATGCCGTCCAAATTAAAATAACATTTACACACACAACTGTTTCTTTATTTTTATAGATATGTACTCATAGTTCTTATTCAATACAATAGTCTTTTATAGATGTATTATCGTGTGAGTAAATTGATCTTGATGAAATGTTGAGTGTATTGTTAACTATGATAGGCTTACAAGGACTCTAGATGCAATATGAGACTTCCTTACAAATCTAGTTCAAACTACTAATCATCTTGTCTAGTAAAGCTATTCACAGAATCCACCTAAGTATTGTTTTTTGAATTCATGTTAATATTTTGAAAATGTCTTATATTACTATGTAGTATAAGTCTATAATCTCTTTAAAATCGATTAGAACGCTACTAACAAAAAAAAATATGTAAGTATACGGTCGAATTGAGAACCTCCCCTTTTTTTTGAAGTCGGTTGAAAAAGCGATGAAAGCAAAATGGCGTCACAATAGAGAAGTGGGGGAAATATTTTCAACTCTGCCAAAATAAGCAATTCAGTCCTGACTAACAAATAAAATTGTATACCTACTCAGATTGTTAGCAATTTTTCAGCCAAAAGCACCCATTATCAACCTTTGGTGGCTACAGAGCCACTTTTAATGTTCTAGATAAATCCAGTTTTAGGCTTACACCGGATATAAGTGCTTAAGTAAGCTTAGTATAAATTTAATTAAGTAAACGACATTAAATTTATACTCCACTTTACACAGTTCTAAGGCAATTTTATCTCAAAAATCAGTCAAAAAATGTTAATAATGTAAGTTTGTTGCCCGCACATTTCAATTATAAACATCCGTTAAAGTATTTTTCATGTTTTTGTCGCCATTACTCACGATAACTAGACAACGATATCTAATCTTTTTTTCTTAGACTCGAATTTCTTATCAACACATTATCTGCGTCGAAATGTATGGCCCATTGCTCGTATCAGCTTGTTTCAATCTACGATTGGTCGAGCGGTTTAAATGTCAAGTGCCGTTACATTTAGCCATCGACGTCAAGCGTTACTTAACAATCTATAAGAACAACAAAAAAGCCGCTGGAACAAACACTCTACTTTCTCTAATGTGTACTACGCCTTACCTGCACTGTAAACAAAGAAGTCATTGGATTTGTTTTCATTGAAACGAATTTATAACACATAAAACGCATGTAGTCATCGTGTGTAACGGCTTTAATAAACCTTTATCATCCGAACATTACACAGTCGGTAAGCAGCCAAACAAAACATATTATTATAACACTTTCCGAGGCTTATAAAGACGTTTTATAGCGTCATAACAATTAAGGCCTAATCACTGTCAATCGTAACTCTACCGTTATAAAGTGATTGACTCTAGTTGTAAAAAAAGTTCGTCCGCAAACAATAACTTGAGAATTGACCATAAAGTGGCGACCTTGTGGCAATAAAAATTTAACGAGCAGAGTCCGTAGTACGAACGAGTCAGATTCGTGGCCGATACGTGACCGTCATAGAAACAGCTGGGCGTGCATCTGTGGGTGACACGTTTGGAACCATTAAAGAGTAAAGAGTTAGCGGACACAAATGCTTGATTTATGGCGTACGCTTTTGTCAACGTCAGCGTTGACGGATTGATTGCTTGGGGTTTTACAAGCTTTTTTAGAGGTTCTAAATTTGAAGGAGTCTTTAGAGAAATAGGCGATACGTGGTGAAGATTTTTTTTTAATATAGAAAACATAAAAAAAAAAACCGTTATAGAGCCTACTTGGAGAGTGCTAGAAAACATATTTAGAGAAAAAAATATAATTGAAACTAAGGAATAACAAAAAAGTTCTTTAATTCTATCAAAAAGTTGTAATGGAATAAGTAAAAAGAAATTGGTGCTTACGCGTAACTATTCAAATTACCAATTATATAAGAATAAATATTTTCGCACACACTTTAACATGAATCTTCAATCATTTAGACCAAAATTGTCGAAAACTATTTTTATTGTCTTATAATTTAGCGATAAACGTGTCTCGAACATACTAAAAGTAGAGTTTCCTGAATGTCCATATAAGTGAACTGCGAGCCTCTTTGTTTCAAATTTAAATATTACAACAGATAAGTGAGATCTTACTTTCAGCGCGGCAAAGTGAAATGTCAATGTCGTATTCGTAGTACGGACTACGCTTACTCACAAGATGGCCGTTCATAAGATTTGAGACAATGCACGCACATACGCCTGGAGCCGTTCAAGGCTGCACTTGTTGTGCTATTTCACTGGTTACGTAACACACTATTTTTAGATGACGAAAAACTTTAGTTTGTCGACCTCTAAATGCGTGGTACGTGCTTGTCGTGGGTCGTCGCGTTTGCGTATTTTTCGTAGCGCCAACTAGGTCTATTGGTTTAATGGTGCGATAGTTTAATGGTACGATTTAAAGTAGATTAATCCATCATAAAAATAAACTGCACTCATATAGTAAACTTCACGATCAGTCTTAAGCCACATAACGGCGAATAAATTAAACATGTTTATCAATTGTATTTTCATTTCGGAATTACTTGAAATTGCAATTCACTTGTAAATATATTAAGAAGATAAAACAAAGAAAACTTATTTCTCATTCCTCAGCTATAAGACACGCTTTCAATAGTTACAAGTAATTCTTAATTAAAGTGGACTCTTTATATAAAATATAAAATTTACTTCACATTACAATGTAAGGTTCACCAAATTTTAATACTGAGAATTCTTAAAAATGCCATAACGAATTCTCCTACTAACTCAGTTAATAAGATACTATGGAGTAATTCTAAGAATTTACTTAACGTATATATCTATATTTTTTTTCATAATGTCTGCTTTGTTCAATCTATACATTACAGTATCAATTAAGATTCATGTACCACTCCTTTAGCGCCTTCTTGGAAAAAAAAACATTCAATTCTGTTACCGCAATCAAATCACGTGTTTCATTTTTTAATAAAAATCGTGAGACTTATTTGAGTTGTAGCTTGGATGAATGATTCATAGTAAATATGTAAAGTACGGAAACAATTGATAAGCCTGCAGCTACGATGGTAGCGATGAGTAGCATTGATAGCGGGTAGCACATTGACAAGCGGTAGCGGTGATGATAAGATGAAAGTGAAGCATAGATTTGAATCAGGTTGACTCGCTCGTGCTAGCTCTTTGCACCGCTGTCAGCCCGCTTATAACTTACTCTATCCGCTTGTCGCTACCAACTTAACCGCAGCTAAAAGCATAGGTATACCTAGTGTAATTTTTGCCTTCTCAGGCAAAAACGTGTGGAATTGGATTAAAATTTAAAATATATATACACATATATCATATTGTTTTACAGCCTGCATAAATATTAATAATAATGTTAGTACCTAAGTAACGATATTTTTATAACGTGCAAAATTGCGATTATGGCCAATGAAACTATTATAGCCTATTAAAATATTAATAAGCAATTCAATATGAGAGAAATTGCTTATGGATATAATAAATTTCGTGAAAAATTCGCACCGCCGTTAACGCTTTAACAAAATAATGAGATTTCACATAATTCTATGTTAACAAGATTTCTAAGAAAAATTTCACAAATCCCACCTGGTTATAAAATGTCTTATTACCTGTTACATAAAGGTCATATCGGCGTGGCGAGTCAGATCCGTTTGGCCGCTTAGGTAAACATATTGTATTAATGGGAAAACACGAGTGTCGTTTTGCAATTTTAATTTGCATCCTGTTGACATAAAAGTTAAACTTTATCGCCCATAGATCGTAGTGAAGTATTGTTTAAGGCTTGTAAGCTTACGCTAAGTAACACATTTTCTTGAAATGCGTTACAGCGGATGCATTAATAACCAACTTGTAATATTTAAACAAATTGCCTTTGTAAATCGCTCAAATTGTGGAAATGTATGTGTTCTTGAAAATATACTTACAAATCGGTCGTCGACGACTGAATGGTATTTGACATTTTAATAACGATATCATTTTCGTATTTCTTGACAATCCTTGTATTAACTGATACGGTTGTAATGCCCTTATTTTTTTAAAGACCCGTTTTTTAACAGTTGATATCACTTTCTCTGAACTTTTAAATTGTCATGCAGATCAGTTTAAATATAATTCTCACAACATACTAAAATAAAAGTAGAATAACTTAGGTCAACGCAAAGTAAAAATTAAAAAAGCAAAATAAAAAGAAAAATCTATGCAAGTACCTACATCTATTTGATCAAAGTATTAAGAACAATGCTTACATGGCATGCACAATCCATCTAACCGATTCCAGTTACAATATGAATACGCATGAGTTTAAACAGATATTTTAATTTGGTAACAATGCTACGGAAAGAATCACTACGTGATTAGAATAATTTGGCAACATTCAAATTACATGTAAATGTATAAAGAAATCTTATATCTATAAGTCCCTACATAAAACATATGTGAATAAAGTACCTAATAATTATTTATATGAATTTGAATAAAATGAGAATACTTCTATTTCATAAATGACAAAAGAATTATAGGGGCAAATTAGATCGTACAATGCTATTGTGAAAAAGTATTTTATTCATTCCACATAGTTGTAAAACTTACAAGCGAGCTTTACAGTGAACTTTTTCAAAGTCAATAATATTTTACAACGTCTTGAGACCGTTTGTGTGAGTCAACGCAATGAGAAAGAGCTTTGTTCAATTTGTGAGTAGAGCTTAAAAGCTCGCTCAAGCAATGCGTAACGTTGAAAGTTATTTTGTAATATTCGTGCCCGCCTAACAGATGTAATCTGCAACAACTCAAACGTTCCAATTCTATATATTTTTTTTATATTTCCTCCTATTTTAGGTGTATTTGTGTCTACGTGAAAATAAAAATAGCTTTTTCAATGATCAGCAGATCAAAAAACTCGCTTTCATCGTACTATACGGTATTAATACAAGTTACAATTAATTTAATAAAGGTTTTTGAATCATAGATTAGCATAAATATCAATATATGTATTTGGAACATGAGAATAAATATTTAGTGATATAAAACGAAAGGAGTGAACTATCAAAGGTTTCCTTTATTATTATTTTATTATTATCTGTCATCTTTTTCACAGAATATATTCACCTGCCTAACAGTTTCGCACTACTACGAGTGATTTCTGACCGGCCCATTTCTGTTTTACAAATGGCGGATGGCCGGGAACCGACCAATCAGAAAGCGCGAAGCTGCCTACCACACCCTAGTGTTGAATACAAGTATAATTTAACCAAAGCCATTTATTTAATGACAATGGTTGTATCTAGTAAACCACTACATGAAATTAATCGGTTATAGTGTACACAATTGTGAGAATCATAACCTTGAATTATTTGTCAAATATAAATAATTTTTATTTACACATAGGTACTAGTTTCTCCTCATGACGTTTTAGTGTCAAAATATGTTTCCTGAAAAATTTTAATCTTAAACTTAGCAAAAACTTAGCATTGAAATTATTTGAATTTAATCAAACCCCTTCAAAAATACGTTTCATTTCAATTTATATAGATTATTGCGTCGCAAATGACTAACATCACTTTTGATTACAAATCTAAATTGAACTTCGCCATTTCTCCGGCGCCGTACATACGTGAGTCAACCACATGAGTAGAGGCATTGTTGAGCGCGGTACGTCGAACTCGAGAAAGCTCGCTTAGAGTGCTGTACTAAAGCTCGCTCAGTGCGTTATACTAAAGCTCGCTCAGTGCGTTATGCTAATATCGTTAGGAGTCGTCTGCGACTCGAAATTTATTTTATTCGTCTGCCATGAGACTTGCCAATGCTAATGATGCTAGACAGTTCGTTACATAAATTGGTTGATGCGCTCAAGTCTGAAGGATTACCTATTTGTATTAAGACTTTCTACTTTTTGACATGTTAAAGTGTAATTAGTTTGTTCTGTTGTATATATGCGATAGACGTAGTTCAGTGATTTAGACAATTACTTCATAATTTCGTAGTTTATTTAAAGTTTTTATCCTTTATCATCTTAAAACAAAAGTAAGAAGAATTGTGACTAAAATTATTTAAAACGCAAATATAAATGCCATTTCCTCAGACCTTTTTGAATCCGTATATATTTCATAACTCATTATAATGACATAGAGGCACAATACGTATACAAGTAATATATTATATTAATTTGACGAGAAACACGTGATACACTTGTAAACGTCGATTTTTTGTTATTAAAAGGATTATATTCAGAAGATATATACTCTATTTCCTATCACACAAACAGAACTCTGGACGTGTTTCTTATATCTTTCTGTCTGTTATATCACAGTAGTTACCTCTAGGCGAACGTGACCAACAATACTCACTGGAGCGGCGACTAGACTATTAAACACACGTACATGCTTAAAGACGAATTCGTTATCTGTTATCGGAGTATTTTTTTTAATGCAATTGTTTTTCACTGCCTAAAACATAAATGTCTTAATTTTTTTTTTATTTAAAAGTCGATACAGCTATATGAATAAAAAATCGCCAATCTTATTTTCAATTTAGTACTTAAGCAAACGAAGGCAGCAATTGCTGAAATCTTGTAATTAGCATATTTCAATATAAAATTTATTACGTGCATTTAAGAAAATCCATGTTAGAATGCTAATGCCTAAACCGATGTTAGAATGAAAATAAATATATTTAATACATTGCACCATTCTGTTGCTCTATGAAATAGGGAAAGACATAACAAACCGCAACGTAACTACAGCCAAGGGGATCGCTGTGTATGTATTACGTTTCATTACACACACAGATAACAATTCCAACACTGAGGGACAAAACTAAAGAGAGAAGGGTTTAACTCGTGCCATGGCTGAAATGAAACAGTCTGATTTTATAGTTCAGTGCGCAAGCGGCAAATTATTGATAAGTAGTTGTGTACATTCGGGCGGTGCGCGGCAGAATGTTAGCTTAGGATCCTTCATAAACGTCTAGTTCCAAGTTCGGCTAACTTTCCTACGTGTAAATACAGTAAAGCACTCGTGTTAAAGCATAAACGCGTCTGTTCTACGCGATAACAGATTTCATAATAACCGCAGATCGCACTCAAAGGGATTGAATGAAATGCTTACAATTTATATCTCTATTAGCGTTTAGTATTGTTTATATTCGCCTGACCTCCCTGGGCCGATCTGAGCTTGTGAAAACATTCGCCGCGAGATTAAAGGTAGCGCAGGGGGACCGCCGTAATGTGACCCGCTCGGGCGTAGGGTTTGACCAACTTCGGGGGTCACGTAAGACCGGTGGTTACGAGTTTGTTTACACTTAGCTCAGCGTTTTCCTACCAGTTTGCATAACTCGGGGGGGTAGTCTCAATAAAAACAAATTGGCTCGCTGACCAGATTTTCGCACTTACACACGTACGAGGAAGCCGCCGACAACTTGAAGGTGATTTAGTGGCATTACACGCACTCGCCCGGAATGTGTGTCGAACGAACCGAATGAACTATGACATTTACGGCAACAGATTATATTTCTTTTCTCGGCTTTACTTGGCGAAGTGGATGGACGGGTTTACGAGGTTTCGGCGGGTGATTACAGTTTCATTTCTTCATTTTAAATTTAATGCCTTTTTTCCGAATGAACGGAATTTATTTTCAAGTTATTGGGCTACTGGTTGCAGCAAAATTTCACAATTCATTAATTTATTAAGGAAAATTTGTTAATATAATTGAATCGTGACATGCCTTTATCGCATAGCAATAAATAAAGAATAAATTACACTAGTTACTGATAATGTAATTGCACTGTGTAGTATAATTTCATTTAACATAAAAGTGAACCGTAAACAAACTCTTAATATCTGTATATAAACATTAAGAATTAGTTGACAAATGTTATAAAACTTAACGACTAATTAACACCTTCACTTAATGTTCACGTCCGAAATTAAGTTGTTCTCTCTAGTTAATTTAATTAAAACAATTAATTACATCCATTTAGTAACTTGGTTCACAAAACCATTGAAATTCCACACAACCATCAAAATGTGGACATGGTAAATAATGTAATGTAAATACAGAACTTGCAGTCCACAAGCATTTAAAGAGATTTACACGATCCTACTTGTTCAAAGCTTATTGTGACTTTAACAACGTGAGGTATTTCCAATGTTTATATACTTATAATATTTTCAAGCACATTTTTATGTATTAGACAGTTCGATATAATTTGATCTGATCCCAAAGTAAATAACTTAAGCTAGCTAAATTATTGCAATGAAACTCGACAAAGCGCGCTCAAATACCTTTAAATACAATGTTTTGCGAAAACTTACATGTACCTATGTATTTACAGCGCTTTGAATGCTGATATTCGCTTACACTCTATCGTTTTGACTCCTTATTGCATATTATATAGATTTTCCTAAATATCATAGAGAGAAAATCATATCGATGATAATAGGTCTTTTGCAGAAATCATCATTACCACAGAACAGAAAGCTATCTAACAAGTCAATTTACGTACACTAACGATTTGCCCCACGGAAACCGTTTCGTATAAACGCCGCTAAAGTTGCGTTAACGCTCTACGCGACTCCAGCGCATTAATCTGAGATACAATCGCGGGCCGCTACGTAAATCTCTGATATACATCTTGCTGTGTAAAGGGGACATTTCACCTTCAAGCGAGACCTTTGCTTCGGGCAACGCCTTGGTTTCTCGTTATTCGTATTGTAACGTTGTAAGTATATAGATAGGGTGGAATAAACGGCTACTTTTAAATAAGGTTGATGGAACTATTTGAGTTTTCTGCGGACTTTCTTTTATAATTAATACGAAGAAATTTTACAGTATAAAGTGTAACTAACATTGTATTGACATCGGGGAACACATACAAATTTCTTGTTTAAAGTCAGTATGTTGAATGTATCGGGAAATCTTCTACGCATTTGACATTACTTATGATACCGATTACTATTCGTTGGCTATTGTCCAACTTAACAAATTAACATCTTCCTTTGTTGTGTCTTTCTTTATCATATAATCTTTATTTTTTTTATTTAAAACTTCAATAAAATTATTAATTTGTGCTCGAGCATATTTAGCCTGCGAATATTCAGAACAAATGAACTATTATCTGCTCCGAGGCAGACATAGGGGCGCGAATAAATTTGTCAATCACATCAGTCTGAATGGTGATGTGAAGTAAAAATTAATGTTTTTTTTACCCAAGTGCAGAAAAAACCAATAGGATTAGACATGTTTTCAGTAGTACGTATATACGTACATATCAAATAAATAAGCGGTTCGCGGTTAACCACAAAACGCTTATTTATTTAATTCAGATGAATGAGATATATCGTTATATATCAATGAGCAAATCGTTATTCGCTAATATAATAATATGGATCGGGTAACACAGATTCTAACAATTCTCAAAAAGAATTAAAGTAATCAAAGGTCTTAAGTTATAAAAACTTACAATTATTTAGTTTCATTTACTTTAGCAAACAACGCATACGCCAGTAGCTAGTCTTACGTATAAAACCTGCTATATTAACTATCTCTATTGGATGTTTCAAGGAAACAGCGCATATGGTATTTCGCGCAAAAATGCGTGTCTAACCAAGTTGTGCGTGACGTAGCTTACTCAGCGACTTAATCTGCAAGGCCGTTCATTGTTTTGATGGGCATAATAGGTCTGGCGTATCCACTTAATCATAGCGTTTCTGGTTACGCCATTCAAGGCTTTTTTTATTCTAGACGGCTAGATTCGGCTTGCAGTTACGGACGTACTTACTGATCTGCTTTCAAATAAAGCTCCAATGTTTTTCTATTCAATTAAATCGTAAAGTCCTCATTCTGTGTTGAATATAAAAAATGTCATCAGCAATTGTCATAAGTCAGACAAGACCTTAATTTGTAAATAACGTGCTGAATGGCAATGCTTCTTCACGATTCATATGAAAGATTTTATATCCAAAGAAAGATTAAAGGAATAACAAATATTTACAAAGTCACCGTTATTTATTGCTCATTGAATCAATTAAAGATTAAAATTCGAAACATATGGTCGGTTAGCCTATAAATTACTTCAGTCCAATATTGTTGAAAACCAGAATCCATAATTTACTTATATTTAAAAAAATATTTTCCATACTGTTGTATGACTAAGTTTTACCGGCCATGTATTCACTATCGTAATATCTAAATGCATACCAATGTGAATATGATTGTACCTACTACAATATTTTTACATGAATGATGACAATAATATGTAGTATTTCGTAGAAACTACAGTTTCTACTTAGGATATGGAAGGTTAAGGAAATCGCATATTTTCCCCAATGCAACCAAACACATCGTCATCAAAAATAATTTTCAAAGAACTAAAGTTGCAAACAGTTCGTAACCTCATACCATAACTTATGAGGAACTTTTTTTGGACTACCAATCATAGAAGCAAAATAGCCCCATTTCCTTTCCTTAATTGACAAAGACAAAAATGGCTGCCCATAATGTCTTTGTTCAACAATTAAAAAACAACGAGCAAACACACGTGAATAACACAAATCTTAAAATAAAAGCCATTTTTTTTTTTCAGTCACCTGCCCGCCCCTAGCGTAGAAACGACCAAGCGGCCCAATTAAGGACATTCGAGTCATAAAATTGCCGCTAATATGTAATTAAGTCGCGATTTTATTGTAGAGAAACTTAATTGTGCGATTCGCGCATTTTTGACGCACCTTTTAAGGTGAACACGCATAATTTCTGAACGGATCAGTAACGCATTATAAAACGGTCCTCTTTCAGCCGGTTTTCAAATAAAGAATCCTTTGAAAAGGTCTCATTTGTTCTTTATCTACCAATCAATTTGAGGTGTTCTCAAAGAAACATTCTTATTTCAAATTCGGACTGCAAGATTTTAAATTCTGCAAGTTTTATGAAATAGTGACCTATTGATTTTGTTTAACCCTCAAGAATACTACCATTTTTGATGCCTTAAAAGGCTTGTATTGCATTTTGCTTCTTGGTTTGATGATTACGTCATTATCATTAATCGTGTGGGTTATACGTAAAAACGTCGACGAATCATTCGAAACGAACAAACCTAATCTTATGGAATATTTCCAATACCTAAATAAAACCCTCCAATTTCGAAAATAACATTTATTCGTTCGTTCATTGAGTTTAAGTTTCAACGCCATTTCAATTCACTTATTATTCGCCTAAAGCTTCTTAAGGTATCAACGCTCACATTGGATTTAATAATTAAAGATGTTTAATAGCTCTATCGTATAGGTATGTAATCAACGCATACATGAATTATGAATTTAATCTAGGTTTACTCGTATTGCCTAGGTTTTATGGAAATGAAGCGCTCAGAAGTGACCGGGAATAGTTAATTACTGCACAGTAGGAGCCACCCACGACTACTGAGGTAATTATAAACAAAACTGATACATAACGTGATTTTATTTCTCCAGTATAAAAGGGGACAGGCTTAATTTGGTAATAAATTTATTTAATTTCATTAGCTCCGGTCTGATTTTTACTAGTTTACCGGCATTGAGCTCTATGACTATGGTTCTACATTTTGCTCATACGCAGTAGGTTTTAAGGTTAAATTTTGCTCGCACTAACTTGTTTGCTAAAGGAGACTTGAGACTTGCAAAAAAAAATTCTTTAAATATATATATATTTAAAAACACAATTAACTGAATTCTTTTTTCTTGAGAAACTTATATTCGACCTATCTCAGAATACAGTCAAATACGTTTTCCTTAAATATTCATGTGGTATGATTATAAAAGGCTTGAAAAATACACTAAACGACTTTATCACTGAGCTTGCTGGTAACTGTTTTCTAAGAAACAGTCTTACCGCAAAAAACAAATACAGAAACGTTTTTCTTGACATAAAAGGCTGCCTACGCGATCTGCACGTCTTCATATAAAGCCCTAGTAATTAAATAGTTGCATATAACCCTTTTTTGCCATTAGCATGTTTCTTAGTATTTGCCGACACCGACCGCGAATAAATACGGTATTTACATAATTTACTGGTCATATCTGTGTGTTACGAACTGCCGCCTGTCAGACGAATGACAGTATTTACTTTGTCGACCGTTTTTTACTGTTTTGCCTTTGAATTGTTCTGAATAGGTAATCGAAGGCTTTGTGAATAGTTTATCCACTTTATTTTCATTTAGAATTTCACTCGTGTGTGTCAAAACTAGTTAGTTGCATAAAACCTTAAGCTTGTGACTTTACTGAGCTTACTATACCTGTAGCGAAAATTTCTTGTCGAGGATTTATTAAAATAATTCCGTTTTTCTCATACACACACATCATTTTCATTTCTCATACAATACCTCACAAAAAACATGAATATATAAATAATTTTAATTCGAATAATATGCGTTCATAGACTAAATAAGGCGTGTTTAGGTAAGTATTCTTTATCACTAATGTAAAAATTTTACACATCAGTGTATAGTTCAAATATGTAAGTATATAGAAACATCCAACAATTTGATAGTGTTATCAAGTCACAAAACGATTTATCTACATAATATTTTTTGGTCTAACTAACTAAACTTACGCACTTTCCTAGCGGGGTAAGCAGAGAGAACCGAACGCCTTATGGCACGATCCTTACATACCTCAATCGCCTCTTCACATTCATTTTAGTCTGACAATACATACCTACAATTTTGTTAATAAATAAAAAAAACCGCAAACACGTGTTTACTATCTGCCGACCACAGGCTCAGCCTATCTTAACCCTTCAACTGCAACACAACAAACGAGGTGCCAAATCTGAAATTGTAATTCGACAATAAAATCCATGCAATTGATATAATTTTATATAGCCATTGGAGCCCTTAGCATTCGAGTGGTGTTGTGTAATGTGTGTTAGGGCCGGGGGGCATCCTGGGGTTTGAGGATAAGGGGACAGCGCAGGGTGCGTCTGACATTGAAGAAGTGCCAATAACTGGGGTATAAATAGCGGGGGCCGGCGGCAGAGGGCGTTACTTTAGTACGAGATCGGAATATTTTGCTGGTTCGTATCGTGTCCTAAACAACGGATTACAATGCGGGAAGGCGAACCGAACGATACTGATCTGTGTCTACTTGATAAATTGTAAAGCTGCGCAAAATTTATGGCTACTTCGTGTCTGGTGTGAAGCGTGGCGGTGTCAATACACGCATTCTATCATTTACATAACAACGAGATGCTATTACCATAGGCTTTTTTAAATATTTGAACGAGATTTTTACAGAATAAATTAATTTGATAGAAGTTTAACATCAATTCATAATTTTTTTGCATACATCATATATGAGTACAAAAAATATGAATTGTTGGTATATTAACTACAAAGATTTTAGTTATATCAGATAGTTTTAATAAGATGAAGTTTTATGATAACGAAAAGTATATTAATGTTATAGATATTATATATATGGATAAGTTTTTACGGTTGATATTCAGTTACCAACAATGTCCAAAACCTGTAAATTGTACAAAACCATCTATCAGGTTTAAGGTGTTATTAGCACCAAAAAAGGCACAATAGAAGCAATAAATTCTCCCCTAAAATTGGTCACCCTCGAAGTAGACAAAAATGACCAGAATAAATTGGTGTAGCGGTGGCAGCCGATAAAACATTCAGTTTATGGGGTGTCATATTTACATTCGTGAAGATATCGACGTGGGAATACAGATAAGTACTTACTTTAGTGGACGCGGTGGGTACAATATGTTTCTATTCTTCTTCATCCGAATTTGTTTGAGCTCACCGTACACATCTAATCTACATAAGAAAAAACAGCGTGGGGGTAAAAAAGACCACACGTTAACATGGGAGTGTTATTACGCGTGTTACTTTTCTCATTCATTAGTGGAGCCGTTCTCCTGTATCTATACATTGGATTGTAAGCTAATCCAATTATCGAAGCGATCCAATTAAACAAAGCGCCTCCCATACGGGCGCTAATTGATTGCCAATAAATAGGGATTGGTACCAGCTACTGCATAATACCATGCACCCTGCTGGATACACGGCACTTTGAGATAACGGCCGCGCCAGCTCTCTCGCAACACGCATTGCGCTCAGCCATTAGACGCCATTACGGCCCCTGTTGTGTTACCGTAAAGGTGACATTAGCGTGCACCATTAGACAGTACCATTAACAGCATTCGCATACGAGACGCGTGTAATCTTCGCTATATTTATACGAAACGGGCGCGAAAACTCCCCCAAATGGTAGCCCAAGATTAGTCTGCGCGATGTGGCGCGAATGGCGATGCTACCAAATAAAATGTTTAGGGTCATTTTCGCCGACAACGATCGCGGCTAGCTCACAGTAACGCCGATAGGCCTATTCCGCTCTGGGGGAGCTGTACCGCGTCATAAATTGGTGCCCGCAAATTTGCAATCCTATCTTTTTTGGCCCGGTGAGGGAGGCCCAACATTAACATAACTGTATGTTGGGCAATTCACCGTGTAGCTTTATGAATATAAGCGTACGCATACACGTGAGATGCTCTCGAAATTTTACGTTTGGTACGCTTCTCGCGGTCGCGTTTTGTGAAAAAAATATTCCTACCTTATAACTCGCTCGTATAACCTGGCAATAAGAGTATTTTCCCTTTTGTTTTATAAAAACATCTGTAAATTACGGAGGAGCGTGGCGGCGCGCCTGTCGCTCCAGTATACAAATTGTAATATTTTGTAGGATAAAATAGGAGCGAACAAAGTTACGTATCACAATGATAAAGCAGTTCAGATCACATAGGCTTAAAACTGTACCCAGGTTGCTTAATCTAAGTATAGTAATTAAGTTATGTACAATTAATACACATATTGCATTTAGAATATTATACCCTTTGCGTTTAATTTCCATTGTGTGTATTCTTAAGAATATTTTCTGCAAAAAATGGTCTTTGTTCCGCTTAGATCAAATTACATGGCTCTATCTAGATTTGCATGTGTTTATATCAAATTATTGATACATATAAAAACATATTTCGTGAATTCTAATGGATTTGTCTTATGAATCATGTATAATCCGAATATGAATAAGGATTCCCAGTAAATAGAGTTAAAAACATACCATAGTATGAAAAAACTGGAATGTATTTTTACATAATCACACAGTTAATAAAATAACTTATATACGTTCGTACCCAAAACACCATTAAAACAACCCGGTACAGTTCCATGCATTACGTTTTCCTGCGATTTGCCCCTCAAGATTAACCACGAAGCATTTTAATGAATCTTTTCTTAGGGGCAGGATTAATTTTTAATTATAACTGCGCACTGGAAAAAGGCTCGACTGCTGAATGCGTGAGAGGCGCAATTTAATCACTCGCCCCATAAATAGGGGAGAAAGGGGAATATTAAACACATTCCTGAGTTATAAGGACCCCTTAATTGTGCCTAGATGGGCACTGCTGTATTTTAATGCCTACAATTTGTATGGGACGGTTTGAAAGAGCGAAATTGGTGCCGTGACTAGAATAAGCAATAAGGAGACCCTTTGTAACGGCTTCGTGTTATCATAGAGGAATTTGAGGGAAAGTAAAAAAAATGTGCCCACGTACGCCTTTTAGTAGTTCTTTGTATTTTCAACTGGGTTTTGAAATAATAAGTAATACTGATTGCTACTACGCATATCAAATGTTTTAACGCTGAATAAACTTTAGATCTTTTACAGTTATTCAGGTTTTAGTTACTTAGGGCATTCTTTATTTAAGGTAAACAAACTCCTCGTTATTTAATATAAAATTTTATCAGAACAGATATTCTATAATACATATTGCTAACTACCTACTTCACAAAACAGCAATTTATACTTTAAATTTATGTTCTTACGTCGTAAACATTGTCGAATCTTAACCAACTGCCCTAACCAAGCCTCAGATGATAAATTACGTTACAATGTCCAATTACCTTAAGTGTCAAGCCTTTAAGCATAATAAACCAACTATTAACACAATAAAGTCAACAGTATTAAACCGTAACATTTAAGCACCTAGCCTGGGCGTTACGTGGTCCTATCATAGTTTACATACCTTGGGGCGCAGGCCCGACCCGTTTGCCGCTTTAGAGCCTATTTTGCCCTCGGAATAGGGCCTCCGTAATTAAAACGCTGTAAACTTACAATTATTAAGTATGAACAGCCGTTGGCCTCTTAAAACGTTTCAGGTGATGGCGTGGTAGGGTATGGCATAGCTTAGTTGATGCAATTTTAAATTGGAATTTTTAATGGAATCCCTTATCCGTCACACATCATTGATGTATAAAGTTTCATATGAATGAACCGGCATGTTCTTAGTTTATCTGTCTTTGTTGTTACTTTTGAGTACAGAAAAATATTAATGAGACTTTATAAAATGATAAATCATTACCAGAAAGCGATATTTTTGTCGTAAATTAATAATAATATCCTCCTAACCGATATCTGTTGCGGTGGCCAGTGTCAACGAAGATTAGTTCACAAGTGTGTGCGCAAACACAGGTGCACTCTCTGTTCCATCACTCTCATAGTACGGTGAGACGTCAATTCGACATGACCGTAGAAAGGTCAGGCGCAGGACCATGAGCTGCCGAGGCACAGGGGTGATTAAACCGTCAACTTCCTGAATCCAGACTATTACTGAGTAATCTATACATTGAAATAACCCGTCACAAATGTTTGGCCAGACCCGGAATTTGAACCCGGGAGCTCTTGGTCCTTAGGCGAGGCAGTCATAAATTAAAACCACATGAAACTATTCATAGATTAATAATCTTTACAAAGTCATGGATTAGATTCTGAAATACTATGTTTAGTGATGGTCAAAAACAGGATTAGTACTAATTATTCCATTAACTAAGTCTCATAGAACGAACGCATTGTACTAATAAGCTGCCTTAGCTAAATGAGTGGGAGCTGCACGCGTCAGTCGGATTATTATTAATGATGATATGGACGGGGAATATTAGAGTATCAAATATGTCGTTATCAATGAAATAGTAACGATACAACTGTATAATATTGCTCTGTTTAAATGCCTATTTATTCTGTGAGTCGAAACGACAACATAACATGAATAAATATTCATAATTTGAAATAGCTATCAATCATCCACTTTGCCCACGTCTACCCACTCCTAACTAAAATCCTAAGCGATGCCATTCAATTTGGGCCTTGACTTTAGTTTGTAAATATTAAAGACAATTTTAAGCTCCACTTAAAATTGTCTTTAATATTTTTAGTCATAGGACACTCCCTTAGTCCACTTGTGTTACATAAATAAATGCATAACTAGACCCAGACTTAATTGCTTTCAAGCAATTCAAATGGCAGATACATAATGTTATACATAGATTTATCTGATAGTAGTAATATTAGCTACAGTAATAAATAAAGTGGTTTCTAAAGAGACATTTTTGTTATCTAATTTTCAATTAACGCGGAATCGGACCAAGCTTATCAAATATCTGAAGGCGGGCATGCATGCCCGCATTAAGTTTCAATTAAGAACAATTTATGCGCCCGATACCCAATGGCTCAGTCACCATAAATTGTATAGTTGAATTAATAAATGCACAATAGTGAGACTAACGATCAGCGCTGCTGGAGGCGTGCACGTGGACAAATTAAATTTGCATGTTTCGAACCCCTACCATTTTACCCCGTTTTCCCCCATATCACCCTACTGGACATGAGAGTTATTAGCAGTAGCCATTTTTAAACGACTTGACCGAGGGTGAAATGGGGTGCATTGCGGTTTCCATGCAATTTATTGAAACTGCCTGTTTCCGTATCAAATATTAAAGGTGTTTGAATGTGAAATGAGTCGAATGTAGATGATTATCCATTTGAAATGTAGATTTACATTGGAACCGTACCTCAACATTTCCAATCGCACTCATAATCTAGTAGTTTTCGGTAGCAGTTTACACCCGAAACTTAATTTTCAAATACATACAAGTATATTACAATAATTTAATTACAAAACGTTAGACATTTTACACATCAACATTACTACTACTCATAAGTATGCAATTTCCATGTAATTTTTAAATCAGCGGTTTTATATTTTAGCCGTATTGTTTGTTGTCTTAATTTTACAAATTAGTAACTAGTAGGTATTCTTTTCACAAGATACTAAATATTTCACACAAATCTAAATAAAAGCCAACTTTTAGAAATATAAACGGCTTCAACGCCTGTAACAGTAAATATTAAACTACCAGGTATCTGAACAACAGGAGTTAGTGAAGAATAAAAACCATTTGCATTTCATAACACTATCAGGCGAAACAGCAATTTTCTCTCAGATAAAGGAGCCCATTTTTCCGAGGGAGCGCTCTACCTAGAAATTCGCGTACATTAGGGAGTCTATTCTGGATACATTCTCGCATCTCGACAGTCGGGCGGGGGCGAAATTATAAAATATAACAACAAAGCGCCCCACCTTTGTTTTTTAAGAGGGCGAGCGAATTCGCCCCCTTCTCCTTAACTTACAATTATCGTGTTGTTTATTACTAGGTAAGCTTAAATGCTATAATGACAAAACCGTTAATAAAACACAAATTCTTAAAAAGACTTGCTTTTCAACACAATTCAAAGTAAACATTGAGGTGGCGCAGGTATTTCTACGGCGTTGCGGAATTTCAGATTTAAAGCCGACCAGTATGTTGTCGTACGAGATTTCGCCGCATAAAATTTTACTTACAATTAAACCTCGCATGTAAAAGTTCATGACGCATACAAGCTCAAGCAAATGAGACGCTCAGAGTAACGAACCGAACGAATCTTCACAAGGATCGAGTCATTCGCTTCGAGCGCGTCTGCATTTGATCAACTCACCTCTTATATAAACGTGATCTATCAAGTACGCGTCGCGTGACATTTTATTGCTCAATAATAACGAGCGCTTTAAAATTAGTCTACATTACCAAAATACATAGGTATGTGTTAGTGTAGAATCGTGAATAACTTAGTTGTTTAAAAAAGTTCATAATTAGTATTTATCTAATCGGTATTTCTTGGCTGTCATTTACGTATCTGTAACACATAACTGGAAAATGACAAGCTAAGAAGCTAACATACAACACTACATAATTGAGTTCAGTACATTATGGGGGCTGTTTCGCGCAACATTCGCGTCTCGCAACGGCTCGAATTAAAAAATGTATACATAACAACAACAGAACGCCCTTTGTTTTTTAAAAAGAGCGCTAGGGCGCGCGCATACAATATTCAAATACACGGCAGGGGAAACTAATTCGTTTTAAATTACGTTACGATATTGCGTTTCGAGTTAAAATATCGCCGATATGAACAGACGAGAGAGGGTTGGGATAAAATATTAGAAGGCGCTCAGGTTGCCGCACAACTGGATTATCTATTAGACACGCGCACACGCCTAGAGATTTATCAAAATATGTTGAGCTTTAATACAAGACGTGACTAATTCCGCAGTAATTAAGCCTTTGCCAACAAAAACATGTCCAATTTGAATATAATCTGCATAGAACGTTTAACCAAAACCATCCACTTGTTAAAACACAATTTAATCTCGAATGGTAATTTTTCAATTGTATTTAAAAATATGTATAACCTTAATTGCATCTTCTCACTTATTGAAACATTTGGCATGTTCTATTACATTTGGCATAGATTTAATTATTACTAGTACTAGACTTAAGGCTTGCAAGTGAGCCTTGGTACATTTCTAAGTAACTACATTTTGTAGTGAGCTAATTTGATCAATAATTTTCATAAAATGCGATCGTAAAATTGCCCCAGTCTTCAAGGTGAGGCGTGTAGAAACATCCAATCTAGAGCCACATTGTGAAATCATTTTGGTTTGATCGTTGCGGTTTTCTGTTTCAGCTATGCCCTGAATCACAGGCAATGTCGATTTCGAAACGAACTAATAAACAACTGCCGCAAAATTGTTTTATTTCTCATTACACAACCAGTCGGCCGCTCTTGTGACGCTACAGAACTTCGAATTTGAGATTTAAGAACGCTCAAAACTCATCCACCCACAAACTTAATTTACAACTTGAGAGCGAAACCCTGTTATCGCAACACGTTTCGCACTGATATTTATTAGACAGGTGCATATTTTATTAGCTTTCGAACATAAAACAACACATAAAAACTATCACTCGTTCGCAGTCCCAAGCACAAATCTTATTCGCAATAAACGAGACGAAACGAAACGGGAACGTTAATAAAGATATAATAATAAATATCCAAGGGAAACCTTCGGGATCGAATTAAACTAAGGGTAGGAAAATTGCGAGAGTCCCCAAGGAGGTGGGTGAGCGACAGCTGCGGAGCCTAATGTCCTTCCTATTTATCTGTGATCGGGAGAACGCTCGCAGATAGATATTAAGGGCATATCGCATGCGATATTACATTCTCGTACGGCCGCATTACGGCAGGACAGATGCGATGATATAAACGCGATTAATGTCATAATCGACGCCCGAATTCCTCGCGTTATTACGCCATGTGTCATCGGAAAGAAGTCGCTAACCAAGTTTTCAGCCGAATAAACCAAACGTAAACATGATTTACAGTTAATAAAACTAGCGTACAAAACACGAATTAATAGTGCGCTATTGCTTATAGACACGATGATTGCGTAAGGCGCGATGACAATCTCTGTTTTATGGAGGATACCTCGTAAATGTCTATTAATATGAATGGGCTCCAATTACTTTTATGATTCGCGTTTTGTCGAGAGACGATCTAAAAAAGTTTACGACGAAGCGCCCCTGGTCTGCTCGGTTTATGTCCTGAGGGTGTGATGCTATGGGATGAATGGACGATCGGGCACACGGCAGATGGCACACGAATCTCTTATCCTCACCTGTCCCGTAGACTAAGCTTAGCTTATGTTCGTTATAAAAAGCCTAACACTATAACCTATTCGATGAGTTCTTTTGAACATACTAGACGCGTTATAAAACATACTCAATCTACTCTTGTTATAACCGTATGTTTTAGCTATGAAAGTCTCCAACTTTATATTCAATAACACCAGATGTTCTGTTGAATGTCGACTAAGATTCGTATATTGTCTAGGTCAGTTCATACATTACACATGGTGATAAAAAACAGTGACGGCATAACCCAATTTATATCGTGAATATATTATATTATACATATTGTAATATAATATGCGGCATACGATACAAAGATATCGAGTCTAAATGTGATTCTGGTCAAAATGTAATTTAATTTGTTTCGTTATTGGCAATTAGATATCTATAATTGTCGTATTAAAGCAACGTTTTAATGGCTACCGTTCGTGATTTAAGATGTGCAAGCTATCAGTTAAATTGCAGCCTAAAGCGTATATTAACTTGTAAATGTTTCATACGATCGTGAAAGGCGACGATGAAGCAATTATGATGCCATGCTCCTGAGAGGACGCGCTTCATACCAAACTAATTTAAAACTCATATTTGTTTACCCTACTGAATTATTTTGTTCTGAATAACCCTTTTAATTTGACAGCGTTATGATACGCATCTCGGCGAGCTGATCTCAAAATCAGAACGAAACGTAAACACCTGGTGAGTCATAAAGCTTAAATAACAATCGACTAGTCGAAGATACGGCCTGTAACTCGCACAAGCGAACAATACGACAACCGAACATCTGAAACGTACAATAATTCCCATTCAAAGAATCAGAATGCGTCGATCCGAACGAGTATAGGCCAATAACGTAGTGCCAACTTCCTCTGGCGGCGGTCTGGGACGTTCCATCACATGATATGACCCGCTGAATGCGTCTTATTACACTTTTATCGGTCGTATCAGTCATAAAATGCTAATGAACGGGCGTTTCGGACCAAACATCCGAGCGCGAGATTCAAATGACGGTATAAAACGTAACCCGAAGTCGTCACTTCGACGAAACGTAATCGTAATAGTCTACGCGCTTTCAAAACAACGTAACTCGAGCGCCTGAATGGCTGCTAAGATAGTGCGATGTTTTTAAAAGCTCTTTTATTGTGCGACCGATGTGTGCGCTCCGGGCGGGGCCGCTTGTACTAAATTCAGGTCATCCGTTAATCACGTGAGGTTTTCTACGTCACATTTAGACTGGTTACGGGAGGGACTGAAATTCATGAGAGTTTTTTCTTCCTCGTTCCAAAATAAGCTTTTTTTCGACAACTCTTTAATAGCATCCATCTCCCTCAACATCATTACGTGTTCGTTATAACGAACTTTAAAAATAATATTTTGGAAATAACAGTAGGTACCGTTGTTATCTCAAGATGGCACTCGGCCAAATAAGTTGATTTGAGTGGTGACCAATTCCAATAATTTTACACGCTAATATTAATCTTCTGACTATGTAAAAATACAGACACATATGTATATTTTTGATATGTTATAACAGGGATCTAATTAATTGTGACTACTCTGGAAGTTAAGTATTTAAATTTCCTCAACTCCGCACTCTCGTTTGGGTGTATAGTTTATAATTTTAATCTACTTTTGCTGACCGTACGACACTAACATATGTCCTAGATAAGGACAGGTATAAATATGTCTTGAAGAACAGTTCTGATTTTGATTGATCAATTATTCATAAACAGAGTTCATTAATTCAACGTTACCTACATTTATCAATAAATATTTGACGGCAGTTCATTTTAAGATGGATTTTAAGATCAAAGAGTTCCGAAACAAATTTACCTAAATGGCCTCCCTCCTCCCTCGAGTTATTAATGCACTGAAAACGTAATGTCATGATGCATTCATTCGGGTTTTTACCTCAATATTAGGTATGGATTGTCATAAATGACATCAATACCTAACGAAAAATCAATCTGATGACCTTAGTCAATGATCAACATCACAGATCCGTCGATTTGTTGTCCTATAAGTCTAATTTATTGGTGAAAATAATAAGCGCACATTTGAAAATCCGTATTCTCATAACTTGTCTGAGGTCGACTTAGACGCTTTGATATTAATATTAATATCGTTGCGTTTATAAATTTTATTAAACAACATTCTTGCTGGTTTCGTCTACGCTTATAATTTAAAATTATAATGGGAATTGTATAAAGGAAGTTCATTCAGAAGTGTTAATTTACATTTAAATATATTTAGTTTACCATTTTACATTTTATAGGTTTCAAAAACAAACAACCTCTCTTTGAAAATTAACACGTTAACAGTAGATGCAGTGTAGTTTTACTTTTTTTTTTTATTTTATACCAAAACGCAAATGAACTGAATAACGAATACGAAACGTCCTAAGTTATTAGCGATGAGCCAGTTCAATTTCCTTAGCGGGGTTCGGTCATCTCATTCTTATGAAAAATTACACTCTCAACCATTTCCCAGGGTTTGAATACTAGAATTTATGAAAATGATCTCCGAGCATCTTCGAATAAGTACGTCAATACCCCAGTTTCTATTCAAAGGTTTGTTCATTTCTATATTCTCATTGGCACAACATACAACAGTCAAATGCCCCACCAACAACACGATAAATCTTCTTGTCTTTTTGATATATAATTAAGGTGACTTGCCTTTGTATAAATTAAGTCTACTGTCGACTTCCGCGCGTAACGACCAATAATGTCAATGAAATATCTACGAAGCTCGTCGGAGCAATATTTAGTTACTCCCGAGGCTACGCGACACGTAATACATGCCATAACAGTTTTTTTTCTAACGCCCCAAGACATTACTGGTGACTGATGGAGTCATTCTCAAAAATAAAACGGCCCCTCACGGAATATACGGCACTTCACATTAATATATTATCAGAGTAACGCTTTCTGTAAGTGCGGGCTTATCTTACCGATACACAAATAATGTCTAATAGGAAATGAAGTATGTACTTAGCGGCCAATTCGGTGTTTCAAACATCCTGTTGCATGCTCACACGTGGGGTTCTAATGTAAATAATTAGAAAAAATTAAAGCTCTGTAAGCCGATTGTATCCGGACGCCGAAATTGTGCTGAGGTGAGATTCTGAGAACGAGTAGACGTTACAAAGACCCTTTGATGTTGTTATCTGAGTTTCGTTAGAGGCGATATTAATTACTTGTCTACTTTAACAATAAGGTATTGGGATACTCTTTCATATTGCATGAACGTATGATGTATATAAAGTAATAACATTGTTATAAATTGTACAATTTCAGTAATAGTAGTAGTATTAATAGGATGGTTGCTAATAAAATTATACTATAATATTTTACAGTAATTTACATTCTTTTGGACAGTTTAAATAAGCTCTCATTAATAAATATTTATGAATATTTTATTAAAATATAAAAACGAACACAATATTTTTTTGCATAACCATACAAAGTCCGTAAATGTATTATATATAAGGTTAAAACAAGTTTGTTACAATTTTAAATCGTACCTACGCGAAAACATATTTTGCACTTTTCAAATGTAAAAATCACCTACCCGTAAATTGCATTGAAAACACCACTCCTTATATTTTAATATAAAAAATGAAAAGTTCAAAAAATGCAAAACAGTTCTTTAATTAAAACATCACAAAGGCAAAGTGAATTAATCCCCTCTGCGGTGGTCGGCAGAATGCACTTATTTTGTGCACTCCGGACTTCGGACTTTCGGAGATAGCCACCAAAGGGGAAAGCCACGCGGGATATTCTCCATAAACTTTCCGCTGCGCTGAAATAGACTGTATGCTTATGACTGAGAGTGTAGTTTTGTATAACCGGGTGCCATTACGAGTTCCATTCCGATATACGAAGTCGCATCCTGCGCTGACTTCGTAATTACGGTCGCAGAGATTCGGGACTACGTTAGAGGTATTATAACTTGTAAATAGGGTTATATGCACATATTATTTACTTTTGTTGTCTATGTATTATGTAAATGCCTATGCAACCAAACTATGACGTCTCTTTCTATTACCATCGACTAGCTAGGTGGCCTTAGTTCTACCCGGTGGCCCCTTAGTCACGTTATGTACGAACCTAGAATACATATAAGTTCTAGGAATCACTTCGACTGAATGATAATTATCAGGTTGTATCTATTAAAAATTAAATCCCTCAAACTCTATATAGTTTATCAAGTACTTAGATAATATATTTGCTTGTGTTATAAAGAGTCATTAACGTTTATTCCGTTAGGTAAGTATTAGGTATGCTTTTAGTCTCGCTTGCGTTTAAATGTAAAAATCATCTAGGTCCTGCCCAGGTCAATCTTCAAAAATCTATCAATGTACTTATTTATGATTATTTGTACATTTAATCAAATGTAGCATATTAATTCTCATAATTATTACAAACTGTACACTGAAGATAGTTCGATTAAAATAATAACCAGCCCCTTGTTGCTTTTGGATTTGTTAATTATGGAGTCATATTTTATTGTAAAAATATACATTCACAAAGATGAAACGCTGTTCTTTAATTTCATTTTGTAAAATACAATTAACGCTTTCAAAACGCTCAAATGCATCTCGGACATTCTGTGGCATCCGTTGGGATAAAAATAGATATCATTCTCCGGATTCAAGATGCTAATTAAATGACATTCATTAAGACAGACATTTCAATTGAAAATGTAAATGAGATTTTGATCTCAGACGAAATGAGTTCTGTTTTACCTACTTGAAGAGGATCAATAGGAGTGTTGGCCTGTGTTTCATGTAATCTTTTCAGTATCTAGATAACTTAGAAATAATACTAAAAGTATAATGTTAGCTCTAGATCTATCGACTAAATAAAACAATTGAATGTTGATAATTCAATTTCAATAAATGTATAGGGCATTTAAAGGACTTAAAGCATTAGGCCGGTCATTTTACTAAATGGCTAATAATAAATTCAATCCGACCGATTACTTATTGAAGACATAAATGTATAGCACGTATGAAAGTATCTGTTTATACCAGGCGGTACGTGCACGGTTAGACTCTATTACATTGGCTGGAATTGCTTCCCTTATTCAAATATTATTCAAAGAAATGCAATTTTTTATCGACGAATTCCAGATGGCGCCACGATCTCTTTTATATGCCCTACGATGCATCACTTAAGGACTGAGACCGTATGAGAAGCGATAGCGAAAATGTGCAAAGATATGTCATGCTACTAAGAATGACTGTAATTTGTATGCATGAGAGAGTTATAATCAAATAAATTAACTATTTATGACCGTTTATGTAAACGGTCAGAATACAATCAAACAGCTGTGATTAGACTTATTTGACTGTTGTATTAGCTACCACAAAAATACCATGTGGAACATATTTTACTATTACATATAATGAACTTACCCACTAATATAATTTCAAGATAATGAATCATAGAGTACACGAGTAGAGTCAATAAAAATGATAACACTACTAATTTTGTACACTTTATTTTTTAAAGTAAAATTTCCAAACTCTGCGATGTTACCTAATATTATCCAAGAACAGCCACAAAATAAATAAACCTCAAATTTTGCCTTTTAAGCCACCTCTGTTGAATCTCAATTATACATTCCACGTAGCCATTTCTTAATTAAATTCGCAAACCACTACCTGTTATCTATGGTAGCATTTGGTTGGCATCCGCCCCGCTAGCGCTGGTCACACGGGTTTACTTTGGCTCATTGCACATTCTGCTTGTATTATGTGGCATGCCCTATGTGCATGCAAACCGGTTTGGCCGGCTACCGAGAACGCGTTTACGAGCCAAGACAGTGATCTATGGCGGTTTTTAAGATAACCGAGGCATTAAAATGAAAATTCACCCGAATGCTCTCGGTTTAACGGAGTGGTTGGATGAGCGATTTCGTTCCAGGGTTTGCGGGTTTTTAAATGGCGCACTTGTAATACGTCTTGAAGTTGAAATTTATGAGGAATCCACTCTTCAGTACTACTATTGATACCGTTTCTATTGATATCATAAATCGATTTTGAGCAAAATTAAACGAAAAGGAGTTTTTATCATAATTAAATGTAAATTTGTTAATAAACACATAATACTTATATTATTTAATAAAGAAAGTGATCGATTAATTGGTATAGGTATTACTAGTGTCACAGAGTAATAATATACTTAGTGTTAAATAAAATCAATACATATTTTTTAAAGAAACAAATTTTAATAGTTTCAAATTATATAGTATACTAATAGTATACTTTGTCTAGTTTCAACCAATAATACTTAAAGTACATCCCTTATTGAATGCCTTCACTTTGCAATTATAATGGAGTTTTCCTTGACCTTATATTACCTACTTCATATAAATGCAATAAAGCAAATAAATATTCGCATTACGTAATATTGTTAATAGACGCCTCTGAAGCATTATTAACTCATACAATGGCTGTGTGAAATCAGATGTGTATGTTATTGTTGGTAGTTAATTATTATTGGTTTTTTATGTAATGTCGATACATGTACCGCTCCTATGTAACTAAGAATAGCTTTAAGTTAAGGCTAGTGTTACATTACTTGACATCGGTTTATTTATTAGTCTACTTCTAATATAGATTTGATTATGACCAACCTGTTTTGATAATCTTTTACCATATTTACTAATTAGAGAAGTAATCATGGTTGACCATGTACCTATAAGTAATTTTGTCGCCAACCTAGTGGCGCCTGAAATATTTTCTTTCGTAAAGAAAATTGACACTTAATAGAAAACAGAATTTATCATGTGTCAAAATACTTGCTATCTCTCTGTCAATGTGATTATATAAAAAGATTTATTTTATATTTTTATAATAGCACAATTATGTAACGGCAATACGAAATGGCATATTTATATGTTAAGTATATGTTACCGATAATGTGAACATTCAAGCTAATTAAATTGAACATTATGCCATTCTAGATATCAGCGACCTATATATATCTTGGATAAAGTCATCAATTTCAATAATTGTTGTCATAACATTCACAATGTATGTATATATGCGCTTTCAATAAACAGCGTTTTATCGCAATAACTGCACTGATCTTCAAACTAGTCATATGACTGTCTGTCTGTTTATAATTCAATCGTTAATTCAGTCGGGAATTGAAAAGAGTTTTGTGTTCTGTTGCCTACAGAGGGAACAAAGGTCCGCTTTCATGAATCAGTTCCTTGTATTCCCTGCGAAGTATGTGATGAATTAATGATAATATGTTACCAACTGACAACATTTCAGATTGATATGAACAAATCTGCATGTGGTTGTATTATTCAAAAAGCAGCTTGATCTGTAGCGAAAAATCGACCAGAGTAACTATCTGTGGTCAAATTTGTTGAAGCAAATTTAAGTATGTTCAGCTTACACATCTGTTGGTTTGGGGCCAGGAGCGTAGCCACTGCCGCCAACCGTATAAATATGTATTGATCTATGAGCTCGAACGTTTATATGTGAAGAGCAATTAGTAACGGTTGTCCGCAACAATTGGTCATGAAAATTTGCCGCCACTTTTTGATAAAGAGCCTATATAATAGCAGCTTCGACTAGTGATTGCAATGCAACATTTTTGCTGCATCTAGCACATGACGCTTGAACCAACAGACCTAAAATTGTGCTGGTCCCAGCCTAATCGCTTGACAGGGCCGGACCATAAGTTTAGAGGGCCCTGGGTTAATACTACTTAGGGGCCCACCTAATTACTCAAAGTATAAGACATAGACTTGAATTAGGTAAATTAATTGAATAGGTTTGATTAATCGCAGGATTCGCAGGGCTGCAAACCGATTATGGATTTTTTCGCATTATCGTCTATTTTTCACTTTGACTTGATTTAGCTGGGGGCCCTGGGCTGAAGCCTAGAAAGCCATATAGAAGACTGTTGCTTGATCCAGCATTCCAATCTCTAGTGGGGATTGAAAACCAGCGCGATTGAACTGGTTCCAGCACAACTTAAAATGTGCTGAGTCTAGCCGGATAGCTGGAGCATTGTAATCTAGGGATTACAATGTAGCTGGGGCTATGACACTATTCAGATCTTAAGAATTCGAGTACGAGTTTGTACAACTTATCAACTTATTATGCCTATTCATCCTGTTTCACCTGAGTACCAATATTAGATACTAGCTTCTGCCCACGGCTTTGCTCGCGTGGTACATCTATAAATCATAGCCTTTATGTTATTCGGGTGTATAAGCTATATTCTTATTAAGTTTCATTAAAATCCATTCTGTAGTTTTTGCGTGAAAGAGTAACAAACATCCATCCATACTTACAAACTTTCGCGTTTATAATATTAGTAGGGATAATAATCCTTTTAACTAGCCGGCTTAACAACTTCAAAGAGCTCAAAGATATTAAATTACATTACAATATAACAGTACATAGCATAAATATTTTCACAATGGTTAGTTACATTTGTAATGGGCTCTTGTGATAATTCGTAGTTGATTTATAGGTAGGTATTCTAAGATGATTAAAGTACCTTAATTTAGATTTTAATAAATTATCTAATATTCATTCATTCATAAGAATATTCCCAAGTATTAAGAGTCTAAATAATGTATTTTCATGTTTCACATTATTTTTTTACTTTTGTCCGTACCACATCAAACTTGACAATACTTGGGTTTGATTTGAGACTACTTATTTGTTACTACGTTTTTGATATTCTACTTTGACAGTTGTGTCAGCATTTTCTGTGACATTTGCCTAAGATTTCCACATTTTTACAATATTTATGAGTATCTAAATTAGTTTCCTCACAAAAAGGTTTGTAAGAATCAGATGTTATTAATGGAAACTAACTAACCTTCACGCCGCTTCCCTAGCGGGCCAGGCAGAGAGAACTTATTAATGGAATTGCACTTCAATAATATTTGTTTTGTGTCCTCATTTTGTTAATCCTAATTTATTTCAGAAATTTTAGTTGGGATATTTCATACATTTCACTTTCATGACTTATTTAAAAGGGTCTTGCAAAGGCGGAGCCGATCTTAGAGTACGAAAACATTATTATAATGTTTATAAAAAAAATATGACATATTGTTTATTCATATAATTGATTCCGTAAACGACTACAGCAATAATAAAGGTAGCCATTTCTTTACCTTGACAATTAACGACTATTAAACCATTGTTTAAAGAAATCTCTATAAAGAAAGTGATCGATTGATAAATACTCAAATATGGTAGGTGTGTCAATTTAGAAATTGCATTAGTGGAAACTAATCTTAAGCAATAAATGTTAATTACGTCAATACCATCGGCGATATGTCAATGTAATTGGCATTAAACTCGGTCTTTACAATTACCGGTAAGCACTGTTACTTGTTAAGAGGTAATTTACATTTTGTTACCTCGACGGTGCGCGTTGTACAGTCAGACAAGGAACTTAAGGCATTAATCTTATTGTATTGCCATAATGTTGCCTTCAAATATGCCTAAAATATTCTGTACCTACTTACTCTTAACGCAATGATTCAGTAAACAACAATATATGTACCTATATAAAGTCTTGATGTCCAATATGCTGCTTTTATTTTCTACTACATTAATCCTAGATTATATGTACATAATATCATATCGTAATTGAATTAACCGTTTTGATATACTTACTCAAATGGAAAATAATCACTGCTGGAAAAATAAAAAAAACACTTTCTCTGATATTTATAAGAAATTCACAGTATTTAAAAAGAAAAATCCTCCTTTTTCGAATCTATTATTTCGATATACGTTATAGAAAGCGTTTACTATTCAAAGAAAGACGCAGAGAATCTGTTAAAAACCATTTTGTCGCCAACGTTGAAAATCTATCGAGCTAAAGGTACTGTTCGCAGTCCTTTACGCAGGTCATTGAACCCTCGCTTTAAATCATCCTGTCTGCGGTTGTTACTTCGTTTGTGCGTCTGTTGAGCTCCGAGGTGCATTCAGATGTGTAATGTACTGCTATGTTATATTAGGTACTTAACAGGTACTATCGCAGACAGAATGGAACGATAAACTTGGCTTCTAGTCTTGTTACAACGGGAGAATCGTTTCGCCTTTCACCACCGATAATTATTAGATCGCTTAATCAACGGAGATGTATCAGCCAAACTAAGCTCGCAGTAAATTAGTTTCAAAATAGCAATGTAGCGGTAAACATAATTTAAAGAAACACTTAGGTGTCAAAAGCAAAATGTGATCTCTTACTAAGTCAGCAAGACACGAGATGGCTTATGCCGTTAAATCACATGTGTAAAATTCGTCTGCTGAGCGAAGATATTTTCTTTATCCTAAAGTCTTTAAATATGACGATATGAGTAATGGATACAGTTAATAATTATAAATTGTACTAAATATAACAAATATATTAGGATATCCAAACGCACATTTCAAACGACTGTACACCAGCAAGAATGAAATCGGGATGAATAAATCGTGACGTCAGCGAGGCGCGCCATCCCGGATCAAAGATCGTTTCGCTTCAACTCCTCTGTACTCGACAGTACCGGTAGGGTTAACGCCAATTGAAACAATCTACAGCATATTCTGTCATACAACATATAGAATTAAATATCTAATAAGCATTGAAGATTGTTGACCTCTTTTTCATGCAATATTCCGCCATCTATATAAATATTACCATTTATCTATACTCCTTTCATCATAATTCATGATAAGTGTACTTATAATATCCAGTAAACGGTGGTATACCTGATTATAATGCATATGCAACATAAGAAATTTCTGAAGCATTACAAATACGACTTTTTGTTAAACCCACTAGTTTATCGCAAGAGAATCATCAAATACAATCTTTCTTATGTTATAAGATATAATACAGATAATCACACACCATAACGCGATCTAATCTATTTGAGACTTAATGTATTGCAGACGAAAGACAAAAAATATTTAACAATCAAATATCCTTACTTAATCCTATTAATAATTCAATGACTGCCTCGTTGGTAGCATGCGTCGCCTAAGAACCAAGGCCTGGGTTCAAATCCCGGGTCGGGCCTAAAATTTGTGGTTGGGTATTTTAATATTGAAATTACTCAGTAATCCCCGGAGTCAGAAAATTGCCGGTTTAAACACCTCCGTGGCTAGGAAAGCAAGTAAAGCCGTTGGTCTTGCACCTGACCTTTCTCCGGTCATGTCGAATTGCCGTCTCACCGGATTATGAGAGTGAAGGAATAAAGAGTGCATCTGTGTATGCGCACACACTCGTTCACTATAATATATCCTGTGCAGTTGGCAAATTTTCGTTGAGATTGGCCGCCGTGACCGATATAGGTTAGGAAGACATTAATAATTCAATGTGTAAAAGGTCCCTATTTTTAAGTGAACACTATGAAATTCGTTGCGGAATATGTATCAAAGAGCTGTGATAAAAAATTAATAAGTACTTACTAGACACTTATAAATTTTTTATCACAGCTACTTACTTGTCAATTGAAACGCTACTATGAAGGCAACCCTGAGCCCAAGGCAATGTCCTTTAGCGGTTGCACAGACCAACATTGTGATGATTTAACTGGCGCTCGCAATGAGCAAAAATAGTCCTTTCCGACGCGCCTCTGTAGTGCTGGCTTTTTGCTAATGCAAACATATAGTTTATATTCATACATCCATTTTTCTTCGTTGACTTTCTATATTACTCATGGCTGTGGATAATAACTACTTTGGATTTTTTTATGTCATTTTTCCTGTTAACTTTATGTAGATATAATTCACAAGAAACATTGGTAATATGCAACTTTGACTAACGCTGAATCATCTAGGTATCAGCAGCGGGAAAATCCTGCAGGCTATATCTATTATTTTCTTTAACAAATGGAAAAATATTAACTACTTAGGTAGTTATTCTGTTTATAGGGACTTTTATATACTTACAGTTAAAAAAATTGAGACTTTTCAATCAATTAGTTACTATTTTACAAACAACTTTCCGTAAATATATCTGCGTCTCTAAACTTGTAATTAATGATATATTTTTTTTTATGTTAAAATATATAAATAAATATTCGACGAGATTGCTCAAATAACTTTATTAAAGAACGCAGTTCACTCGACAGGCTGCTCATCCCACTGACTAAATACCATTTGAATGCTCATTGAACAACCCAAACAGTTTTCTTAAACAAAACGCTATATTAAACTCAGCGTCGTAATAAAATTAATCACCAGGTTTTAATTCATAAATCGCATTAACATAATGGCGCTCATACAAAATTAAACCGCGCCTCGCTTTCAATGTGGCTTATCAATTAATCATCTTGAAAACGTTAAATTTACGAGTATCACAAACACTGTTACTTTAATATAACTGCCAATAAAACGGCAGGGCTCCGTGCTGTCGAATAATAAACCAGCCTGCTCCATATTAAATTAAACCGAAACAATTTTAATACGGGTTGTTAATAGAGATTTTTGTCTTTTACGCTTGAATTATCTGTACAATTGTGGACTTTGTCCCATTGAAGTAAGCGCTAAAATGGGTACCTTATTGCACGAAAAATTACTTGGCGCTTAAGCCAATGCGTCGGGTTCAGAGGTCCATAGGCATTTTCGTACGTGACTGTACTTGCGTGCGTGCTGTAATGTAATTCTAACATGCTCACGCTTTTAAAATTCTTGAGTTTTAGGAAGATATTTGGAAAATGTCGGAGAATCTTTAATGGCTTATTTTTTATTAAAAAACAATGCCATTTTGAACACCATTTCACTTAAAACCATGTAGACTTTCAAATTATGTACTCCGTTCACGCACTAGGAAGTACTTTTTGTACCTTATTTGATTTTAAAATCACTTCAAATACAATTAAAACTTAATTTAACATTAATACAATTAAATACACGTTCTCATTCATCAAACGCCGCTGAAATAATGATCTTGGGCGTTCCAATTTTGAATTTTCTCTGCTTAATGGCTTCCCGAATGTACCCGAGAATTTACGATTCGCTAGTTATAGGCAATAAACTGTGGTGTCGCGTCTCGGTAACATGACTTAACAGCCCTTTAATTGATAATAACTCATTATTATTGATTGTCAATGGTAAATTAATTTCATTATCACGTTTATAAAACGTTCGTAGGACCTACACGTTTTGAACAATACGGCATATTGAGGAAAATTTCATTCGCATTCCCATCTAAATGAAGGATTACATAAACCTTTACAATATAATAGACTTCTCAAAAAACATAATTACATATTGCGTTGTACAAAAAGTTGACCGCCAACAATTTTTTTTTCTTCTATAGTAGGTTTTTTTTAATAATATTTTTAGACAATTGTTTTAAACAACACTGTTCATGATTTGGATACTTGCAGTAAAAGACATAATAGTTATTCGTAAATATGAATATTTTATTACAACCGGTAGCTTAATAAAGTCAAGCCAACAATTTTAAAAGGACGCAATAAATTATATTTGTATAAATTCAATCTGAACATAAATTCAATCGGATACAATCTAGATCAAGGTTCGCATATAATCATTTTGTAATACGATTTATTAATAACATTGATATACTATGTTGCCAAAGGCTAAGCACGCGACAGGGAAATTTCCTAACGAGTACAAGTTACACTTTCTTCACGATAATGTTCCCAGCAACGCAAGTATCTGGACATTCTATAAATAATCCTCTTACCGAACAAAAACTCTTATAATTCACAATCGGACATTTAATATTCCGATGCAACGGGCGAGTATTAATCAAACTACATGGAACAGGTTTCCACAAAGGGCCGGTTTGTACAAAGTTAAATAAAGTATAAGGAGCGGGCATTCCGTGAGATTTATTTCGAAGAAAAAGGGAGGCAAGGTAAGAGCAGGGCCTGTCGCAGTGTTTATAGCGATCCCTACGCCGGCCCACAATGTACGGGGCCAATTAACTGCGACGTACTAAGAGATATATTGGGTTTGTCTCGCGGCTTCTTTTCTAACAAATAAATACTCATTCCGCTTATCGTGAGTTATTCCATTTAAATTTGGAACGAAACAAAGCCGCGTTGCAGTTGAAATACGGCGACAGTTTAAACGCTGGGATTGGGACCGTCGTGATATTAAGTTACTAACGCGTTGTTACCACTAAGAATTTGTTAAATGAAAAACTATTTTTTTTTAACAAACAACTGTGTTGAGATTAAAAAAGATAATAATTAAAACATGCAAATGAGATGGCACATCCTGTGCGATTTTCAATCAGATCTTTATCATGGCATGGGAAACGATCGGCCGATCCCATTAAAAAGAAACTACAGGTACACAATGCATCCAACCTCCTCACAGACTACAATACCGCGGAGAATAATGGAAGCCAGCTGACGGGAGGTGCCTTAACGCCCGTTGTCATGGCGACCGTGAAGGGTGGCCAACCTGCCTTGCTAACATATCGCCGACCCTAACAAAAAACGGTCGATCTCACCCTCATCGCACTGATTTTGGACTTTACCCCATAAACCAGAAGGATCCCTTTCACGCTTCATCAAACAACACTTACGACCTTTCTCCTTAATAGCATTATTTGGACGCGTGTATTGTGTTTTGGGTTCCATCTTTGCTTTTTAAAATTAGAATGGCTGTTTCTATCTCTGTCTCACATTTAAGGTGCGCCCCTAATCTGCCCTAACCACACTTGTATAATTATTCCATTCTCTATTTATGACATTTTAAACAGATTTTAAGTTTTTGTTGAAGTAAGCATAGGCCGTAAACGTTATTAAGGCAGTAAAAATGCAGTTTCCGTAATTTATGGCTTATGTAAATGCGGCATCCTACTTTTGGGCGACTTAATGATTTACGCTGTCGCACATTTTTTACGACGTAAAAACTGTCACGGAATACGAATATTAATATCGTTTTATGTGATATTAAAATTAATATGATTTAACTGTAGATGTAGTTTTGAACTTTTGAAATGTGTTACGGAATACTGTCGGCCTACGCCAGTTTTAATTTTATCGACTAACTTTGAAACGTTTGAGTTTTGATCCTATTAATCAATCTGTTTTAAAATTTATTCGTTGATAAATATTTCAACTGTTGTTTTATTTATATATCTTTATAGGTATAACAATATTTTCTTCTTAGACGCTATTTATAAATATGTATCGCATCTCTATAAACAAATATCGAAAAGAAAGAATGCTAGATTATGCTAGAATTTTTTATAATTTGTCTATTAAATAGGTATTTATTATAATTTGATTTCACATAAACGTTATGTGTATCTATAAATTAACTTGTTAGACTAAATGAAAATAAATATACTTGAAAACTTCATAAAATTTAAAATAAATCCATCGGTCATATCCACATGTTTCGAACGCGCAGGTAACTTAGGCCCAGCCTACACGGCTGACATTCCACGACGTTGGTCCGCTATCAATTTTATACGCGATGGGAAGACCATTTATCTTACCTTATTTATTGGCTGACTCCGAAACCAGTCGGGCCTCGATCCAGCTACATATCTCTATGTGTGCCGCCTTATGTGGGGTTTACGTGAGAAATTATGTGATAAAGCCCAATAATTAATGTTAGATGAAGCGTCAGAATAAACAACGATTTCTAAATCACATATTTTATCACGGGTGACTTTCTCGGGTTCCGAGAAGCGGACTCCGGCCCTATAATAAAGAGACACCTTACAAAGCATTAGAAAGTTGCACAACCCTTCTTTACGCGTCCCCGGGCTTTTTTGTAGCGATTCCTTTATAGGATGCACGCTATTGTTACTTCGCGGGCCGTTTCTCCCTAACCCTTTCCGTTACTTTTTTGCTCCGAGGAGATTGTTTTTACTTATTTTTACTCGAGATACAATCGAGGCTCGAATGAGCTTACCCGTCCCAGCGGATCCTTTGAACTCGGCTGCATTAGCCAGAGCATTTAGTTTTTCACTCTCCGCATATAAAACTCGGTAATTAATCTACATTGAGGTTGGTCTCAGTAGCGGATAACTCTAAAATTAACTTTATTGCAGCAATAAAATATTAATGAACCATTAATATCTAAGATGGTATAAGAGTGAAATTTAATGGGTTCGGCCCGGAGTGTTCGCGCTGCGAATCCAAACGCGAGCGCACGATTGTGATATACGATGCTATAAATCGATTTAAAATCCCTATAACGCGACTATAACTGTAACTCTTACAGTTGTACTGTTTAACGTCTTTTGTTGTTGTCAACTGGTGCAATGACGGGCTAAATTGGTTTTAATTTCTTTCCAGGACCGAACGGCTGCCCACGGAGGCGGGGTCGACAAACCTACACGAGGTTCCAGACGCTAGAACTAGAAAAGGAATTCCACTTCAACCACTATCTGACGCGCCGGCGCAGGATAGAGATCGCGCATGCGCTCTGCCTCACTGAGAGACAGATCAAGATCTGGTTCCAGAACCGACGCATGAAGTTAAAGAAGGAGCTGCGCGCTGTAAAAGAGATAAACGAGCAAGCCCGCAGGGAGAGAGAGGAGCAGGACAGGATGAAGCAGCAGCAGCAGGAGAAGCAGGCGAAGCTGGAGGGCCAGCACCACGGGCACCACGTGACCCACCACCACGACCCCATGAAGATGCCCATCGACAAGGGCTCCAACGACCTCCTCAAAGTGAATAAAGTCCCTACGTAAGGTGCCTGTGCCGCCTCATAGGAAATCCTGACTGATTCTGTATCATATAGTGTGAATACATGAGGGAGTGTTGCGTCCATGGGGACTGCGGGCAGTTAGTCGTTTCGTATCCACTAGTTTTTATGTTTTGCGGCTGATTTATTAGGAGTGTAGCCTCGTTGTGGAGGCGAACAGTGACTTCGTTTGTAATTATGTTCCTTTAGTGCGATCGAGTCGTCGGTGTCTCTGGTGGACAGGCTGGTGATGTGCTTTAAGCATTTATTTTGTTGCCATAACCACACCTTATTGCAATAATATTTTACTAAAATTTACAAAAGCGTTAGAATCGCTCTAAGATTTACATAGAAGCCCGAGTGAACTTCGGTATTGTTAGATAAGATTTAAAATCTGTGAATCTCATAGTATTTATTGCTACCACTTACTCTAATCCATTATGTTATATTTTTTTATTAATAGATATTATATTATGTACATTTTGATGTATATTTTATTATTTGTCCGCTTTTAGTGGGCTAGTTATGTTTTACGGTCACAATTTTTTTAATTGTAAAATTTGTTGTATTTTTAACAGTTTTGATTTCAAAAGAGTTGCTTTTATTTGACCAGATTGTGATTCACTTCAGTAGTTAAGGCCCGTGAATTGTTGTATGATTTGATCCTTAGTTCTGATAGTAATTAATAATTATCGAGAAATATTAATTATTACCTGTGTAGCTAATTCCATAAGAACTTAAATTGTGTAGGTATTTATGACAAAATACGTATGGAAGTACAATTGCAAATACATAAGTCTTCGTCGTAACGAACTTTACGTTTTATATTTTGTCTTCGTGACATTTTAAATATAAAAATTAGACGGTATTTTTTGATAAATCTAGCTAAAAAAATACCATGTCCAGTTATCGAAACAGATCATGAACAGAAAATATGGATTGGTCGGTGCATGAAAATGGTGTTGTCCAGAATCCCGAGTCATCTGATGTTCAAAATTATATACGTAACGATGATACATATAATATTACAATAATGTGACTAAATATAAATTTTACACCTAATATTAAAGTTGAATAGTGTAAGTGTATTATACATAGCTATAAATAGGATCGACTTTGTATGAAGTATTGCTAAGAACATTAATAGGTAGATACGTAAACCCCTGTATGGTAGTGTAACAGACGCTCGCTATCTATCACTTGGTCCTATTTAACATCTCATTTCTTAATAAACTGTTCTAATAACCGGCTAAGAATTAGTATATTACAAATCAGTTATCATAGAAACCTTGCGATTTCCTTGAATATTATCATTTGAAAATAATATTACAAAGTCGAAATTAAGGTTGTATGAACGATGCTTTATATATGAACAAGCTGATATTCCTTTTACCTTACACATACATATATTGTTTTACTTCAAATTCCGTATTGTGCCAAAATATTGTTATCACTTAGCATAAACTCACTGTCTCTACCGCGTCCAAACAAAAATATTGTGAATTTTATTTCTTACTTGATACGTAATAACTGAACAAAAATTAGGATTTTAAAAATTAGTGTTTATAGTCACCATTATACGTAAATTAATGTCAGGGTAGAATAAAGAAATAAATTAATAGAAGTATCTGTATTAAAATTGGAGTCTTCGCTTAATTTTTGATAAATCACCTCTGAATATCTGTCCACTGTGTTATTGGTAAATAGTGAATCAATGTCGTGATATCGTTAGTGAAGGTTTAATATGTCTTCGGTAGTTTAAGAGATTCGCGAATAATATTCTACCATCATCCAAACATATACAATCAATTTCTATATTTTAATATACACACAGATTTTCATAATTCTTTATTGGGAGAATATTTAAAAAATAGTTTCTGAATATTATTAAAAAATGCATGAATAATTTTCATCTACTGACTAAAAAGATATGAAAGTTTGGATATTTCAGACTTCAGTTAACGTGTAATTCTTCCTAATAATTTAGTATTTATTTTCACAAATGCGAATATCATCAGAAATCCTTCTAACATTACGAAATAAGGTTGTCGTTAGTTTAGAGATTTATCCCATCTTAATTTTAACTATGAAATCGAGAATAAAATCGAACAAAATGTACTTAAGTAACTTTGATATAAGTAGGCTTTATAAATTATAATGCATAGTTAAATATCGTAGACACTTGTAATTAAATAAGCGTAATGAATCCGATGGTTAGTATTTGAATAAAAAACGCTTAAAATTATTTAGTATTGTTCGTAGTCGTCGTCAGAATTGACAAAGGGGTCTACTCGAATTATCAAAAACATAACGAAATTTTGCTTTTCTAAAAAAAAAATAGTTAAATATTCTCGTTGACAATAGTCTAAAGTCGCTTGCACTATCGAAAAGATTTTTAAAGTAATTATTGTCTTATTAGGACGCATTTTTTCGTCAAAATTTCGTATGTTTAAAATTAGAGTGAGCCCCTTATCCGAAGCTTTCATGGTAATGGGACGTGCACAGATTCGCATTGACGTTAAATATTTTGACACAATTTGTGTATACGAATAAATTGTTGTTTCTGCATTCGATGAGCCCTATTAGATAGTTGTTTTCCGTTATGATTATTTGCTTTTGACAAAAGTCGTTTTGTTAATTATTCGTGGGACTGTGCAAGTAACAAGTGGCGTCACGACGCTTCGATTAAGTTTGTCCGACAATCGCTTGTCACATAGTAGATGTATAAACACGTAGCTGTGTCCAACGATTTATGACAAGTTTCCATATTGTTTCTGCGTCGTAAAGAACGGTAATTCACGTGAAACAATGAGCAATTTGCTAAATAGATTATACTCATACGTCCTCCATCCATAATGCTGTCTTGCCATATTGCTAGTGTTTTCGTAGACTAGGTATTGGTATGTACCTAACTCATCATATGTTACAGTATTTATTTTAATTAAAATTACATTCGGTTAAACACGCTTTCAATATTAAATCATCATTCGATTTATTTTCTATTAAGTTTTTCATTGTTAGGTTGTCAGCGTTCCAACTTTGTGAGCGTGTTGACAGTAACGAGACTTCCTTTTTATTAGTTTTTATATATACAAATAATCATTTTTATCTTAATATAAATGTAGCTATGTATGTATGTACCTATATCTATATTTTTGAATATAGTAATTAAAAATCGTCTTAAAATTAAGTAACTGTAAATAGTCGTGAAAGTTTTATGTGGCGCATTATTTTTTGTTTATATTTTTTTGTTTATGTTATGTATTTATGTAATGAGATTTGTGTCGTATCACACTCGACCTTAATTACTAGATCACAAAATGCTATTTCCTAAAGCATCTTTTAAACGTCTGCAAATACTTCTGTCTAAAAGTGGTTGATATTAATCTAGAATAATCGCCGCTGATAGACAGTCATTAATATGTCATAGTTTACAATATGTTTCTGTACATTACATTTACAAGGCAGTTAGTAATTAACTATTGTTTTGCAAATGTTTTTCTAAGTTGTATGTAATTGAGTATACAGCTTAGCTCCAAGTGTACACAAGTTATCTAATAATTGAGGTCAAGTACTTAAAGTGCGATCCAACGTGACTGTGTCGTGGTATATAAGCAAATAGTTGGGTGATTGTATATGGAGCCCACATTGAATATTGTAATATTAATTTCAAAAATTCAAGAGAATAAAGAGTTAATAAAAATACATGGCTTTATTTTTCTTTTTACGGCAATCCCTTTTTTGGTGTATCTTATTTTACATATGGATGTTGTATTTACCATTTACTGAGAGTTTTCAGGTTTTAATTAGATATATTGCGTTAATTATGATGGATTAGATACATTGCGTGAATCATGTCGCAGTAAACTTTTTTTGGATAAGATGGAAGTGCAGCACAAATTTTATTCAGTTAAATAATCAACGATTTAAACAACTTTTAAAAGGGGATCTATTGTGGATATATGTATTTACAGAGGCAATTTTCCGTTTCATGGTATATCAATTCTCCCACTGTCTATCATGACCATGCCCAGATTAATATCAACCGAAGCGATACATTTCGAAAATTCGACAAGAAATTTTACGCGGATAGTATAAAACTTAAGACCTCAATAATGTGTGTAATAGTGTCCTACTTAAATAGGCCAAGCCATTCAAATTACTTGTAGTGTGGTGGGAAATCTTGAAAAAAATAATTACAAATGTTGAGAATTCTAGGTTTTACGAAAAGCTTTTGAAAACTCTGACGTCCATTCCACGGGATCTATCACGCTACTTTCCTCAGATAAGAAAATATCATTTGTCAAAGATGAACTATCATATACCAGATTGAATGAAAGTCAATTATTGAGAGACGAAACATAACAGTTAACTTTAAATTGTACAATATATCTAGCAAATAGATATCATCTTATTCTTAGCGAGTTAAATAGATAATGCTTGTACTTGTATTGAAATGGGACATGGAAGACGTAGGAAAGTATTTATTCTTAAAAATAAATGAAAGATAGAAAAATAAGATCCTAGAAATCGCCATATTGACGCAACTACATTACGTGTCTTGTAACTAGTTAAATCTAAATCTTATCAGCCCATCGCTCAAGCTCTAAGAAACCTGTCGCTTCTAAAGTACTCTTGAAACCTTTTTTTTATACATAGAAACACAGGCCATCATGAAAGCATCCAGTGTCAACGTCCTAAAACCAATAATTATTTAGTTTTTAAAGTGAACCGATATCATAACCACTCAAAATATCTGAAAAATATTTTTAGAAAGTAAGAACTGAATAAAAAGACAAATTACTTAATGTTGATTATGAACAAATTAAGTGAGAACGAAGTAAAATACAACTAACTAACTAACTAAACTTCACACCACCAACAGAGAACCGAACGCCATATGGCACGATCCTTACACACCTCACTCGCCTCTTCAACATTCATAATCCTTTTCATACAAGCTCGGCGGTTTTTATGACTCCTAACATCACCTTCTTTTAATACACGATCAATCTGGTCGTGGTAGGTGAGCCTGGGCCTTCCGCGGCTCCTACATCCTTCCACTTTCGCATTGTATATCTGTTTAGTCAATCTTTCGTCATCCATTCTTTCCAGTGATTACAAAATTTTTGAATTTTAATAGCACCGACTAATACAAGGGTACCGTCAATGAAGTTCAGTAGCCTGATTGCAATCAAAATAATAATATATTTCTTCATCATAAACCCTACGGTTTACAAAAGCAGCTATATCGTCAGCACACAATATAATGATTCTAACCGATAAATTCGGAATGATGATTCTACCGAGAGGAATAAAATTGGCAAGAAATTGCATCTATCTACCAATATTGTGCTCTGTTTATCATCATCATCGTCCTAGCGTTATGTATCGTGCTTAGACGGGGTCCGCTTAGACCATGATTGAAGTGACTGCCGATCTGACCTTCGTATCCCTAAGATAGGGGAACCAGACTATGGATCATGGTTACAAATCCAAAGTTGTTTGAATTTGCAGGTTTCATCACGATGTTTTCCCTCACCGTCGAGTTAGTGGTATAAATACGTACGTACGTAATCTACGTAGATTTGAAAAATCCAGAGGTACGTGCCCGGGTTTGAACTCTGCGGTTAAGAGGCGCGTGTCCTTACCATTGAGCTACCACCGCTCTCCTCAATATTGTGCTCTTTTATGGAGGGAAATTTATACATACCTACGCCGACGGCTACAAACCCACGCTACGAAGCTAAAGGAAAACTAGAGTTTCCACCATTAAAAGGGATGATGTGGGGCGCCGACGGCCAACAAGCCTCGTGCAGGTTATGCGTTTGTATGACGTCAATAATATTTATTTACTATAATAATTATAATGCTATAATAATTTTCTTTATACATGCTGCGCCGACCCCAGATGAACTGGGAGAAGGGCAAGAGGATGATGATGATGATTAATTTTGTTAAAAAAATCCAAGTCATCAATTAAAGATATCTCGTTTTACTGAGGATAAATGAAAGGCAATAATTAAATAAATATCCAGGAATAACAACTTGACGCCATTCCGATGTGCCAAATATTAAACTACTTAGTTAAATCTGAACCTATGTTCCCACCCAGTTCTTGCCAGTCTGTTCAGACATAATACTTAGGACTATTTGATTTTATCCACATTTAGAGTAAAGGCAAGCTTTTTTGCACATAAGTAGGCACAATGATTCATCATTAACCTAATATTACATACTGACTGACAAAATTATGTTAAAATACGTCTGAATAAAATAAGTAAATAATGAATTTCAAAGAATGGGGCTGTTGAGTGAGCTAAACAGCAACTTTATTATGACATAGTAAATCAATTTATCGTCTAGGTTAGTTTTCCGTTGTCCAATTAAGTCAACAATTAAGTAAACACTGTTATCCAATTAAGTTAGTGCGTAGGTATATAAAATAAATACAAGTAGGTAGGTAAGTAATAAATAAATGCCAAAAGTGTTAGGATAAGTATAGATATAGGTAATTTATATAGTACCTATATAAATTATTAATTTGTTATCTAATAGGGTGTGGTATATAGCTGAACTAACATTAACATATTTAACTTTAAACATAGATTCATATAACTGCATATTGTTGTACATATAGGTACTACAAAGCACGCATATAAATTCCAATAAATTAAGCTAAGGAAGTATATATTCTTTTGTTTTTTTTTTTAATTAGGTTCAATATGTAATCAAATAAATAATTAATCAAATAATCGCAAAATAACAATTAAGAATAGTCTATACATAAATAAATTGATGAAAACAAAATAATGAAATCAAAACACAAAATTATCTGACTAGCAGCTTTTGACAAATGATATTACTTTTTTAGACGCCAGAACAAGATCATGATATAGGTACGATTAATTTCTGTATCAAAATGTATATGTGAATAAGAACAAAAGGCAATAAGTAAAACAGTTATCAGAAACTACATAGTATTTCCTTTTTGTAACATTTTCCACTGACATGAAAAGGGTATATACCACCTACCATCTTTGACAAAAAGTGCATCATTAATATGGACCCTTAGGTGCCTTAGACACCCGCCTCCTTGAGTTTTTCTACGTCGACATACTTAAAACAATATTAATTCCCACCGTAACTAACGACACCACTGTCGGCACTCATTCTTATTACGCTCACTGTCCCATATTTCACAGCGAAGAAAAGAAAAAAACATTACCCCTAATAGATAAACGGCCCTAAATACCAATAACGTTTGTCGGATCCCCGCCAAAAACAAACCATGAGTTATGTCCATAATGCAATTTATTCTCCCATTCCGCCATTTTCCATTCTCCACAGACTTTGCTCCTGTCAAATAAATATCAGACCTACAGAATTCACAATAGGTGGGACGGCGGCACGGTAAATCTAAAATCCTTTGACAGGTTTCCATTTTTCCTAAACGAAAACATCGCGATCGCTGCAGCGTCCTCCGAGCGATTTTCGACTCAAACGTTAAACAATTTTTTGCTCCGACCTTTCGTCTGTTACTTTTGCCTTTATAGTTTTTGTTGATAGTTTTTTTCGAGTACCCCTATCTTGACATTACCTTAATGGCGCCTCGTATCTCCGAGAGCGATCATGGCAAATTTTAATGGGTGTTAGAAGTGGTTAATGTCGTTTGTTATTACCAAAACAAATTCAGTTGCTGTTGTATTAACTGTTATAGGAACGATATGGCTTTGACCTCTAAAGTGATTGTTTGGTAAATTACTTAGATCGTTGATGACGATTTCGTAAGCGTCATTAAGTTTCGGTTCAACGTAGGTGGTATTACTTAATACAAATATGTTGACGCGTATTAACTTAATCACAAGCGAGAGCATGATAAAACATATTCTGTTTGCATTAATTGCTCAAAACGCATGCAATCTCGGTTATTGTTTCTCTTTACAAATAGCTGTAATTATTAAAACGTTACTCCTTTGTACGCCTCGATTGAAATAGCATTATAATTGAAGAGTGAATAGGGCCGCAGACATTTGTGACATTAAAATAGTATCTAAGTATTACCATGTCTTGAATCGTCGATCTTCTTTCGTTTTCGACAAATAACTAGCTGTGCCCGCGTTTATGGTTAATTTTATATAGCCTATAGCCTTCCTCGATAAATTACCTATACCACACAAACATATTTTTTCAATTCGGATCAGTTGTTTCTGAGATTAGCGCGTTCAAGCAAACAAACAAACAAACTCTTCAGCTTCATATTTTAGTATAAGATTATTGCTTGATAAGTTTATTGGTTGGAGAGTTACATACTTATTAGCTTTCTTTTGTTAATACTTTTTATAGTTATATAAAATCAGAAAATTATATAAAATTCAAAAAAAGACAATGGTGCGTCTAGCGTTGTTTACCATAATTATTGAATAAGACTACATGCTTATACGAACTTACGCTAATTTCCTATATTCAGCATTCCTGTATGTATTCTGATAAAAAGGCGACAACGTTTACGCTAAACTAATAACAGTTGTACACGCGCACTGCACTATCATAACTCATGATGATATTGGACCTGTGAAAAATACTACACTAGTATTTGGCAGCACGTATCGCCAGTAATCCCGGGCAGTTATTTATGAAAGCATCCGAAAGCTCATCCTCCGTCGGCCATTAACGCGGATGCGTTGCCCCGGCATGGCCTGGCCAATTTCATGGTCTAACGCTCCCTCCCTGCATCGGCGCCAATACGTGTGCTGATGGGAAGTAGCGGGAGGTTTTACCTTGATGGCAATGAGGTATTTGCTATTCAATGGCACTTTGGACTATGTTTCGAACCAAGACAATCATTTTTCACCAATTATACAGATACATTTTTGGTAACGTTTGGTTTCACTGAAGATTAGGGCAAGATGATGGTTGTTTTAATGTAATAATCGGACTCACTAATAAGTCTAGATTAAGCTAAATTGATTTTGGGCCATTATTCTAGGATGAAAATAACTTCATCTTTACGGGATAGCATGAAAATGCTATCAGATTGGACAAACACCTTCCAACGAAAATAGGGGCAAATGTTTCGTATGATGAATATAGACATTTGTACTTGAGTCTTGGATGTTTATAAAACGTATTTAAGTATTTCTATTCGTTCACCGGGTTTTCATAGGACAAGCTTATAGCTTAGTTTGGAACTAGGGACTTGGTGTGTCAGTCTGGATAATTTATTATTTAGTATTCATAGCACATATTTTAGTGTACGCAATTTATTTTTCTAATCATTAATGTCAAAGTGATTGCGGAATTACCTGGTTACTAGTTAAACTTTCAGCACTAAAGATAAAATATATACGCATAAAGATCACATATTGACAACAACATACAATATTGAAATATATAAAAATATTGACAAGTGCTCCACTTGTCAATATTGTATATTTAATTAACTTAAACTTTGGATACCTATATAACATATTTGAAGGTAACAATCCAATCACTTCACGGCCAGATAAACGCGAAATGTGATCAAATGAAAATTCCCTACACGTAATAAAGCCACTTCGAATGGAACATGGCGACTCCGCTCCGCGCGCAAACTATTCCGGGTGCGATAGAAAACTCAATTCTTTTATTTTATTTCGATTTTGTTTTTATTCTATTGGGAAAACTGTTTCGTTTCACTCTGTGAAGTTTAGATTGGAAAATTAGGACGGGGCGGAGTGGAGTGATCTGATGGAAAATGATTTGGTTATGGCGTTTTGAGGTGAAATATAACGCTTGTAGTACTGTAGCGGATTTTTGTATTAAAGAGAAAATTATATTGCTGATATACATAAATATGAACTTTGTTTAACAATAAATTTGTATTAAAACTCCATGTTAGTCATTATGTTGCTCTGGGGCTTAAAAAGCTCAAAAAGAATGTGCTGTGTTCCTCGCCTGGTTTTTTGTAAAGGTGTATTGAGTGATTCGTTTTTGACAATGATGTAAAAACTATGTATTTATTTATAAATAGTCTTTGTCTAGTATAAGTGCTGACTTTTGAAAGAAAACCAATTATAGATTGCATATTTCTATACCGTAGCATTGAAAATTCAGTATTCAAGCAAGTTTCAGATGCTATGTAAAAGGATCCCAGTTCAGCATGCCACGTGCGTGAAATGAGTCACGTACGTACGTTGCATGCTGGACTTCTGGATATGCGTTTTGCTATCCTATATTGGCTCTTCATGGTACATACAGTGTGACTTGGAATAAGTGTCATTGTTTTAAGGGAGTGAAAGTATAGCCCAATTGACGTAAAAATATGTACGGGACACCTAGTCGAAATTCACTAGTTTCGGAAATAATTGACGACAGCTTAACTAATTTTCGAAAATTACCCAAAGTCACAATACTTTATGCATGGACTTTTTTATTTATTTTTTTCTGTTTACTGGATAATTTAACATAAATCGACGTCATCGTCTTAAAATTGTAGAGTTATGAGAGCTTAAAGTCTGTCAATTATTTCAGAAGACCCTGGGGTAACGTAGTCACTCTTTTCTCCATACAAACTGTGATCCCCGCAATCCTTTCTTAGCTAATTCCTACGTCATAGTAACTATCTGCGTGCCAAATTTTAGAGCAATCCGTTTAGCTGTAATTGATAACTGACTGATCTAGTCAGTCAGTAACGGTAGCCTTTTTTATATACAGATAATTTTATATATACAGAGAATAGGTCCAGAGAGTATTTAATGTCCTCCGAAGATTCTACCTTCAACACCTATCATCAAATAGAATTCCTCTTTTCAAAATAGCCCTATACAAAAGTTGACTCAAGTTAAACATGAGCGATTGACAACGATCGCTGTAGTGGTATAAAATTTTATGACAAAAACAAGTTAGTGCTTAACTAAATCGCTAGCTTATGACTTCGCTAGCTCAACTTAACAAGCATGTTTTACATCCAAGTTATACTTTACGAGGCTTGAATACATGGTAGAAAGAAAATGCTTTTCTTGGTGATTATCTATCATTACAAGATGTCTAACTTACGATAACTTTGTCATAAGTTTTTACATACATTTTATGTAATGTCTACCAGTAGTAAAGTTTATGAAACATAATAATTAATTGTCATCAATTATCAACAAAGTGTTACTCTAAGTTAATTGTAAAATTAAACCAACAAAATTTTCTTATGGACCGTTTCATTTCAATACTGAATTTAATCCACATCATTTGTTATGTTCCGAGAAGAAGTTTAAAAGAAGTTTATTGTTTTCAAAATACTCATGATCAATCTTACTTCACAATCATATATAACATAACATTTTATATATAACATGTAAAAAGGCAGCGTTTTCCCCCATACTTAGAAGAGAATCCAGACTCATAGTCATAGCCAAACAAAATAAATGTGGAAACGAATAAAACTGTGGAATTATAAATTACAATTTAAAAGGAACCTATGTTCTATCTATGGGATTTAAACTGCGTAAATTCAAGAATGGAATCCATTTTTTCAAACGCTCGAATTCCAAGCGTTCTTTTTTTTCATCTATTAAAACCTAAAAGAAATATTTCAGCCAGTAAGTGCCAATTCAGATAGAAGTGTGCACTTACAGTTGTTCTAAAAGAGGTTGTTTCGAACGGGCGTCTACAATTATTCGGAGCGCGGATTTGGTAAAAGGCGCCTTTCGCCGGGCGGGCCGGTGCAGTATCGATTTCGGCAACGGTTATCGCACCGTATCCCCTACACAACTACCGACACCTTATAGGTGTTTTTAAACATTCACGAGGCGAACTTGAGTCGAGGGCGCAATAGGACTTCTGAGGATTTCGCGTTGATCGGACGTTGTTTCCTTGGAATGTTATAAATATGAAAGTTTGAAGGTTTAGCCCAATCACGCTTAGATATTGCATTGCTGAAAGGAGATAGAATGGAGAGATTCAATAAGATTTCAATGAAATAAAAAATATATTTACTTAGGTAACATATTACCTATTATGAAATAAGTAGGAAAATATGCGTTTGTGTTAGAAGAGACCACCGTGATGACCGTGATTCATAAAGTATGATTTAGTCTATATAATTAATTTACCCAAATTAACGTTTTCGCAGAGATGTGTAAAATCCAAAATACATATATGTAGGCAATTGTACTCTTTATATAATGATGAAAATAAAGTCATCATTGCCTATTCAGAATATATAATTTCTTATTTTGACAATCAGAGAAAATATTGATTCTAGACACATTATAAAACGTAAAATTTACATATCGACCGTTTTTGTAACGGGCCTTATTCTAATCTGATTTTTTTGTAACTTATGTATAAAATACTACTAACATACATACATGGTTGTATTTCTCCACAACCATGTATGTTAAGTTACACAATTTCTCTCTTATAGGTTAAAGCTTAAGTTATATTTGATGTACTAGATACATATCTGCTATTTATCTATGGCAGATAATATGTCTGTAGTGTTTACAAAATCTAATAAATCTATTTAAACCTAAAAGCTTTTACATAATTAAAACACGCTTAGAGCTTGGTGTAAATTTCAACTGTTTTGAGGCCATATTCAACAGTGCTTTCTTGAGACCATCTTAGATAGGAAAAACTTAAATTTAAAAATATTCTACAGGTCCCACATATGTATTTTTGGACATCTTAGTAGCATTTTTCGACAATAGTAATTGTATTAAGCTTTATAATGAGATTATTTTTACAAAAGGCATTTTAGTCAAGTAGGTATTTGGTTTTAACTATACACTTCATAACGTGTTAGGTTATTTATTGTTCACTTACCTATATATACATGGTGACATCAAAACAATTAAATAGATTACTTATTCATACCATATGAAGCGTAGTTATTTTTCAAGGTATCGAATTACAAATTAACGGCCGACTAATTTAATTTATTTCACCGATACCGAATATAATTATCAACGGCCATGTTAATTTTAAACTAAAATAACTAAAGTTGTATGTAAATGGAATTACATAAATCAACATACACTTTATGTCTTATTAGAACACCGTTTACAAATCTCATTATGTTACTTTATGTCGAACGATTTGAATAAACATGAACATTTACTTTAATGCTGTGTTTAATTTGTTGTTTAAATAATTTATAACCGATCAAATAACCATTTGAATTCGTTGACTGGCGTGGTGTCCTACCAAAACACTTACAAACAGTTTATTTTCGATTTAAAGTGCAAATAAAAATGTAATTGAATTTTAAAACGTTCTGATATATTTTTAGTTAAAACTACACTTATTTCTAAAATTCTCCTACTAGGTAGATACTGCCAATAGTTTAAGAAGTTGTTGTTAAAAGCAACGCCAATATTAAAAACAGTAAGCTATAATACTACACAGGTAAAAATTGCGTTAAGTAAATAAAAAAAAATGTAAACTTGATAAATTCATCTTTTAAAAGTTTAAATATGACGTACGGTTTGTAGGTACTTGAAGTACGTAAGTAATTATATAAATTGATACCTTGAAAAACTCAATTAAAGCTAAAATAGTTAGTATATTAATTTCCTAAGATGATTTTTATAAATTTATCAAAACCGATCTTTCGTACTGTTCAAATCATAATGTTAATTAAATATATTATTCCAACAAAAAAATTATGCAGATTACGCTCGGGGAAATTGAAATAATAAACATATATATAAGTACATATACATCTAATCCAAAGTTGTTTTTTATTTTCTGTCTGGTTTTTTTTTCTGTATCGTCTAAGCTGCCAGCATACAGTTTAACGAGACACAATATATTTTTTACTGTGAAAATTTAGTCCTCAAACGCTTGAATTCAACGTGTTGAAGTGTACAGAATCCCGAATCTGCATGCAGCTAGACCGGGCCCGTAACTCCTGACCAGTAGCGCGCCGACCGTTTGCGACTGCGCGAAAACCCGCTAATAGCCACATTGATTTTGCAGATAGAAGCCAGGTCGGAGCGTGCAAACCTACGTCCTTTCCGGGAGTCCACAATCTACGACCCTTTTTCTACTCCAAACATCCATTACACTTTAAACACACAACCTTACTTGAATCAACCTAAATACCCGCGCAATGTATGCAATTCTCATCGATACAGTCTGGAGATGCGACCTGTCGTAGTGAAGGTTAGGTTACGGAGAGGTATAACAATAACTATAATATTATTACCTATGTTCGTTTTTCCACCGTTCGTCCTTTACGCTCAATGAGGACGAATTGTCATTCGGGAGGAAAACCGTTATTGTATCACAAAAAGGAAATATTACTGCTTTCGGCCCACTGCCTTTTGTACGGGAAATAAGGAAATTGAAAGTGGTATTGTCCTTTAATAAGATTAGGAGGACTTTTGTAATTTTATATCCGTCACGGACTATTTGGAGAGATACTTGAATTGAGCGGATTATGTTCTAATGAAATATTTGGGAGTAATCTAATAAGTGTTTTAGGACATTGCGAACATTTTTGTCCAGTTAGAAATATATATGAAAATCGGATTCAGTGAAGTATAATAAAGTGAAATCTGACAGACTTACGATCAGGTTATTTAAAGTTTGACTGACTATTATATTTTACACTACGAAAGGTGATAAACAAGCATAGGTACAACCTTTTTGACAATAATAATAATATTATTCATAAATTTAATTATTTGATAGTTTAACGTTTGGTTGACTAAAGACTAATAATGTTTTCAGAAAAATTCCAAAGGGATTGTACAAAGTAAATATTAAAGAAGGCAAAACCAAAAGAGCTTTCAACGTTTTTAATTTAAATTAAATTAATTCTATTACATTTTCAGAGGCACGACAGCAAACTCGAACATTGTCCACGCAGGGCAAACTAAAAATCATTTTCATTTGGCTAGGGACTAATTCGACTAAAACAATCCCGAGACTACGTTAAAAAGCGATTCAAAAACGGCTACCAAACAAAAAATATACAATTACAGGGCGATCCATTGTTAAAACAAACGAAATTAGAGACACCTCCCGCGGGTGTTGTACAGCCATAAATTCGTAGCAATTTAATTGGATCGTGTTACGTAGCAGATCGTGGAGCGAGCCGCGAGCGCAATATCGGGCGTTATTCGTACGGTTAACTATCCGGGCACAAGTTACGACTAGCCAGCTCGTTTTGTTGTCCCGTCCGGGGCGCGTTCCACCCGCCTGGCGAGTCTAGTGGAACGCCGGCTGAGGGTTGACTCGCGACGCGGGGTAGATGACTAAATGAATTGTAGCTGTAAAATGCTCAGAAACACCACCAACAGGTACACTTTGTTATCGGTAGGATCTCAGTACTCGGTTTACGTCCGCACGCTACGGCCGTCGACAGTCGAATGCCCCCACCACTGTACTTCAGTATACTACATCCCTTCCTTATTAAAATAAATAAATATGAATTAAATAATTTTAATTTTCTTTCTTTTACATTTTAGCATAATAAATCATTGAGTATAGTGTAAACAATTAATCTTCATTGTGATTATCATTCACCTCACAGTCTGCGTGGTGGTCGATGATTTGCCACTCACCATTTTCAATCCTCTTAAGGTGGACAACGTTTCTGCGGTATTCTTTTCCCGTTGAATCATTTCTTACCCTAACATCTCCACCATTTACATCTGTTACCGTGTGAGACTCTGGGCCGAAATTAGGAGTCAATTTATTTTCTTTTATCATATTTTTTAAGTATACTTTTTCCCCGATTTCTAGATGACTATCCGCTGCTTTTCTCTTCCTGTCAGCATATTCCTTTCCTTTTTCTTTCTTCTCCCTATCTCTGTCTCTTACATCTGAATCTATCATTTTATGTTCAATGTCTGTAGCAATGGGAATTTTGTCTCGAAACTGTCTCCGAAAGAAGATTTCAGCAGGAGTTTTTCCTGTTGTTGTATGAGGGGTACTATTGTACATAGTAAGATATTCTAAAAGATCATCTTTCCAATCCTTTTTACCTAACTGACTAATTTTTAGTCGCTTAAGTACATCTCTATTCTGTCGCTCTACTTCCCCATTCATCTGCGGCCAATAGGGTATGGTATTGTAAACTACGATGCCGCACTCTTTACAAAAAGCTTTGAAATTGTCACTTGTAAATTGATTGCCATTATCGGAAGTTAGAGTTGCAGGATATCCCAATCGAGAAAATATTTCCTTAAGATTTTTAATGGTTTCTGTGGCGGTAATGTTCCTCATAATTTTAATTTCCTTATATCGACTGTAGTAGTCTACAAGAATAAGTAGGTAATCGTTTGATGGTAATGGTCCCAGAAAGTCAACCGCCACATCTATCCAAGGCTCACTTGGGAGGTCTCGTCTTTTAGTTGGATGAGGAGGGTTAGGTGCTGAAACGAGCGTGCAACCTTTACAGGCTTTAACCCGACTTTCAGCGTCCTTATCAATCTTAGGCCACCAAACCTTTGTTCTAAGACGACCTTTCATGGCAACAATGCCCGGATGTCCTTGATGAGCGGCCTCAAGGACTCGATCACGAAGTTGTTTAGGAATAATAAGTTTATTCCCTCTGAGGGCTATATTACCTTGAAAACAGATCTCCGAACGAAAAACCTTGTAACCGCTTACACACTCATCCCACTTATCTTCAAAAACACCTGTTCTTAGTGCTATTATTTCCTTGTCTATTGCACTGGCTGTTTCAATCTCAACAAGTGGAACAGCTATTGGTCTGCTGTATTCTACAATTGCATTTATGTAGTTTTCATTGTCGAATGGGACTGGGCGGGCTGATTGACAAAGGCGTGAAATAGGGTCTGCGATGTTCTCCTTGCCTGATCGGTAGACTACTTTATACTTGTAAGCCTGCAGCCGCAGAACCCATCGTTCAATGCGTGCACAAGGCTTGGATCTGTTACCAAAGATAGTTTCCAAAGGCTTGTGGTCACTAATGAGCTCAAACTCTTTGCCCAGTAGATAAATCTTAAAATGTTCTACTGCCCATACCAGTGCCAGGGCTTCTTTCTCTGTTTGACAGTATCTCTTCTCGCAATCAGTAAGACTTTTATTGCCAAACGCAATTATCCGGGGTCCATGACGGTCAATTTGTACGAGCACCGCTCCGAGACCAACTGGAGATGCATCTGCTATTACTTGCGTTCTATCCGCCGGGTTGTAATAGCCAAGTGATTTTATGTTTGACAGTCGTGTCTTGAGGGTCTCAAATGACGCGTCTTGAACGTCTGTCCAGTATTTTTTAATGTTAGTAGATTTACTTAATTTAAGTCTTATTATTTGTCGAAGAGGTTCTGTTAGTGTTGCCAAATTGGGTATCCATTTCCCAACGTAGTTGACAAGCCCTAGAAAACTCTGTATTTCCTCAATATTGGAAGGCTTTTTGGAAGCCTGGATAACTTGAATGTATTTGTCCAATGGCTTTATTCCTTTTTCAGTTAGTTGATGTCCCAGAAATTCAATTGTATTTGTCTTAAGGATGCATTTGTCGTGGTTAAGAAGAACATTATTATCTTTCAGTACCTGTAACACCTTTTCAAGCCGTTTGTCGTGTTGTGACTCATCAGATCCATGTACGATAATATCGTCAATAAAATTTGCTGTCCCTTCACAACCAAGTAACAATTTCTCCATTACTTTTTGAAACATTTCAGGTGCACAAGACACCCCAAACATTAACCTCTTATAACGAAACAAGCCTTTGCTTGTACTAAAAGTTGTGATGTATCTACTGCCTTCGTCTATCTCTAATTGGTGAAAAGCGTTCTTAATGTCTAGTCGTGAGAAGAACTTTGCTTGTCCAAAATGAGGCAAGAGTTCGTCCATGGTTGGGAGTGGGTGATTCTCTCTTACTATAGCCTCATTTGCCCTCCTCATGTCAATACAAATGCGGATGTCACCATTTTCTTTCAATACAGGTACCATTGGAGATACCCACGGAGATGGCCCATTAACTTCTTCAATGATGTCAGCTTCTTTCAGTTCTGTTATTTTCCTGTTTACTTTCTCTTCTAAAGGAATAGGTATTCTTCTATATGGTTGAATTACCGGCTTCACCTCTTTATTGATGGGGATCTGAATTGTTACATCTTTAAACTTGGGAAATGTGCTAATATTATTGATGGGAACACCAATTCTAAGAGCATTAAGTTCAATAGCACTGGTTTTGCCAAGAAGATTACGCGTCCCATTCTGAATAACAAAGAACGTAGCTCTCTTGGTATTGTTGTCACCAATCGTAATTTCAGCATCAAATGCACCAAGTATCACGAGAGGCTTTTGACTACCGTAGGGTAATAATATCTTATCAGGTTTTTTAACTTGGTTAGTCACTTTAACATTTTGGTGTTTTAAATGTTGCCATGTTTTGTCTGTAATAATGTTGCATTTGCTACCAGAATCTATCAACATCTCTATTGTGACTCCACCCACTGTACAATTGATAGTTGTGTCATCATCTAGATGAAATACATAATCCACTTCTTCGGTATCTTGGTTTGTCCCTCTATTTATTTTCTGCTTTTTTGTTCTACTGTGTTCGTCATTTCGTGTATTTATTTTTCGTTTATGTACCTTAGTCTTACAATAATCCCTAAAATGACCAATGATTCCACATTTTAAACATTTTTTATCTCTGGCCGGGCAATTACTATCAAATGATAAATGTTTGCTGTTGCCGCAACGAAAACAGGTTTTTTCTGACTTCCGCAACATAGGTAATTTTCTTGCATCTACTCGGTTAATTTCAAAATTTTTTGTATCAAAAGTTTTACTTGATCCCTGCTTATCAAACGAATCAAGCTGCCTATTAACCGTCTCAAGTGTAATAGCAATTGTTATTACTTGTTGAAGAGTTATAGAATCGCCTCCCGCCAGGATTTTCTTTCTTAATTCTGAACTTCGGCCTTTTTCTACGATTTGGTCTATTAGGTGTTCATCTTTAGCTGTAAACTGGCATTTATCAGCTTGGTTTCGCAATCTTAAAAGAAAAGTTTCAAACCTCTCCCCCTCCTCTTGTTTCATTAGCCTAAATATGTATCGTTCGTAGTATCTGCTTTGTTTTGGTGAAAAATATTCATTTAATTTTCCTACAGCAATTTCATAAACGTCCACGTCATTGCTCTCATCCACATGAGCTCCAGGCAAGTTGTAATACACTTCTTGCAATGCAAGCCCACCAACGTGTAATAAAGTAGCTCGCTTTTTTTGGCTCGAATCAATATTAGCAGCCAAAAAATATATGTCTAGTGCTCTTCTCCATTTCTCCCAACGGACTCCTACTGAGACTGGATCGCCTTCGCACTCGAAATGATCGAGTCCTGGAAGTGCTGATGTTACCTGAGCCATATCGGGGCGATCTGTAACAATCGCAACCTGACTGTAACAATATGTTCGGCAGTACAACCAGTAAAACCAATAAGCCGACAGACAGGTTTATACCGATATTAATATACCTTCCTTATTTTCGAAATATCCATAACGCATACTTTGTATAATAATCTGATCTCAATATCAATGAATTATTATCACTTATTCCAAATACGGTCTCTCAAATTGACCTTACTAATAACAGTAGTCTATCAAATTGACTTTAAACATGCAGGTACTCAGCATTAGTCTATCTTATTGACTTGAAAACAACGTTATGGCCTCTCATATTGACCTCAATACCATTATCGAGACATTTCATATTTGCCGTAATAATGAAAACATGTTTCTATCATATTGATTTCACAAAACCATACGGTTTTTCTATTGATCATGGCTACTAATCGGAAAGACCCTTCTTATTGGCCACGATAGCAAAATATGGGTCTCTCAAATTGACCTCACAAAATAACGATCTTTCATATTGACCTGACCATTGCTACTAATCGTCAAGACCTTTCATATTGGCCGTGATTATAAACATGTAAAACAAATACAAAATCATGCACCTAAATAATTGGTACATATTATTACATATTATTAATTATTCAATTAATCATAAATAATTGGTACATATTAGTACATACAATTATGAGATTATCATTTGTTAATGGAAATCAGTAGGTAAATCAAGATCAATTATTAATTTTACCTCTAAAATTGCGGTAATTCAATAGTTACAACAAAAGAACTATCATAACTGTAAAGGGACGCATTCACACTTGTTTGTTCCATTATTATAATATAACAAAAGCAATTATCAAATTGTGTAGCAAGCATAAATGGTCTTAGGTATCACCAAGCGCAGCGCACAGGTGTAAACAACATGGTGACTCATTGTCATTAACGCGCATTATTCCGTTGGGCAAGTTAGCCGGTACATATTTTACAAAACCTTTTCGTTTCTTGGTAATCTGTTGTTTTTCCGATAGGACAGCCACAGTCCAGACATTATATAAATATAACCTTACATTTCACTGTCACACGCGATTATTTCATTATACCATCTTTCCTTATGTCTTTTTAGTGAATAATTTGTTCAAAACTCACATTTTCCGACGTCGCCACTTGTAAAATGCTCAGAAACACCACCAACAGGTACACTTTGTTATCGGTAGGATCTCAGTACTCGGTTTACGTCCGCACGCTACGGCCGTCGACAGTCGAATGCCCCCACCACTGTACTTCAGTATACTACAGTAGCCTTCTATGTACTATCTGCTAGATTGTGAGCTTTAATTGTACAGCAGTCAATTTACTTTTATATTTATTTAAGTATCCAGGAATAAGTTATGGCTAGTCAACTGCTTTCATTATAAATACTCACGTTTTGCGTTACACGTGACAGTCGAGTTGACTGGAACGCTTGCGGTAATGGAGGATTAATTTGTATGTTTTTAACCGGTAAATATACTACAATTTAAATAACTATTGTTTATTTTTATTTTCTATTTATAAAATACTTTCGATTGGAGTAAAATATTGAAATTCAACATTGGAACATATCTTTATTGTTAAATAGTTTTTGGTCATTTTTACTCTTACGATGAATGAATGACATCAAATTGAAAGTTGCCTTTGTATTGGCAGTTATATGCTTAATAATATAGTCAGACAAAACAAGTAATACCGTATAAAGCCCCAATTAGGTCCCATAGTTTCTACTAGGTATCAAAAGTTCGTAGCAACTCAATTGCCCGTAGCTACGTAGGCTACGTCAAAGCAATTGGATGTTTCAATTATGGTTAAAAACTAAACAGGTGTAGCTAGTTCATAAGTGCATTCATATATTGGTACAATATGTAATGATGTATATAACTTACAGAGTTATGTTAGTAATCTATATATGAAAGTGAACCATTTATGATATAGATACATATCTTATTTACGTAGTAAATTGCACTGGAAATATTGAAATGATCCTCTTTTTTCGATGGAGAGACTTCTTTTATATTTTATTACTTATGATTTTTCCTTTAATAATTAAATACTAACTTTTCTTTAATAAAAAAATTTGTTTATACAAATCCGACATAACTTTTTATTAATTTACGATCATTTACAATTAAACGGGTCGCCGTTTTCATAAAGGTTATTTTTCTTTTGATAAAGGTCGCTTTATCTAAAGAAAAAGATAATTTTAAAGGTTACATTTGACATGTGAATTCAAACAGCTCCAGCAAGTCACGTTAAGCTTCGTAAACACTCCCTTAGAAAGCAATGGCCAAATTAAGCTGAACTCTCAAATTGATACCTCAGTTCCTTCTTTCGTCTTTTTCCTAAGCGGAGAAGGCGGCGAGGGAGGTCTAGACTAATTGGCCGTCTGTGTCGATGTGTGCGTAGGGTGAATACTACAGGTAGGGTGGTTTCAAATGTGTGTGTTTGGTGCACCGTCAAATATCTGCGTAGCTATAGATCGGCTGGTACAATTATTTACACCTGGCTTTACGATTTATGATATATCATTGTTGATATTAAAATTTTGCCAAATTTCTGGAGCGCAAATTTTTTTTTAATGAAACTTAAGCTAAAACAATACCTTAACCACAAGAAAAATCACCTAGATTTGTTATATGCATGTAAAAATATATATTTTGTTTAATCAAAAAAACATTTTATACGTATTTGAAATCGTAATGTATAACGTTAGTTGTAGGTACCTACCTCCTATAACTTAGATAGAAATGAATTAACAAAAATCCTTATACATATATTTAACATTCTCTCATTTTCTTTTTTCATTCATTTGTAGAGTTATGGGTAAGTACTTAATTCAGATAAAATTAAGTATGTATATTCAGCATACATAAAAAAATGCTGTTTCACATACAGAGTTCCATCAACTTTTTAGACAAATAACGCATGCATTGTAAACAAAATCCTATTATTAAGCGCCAATTACCATCGCAAGAAGACGAAAACTCTCAACTCGCACAGTTCCAAAGAAACATCTCACGCAAATAAAACCGTCTAAATTTATATGGAAAAGAGAGCCAATTTTGATTTACGACACTCTAATGTATGTATTCAAATTGTTCTATCTCTTATCTCGCCGGCGAAAACATTTCTCTTCGCGACTGTACGGCGAGAGGGTCCGTTCATCGAACGAGTTTGGAACACAATAACGAAACGTCGTAAAGCAACCGAAACGCCAGCCAACTAGCACCGTTTCGACATACCAAATGTACCCCGAACAACCCCGAACTCAAACGCTTCAGAACCCCAACCCGACTGTCCCGCCTACGCCCTTCTGGTTTTAAGCCACACGAAAATTCCTGCGCGCAATTCGAAAAGGTCTTAACCGCGCACACATTATCAGCACTTACGACTTTTTACCGCGGTCCGTATCCAGTCTTATCTCGCCTGTAGCAAGGTGATTTACTATAATTAGAAAGATAGCGGTAGATGCCTTTTGTTATAATTTTCCAGGCGGGCTCACGAGCGTTTTCCCGCGCAAACTCATGAAAATGGCGGCCATTTTGTAATGTGCCTTGTTTTTTGATAAGGGTATTAAAATAACGGCGTATTCGGACGGTTCTTTACATTACTATAGGGTGTTGTTTGTGTAGGTGTTTATATAGGGAACTAAGTACGTGAGCGCACATTTTGAATGCAAATTGGAAGAGTTGCTAATGAAATTTAATAATATTATGGGACGTTGCGTTTTGGGATCCACGCCTTTGGTAATCAAGACTTGCCTAAGTTTAGAATAGTCGATGGTACTCTGCTGTTTATTATTAATTTTACCCTAGATCAATACTACAAACTTTACTCTGGGGAACCGATAAGAGTAACACATCCGTCCATTATTTACAGCGATATAAAAAAAAAGATATCAACTTATGTCTAGCTAGAACAAATTTTATAAAAATCCTTTCAGGGTTCTGAGTGTCATAATAAGAAAGACAGACCAGGTAACATTTGCAATATTAATACATTTATGATATTACTATCTAATCCATAGATTTAGCATTCATAGTTTACATGGGTCAGAGGGTCCGCCATCCCCCTTGACCACATCCAGCCAAAAAAAACCGGGCTGGGTTAAATGGAAAACTGTAGAAAAGTAGTGACAAGTGGCTAGCTTGTCGCCTACACCATCACACACCCAAAACCCTATACCTACTTATATCTACAATTACCCGCCTGTTACGACATGCTAGGCAAGGATCACAGTTGGCGCATTCTTATTAAGTCTCAGACCAACACGGGACCAGTGTTGCCAAAACGTCCTAGCTTACAGGGAAGTCTTTAAACACAACCTGCACATTATTTTCTACGTGACCGTCATCATCACTGCTGATGTTATTACAGGCAAGTATTAATACCGGGGTAATGCACACCCTTTACGGCGGGAGGCGTTCCGCAAGGCGTTAGTGAATATTCGTGATGTCATTGTATACCTTCTGCTGAGACAACAGCTAAACAGTTATTGTCTTTATATTTATAGAAACGTATAGCTTTGGGCTTACACACTTCGATGAGTTTTTTCTATAGTTTTATTTCGCTTGTCGCTGTCGTCGTTTTGACTGTTTATTTTGACTGATATGTATTTGACTGTGTATTTATAACCGACTTCAAAAAAAGGAGGAGGTATTTTTTTTATGTGGGAATCAATCCTATGACGTTTCCTAATTACAGGGAATGCAGAATATAGATAAATTAAAATTTATTATTTATAATCGATCAGGAAGTGATCTCTGCCTACCTCCATGGGAAAAAGGTGTGACATTATGTATGTATGTATGTATGTAACTACATATTTTGCAGGTCCTTTACAGTTTTAACAGCACTAGGTACTTCTATTATATTCATGCACGTTGTATATGTGTCTGTTCGTGTTTTTTTTTTGCAGAGTTTTATTTTCGAAACTATATCCGATGTGGTCTGATGGCAATATTACCAATAAGTATATAGGTATATATATTTTTAAAATTTATGCATTATCCCTAAAACCTTAATAAATGTTTATTATACTATTATCAATCACTTATACCTTAATAAATACAGCAAAAAGGTATTTTCCTCCCTCTCCGTATCTAAAAAAGTAGATTTAGAAAGGGGAATACATACCGTTATTCTCCTTGTAAAACGACATGATTTATAAGACTTCCAGGGCCCTCTGAATAGAAGAAACCCTTCTCAGTCCAAGATCGTAGTTAACGGGGTATACCCACTAAACCCTTTTTTTTTTTGTACTTGAGGAATGCATTTACGCACCGTCCAAATAGACCTGGATAAGGCCTACAGGGTGTGTCGGGCTCGAAACCGGTAGCAAACTCCAGCCCCCCTACCGACTAAACCGCAAGGCTGCCGTTCTTCGGGCGCTAACGCAAAACCAACGGGATCCCCACTGTCGGGATTCATCTCGAAAAGTCTACGCAGCGCGCGCTGCCGCCTTGCGGCCCATCTCGAGGGAGTGATATTCTCCCCCAGAACACCTAGGGTGGTGTTTCACGACCACATAGACAGCTGTGTACCCTATCCTAACGGACCGGGTGTAACACATGCAGTCGTCTTCTCTGGGGACGATAGGGCCCCCCCTCTAACCCCCACGACCCCAAAGGCCCTTTTAGTCGCCTCCTACGACAGGCAGGGATACCTCAGGAGTATTCGGAGCCCCCCCTGCAGGGCGCATACCCACTAAACCCTCAATCATCCTGCTTTATCTAAGTCGTAAAGACTGGATAGAAATTCACTGAAGTAACAAGACGCTAATCATTCTTCGTATATTGTTAATTATAATTAGTTACATCATACCATAGTAAAAATAGGAATGCGGAGGAAATACAAGCAATATTCGCGGCACTAGCTTCTGGACAACGCAAAATAACGACTGCACTAAATTACTAACTTATTATAGCCTATTTCACTATACTATATGGATATTACATAAAACAAATGATAATAACATACATTCCCAAGGCACATAATAGTGGTACTCATATAATGGTACTCAAATATAATCTCATAATTTAGGTTCCTATACTCTCGTATCGCGATGAAAAAAAGTGCCTATGTACATTACTTTGATATTTATTATATTGATATTGATATATCGAATTATTTGAGCGGCTATTTTGATTTACAGAGCATATGTGAGTTATACCTTTAGCAAGTTGGTTCTAATAAACATATATTGCAATCAACGCTTGATTGAAATTTTTCGATAAATGTATGTGTATGTAGACGGATTTGAACCTGTATCGCCTTATCTGATGAGCCTCTACCCCCCAATTAATAACGGTCTAGGTCGCTATAAAATTTAAATAAGAGATTCTTGATCATCGGATCTTTCAAACCGGATCTTAAAAAGTAAACCTAACGTTCACAGGTATCAATAGTATTAAAATATTTTTTTTTGTAATAAGACAGCGCGGATCAACCTTTGTGGGCTTTGCAGGTTATCCCACAATCCCATTCTGACTACCTGACCCTGAGCTTTGAGCAAATTTTAGTCACAAATCTTGTATTATCTAAGTTTCCTTTAAAGTTAAAGTCAGTGATCGCGTCCTTACAATTCCCACTTGACTAAGGGTGGGTATGCGCTCAACCTTATTCGACGACGGATCAGCGTCGGAAGTCTTACTGTACCACATCTCAGGAATCTGATATTCCAGATGCATTCTGGGCTATAGGTGCTCGCGTAAGCCAATCAATCTCAGTACTTTAGAATCAATATAAAAAAGAGTTTCTCTTAATTATTTGATATGGATTATTTATTTTATATGGTATCGATTTCACGGGGATCTATCCCAGTTATTGGTTGGCTAGGGCGTTTTTTTTTTTTTGCAAGACACGATACTTATAGACAACAGAGTGATTTAATTTAGGTTTCACTATGTGGACACACGTAAAAATCCTAGCGTGACGTAATAATAAGTTATACTAATTTTCTTTTGTGTCGAGTTGGTAAAACCCAAGTAATTTGACATGTGCCTATATATAATTTAAATTAAATAGATACATACAGGTACATAACTAATACACTGCATGGAATTTCTCACTTCAAATCAGTATCAGAATAAGCTTTTAGCCAGCAATATCAGCAGATATTCTTATTCCGTTCCTTTCGTAAAATATTTTTAAACTTTGCCAATCGTCATTTTCATACAGTGGGGTATTCGCACCAATATCCGGACTGCACCCAAAGAAGACGATAAAAATCCTATGTGACGTCAACACACCGTAACGTCTTTTATTCAATTGCTTGGAAAATCGGCGGATTTCAGCGGTCGACCCTTCCTCGCGTTCGCTATCCTTATCTCGCGCATCTACCCTCTATAAGCGAGAACGGGATGCAAGATACCGTAATGGTAATTGAGGGTAATGCAGAATAGTTTCAGTCTAGACGGGTAAAGTTGTAGTGTGTAATTGCAAGCGTGATGCTGGTTAAAATATATTGTAATGGCAGTTTAAAGTTACGCTTACTTAAATTTATGCCTCTTTCTGGGATGTGGGGAGGCTTTAACCTGGTTTATATTGCTCCAAATTTTCTTGTCGCGAGTTACGAAGGTAAGTAGATTAAATTTAACACGTTCAGGGTTGATAGTAGTGTCATACATTGCTGTAGGGTGTCTATAAATTAACTTTCAGTGTTGGGATAAGTCCTAAATTGCTGGTAGTTCAATGGTAAGAACACTCGCCTCTAATGCGAGAGGTGCAGGTTAACTTTGGATATTTCAAATCTAAGTTCGTATGTTCTAAATGCAACCTTTACTTTAGGTTTTAATTTAACCAGTCCTATTGTTAGGAAAGTAATGGAACCGGTGTTTTAAATTCAAGATTGTATTTACTTACCTACCAAAAGTATATTAGGTACTTACCTACATAGGTTCTAGGCCGATCAATGGATATTTATAAGTACTTATCATATTCTCATTTAAAAGTCAATAATGTGTTTAACTAGGAAGCGCTTGACGTAAGTAGATAAGAAGCTACTCTTGTAACAAGAAAGAATACACCCCCATCGGTTTAACACCAGAATTTTGTATTTACTACTTTGCCTGATAAACTCCATCGTAACTCTATAAGCGATAGCAGAAAACACCTGCGGTCAACTTAAAACAAATACGGGACTACAGTCACCTGCTACTTTACGCCCCTATAAACCATCGCAAGCACCCATAAAGGCATTATTACCTATTAATTTCACACCACATTAGCGAAACAAACAATAAAAGTTTAACATTTGGTCCGGTGACAGTGATTCGAGTTTTGTGTTAAGCGCCCTCTACCGGCAGTGCGTCGCACAGAAAAAGATTATGGCCCCTTACTACGGAGTTTACGACGTCGTAAAAGTATGCAGTAAAAGAGAAGGGCACGCACGCCCTCTGTTAATCGTTCAGAAACCGATATTGCGGTGAGGCCACGGATAGATTGCTCCAACGTCAGGAATAACTTCTCGGCGATTGTCTATTTATGGTCTTGAGCCGAATTGCGGCGAATACCCTGTTTTCACCTTACGAAATTACTGGGCTTAATTTGTCTGAGTTGGCAAGTAACAATGATGGAATTATATGTACGCGGGGAAGTGGTTAATTTTTGTGGACGGTAAAACGTATTTACTGTTTTTCTATTGACTCGTTTCGTGTAAGTATTACTCGAGAGTATTTTAGTGCCTAAGTACGTAGAAAGAAGTCGGCTACTTATTTTTACTTGGCTATCAATGTTATGTTCACCTTACAGCATATAGTCGTACTTACAGAGTAGGTAAGTAAGCTCTAAATTTTTTTTAATTTCATCTTACTAAATTGTTATAGCTGCATACTTACTACAAATCAGCTAATTTACTGTATTAAAAAAATATTTTTTTTATATTAACAAACGTCCAAAACGTACTGAAGCAGTCTTTATCAAAAAGAGCTTGCAGACGACTTAGATACTAAAAAAAATCAATAAATGACCCGAAGACAAGAAGTCCCGTAAAATGGGTAACAATATCATCCGGGCACCCTCACTATCGTTAAATTTTTATTGACTCCAAACTGCGCGACTTTAAAAATATACAAATTTATGGTCACTCAAACTGGGAACGATTATTCAACACGTCGTAACTATTTTATTGCGCCAATGTAAACAAAGCATCAATTTAGACACTGATGGCCCTTACCTTTTTTCTTATAGAATGTATATTTTCTTATAAAATGTCCTGTTTGTTTTCAAACATTTTATATCTAACACCTAAGTATAAGAAAAAAATCAACCAGACAGTTTACAATTTCAAATAAAAAATAGATTCTTTTTACATTTTCTAATGTACCTAATTTAAAAATGGAATATGTTTATCATAAAGCGACCCATTTCAGTATTTCGATGACAACATTTTGCAATTGGTCGTAATAAAATTTGGTGGGCTGTCACAAGGACTAGTAAAAAAAAGGACTCCGCGCCATTAACTAGACATTGAAGCTACTCAGGTGCTCCACCTTGACACGCAACTTACGTCACACACTGACATATTAAGTGCTCCAAATTACAGATATCTGATATCTGGTATCCATAAGTATCTCACTCACACATGCATAAACGTGGCTTCACGCGTCATGTCATAGTATGACAGCGTAAAGTCCTTCTTTTTTTCTAGTCCGTGGGCTGTCATTACTATTTGACATGTATGAACCTCTACTTAAATAGAATATGACACCAATAAATAAAAACAAAATTCAGGCATAAGCCGTGCATCTATTTATTTGTAGCTTTATGCATTAAGTATTTAAAGGGCTACGTGAACAATAAAAAAAGTAAGCAGTGAAATTAAATTATTGATAAATAAAATACTTATTAACTGTCGCGAAAATAAAAACCGCAATTAAATGTCACAATGTTAAATCGGTTTTATTTAAGTAATAGATAATTAAAATATTTTTTTTATGATTCTACACGCAGCTATAATAAATAATTGTTATACTTATATTAATTATCATTGGGCCCTGAAAACATAAAGAAAAATTAAATCATTCCATACACACATAAAGTCTTTAAACATCTTACTAGTTACAATTGCAGCAAATATCATTTACAAAATTATTCCCAATAAATGACGATAAAATTATTATTATAGATAGTGAAAAAGCAACTATCACTATTGGGGACATTTACACTAAAATCCTAACTTCTTAAATAAGCAACACTGTCGGTCTCTCGTGCCATATCCACAAACTACTAAGCTTGCGGAATGCAGCTAGCACGCTTAACACGCTAATGCACGCACGCGCTCATAGATGGCAGCGCGACATCGTGCTGTTGATTAAAGCAAAGCACTTTTCATTAGGCGTTTTGAATTAGTGTTTTACCAATAGATGGTGCTGTTTGGTATTTTTTTTTAGTAGATAAAATATTTCGACATGAAAAGCACGGATGTCTAAGATGTCTCGTACTTAGAGTGTATTTTTATTTTATAAGAACGAACTTACCTCATTTATGTTATTTCTAATCCAACATATGGAATTTCAGGCTTGTCACAATCAAACATTTTTGTCTAGATAAAGCAGTTCTATTTATCTATTACTTTACGGTATACCTATATTAGTACCTACTATACAGATATTTATGATTGCTTCTCATTTACCTAATAAGTAACACACATTTACTGAAATTTAATAAAAAAAACTAACTAAACTTTACGCCACTTTCCTAACGGATATGTATTTTTAAAATTACATTTAAGTATATTCCTATGTTTGACAAATAATAAGTATTCCACACATTTTTGACCCAATACTTAATTTTCATAATTTCACTAACACAATTCATATGTTAAAACTGCACACAAAGAGATATATTAATTTGCACTACTTTTCTTGGTTAACCTAACTCTTCCACTAACTAATCACAACTAAGTAAGACAAAACTCTAAAACTGTAGATATCTTGTGCAACGGTAAATCCACTGTCACAATTTTACAAGGGCTTATTTTAATACAAAACTAAGACTATTCACAAAAGGTCTTTAAAAAAGCCGACTGTCATAAACAATTAATATAACAGAGAAGTGTAATAAAAATACCAGATGTTAAAAAACATGTTTATTGTTTCAGATATTGTCGGTTAAGCCTGAGTGAGTCAAAGAGGTAAGTAAACTAGCAATCATACACTAGCTATTATCTGCGGCTTCGCTCGAACAAATTCCGGGCAATATAGTTCACTCCATACTAACATTGGACCACTATTTCTCCCCCTTAAAGGAGAAATTTTGGAAAATCCTTTCTTAGCGAATGCTTAAGTCATAACAACCATCTACACGCCAAATTTCGGCGCTGTGTAGTTTGAGCTGTACTTATTGATATATCAGTCAGTAGTAACGGCTGCATTTTGTATTTACAGAGGTACAATATTTTACCTTTCATGTCTAATTCTATTCCTGAATAGGGATGATAGATATGTACGAATATATTTGCCGATACTGGTGAGTATGAGGATTACCGTAGAAAATAAGTCTTCTTTTTGTGGATGATTTTGCTTTTTCTTTAGCAACAACAGAACGAACATTATGTTGGTAGGTAGGTTTTACTCGATGCTATGTAAACTGTTTGATTCAATAATTCCGTACAAGAACAAAATTGTTATAGTGATGTTAGATTGCCGTTTAAAATTGAGTGTATCAAATGTGCGTTATCATTTTTTTTTAAAGTTCCAACCGAGATGAGAATTCTGGGAAAAGATTACCTCTATTCCGAAGTGAGCCGAAAGGCGGCTGCACTGCATCAGGTTACGTGAGTCCCGGTTGTAGGGATTCCAAAAACCGGTTTTACGCCCGAAGAATGACTACCGTGGAGTTTATTTGGTTGGTTAACTGGTGTTGTAAGCTAAGTCCCGAACCTTACACACCCCGTAGGTCCCACTCGGGTCTATTTTAAAAATGCATAAGTAAATACATAACTCAAGTTAAAAAATAAATATCCGACAACATCACATACATAGATCTGACTCCGAACTAAGTAGCTTAAGCACTTGTGTTAAAGATATGTATCAGAATCAACAGTAGTATTTGAAATACCAGACACAGAACACCCAGACACAGAACTAACACAAGTATTCATTATACGAATGTTTGTCCTGGGTGGGGATCGAACCCACAACTCTTTGCGCATTTGTTAGTGACAGGTGACTAACAAATGCGCCATCGAGCCAGTCAAAATATAGTGGTAGAGCGCGTTACTACCTACTTACTTAAATTACATGAATGAGACATTTACTCTGTTGGGTCATAAGTAGGTACTTTGACCATTATCAATATAAGATCTCATCGTAACAAGTTTGTAAGACTAATAGGGCTTTTTAACTAAGTACAAATAAACAAAACATAAACATAGCATCTCGGCCACAATCCCCGAAGGGGTAGGCAGAGTCAAAGGGGCAGCAGGGCCCTTTAACCACATTCAGCCAAAAACAAAACTGGGCTGGGTTAGTTAGAAAATTGTGAAAAACTAAGTGTGTGTGAAAATTTAAATATTTGCTTGATTTTGTAAGCAACAAACGGAAATGTTGATTTCTAAAAAGAAATGATACATGATACATAATATGTAACATATTTTAAATTACATATTATGTAATTTAAAATATGTTAAGTTGGTAAGGTGTTTAAACATACTATGAAGTTACTTTCTCAGTAAAATCTTAAACCTTGATCAGTGATTCCCATGTTTTGGGTCGCACCTGGTACCGAGTCACAAAAAACACCGGGTCGCATTGTCTATAAAAATAGAAACAGAACTTAATTTTAACTTATTCGTTTCTGAATGTATGATTGTAACGTGTCTTATGTTTTCCCTTGATTCGATTAAGGAGCCGACGACTAACATGTTCGTGTGAAAATACGAAGTTGTTTTATTGCACACTTAGATGTAAAAAATACAGATAAGTAGATAAGTGTAACAATAGGGATGATGACTGCATTAAAAAACTATAATTCTATTTAGTCCGTCAGTTAGATTATACAAAAGTACTAGACACATATTTTTCGCTATAGCAAATTAATAAAAAATCACAAAGATAAAGAGCATCAACGTTTTGGAGTGGGGGTTGGCGACATCACTATTTAGTGAAAATTGTACAAAAGCGTGACGTCACGCGCGACTTGAATGCATTGTATCTTCGGCAATGTTTGTTTGACAAAAAAATAAAAAAATACATGTTCATTATTTTTCGATAATATAACTGACGGACTAAACAGAATTTTTTAGTCTCTCGCCTATTATTGTGATTTATTATAACTTCACGCTTAACATCGATGTCTCATTTTCCTAGCGTTTTGTCCCGTGCTTAGGCGGGGTCCACTTGAGACCATGATCCAGGATTTGGAAGTCTGGTCATTACATTGAAGCGATTGCCTGTCTGACGTTTTTTACCCTAAAATAGGGGACCCAGACAATTTTTGGATCATTGTTACAAATCCAAAGTTGTTTGAATTTGCAGGTTTCATCACGGTTTCCTTTATGGCCGAGCTAGTGGTATAAATACGTACATATATTTGAAAAATCCAAAAGTACGTGCTCGGGTAAACCCGCACCCCTCGGTTATGAGGCGCATATCCTTACCATTAAGCTGCCACCGCTCCTTCCGCTTTACTTCGATATCTATGTTATAAAAAAATATAAAAAAGTAATTAACAAACAACAAAAGTGTACATTTTTGTCGCACTTAAAAGTTCAATAACTATAGGTATCTACGTAAGTATATTAACCTATACACCTAAGTGTGCTACGTTACAAGACTTACACTTGAACAGTTAAACTATTTAAAGTAAAATGTATGTACTACAACTGTTAGTAAATAAGACACAGCAACACAACCTTACCGTCATGATTTCATATATTTTTTTTCTACTCTCCACATTATAACCAACTCACACATTCCTCCATGCGTAGAAGCATATTTATCTGAGCGCGGTATCAGCGAGCGCCATCTCGCGGGAGGAGGTGTTATCAGACGATCATATCTCTTGCTACCCCTTTATGGGATACTCCTCTTGTTTGTTTTCCGGAGCTTTTGATTGCATCTGTAGGTGTTTTGCTCCGTTGTTTTATATGCAGACGGGATGGCTTCTATGGAGGGGAAATATAATAAAACAAAGAATAGTTATTTGATCTTTTATTTAGGAAGTAACTACTAGAATATGTGAAAGCAGTGACGCATGAGAACTGTTCTAACCTAACCTAACCTAATTGTCTGGTAGCATCTCGTTTCTGGTAGCAATTTGATTTTCAGGGAAGGCGCAATATATATATGTCCGCTCTGTTCAAAGGGCTATGTTACAATCAGCTAACTAGTTGGACGTTGAGTGACGCTTGTACAATCAACGTTCGGCCTAGTCATTCAATTAAATGTCGTCATTTAATGAACGCGCTAGTCATTCAATCAAATAGCAGATTCAACCAGATGACTGCGACATATAGGTACACCAACTCAAAACAAATAGGCTTTTCTCTCTTTTTGCTAGAAAAACCTAATTATAAGTACGTCTATTTAAAACATCGCACTTGGTAGAGTTTCTAGTACAAATTGTGTCTAGGTATACTTTATATGTTTAATTTACCTTATCTCATAAAGGTGTTGTATAGGTAATATTCTACATTTACTATTTGTTAATTATAAGTTAATCCCTTTCCGTTTCGGAAGGGCTTACCTATCCAACAATGTAGAATTAATATAAATAAATTCTAAGTCACAGCTTGCACGTATACGTTAGCGTTGCTACTAAGTATAAAACAGCTCACATTTTGGGTTCTTCACCAACTGGACACAAGAGACTGGACTCACGTGTGTCTAGTTGGTCTAGTTGGAATTTGAGGAGTTAACGAATACATAAACTTCTTAAATTATCTATATTTTTTACAACAGTTATTATTTCTACCACTTATTTATTAATCAATTCATTGTTATTCGCATATTTCTTTCTGTAGTACATTTTCTAAAGCTGCAGGTTCAAAAATCTCTAACAAGACTACCCGAAAAGATGCCTTGTAATCTAACAAGATTTTCCTGTATAAATAAATATATATATTTATACAGGTCAAGAAACCAATTAGATACCATGTGATTAGTGTATTCATGAATATCCAATATTGTATATTTATAGTAATAGTAATCATTTATTGGCAAAAGAAACAATAAAAATTTTAATTAATTGTAAATGCTTCCTCAATAACTTGCACTGCCACTCGAAAATAGTTTCAATAGCATTCTAAAACCGAAATGGTATAATTGTAATTATCGACGTATCAAACTAATGGTACCATTAGGCTGATAGAAAATTACTTTATCAAAGAACCGACGATGTTATAGTAAATAATTACCTAATAATATTTTTGCAGATAAGCAGATGCATTCGTAAGCAAACCTCTTGGCTTGGTATATTCGTCGAACATAATTATCCTCTCGAGAATTAGCTACCTGACATTTCCATTATCCATGATTAATGGGGAACGATAACTCCGCATCCACCATTTATCTTGTGGATAAAGAAAAATCTTAATTTAAACTGGAGATTTGTGTATCGGATTGATATAAAGTAGGTGCATCCGAAGGTTTCAGTCAATTTCAAATTCTATTTAATTCGGGTTAGAGTTGAGAATTGGTTGTAGGGTTGGGGCAAGCCATTAATGAGTGTACCTCGATTTACGACCAATTAAAATCTATACGGGCCCAATTAAAGCGGTGCTGGTTTATTGGTGCGGCGGTTATCTCCCGGCTGGCGGGGCTACCGACATTCCGTCGGTGTGTCCCACCTCAGCCTGTTATATCTTTGTTGGGTATCTACCTGTTCGAGGGATAGGCCTGGATCGTATGTAAACAAGTACATAGCTCAGTATAGCAAGGGTTTTTGATTCGTTGATAAATGTGTACTTTGATCGATATTACTCGATTATTTTGGTCACTCACAATGAAACGTAGTTGAGTTACTCTTTATTGTGTTTATTCCTGCCCGTATCATGCGGAATAATGACAATTTTATGTATACAACCCGGATTCTTTGTATTTTATTGTCCATTACACCATGGGGTTTAGGTACAGCATTTAAGGATTTGACAGATCGCTTGACACCCTAAGCTCAACCAGAAGCTAAGTCTATCATCATCATTTGAAAGTATCATGATTAATTTTGTGGATCACACATGGACATTGTAACGAAATCACGGCCTGTATGCTAAAATGCTTTCATGTGATCTAAACATGTATGTAAACACCACCATTTGTACATAAATTTAACTATATAATAACATTTAAGTGTATCACGTGTAATTTTACCTATTACCTTGTATTCATATCATGGTTAGTTTTAACATCACCTATAATTAAGCAAGCATGTTACAAATGTTAGAGCTTTTGCCGATGTGGACTACACCTTAGATTTCTCTTGCACACTCTATTGTGCTTAACAAAGGTCATTATTTTTTAGGAAAATTCTGTTCTTTAATCTTCCGGTTTTTTTTAAAGTAATCAGAATTCGTGATATAAGCAAAATCAGTGACAAAAAATGTAACCAAAGTAGAGAACCTAAATTTTTTTTTATTAATTATAAAAAAAAACATTTAATTACTATTTACATTTACTATAATATCTAATCTACTTGGAATTATAATATTAAATTCTGAAAATCAGTCATAATTTATGTTAATGTAATGAAAAAAGCTTTAAGCGTTTATTTGAAAGGAAGGGAGTGAAAAAAAGGAAGGGAAGAACTACTAATTAGTAGGGAATTTATTATTTCTAAAAGTACTTCATACTTACCTGGATCGAAACTTTTTTACCTATATATCATGTATCTTTGCCTAATTCCTCCAATCCATATTAATGTACCGTAGCAAATAATTAACGCAAGGGTTTTGTTTCACTTTGTAACTAATTCATGTTCATATAAGATAACAATTTGTTATAATTTCCAATTCGATTCAAACGACAATTTATACAAATTTTAAATAATTGGTTATTCTAAAAAAATAGAAACGTAAAATATTAACACGTAACAGAGGTGATCAAGGATCACTTATAAGTCTAACTACTTTAACTAGGACAACATAGAACTGGAAATGAGTTAGATTCTTAATTTCTACTTGGAAATGGAGTTAGTTCTTCTTCAAGGGTAGAGAAAATAGTCTCAATGGTTTTAGTTTGTTAATAAAATAAAATGATGCATAACACACAAAGAAGATACGATATAAGTAATACAGCCAATATTTATTAGAAAATATATTTTACTTCAGAGTTCGTCAGATTTGTGTAGCCGTAGTGCCCATGCCCATACATAGTAATAATTAGAATTTTAAGTTATTTTGAGCACTGTACAATATAAAATAATAATAACTAAATGTATTACTATCATCTTTGACTATCTTTTGGGCATACTACATCAATATGCCATTTTAAATAAAATCCAATAAGAAACCGCTCTACAATTTTATAATATCATAATATGTAGTCCCAAAAAGCCCACCATATTTTTCAATAAAAAATACCATCGCAAAACCGACAATTCGCCGAAAACACACAGCCTTTCGAATAATTAAATCCCCATACAATACAACAGCCATAACGGGCTTTAAGCTATGAAACTGAAATTAAACCAATCACTTAGTTGACTCGCGCCTACGGCCGTTCGGGGTCAATACAACAAATTTTCAATTACCCTCAACGGTCGCAAATTCAGCTGAAAATGTAAATTATTTCAGCGTGTGCATTATAAATACAATTGTAGGTGTTTGTGGGCGGGGAGCCGTGAGCCAATGGAGGCTGAGAGCTCGCGGAGGGCGGCGCCAGCGGCGAGACTGATGTTGTACCCGCGAAGCCTTCGCGGAGAGCGCTACGGTGCACACTGGGGCGAATGTACACGTTCGCTTGTTGATTTTTTTATTATTCGACTTGGTTTCAACGTAAATTATACTTAAAGTAAAATATGTATAAAAACGAATAATCAATAAATATATAGGTAATTAGAAAATCAAAAACACATATAATTTTATGAGTAGATATTGCTATAAAAATAATGAGGAATTTAATTGGAAGCTTTAGGAATTAAATTTCATTGCCACCGAACTTAGACAACTTAGGAAAAATTTGGTTATTTTTATAACCTTTGACTTAATTAGTCAAAGGTTTTAAAAATAATTTTTAAAAGAAACAACTAGCGTCTGTACATTAAATAAAGCTTTTTAAAACAAAATATCGGCTGATATTAACTTGGAGAAAATGAATTTTAAAATACCTTTTTTTTATTTAAATTTGTGATAGAGATTTATATATTTCACTTTTTGCATGTTAATATGTGTCTTAAATTGTTGACCACCATTATGTCGGTCAACTATTAAGTATACAAATAAATAATTTGCACGTAACAAGCACCCATACTAGCTAAAGTCACATTAAATATCACAAATATGAATATAATAAATACAGAGGTCAGTTTTTGTATGAAATGTTATTTGGAATTGTGTGATAGGTAATCTTTCATTTTCTCAAAATATCTAAAACAATTCACATAAAGAGTACTTTATTGGCCACATATTAATTCTCTCTTACGCTTTCCATCTTAAATTCAAAGCCTATATTTATCCAGCCATGGAATACTATACATTTACTGAGCATTGCCTGTGAGCGGGCCATTAAACCTGAATTGTTTTTGCAAAAAGATCTTATCTATTTAAAACCTTCGCCTTTATACGATTGCCCATTAACACCTACTTAAAAGATAAACAATAAAAGCGTTAATCTCGACCGGTAGCAAACAATCAGAAGGTGTGACCGAACCTATACACCACCTCAGACATTTACGGCCACTAAACGACTCATAAAATCGTTCGAATTACCCACAACACATAAATTTGTCTCCCAACACGTCATTTAGGCAGTAAAGCCGTCTAGAGATTCCCCAAAGTCAAGTTGCACTCACGTCAATCTTTCCCGTCAAACAAAGCATAAAACGAATTTACAGCGCATTATGAAAAACAATTTTATACCATTTCATTGTGCGGTTAGATATCTTCATTATCCGCACACACTCGTATCACAATGACTGCAACTATAAAATGCGATGCCATATTTTAAATCGATGGTAATAATATCTTGTCCATTGTTAATTCGTACCACGGTGCGCCTCGGAACAATAAATTTGCGATTAGGTTGTACATTGAAAAGTGTCTACTAAGATTTATTAGGACAGGGGAGTACCTATTTACCTGAAGTGGCATTGTATAAGTTGGCAATTTGAAACGACCACAATGTGAGAAGGGAAAAGTCATCGTATTGTGTGTGTGAAATGCAATTTTGCACATCCATTACGGGTAGTTCTTTTGTTGCACCGACAAAGTGCAGCGGTGGCCATTTTTTAATGGCCCATAGAAAGTACCTGGAAGAAATTGCAAAAAAAAAATATATTTTTATATCAAAACTAAGAACAGTTTTTATATTATTTATTTATTGCTAATTTAGTAAAATAATGTGATTTATTTCGTTTAGATTATTAATTTAAAATATGTTCTGAACGATAATTTTAAAAGGAACTGGGAAATCAACAATATTTGATGAATATTATAATAACTTCAAATTTGCTCTTAAAATTACCATTGAACTCCAAAGATTAAATTTATTATCTTATGAATTGATAATAAACCAGATTTTTATGATAATTCAATTTGTTTGTGTGGCGAAAACCCGTTTCCTAACGGATTTGAGCCAAATGTCTTAATTAATGCTAATATCGACCTTCCTCGTTAATTTTATTCGAAATATCTTAAATATTTATTTTCATATTTTATATGATCAATTGCTACGGCCTTTTTAACCGGATATTTGAACACAAATGGAGTTAACTTAGTTTTGAGTTTATTAATTATATAATTGAGGTACATTTTGATATTAAATAAACAACTTTTGTAATTTATTTTACTAGATACATATTTGTCATTTGAAAATATCTTTAACATATTTAATGTTAAACAATTCAATTTCAATTCAATTCAATTTCAATTCAATTCAATTTCAATTCAATTAAATTGAAAAAATTCAATTTCAATTCAATTAAAGTCAGTTGCGAAGTTGTCAATAGTTTTACCCCGTTTAAAAAGAAAACAAGGTGTCATACAATTAAGAATCATTTTTTATCCTATAGATCCTGTGTCTAATACTACTTACCTAAAGCTGTTTACCTAAATATAGATATATAACAAATAGCTAACAAAATAACCATGTAGTTTCCTAATCGCGCCCATTTTCGGTAAAACAAAGAGTCCACATTACAAAACCCTTCCGATTTACGACTTTTAAACGGCCATAGAGCCATACTCGAGTTTCAACATATTCTTTATGCGACCATTAATATTTCCCCGGGACTTATTTATGGAGTCCCGAAGGAGATCCTGAGCAGGTGGTCCCTACTTAATCAAGATGTTACCGAAAATAAAAAACGTGTATCTATATATTCTTTTTTGCCTGAATTATAGTTTTGTTCAAGGTAAGTTATGTCCGGGATAGGAAGGTTTTTGTTCAGTTATTTATATGGGGTATTTAAATTTCGATGGGAAAGATGTATGGCGCAATGAATACATTAGCAATAAAGTAAGTAGGAGACCAGTTGTTGGCAATAAAATGGTTGGGACATGTTAATGTAGCGCCGTAACAGCTTTATTTGATAGAAACTTGTTGGTAATTTCTAAGGTGAAATTGTATTCGAAACAAGTTTGGGTGTGTCTTTGTTTGATTCTAATAATGCAGGACTAAATTGCCTTGAAATTGTTCGAGTCTGTTGTTTACATAATGTGTATTCTAGAGGTAATTATTTCTTGTTTCCTTACAGTATACTTACAAAAATATACATTTAGATACCCGACTGTACCTATGTGGAGTTGCGTTTGTTATTCAAAGATTAACGTGCGTCCCGTTAAATCTATCAACTTATCTTCATCTTATCATCTACCAATATTCCTGATTTGACAGGATTTTCAAATTTTAGTTAATATGAAAATGTGTATGGTAAATCCAGTAAATATTTGGACAAAAACTTTTATATTTAAAAAACTGAAGGAGGCACTTTATTGGCTTTATATTTCTATATAGTATAATATAAATATAATATATGCTACAAGCTTTTAATAGTACCTATGTCAATCAAATAATGACCGCACACTGGTTCCTGTTAACAATAACAATGTGTTTTGCTACAATACGAACCGGCAATGTATTTTAAATAAGCATTTAATCGAGTTTATATGCTTCAGCATGTTGCGCGCTGCATTCAGCATATAAAGTTCTTAATAGGTATACATTATTATAAGTACTTGTTCCTAGATACTTAAACTGATTGTTATGATTAGGCCACCTACATTGTTGCTACTTTTTGCTAATTTAGCTCGTTCTAGCTCCAAAGAAGAAACATATCTAGATACTTATAATAAAAATATACGTATTTGTAATTAGTTTAATTAGCTTGAGTTCAATTTATAATAAGTTTAGTCCTATATCAATAACCAAAAATATAACTTTCTTGTAGTGATGATTAATTTGATTAAATTCCATAATATACCTATTAATGATTTGTCATTGAAAACATACCGGAACCAACCTAAATAATCTTCGACCAATTAGCATCATGCTGTAAACCCGTCTAATCTAGTGAGCTAATCAGAACCTAGGAACTGCAGCTTCGTTTTAACGTAGACAGTGGTAATCTGAGCTTCTCAAACAAACTTTAAAACATTACTATTCTGTTAGTTAAGGCAAACCTGTACATAGTAATTTTTATTACATTCTATTAGTTATAAGCGATGACACAGCGTCTAAATCTACTTTTTTTGCCAAGAACTTACTACATCTCCAAAGAACCAAGTTACCAACTAAAACTGAAACAGTTGTCGTCATCCGTGATTGAGAAAACCCAGTAAATAACAAGCGATTGCGTCTCAGATACCGGCTGATTTAGTCATCCTGAGCTCAGGATTTATTTGATTGCCAGATAGGTTTATTAAGATTAAGGTAACCTTTGCGAACGGCAAGATAATTCTCGGCAAAGTTTGCAATAATTAACTTGCTAGGCTCGTGGGATTCTCAGGTATGGCAGACAGACTAGCGTTTTATAAATCTAAAGATGGTGAGAGTGAGAATTGTGCTTAGGATAACCTTCGAGGTTTATTTATGCTGAAACTTTTAAATCCAAAATGTTAAATCGGTGGCAAAGGAAGATTATAAGTATTTCATAGAAAGTTTATTTTAATAAGGTATGTAGGTATACTTACATATGGATTAGATTTTTTCCAAAATACTTTAAGCAATAATTAAAAATATTATTTACTTAGAACTACATTCTATTTTTGCTCGTACTTTTACCACAAATAAACATAAATAAAAAAATATTTATAATACTTAATACAAATGAAACTCGCAACAAATTTTAAAAGAAAATACCTTAAAATCGAAAAGATTGCTTTGTTTGTGGTTAATTCTGCACATTGAGCATACATAATTGGACACTACTTTTATAATATGACATTGCTTTATCTTTTTTCCTAGACTCTATATCCAAACACTAAATAATTCATCGACAAAATCCCGATTCGAGCGTAATCCACTACAAAATTCAGGCCAAAAAAGCGCTGTCGTTTCGGAACTTATCCGAGGGGCACCGGGGCTAAGGCCAACAAAAGATAAAAGAGATATATAAGTGGCCCTCGGCCGTGCCATCAAGTCGTTACAAGAACACTAAAATATTTCAAATTGTCCAATGTCGCGGAAAACGGAAGTTGCGACGCTACGGAGCGGCCCCGGAATGTTTTAAAATCGCTGCGATTTTTTTATTCCGGTAATGGGTTTTTAAATTAGAGGTTGGCTTACGAATTATAAGGTCCGAGTTATTACGGCGCTCGTATCTGCGAAGAACAGGTGTTTACTTTAAATATGGCCGCTGGTTTTTGAGGAAGTTTGTTTTTGGTATAAGTATAATAACATTATCATATCTCGATAGATTACTTTGAGCTTCAAGTTGTTACATATTGGTAATCATTTAAGGTAAATTACTTATAAAAAGTGCAACTACCGCCAAAGCCAACATGTATTCGCGAAAGTAAAAAGAAAGTAGATAGAAGTACCTACTTATAGCATATATTGCAATATCCGTAATAAACTTTGATATAGGTACACATTTATTAAATCAGTATGTACTACAGCTAATATTTAAGCGTTTCTTTAGGTATATCAGTGTGGTATTTCTACAAGTTTATATTTTTATTTCAACTAGATGGTCAATTGAACCGAGACTACAGTCTATTGCGGAAACAATCCGCAATTAACTTAAAATCGTAACGAAATCTTAACATAAATTCAATTGGCATTCTTAAAGTAAACTAAATGAAATGTAAGAACATAGACCCAAATATTCCATTAACAACACGAAACACGCTAAACATAATGCATTAACAAATTTGCATTTGTTGGTCACTGGGGAAATTCTCCTCTATACCTATAATGCGTATATTTGCATAGCACTGACCCCTTGTATTATAGCCCTTCTCCAGTCGCTATAGCCCCATCACAGAATATTTGCATCTAATTGTAATCCATTGTCGGCCCTGGGAATGGACATATGCAATTATACAATTTATATACAGATGTTGGTATATTGTTACCGTTTCAAAGGACTGCTCAAATTGCTCTTATGAAATTTAATTGTTAGGTTAACAGCTTATAGAGGCATTATAATATTACATTTTGTACAATTATTTTATTTTCATTATTTCAAAAATAAACTTAATATAGACAGCATTATTCAAAATAAATTCACTCACAGACTAAAAATCAGTGACAATGGGTATGTAAAACATTATAGTTACTTAATTTATTGATCGCTTATTGTTTTGTTTTATAGACATAATACTTACAATCTACATATTTTTTTAATAAACAATAAATTGAAACGTTTATTGGTCTTTGATGAATACGTCAGAACTTTTTCAGTCTTAAACAAATATCTAAGTAAGAAGATTTAATTCTAAGTTTACATTCTATATTTTTTTATTAATTCTTAATGCAAAAGAAGTCACATCAAGACGTCAACTATTTCCTAAACAAAAAAACAAATGAAAGCGCATGTTTATACGCAAACCTCAATTTGCCTCCCGCACCTAAGCCTCTTAGTAATGATTAAAATACAAGTCTTTTTATTACACATCATCACATCCCATAAGACCATATTATCCGTAAGCCATAGTTGACCAATATCGGGCAATAACGCATAACTATAGGGATATCCGTGTCCGACGGCGCGGAGCGTGGAGGCGTGGAAGCAGGGTATTTCACGGTCCGCTGCGCCGGGATGATGACGTCACTCTCCTTGTTATGTTTGTTTTATTTAGATACAATAATTCGAAAAAAGACTTAAGGAGATAGATTGTGTTGTCGAAGAAACGAGATAGATCGAATTGTTCTTCATTTCTTGGATATGACTTGAATTCAAAAATAAATTAGGTTTCAAAACTTTAAATAATCTTAGCTTTTTAATTACTCTAAAATTCTTATTTCTAGGTTATCTTTACTGATTGTTGAACCATATAGAGAAATATTTTAATAAATGCCACATTAAGTACCTACTGACGGCGTAAAATTGAAAGCTTGTTTCTTTTTTAAATACCACCCCACAGATGGCGTTGGTAGTTTCATGTAGATCGATTACTATAGTGTATTGTATACGACGATAAACTTTTAAATGGGTTAAAATATCATTAGATTTATTATAACATAAATATAAAATAAAATCTGTAATTTTGAAATTTAATAAAATCTTTTTTCATTTCTTTTCTATTAAGGCTCACTTTCAACAGCTATTCCGACGTTGGAAAATAAGGCTAATTTCGCACTTTAAAATGTTCTTAGTTATTTTTATGCATTAGTTCAATATTATTAGTCCTTTGTTAAATCAGTCACAGAAATTACGGAATCTATTCTAGCCGTATAACAAATAAAGCCATCAACCCCAAAGACTACCAAGCACCGCCGTTTTTCTCCAACAACATAACTTGTTGCTAACAAGTACACTCAACATTATTTTTACAACCATTGTTTCCGAAGCCACCTAATCCCGATAACCCGCGAACTTGTTACCATAAATTCCATATTCCTCCTTACATTATGCATGTGAATGCTCTTTGGGTGCTCACGCGGAAATTATTCCAAGTAGGCATTCCGTGTGACGTTTATGTGGTTGTTGAATAATGCTTTATTTTTATGGGGATCGTAACATGGCCGCGCCGGCCGAGGTAGGCATAGGATGATAGCGGACTGCTACTACGGGTCTGCGATTGATAACGATGCTTTTGTTTTGGCCAGTACGATTGTTTGCAAGAATTAGTTTGTTTTTTTCGAGAAGTATCTACGAAGAAGAATAATTGTTTAAAAAAAGCTGTGTTTTCTATTGTTTTGTGGATATTGTACAGACTATTTCTCGTAGCACTCAGAGAGGTACTCAATTTGATGAGATATCGGGTACCAAGCAGGTGTTTAACGATGTGATGATATTTTTTTCTGCGGTATGTCACTATTCTAAAGCTACTAAGAACAAAATTATATATGTTTTTATCAAAACTTTTAACTAACTTGTTAATAGTATTAAAACAGATTCTTTATCTAAGTAACACCAAAGTGAATCTGTTCCATGTTGTTCTGGGACTTAAAAAGAATGTGTCAACTATGTTTCATGCCTAGCATGTCGTTAAAGGCGCCTAATGGTATATGGGGTTTTGGGTGTGTGATTATGTAGGTGACGAGCTAGCCATGTGTCACAACCAACTAGCTTCATCTGTTCTCATAAGGCACTTAGTTTTATAGACATTTACTCTTTACCAACATTTCAACCCCAAAATATCTTCCTTCACCAATCTTACGGCATTGCTTGCGAGCTTCCCGTAGTAAAGGCTTAAGGTAGAATAAACATAACATAGTGTCCCTTTGTGTAGGGCCGTTGTTATTGAAATAAGGGCGTAGTATAGCATCCGTAACGCATCTCTGTTATCGGTACGGCTTTATCCATAACACCTTATGTGGGACTTCCTACGCTTTTTGCTTCCTTTTGGAGGTCACAGTACCTACATGTTGCTAGGAATTCTGAAAAACATCGATTTTGTTTACGGGGCACGTGATCTTGTAAACGTTAGTTAAAAATTTTATGGTAGATTTTACATAAATTAAAATCTTCTCTGTGATCGCTGAAAATTAAACTGTATTAAAAAGAAAACTCAATTTGATAGAATTCTAATTGTGCCAGAATTCGAAGGCCAAAATATAAATATTTTGTTTCATTCTATTGTATAGTAACGTTTGAGTTCATTTTTTTTCCAAAATATATTACTACTACTCCCTAACCCACTACCTAACTATAAAACTTACCAAACAAAACGAATCTTATAATTTACCTACAAGAATATAAAATGCGCATCATAAATTATTTTGTTAGTTTATCTTTTTTTACTTATCTCTAAGTAATGTGTGACGTCAATAGATTTTCCACAGCCTCAAGTAGAAATTAGATTTTCGCGCATCTAGTTTTCCCTAGATATTAAAAGAAGGATAATTTTAAACAGGTCCATATGCGCTCAGTTCTACTTATGACTCACATACTTCGCGCCCTCGTTCAACATTCGTTGTGTTGTTTAATAAATTTATTGCAAAGCTCATTTCCTTATGATTTTGCATACTCAACAACACTAAAAGTAAATGTTGCTTTACTTAGCACTAATGTAATCGTTACAACACGCTCATTATGTGTGTTATGAGTGTCAACTTAGTTGAAATCAAGTAATGCAACCATTTTAAAATACTTTTAGAACAGTTTAACATACACATTTCGAAAAACCGGTTGCCACATAGATTTTGTTTAAATTAATATATCTATTCCATAGCGTATTTAAATATGCTAGATGTTCTTTCGACCAAGTACTTCGGTCAATATCTGATATTACACATATAAAATTTGCGAGTTGTTTGTTCGATAAGGACGATGTACCTGCCTATGTATGTCAAATGAAAGTGGTCGTTAGTATACAAGTTTAAATCGAAGTAATTCTGACATCACTCATCACACATTGAAGAATTAAAAGTAGACTTTTCGCCATCGCATTTTTCTCCCAAACCCAAATCTACCATACATATTACGTCAAGTAAGTATATTTTTTGTATATTTCTTAACTAATCACGCACAGCACAACCAATAGCTTTACTTAATTTTTATTTATATTAGTTGCAGCGTCGTTGCACCTGCAAGGTCAGCAGTGCGTTTTTTTGTAGATAGTATAGATATTATCACAAACGCATTGCCCGCCATTACAATTATGCTTCAATAAGTGGTTGAAGCATATGCAATGGTCATATAACATGATAAAAACTATCATCTGATAGCAACATGTCATCGTATTCTATGGCATAGATATATACAAGCCTATTTGCCACCTTTATATCACAAGTGAGTTGCCGGCCTTTCCCGTAGGTACCTTATTTCAAGTTTGGTGCCTTATTGATGTTAAGAAAAACTACATTCCAATTTTAGATGACTTATTCTTATCACTGTCTCACCTGAACCGAAGATACAATGAGATTCGAAATGAAAAAGAAAACAGAAAGAATTCTCTAGCTAGATAATATTAACCCATCTGACGGACTAAATATAATAAATATTTTTTACCCAGGAAATTTCCCTTTTTCCTTTTGATAAAATTATTAACTTGGTATTCCTAGTTGATTATTAGATAACCCTCTTATTTATCAAACTCATTATATTTGTGATAATAAAATCAATGGCATGCTAACTGCACCACAGTTGCCATGGAATTTCACTTCGATAGAATGTCCAACGAATGGTAATTATAATATCATAACTATTTGGTAACACGAAACAAACTAAATAAAACCATACATCTCTCTTAATGGTGCATTTCTGAATTGTAACACGCATGGAGTGGATTTATCGGCGTTTGTCACGAACAATCTGCTAATGAAAGCTGTTGCTCGGTTAATTAGGATTCTTTTAGAAAGTAAAAACGTTTACTGGTGTTATTAGTTTTTGAGGGTTTTTCTATAGGGGTGTCACTTCATGTTTTCGTCATTCATAACGTCTTAAATTCTAGTTTTATTATTTTCAATTGAATTTAAATTGTGTAGTATTTTAATAAAAGTTATTATAGTTATACATATAACTATGTTAAGACTTAATCAGTATAAAAACACTGTAAATGTTAATGTATTAAAACGGCTCTACCCAAATAGTACGTGATGAATCTAATTCTTATTGCTTTTATTTAAGGTTATATATTTTTAGTATAGCTCTAGTATTTTTGATGATGTCAATCCGAATACAAAACTATCCATGTATGAATGCAATTTGAACTATAATGTGCAGTAATAGCAACTGGGTTTCCAAAAGGTATACAATATATAGACAATATCAGCTGATGAAACCAATAGATTGCCTTTATAATACGTTCGGAACTCGTCGCAACGCCCAAATAATCGCAACGAGCCAGTTACACGGCGGAACTAGTAACAATCGCCCACGAACGCATAACTTAGACGGCGATACGCGAACCAAATACGCTTTCGGCAATAACCGAGCTACATTCTAACAATTTAATGCGGCATAAACAATACAAATACTCTCTGGTATACGCGCCGGCATATGTAGCGTACACACCATATTTATCGACTATGGTATTGTGGTGCGATCGTTACCGTATATCTGAGAGTGGGGGCGTGCAGGGGTGTCCTATCATGAATTCTGATACAGACCGACCAATTCACTCTGACCCCCGCGAATCGCACTGCCAACCCTAATTCAGTGCGTTCGCTTCAACCCTCGCGGGGTTCGGGGGGTCTTTTTGAACTGGTTCAGCATAAAAGGGTTTTGTTGATTGGACAGGGACATTCTCTAGGGCCTTAGTGACCCGTGCGCCGTGTTAATGGACTTAATCGTCCGTATAGTCCGTCTACGCAATTTATGTTTCATTTTCGATCCCGTTATGCACGCGGGATTATCCGACCCCCTAATTCGAGATGCGTAATGTTGATGGCGAGAGATATGTATGTAAATTTATAATGTTATTCAGTGTGATTGTTTCGTTCTGTGCGTTAGTGAGCTTTGAATTTAGCAGTTCAAATTGTGTTGTTCTTGTAGCCAAACTTGTTACCAAAGTACCAATACTTACTTCGACTCTTTACTTACATTGTTCACTTATTAGATTAACTTTTAGTAAACTTTGTGAGAAAATGATTTTGTTTTAAAGATTATGGCACCAGGAAAGTACCGTCCGAGTCACAAAAAAGTTAATGTTTTAATTTTAGTCCGTTACTTTCCTTTTAAGTGAAGTAGGGTAAAAGCCGGATAGTTGCCTCGGACGGATACATGCCTCAGTTTCAAATGCTCTATGTTAGACATATAGACAGTGTTTCTTTTTGATCATAATTAAAAGCGTCCCCCGCGCAGGCCTCAGTACCGCATAAGCCGTTGAAGTAGGCGCACGTGTTTTGTCCGTGTAAGAAAATATCTTCCGCGGCGATACTTTGACGAGCGCCAGAATTATATTGGTAAGTAATCTCTTTTAAATATTTTTATAACTGATTGCGATTTCAGTCAAAAATATATTTCTTTGAGTGCATTAGAGTTTAAATTGCACTGTTTATTAGGTTTTATTGTTAAATATGTTTTATTTATTTCGTAAATAAAAAGGGCAAGTATCCGTATCAAATCGGATAGTTGCCCTACTGTCTTTTGCGGATTGTTGCCCTGCGGCAACTATCGGTAACTATACATTTTTAACAAGCAAAGACAGATTTTTTTTTCTTAGTTATTTTTTTCATTTGCAGACAGAAGACAGAAAACAGTTTAACACTTGCGTTCGAAGAACTAAATAAAAAACAAAAAATAAATAAAAAATAAAGAATAAAACTGAGAAAGTAAAAAAAACAAGCGTAATGAAAAAAACAAAAGAAACAAAAAACCAACAAGTTAGTAGCAAAGAAAAGATTACGAAGAAAAACGGGCGACTACAAAAATATAAAAAATCAAAACAATATAGAGATTATTACTAGCAGTGAAACAGAATCAGATAGCACAGATTTTATTGAACTGACTGAAGGAAGGGCAAGGAAAAGAAAAACTCGTATCTATTGTTCTAACAGTGAAAATGAAAAAAATTTTATAAGTAAAAACAAAATCTAAAGGAAAAACAACTAAAGGGCTACTAATCAAAGGCAAAAAAACAAATTATCTATTGGAGACCCTGAAAATATATTAAATTTAATTCAAAAATAGAAAATACCAAGAAAGAAGTTTCAGCTTATGATTATTGTGTAGAATGTTTTGAAAATTATAATTTAACTAAATCGAAATCAGATTGGATTAAATGTCAGATGTGATGTGAGATGTGTCTCATGTGGTTGCACGAAACTTGTTCAACACTCAAAAACCATTGCATGAGATGTGGCAAGTTGAAAAGTTTAACTTCTGGTGATAATCAATGCTAATTCCAAAGTTGATTACCATATTTTTAATATTTAAGATAAATACTAATATTTAATTAAAAAATTACATGTTCAGTAACTTACAATTTAAAACCTTAGTATTTTTAAGTGTTGATTAGGTAATAATTTAACTTCTCTTAGTACTTAGTACATAATAAAGGATCTCAGTAAGTTATAAGGACTGAATACTTACTTAATAGAGGCTGATGCCAAAGTTAATTTTAATTTTGTTTATTGTCCTATCTTCAAAATAAATAATAACCTAACATTTTTATTTTCGACACTTATTTACTATTTTGGAGTCTTTTGTTGTTATAATTTCATAATTATAATTTAACTTTAATTTTAATTAATACTTAATAAAAGATTGTATTTAATAATAAAAACTGATTATTTAAATTAAGTAATATAAGTTCATTTTTATTTGAAAAAAAAAACAGACGGGCAACTATCCTTACATTGGGCAAGTATCCCCCCAACCATTTTTAACGTTAGGCTAGTATCCGCTATAGTAGGCAACTATCCTCTTTTTTAGAGGTCATATTAAACTGGATTTACTTAAAATTTATAATATTTATAATATTTTTATAGATAGGGTATGTTCGAAGATGAATGAACTATGTTTGAAAATACACTTTGAATAAAAAATTTATTGGCACACATTTTTTAAAGGAGCTTTTTAAAAAGTGTGGCAACTATCCGGCTTTTACCCTATAGCTCTGTTTTGGCCATATAAACAAGTTACTAATACTGCAAAAAGCCACATTAGAGTGGAAGGCAATTCAACTAATCAAAATAAGTGCGATATAGTCCGCAAAATTTTTTTTAAAGCACGAAAATCTACCCCTGCTTCATTCTTTCGCTATCAATTAACATAGCAAATCAAACAATATTGATGAGATTACATCTATTTAATGCTATCAAATACCATTCAAAATACTATTGTAACATATGCCTTCTTGTAAATTTATTTAGTTCTATTTGTTCTTTTTATTTGGTTTAGTTGTAAAATGATCACTCTACAAAATGTACTATGTCTACACTTCGTTTTATGAGTATTGTCAAAAACATTTTCTAATAGTAGTTACTATGTAATAATATTTTTGGATTGCTTAAAATGGCTATCCATTTATTTAAATTTTTCAATTTGATTCAACTTTTTCCTTTGTAACAATATTTTTTATCTTTACAAAGTTTTAAGCAAGCAAGAGCTAACGAACCTCAATTATTAGGCTAAGCGCACACCTAATCAGAGTTACACACTAATAGCCGTAATACACTATATGCATTAATACAGGTAAGGCTTTTATCAGAATTTAAAACGGGGATTAACACCGTACATCTAGGCCGGGCCGTATCGCCGCGGCGCACCCGCTCCGCGCCGGATCCGGCCGCATTTAAGCGGATTTAGCCGGATCTAGCCGGATTTACCGGATTAATCCGACCCGCTACCGGCCGTGCTTTGTTGCGATATCGGATTGTTTATTTTACATTTTAAATTGCGAACGGTTTGCATCAGTTACTTAGCGGCGATGAGTTGGGAAGATTGGAATTGCGTTTAACGGCTCCTATGAATATTCATTTGTTTTTTTATTTAAATGTTTTAACAAATTATCGTATGCCTCTCTTACCACTTCTACCTGGAAATAGTGAAGAAGTTACTACAGCTTGTCATAAAGCTGTAACAATAATTGTTAAAACAACTCAATTTAAGATTTAAAACAATAACATAAAAACCCTATTTTCTTCCTAACCGCACATAATCTTGAAATAGCTATGGATTTTTAATAGCCTTCTTGTGTTAACTTCATCAACATGTAACATCCTAGAAGATAAAATGAAGCTTTTGTCAAAATGGATCAATTGATCACCTTTGTTGTCCACGACTAAGGTCTCTAACATAATGCACCCACATAATCTAACCCTACCGTTTCCAATAACACATTCCCCGAACTCACAATGGCGAAGTTCAACATCCATACATTACAAACAGAATTGAAAGCGCAGCATAAAACTCTTACTGAACCCCGACCGCTACGCCGTAGTAACATATAATCCTTTTCGCTACAATAGCAATTTCAAACTTCCTTAGGGGCTTCGGATAATCTTTCTTTATATCGACCTAAAAGATGCACGATCAAACTACACCCCTCCTTTTCTAACATATAGTTTTCACGCGATAAAGACAAAGACAGGAGACGCGAACGTTGAATGTCTCCACTCGAGTTCTCAATAGAGGGTGTAGTAATGTGTATTTAAATTTTGGTTCAGTAATAATTTTGTTTTTAATTTAATTTCTAATGGCATGGGGTGGGTAAATCTTAGAAGCAATCTTGCGCGTGGTGATTAACGATCTTCGAAGATAAATGTTAATCAAATTAAAATTTAAAAAATACTTATTATTGCTGCATACAGATCTTCGTTAAATAAATAATGTGAAATAATATACACAATTTTTATTCAATAATAAAACAAAATAATTAATTTAATGAAAAGTTTAAAACAAAAAAGGCATCACATTTGACATTAGAATAAATTTTGAGGCAATATTTACTGCTTAAAATAAAATTGATATACTGACAATTTTTATAGAATTTGATACAAATAAATAACACAGATATCAGTCATAAATCAAAAATAAATTTTACCCGACGTACATATTGCTACAAACTTGTTAATTAATAATACTTTTTAGCAATGGTACCTACTGATATAAATGTCTATTCATTTGATAAAAATACTTCCCGTTAAAAATATATTTTCCTTAAAACACCTTCTATAAAAATTACTTCACATTTTCTCTAATATGCTTTTAATGAAACCAGTTTGAACACAAAGGTATACAATACTTTAATTAGGCTACTTTAATTACACCACTAAACCACCACTTAAGAATGAAAATTGGTAAAATACAAATAAAGATACTTAAAACTAACCCAAAAAGCTTAATTTCCCAAAAAAATAATCCAATATCAATTTCCTTATTAATTTCTGGAGTGGCAACAGCGTTACTTCCATAGCCACTTTAATGGGTAATTTTCATAAACAAAGTTGAGAATCCCTGGGGTGAGACGAGGGGTGAAAGGGGGTTTGGCGCGGGTTCCTTTCCGAGATAGAAAACAGCTCCAGAGCTGGTATAATGGGTTTTTGGAATGGCATCGTCCGTCTTTCGCCCCCGCTCGCCCCTTTTCACCCCCTCCCCCCGGGTGAGAAAGGATGAATTCTTATTTCCTCATCTCAGGCGTCCGGCGCGCACCCTCCATGTAGATTGCCTTTTTCTCGTGGAACCTCCGTATAACATAACAATGGCTTGTTTTCAATTTTGCTTTTGCTATTTCTTTTTTTGGGACCTGAAAGGAGACAGATATCGCTTGGTTTATGTTCGGGATAATAATGTAATAATGATGGGCTTAGCGCTGAATGTAAATGGTACCTAGGTCTAATATTACAGTTGCGCATTGATTTTTTTCTTCAAATTTGATACAATGACCAGTAAATATACGTGATTGGTACATGTGTTTCAGAAAATGTTAACTTATAGATATCAAAAAAATTATCTTTTTAAGAATTGTGTACGTATATAGTAAGCATAGTTTGCAATAAATAGTTAGACTTATTATGAAGTAATATACCCTACCTAATTTGGAAAAAAAACCATACAATTGGCTCTAATTGGAATTCATTTCAGGTTAAACAATCGTTTTTCTTTTCATTTAAGTTTTTTACTGGAAAGATACAATAAAAAATTAAGAGGAATTAATAAATAAATATTTCTGTGAGAATCAATAAATATACTATCTTAAAATTATTTACAATAGCAAAACTGAGTCATAATCGTCACCAAAATGCAATTCCGTTCGACCCAATTTGTATAGGTGGTCCCAATATAACCCAGCCCGGTACAGTTAACAAAAATAACAATGATATTTTCGGCGTATGACTAACTGCAACCATAGAGAAGGTATATGATTCTACCGAACTGCATTCATAAAGTGTGTTATGGAGCCAAAAATAATTTGATACTCTGCCAAACCGGGGCTACTGTTCGTATAAAATAACCCTCTCTGTTATGACGACATAAGCAGATACTTCAATTATTGTAATAAATTATATTTTGATGATGTGCCTACAAAACTATTAGGTATTTGGATATTTGACATTGAGGACTGAACGTGAACATTAATTGTCCATAAAGAAATAAATTAGTATTTCATCATCTTCCTAGCGTTATATCCCGTGCTTAGACGGGGTCCGCTTAGACCATGATCCAGGATTTAGCGAGTCTGGTAATTACATTGAAGCGACTGCCGGACTGACCTTCGTAACCCTTAGATAGGGAACCAGACAATTAATACTAAATAAATTATTATTTATTCATTAACATACATTAGTAAATAAACATTCATGGGCTTCGATTTATTTAATACTTATAAAATTATTATTGCAATTGCGACATTTATTTAATATCAGGTGCCGATTAGCTTGTTAATTTTACTGTGTCGCATGGAATCAGTTACAAAGCATTAACATTTAGGAACTGTATAATATTTCTAATACTAATTTTGACAATACATTGCGGATTATGTTTTTTTTTTATAACTAATAACTCTTCTAAGTAGATATTCCACATTTTTCCAAAATAATGACTATATAATATAGCTTTATGAAAATAGACTGAGATAAATTTAATTTAAACGTTCTACATAAATTTTAAACAATGGCAATAATTAGAAAAGCCTTAGAGCCTTATAATGAAATTCATATTCGCAACATGGAAATAAATAGACAAAATATAATCACAACTGAATGTCTATGTCCAATCGCTGGCAAAACAACTATTTCCACGTAAACACGTAATAAAACAACACTGAACACGGCAGAACTAACATAACTGGCAATATTAAGGCTCATAATCAGCCGAAAATCTGCCTTCATTCGCTCAGCGTGCTTAAGAAAATGCTTAACACGCAACCAGTGTTGTCAGACCTCCAGATTTAGGTCTGTCACCCTTTTCATGGCATCTTTGTTTTAGCAGCAAGGGACGGGGTATGTCAAGATACGCTGGCGATTGTATAGCAATCATAGCAGTTGGATGAAATGAGAAGTCTCCCTTAAAAGGATAAACAAGTAACGTGTGCGCGTAACAGCCGAGTCGCGCCGAATTCATATTTTACTCGGGCCTCCCTTCGGTGGAGTCTTGTGATATAAGAAAACCGTCTTGGCGCGAACGGTGCTCTACTTGACCGCGTTTTTGTGCAGCTTTTACTGTGCAAGAGGGAGATTGCATGAGATGCTAACTAATTCTAGGAAAAAGGGTATCAACCAAAAGACTAAATAACTCTTAAACTGAAATAACTTGTATACTATTTCGCCATTTGTAAATTTACTTTTTATATCCGTTTTAGAGATTGCATCGTCTTATAGATTTTAAACCGGTGTGGTCTTGACATTATTTACTATTTCATTGGATTAAATCGCTGTCATGCTCTTTATTCTTTTATTGATTTGCAATAAAAATTCAGGCTGCGTGTTATTCATTTTACAAAAGCATTTTATACCTTCTAAATGCAATTGAAAACCAAATTTCTTGACAATATCATAAAGAGAATTGAAGTCGAAAGCTTGATCTGTGAACAATGAAAACAAAAATGTTAATAAACAATTCATTTTTAAACCAAAAACACATAGACAGTGTGCTTCTCTTAAATTTATAAAATAAGCTAATAAGGGAATTATATAGGTAGGTACCTGACTATATTTTTTTATTTACTAAAAACCTTGTAAAAAAGCAAGCAAATAGAGCATCATTCAAGACGCACCGCCGAAGCAACGTACCAAAACGCTCCAGTTGTACCATTCCACCATCAAAATTGCTTTCCTTATATCTTCAATAAATGTTTAAAACATCCCGGCAAGCATGTGTTTTATCGTTTTTAGGGCTTGTTATATTAATTTTACTGGTTGTTGTATTTACGGCGGTGGGGAGATACTCAGATGTGCCTAGGTAATGTATTGTCTATCAGTACTATGGCTCTATGGTTTGGGATCACTAACCCTCGTTTGGTAAGCGAGGGGTCGGGTAGGATTCTCATCGTTATTCCTATGATGTGATTTCTATTGGAACTTAGGTATTTTTCTTTATGAATGTGGAAGATAGTTAGATAAAAGGATTGTTTTTTGATCTAGGGTTGCTTACCCACTTCATTTGAAACTATTCGCTATATCGCTATTATTATAATAGATGGAATAAACAGTCACACAAACACTTCTATGATGGTATTCAAATCAAACTTTAATAAAACTTGTGTAACACTACGCTGCAATCGCGCTTACTCAGCTTACTGTGCCATAAGTTAACTCACTTCTTGAAAATCATACAGCGCACTGAGCAGGACTGGTAGAATTTTAAAAGTACTGTGGTAAGCAGTTTCAGGGCTAATGTGCGTTGGACTTAAATTGGACCTCACTGATATTTATAGGTAATTCGCATTTATTTCGATGAAGTAAAACTAACGTAATTAGACACAGAGTTAATTCAATAAAGTAAAACTAATTAAAAGTAACACTGTGTCTAATTATGTAGACACAGTGTTAATGTTTTGACGTATGTTTAAGCTTAATGTTGAGAATTTTTTTGATAATGCTTAGACAAAAACATTCTATGGAAGTTCATTAAAAAAATATATATTTACGCTTAGTAAAAAACTTCATTCTTTCTAAAATAAATACAAACAATTACATAGAGATACCCTCTATGACCTCGCGAGTCTTTAACAAGGGGATGCACCGAATCGTTCGCTCACACAAATTTAGGCATGCATGACTTCAAGCCTCCCTTAGTCGCAGCACCTATACAAACACACGATATCTCTTCATCTACCCTATTTTATCGCTTCATAGTTGAGCTTCCCGCACACCTAAATATAAAACGGCTGGATAAAACAATGAGAGATCCGAAAGTTTATCTTTTTACATTTACTCTGACAATTTGGCCGTTCATAAATAAATTCAAGGGATAACAGTAAAGTGGGATGTAGATACGTCGGTCCGCCTACCGCTAGATTTATGCTTATCTCACTAACATAAACCGGTATTAATGCATATAAATATATCAGGAGTAAGAGACACTGGGCTGGCCATGGGTTGTGAATAGGGAAGGCGTTTTATTCGTCCTTTTTGTATCTTAATATTAATACCAAATTTATGGACTAGACACTGTTTTGATTTTGTGGTTCTAAAAATATTATTATATGTTGTTTAAACATTAAAAGTACCTAATGCTCTAAATAGTATAGTCAGGGTTAAGCTACCAAAAGCAAAAACTTTAGTGTCTTATCTTCAAACCAGTCCTTAAACAGCAAGTGATTATTGTAATGGTGAATTATGTAGGTACTTAGTACCGAAACGAGTGTTTATTGTAATTTTCTCTAACACATTTATTAGTAAGACTATATTTAGAACATAGATAACAATTTATACATATGTTTTTTCAGACACACTTTAAAATTCATTTTCTTTTCCAAGTCACTTTTAAAAAAAAGTCCACGAAATAAGCAAATGTTAGCCACCCCACCGGTCCAGGATACGCTCTCCCTTGTGCCGGCTCGGCGGGAAAGTTCCACAGATCCGTTTCCTGTGTTTGCCATTTCCCCCTACCTCCCAACCCTGACGTACTGCTCACAAATAAATACATACGACATACCCCGAAAATAAATCGGACGATTCGAAAAAGAACGGTTATTTCTGACTCCGAGGGTAACTTCGGTTAAATATAATGTTGGATCCCTCCGTCCGAACTTTCGGAGATAAATTAGTCTTTTCCTTTAGTTTGTTTTATCATAATAAACATTCATCGACTTTTTATATTGGCAAGATTGGAGCAGTTGAAATAAAATTTCTGCCTTTAGGTACTAAGTAAAAATAAAAAAAAAAAAAATATTTTATAAGTAACAAAACGAATATTTTTTTATATCTTTTAAAAAACGAATTTTTAACCAGAAATTTACTTGAATAAACATTTGCCTGACTCGACGTTTTGTTACCACAGCAAACTTTTATACGAAGCAAAGACGTTACGTAAACTTGAAAATAACATCAGTTTGTTCAATCTAGCGAGGCATGGTATTGAAAGAAATCAAATGACGACACACGACAATTAAAGGATGTTTTTTCAAGATTTATCTATCTACGCTTTATAAGCTCCAATAAAAGGATGACTCGGGCACACCCACTGCATTCTAACGCGGGCAAATACACGTCTCGGCGCGACTGCAACAAAAACCCGTGTCGACCAGCTCCTAACTCTAAATCAGACAGATACCAAGAAGCGAAAACATCACATAAAAGCCATTCCGATCAAACGCTAACGTCCCCGCGGAGTTATAAAAACGATTTATGGACGGACCCGAAAGGAAACTTGGAATGAAAATTGTGAGATTTTTTAAATAAACCATTAGAGAAAAAGTTCCGGGCCATTTGAGGCGGTTTATTGTGGCACTATCGGGCGCCATTGTTGACTGAGGCTGCTTCGTGCCAAGCACGTAGGGACGGGTAGAAGAGGCTTTTGGTGTTGCGATTTGCTTTAGAGGCACAGATATTGAAATTTCTTGGCCGTAATAACAAATAGGTATTCTATACTGCGTGTTTATAAAATGACAGTATTATTTAGTAAACACATGATTTATCGTTCGATGACGAAACTTGAGTCGAACAAATATCAAAGCTTTTCAAAAACACACCTGTATAACTATGTAGTTGCTTTCAGCAATATTGTTATGGTGAATTAATAAATGCGTAAAAATTTATTGCGTATATACATACATACATAATGTCACGCCTTTTTGCTATAGGGGTAGGCAGAGATCACATCATCATTGCGTTTAAATATTAAGTACATACAACAGATTGTATATAGAGCAAATATATCCTAAAAGAAAATATCCTAAAACTAACATTAACAATCAACGACTACGATGATCTGCTTTGTTTGATTGCTGTGATTTTTAAACTTCTCAATTCAAAATAATTTACTTTATTACTGATCGAACCTAGAAATAAAAAAAAAAATGTAATTTCAAAAATATGTGTTCATTACGTTTCTCAACATTACTTCGACATATCTAGTTCCACTCTACGTCCCGTACCCCGACCGCGCCATCCAAGATTTGCCTCAACTTATAATATTATGTGTGTTTGAAATGGAGTGTTTGTAACCATTAATTTTTATATTCCACCGCGTCTTTTGATTTCGTTCTTGATAATTGAGTCATTTCTATGCGGGAAATTTGAATTATGGAAGCATAAAATTACGTTAATGTAGCGTTAAAAGTTTTCCAGCACCTTTAATGAAGAGGCCTATTGTATAGATCATGTTATCTGTAATTAAGAATTCAACGCAAGATCTCCAATTATGATATTTAAATTTTATTTTGTGTTGGAATCAATATCCGTGAGATATTTTTGTGTTTAGATTACTTCATTCCGAGATGACACATTTTGTGTTAGAAATAAATTTCATAGCTAACGAAGTAAAGTTGTAAATAGGTATTTATCTCTAAGTATGTAGGTAACTTTTTATTCTTCGATGTCGATTGAGGTTACGATGATGTATTTCAAATTATAACAATGTTTTATATTAAAGAAAGTGTTAACAATTTACATAGGAACAGCCTGTTACGAGTTTTCTTAAATTTCATCTCTTTTGTAGTCTTGTAAAAACTTAATAAACGTCTTACAAAAACGCCCTTTCGTCATTTTGATCCCCCCATCCTGAAGAAAGGAACGTTCGCCGTTTTGCCGCGCAAGGCATCGCACGCGGGGTCCAAGCCCAGAGACAATCGTTTACGACGCATAAAAGTTACTCTTTATAGGTCGGTCGCGTATAAAAGTGGCGTTTATGCTTTTTTAATTAATTGTCGTGTCGTTAAACGTCGTATCAGCTTTGTCGCCGATGCTGATGGCTGGAAAATTGTTACTCGAGTAGTGATTTAATAAAAAAACGAATTTGATGGCCGGTTGGTTCATAAAAGCGTCGTAAATGTCGGTTGTAAACTGCCGTGTATGTCGGCGTTGATTTACGGTATCAGTATTGCAATGGACTACGACGTTAATAGTTTGTTTTACCGTTCATGATATGGAAATGTGGGTATCAAGACTTGATTGAATTTATAACGGAACGCGTGGGCACGCTCATTATTTGTATCTACGAATATACGTTTTCCCCTTTCATACACAATGAGTCATCTCTAGCATCACTTAATACATTCGGTACCTAACTTATTTAAGTAGTTTAGAAGCAATCTTTTATTGTAAAATGTACATTAACATAAGAGAAAACACGTCTAATGAATTATACGAAAAATAACTTCACACGATAGCTAAGCGTTTTCTGAGTTGAAGTAAAAAAAATGGTCCCAAATAACAAAACAGACAATAAAATATAACTCCCAATTTAAACGTCCGAGTTAATTAACATAGACGGAATGACGCAATCGGGAAATTTTTATACGAAATAAATTACTTAATCAGTGATTCCAAATATTTTTTCGAACTAAAACACTTAATTGAGCGGCTTTTGTGGGCGGAGTTAAAAATGTCTTCATCCCATTATAAATTAAATCTAATGTTCGGTTATACAAGCTACAAAAGCAACTGCCATTAGTCACAGCGTGAAGTCCCATCTATTCTTATTTACTGGTCGTTTTATCCGAGTAATAAATAAAAAGATTCTCCAAATCATTTCACGATACAAACCTTCCTCGTTTCCAATTCAACTGCGCCTTATTCTTTAAGTTTTAAAGGCCAATATCCATTGTTGTGGGTGTAGATTGTGTTTATATGGGATAGGATAAATAAACAGCCTCTTACGGAGAGCTATTAATAACGAAACTCGCTTTCAAACTATGCACGTGTCGTCTTATGAAAATAAATTCATTGCCACGGGATTTTCATGTTTGTTGTATCCATGCCCTTAAGAATATCGTCACATACTATACCATTCTTAAGCCATGCCATAAATCATGAAATCATTATTAACTGCGTCATTATTAAACCATACAAGTCCATATGCAGTGTAAAAGTCAACCCTGTGATACGAACGCGGGTTTTTGCATCCCGCACCAATTAATTTTTTTCTCTCCTCTTTTTTACTCAGTCAACAGTAAAGAGTACAAAGTGGCCATAGACACAAATACAAGTGGCTATAAAATGAATGTAGCTGAGTCAGTGGGAGCGGGTGTCTCTATTGCGCATGTGCGGTACATTCCGGTACTTTTATTGATTTCAGTAGCACTAACGGTCCATAAACCCGACGTGCCGGACTGGAGCCTCCACTCTATGCCCCTTATTAGGTACTCACGATTTCTACTGAAATCTACTTGTTAACTTTTTAAGTAGTGGGGACTTTTCGTCCGTTTTTAATTAATTGGAGAGGGGTTTTAAAGAGGGTTAGAGGTATTTTGAGAGTTGGATAATGACTTTTATTGATTACGATGATTATTTTTATAGGATATTTTATATTATTGCTAGAATTACACGGGCAGTGGTAATGTATATTTAAAAGACATTTGTTATTAAATTAAAAGTAATATTAGTTAGTTTTTGTTTTTTTAAATTGATAGGCTACATGCCTTGTATAAATATACAATATAAGAAGTTTTTTAGATATTTAACCAATATTGAGGGTAATATAGTACACATAATCATGTACGTTATATGTGGCAAATAGTCAAATATAATTTCTTTGTCAAAAAATAAGAAGACTATTAGAGACCATTTTATAGTCTCAATAAGAGCGAGTAAAATAGAAATACCTTTGTTAATAAATACACGAAACAAACTAACTATAAAGTAAGCGAAAGCCAGCCAATTTTTCTTTCCAAAACAAACGGTCCCGTGAACGCCGTCGGCAGTCAATAAACACCCGGGGCACGTATTTTCGGATTAACTACATAGGGAGTCGCCAATCTTAATTGCCTCGGTCCTTTAGACCTGCGGACCTGCACTGTATTATTTTGTTTGCACGAGTCATTAAGAGGGTTGGCTAATGCGCTCTATGTGCGGTTGCAATTGATGTTCGAGACGTTTGTTTTACGCTACACAATTTGTTGTTTAATTGTGATAGTCGTTCGGGTCATTTAAGAATAACTGAAGGGAATAAGTAGTGTACGACATTGTAATGATTTTACGATTGTTAATTGTTACCCATCATTTTATTATAAATAAAAGAGAAACGAAAAGAGTATAACAACTGCTAAGTAATTAAGTACATACCTAAGATAGTCTGTTTAGAGATAGATTATATTTTATTCGAAACATGTCGACGTTTGGCTACGAAATCGAATGACGGTGTTTTTATCGATTGATAAGTTACCGATTTCGTAGGAAAAATTTTTTTGCTGCCTTTTTATAAGAAAAACTTAAAAGACTTTCGTACATACGACCTTTAGAGCCTAAATCTATCGGCGAACATTCGGTTACATAAGACGCTCCCGCTCCGCGTAGCTCGCGGCAGTAAGACAGAGATTGTCACCCCTAAGCACATAATAATGCTTCAGCGTAATATCAGAGAGCACATTAGTGGTGTTCGTCGTGTCTAATATCGCGAGCGACGGCTGCGATGCCCGCAATAGGGCCTTTATTAAAACAAAATTTCTCGCCACAAAACGTCCGCAAGCGGTGGAGGGTTATTTCGACAAGCAACGTGGCTTTCAGCTGAAGCTAAAAGCCTAGCCTAGGAGTTGTTCGATATTATTATTTTAGCATAGTTAATCTATAAAAAAATCATAAAGAAGAAGTGTCTTTGTAATATGAATATAACAAGTTATTGTTGATCAAAATGTACCTACTCGTACATAAAAGGTTATACGGTACTTTTAACCAAACACAATTTCTGAGTGGAAAACTGTTGTTATAAGGAGTAATTAAGGCTACTTCTATTTGCCATAAAGCAATTATTTCGCAAATAATTCCTGGTTTCAATATTTTGTTGAAAAAAATGTACCTATTATATTGCACCTACGTGCAATATAGGTACATTTTTCATGACAATGATATTATTTTAAAACAACATTTGTTTGTTTGTAAGTATTTAATGAGGCAGCAGACACATTAATCTTGAGCCATCATTAATCAGTTTGTTATTTGAATCCATTAATATTCTAATTTTAAACATTATGTAAAATAAAAGGTACCTACAGTACCTTTTATCTTAGTAAACCTACTAAAGATTTTTTATTTAAATCAAATGCAAATATTCACATTAAAGATGTTTTACTTAAGCAACACGGAGTTCCCAATATCACGTTTTATTGTATACAAAAAAATCATCATACATCTGCATTAAACACATTAATGCAAAGTAAATGTCATTTGTGAGTTATACATATCAAAAACGACATGACACATACTTACTATAATTACGTTTACTATAACTTACATTTAGTACTTAGTTAGTAAATGTAAAACGGTTACTAACGTATTAGTATAAGTTATACTAATACGTTAGTAACCGTAGTATCTACATGTTTCACCTATAAGTATAATACGTTACCAAGCTCCGTTAACTCGATCTCACAGCTCAGAACGTCTCGTCCGTAATTAGGTACAACATAAATAAATAACAGACTGACACACCAATTCCCTAGCCCCAAACTAAGCTTGGGTTATGCTATGGATATTAGGTGAACGGATAGACATACTCACATGCTTATAAACGTCCATGACTCGAGTAAAAATGTCCATGTTCAACACACGAAACAATTTCCCCTAGCGTGATTCGAACCCGCGACCCTAGGTTTCGTGGCCAGGGTCTCTAACCACTCGACCAACGGGCCAGTCAAAGCGTAAATACCTATTCTTACTAATATATATGTCGCTAAATAAATATGTCCTTTAGTTATTACATTAGTAAGCACATTTACGCTAGTATGTAAGTACTAAAAGTTTCACCAATCGTCTTCCCAATACGTTACCAAACTCCACGAACTCAATCGTATAACTCGGAATTCCTGTTTTGTCCGTATAGATATTAGGTATCGCTCTTAAGTATATAAGGAAACATGTAAGAAGCATAGTTACAACTGGAAATATGCTTCTACACTCGTAACTACGTTAGTGAACATGCTTATGCTAGTAACGTTACTAAGCATAGTACAAGTTTTACTAATCGTCTTCCCAAAACGTTACCAAACTCTGCGAACTCAGGCGCACAGCTCGATACGTCTCATTAATTAATTACAATATGTCCGCTTATAAGTATGTTAATAAGCATAGTGACGCTAATAAATACATTACTAAGCATAATATCTCCAATAAGTATGTAAGTAAGCATAGTACAAGTTTCACCAATCGTTCATATTTCCCCAATCTACACCAATGCGTTACCAAACTCCACGAACTCAATCACACAGCTGGATACGTCTCCTCCGTATATATTAGGTACAAGTTAGTAAGCATACTTACGCTAGTAACGCTACCAAGCTTAGTTCAAGTTTCACCAATCGTCTTCCCAATACGTTACCAAACTCGACGAACTCAATCGCACAGCTCGGAACGTCTCGTCCGTATATTAGGTACAATATGTCCGAGCCGCGGCGGCTATGAAGCGATGATTTCGGTACATTTCCCGCGACCGTAACGGCGCTCCGAATCGTCTTGATGGACGCTGTGAATGAGCTCTCACAACATAAAGAAATCCCCTTAAAAAGGGTACCGCTGGGGTGGAATAACAGGGGCAGCGGCGCTCAAAGTTTTGACGATGGGGAATTATCTATATATTAACTTATTAGAACCAACCGGCCTAAACACGAATTATGTAGAATATATATATAAGTACTTAAAGATTGAGGTTTCAGCTATATTGCAACGGCCTTAGTCATGAGCGGAGTGACGAAATTACCTACTTAATTTACTTAAAAGAGAACGTGACAGTTCACTCATGCCTTTGTCTTTCTGGCGTTTTATTTTATTTTCAGTCGTCCTCTAGCTCTTAAATCATGATTCTACATTAAGCAACTCTTATTTAACAATCAGACTCTCTAAGTCTAGGAACATTTCTGATCCTTACATAGAGCAAATCCTTACAACGTATTTCGCGCCCCCGAGCTGGTGAGTAATATCTCAGAACTTTGTCTTCTGATTTATGACATTATTACGAAACGTTTGACAATCAGTATTAATTTATACATATGATACCGCAATATCTCTCTTAGATTGCATAATATATATAATATAGGTAAGTAAAATAGTTAATATTTTTTATTACAATATAACTAATAAAATGAACGGTTTTCCTCTGAAATAGAGTAAGGTCTACATATGACCTTAATTTTTCTACAATATGAGTAATGCAGTATAAGTTCAGAATAGAATTAGCTAAAGCTTATATGCTTTAATAATAAAATAAACCATTGATTTCTCAATTCTTGATCAAAGGTCTCTCACTCTCTTACAAGAACAATCCATTACATCCAACATCCATCCATTACATCCATTACAGTCCAACAGCGAGCGAAGACAATTTCAAATTAGTCTCAAACGTAATATTTACAAAACGATGTGGCGATTTGCTAAATTAGAAATTCCCCAAGTTTGGGAACCTCTGTAATTGAATATAGCGCTTCTGGGAGTCTAAGACGCCGCGACTAAGCCGAGGGTGCCGTTCAGAGACATTCCACGGTGGAAGCGGATTTTCGACTATCTGCGGAACTGCATACAACTGGAGCGCTTACCCTACTTTCCTGCACTTAGCTATTTAAATTCCAAAAATTCTTGCAGCTTTCTTTTAATGGCGAAACTGATCAGCGGATTCGGTGTTCTGTGCTTTTGTAGATATTGCAATTCCTATGTAAAATATTAGGGCTTTCTCGGAATAAGGAAAGATATTGACGATTGCCCTAAAATTAAAGTAATGACAATTTCGACTTTATTACTAGGTGCTAGCTCAAGTATAAATGATTTTTAGTGTACATTAAAAAGGATTGTGTTAAAGGCATAAAACGAATTATATAACTCTGTAGCTGTTTAGAATTAAGTCAAAGACAGTATTAGCTTGTATTTCTCTCTATCATTGAATACAGAGAAAACCCATAAGCCAATTAATAAATAAAGTCCATACCTACCTATCTGAAAACTAATTAATACTAATACATTCAGAATATGTGCCGAATCAGAGAAACTAGATTTACGAACATTCATATGGCCGACTAACATACAATAACGATAAAATAGCTAGTATTTTCTCGTATCAAATCAAACTCACAAATGTAAGTGCCCCATATAAAATATAAATAACAAAGTTCCACAAACTAGGTAACATAACATTACTCCTGTAGATTTACAGTGGCAAAACAAGCAGAAATATCTCCTTGGGCAACATAGTAAATCGACCAACTTGGGACAGGCTCCGAGCTTAGACTCCCCTACTAGAAAGGGGAGTATACAAAACAACTTTTTTCCTATTCGGATGAATAAATAAGACTAGGGTCGCAGTTCGTTCAAACAGTTACAATACTGGCTGAATACGTGATCCTTATCGGAACGGAGGAAGGTTTAAATTCGAAGGGTTTGCTTGTTGAAATGGATTTTGTAATGGGGCGAATCCCCGAAGTTAAAATTGGTGCTTGTTTGATTTGCATGTTTTAATCCTTTCGGATATCTTGGTCTCAGATGGAATGGCGGAGGGTAATGGATTGGTGGATTCATTATTCTGAGTATTTGCTTAACATTTGTCTAAAACACACGCAGGAATCTTTAAATTTGGTATTATTATCCTTGAATACTTAAAATTGCTGATTAATGTTAAATTATGATTCAACACCGTTTAATTGTTACGATTTCACGTCTTAACTATTTTACAGATCATCATGATATTCAAAACATAATAAATGGTACCTTTCTCAAAAAAATAAAAATTACTTACATCATTTTCAAGTAAGTATTACAAATTATATAATAACTCTGTAGCTGTTTAGAATTAAGTCAAAGACATTATTAAAATAAGTATTGTCGTTCTCATATCATTATTACGAGTACCTACACAAGATGGCGCTACTGGAATCATAGTAACGTAGAAAGTGTCTCAATTCTATAAACCTTGTGTTTGTTGACTAATCTTCATCTTTGTTTATACTTTTTCTTCGGATAGTGTTTCAGTGATGCCGCTTTTGATTAATCTGAAAAAAAAATATATTAAAAGTTATTAATTTGTAGTCTTAGTTCAGATGTAAGTAGTCTTAATTTAATCAAGACATTTTCTAGACCTGTTTATTTTTGTGTATCTACTGTAATAAGTTTGACTAAAAGCGAATTAATACAAAACCAGGCTTAATTAGCCGATAAAGTCTCAATATCTATATTACGAGCTAGAAGTATCTACCTATTGTTAATTATAAACCAGAATCCAGAAGTTAATAGAATACTATAGATTATTGCTGAGAACTTAAAGTAAATAACAAGGGGATTTATGGCAGTGTCTACTTTAATGTTTTACATAAATATCAGACAGAGTTAGTATTACGAGATAACTACGATGTAAAGATAAACTAGAAATCCGGTAAGGTTACAAGTTTATTTAGCGGGCTATAAGCAGTACCTATTGCGATGTTAGAGGTGCAACAGTTATGTTAGGGTTATGTTTTATATTAAACCCTATTATTATAAAGCATCTTGGCAAAAACCCATATTTCTATTTGAATGTTAAAAAAGTTACTTTGGAAAAACCTTATTATAAATAGGTGTTCTTCCATTGCCGTAAAATTATCTACCTAACTGGTTGCTTCCAAAATAAATCGAACCAAATCTTCTACCGGCATTATAAAAATTAGGTATTGCATTTATTGACATCCTTGCATATGTTTAAAAGGTACCTAATTCGAAATCTATGTTACAAAGTACCTAATAAAGATACCAATGTAAAAGACGGATTGGCGACAGGGCTGGATCTATTATAGGACCTTTTTGGGGTACAGCCCAGGGCCCCGTGGACGAAAGGCCCCCGTTGAAAACAATACACACGTTAATAATATTAATACCATGGAGTCCAAGTGGCTAGTAATGGTTAAAAAAAATCTTAGGCCCCGAAATAGGCTTAGCTCAGGGCCCCCTACATTTCTGGTCCGTCCCTGATTGGCGCTATACAGTGGAAAATGCTCCAAGCATTGGTTAATTACTAAGAAAATATACAAAGGCTTACAATAAGTTTGTTGATGGCTATTAAAAAAAGGTATAACTGTGCGCTTTCTAAACTAAAGAGCTTTAAAAGTTTCGCTTGTTGACCAAGAGCTAAAGAATATTTCTTAACAATCAATAAAGCTAATTGTCGGCAATATAGATTGAACAATGCCGTCTTAATTGCCCTTTGTACTTGCCGCCATATTGGACAAAGCAGTTATATTGGGTATGATTGGAGACGTGCCGAACATAACTGGTACGATATTTTCTTTATAAATGCGTTGCTAGTCTTCGTCTGCGGTTTTGTTTGCTTTTGGTTCGTTTCGAAAGAAATAGAAAAGTAAAAATAAATCTATAATAATCTCTGAATCGATCCTTAATTGAAAATTCGAAAAAACGTGCATTGTACGCCTATCAATTTCAAAAATATTTTTACTAGCATTTTACATATTACTTATAACATATATTATACTTGTAACATTTATATTTGTATTGCAGTATAGTACCTAACCTTACGAACTTTTTTTTTAAGTATGTTACGATTTGAAAGGGGTGCATGACCTTTGTCATATGGAATTACTAACTTCTGTCTCCTGCTTCTGACTTCTGCCTTCTGTCTCCGCGGCTTTGCTCGCGCGGTACATCGATAAAACATAGCGTAAATGTTATTCGGATGTATAAGTTACATTATTCTACAATTTCATTAAAATCCATTCAGTAGTTTTTGCGTGAAAGAGTAACAAACATCCACACATCCAAGCAAACTTTTGCATTTATAATATTAGTAGGATTGGAGTAAGACAGATAATATTATACGATCTATAGTAAAGGTAGTAGGTACATATTAATGTAAGTTACATCCAACCTCTATGATTAATGTACTTAAAACGACTGAACACACAATTAAACTCTTCAACTATGTCTGTCAACGTCATAAGAGTTTCCCAGTGTGTCCCTAGACTCACCAAAACCTACCAACTCCGAATACGTTCCTGAAACGAAAACACGCAATAAAAATAAACAAAAGCCGGCATCTTGGACAAAACACATAATTCTCGCAGTGCCGCCGTACCCGGGATGGCCCGGTGACCCCCGGCGATGAAACTAACGACCCCTGGTATCAACAAAAGGGCAATAAGATATGCTTGGAAAAACTAGTGGATGTCTCCCCAAGGCGCCGTGCGGGCCTGTCTCACTCGTATCACGGCGAGGGTTGAGCCAGCTCTACTCGGCTTAAATGACCGGATCGCCGTATTGCGAAGGATTGAATTACATTTGCTGGGTTATTGTAGAATTTGATGATGTGCTTGATGGATTTGAGGGTCTTAATAATGATTCAGACATCATTGATTGAGTGATTTGACGGTGATCAATAATTTCAGCGTTGAAAATACCTATCGTCAAAATAGTATATGTATAGCCTCAGTAAATATTTAGTTCTCAATTTTTCACTCTGCCTATACCCCACTTGGAAAATGGCTTGTAGTTAGTAAACATAATTAGTTAATAAAGTCGAAAATGCGTTATTTTGTTACGCTTTCGTTTATCATTTTTAATTTAACAACTCCAAAGATTAGATTGTGTTTATAATACCAAAAGCCTTTTCCGATAAACATGAACCTCATCTAAAATATATCTCAAATATTCAAATAATTCAAACTCCAAACTATAGATATAATGTCATCTAAAGTTACTACACACTCGCTCGCTGCTCGCAACCAACTAAAAATCCGGCGAAAATCGTCACCAAAAAGACCGTCATAAAATTGAATCATGCGCCGATATTCATTTAAAGAGCGCGCGCAAAAAAGGTAAATACGAAGTTTATAGTTTCATATACGTGGCCCAGTTGCGATATATACCATTTGGGCGGCAGTTCTCGCTATATGTATAATTGCCGAGCGGCCGGGCGGGCAACCCGTCACCGGGATTGCCGCGTATATCCCGGTAATTGGAGCGCAACCCGGGATTCCACTTTCTTTATTGCAAATAAACTAGTCCCGCACTGGTGCTGTTCTTTGGTTGTGGTCTGGTTTGGCAGAGAAGGGCGTTTTGAGACCGGAGAAATCGGACGAAGTTTTTGAAAGGTGTACAACAGACGAATATTTTGAAACATTCTCATTTAGCGGATGAGGATCGCAGTCCTATGCAATAGCCGAAATGTCAGGCTATTAGTACGCAGGTTATATCTGATAAGCAATTATTTAATACATTTATTAATGTAAAATTAGCCGCGTTTAGTCTCGTTATTAGTATTTAAAATCCAGCTCGACAGTTAACTATGCAAAAATTATATCATGACTGCGCAAATTATAATATTAATAAATTCATCAGTGATTTTCCCTAGACCGCTTCAGCTTATGAATTGCATCGACAAAATTGAAGATAGCATTTGCGAAATTTACTGGTTTAACTTAAGATCGTTCTCATTACTGGAAGTGTTTCGGTAACGATTCCAAATAGAGAGTTTTATTTGGAGAGATTGCCGTAGTTCGCTGCCAAATACGGTCCGGCAATATCATTTTTAACATGTAGACGTCTATTAATGAAGTGGGTTTAAATTACAATAAATACTAGTGGCCTACATATTTAACAGTCCCTATAGGCTTTTGTAAGTAAATTAATGCCAATATGGAGGTATGTATTATGATTATTGCCAGCTAAAATTATTTTGATTTTAAGATGTAGGACTACAATTTCCATTTTAGCGATAAATATTTTGATTTAGTATCTTAGGATTATTTTCTAAGCTTAATTTGCATTATTTCATTAATTTAAAAATAATTGTAAGAGTTGATCAAAGAAAGTTTTAAATCTTGTTTCGTCTTAAAAATAAAATGCTGGCCGGTTAGTCATACCTACCGATTTAAAACATGTTCTTAATTCAAATAAATAAAAGGACGCGTAAAACTGAGAAATAAAGGAAAGTATTAATAAACAAGAATTTCATAAGGGAGAAATACAAAAATTTCCTCACAGCTCTGTCGTATTTTTCAAAGCGCATAAAATAAGCAAGTCTGCCGGCGGCATGCAGTGTCATGCAGCGGGCCGTGTAATTATGACATTTTTCTTTTCCTTTGTTTACCAAGTTCCATCGAAAAAAAAATTAAGTTAAGTAAGTACTGCTTCACTGCATTTTTGAAGGCAATTATTTGCCTATATTTATTTCTATCTTTATTTTTTCCATTTCTAAATTAGTTTTATTCTATGAAATGGCGTATTTAATTCACACTAAAATTTATAAAACGCGTTTTAAAAATCTTTGTAATATTTCTCTACTGAATCTAAAACAATAATTCCTACATATTCAGTTCATAATAATTTGATTGACATGACTTTGAAATTATTCCGCTTTTTTGTATTTAAGTAGTTAGTTAGGTATGTGTATTTTTTTCATGTTATATTTTGGCTAAGTGTCCTTATGGTCATTGAGTGTTTTAATTTATTACACACACAACATCATTTATTGTTTAATTATATTAACTTGGTTGATTACATTACCTATTGGTGCATGTTATAAGTATTTTATCACCTAACTCTTGCTCCATTTAGTTTTTAATAATGTCTCTAATATAGTCAAGAAGACTCACCAAAAATGTTTAAATGAGAAATATATTTTAAATAAAATTTACACATACAATACAAAAGATTTTTATCTGTACACAATGCAGTTGTTTCATCCTGCTGCGCGTCTGTTGGCACGAGATATCGACAACGTCCCTTTGTTTTGTCACGTGTCCCGTGTTTCACCGCGGCTATTTTTGTTGCGGACCTCGCGATTTACGCGAGACGTGTCACTAGCGACAAGAGGAATACAAACAGTTAAATTGTATTCGCCTGCCTGCAAATTTTATACAGAACTCTAATTTGGAAAACATTACACGAACCAGAGATTTTTTAAAAACAAATGAACGAGTTTTATTTCAAAACTTGAAACTAGATTAAAGTTGTCATAATATTGCATAGAGATAGGTCCTTTTTATTACTATTTTAGCCCTTTCATGATGCCAATGACATCAAAATTGATATTTAAGTGAGAAGCAATCCGCCATTATTTGCATTTTTTCCCCTCTTCTTTGTGCCATATTAATGCCTAATGCCTAACTAGTATACAAGTACCTACGTTTTCGGAAAACGTAGAGGTTAATGATGTGTCTATTCACTCAAATAGGTACCTACATATAATGAAAACAACGATATGTACTGTTTTAGCTATAAGCTATTCTAGATGTATCTAGAAAATACGCAGCAATTGTATTCTAACAATGCCATTAATAGTAATGAAGTGTTTAATTAAATAGTAAAACTGTAGTGTCGGTTAATTTTCGTAGAAGAAGTCGGGATTTTATTGAGTACTAAATTCAAATGTGGGTAAATTACAATGGTCGTTAAGAAAGGTCACAGGGACAGTAAATGAACACCTAAATGTCCAAGATTGCGATCGCTCAGAGAAACGGTAGCAGAGCGGAGATGCAGCGATGATACAGCTCCCTAAATGACAGAAGAGCATCTTCAGTATAAACATAAAATTACGTAAACCCTCATACATAATATACTGTACTTATTGTACATCAATTACAAGTCAAGTCATTAAAAACAAATAACAAAAAAAACTGATATTTTCACGAAAAATTACGAGTAAGTAAGTTGAAATAGAGAGACCAATAATAACACTTTAGGTAATTATGAAAAAAAAAATACTATCTTAGAAACGTTGCGGTTGCCTGACAAATGTCCCAGCAAGGTGACAATCAGTCTCTAAAATTGTATATAAGTAGATACATTAAATAGTCAGTATAAATAGTAATATCAATTTAAAGTTGAAAGAATGCAAACATCCAAAATGTAAAAAATTCTTAACACTACATAACTTAAAAATAAATATTAAATTAGTAATTACATATTTTGTTTTTCACCATCTCTTGCTGCGAACTTAGATAATTTCTGAATGTTTAAACTTTATGGGTGAATAAATCATAGAATTGGATTATTTAAGTGTTGTTAGGTATTCCAGGGTTTACTGTTATTGATTACATTGTGTCAACTGCACCGATGTAGCCGTCCGAGGCAATGGGCGCAATGAATAGCAATTTATACGCGTTTAATGTGCCGAGCAATTAAACGCCGACGCTACAGCTAATACCTATGTATACCTACTACATAACGGATTGTGTCTATGTACTTGTGTATTATTGTAGACTCGTTGTTTGATCATCGACTGTTTGTTTCAAAAGCTAGATAGGGTCACGGTCTTGTCGCATGCTTGCGTCGGCCGAACCGTAGCAGTATTTCACATCTATCTTTCATAAGAGTGCCCTTATGAAACATAGATGTGTAGTACTGCTTCTTTACGTTGTTTATCGGACTTTTTTATACAAAGATGAAGAAACACTTCTATAAATGATAGGAACTGCCAAGGTGTGAACAGACGTATATTTACAAAGAGACTGCTAGAAAAACAATAAGTAGGTACTTTATATTAAAATATAATTAGAATTATAAACTTGAATAGTAAAGGTGTAAAAAGTATTAATATACAAATAATGAGGCCAGCGTCGGCAATAACTTCAATATGTCAAAATATATTAATTAAAATGGGCTACTGCGTATTTCAACTGCACTTTATATACATACAATTTTGACATCGCATGGCATCGTATAGTTTAGGTATGTGATTTTATATAATTATGCAAATTCTTATACCATCTTTTAGGCTCAAATCATATTAATCATCATTATCAACCTTTTTTGGTATTTGACCAGATTATATAGAGTTGGCACAATATTTTGTATTACTCTACTACTTAAAGTTATACATATCGTCTGCTTGCTGGTAAAACAACATAAGTGCATAAGACGTAGTACTGAGATAATGAGGTTTAAAAAATCAAATCAAATTTTTAGTGTTAAATAATTTACTTGTTGCGGAATGTTTCATATCAAATGATAAATTAACTTTTAAACTTTATCTATGTTACATTAAAACAGCATAACTTGCAGAGGGTTTCCAAAAAAACAGTTTTGAATTGACTGAGGACATGCACTTAACTTTTTTTACCTGTAATTAAAAAAATAGGTATAAAATCTATATTTTTTGTAATATTTATAAAATTTGAATGAAAATGGTAGGAAAATATAAAAGTAAAGTTAACAGTATAAAAAACTCGTTAATATGAAATTAATTATTGGAATTATTAGAGAAATGATTTTATTTATCTCATTTTACCTGTACTGTTACGCATATTTATGTGACTTACCATTAAATTTTTCATACAAAAGTTCACAAAACGGGAATCTGGTATTAAAACAATGTTAAATGTTGAAAAATCAGCTTTTTTTGCAAATAAAAAATAATCATATTAGAACACTTTATTTTTATTCTTCTGAAGAATCTTCGTCTACTGCGGGTTCTGGTAATCGGTCAGACCCATCTACTTCAGCTAGAGATGAAAACCAGCCGTGGTATTCTTCTGGGATAACTTTTTTTTGACACAACGCTAACAGATCTCTTTTCTTCGCTTTTGTTATGGGCAAAGGCTTTGAATAAAGCTTTTTAAGAGTAACTTGACTTGCCTGACGCGTATTTTCTTGCTCTTTGCGTCTTTTTGGTCTGTTGTTTGTAACATGCGCGGTTCCTGAAACGTCTAGAGAAAGAAACTCTTCAGACATGTCATAATTAAAAAGAACTTTGGACGGTTCTGACTTAAGATATTTCATTCGTTTGATTTTCAACCACTTAACTGAATCACCATTGCAATCTTTTGCTTTTTGATTAATCGTTTCTTCAGCTAATTTCTTCAGGTCATAAAACTCGTCGTATTTGAATTCTTTGACTTGATAAGGCAATTTGGTGTGCTTCACGCCTTCAAAAGTCACTGTTTTAGTGCCTCTAGCTCGTTTAAAAATAGAGACATAGTCCGGCATGCAGTAAATTTCACAATTTTTTTTGGCAGTCTCGATACTACTATGCATGCTATCTACTTCCATATAACTATGCCCTGACTCTAAAAATTTGTGCTCAATTTGTGTCAAGTGCTCTATATTTTGAATGGCAAAAAGCAGTAAGGCTGTAACAAATTGATTTCTATTCTGCCCACCACATGTATCAGAATAAAGGCACACTTCAGATACGTCATGAGGTATACATTTTGAGAGGTAATGATATAAAATACTCCCAATTTCAGAACTTCCTCGTTTCCCGTTTACTTCTGTCCATGCAAAACAGTAAGCGTTATTCGGTAGAGCAGCCTCATACATACACAGGTTATAGACGCACAACTTTCTGCTATAATATAGCTGGCCCACAAGACCACTAGGGATCTGTAATACCGCTTGAAGATCAAAAGTAAGACAGTAAAAATGTTTTTCTTTCGAAGCTCTTACTTTATCCTTATTTTTTTCAGTGTTGCAAGCTTCCTTTCTGGCTATATGGTCATCATAATTTTTCTTCATTTGAAGTTTCCCCTCAGGTGTAGCTTTATTGTACTTCGAGCACAACAAACACTGATCTTTTTTTGGCACAAAAAAGCTGTAATTATAATTATTGCAAAAAATTCTCCTGTACGTTATTTCTGTAACTGGAATGAAGTTTTCTTCCGCGCATTTAGACTTGTAAAGCTGGTACATTTTCGTAATAGTCAAAGTGGCATCTAAATACAAACGTTTCGATGTTTTACGTATATAATGTGGCTCCATTGTAGGGAAAGATTCAATATGCATCTTGACGAAGTTCACAGCAGCTTCATTGGTTTTGTTTGGTGGTTCTTTTTTTCCTCTTTGGTCTTCGATGTCGTACAAACCACACTGGTTTCTTTTTTCAATGGCATTATTAATAACAGTGGGAGAAATTGCCAAAGTGGAACAAAAATATTTTTGACATACTTGTTGTTTGGAACCATCATGAAAGAAGTAACATTTTGTAGTGAATTTGCGCTGTTTTTTGATGCCTTTCACAGCTAGAACTCTTTTTGGAGGTTCTACTAGCACATTGGCCAAAATGAAATTCATCTTTTCAATAAAACTCAAACTCCAATAGTATCGACATAACAATTCTCTTGCTTCTTCTGGTAAGTTACATTTATAAAAGCATTTACTGCAGTCAATGTCCTTCGGAACTTTTGCCTTTCTTTCTTTATTTTTAGTAATATAAGGTAGACCATCAGATCGCCTTTTTTTCGCCACATTTCTTTTCCAGTTATCTGGATTAGGCTTCATCCACCGTTTTCTACTTTTGGAATCGCTGAAGATTCTCTTTAATAATATGTCCAAAATCGAAATGACAATTATCCGTGAATGTGGATCTAAATCTTTCTGGTTAGGGTTGATCACAGCGTCATCTTTAATACCGTCGCAGACTATCTTTATCAAATTGTCCAAAATAGGAATAACAATGGCTCGTGTATTTGAATTTAAATTCTGTTCTATGTCATCAACTGCAACCATTTCATCGTCATCCTTATCATTCCAATCTCTTAAAAAACGCAAAAAATTGTTATGCTCAATAGTACTGGCAGAAGCGACAGATGGTTGTCCCAATAAATCGTTTAGATCAATCAGGTCTGTCGGAGGATAATAATTAGGGTCCTTGTTAGAATCATCGCTGTCAAACATTTCATCCAACTCTCGTTCAACTCCGTCATTTTTATCGATTGGCGTGGTCGATGAACACGGTACTTCACCATCGTCGCAACCTGAAAAAAAAATTAATTAATGGATAGTTTGATTACAGTACCTGTATAGAAAAATTGTGACATTTATATTTTGCCGTAGGATTCTTTATTCGTCAGTTAACTAAATAATCTACAAATTGAGAAATCAGCTCAAAAACAATGTGCCAACTTATCTTGCTAGTCATTTTATCGTCACTTAAGTACAATGAATTAAGTAAGTTCCTACCGACCACATTTTAACAATTTTTATAGTTGCCGCCCGATTTCATCTGTGGTCTACGTTAAATATATTAATAGAATATCTTCATAATTGAAAGCCTAAGTACATAGGTACTTACAGAATAATACAGAATAACACATAGGTATTATTCTGTTAAATAAGCTATAAACTATCAATTAAATCCATTCAGTACTTTATCCGTGAAAGAGTAACAAACATCTACACAACCGTAGAAATTTTAGATTTTAGGTTGTAAAGTAAGATTATTATATTTGTACGAAACTGCATAGTCAAAACATTTACCTACTGGTCATCAAAATGACTTTAATAATTAATTCAGTTCAATATTTTGTCCTAATTAAAAAGTTATACTCAACCTCTTAAAACATAACCTCAAAAACAAACAACACAGAGATAAACTACTTACATTTAGACGTTGGAGGAATATTTATCATTGATACTAATCTTCTTCCTCTGGATTCCATATTTTCAGTCACTTATGTCCTGTACCGTCACTGTAACTCAATAAAACCTTTTTTTTCTGCAAGCGCGCGCGCACATGTTACTTGAATTACCGTAATAAGTACGAAATATGACTAGACTTCTTCAGGCAAAAAGTAATAAATGCAAATATAATTTTTTGCATGTTGAGTACCGCTACGCGCTACATGTATAGTTCTTTAGGGAAATAATAATATGTGCATATATCATATTTTACCAGTAAATAATGATACAATTTAACTAGCCACTGTCAGGAAAATAATAGTATACATATTTATGTGATTTCTTCAGTAATTTTTCACGAGACTAAGCTAATAAACACATTTATTTTGTTTTTGCCGATTATAATGTACATAATAATAATACTTGCACCTACGAGAAAATAAACTTAAAGAAATTTATTTTCTGTTACTTGTAGACGCTTAGGCCAAATTCAATGATAAGATTATTTACTGTGATTGAACAGAAGCTGTTATTGATGTCGTTACATTTACCTTATTTTGACTTTGGGTATTTTGCGATAGAATTACTATATCACTTATTTTGTTTTACCAGTCGATAGAGCGTAAAAAACTGCATATAACTGCATTGTTAACTCGTTTTTGGCAAAAAGTGCATTTATCATGTTTTACCAGTAAGCCAACGATATGTTCATTGTTTAGTTTCATATTTAGCACTTGTTCATCGTTAAGACACTGAATGTTAAATTAACTTACAATAGCTTAATATAATAAAGACATAACACCACATCATTATCATTACAAACTTTCTTTCAAAGCATAACATACGGTGTTTACCATTACCATCATTTAAGATAACAAGTATAACAACTCTAAACTAACTGTTAGATACAATCGTTAACTTCTTCTCTAAAATAACGATGCCTCGTTATTTGGGAGTCTGAACAATTAAAAGAGTTACAAACAATACGAACGACCGAACAACATCGAAACTGCGTTAAAAAATAAAGGTGAGGTGGAATTTATCTGTAATGGCCGCCATGCTCCATACAGCCGGGTTGATATTACAAGAAAATACACTGACGCGTAGGGCTGATACTCGCCCGTAGCGACATTCATAGAATTATATTTCCTACTTAGAAATAAATAGTTTGCTACAAGAAAAAAAAAACTTTTATTTTTTTTAGGAATTTAATAATCCAAGGAGGTTTTTTAAGTTTTTATTTGGATGCCATTATGTATAGAGCGTAAACTAGATAGGTAATAAACATACTTACATAATAAGGTATTTTACAAATTTTTACCAACCACTTTCACAAAATTGAAACTAAAAAGTAAAATAGTTTAATTTAAAGATAAAAGGAAATTCTCTAGCTGATGCTACGAGTTGACGTTTTAGTTTGCATAGACTACTATGGTGCTATAATGACGTCTTATTCGGATCGGTTTGGTAGATAAAACTCACATTCTGTCAAACTCATGAGAGAATTTTGGACATAATGTTATACTTGTTACTAGAATTGCTGGAAATGATGTCGACTAACAGTCATTATATGACGTGAACAGAGTTTTAAGCCTCGTATTTATTGCAAATAATATTATCAAAAACGTTTTTGAAACATGATATTCGGTATTTTGATATTAAGTTGAACCAATTTAACAGAATTCTTCAGGTATAAAGCGCTATACTTAGTAAAATACCCCATCACAAACTAGATTACAAATGAAGATAAAGTTTTTGCATGTCTACATTGTAATTACCTGACTCATTTTTAATTATGTTGATATTTCTGAATGGCTTTATTTAAATATAATAAGTTTTTTGTTTATATTGATTGTTTTTTAGTATACTCCATACCTTTGGTTGTTATTATTATTATTATAGAAAATTTATTGTTAGTAACTTTTGAAACTTAAGTTAGCTTATAACATATTAGCTCTTACTAAGAAATCTTTCCCCGAACAATAATTTTAAACATATTACTAAAAAAAAATTCTCAATAGGGCTCTATTAATAAAAACAAATTCTAACTACCAATTCATCGCTGATGATTATTACCTAAAATTTCGCTCAGTAAAAGTGTTATAGTCTTACCAAAATATTTTTAAGATTACTGTCAACCAAAATGGCAGCCCTGTCGCCTCGCCGAGCGGCGCGTTCCCATATAGAGTTGTCAAGGGCGGGGTCTCGTGATGAATTGGTAACATTCTGAGCGGGTGGCAGGGGGGCCTCGGTTTTTTAGGGGGCCCGAGAAGCGGGGCGCGCGGGGGTGATTAATGACCCCCGCCAGAGGGAGCCATGTTCATTATACCGACGGAACGATGTGTTACTTGCCTAATAATACATTTTGCTTTCGAAGCTCTTATATTAGTTCATTATTTCAACAGTTTTATCTCTTCCGGAGATAAAAAATGACAGCTCACTGATTACGGGACTAAAATTGAGGCTTTTGTTCTGAACAATAACTTAGGCGGTGGCTATTGATATTTTTAAAATCGTTTTTAATTAATGTAAATAGCTCCATTTGGAATCAGTTGCCGGACTTTAATGGACTAAGGACGTTGTTTTTGAATTCAGTTTTGGACTTTTTGCTGCACATTTTAAAATTATAGCATTTAAAGGCAGCTTACTTGAATTGGGATGTTAGCACGTTCACCGTTAATATTTTTATTTTGATGAAATAAAAAACGTCACCTCTCATTAAAGAAAAAAGAAAAATTCTTAGAATTTAAATTGTTCCTTAACATTTTATCAATTCTCTAACATGACTTAGTTGCAATAAAAATAATAATTAAATAATTACTTCACTATGAACTGTCAGCGTACCGATTTGGAAAGACTAATTTAAATCAATGGATAATACTAAAATAAGATAATAAATAGTTAATATGACAAGCTCGATGGCGCATGCGGTAGTGACCCTGCCCCATTCGCCAAGAGTTGTGGGTTCGATCCCCACCTAGGACAAACATTCGTGTGATGAATACTTGTGTTTGTTCTGTGTCTGGGTGTTAATATCCAATATTTAAGTATATATTTGTAATACCACTGTTGATTCTGATATCCGTAACACAAGTGCTTAAGCTACTTACCTCGGAGTCAGATCAATGTATGTGATGTAGTCGGATATTTATATTTATTTATTTATTTATTTAATAGGGCGGACCAATTTTTTGATTTATTATTTCTTTATAAAATAAAATATATAAACATACACATAAAGAGTTATTTGCCGTCCCAGTCGCTGGAAATCTCATATTTTTACGCATTTATAATTTCGTAAATAAAAACTAAAAACGAATTGGCCGCCCAATAATGCTGTCTATTTGCAATCCGTGTTACATCTTTTCCAGTACTTCCAAATTCGAAAAAGATTCAACTGTATAAAAGAAGGTCTACATTTCATTTGTTTTTTTAAGCAAGCTGGCAGTTTTAAAACGTAATGTAGGCATTATTTGGAACGGTTCAATCTTTCGAATTTGGAAGCAGAAGCAGAGTGCTGAAAGCGCTTAACTATTAATGTCTCCCCCTGCTTTTCATAAAGGCGACACATTTGTGATTCGCTGAGTGCGAGCGCTGAGAATCAGAAATGAAGCGGCGAGCTAATATCCGCGCTTCTAATGCGCTGTAAATACGCAGCGCGCGTGGAGCAGCGAGATAGCGCAGAGAAGCAGGGTTGACAACGCGATGGCTTTAATATTTTTCAATATCTTATTATATTCTAAGTCTAGTGTCTTGTTTTTATTTGGAGTTTGCTTCTCGATTCCTGAATGTGAATACATAGTTGTTATTAAAAATTCAAATAACTGGATGTTCATTTATACCTATACACTGCTATTTGAAATTACCGTTAAATCCATAGTTACTTATTTTTTTATATACTTTAAGCTGCATGATCTTATGTAGGTTATATCGGCACAAAAATAAACAAATACAGGACAATAAATGGTATGGCAATGGTAGTAGTTCACCAAATGATAGTTGAAAAGTAGTAAAAGTGTCAGACTCATCATCTATACGATCTCAATCCCAATGCGCCAGTGCTACCCAAAAATGTGTTACAGAAATATAAAATTACATTGTAGTCTATTTGACAACCCTATCAAATCCGTGTTGGCTCAGTTATAAATATGTGTTATATTATTATAACAGTATTTCAGTAGGCGTGACAAAAATTCGAAATTACGAAAAAAATACTGATGTAATAATCTTATATACCTACTTACATATAATATAATTATTTATCTTGACAATAAGAAATCACACGAAATGAATAATGCTGTAAATATAAGATAGTTGGCAGTATATTTTATAATATGTTTTATTTAGAAAAAGTTTATTTAAGTTACGCTGCTTATACAATTTTGATTATTACGCTATTGACCTTACGTACTTTTACAGTAGGTAAGGTCAATAGTGATATGGGAGACAGACAGAGAAAGTCTAACTCAGTCTAACTATAATTAATAGAAAATAATTCGTAACATACAACAAAATGACGGGCCAAATTGAAAAAAGAAAAGTGGCGTTGGTCTTGTAAATGTCAACGTATTTTTAACATGTTCGATTTCCGATTTCTACAAAAATGGCACAACAATAAAAAAAAAGAATAAATAGTAAATAAGAAACTTATGTTGCGCGTAGGATTCGCACGTGGCCAGTTATTTATTCCACTCATATCGGCATGCACCGCTTACACGCCGCAACATACGACAACGCTTTTATTGAAACACCGCCATCCCCTTATGTAAAACAAAACACGCTACACAACGACATTAGGTAAACAAAGAACGCTCCGAACTTAAGTATTCCATTCGCACGCCGCTTTTAAAATAGAAACAATGGCCCCATTAAAAATCCGTTCCCGGGATATTTCCCGAGGATCCCGTAGCTCGAATAAATCGCCAGCTTTCCACCGAAGCTATTTTCAAAGGAGCGTTTTCTATTCCGAACCGTGCAGCCGTTTTTCTTAGCCCCCCATTATAAGACGTCCCCCCGGGCTGTGGGGTGCCCCCCAAAAGTAGAGGTTAAGTCGACGTATAGGCCGTTATGAAAGTTTATAAGTAGAATGGATGATTATAACGCTTTATGTACGTAAGCGGTATCAGGGAAAGAGTTTGTGAATTGCAAATTGGGCGCCTTGGAATCTGGTGGTTATGAATAATTCGGCGATTAGCGGGATGGTCTATGATTTTGTATGTTGTCGTTTAAGTCGTTGGCGCTGTAAACAACGATTGTGGACTGTTAGATGCGATATTTGGGCGGCGGATCTTACAAATTAAGATAAGACTTTGTGCAACGAATGCTTAAGGTTATGAGGTTATGAATAGGGATGTTTCTGTGCATGGTTATGTTTTTTTAAGTCGGAATCAGTCTGCGATTATAAAATAATAATTAAAAAACTTACTTACCTACTGTCAAGCACAAAATAGGCAAAGTCTTGGCTATTTATTAGTCTTTCTTTATATTCAATGTAGGTATATATTTTCAATCGTTCAAACACAAAACCAGTATTTGGACTAAATAAATGGACCGTCCTAGTATTATGATTATTCCTTTAAAACCTAGATAAGAAATAAAAACTCAGCATATATATTTTTTTAATTCTTACATAATTCCTTTCAACGGATTTCAAATTCTCTACTTTTAAGATTATCCGAAATAACCCGGATTACTCACTCCAAATTCAAAAGCTAAACAAGCCAAAAGAGCGAACGGAACGGCCGGATAAGCAGCGTCTATATGGCCGGAAGCAGGCAGCCACAACAGGCCAACTCTATTTACATGTAAATACTTTGAAAAAGTAATTTGCGCACGTCTCCCGCGCCGCCCGCCCTCGAGATTGCGAAAAGGCGCATTAAGCTCCCAGGTGATGCATGATAACTGTTATAGCCGAATATAATTTTCTCAACCCCGCCACGGCCCCTTAATCCCCGCAAAGAACCTTCGGAATTATTCCTACTGATATTTACGGTTTCGTGAATAAATAAAATTATGGATCACCGGCTAAGTCTGGCAATTGTTTATTATTATGCCTATATTAAGTTATCTTTTTAATGGGCTGCGTGAGTTATGCGGGTCCAGATTTATGGGCTGCAGGATAAGAGCGGCCAGAATAAGAATAAGAAAGCTACAACGCGCCCGGATTGGATTTTTAAATTTAGATGTGATACGGTCGTCGTTTGTTTGCTTTCGGGATAGCTCCGGTGGAAAATATTAGGTACGTACCTATCCGGCCCGATTCGATCTTCTTTTATTTTCAAACGTGGAATTTCTACAATTTCTAAATCACTCAACACTCGTTAACAACTTACGTTTGATACTGGCCAGTTCGAGACTGCAACGTCGAAACAAATTAGAAGCGAAGAAATAATGGAACGTTTTTTAAAAATCGAACGGTCACTCCAAATTGGCAGAACAATAAGCGTCCCGCTAACAATTCCAAACAATATTGTTGAAAACACAAAACGGCACTTTGTGCAATCTTTCCTTTAGTTCCGTACAATAAACAAAGAAAGGGTGACAAAGAAACGATCACCTCGAACCCTTTTATTGCTTTGAAAAGAATAGCAACCCTTCCATTGATGAAGGAAGGTCTTTTGTCTCACGAGAGTCCGTTATTTTTACGCAACTCGGGACATTTTCTCGGAAAAAGTTGAATGCAATGCAATCCACGTAATGTTTTTTATTGTGTAGTCAGGTAAGGCCGTTGTTAAAAAACGCACCGCAGCGGTTAAATAAAAATTCTATGGTCAGTTGTATTTTGAAGTCAAAAGATGTGTTATGCAAGTTTCGTAATAATACGTAGTACTTTTCTGACATCGAACTATCTTTATAAAATTATCTCATTCGAATCATTTTGTTCAATATCGGTTCTCTTATTTATTTTATTATGTGTCTAAATTGATGTAAGTACAATGCATATTACCTATTTCATTATCATACATTATGAAGGTAAAATAAATCCAATTGAGAAAGCGAGTAACTATTTATCTAAGTCTCTACTCTTACTTATCATGTATTTGGCGTATATTTTCCTTAAATAATACCTTAATTAAATAAAAAAAGACCCAACTACCTACTACATAAATAATACCAGACTCATTAAAAAAATAAATAATACCTCAAATTGCGTGTAACTAAACCAAGGTCACATCTACCCCAACGTTAACAAGTCACCTAAGTGCAATGGCCTTATGGACCCCACAACTTCTGTTAATAAAACGTTTATGGTCTATAAAAGATGTCTCCGTGTCGCGCACTCCATGCGAGTGGGCATTTGACACAGACTGGAGACTAAAAAGGTTTAATCCCAGAACAGTCGTAGGAAGTCTCATCAAAGCAGACTCAGAACCGTACTTGTCATAATACTCACCTCGGTGCAACCACAACTTAAGATGGAACAGTGAGACAACTTTATTTGTCTGTGAATTGTGCAGTTACAGTTTTTAGATTACTAATACGTTATACGATTGTAAGCACTTATTCTTAATTAATTGTACGTACTTACTTAAGTTTAAAATGCTAGCGCGTTTGACTACAATCACGTGATAACTTATTTTTCAAGTGACAGTCGTGTTGCCTTTTTTAATTACCCTTTTGTTTTCTTGTGACGTTATTTAATCTTTACATATGTGCCTAAAAAGCTATATACCAGAAAATTATACAAAACATGTAGGCGTTCAAATAAATAAACTTCTAGAGATAACAAATATGGGTTTATTCAGCTTGTCAATGACAATGTCTTTAATAAAAATTCTGGCTTAATTTAAAATGATAATTGTTCTACTTTTTGTAAATCTGACGTAAGGGTGCGTCTTCACGGCCATCCTTGTACGCTGTGGTGCAACGACCCCGCTGCAGACCCCGCAAGGTCGGCTAGTAAAACGTTTATGGTCTATAAAAGGCGTCTCTGTGTCAAGGACACCAGACAACTTTATTGACCATTTGACGAGACAATATTTACAACCGACACCCCTTTTTGACGAACAGATAGCGATCTTGAAGTTGCTTGAAGTTTGTAGTTTCTATTTAAATGGCGATAAGAGTCACGTTTCTGGAAGAAAATGTGTCTTAAAACAGATGGTTTCCTTTGTAGAGTTAAGGAACACGTGATTGTAGTTATGTCATTTGGAAGCATTTGACGCCATGAACTTTAAAACAATCTGAGTTTTATAATTTATCAAGTTTAAAAACACGGGATTGTACTGTACCTACACTATATCAATGGCCACTTAGGCTATTATATGTAGATTTGGAGGTTTCAGTCAAATATGATTTTCTTAAAAACCGATTACAACCTATTTTTATCTACATAAGTCGATTTAGTCCAATTGAACATGCTTTAAATAAAAAACAAATATTTACTCTGGAACATTTAGTAATGATGTCAGACGATCACTACAGTATTGGTTGTATGCAGCTTGCACTAATCGTCCTCACAGCATTTTAAACCTTATTACAAAGCCCTAGCGTCTAAGCACCTTCAGGTGGCTACGCAGAACTACGCACATAAAACGCCCCAAGACGGAACACCCCAAATTAAATATTCCATAAAATCGCAACAGTTCGCAAAGAAAAGCAATATCGGATACGCGACTGGCTAATGACGATTTGATGCCATCCGGATGGCGCACTCGTAAAAAATCACTAGAAATGATCCCATTTTGATTAAAAAATCACGACCGACCCACCCTTGAAGCGGCAAACGGAATGATTTAAAAGTTTTAATAACGAAATTCTAGTGAAATGACATTATACTTTCAAATTAGGAGTGAAAATTTAATTTAAAAGAGAGACAACTCGCTGTTTCGAGGGGCGAATGAGATTCGCCGTCGTAAAAATGTACAAGGTCTTCTTTCGCGGAGTTTCTTTTCAGCCTGCAAAATTTATGCCGCTTAAATCTCTCGGAGGGAAATTAGAAGGGCCCTGTATTTATTAAAGGATGGTTCGCACTCGTTAGAGGAATTTTAATCGCGAAACTTTTCGTTATGAATGCGTGCGCCGTGATCCAAGTTATCTTTTATTACAGCTTAGCCTCTAATTAGGGTTGTTAAGTGGCTCGGAATGAAATCTTGAATAGCTTATTATAGTTCTTCTTGTTTAAAATGATTTTTTGTAACTTACATAGATGTAATAACAAGCCTTAGAAAACAAGCCACTTCCATGTAGCTCTAATTAAGTATTACAATTGTCTGTCGCAAAAGCAAACAAAGTTCGATAGTTAAAAAAATTACAATAATAATAAGTACAATATAATTATGTAAATATATTGCAAATATTGTAACTATACGGCTATAAAATACAATAAGTTAATCCTTTATCTATTCAAATGGATTTAAGAGTTTTAGTAAGATAATCTTGGTTTTTAATTTCCGTCGCATCCAATAAACATTAACGTAAACCCATTCATAGTTCCAAAACAAAACCCATGCATAATTCATTACAACAGAAACGTGCCATGTTTCCCAAGCTCAAAAATTAACATTATCTTGCAACATCAATTCCAACTTCACGTTGAAACTTCTCAAAAACTTCTCGCCGAACACGAGCTTGCTTTTTAACTTTTAATTTCTAATTACATTAATTACAAGCAAACAAACTAAAATGTACAAACACAATGTGATATTGTCATTATAATTTGGCCGTAGATGCGCTCCGGCGGCGCATTTTCAAAGCATTTTCGTGTATCGCTAATTAAAATACGCTGTCGCCGAAATGCCGCGCAAACGCTATTATTTCGCTTCTTATGAAAATTAGATTTTATTTATACATACGTGCTTTTGAATGAGATTACCAGGTGGAACGAGGAGGAAGGTAATGTGGGTACATGCACTTGGGTTTTTGGTTTTGCAGAAAAGCGCGTTTGGATAAAATGTTGACTTACAGATGTTGGTCTGTTTGACTCGTGGTTCTATGGCTCCTATTAGGGTTATTATTTATATTTTGCGATATTTTTTTTTGGTTCAGCAGAAAGAGTACGTAAACTTCTTCTTTTTACATACATAATATCACGCCTTTTTCCCATGTGGGTTGGCAAAGATCATGTACTTCCACTTCTTCTTCTTCCTAGCATTATATTCCGTACTTCTTAGTTGGGGTATAAATTATGGTACCGGTACCGTTACCGTGGATCGAACGAATCTAGAATCTAGCTACATTGAAGTGACTCCCATCTGACCCTCATAACACTTAGGCAGGGAAACCTTATGGGTTGGATCCTGGATATGTTTTTCCCTTACCCCTCTGGGGGGTACCCCTATGATGTTCAATACGTAGGATGGATTTAAAAAAAATTCTATTAAGCTACTATCGATGCTCTTCGAAAGAGTGAATTATCTATGAGATTGTTATAAGTATGTCCTATATTGACCATAAAACATGATGAGTCATATCCTGACGTTTATTGACAGTTAAAACTATGTAACTTTAATATTACATCTTAAGTAGTGAACAATAACTACTACCCCTCGGCCATCAAAATCAGCTCCGTCCGTAATGTCCATAAAAGATAAACGACACTGAGTGTTAATGGCGAATCAGATTTCGCCCCGCTCAGCTGACGTCATAAAGTGTCTCCTGTGTGTTCCGCTAATCTTTACGGGCCGTTACGGCAAACAGTGGCTAATGGCTCAGCCTCTGAGATGCTCACTTTTTTAAAGCCCATTAAAAGGAGTGGAACATGTAGCTGTAGCGTAACTTTGAGCGGAGTTTGTAACTGGCTTTACGCTTTATCTAAAAGGGAAATATGCTTGGTTTCAACGTGTGTGGTACATTTGCATCTGTGCTCGATGGGGAACTAAAGGTCAGTGACCTACAATCTCTTATGATTAGTACATTTATATAACTGTTATTGGATGCTTAGATAATATGTATAAACTAATTGCTTACTGACACAATAAAAAAAAATATATATTATTTGAATTCCTAAACATAATGTAATATGGTCAATTTAAATAAAGCGATGAACATTTCCCTTTTTATAAAATAAAATATATATAAGTGACTTTTATATACCACAGAAGATAGCAAGCAAACAACCCACATTTACAACTCCAGAGTTGCACAAGATCGTGCCGAACTTTCTAATGATGATTTTTGAAATTTATAAAAAACTCTATTTTGAAGTTTTTATTTAGGCAGACCATCGAGACACTTAGAAGTTGCATCGTGATTACTATCAGTGTTAAATCAATCTTTCCCGGCCACAGTTTATTAAATACTACATTGTATAATGGTATGCAAAATACATTGTATCTACTTACATAACACCAATCTGCCCATTCAGAATAGTGTAACAAGCATCACTAAAACCGTCTCACGTCGGATGTGTTCTATTACGGACGACAAACAAATTGCAACGTCGTGGGTAGAGGCTATTTCATTAGTGGGTTGTTAATGGCACAAATGTAATTGCATGTGCATGTAGATCATTGCTGGGGAAACTTTATAATTGAGTCTTGTGTTTACCTTGAGCTTGTTTGTATAGAAGCTTTTATTGTGCTGGCGACTGGTGTAAGTAGTAACTAAAATTATCTGGTATTAGGTGCTAATGAGTTTTCTTGTAAATAGCAGGCGATTTCTGAATTTAAAATCTTTTGTTGAGAAAGTCTTCAACAATTTTTACGCCTTTAAAATAGTTAATCGATTATTCGTGTCCGTCTTTGCTTATTACAATCTAAAGAATAACCGAATAATATGTCGTCTTTGTGAATTTAATGAATCTGAAAAAAAATATGGTAATATTATTTTAAATTGTTGATCATTATTAAACTGTGTTTTTTAAATCTTGTCTGATTTGAGGGATTTTATGGAATAAGACTGAGAAGGTATATATGCCCAAAAGTCATTTCAATAATTCCATCTACTTATATTTAATTCCACGGCACTTATGATCAATAACAGCGGGATTTATGTACTACAGCCCGTTAAATAAATATGTTGAGAAATTTAAATTGGTCGAGAATATTTTCGGTTAAATTGCATATCACAATAAATAATATTAGTTTTCTTAATGTTGAGCCTTAAAACTCACACGTGTAGTTCTTCTCTACTAGTCAAACGGAAAAACTATGTAGGTAATTTATTCAATGCTATACTCATATCTGTCAAAATATTTTTTCTGGTAGTCAGTGTTTATGAAATTAACACAAGGCGTATTTTATAATTAATTTTAATCAAATTAGTGAATACCTGCAACGCAATTGAGTTATTTTTTTTTATTCAAAGCAGAGTTTGTGAGATATAGAGATAACTTTAACAGTTTTGCTCCGGGATAATTAATTTATTTGGCTTAATTAGCAGATAAAGTCAATCTCTAATTAAGATTCGCACTGATAACGGTTGATATAGACTTAGTAGATAAGGCTGACTAATTTATATGGGATTTCCGGAAGCAATTGAAGAGTGAAAAAAGTGTGTACTTACCAAGAGTGTATGTACCTAATCCTAATGTGGATGTTTATAATAAATAGTTTTTTTTTACAGATTTGAGAAATATATAATAAATAAATAAATGTGTTACGTTTAGTTTAAGTGACTCACTTATGATACTCAGTCAATCAACTCTTTCTTCGTATAATCAAATAACATCAATATTTAACTTTTCAGGGTTTGTTTTTATTTACCAACCAAAATAACTGTTGGGTATTAAAAAGTCACATGAAAGTGTCATTTAGGTAAGATAAGCATTTTCGTTTCGGCTGAAAACGACTTTTACAGTATTTATTGAAACGACATCGCGAATAAATTTAATTTACGTATCTGCCTTCGATATTATTTGTGGTGTCGAACAAATAAACGTGTAAATCTGCTGCATCTTTGAAGTGAACACAAACAATCGTTAGCGTCACATTTGACGTGATTTAATTACTCGTTTATATCGTTTATATTTCGGATTTGCATTTGAGTATAATTAACTGTCAAAAATAAATACGAGAGGAAGATTAATGGCGGCCAGTTCTGTAAGAGACCACCTGCTCTATGGTATATCGTTGTTTATGCACGTAACTATGTGGTAAATTATGGATTATAGAACCGGCGCTGGTAAAAGTTGATAGTGTTGTAGATAAATTTAGATCCGTTAGGTAGTCAGGTCCGATAAATTCGGATCGTAGAATCGGCTTCGTAACACATTGAACGTGAATTTAAGTCAAACACCTACTGAATATACTGATATGATAATTGGATACGTTTATCAAGTGTGATTGTAGAGGGGAATTTGTGTTTCTGTAGAATTTATAGGTATTTTGCCCGTTTTTATCTAGTTTACTGATGGTATTTTGAATTTCAAATGAATTCGAGTGATTTTAACGAAGTGACAAGTTTATTTAATTGTATTGTAACGGTTTTACTTCATAGGTATCATGATATGTTTAAGTATATTTATTTTTATATATAGAACCTATTGAAATCATTCATTCTACAGTTTTTCTTGGAATCACTATCGATTCCAAGCTGCAATGGAGCCCTCATATTACGGCTTTGGCTGGAAGACTCAGCTCAGCAGCATACGCAGTTAGGAAAATACGACTCTTGACTGATATTGAGACGGCGAGATTGGTTTATTTCAGTTACTTTCATAGCGTAATGTCGTACGGCCTTTTATTATGGGGGTCCGCTGCTGACATACAAACTATTTTTGTATTGCAGAAGAGGGCCATCCGGGCTATATATGGCCTGAAACCTCGAGATTCGCTAAGAGATATGTTCAAGGAAATTGACATATTAACCGTGCCATCACAATACATCTTTGACTGTATTATGTATGTACGTAAGAACTTTCATAACTTTATTCAAAAATCTGATTGTCACCATTTTAACACCCGAAATAAACACAAGCTTGCCGTTCCGTATCTAAGACTTCACAAGACTAGTAGTTCATTTAGGGGGTTAAGTATAAAATTATTTAACAAACTACCAGGCAATATAATTGAACTGCCTATGCATAGATTTAAATTACACATTAAAAATCATCTTATGAGAAAGGCTTATTATAATATAGAAGATTTTTTAAGTGACAAATATTTGTAATTGCTATTATACATATTTACTTTTTTAGATTTGTATAGCATAGTAGCTTAAGGATATGATAATTGTTATCGATACTTATTGTAAATTTGGCGATGAAAAGAGTAACTATCGAGTTTCTTGCCGGTTCTTCTCGGTAGAAGCTACTTTCCGAATCCGGTGGTAAATTTTTATTTTCATTTGTATGTACTGACGATTTATAAGTGCTTATTTGAGCTTACGTAAATAAAGATCATTTCATTTCATTTCATTTCATTTCATTACATTTTCCAATCCGTTGCTAGATTTTCAGGTTTACCTATACCTTCCTTGTATTCCCTCTTAAACTATGTATACTTTTTTGTTATGATCCCATCAAAAAATAATTTGATGGAAGTCTTTATACCTAACTTTTTATATAGATTAAAATAATGCGTTACGCGTTATCGCATGGAAATAGGCAGACAACTTACCATTTGTAAGTAATGTGACTTATATGGCCTTTCGCTTCTTATACTTTAAATAAGATGAATGCAAACAGCAGTAAGTTCTTTACCATAAAGCTAACAATCGAACCCAAATCAATTTTTGATTTGGGTTCGATGTTAAAATTGTACAAAAGTGGCCCAGCTCGATCTCAAACCCAATACAACATTAGTCGCCTTTTACGACATGCTAGGCAAGAAACACAGTTGAGGTACATAGTTGTTGTACTAATTTTGTTATATAATTGAGCCTATATGCATACTTAGGGCTAAAACTAAGTAACAAATTTTATCAACTTAGTTTAAATGGTTTAAGCGTGAGAGCTGAGTTACTTTCGCATTATTTTGCAAATAAAGTAAGAATAATTTTGAGCACAAATTAACATTAACTTTTATCTGAGCATGCGGTTCCGAGCACACAGGCTATTCGGCGGGTCGCGTCATCGGTCTCCCTAAGTGAGTGGCGAGGATGATAAGGCAAGCCGGGGTTAGGCCGGCGACAGACCCGCGATAAGTCGCGATTTAATACGTTGAAAGGTGCCCTAATGGGGTCGTTCCCATTCGTTACGGCGGGACCTGGCCGCCCAGATGACCCGGGATGAATGGAACGAGCCACGGTGGGTAATGAAGTATTCTGAGTGTAATGTTTATTAATTTTTTGTTTAGAACGTTGTGGAATCTGAGCGGTGTATGATAAGGTTGTAGATAAAATAATATAATTTGTTTGAAATGAAGTAGAATTCTGTATATTTCTCAGAAAAAGAACGGCAGGGTCTAACGTTGTTTATTTTTTTATATTAACATTTTAATTGTCCAAATAACATAATAATATTTATGCAAAGGAAAATAGCAATAAAACATTGTATAAAACCCGATCTTTTAATTCTGATCAATACAACATTCGGATAGTCAGCTAAAAAATAAGAATATACGAATAAACTTACTGTACATTAAAAAGAATATCCAAGGCAAGTTATTTATATTATCATCCTGTAAATCAATAAAAACTGAAATAAGCCATTTTGAAATTTCAGCAACTACTTAAACGGAAATGATGATAAAGGTACATTTTACATACAATAAATTATTTTTAATCATACGCATGGGATAAATTATACAAAGTATTTTTTTTTTTATTTATAAGTCGCCAAGTAAGCAAGTTGACTACTATAAAGTTTTTAAATAAAAAATTCCTATAGGTAAATTGTATACCTTTGAATATACAACTATGAAATTAAAATAAATATTTGGTGTAAAGCAGTTCAAAGGCTTTTTACATGCTCTTTTAGTTTCCAGAATCACGTCACTAGATTGCGCTAGTAGTCTCAAAGAGATACTAAAATATTATTTTGTACGAGCCTATAATATAAATATAAATTATTTTTACACATGTGTTTTAAGTAGCATTAGATTTTTTTCCAAAAGAATATTTTCCTTTAAAGTTAACGATAGCCCTTAGAAATGCTCCCTTTCCTTTAGAAACAGAACAATACAAAGGGTGACATTCTATTGTTAAACTTTAACAAAGGGAGCTTTCAGGGTAAATAATAGAACACAAACGACTTTCTTTTCTAATATAGGTATTTCTTAATTTTCTTTACAAATTATATAATGGGAAAATCCCTACTGTATTAAGAACTATTAAAATTCTTCCTAATAGAGATTAAGTTTGAAAATTAACTTGCTTTAATGTAATGTAAAATCGATGAGTATAATTTATTTTAATAAAAAATATGGAATAATTGAATAAAAGCATCCAAAAATTTTCACGTTGAGCTTTTAAAGCACGGGTTAGTACCGGAAAGCTTTGCGCGAAAGCCTTCGCCACAAAGTTCCTCTTGTCGCTCGTAGATGGAAGCACAAGTATGAGAATTAAAAAAAATAAGCTTTTAGTAAAAATGTGCAGTTTTATATTACGTCACATACTTATATTGTGTAAAAATTTTTTTAATAAAATCTAGTAGTATTTAGCTTGACCTATTTGCTTTTATGATATGTATATTGTTAGTGCTAAAAATATATTGCATTGTTTTGTTCTAGAATAAATATTTATATCATTTTAAATACCCTTCTCTTTTTATACATATGTAGGTATTAATTTTTTTAACAAAACCGCATAATAAGAGAATTTAATATTTTAATACGAGAAAAAAAATATATATTTATATTTAACCATAGATACTGGTGGCCTAAATGTATCATTTACTTGCTTTAAGTGTACCAATAAAGAATGTTATTACCTAACTATCATCATTTTTTTACCAAAAATTTTTTGGTCATTGCCTTGTAAATTACCAATACAGCACCCCAATAGTCGCCCTTTAAAAAAACTCTCGTACCAGTCACAACAAACGATTCCACATAGCCTCGTTCCCACCCAGCGGAGTGTTCATCCCGCGCCCCCATACACATTTCGTATCACTGCTAAATTGCACCAACATAAATCGCTCTGTTTAATTTAATCAACACCCGCGTAATTTATATATGTATTCACACAAAACCACTTTACAGAGACCTCTTAAAAAACGCTTTCCCTCCCCGTAAGCAAAGAAGACTGCTCCCACTGTAAGGGACGTGGAAGATCAAACAACACTGGCTAGTAGATTGTCCATAAGTTTAAATTATGTGGGAGCGGACTTCGTAGTTATACACTTGCGTTAAACAACAATGTTAATTTAATAAAAACTTCAAGGGGTTTTAAAAATACTGCGTTCTTGTTATAAAAGGGGTCCTTAATTGGTAATTATAATTTGTTCTAATTGAATTAATGATGAGAATGTTTTATAAAATGTTAATGGGAAATGTACTACAACAAGTTGGGAGTGTCCTTACCGTTACGCAATATATCTTATTACTTCGTAAACCATGGAAAAAATGTGTAAGGCTTAAAAACTATATAGATAATTATATATATGATATAAATAATGAAAGAGAATAAAACGAATGAAATTAAATAACATAGTTTAAATAAAATACATACATACACAATCACGTGCGATAAATTTGTATGGACAATACGTTTAATCAAAATTAAATGAAGCAATTCAATCCAACATCAATTTAAATATAATGTGTAAAATTACCACTTACAATCGACTGGACATGACCATTCGATTTCACATTACCATAATATTTCTATAGCGATGGATGATCCCCATTGAAAGCGTAAATAAGATGGCGGCGCGTAGGGTGTCCCCCCAGCCGGAAACACGCACGCATCGGAAGCTACGCCAATAATTTACTGCACGTCCGAATTATTATTTATTTTACTTTCTTCCATTGTTATACCATGCATCTCTTAATGTCAGAATGTTTTTATTTGGTAACAAAACGCATAGCGAAGATAATATCTTGTTAGGGACGATTTTTTTAGATGTTGCGTGAAATAAGCAAATGACCGCTATGTCTAATATTTTTGTTAAAAAAAATTTGTGCGTGTATTAATACAATAATTTATTCACAATAAGTAATTGTATGAATGTTGTGTGTGAGAATTATATTGGTTTTGTATGAAATATTTATTAAATTGACCAACAGCAATCACCCGCATAATAACAAGGTATAAATAGGTAACTAAAAAATATTGATAATCAGAGGATATTTTTTCTCAATATTTTTTTATTATTTTAATGTTTGGGACATGTAAATAGGATTTTATGACATCTTCGTTCACACACACGCGGCATCACATCTGAAGTATTGTCAGTTGTTAACATGAGTAGGTACTCTGTGCTAGAATTAAGTTTAGTATATTAACTATAATTTTTTTTTGGTATGGTTTTTATATGGTGCATTGGGTATATTACTAAGTGATGCGCTTTAAGATAAACATATTCAGGTATTTATAATCGGTATTAGCAATTTTTTTAAGTGAGCCCAACAGAATTACGAAATAGCTGAAAATTTATATCGCATAAATAGGTTTTAAGGCAAATGTATAAGCTTTGATAATATACTTGATTACTGGATCGATTTAAAAATGATTTCACCAATCGAAAGCTACTTTATCAGCGAGTAACATAGGCTTTATTTTATCCCTGCATTCCCACGGGAACGGAAACTATGCGGGATGAAACCGCTGGGCGCTGTTAGTATTAAAATAAAAACAATTTATTTTCGTCTTCTAAAATAAAAACACCTAACTACCGCATATCTTTTACACACTCCACCGATTCACACCCCGCCAAACGAAACAGCCAAACACACAGCCGTCCGCATCTAAGCGTTTACAAAACGGTCCGCACTGGACGTCTCCAGCCCTCCCCGAGCTAGCGAGTAAATAAAGCAACTAAGCCAAGAACGTTTCGAATGTCAGATAATGAGCGTGGCCAGTGAGAAGGAACGTAATGCGGAGTCCCGATACTTCCGAGCCATTTCACACTTTGTTGATGCCCTACACCGTGTCACGGGCACGGGGGTAGCGTTTATGTTCTTGATAGGTATTTCTACTTGTGTAAATAGCGGGTTTATAGAGTAAACGGCATTTTTAAATCTGTGTTGCTTACATTGCTTGTTGCTCAAACAGCTCAGTTAGATGTGTTGACGTTAAAAACTGTCAGTATAGCAGGGATACGGGCCAAATGAGAAGTGTGGCTATAACTGAAATTACTAATTATTTGAGTTGGTTTTTTCATATAGATGCTCTATAAGAAATACGAGTATAGCGTCAGACGTCGATGTCAGATGCCCTAAGACTATGGGTGACCGCCTGCCCCTCTAGGCTCGAATGATACTGATTTATATATTTAAATCTATGTATCAAATTAAAACGTAATCCTCCTATGTACAACTACATACATACAAAAACGCTTATTTTCTAAAACCAAAAAGCGACGATATTTCAGGAATGCCATTTTTATAAACTTCAAAGCCACAACTTCTATGAAAAATAAATCCTAGTTCCTTTGTTATAAATATGAAGCCACCAGAAAGTGCACTATGGCAGTACAACCTTGAAGTTGTTGAAGAACTTTTATTTCTAAGGCGATAAAAACTAGTTTCGTGTATAAGTTTTGGAGCTATCTGTGCATAGTGTTGCCTGGTGTCTGGTTTTAGAGGGACGTCCCGATTTTCAGTAGAACCGATAGAACACTTCGATTGATTTTTGAATTTCTGATATTATTTTGTTCTCTCTCCTGTCAAATTTCAATTTCTCTAGTATTTCGGCGAGTTCTGTTGTTTTTCCTAATTTAAAATATTCTCCTTTTTTGAATAGTTAGTAAATATATGATTATATATGTACACTGAAAGCTCATGAATACTAAATATACCTTACTTACTACAATGCTCATACGTTTTAATTCTTTTTTACTAACCCACTTGGATTAGATTAGTCAGCGTTGTTTATAGCTTACATAGCTCTCGCTTCAAAAATCCCCAGTCATTTTGTCCCACCGTCCCGACATTTGACAAGCCAGTCTCAACACACTGCGCATAGAACAAAGCCCTCTGCGATGCGAATTCCACGTTATTTATCGGCTGCGATATCGGGCGCAGTAAAAATGTCAACGTTCGCCCGATGTTCGCCGCCTATCGCCTAGCTATCGCTTCGTTGTTCGCCACAGAGCAGCCGTGAACAGTAGCATCGTTACATAAGAGACTGAGTGTAGAAGTTACCTATATACCTACATATCATTACGCCCTTTATCCCCGAAGGAGTAGGCAGAGTCAAAGGGGCAACTAGCCCCCTTAACCACGTTCAGCCAAAAAATAAAATAAAACTGGGCTGGGTTAGATGAAATTCCCTTTTTTCAGGAAAACATTTACGCAATGATTAAAAAGCCTTGGGTTGCAGGATATCGTGGTAAAACGGGCATACTCATTCTTTAGACAAAGATTCAAAATGACAATTAACAGACCAAAACTCACCTGAAAACTACTGATTTGATTTTAATGTGTTCAATACACCAAACAAAGTTTTCGTTTTTACTGTGTAAAAAATATAGCATTCCACCATTTGATCATTTTATTAATAACTGCAAAACTTATTTCTAATATAATTAAAATAATAATTCCAATAATATTGGAAAATAACCCACAAAAATCCTTTTGTGCTATATCCATAGCACAGATTATATTTGGTACATTATAAATAAGTGCCTACATATACCTACCTATTCAGATATACAAACCTAGAAAAAAAATTCGATTTCGTATATCTGAATACCTACATTCTTCGACTTGATTTTTCTGGGCATCATTTTATAGCTTATAAGTAATAATATGTTATTATTACATTAACATAGCCAATCCTACCTCACGACTTGAGCCTACGGCGCCCAGTCATGAAATCTTCAACGCTGTCTTGATTTTAACCTAAAAGCCTTTAAAATCTGCAATGACGCAAGCCTTTTGTAAAGCGTGCAAAATAATCATACGTGAGATTATCTTTATTTTTTTACACTATGGCCCGGTGCAACTATGACGTTCATCTCCACAGGCGTTCATCTCGAATAACACACTTCACGGCTCATCCAGTCTTTTGTTTTGCCAGCCAACGCAAACCCGTGTAGGTACGTTAGTGCTAGACGAAGACAACACTGCTATTGCGACGGTGCACACGACCCGATGGTGCGATGTTAGTCTTTCGTGGGTTATATGCCTTATGTGTACTATCGAACATGAAATGTGGACTGGCCGAATATAGAATTATGGATAATGTCCACTTTTGTTTAAAAAAAAAATTAACGATTCGGACCATAGTTTTATTTTTCAATATAATTTAATTTAAATGTAGAGGTTTTTTTTTCTTTTGATTTTTATACAATGACACGGAAGATGCTGATCGCGTAGCCAGGAAATAAACTATTGACAGATAAAGAGTACCTACATATATATCCTTACTACTTTACCTTCCCTTACGCTTGCAGTCCTCGAGGGGACAAATTTTACCAGAAATAAAAGTGGGTTAAATGGAAAAAGTTAATAAACTTAGTTATAAGTAAGTATGATATTGTAATCTTATGTAATATGTTTGTGCTGAAAAAACGCAGCAGCAGCACTCAGGCAACCGAATTGAAAATGCGATATTCAACAACACGCGCGAGCGAAAACTGCATGCCGCTGCGCTCAAATAATTTAAATTGAAAACGGAATCTTATTTATCATCACCAATTTTCGTTATCGTCACGAAAACCAATCCCAAACGTACTTCACAAGGCACACGCTCGTACTACAAGTCCGTTATAAATCCCATCCACAATGTTCGTTCGTTCGTCCATTTGCCGCTGCGATTCATTCCGTCCTCAAATTGGATGCGATCCGCGCGATTTACTATCTCCTACCTCCACATTTTTAATTATTTGATCAGCCCCTGATAAATCAGCTGATGTAATTGGCCGCAGTATAGCCTTCAATTAGTTTATTTCATTTTGCGCACGCCCTAACAGTAATTAGTTCATGAATTTTAATTCAAACACGGTCTTGTAGGCGTTAATTGAATGGACCAAACGGGCCTGCCGCTTTCGTAGTTAGGTATAATAAGTATTTATTTACTAAGAAAGTGTATAATGAATCTGTATATTATTTAGCGCTAAGTATAATTTGTTAGACCGCAGAATATCTACTAAGTGCCTTATGCCGTACCAAAGTTGACGCTTATTTAAACAAGGTGCCATGGGCAGATGTACTTTTTACTAAATTTAAAACCAGAAAAGTTACACACGCATTTTGCTATTAGACTAATGAGAAATATTTTTTCATGGTGTGACAATCTTCCTCTGAATAGGTATTGAACCAGATTTGAAAACTAAAACAGTAGAACAAAAGCGACTTAATTCAATCCTCTCACTACACATATTATGATAATACATATAATAAGTTTTCTTATCATGACCGGCATATGAATATTTTGCGAAATAAGTCCTACATATTATATCCTACGTTTGGAGTAGGTACTCCTAAATTTATAAATCGCTTTGACATCCACTGCGCTCCACTCATAAGTATACCAGCGCGAGATTAATATCGGCGTCAAATAAAATAAGTATTCATTTGTTTCATAAATCGTTCTATACGTATCTTTTTTCATATCAGCCAGCGCCAGTGCATACATCGCGCGTCGCCGTCCCATAACTCATACAAACGGTAGCGAGTAATCCGCAACACAAATACATAACTCCGGCGGCCATATTTCACGTCACTGCTGCTAATTGACGTCACAGTTCGCGCTGATGCGTTCCGCAGCAAGTATTTACTGTTGCTGCATTCTATATTTTTCCTAAAGGCATTAATGCGTGATGCGCGAATTGAAATATGGAGATGGAACTGCGAAGGCGCGTTTGGTGAGGCGAGTCGCTGGAACGGACGTGGAGCGAGTGCGTATTGATTTTTAAAATGCGAGGACTATCGGATTTGTTGACAGATCGTAACGACAAATAATGATAGCTAGCTTCGAATTACATCTTAACAATGACATTCAGATTTATTTAAGTATACTTACACAATACTTCCCGTTGCCCGTTGGTCGAGTGGTCAGGCGCCCTGGCCACGAAACCAAAGATCGCGTGTTCGGTTACCTTTAGGGATAATTTCTGCTTGGATTATAAAGGGTTTGATCGTTTTTAACGTAAAAGGTTATTCATAATTATTGAATAAGAGAAAAGGCTGAAAAAATACGGTGTTTTGAACGCAGTTAGGAACATTGTCTCATTCATCTGCTTATTGAGTGCAATGCTAAATACGTGAAGGCAGCACCAGTCAATATCTCAAGTGTTATGGATTGCGCGCGCGCAGTTAAAGTACGGCTTTTTGATCACTCCCGCTCTCAGCCTTGAGGGCTTTGAACCCTCTTATTAATCACTCAGGCCTTTGTCCTGACAATTGTAACTGTGTATTAGATATGTTTACTTTAGGTACCGTCTCTAGTAAGATACTATTGCAGTTAATTTAACAAATATTTACATAGTATAAAACAAAGTCTGTTTGCTTAGATCTTTAATCTACTCAAGGGATGATGATACGGTCACCAATAGGTAGACTAATTCAAGAAGTAAGTTTATATGTATAGAGACATATATGTTATTGTATGTTCCGTGCAAAGCCGAGGTGGGTCGCTGGTTAAGTACCTACTTATAAATATAGGAGTTTAAAATTTTCCATATTTCATATTGCATCGGTTAAGAAAATGACAATATACTTTTCAGACAGTTTTTAAGACGATACCTGTATATTACTTCAATAAAATTAACATTATATTAATGACAAAAATAAATCAATGGTAATATGATCATATTGAATGTCTTCCGAAACCACTTGTTAGATGCACATAAGTACAGAGTTAACATAATAAGTAAACTCATACCGTCACATTTGGCTAACAGCTAACTTTACATATGGATACCTACTTAACTCAACTTGGGGTATACAAACGATCGGACAGGTATCCTAATTGAGCAAGCCCAAAATGAAAACAATTAAAATTCTCGGTCGTGCCGATATTTCACCAATAAACACCGTGAAACTCAGTCCAAGGGAAACACGGATTTCTTACATCGCATCAATAGCAGTGACGCAATAAATAACCCACAAACTGTAAAAACGTGAGGAATTTCTACAATTCGAAAGACAACCAGTTTACCCATTTCGGAAGGGCAACAGAAAAGGTAGCAAAACTCGAAACTCGAAACTTAAAAGTCGAAATTGCGACATCGATCACCGCGGCACAGTTAAATAACTCCTTGTGTCGTTGCGAATGATTTATAAATAAACTTCCAGGGCGGGCTTACACGTGTCTACCACGATCTTGCATAGACGTACTCGAATGAACGTAAGGTGAGGAAGCTTGTTACATATTAACTTATCTTCCAAACTCGAACGTCTTACATATTCAATGTAGCGCAAACGGTACTACGGATTTGAAATTAAATCTTTGCTTCTGAAGTGAAAAACAAATATAGGTAAAAATACATTTCATTAATAGCTTATGAGTAGTACCTAATCATCATAAAACAAAGGCTTGTTTAGAGGTCAAAAGTACTCTCAACCGATGAGCATGCATGAAAGTGCGGAAGAAACTGATGAAATGAGTCAGGATCGTAGCTAATGGAAAGATGTAATCTCTGCCTACTCTCATGAAAAAAGCATCTTTATTAAATGTATCATAATTTAATGCAATGATTAATTATTACTTATTTTAATATATTTCACAATAACACGTTTTCTGAGGAAAAATAATCGTTGTCGTATTTTCTATATGCTCTTCGATGATGGGATACAAACCCTTTCATCAATTTAAATGCTAAATAGATATATTACTATAAAACTTATTGATATTATACGTTTAAAGTCAAAAACGCCGTTAAAAAAAACAATTTTATTCGATTTTTAAACGCCATTCTTGAGCGTGCAAGCATTCACTCGCTTCCCACAACTTGTACACCGACCCTTAAATAACCGCTCGTGCGATTACAAATGATTTATAAATAAACAATTAATGTGCCTCCTTGGAAGTGCAATTAGCTTATGCTTTCTGCTCACGTCAGTCGCCGTAGTTATAAGGTGCGAGCGGTTAATGTCGATAATTGGGCATTTCACCCTCGTTTTTGCGGAATCGGAATTTTGAGCCTACAGTGAATATTAATTTGAGCTGTTGTAAGGTACATGCACACCGGTTGCCGACATCCTGTTTTTAATTTGTCTCCTTTAATAGTGACTTGCGGTACTGTTATACTAGTTTTAGCCCGCGACTCTTCTGCCTGCGTTGAATTGCGGTATATGACAGACACAATAATGCATCCCACATATTTTTTTATCCCGGTACCATTTATAGGCCACTATGTTACCGGGATAAAAAAAACATCCTATGAACTTACTTGTCTGGATTTTCCAAGGTAATAAGCTATACTTACTTAAACCAAATGTAATTTAATTTAATACTATTCATTCAGCTGTTTTAAATGAATTAGTAACAAAATCTGTACACTCATCCTCTCAACTTTATTTTCCAGTTTATAATATAACTAAGTACTTTCTATTCTACACTTGAAAACGTTGCTTTACAAAAAATACTTGAGTATGGATGCGCCATTTAATGTTTTACGAAACCCAGTCCCATTCTTTATGGCGGCCTTGCTATTTAGCGGTAAGTTATGGCTTTTTTAATGTGCGTAATTGATATTCAAGGCATGAAATCGGCAAAGGAAATGAAGCCAAACATTTTGATCGGTGTCATTTCGTTATCAGGCATGTTGTAAAAGTGTTGTAAAGTGTTGAAAGCCATAACATGGCTGATCGGAATCAAGTGTTTATGAATGTTATGGTGTTGGTTAACGTATATTTACAGCTGGGTTATTAATTTTAAGAACCAATTTTTTTTTGCTGAATTTTAATTTTGGTCCCATGTTGGACTAGGACTTAAAAGAAAAATAGCAACTGAGTTCCTTGTCTGATACAAAAGGCGATTAATATTGTTTTGAGAATTGGATTTGTAATTATTTAGATGACGACTTAGCTACTGGCCAGTGCCAGATTAGCCATATAGCAGGAGTAGCAAATGCTACGGGACCCTGCGCTTTACATTTGTAATCGGATACCGCATTGGACAAAGAGCCAAAATAAAGGCATATTTTTTATGCAAGAGCCTTTTGGTAAGCATTTGCTACGGGCCCCGCGCCGGCAAGATCCAGCACTGCTACTGAACACTACGTTTTCACAAAAAAAAATCCTACAAACCGATGTCGGTCACAATGGCCAAACTCAACGAGGATTAGCCAACTGCACAGGTGAAATTATAATGCACAAATTTGTGCGCAAACACAGGTGCAGTCTCTAATCCTTCACTCTCATAGTCCGGTGAGACGGCAATTTGACATGACCGGAGAAACGTCAGGCGCAGGACCAAAGGCTCAACGTTTCCTTCCGAGGTACGGGGGTGATTAAACCACCAACTTCCTGACTCCGGGCTGTTACTGAGTAATTTCAATATTGACAAATTATCATCTAACCCATCTCGGAATCCCCGAAGGTATAGGAGTCCAAGGAACAGAAAGCTCCTAAAACCACATTCAATCAAAAAACATAACTTAATTATTAATTAAAACGTTAATTTTTAGCGTCTAATCAACTATTACAAACTTTACAAATATGGGTACCAGACTTTTTAAGCCTCAAACGTGGATACACCAACAAAACTTTCGAAAGTGTCAACCGGTTACACTCAATGGAAATTGATAAATCATCTACTCTATATCTATGTTAATATTTAAAAAAAATCTGATTTCATATATAATGTAATCAGTAATCGTAATCAGTCAGACATAATCAATTTTTTTCTCATATGAGAGGCCTTTAAATCAAGGAGAAAAAATATTGATTGAGATGATACATAGCAAATTTTAATCTAATTGATATAAACGCCAATGATAATAAAATACCTATTAAAATTCACAAACGAGGCAATAAGTAAAAAGGCTAACGCTGCCTTATGAAAACTTAGATGCCGTTAGCCCACTGAGTAAAACGATCGTAAACAAAACTCGAACGCACATATATTATAAACTAGCCCCTAAATTACGACCCAAAGCAAGACAAGTTTCTGAAATTCAAGACCAGAAGTTTCTTAACTTGCGTGTTGCGGTAAAACTTCGGGACGTCCGCAATAAGTTAACCGGTAACTTTGCGAAGTGCCCGAAACTGGATCCTTCTCCAACCGCCCTTTTTTTAGACACAGCGTTCAGTTTTAGACCAATTTTGTGTAAAACTTCGTGTTGTAATAGACACAGTGTTATTAGTTGGAAAGCGGTGTCTGGTCGCAGTGGGCAGCATAAACAACAGGGTGTTCCAACTTATTTGCATTTACACGGGCCGAGTAATTGCGCTGCGCTTCAGGGAGAACTTTAATTAAACTTAAGTGTCTTAAACTGTACTAGGTACCTATACAGCACTTGAGTACTTAATAAGAAAAGTTTTGAATGTGACCAGCTGTAAGGAGTCTAGAAGCCACGTCTAATAGATAGAGCGTACTTTAGTGCTTAAGATTTTAATTATGAAGTTGCTAATTAGAAACTTTATTTTACAACTAACTTTGCACAGTTGCTACAGCGTCTGCTGTTAGAGATGATTATTATTTATTTATGTTTTTATGCACTTCATGATATTCAATATAGACACTAAACGTATAATCTAAATATATTTGCTAACTAACATTTATTTTGCTTTATCTATTTTCTACGATCGTGCAACTCAATTTATTTTATTCTTCTAGGGACTATACATTCACCTGTATGTCCGGCATATTTACGCGAACGTAATTTGAAAATGAAGACAAGACAAACAAAAAAGAGGTATAATAAAATTATACGTTTTACGAATGAAGTGTATTTTTTTTTACAATTATAAAAACCGTGATTAGTTAATGAAAAAGTTGAGCAACAATAAGAATAAGCCTTTAAACAAGTATATTTAAACCGAAACCTCAAAGATGTAAAGTTCTTCACGTTATTAACCCCTTAAAATATATTTCTACTAACGTTTCAATAATAGTCATCGTATTGAGAATTTTTTTTTCGTATATTTAATATATTGCACTAATCAGGTTCTGTACAAAATTTTGCCACCGGACTGGCCGTATAGGTACTTGTTTTACACTAAGAATAAAAAAAACACAACAAACAAAGAATAAAAGAAAAAACAACCACTGAAAACTCCCTAATCCCGCTTCGCCTATCTAGGGGCGTTAGTCCACCGCTGACGTATGGCCGGCATATTTACGCGGTACGCGGACACAAATTGAAAATTACGACTTGACGCTTTACGCGTAACGACCGCGTAAATTATACTTTGTTTGCATTGCGCTCTGGTTACATAGAAAGCTGTGAGATCTATTTATTTGGATTATGGGCCGTAATATTAGATCATGTCGGAAGATCTGGATTATTTAAATGTTTTCATTGTTACATGTACACTAAGTGGTGAACGCTGGGATTTAAGTGTCATAAGTCATCGTAGGGACATGTTGTCACTTTAATAAATACATATATCCTGTTATTTATTACTATTACAAAAATATTATTCTATTATATTTTTGTTTTAGTAATATTTTTTTGTAAAAGTATTAAAGTTAATCATAATGCTCTTTTTATTATTTCCATAAAAAAATCATGTACTTAGGTATAAGGTAATATTGTATAAAATAATTTAATGTATTGTACTAACAGTCTTTACGTATTCCAGTATTAAATATTTAAAATTACAATTGTACACCTTAACAGGTGATTAAATATATAGGCTTTCTTCGCCCGCTGCTACATAAAAACTGGTCTGTTATGTATAAAAAATATGTATAAAAATGTAAGTGTCGTAGCCATACAGTAAAATACCCATGAATACATATGTAATACATTACCCGTACAAATAAACAAAACGTCACGCAACATCATTTACAACACCACTTTAAGTACATTATAAAACAAACACTCCGTAATCATAAGCAAAGGTGCAAATTAGAGAATTCTACCAAGAACCCAATAAATAACGTCCTATAATGAATTATACACGACAGCGCCCATTAATATTTATCATTTACAGTATTAGGTATAAATAAATATACCTCCTGGACGCTTACACGGATAAGGCATGATAATTTGCACTTAAAAATGACCAATAAGCCGCCGTTTAAATCAATAGCGACTTTGCAACCGGTGCGTAAAGTCGATAATGGGTTGTACCGGCTTTATTTAAAAAATTAGGTTGAAGAACTAGGAATTTTCTCACGTTTCCGTAAATATAGTTACGGTTCAAGGTTAGATCCCTGAGATAAGCCTATGGCTACTCAGAGCGCATGAAACGGTTGTTCTGAACGTAATTTGACCACATAAGTCACGTGTTTCGGACGTGACATCCATTTTAATGAGACGCAAAAAATTGTAATGTATTTTTGGAATGGACTGCACACGTCGAGAGAGGGAAGTTGGAAATGAAATAGTAACTTGTTTTATCTTGCGTGATGGAGCAAAGGTTTTTTAGACCCACAGAAACGAGTTTTGAAGATGTAATAATGACAACGGCGGGTTGTGTCCTTTTTAATATACACATATACTAACATAGCTACATATAAGTATTTCTACGAGGGTTGATGATTACATACCTAATATATATATACTTACGTACATAATACCTAATATCGAAGATAACAGCAAACCTTATTTGTAGTCTGCTCAATGAAGTCTGCTTGCATTTAAACATCTGCATAGTATATACAAAGGTTTAATCCATGTCCATCATACGTGAGGCTCATTTTGTGCATCAAATACAATACTTGCAACTGATGTATTACTTTTATACTATCTTGCCATCGTAATAAAACATACTATATAATAAAATATAAGTAAATATGGGAACAATTAGTAATCTGAGGATGATATCTGCATCTAGTTATATGGAAAAAATTGTTCCTGGGCTCATAAACTAATCTTATTATGAACTCACCATCCCTTTATCCTTATTTGTCATCAATTACTACAATAATGTTCGGCCCAGAAGCCCAAACTGTATCTTCTCTTGGTAAAATACATAACTTCAAAAAACAAAAGTAATAGCCTTTTTTAGTCCGTCATAAAATTATAAAGTCCAAATTAGATGAGGACCGTTTCATTTTGTGTCAGACTTAGGTTAGTCATAGTCTAGTCAGCTGAATGTCTGTCTGAATTACTTTCGGTTCGCATGTGGCAAGGAAGGAATATACGCCAAACACGTGCCCGCACTGAGCTCATATAAATTCCACAAGTTTCATTTGCTCTCTGTATGGATGGTTTAGGGCATAAGCGACACCATTTTTGGTTTAATAAGTTGCATGAAAAGCATGAGCAAAAGTAAGCATGAAATTTATAAAGTAGTATGGAGAAAAAGTTATAAATGTAAAACTTGTCCAAGTATCTACATAATAGGCGGTTAGTTTGATTTACATCTTTAATCATCTGATTGTAGTAACACTTAGACAAATCAGAGGAATTTTGACGACCTCAAATTTTAATTAACATGGACATTTACATGTCTATGATTATTAAATTGCATGATTATAAAATTTTCAGGTTACTAAACGATGTTTCACTCCGCAACGAGCAGGGTTTAAATTAATACTTTTCGTATAGATACATGCACGTGTACCTACCTTTCAAGCTGCCGTTTTACCATAAAGGTGTAGGTACAGACAATATAAAAATACACGGCTCTTTGTTCTTAGTCCTAAATAAGTAATCAGCTACGAATAAAAACAGCCATCATTTCTCGCTACCGCCTATGACTTAAAAGCACCGCTGACAAGGGCATGTTGTACGCGCTCGCCTCATGAACATTTAAGGTGCGGATCAAAGCGCGCCACTGACGTTAATTGCTGGGAGTCCTCCCGCGCTGACGGAAACACGGCCTGGTGACATCGCAGCGTTCAAAGAGTTCGGATATGCTCCCAAAGACGTTGTTTTGCTTTTTGGGTAAGATGCTCTTCCATACTCGATACTGACTTTCATGGTCTTGGAGTAAACACCTTCAATACGTCTAATACGTCTTTCAGGAGAGCAATTTTGAATACAGGTCTTATTTTGTAGTATTATAATAAATAACATACAAAAAAAAATTTTTTCAAACTCTTTACGTGCGAGCAGGCCTTGTGTCGATGAGCGGTCAACAGCAAAAAACGGGGTCATATCATAGATGTATCAGACGAAGCTTTCTGTCAGCTTTTTTCATCCCCTGGATTTAGACTATGAAATATGGATGAACAAACACCCCATTTAAGAACCTTTTATAGGCATTTGTTACGAGATCGCTGCTTCGATCCTTCGTTGCGCTGAATATTAATTTATATTATGGTAATCAAAATCAATTTGGAAGATAATTTTAAGAATACTAGTTTTCTAACACAGGTTTTCTTATCTGGATGTATTAGCAATTTTTGGAAAAATCGGAGAGTAAATAAGATTTAACCATATTGCTATGTCAAGAAGTCGTCATAATCCAGAAAGGTAGGCAACACCCTCTTTAAACCCTTGGAGTTGCAAATTTCTGGCAGACTGCTTGTCATCAGGCAGGCGGGTGGGTGTCACGTTCAGTTTAATGTTAAAAAAAGTATTAATCAAATCTATTGCTAATGTTGATTGCCAAAGCTTGTAGGTACTCAATTTTTGAATAGATCACGGAACTAAGATTCCAAAATTCTGAATATCATAAACCATATTACGGGTTAGATGTATAAGCGTGCACATTCTAAGTATAAAGATTACAGATGTAAGATAGACCTCAGAATCTATAATTGAGTATCGAACATCCGTCTCATCAATTTCAAATTTTAATAGCAGATACGCATTCGGCATAAAAAGATTTAGATTCGATTCGTGATCCTACCAACCGAGGCATTAGCTATATCTGTGAATCGAAAAAAACAAAATCTAATGATAAGAATATCACATAATTGCACATAATTTAGCCTCCAGACCTGGGTTAAGCTAACGGTTGTGTGTGAAAATATCTATTTCTTTTTATGGTTGCGTATCTATAATTTCATGCTAATCGAAAATGAATGTATACGTTTGCTATTTTAGGATATGTACCTATGTAGGTACCTACTTATTTAGGCGCTTCGAAAATGTACGATCAAATGATCGTATTTTTTATCAGCATTTATTCTCGACCTGTACAAAAAAATATTACTAACATCTTCAATTACTATTTGGAAATAGACTGCTTAACCGTCTTTAATTTCTATAAACAAAACTCTAAGAAAAATAACTTCTGAAATGGACCTTCTACATGTAACTTTCACCATGAGGCTCATCATTCGAGATCTTTAATGATAAATTATAAATTAAACTATACTATTTAGCACATTTTATAGTTGTAAACAAGACAAAGAAATGTAGCTTTTACAATGAGCAGAAAAAAATGCTTAATATTTTTAACATTTATCAAAACAGAATAGCATAAGAACAAATATCTTAGTACTAATGTACACATAATAAACATACATACACTGAACAAAAGTTAAAGCAATTACAAATGACCGGATTTAAAAATACCGGTTTTCTAGACCTAGATTACCAACATCAGAACTGTGAATAGCTTAAACAAATTGTTCAAGTACCTAAACTTTACGCAGTTTCACCTTTTATCCAGGGTCACAATTAAAGGTCCCCGCCTTTACACTGTTACACAATACTCCATAAACTGCAGATATAGGAAGTCTAGGAACCCGGCCTATCACGGAGCGTGGGCAAAGAGTAGTTCTTCATAACTTCTACTAACAAACCCTTTGTGCTAGCTGACTAACGAGCCTCACAACTTTAAGCCACGTCCGTTCTCGCCATATTTATAACTCCGAACGAGTTATGCTCACTGGTAATGCGAGTTATGTACATTATACATTATGCCATAGTAAATCCGACGCACTCGAGTTTACTATTTAAATGTATTCATCCGAGATCCCGGCGTCATGTGGTGAGACTTTGCGTGCCATGAATAATTCTCGTATAAGCCATTCATGGCACTTCTATACAAGGGTAGGATGTAGGTAATACATAATAATAGTCTTTACTTGATTGTGTATATCGTAGAGGTGTTAAATAGATTAATGGCTATAGATAGGCGGGTGTGCGGTTATGGTCTTGTTAAACCTTATAGTTTTAGCATGGCCATGTTCAATTATTCCTTATTCCCATGATTTTAAAGTCTATATTAACCATCTTGTAGTTTTACTGTTTATAATAAGAGTCATCTAGATATCATCGAAGTAATTACAATGTTTAAATAGCGGATCCAAAATGTAATGCCGTTTCATCTTGAAATATTTGTCGTTGGGAAAAATATTTTATCATAGATATATTTTTAAATTATTATTTTCTTTAAGGGTTAAACCTCTCTTTAGCTTTGACGTTTTTGATACTCCGGGAAGAGTTTAGGTTTGAATTTAAATATGATTAGTTTGTTTTCATAGGTATATGTAATCATCACAAATAAATAGATATTGTTTTCGCCAATACCCATTCTAAATCCTTATATAAAATTTACATAAACTAACTTACTAAAATTCACGCCACTTTCCTTCTTAATATCTTATAAAAAAAACGACAGTAAACGGACAATCTGTCAACAAAGAATTCGTAGGTATATACTTTTATTGGTTCCGTTTTATTTCAACTATACAGTACTTAACATTATTAGCACGTATTCTATAAATATAATGCGATATTAAAGACATGTAATTAAGTCATGGATACACTTTTAGATAACCATCGAACATGCGACGGAAGTGACAAATAAAATGCAATTAAGTATCGCAATATTATTGCCGACACTAACATGTCACTCCATTATTCAGTTATCTACGCTAAGTTAACGTTTAAACGGGAGACGTGCTCAAAACTGTAATGTCCCAATTATTGATATTTTCCATAAACTCTCTCATAAACGAACCGGCTCAAAACATCTGTCCTATACGTTTATAGTAATAGACTATATGCACGACTTTCTTTTTATACACTAGCTTCTGTCCGTGACTTCATCCATATACACCACAGTGCCAAATAATGTATAAGAAAAAATATTAGACATAAATATCATCACGCTTGCAATCCCCGAAGGGGTAGGCGGAGTCCAAGAGGAAATAAATTCCCTATACCACATTCAGCCAGAAGTAGAAAATACAAATTTGTAGAGAAAATTAAATTCAACCACACATTCTTTGTAAGGGTGTTTTCCATCACCCTATAAGGAAAATAATATAAATGAATGTGTCGGCTTATTGCATAAATTTTGCAAGTTTTAAATAAGAATGCAAATTTATTAAAAGGCAAAATTTAATTTTCACAAAATTAATTGTGCTTAAATTATAGTTGCTAGTTCTTTTTAATTGCATTGATAATTGATCCTTATCAACTGAATCGTGAATGGTTTAATAATTAATCTTTCCTTAAATACAAATATTATCATTTACCATATAAAGCATCCATACATTAATGGAAGAGGACACTGGATTCAACGGGACAGTAGAATCAAACAAAAATTGTAAGAAGTATTTATTTTTATTTATTATCCTTATATTGTGGTAATATTTTCTTTTCTGTGTGTACATATTGACTATTCATATTCATATTCTATATAAGTGTCTTTTTTAACCCTTATAAATAAAGAAATTTTGAATTTTAATTAACATCATTCGAAGGGAGGGATGGGACTATAAACATCGGGGATCATTATATGCAAACATTTTTAAATTCACAACTTATAAAGTTTTATCAAAACAAAACACATTTTTACGCTTTTTCACTTTTCACGTTTGAGTAGATACTGCATATAAATATATTCCGTCACTGACATCATACCAACTCGATAGTATTACAAAATTGCATTCTCACTATATATACTTAAATTATTATGCCAAATTGCAGTTAATTCGAACATCTGAAAGAATGTATACCTAGCAAACTTTAAGATTTTCCTATAAATATTGCAAGTTAAATAAAAGCTTGTAAAAAAATCACTTAGTTCTGAACAACAAACTAGATTACAATTTCTATGTGACGTCACACCAACTGGGTTACAAACGTGACCACGTGCGATAAGAACGTAAATCTAAAAAAACATGAAACTGGTACAAGCTAATCTATGAGTAACCGCTGATAAATGGATAGGCGGTTCATGTTTTATTGAGTGCAAATTAATTGCAGCAATAGAAGCTTGAAACAGATGGGTGGGCAAAGCAGGCCGATCATTATCTTTGCCCCACGGCCTATTACCTGCCAGTTAAGTACTCTGCTTAGCCTATGATCTAGTGCTATAGAACCGGTTCAAGTTCGAATAGGGCGGAAAAGGACGATAAAATGCAACGATTATTTGGAAAATGTGATAACAATAATAAAATCCTATAATTACTTATAAAGTGACTCATAGAATACATGATTACCTTATAAGGCAGTGATTCCCTATCAGTGACCTAAAAGAGCTAAACCAAAACTGCCAGAAGATTATATTAAAAACTAGCCGACCCGGCGCACTTCGTAACGCCCCGTTTTCGGTTTTTAATACCCTTTTTTTTCGCGCAACTTTTTTATTTTTTTCTTTCATAAGCACCTTCACCTGACAGTAACAAACACAACTAAAAAGAATTAGCGAAATCGGTTCAGCTGTTTTCGAGATTTGCGCTTAGCAACACATTCAGCGATTCATTTTTATATTATAGAAGATCAATTACTAAATTTGGAATGAGTGTTTATTTTTATTAACTCCGTGATCCTTGCTAACAATAGTGAAATCAAAAGGATTCCTAGCCCAATGATTAAGAACTATTGATGTAGATAAATTAATGGAAATCATCCCAACCACATACATGCTTTTCTTTTTTTTCCAAAGCCTGGTGTCTGCTCGTGACTTTATCCACGTAGAAATATAGGTAACCAGTAGGCTGTTTTTAAGTAGTCTTAGGGTCAGTCATATTCAGGGAATGAATGTAATACAAAAATCAACAACTTCATGTTTAAAAAATAATCTTCCAACGATATGATGTCAACATTAAAAAAATACTACTTAGCTGTTAACATACATTTTAAATACGTCTTTTACATTTTAACCTCAATACTTTCGATATCATATCTCAATACAATATATCATACAGGATCATCACATAACATCTAAGTCCCATAAAACTCCCTTTGCGTATACACTTTATGGAAACGCACGAAGTGTTCGGACAATCATTAATTAGCTTATGAATATTAATACTTACGTAATATCATATATTACGGCGCAGCTGCTTTCTCCAACACGTGTCCTATTATAAAATAAGAGTAATTACATTTTTATGGATACCTTTCAAAATATAATTAAGTATATCTAGGGCCTCATCTTATTATTTCTAATTAGGTTTCTTAGAAGAAATAACACTTGTTATTATAGCTCTTGGGTGACCAATGATTCTGATAAATAATAAATAATAATAATAAATTATCCAGACTGGCACACCAATTCCCTAGTTCCAAACTAAGCTTAAAGCTTGTCCTATGGATACTAGGTGAAAGAATAGACATACTTAAATACGTTTATAAACATCCATGACTCGAGTACAAATGTCTATGTTTATCTGACGAAGCATTTGCCCCTAGCGGGATTCGAACCCGCGACCCTTGGTTATGTGACTAGGGTCTCTAACCACTCGACCGTCGGGCCAGTCTGATAAAATAATATAGGTACTTACGACTAAAAAATACACATTCTTACTTAGTGCATTAACCCATCTTAGCAGAAGTGAATGTGTGAAACTAGATTAAGCAAATCTACTTACATTGACGTGACTGCAATCTGTATTTCATAAATTCGTCACTCAAACAAATTTTGATATAAAAGTGATTTTATAAAGGTGATATCATGATTTTATTCAGGTTACTCTATAAGTAACGTGTGAGTAAAATTGGTAGCTCAATAGTAAGGACACACGCCTCATAACCGAGGGGAGCGGGTTCAAACCCGGGCACATACCCCTGGATTTTTCTAATCTATTAATACCACTAGCTCGGTGGTGAGGTAAAACATCGAGATGACACCAGTGATAATGACAAATATTATAGAGTAAGTTACGTAAATAGTCAAATTATTAGGATAGTATCAGTCCTGGTGAACTCAAACATTTTTGAAACGGACATGTTTCTTTATCCAACGTGAGGCGCCATTCCCCACCGCGCATCGTCCGCACTGACATTCGTTAATCACAAAACGACCTCACCAATGCAGATGCATGCGACGTGACGTAATCGAAACGTTACTAATTACAAAACAGCAACCGAGCCGACAATTAGTAGCGGAAAGTGGTTTGAATATTGAAATCAGTTCAGTTGAACATCGTGTAGTGTCAGAGCGTCTTGTCGCTCGCCCGAATTGATTATAATAATACAGGGTTGTGCCACTGGTGGTTACGAGTAATATTTGTATCTAATTAGTTCAGAACTACTGTTATAGTAAAAAAATATGGTTAAATGGTATAAGGAGCTCATTGCTTCTTGGACTCTACCTTTTTTTTCCCCTGGAAAATGCTTTACGCATGCCACTCCACTCGGGGAGAGGAGTAGTTATGTGGGGCTCTCCGCCCGTGATAAAGGGGGCCTACCCACTAAAACCCAGGGGTCTTCCACCGATTCGCTTAAGGAGGGTGCCTGGCAAGGCATGGCCTGCCTACGATCCCCTCCTGCAGCGTTTTCACAGTTTGGGCTCGACTGAAATTTGCTCCTCGAGCACTCCGACTAGGCGCCCTTGGAACTTGGAGGGGCGCTTCTTGTCTCTACTTCTAAGTCTTCTTGAACTCTACCTACCTGAGCTCTACTCTACAGCTACACCTGTTATATTATCATAACGCAACGGCCCTTACAATTGACACTGAAAGTTTATTCGAGATCTATCTAAGACGGATGTACCTGACCTGAACAGTTTTTGCTTGACGTGACGTACAGATGCAGACAACTTGTGCCTGGTGACCTAAATTTAGTGGTTTTGCGTTATAGACAAAATCCGTGTTAGGTCTGTTCTGAATATGTTCATTACGGAAATTAAAAAAAAAAATCAATCAACGCTATACATTGCCTAGGCGAAAATCAATCAAATCTCGCTTATATCACCTTGACTATTGCAATCAATTTAGAATACTAGAAATTACCATCAGTCCTTTCAGTTATTAGACAGCCCTGTATAATAGACTGTCGAAACGCGTGGCCGGCGCAGTTTACATGCGATTACCATTGAGGTACATACAATGTCTGTTTCTTGGCCCTCAGTAGACGGAACACCTTGGGGTAATTAAACGGTTAAACTGCTGCAATCTATTTATTCGCCACATCGTAGACTGTCTGCAGTTCAGTCTCATGACACAGCAGGGACCTTTTGCACTGGGACAGTTGATACACTTAGAGTAATAATATACAAACTACATGAATTTGCCCACATACGAAAATCAGCTTGCTAAGAGCTAGTACGAATCCATCAATATACCGATTTTCAGAAACCATTAGGCCTACCTAATGATTGTAACCTTACAAGGTAGGCCTTATTTTACCTAAGGTGTAAAATAAGGTCTACCTTGTATATTTCTTCACTGGAGGATCCTTCACTTAGGAGTTAAGTATACAGTGAAGAACTATACAAGTTCGGATACATACATTTCAGCATCCAATGTGTGTCTATATAACTAAGAATGTGAGATCAAGACCAATGTTGATCTTAAGATCAGCTTTATGGAGTAAACATTGAGCTAATAAGTGCTAGAAATAACTATAGCCAGTGAGATAAATTATATAGTCAATACTACAGAGAACACTACAGTCTACTTTAATGATATTTGTCATTGTGACATTTGAACTAAGACTTAGATACACTCAGGCTTGACACAACAGCCCATAAGTTAAATGTGACATTTTCACGACGACTTGTCTACAGATATTCATATTCAGGCGCCCTTTAAGAGCACAACTTTTCTTAAAGTTCAAGATATTATTTATAGCCCTCTTCACTTAAATAATAATTTTATTACCATAGACTTTTCAGAAATGATAAGTTGTCTTGTAACTGTGTAAGAATATTATCACTTCATTTGATAGGTCAGGCACACAAATTTTTTTTTGGTACTCCGTTAACATGCTTACTCCGGAGAATAAGGCGTTTGTCTAGCTATGATGTTTATACATTTTCATCATACATTTTATCAAACAGAAATGTTGGATCATGAATGTTGAAGGAGCAAGTGAGGTGTGTAAGGATCGTGCCATATGGCGTTCGTTTCTCTCTACCTACCCCGCTTGGCCTAGGCAAGTGGTGTAAAGTTTTTAGTAAGCTATTTTATCGAAATTTCTACTAAAATCGTTCATTAATTAATATAACGTTTGTGGATATTTGTCAATCAAATACACATACAAATATTTTGGGCAAATTTATATTGTTGACCGCGTTTTTTTTGTATGGTGTTTTAAGCGTTTAGCGTACCTTGCATCCCAGTGAAGAAGGGTACTTAACTACAAAAATATGTAAAGCAAATGATGAAACGCACAAGGTGGTTCGTAAATATTCGCTATCTGTGTATTTGTACTAAATATTTCATTGCCTTTTTTGTTTCAGGTGACGAAGTCCTCAAGGCTGAACAGGTACAGTGTGAAATAAAATTATTGCAATAACCTTTTACGAGACGGTGTTAATGCTTTTTTTAAATTGGAGATGCTTGAATGCTGCTCATTTATGTGAGCAACGGGTCAAGTAAATGAGTCACGCTCTTCATATCGACGTCGTAACGTCAATGTCGTGGAAAAAATTACGTTAAAACAGCAATACGAATAATAAAGTATTCGTGTCAGACTCATATTGATTTTTGATAGACATTTCAGTTACAACTATTTCCCGTTTTGCTTTTTGCTTATCAAATATTTCCTTTCGATAAATATAGTTTTTAGTGTAAGTTAGACATGCTAAAGCAATTAAGCGAAAGAGGCACATTTAAGTCGAAACCAAAGCGTGGTTTCGACTTGAATGTGCCATCTCTGGTGAGGACAATTTCTCTAAAAAACCGTTCTACAATTGCTTCAAGCTGCTGTCCTCTGCTCGGTGACTTACAGGGTCAGTATCTGAAGATTTGCAGCACGTACGATGGAGGACCTAAGGTGCTTGTCGCGTTCTTGTTCCTCATCGTTATCCGGAGTCGTTAACAGATCCTTAAAAGTGTCAGCATATTGAGGGTAACCCCTTGTGTAGTACCTCCATTCGGGCGGTCATATACTTATTTACCACCTCCATAATATAAAACAATATCCAAAGCCATTACATATAATTAAACATTTCTGAAATTATTCGTTTTTAGTTTATCGACATGTGTGTGTTGTGTGAAATTTTTAGTAGCTATGACCTTTCTCAACCTCTAACATCCAATTCTAATCCACCACATCCACCTCTAACATACAATTATACCATTTTGCCAATTTACTAAGTATATTACTTATAAGTGTTGATCACTATGCTTTTAATTAACCAACAGCGATTAATCGCCGTGAAAAATTTCCAATCCACGATTTAAAATGAATCTCCGACAATTATCTCGTCGCCACACAGTCTCAAAGAACAAAATCAGAGCCGTCAGCCTTTAATTCGTTAACGAACCGTCAAAACATTCATCGTTACATCAATAAAAATCAGCCGTGAAATCACGATTAGATAGCCCCATCATACCTAATATCGTTATAGCTATCAACGATCTCTGTGCCCCTTTTAAAATCAGCATTGACCCACGAATGGGACCTACTTAAATTGTTTCCTTATCGGGCCAAAGTTATTTAAGCTTTCGAAATTATAAATCTTGGGTCGTGGTCTGGGTTGAGCGATTAAGCGAAGGAGGTGTTATTGTATTGATCTTAGAGGTCAAAGTCAGAAGGCCAAATGTTCTTTATTTATTTTAATTTCGAATAAACACTTATAAATGATCATGTATAGAATCAAATTTGTGATATCTGAATGGTGCATGCACGTTTCAGGTGCTACGTGTTGGTTCTAATATAAGCATGCACTTTAGAAACCAAGGATTTTTTCAAATAATATGAAAATCAGGACAACTGTCGCTTCTGTAACAGCTCTACTTATTTATATTGTGTCGTAATACAGCCGCAGATATAAATCTGCGGCTGTCCTATTTTGTAAATTAATAATTCGATTAAGTATAATCTTCGATATGTGAGTGCCGTTAGTTATATAATTTAGAGAAAAATAAAATCATCCGTAGGTATTGTAATTTATTAGACTGTTATCTTTTGTATTTGACAGCTAAAATCTGGCCCTATTAGCCATGTTTTTATTCAGAACGAAACGATTGACCGCTCTTATAGAAACCACGGTTTTACATTTAAAAGTTCACAAGAAGTGAAACAAGTTTCCCGTTAGACTTGGAAGTGGTATAGAAGTTGAACATTGCACGAAATGCGAGGAGCATCCACAGACGGTTCAGAGGTAAAGGTGTACCATGGAAATGTCTTTACAAACTAGACTTCCTTCGCTTAAAGAAAATGAATAAATATATTTTGAATGAATAAAATGTGTATTAAATGCCTAATAATGATGTGCAACCATTATTATTACCCGACTTTTTATTAAGAGGAGAAGACGGGTTATGTGAATTTTTAATCCACTAAAACTAAAACCCGGTGGTCGTCCTTTAAACCTAGTAAGAAGCTCCGGGTCCTCTGATGTCTTGCGCCGGCGAGGCATCTACTCTCCTGCCGGTCGATCCCTGAATTATTTTAATTATTTTTACTACTACCGCAATTGTCTGTGATTGATGACAATTAATGTAGTGACAATGTATATGGTTATCGTTTTTATTGAAATAACACATTTACTTCACATTAACCCTTCCAGTAACTTATTTGAAATCCCTTAAGGCCCATTCACGAATTCTCAATCACCCGCGTAAAAAACCGAAGTCTTATAATTGCGGTTTCCCCTACAAGGGCCATGGTTCTTGTAGGCATTCCGTTGATTTGTGCATAAATGCCGTACAAGTCCCGTTGGTAAGTCCATAATTAGAGATCGGCAGTTCATTGTTTTTAGATTGAGCACTTTCCAGGCGTAGTAAATTCTGCGCCTGCTCAATGACATTGCGAACGCTTTTTCCATTTTCATTGAAGGTTTACGAGAAGGAATTCCAATACGTGCATAACAAGAAACCGAAAATAAGTCAGAAATAAAAAAAGCGTACTTACTTTTAATGAGAATTCGTTGTTTATAAGAACTAATTATGTAATTATAAATAATAAGTAGTAACGTATTGAGCTTAAAAAAAGACAATGATTGTAGAAACAGAACAATGTGTAAATAAGAGAATAAGAACAACAACTTTCGCAACGATGAGAATAATGGAATATCGCGCACGTTACATTACGTTTGTCTACAATTTATTTTACTCTCTTAAGCCATACCTAACCATCAATAGTTAAAGTAACCGCAAGTTTCCTCTCGCTGTTTTCCCTGAGCTACACGCCTGGTGTAAACTTTTTGAAATAAACAAACATAAACAAACCACGCATAACATCACGCCCACAATCCCCGAAGGGGTAGGGAGAGTCAAAAGGGCAGTAGGCCCCCTTAACCACATTCAGCCAAAAACAAAACTGGGCTGGGTTAGATGGAAAATTAGTGACAAGTGGCTAGCTCGTCGCCTACACAATCACACACCCAAAACCCCATATACCATTAGTCGCCTTTTACGACATGCTAGGTAAGAAATCAATTTTTTTAAATCAGTTACGTACATATAAATAATATGATATCGATATTGTCAAGCTCATCATTCCCGAAGTGGTACGCCGCGTCCAAGGAACAGTAACTTCTTTTACGATGTCTACTTTAGGTAGATACACATCGTAAAAGAACTACTGAATGAACTAATGTAATGAAGAATTACTGCTCCTTGGACGCTGCGTACCACTACTGCTCTCTAAAGACAAAATCCAAAATTAAAAAAAATATACGCAAAATGAAAATCATAATAAAAGTGCTTCTCCCAATATTGAGCATATTAAAGCAAATAAGTCAAGTCCAAGAACTGCAGCCATTATGAAGATTGAAGGCAATGTAGGCGAAGTTCCGAAGCGGGCGCGCAACTCGGCCGGTACAGCGGCGCGAGTGCTGTTTACTGGCTCCAGCTTTCGGCTACTGCGAGTTGCTTGATAAACTGTTGTTGAGCCAGTTATAGGCGATTGTACTGCGTTTTAATTTGAAAGTTGTTGAAAAGTGAAGTTTTGATACAGAGTTCAGAAATTAAGTCTTTTTGGAACGCCGATAAAAGTAACGCTAAATAATCATTTAGGTATCTCATAATCAACAAATCAATCTCATTAATCATCAATATGTTACGAATTCAGGCACAAACTCGATTCCATCGATTGCGGCGAAATCTAACGCTACGGCAAAAATGTTAAGCCTATGAAAGAACATTAAATATTTTTTTTTTATAATTTACTGATCCCGCGGAATGGAGGATATTATTTCTGTAACACACCGAAATGTGCACGGGCAAAACCACAGACAAATGCTAGTGCTAATTAATTTACGCTCTTTTAAAAGATAAATAAATATAAATAACAGTTAGGTAGATATAGACACTAAAAGTCGTTTATCTAATGAAAAGTAAATAACTAATAAATTTAATAAGCGTAGGAATTTATAAATAAGTACTGTTTTTCCATCGGATGGCAAATATAGCCACAAGGTGCGTTTAAAACCATTAATTCCGAATGTTTTAAACTTTTTTGAGACAAGTCGCTATATCCCTGTAAATATGAAGACAACCAGCGCTACTGATGTAATTTATGAACATTCCTCGCTCAGCCATATTTAAAATTCATGCCATGCAAATTAGTCATGTCTCAAGGCAAAGCAATTACTAAGGTCTCTGAGCTTGTAACTTATAAATCGAAAAATGTTTTATGCGCCCAAGAGAAGTTAAGAAATAAATAAAAGTTGCGGTGCCGGTTTTTGGGGTAGTCCCGTCCTTTTTTAACATGTTGAAGTCGCGTGTGTACGAGAGGGATGGACGATTAGACGGATGACCCGTTCGGAAACCAGTTTATCATCGAGCAGAAGTTGTTTTTTGTGGTAGGCGTCGATGGCTGGCCTTTTATGTGTTTTTTGCGAATTTAGCGAATGTCTGCCTTCGTTTTTTACGTCAGAGCTAAGCAGCGAATCAAAATTACCTGCTTAGTAGGTACCTACCTCAAATGATGCCGACCTTAGACCCGGTTATGTCAAGCTGGAATATGTTTTGTCTATTCAACAATGTTTGCTATTTTGTGCATGAAACTTGAACGATGTAGAAACTTTTTCATTTTTATTCTTAGAGAGAACGAATACTTGTAAATAAAAAAAATTAACTAAAATCTCACTGGTCCAAAACTGTCATTTCCATAATACACATTGGTTATTATTATTATTGGTTATATTATATTGGTACATATATCTTACTAACTAAACTTCACGCCACTTCCCTAGCGGGGTAGGCAGAGAGAACCGAACGCCATATGGCACGATGCTTACACACCTCACTCGCCTCTTCAACATTCATGATCGTTTTCATACAAGCTCTACAGTTTTTATGACTCCTAACATCACCTTCCATTAATACACGAACAATCTGGTCGTGTTAGGTGAGCCTGGGCCTACCGCGGCTCCTACATCATAACCTATATAATATCTACTTTCAATGAAAAAAAAATCCCTGAAAAGCTACATAGGGGTACTCAAGGGGTAAAGCTATGGTATATTTTTTCTGTAAAATAGCTGCAAATGTAATTTAACGCCCAAGCGAAAATCCAGCCTGTTAGCCAAACAACATTAAAATTACCACTTAAATATGAGAATTAAGACCAAAGGGTAAATTAATGACTACGCATTGCTTAAGAAATACCTACCTAGGGTAGACCGAGGCGATTCGGGTCACTTTTTTTTTAAGGTTCAAAAAAATATATTAAAGCTTCTGTTTAAGTCATTTTATTGACAAAATAGTATACAGTAACTACTCACGTCTTAATTAAACATTTCAAAACTTAAATTATTTATAAATTCTTTGAATTAGAGATAAGAAAATAAAAAAACAGAAATATCCGAATCGCCCCAATATCAGGGGCGAGTCGGATCAAACATAACATATTAAGAATTACTTAAAATTACTTAACATTTAGCCTGGGAATCATAAACATTTATTGAAGTAATTAAAAACAAGATTCTTTCTAATTAGGAATGACACACAAATCACAAATATACGGTCCTTTTACCCCTCCCATGTCGGCACATTTTTCGTGGCACCATTCTTCACAAACATTGCATTGAATCCAATGTTCTGGTGGTGGATGAACAAATAGTTCTGCACAGTAAATGCAGTGCCACTCCCTTTGTTGTGCAGATGAGCGCTTAGTTTTGATACCAGGTGTTGCCTTATTCTTCTTCTTGTGCTTTTTAAGATTTTCTTTGCCCTTAACCTGTTTCTTACTTTCCGGGTCTTTTCTGTCTTCCTTAAGCTTTTTCTTAGCTTCTTTTTCGAGTAGATTTGTTTTATTCTGAAGTGATGTTAAGTGCAAAACTGGCTTGTTAATTTTACGAGTGCTTCTAGACGTTGTTGGGGATTTCATTGGTGATGGAAGGATTTCTTTAATTATGTTGGTAAGGTTGGATGACTGAGCTTCGCTAGACTTTTGTGAACTTGTAGACGGCACGGCATCATCATGTGTATTTATAACTTGTACTGGTCTTGAGTTTGCAGACTGTTCTTGTGGCTGTTGTGTACTTAAGCATTGGGATTCCTCAATGTCCATTTCTTGATCAGCAATAAACTTGTAGTCAGGTATTGCATTGTCATTCAGTGGAAATATTCCAGTCTTTTCAAAGCCTTTTGTAGCATTTCCAACAGTGGCAGCCTGGTTCCAAGCCGCTTTAAATAGTCCTCCAAAAACAACCTTAGTGATCCCCTGATTTGGATGTGAATGTTGCCATGCTGTCGCATGTTGGTGATAATATGATTTCAGCGGTTTAAAAAATGATACGTTGAGCGGTTGAAGAGCATGTGACGTATGAGGAGGCAGAAGAACAAGCTCAACATCCGAAGAGTCACATATGTCTACCACTGAGGAGCTTGTGTGAGACGAGTGTCCATCCAAAACGAGAATTACCTTTCCTGGGGTCCGATAACGATTAAAGTGTTGTAACCACAACTTGAAAGCTTCTTCTGTTACCCAGCCCTTATCTGTCATGACGACTTCTGTTCCAGGTGGCATACCGATGAGAAAGTCGTCTCGTTTACGCACACCTTTAAACATAACAAATGGAGGTATATACTGTCCTGCTGCATTCATACAAGCTAGTACAGTTACATTTTCGCCTCGTTCCACACTTGTCACACTGACAACATCTCTCGCACCTTTCTGGGCTATAATATTAGGTGGACGATTATTTAAGGGCATCCCTGTCTCATCAACATTATACACACATTCGGGTCTTCCTCTTAAATTGGTGTTATCCACCACCATAGCCAAAGTTTTATAGAATTCTGACACTTTTTCTTTTTTCATTCCATCTATCCTTGCTCTAGACAGACCTTCCGGCTTTCGAATAGTTAATTGTTTATTTCTTTGCATAAAACGATGGAACCAATCTTCGCCAGCCATTCCTGTATTTCTGTTAAATTTGTGTCGTATGTTTTGGCTTTCTGCAAATTCAAACGCGTACTTACGAACTGACTTGGGTGTGATTCCGAAGCCACGACTTGATAAATGCAAGAGCCGGTCAGCTAACTTTTTTTCCACATCCTCGTCGAGTGATAACTGTCCACCCCTTCGCTTAATGACGCCTCTGTTTAAAGATACTCTTCTTTGTAAGCTTGTATAAGGTACGTCATAAATTTCAGCAGCCCGACGTAGAGTTATTTTTTTGGCCAAGACTTGATTTGCAGCCTCTAACATCTTTTCTTGGGACCATTTTCCGGCATTAGTCTTTCTCTTGTAAGTGCGAACCATCTACAACAATATAAATACTTAATAAATATCCATAAACGGTCTAGAAATCAGCTCAAAAGTGAGATCCCATTCGCCCCCAGTGACATGATCCGATTAGCCCCATATTCAAGATTTAAAAAAAATGTATTTAAAAAAGAAGACCTCTAAAATAACGCCTAAAAACAATTGGTTTTCTAATGTAGACATCCTTATGAACAAAATAAACAAACAACTTTAAAATATTAACATGAATCCTTAACAGAATACAAAGACGTATCAAGTACTTACCTTAGATACGTACCAAAATCGCACCTACGCAAACACCCGAGTTATTGGCGAGCTGCGCCGACACTGACAAATCACGCGGGATCGAAGCAATGCCTATGCCGGGCGATGCGGGGTGAGAGGGGGGGGCCGTTGCGGGCCCTTAGCTGCGTTCCGCTCGAATATTTGTTTCTAATATCAACAAATTTCTTATTTTGATCCAATTCGCCCTGTGATCCGAATCGCCTCGGTCTACCCTATTAGACATTATCACAATAAAACGCGTAAATTCTATCAACTAGTGATAAAACGCCACACTTATACCCACTTACATACAACTTTACATCTACATTACCAACGAGATATAAACCCCAGTTCAGGCTAGCTGCGCCGACTTCATAAATCGCACTTCGGATTCCAAAGACGCTTTTAAATCATGGCAATACCAGATACAGAGCGCGTTATCAATTAGAACTACTTAACAATTTACTGCGTTCGTTTTTTCACCTGCACTTTAGCTTCTAAGTACCAAATAATAAGACTGAAAATGGCTTGTTTGTCAAAATACTGGTGGTAAAATAATGTGGTAGGAGGGTTGCTCGTTCAAAGCACGTAGTTCGTAATAAATAAAGGCAGAGAGTTAGTGCTCGATGCGAGCGAGACCTGTTCCTTATCTGTCCAGGCGGTGTGTACTAGGCCGAGTAACCTTACACCGGTTAGATACTTCGTTAGGTAATTGAAAAAGTGTGTAAACAGCTTTAGTTTAGCTCCAAACGGAGATTTTAAGCCTTGAAAGTTAGTAGGCGGATTTTCAGTTGGTACCGCGGAAAACACTTGATAAAATTCTTCCTGATTCTGAAAGTAGGAGGCATAGGCATACAACACGCTTTAGTAAATCGTATATGCACTCGCATACTGTTACTAGAAATATTGTTATTCAAAGGAACGGATTTATTTAGCAACATGCCATACAACACACAATTCTTATAAATCGTTAGTCTCTCCATACTAAACCTTTCTAAGACATTCTTAGAACGTCAATATTAAAAGTGTCCAATATACTGACGACTTTGAAGATTGTTATTAAAAAAATATTTTGTTTTTAAATCAAATCAATTGTTAGCTATAACATACTTAAGTGCCTAAGTACACAACTTGCCCACCACGACTTCAACTTGATATTCACTTTGTCTAAGTTCCTTCCTATTATAAACAAGTAAATACTTAATCGGACCTTAAGTACTATGCTAAAAGTCCACCAAGACCGGACTACTAATGCAATGAACACCTCGCACAAGTGCAATATTCCTCAGAAGCGTGGAAACCTCCTAGCATCGCATATTCAGCGTTCGTTCCAATATTGTCATGAATAATAAACTGACATTGTAAACACATCACTCTGAGTCAGTCTGCGGGTATTTCTTATTGTTTTGTCCTGGTATTTTATTAGTTTCTAACACTATTTCTAAAGACGTACGTTTTTTTAAACTATAATTAAATGTTAGGTACTATAAACGTAAAGGAGTAAATAAAAATATCTTGCAACTAATGAAAGTCAGAAAATACGTATTGTAAATCACCTTATAAAACCACAGTTAGTTTGTGATCCATCTAGCGAGATTGTCAACTGTCAATAAATCGTGAACTTTACCAGAAATTCGCATTGACTGCTGGATGGGCGTTTGGTAGTCAGTCACGCAATTCAAATTTCTATATACATATTATTAAGCATTCCACACAAATATTGTTAAACATACGTAAATAATGTTACCCAAAATAATACTGTTCACGAAGAACACACTTTAAATTTTTTATTTAACAGGCGTTACTTCTTCCCGCTTGTTCCCCCTTTGGGAAGAACAGGCACAGTGCAGAGAGAAGTGGCGGTCACAGGGGGAGGCCTTTGCCCAGCAATGGGATCTAAATGGATAAATAAAAAAAAAGAAAAGGTGTTACTACTAACTTAGTAAATTAAAGCAACTAAATACCTTCACCATCATCATATTAATTAGTTTGCGTTCCGAATCTATAATCGCAGAAATACTCAATAAAATACAACGAATTAAAGTAGGATGAGTTAAATATAAAAAGCTTCAAATAATTTTGTCATAAACAAAAAAATATGGCATTTTCTGGAGAAGCATCCCACCAGTCGCTGAGTCAGGGAAGGCGTACATAAGTTATATCGCCCCCATAAACTGACCGGCCTTTCTTCTCATATGGGTTTTATATACATACATATAAAGGTATGTATCCACAACACGTATTTTACATAATATCCATTTAAAAAAGTTAGGATTTTAAATTGATTTCGAAATCCATATAAATGATTTGACCTCGATGTTACTTTAACTTGAATTTTTTTTTATTCAATAAATGTATGTTGCTTAACTATTTCTTTACATATCAACATCTGCTATTAAAATAAAATACTCAGTAAACTATTAAAAATATCAACTCTCAAGAAAATCTCAAGTAAAGAAGAAGGCTATAAGGGAATGACTTCGCCATTACAGCTACCTAAAGACCAACAATAACAACCGAAACACTAAATACCTACGCTCATTTCAGTTATTTTCCCCTTAATAGATTCGCTAACATTCTTTTTCCAATATCCACTTGAAAACAGACCCTACGGCTCCGTTGTAGGTTTCAAATTTGTATGTAACATGGTTTGGCAAGCGCGGCAGAGGGTCTGATTTATACTAGAGCAATGCAGTACCGTGCAGTTAGTATTGATTTCCATTCGTAACGCCCCTCGCCTCTCCGTGCATCTCACCTCACGCAATGACGTAATGGCAAAAAGCCAAATGCCTACAGCTGTGACAATTAAATGCCTTAGTAACTACGTGTTTAAGGGAAATTAATTTCCCGAAAGGCGTCTCCATCGGTTTCGTGCGTAGAACGGAATGCCTCTATACCTGTTAATTTAAAAATTGTGGAGCGATGGTGTTTTGTTTTCTTGGACTAATAACGTATTTTAGTTGAGTTTATCAGATTAAAAGAAAAAAAAAAACAAAAAAGTTTTTGGACTGATGTCTAAAAAGTTCATTCTAAATGGAAGACGACCACTGCTTTTTAATATTAAAGTAAGATCTCATAGTTTGATAATGATTTCTTTTTAATACGGATACAGGAAAATTCGCATTATGCCGCAATATTTATTATAAATAATCAGGTCCTTTTGAAATTACTTAACATATTTTTCTATGTAACAATGTTAAGCTGCATAATAGAGATACAACATGTGACCACACGGCAGCACTAAGACTGTGAAATGTTATTACACCTCAGAGAATAATGACTAGTAGTTATGTTATTATTCTAAGCGCGTCTTAAGTTAAGTGTCAATTGTATAGTCATTATGCTGTCACATATATGGTCTCAGTCAGCAGTGAACACCCACGTGTAAAAATATATAAATATGTTTTCCTTTTTTGCTATTTAGCAGATAACACCTTAAGAGTATGAAAATATTAAAGTCGTAGTAAGTGGCTAGTACACTACAACTTGAACAATACAATCATATGTATCGATATACAATATGATTAACTACTGGATGGATGTATCGATTATGTCCATCATATACTTATTCGAGGTTATTCGAGTGTGCAGGAGTTTTCAGTGAGTGTCACAAAGTTGTTTCTCACCAGCTAGCTCCTATATTAATTTGAAAAATTCAAACGTGTCTGAATATCACTTTCATGTGGAACACATAACGAACGACCTACCTCGAAACACGATATAGCACAAGCTACTTCTCTAATAACAAACCGAATATTCAACAGCGGCTTAAAAACAACAATAAAAATCTCATTACCTACTCACGTATTTCTACGGAACAGTCCCACCTACTACGATATCAGAGTAGATTAAATTTAAATAGCAGCGCCTAAAAATACCCAACAGGGCGACTGGTCACGAAATGTGGTCGCCACGAGACGGCCTCACGTCCCGGCCGAGTGGGACTGTCCCGATGGTGAAGCTACCGTGAAATATAATTTTAAAAGTGCCCGACAGGATGACCGCTCGTGGCGCGAAATATGGCGGCCACAAGTCATGCGCAGGACCATGCGTCCCGGAGTAAGTGGGACAGTCTTGATGATGACACTAGTGTGAAATACAATTTCAGTGGGCTAGTTGATCTAGACCGCGGCTGGAAAACCAGTGACCCAACGCATTTCTGACTCTAGGGCCTGAGAAATCAACCATTAAATAATTAATCATAAATTATTAAAAAAATGGCACATTTGTCTCAAAAGGTTTGTCATCACCGGCCCAAAATCTGGTAATGAGAAACCTTCTATCAACATTTGATGAACTTGGTTGATTGTACTGAACCAGGACTTCAGTACAATTAACCAATAACCAATAGAGAATAAAATAAAATAAAACCCACTTCCTCTCTACCGATTCGAAATTATAAGTACCTACTTACATTAATATGAGTTCAGTCTCAATGTCACGTTTTTATAGTTACACCTACTTATTCTTTCGTACTTTAGATCATTAACAGTAAAACTTTGACTTAAAAATGTATTTATTAAACTAGATATTAATTTATTCCTTTTAGAGTAAATTAATTTGAAAGCTAATACAAATCAATAATACATAAAGCTAATCTAACTTTAAACGCGATTAGAAGTTATTTAAGAATAAACATTGTAAAAAGATACATGTAAGATAAATGCTATGGTGTGCTCATGACAGTATTTATGCTGCCAGCATCCCTACTGTCCCGGCTTATTCTGAAAATCTGGCGACAAGACGGCGCATGATAAACGAGCCCCGCGGCCTCGACCAACCGACATACTGCCGGGGGTCAATGACCGCCATTTCGGTTACGGCGTGGTGGCCAGCGACCACGTTACGCAACGTGGTTGAGATCCAAAATGGGGTGCACAACGAAGGGTGTCGATTATTGGCTACGTTTACGTAAAGCTTATAATCGATCAATATGACCACATTTACGCAAAGCTTGTTGTCGATCGATTTGTCCACATTTACGCAAAACTTACTATAGATATTTCGTGCGAATCAACTACTAAGCCATAAATTTGGTCACGTTTGCTCAAAGTTCAGTTGTCCCATGTCAATGATCAGCTCTCAGTGAAAATGTTTACTCATACGCCCTACGTTGTACAAAGGTTCAAAAGCGAAGGAAGCAAAGGGCTCTTTTTGTTGATGAAAGATGTTTGTCCAAAATCAGAGGTTTGTGGCATTTTCGTTGATTCTGATTTCCATATTATGAGTAATTACCTACTTTGAAATTAGAGCAATGTAGGATGTGATGTTTTCCGATACCTTTTTAAAATCGAATATAGGTAAGTACTATATCATAGTCAAATGCAGAAAAAAAAGGAAAATCATACATTTGGTTTCCTATTTCCTCGTCTAGATCTCCTCGTTTTTCCATTTTCTCATCCTTCCTTTCAAATGTTACTAACGTAAAAATGAAAAAACAAAGCTTAACAAACGACTTTAACTTTAGTCACATTTCTTTTGTTCCAACAGCAGGTAATAAATACTAAAAGTCTCGCTTCGAAAACAATTAAGTACACTTAAGAAACCTAGACCTTCAAGTTACCTAAAAACGTGACTAAAGGTGTCGATAATATCAATTGAACTTCTAACGCAATTTACAACCCCATTAATACCTATTCTTATATAAGTTTTAATCGGTTAATCGGAACCCGCTCTGCATTAAAGTTATCGATTATTGTTATTCATAAGCAGAAACCACAGTGGCATTCGCAAATTTCAATGTAAAACCCCCGAGGTGTACACCATTCGCTGATACGCGCAATATATCGCGCGAGGGTGGACGTTTCGCATTTTGTATATGGTTTCGTTGCAATAAATCCACCCGCCGTAGTTAAGATAACTCAGGATAAATCAGATTTACGCACATGTAAAACTGAAGCGATAATTTTCGCATCCCATAAATTGGCGTCGCATCCATTCGTTTTCACCTACACGCCATCAATACTCGTAAACAGATGCGAATCGAGTTTCGAAAAACTCGACTCATATCGAGAAACCGTAGATTTAAATTTCGAAAGCCTCAAAATATCAAGTTCGTCGACACCCACTCTTCCGGGTCCCGGTATAAGGCGGTAAATAAATAAATACGTCGCGTGAGACATCGATTCTTATCGTGCGACCGAGAGATTTATTCGGGGCTTTCGACTCGATTTATCGTGTAACAGCGAACCCGTTTCGTGCCTACTTAGCTCAGTAAATAATGTCCCACCGAAATTAATGGGGTTCTTTCTTTAAATAGATGACTAACTACCCCCTCTCACGTTATCTCAGTTACCAAGGCTTGTTTATATTGGGTGTCTTACGTAATCTAAGCTTTTGGTTCCATTAGGCCGTAGCCCGTACTATTAAATTTTGTGTTGCCTTGTGTAGGTTGTATCGCTTTATATAAAACGTTCTAATGTTACGTCTTTACCAATATTATATATTAAGAAGTGACTGTTTGTTAAACGACTTGATATCAGAATGTAAATTGTGAAGTGAACGAACATAATTATGAACTAAGATTAAAATATTGTTCTTTGCTTACTTTTTGTGGAAACTATTTCCACAAAAAGTAAGCAAAGAAAAATATTACTATTATTAACGCGTATGTTTAGAACATGTAACAAATATCTACATATATCTACTAAATTAGGCAGGTATTAATAACTAAAATAAATTATAAGATTTTTATGCTATAAACAGACTGATGAATATAAATTCTCATAGATTTTTTTTTAGAGTTTATTTTTGTGTGAAAGATTAACCCTATACATATAGAAAATTAATTCTTCGGAATTCTCATTAATATTTTAAATTATTGATAGGATAATTACATTATATAAAAGTATTTTCTAAAAAAAGGGAATCTTAATAAATTTCGGTCTCTTTACTAAATCATCACAGCTTTTACCATCCATTAAATACCAAAACAAACTTGTTCCAATTAACTACTAGCTAACATTAGTAGCGGATCGGAACTTCTGGAGTAGGAGCGTGGAAGGAAACGCCGAGAACAAATTAATGATTGACGAAATTAAACAGCCTTGAGTGGCACTTGGTATATATATTTAGTATATATATATGTATATAGGGTATAGCGTACCGGATGCCGAAGGCGATTTGTGGCGATATTACAACTACTACGTCTGCTAGTGGCATGTTTTATCAACATCATAAGTCTTGGCAATTTTTTTAAAAGGGCAAATAAATAAATCTACTACTAACAAATCGACCGAAACAGACTATGAATTATTAATGCGGAATTGTATTAATTTTTGTTAATCAGTGCTTATATGTATATGGTTTTAGAGTGAACGTTAGAGGTAGGCCTGATATATATTTGTTGATTATCTATATAATGGGTTAGCAATATCAAAATGTAAAAGTTACAATTTGCCGTTAATAAGCCTACTTACATGAACATAAATTACATGCCTACATCTGTTTAGACATCATACTTAACACGTATATTTAACTTAATTACTTATAAAGCACAAGCATTGTTGCTTATTAAATCCAAGTACTTTTACAAAACTCGCCCTAAGATTTTTACACAAACCACAAAACACACGTAAAATCAATCACAAAACGGACCTCGCCAAACACACCATTACAATAATCAAAACCTATTGCTTTCCCCAAACACACCACATGCTAAAATAGACACACCCTTTCAAATTAACCCAAAACGGAGTCTCGATTTATGCGTACATGACAGCAAACATGAGCCGTATAAGATTCACAACACCAAAATCCACTTACCCCTTATAGAGGGCATGAGTGCACCACCGAGCTGTTTACATGAAGGGAACAATTTATTTATTCGTTCATTAGACGAAGCGGGGGATCGCAGAATTTTAGGATAATGGCCTACGCGGTGAGACGGATGCCCTGGGGTTAGCTTCTTACATCATGACCGCTAGTGGGAATAAAAATAACCCCTCCCACCCCCTATCGATATTGATTTCTTTTCCTAGTTCTATATGGCGTTCTTAATCTGTATACTGTGATAACAATACTAGCTTCAGTGATTGTATTAAGGGAACATACTTGATTTTCGTAGGACTTAAACAGAAAATTAAAGTCAGATAAACTAAGTAAAGCTTACTATGGAAACTGTGATATCATAATTGCACTAGTAATATTGTTACTGCAGAATATATATTATATTGGCTTTAATGTAGGTAAAAAGTCGATGAAATAATGAATTTTAATTTCATCCAATAAAATAAATTCGATACCAATTTTAATTCAAGTATAATTTCACTAAATCAGCATGTTTATTAAATTGTAAAAACACATTGTTTTCATTTACCCGTTTATTTTTAAATTGACATTTAATTTACTACGGTACTATCTGAGATTGCAAATTCAACAATGAATACGCATAATAACCCTTAATTAAATAGGTAATGAAAATAAATACACACTTTATTATTGCCTAGGTATTTACTATAGCTAAAACCACATCTGTATTGTAATGGATACATGCCGTGATAATGGTCACTCGTTAATAACATCTGATAATGGCGCACGGTAGAGCATGTCGGGAATTAATCCACTTTATGCTCCAATCATGGACAATATAATAAGCTGTTCCACTCAATCAAACGCTAATTGTTGATGAATTTTCATCTGTACTTATGAATGTAATCGTCACCTCAATTCAAGTGTTTTAAATTAACACGCAACACCTAACGTTTATGATCCATTACAATAATTATATACCTACTCATCAGACAGTTTGAATAATTCACTGTGCTCAACAATCCGAAGTGAACATACACTTTACACACTAATTCATTTGTTCTCGATACTCAACAAGGCATAAAGATTAAAAATTAATTCGAATCGATTCAGAAAGTAATAAAAGTGTAATCGGCGACAAATCGATTGCGCGAAAACGGTACGTTAAAGAAACAAAAACGTGAGAAACAAAACAATTCGTTTCGGCACCATCGTTATCTGGTTAAAATCGAGTCGGCCCCTAGACGATATTAAACAAATCGTCAGATATTTACCGAACGCAGACAGGGGAACTTTCTTCGGAAACTGTAAATAAACTAACAGTTGTTTAAAGCATCGTCGATGGTGATGATCATTCTGTGCCGTGAGACGAATTGAGTGCAGTAAAACAATATGGGATGTGTGAGAGGCGTCTATGGGAATTGAGTGTGTAATTCAATAATAACCTGCAAACATCAGTGGCACTAAATCCGATAGAAATTATCGGCAATTAACGATTAGCCAACGAGAAGAAAGACCGACCTTTGTTCCGAAATAGCACCAGGATGATAAGTCATTCTCGACTCGAGAACTCTCGACGACTTTCGAATGTTTACGACGATTTTTATTGATTCGCGATCGATTTTAACAACTTCATAATCGAGATCAAACACCTATTCAGACGCAAATGTGATATTTAATGCCAATAAAATTCGTTGCGGTATCAAATAATACACCTTGGTGTCCATTTGTATCAATCAAAATATGGTTATGGTAATTTTAACAGTGGTTAATGCGATAACTGGAATCGAAATAGGTTTACGCGTCCATGAAGTAGTGTGATATAGTGATTAATTTAAAGGCTTTTTAAAAAACATTTCGTTATATTATTTTTTTTGGGAAATTATATAATTAACTTAATCAAAATAATTATTGCTTTACATCCCAACTAATATTATAAATGCTAAAGCCACGTCTGCTGTTACGTTTTCACACCTAATCCATTTAAGTGGACACAATGAAATTGGCTACGCTACGCCTGAAGTATGAACCCTGCGAAAGAACATAGGGAACTTTTCACCCCGGAAAATTTTATAGCATAATATCGCAGTGACGGGCCAATTTACACAAATAAGTTTTCTTAAAAGATTTATTTTAGATATGTAGGGACTGGGTTGCTCAGAAAAGGTGTGGAAAGAAGTGAAGAGAAGAGACACAATTTCAGTATTAAAAAGATACTGAAATTATGCCTAGTATCGTTAAGGATAGATTTAACAATCGTTAACATGTTTTCATTTTGATCAACAATACTGATACTTAGTTATTTTTTCGAACTCAAAGCAGGACCGTACGGAAGAAAACGTTTCCACGTTACGACCTAGGCTATACCAGCCCAATCTGCATACATCCAGTTATGAGTGATCTTACAGCTACTTATAATGTCTCTGATAAACTTTTAAAGTATTTGTTAGAGACATCTCCTTTACGATAATGTTCGATTTTCTATTAAACTTGAAAGCGCTCTACGCCCCACATTCTTATCTTCCACGTTCCACGACATATTTTTCCAAAGTTTCCCGGCGCGAGCTTTCAGGCGGCTTTATAAAGCTCTATTCACACATGGCGGGAGATAAGGCAGCTTTCACACCATTAAGCCCGCGTTGGAGGCAGGGGCTTTTCCAGATTAGATTATACACTCGATTTATGGTGTCATTAAAGCTTTGATAATTACTCGGGACAGGCTGCGTAGGTGGTGGGCCGGGTGGGGGGGGGGCTTGTACTGTTTGATTGGATTCCTGGCACTGAGAGGGTTAAGGGATTAAAGTTATGGAGATTAGTTCGCCGCCCGCGAGCGCTGTTCGTTTATGTTAAAAGCTCTATAGAGATGTGCGGATAAGAGATTGCTTATTGCCAATTGTTATACGGCCGCCTTTTAATTTGGTTTCGTGTTTGTAAATAAACGTGTGATTGGGTTTGCGATTGCTTCCCAGTCCATATGTGCTGCATATGTTGTGTAGTTCGATAATCGATATTCTATTTGTGTTACATTTTAACGGCCTTGATTAATCAACTACCTATCGTAATGCTATACAATGCACGATAAACATTTGCTTTCCAGTTCTTTAGGGCCAACAATCATGGCTTTCTCCTGTATTATGAAAATCAACTGGCGACTTCTCAAAGAACAATTAAAAGATTAACTCATCCGAAATCCCTCTGGCATTCAATTGATATCCGTTACTGTACTATACGTTAATTTTACTAACATAGTAATTAAAAACATTATCTACTTAGTTCCATTATTTAGAGTTCATAATCATAATAGAAGCATTACCTATTCCGAAACTCCTCCATCGTCCAATAAGAACCCTTAATCTTTCTCAAGTTAAACATCAACATTGACAAAGCAACATATCCGAAACAGACAGAGCCCAACAAATAATTCCCACTAACTCCCATTTTCGCTCTAATTCCCATAAATTACCACTAAAAGCACATAGGTGGGCACTGAAGTTCATCTAACGGTTACCTTTACAACTTAGTAGGACCAACAGGGGCTATCCCCAGACCAGCTATTCCTTATAAATTGCTGTAAATTGCCCTAAAAGGGATCAATTTCACCTCTGGTGCGTTGGTAATCCTCTATTATAATTCAAGCAATTATGAACGGTGGAGTACAAGCATTAGGGGTAATTTTCCGTCGCATAAAACACAAAGGTTCCATATGAAAAATGCACATTTTCTCGGAAACAAAGGCCGTTATAGCAACTTCTTTAGCCTTATCTATTATGCCAGCAATATTTCCCTAGTCGCTTAAGCAAAGTAAGCGAGAAATTGGTCTCCATATAAAGAAAAGGTTAGTTCAAATATTCATAAACTATTGTTCAGAGCTACAGGAATTGAAATTGGTTGGAAAGCTATAAAGTACCTACCGCACGGTTCACTTGGGAGTAATTGGTTTCTGTCTAGGAGATGTTGCGATATATCTCAGGGATATTGTATTTAAACCTAACCAACTATAGCAGTGCAAACATAAAATGAAATGGGTTTTAAAATATGATGCTCGATGAAAGTATTTGTTTAAGTTACATGTGTTAAAGATGGAGCTGTAACAACCAATAGGTAAAAATAAGTTGTCATAATTAATCAACTTAACATTAACATCGTGCATCTTGGAAAAATACCTTATAAATTACTCTTCTGATATAGCACACAAATCCGAATCTACCTATCTGCAGCAAATTGAAATGTTTAGAGAAGTTTTCTGTCAGCTTATAAGCATACGGAGAATTTTAAATATTGTAAATCAATAGGAATAAATTGAGTAGTATTTATTCATATGTGACTTTGTAAGTATAATATGAAGTTTATTATGATGTGGCTTACGTATGTAAGCCTTTGAACATTCAGTTCCAATCAAGAGACACATCCTTATAAAAATGTATACCCAAACGTTTTATACAAACTATGAGTACCTAACCATTAGTCCACCGAAAGCCACCTAGCACTACCGCAACCGATTCCTACCAAATCTAGATAGCAAAATACTTTCTGGCCATTTGGTAACTTTTTGGCCCAACATTACTGCGGGCATTTTAGCCCGAAACCAGCCATCAGGGTCTTAACGTTCGTCCGCGAATGGCCCCCCAATTAAGTGTAATGAGCCGGCCCTTACTGCCGATCCTACATTTACATACCTATATAAAGTTGCCGAATGACTTAGGGAACATTGCATCGTTACGCACCCATCGATCATGAGAACAGATATGTTTACTTAACGAGGGTGTCCGATGGTTTCTAAATTAAGAAACTATCGGTAAGACTCCATGTGATTACGTATTGGTTAATATAATAGTAGAACTAAGTAATAATGTATTAAATGAAAGATTCTAGGCCCTGCTGTTTCAATGAAGAAAAATGGTAACTATCATACTAGCAGATCTACAAACATGACTGTTAGCTGGTCAAGTTGCAGACCTAATTAATTTTTCAAATCAAGACAAATAAAAACACAGTAAAAGGTAATTTAGGTAGCATTCTGAAAATTCAAATTCAGGGCATTTTTTTTTTTTGTTTATTTAACCTATTATAGTGTCCCACTGCTGGGTAAACTTTAGTCTTTAGCAAATTTATTATTAGTTTTCTTCAGTATCTAACACATATTTGAGTAATTCGTTTCAGTTAATAATGCCCTTCCACCATCTTTTTAATCGCAAAATGTATATACGAGTAGCACCCTCATAAAGATGTTTCAATCAAACAAGGAACTAGATAATCAATCATGAATTGCTGGAAACGGCAAAACAAACCACGCGCATAATTCCGTAAATAAATCTCTTTGAATAGATTCTATTAGAGCACACATAAAGTTTGCATTAAAAGTGGAGCCTATCGTGGCCTGGATGCATTTGGCAGCATTCTGATCGGATGCGTCGAACAAACGCCTCATAATGACGTCATTTTGCGGTATGGCCGCCGCATTTGATACTGATGTATGTGTAATATAATTTGATGGGCTGGTTCACGCCAAGTTTTGTACAGATGTAAATTAGTACATTAAACGTTTATGGCTTGGGCTAATGCTGGAATATGGAAGCTAACTAGGTTTATGGATTTATTTTTCTTTTAGGTACTGAAATATGATCATGATATAAGAATAAATATTTTATTGTTCCCTCTACTACTATTAATATTGAATCGATTAACGAATGTTACGTTCTTTGAATCCTCCAAACCCATTTTGTTTCTGTTGTTTTTATAAACTACTATAACAGTTTCCCCGAGGATTTATAATTAATCAGTCTATACATCGCATTTAAGGGTTGATTTATGAGATTAATAATGTATTGTAAGAAATGTCGGAACTCGGAACTAACTGGGAAGATACAGCTATTCACTAAGCTAAATGATAAAATCAATTAGTGCGCATACTCATTAAGATCTTAACATTAAAATTACAGCTCTACAGGGCTCCCCGTAACTCGCCTACCTGATTTTACGACGCTAAGTATCGAATCTCCAGCCCTTCCCGCGCGCCTGCGAGCTACCAATGCTATACTGTCCGGTCGAATAGACGATAATTATGAAATGTGGCGCCGATTGTCGCACCATTAGCCGGCCTGTGGCAGGCCGCAAAGGCTATACATACGTGCGCGGCACGATATGCAAATACATCCGCAGATTATGCGTTAGCGATGATTTGTACGCAAACTGCGGGGTTAGAATACAGATAGTGGGGCAAAAAGTCTAGTTTGGATTTCAGCGGCGTGATACGTGACCGTTTTGGAAATAAAATCGTTTTGGCGCTCGCAAATAAAGTTGGTATGGAAATTAAATATGATTTATGGATGTAGTAAAATGAATAGTATTTAAGTGCTAGTGACATGGTGAGTATAGAGACTTGCTTCAATGGAATCGTTGGCGATAGAAAGCTACGCTCTTTTTGTTTTACAATAAGATGGGTGAACGTTTCGCGCTATGAACAAAGTAAATTTGCCTTTTGATTGGAGTTCCTCTCGAGTATGTTATTATATAGATAACCCTAGATAATGAGTTTTTATGACATATTAGATATAAATATGTAATTATATTATTTTCTATATTGATAAACTATGTGAAATAAAAAAGATCTTACCAAGATACATGTGTTTATCCCATGTTGCTAGTCATTTCTCACTCCTGTCAGCAAATCTTTTGACAAAAATTATATGTCTAGATAATAATATAATCGTGTTATTTCTAGGACAAAAGGTTATTTATTATTCTTTACCGCAGATTAGACAAAAACGCAGTGTGACTTTTGACGAAATCACCACTTCATTATAATATTTTATCTAAATATCAACGCGAAAAATTAAGTAATACTTATGTGAATTACTTAGCTTTTATTTAGCACATCAAATCACTCGACTATGTAGTCGTTATTTCATAATAGTTACGACTTAATGATCACAATTAAGCACATCTTAATTTTAAAACAATAGTTTTTATGGCCAATAAAAATTATAATTAACAAGATTTTTCGAGAGACTGAACGTAAAGTGAACACCGAACTTAACCACCCATAAAGAACAACTGAGGTAAAAAGCTCAAAATAAAACTTTCTTTGGCAATTATGACGATCACAAAAGTGCCATAAACACAATAGTGTCATAATCACAAAAGTGGAATAATCACAATAGCTGCAATATTTCACCTGCGCCATCATTTGTCATAACAATAATCGGTTTGCGCAACAAAACAATAACAAAAGGTGAAAGACTTTCTTCTTAAAAAGGTGTAATTACCTTGAAAGTTTTGTTATCTAACGCGCCTAATGGCTCGAAACGTGTAGGCACATTGTTAGTTTTACGTTAACAAGGTACTTTTTAGTGGTTTACGGTGCTATAAACTTGGTTCGGACAAGGCCAAACATTGCGGGTATTCCGCTGAAATATTCGCAACGCAGCACAGAAAGGTGTTTTACGATTTGAGAATAGATCCCTTTGCGTGCCAAATCTTTTTAAGATCGCTCCGCACTGTTAACCCATTAAAGAACTTTTGAATAACTTTTTTGTCCGTAGTAAGGGTTACGTTTTCCGACAAAACGAGGTTTTTTAACATTTTTTGCCGCGAACGTATTCTGCGAACGCGGCCCCTAACAAAAGATTTAGGCGTTTTGTTTTCTTTGTTTTTGTTTTGTTTTATCGAAGTTAAATATACGTTGGAGCTATTGTGTTAGAGCGGAGTTGTTGTAAAGTATTTTAGTCCCGAAAAAACCTTTCTAGTGTGCACTCGGATTTACAAAGTTGAGCAATAAAATTGCGATGTAATTCCCGTTAAAATATTATTTATATAGTGATAAAGCCATTATGATTTACGACGACAGTGTGGTGAAATAACTGCTTTACGGTGAGTGAACATTCTTTTAAAGCAAATATTAATTATTCCTCTAATTATTACGCGAAAAAAAAGGCAATATAACTTTGCAATTTAATGGCATGTCGTATAGAACGTAATTAGCTAACATACCTACTTGTTAATATGTTAGTACCTATAAAGTGTAAGCTTTGACGTAGCCATAATTTATTAATTAATTTATGCTGTTTAATTAATTGTATCATTAGGCAGGTGCGCTAAAGGTTAACAAACGTATTCGATTCCAGTGCCGCGGCAATGTTAATCTCTAAAACAGCAATTCTAATTATATGTATTAACCATTAAATAGACATAATAAAGTGCGTTACTAAGACAGTAAATAAATAAATATTCAGATACTACTTTAGTTCAGTAGTTATAAAACAAATATTTATTCTATATTAGGTACGATTTAGATTCAGAAGTACGATAGTGTAAAAGTTTCATGAAATAATAAATTAATCTTTATTAATGTCTATTTACAATATTATTATTATTATTATTAGGTTATACCTAATACATAGGAAAATATTAACATTAATATATACATTTATTCTTTTTTTTTATTAATAGCCAACTCTGTATTACGAATAAGGTTTGTTCCGTCAGGACAAAATGATACATCAGCGAAATTTAAATCATATCTATTAAAAGTATACGCGCCGTATTTAAATGTGGAGAGTAAATTAAATAAAAAAAAGATAACACAACTAACACAGCCGTGTGCTTATTCACACCTGAAAAATAAAAAACCAAAACTTGGTAATCGATCGTAGGAAAATAAGGTCACTTTTTTTTTCTGTTTCCGGAAAAACTGCAAGCAAACAGCGCGAATAATGCAAGCAATGCCTACACTTTCATCATCAATTCATCGTTATATCTATACCATCTATCTACGCAACGTACATTTACCGTCTCGATATATTTACACCTCCCCGTCATAAGAAACACTCGAATACATACCCATGAATTTGTAAAGCTGAAATATTTTTCCATAATTATCCCGCAGTTGAACACGCATTTGCATTTCCATTGCGTTTTTTATTTGCTCGAACGGTGTCAGGAGTGCTACAAATACCTGCGTGTATGGCGATCATCCATTGCGGTATGCGAATGGCTAATTAATTGGCACGCATAGAGTTTTCACATGGAACACGGCTATTTTTAGAGGCTGTTTTATTATAGGCTCAATTTGTAAACTGATGTAATTTAATGCCTCACTCGCACGTTTTGCAGTTTCTAGTACCTAGTAGCGTTTAATCTTTTGTTCTGTTCGCTACTTGTTGTTATACTGATAATTTTTAATAGAAAATATTGTTTTTATTTATTTTTTGTGGGTTTATTGTTTTTTTTTTCTTTTTTAATTGCCAGTTAAATAATTGCCAATTTTTTTTTGTACTGAAATGGCAAAAAAGGAAAAGCACTGAATCATAATTTTTATACTTTTATTTATTTATTTAATCGAATAATATTTACTTATTACCCAATAGACTTTTGTTTTAAGAGCTTAGATTGTAAACTCAAAACACATTTTCTTATTAATTTTAATCGTAGGTATGTGTATTGGAATTACCAGCCGCAACATTGTAAACACGAAGCGTTTGTAAGCAATAAAAAATCACAATATAAATGTGCGCAATCGCAAGTGTAAATAACTCTCAGCTAAAAATAAAAGAAGTAAATAGGTAAGTCCTACCTACCAACAACTCAGTGATGTTTGAAAACCTTCGCTCGCTATGTGCGTAGGGCTGTAAGAAATATGTAGGAATAGGTACATAGTCAGATATTGAGTTAACTCACGGCAAAACAGACAAGGACCAAATATAATACAAGTATTTTAAGGTAATGCAATTATGTGTCAATGTATTTGATACAATAGTTTACCTAAAAACAGACTATGGTATAGACCTGTTTGACCGAAAGTTTGAAGAAACATAGAATCTTAATTGCATCTAGAAATAAATCTAAAAAGTACATACATACATACATACATACATACTGCCACGCCTGCAATCCCCGAAAGGGTAGACAGAGTCCAGGGAGCAATAACCTCCCTAAACCACATTTGGCCTAAAAAATAATAAATAATAAGTGGGTAGAAAATGGAAAACAGAGAGAAATTTGGAGAAAAAGTAGTGACAAGTGACTAAATTAAAAAGAAAACTTATTAATTTAGTATGTACTACTTCTCATAGGTACTTATAATTGTGAGTGTTGAATGGTGCTCGCCATCCAATTATTTGTAATTGATTTTTTTTTTTACATATAAAGTGATTAATAAACTTGTTTGAATTATTCCAGAAATCAGTTTTATCAGAAACACAAACACCTATTCATTCTGATGTATGTATCACAATATGTACCAATATTTCTATACGGAACATTCAACGAACAACATAACATATTTCTTATACCTTTTAATATTTAGGTGTGCCATTCGCCTGTTAAAATAAATTATAGGTGCCTAATGTTCGTATTTCGGGGCGAGTCAGCCCTATGCTATCTGAGCAAGCTCTATAAGTCAAGTCGGCGTGCCCACAGATAGAGTGCCCCGCTCCCCCCTCCCCCCACCCGCTCACCGCCCACATAAACTTAATACTATATAAATCAAGCGAATAAAATATTACTGATTTATACTTACCAGTTCTGCTAGCCAGCGATGTTGAAATGTACGGCCGAGGGAATCGGAGACATAAATAACAAATGCCTTTTGCGATTTTATAAAAAGCTATGATTTGCTGTGTTTACTCTTAAGCTACGAATTTGTAGGCAAACTTTTGATTTGTAATACTTAAAAATGTATGGTGCAATGATGAAAGTTGATTATCAGAATAAGTAGGTGATTATTTCTTTGAGTATAAAATTTTTTTCATGATTGCATATTTATGCATTTTGTGCATAAACATTTGGGTTGGCTAGTTGGTATATAGCTAATGAAACAATTCGTTAAAATTTATTGTAAAAAATGCCTCACTCGCACTCTTCCTGAGACACCAGTTGAACCGGTAGTATGTAATTAATAATTGAAATTGACTTGAAGTCACACACATTTCTTATCGACGATAAAATAAAACGAGAAACAAATAATAATAGTGATATATACATGTAATTTCTGTTCGGATTAAATAAATAAATATTTATTTATATAAACGAGTTGCCGCTTTCTTCTACTTCAGCGAATAATGACAATTCTCAAAGAAGCAACAATTATCTAGTCGTGAAAAATGTATGTACACAATTGCACACTCGAATACGTATTCTTACATCAAAGGTCAAAAGTGTCCATCGGTCGCACTCGGCATTTTTTAACCCTCCACAGGGCTTTTATCTCGCCGTGACATACAACCCGTCACGACTGCGCGGCCGACGTGACCGAAATGCGCAGCGATTTATTTCGGCCTCAAACGTACTGACTTTGATTCGTCGCTGGAATTCCTGATTATTTCATTAAAAATGTGAGATGAAGACGAGGGTTCGGAGTTAAATATGCGCGGCAACGTCGGAGTTCGGAAATATTGTGATGGTTATGCGAGTGTATGAATCATGTTTAATTTTTGGCGTAACCTAATTAGATATTGGATGTATATAACCGGAAGAACCATTGAAGAATGTCGATCAATGTGCTTAATTATTTTTAAGCGATCCAGATGTATCTTAGCTATATTCAGCTTGATTTTTTATGTTATTTTAAGCAAATGTTGTTTTATATATTTTGTCAATCAATTAAATTAGTTGATGAAATGCTTGTGAAATCTGTAATGGTACTATTGACTGTATTACGATTTGTCAGCGGAAACCGACGTATTTAGTTGCACTAAATATCATTAAACAAATTATTTATAAGTACAATAAAATTTGTTTGATAATTATTTGTATCATGAACCGTAGAAGATTAATACTGCTATGCAAAGTATGTACAGCAGTTTAGTAACATTATTTAAATTAACTTCATCTATTTTAAGAAAAGTTGGCTTACAATATTTACGATTTAAATTGACATTGTCACAAGAAAACTATAAAAAAATTTTCTTAAGTTTCTTAAGTAATAGTAGCATAGTATAAACTTCACTTGAGTATACATATTATGGTATACATTGTTGAGTTTTCTTTCCTTTTTTATTTATTACAATTTTTTCCGTGTATATCTTATTATTTGTTTTCCTATAATCATTTGTGAGTTATATTGTTGCACACATGTATGTACAGCAGAATCTTAGCAAATTTCCGTGACGTGTTGGACGTCTGCACCGCTTGTAGTCTCATCGCGCTGCCTATCGAGGACATCCATTTTAAATTGATATTTATTTATTTATTTATTTAAGAAAAGGATATCAGTTGTGATAAAATATTAAACATTTTATCACAACTGATATCCTTGAAAGGGGAGGCTTATTCCGAGAAGCAATGAGCTTTTAAAACCAGACTTAGCCAAAAAAATAAAGTAGTTTACACGTAAATTGTGAAAAATAGCGACAAGTGACTAGCTCGTCGCCTATATAAACAATTCCAATGCCCAACACTTTGTTTGTTACATGGAAATAATGTTATTAAATTATTAATCTCATGACCTGTTGTGCATTGTACCAGATTCACTTTACTACATAATGTAAAGAATAGTTGATATCTGTATTATGTCTATTGGTAATACACACATGTGTGTGCAGCAGTATCCAAGCGGCACGCAGCGAGTGTCCGTGGCGTGTTAGACGTCCGCAGCGCTTGTAGTTTTATCGCGCGGCGTGTCGGGCACATCCTTTTACGGCGGCCATAAGTCGGCACGCAACTATCCGCAGACCCGACGAGAATGCACTCCGCCGAGCGATTTATATTATGCGCCAGCGATTATGTTGCGAACTTGCTTTCAAACACCTCTGAAGGTCAGAATCAATTTGATGATGGAAATCCGTTTAATATTCACGCCATCGGTATGAGTTATGTATTGAACGTGTTTTACGATGTAAGAGAGGTGTTATAAATACGGTGGGCCGATTGTTATATAACATTCATTAGATATTAGGTATGTTTCTTTTCCCTGACTATTTTTTGCGCAGAGGGAAAATTGAAGCAATATTGTACAGCAATATTGCTTCAATCTCTATTATCATATTTTCAATAAATACTACAGTTATTATTTAGAACTATTTAAAATGTACATACGGACAATTACATGAAATCACGTGATACATTTTTAAGCACTGCGTATAAATGATGAACTAGCAGGTATAGGTATGTAGGTATTGTTTTTGTCGCATTATAATAACCTTCGAGAGTTCTGATGACCAGTAAATCTTTATTGGTTTCTTTTCTTATACTGTCACTGTAAAAAGGTCAAATATGTCATAGCAGAATGTTTTAAACTTTCGATTCTGCTGTTTTTGCACCTGCTTTAAATGTGTGACTTTAAATTATTTAACACTATTTATAGCTCTCGCTTCCAATTAATTTTCTTAACAAACAACCAATACTTTACAAGCTAAGGATGATTTACTACGGGCAGTTTTTTTAACTGTACAACTATGTACATAATAACATTTGGTTATAAATTATTGGAAGTCATCATCGAAATAGAAATGCAGAAATGGAGAAAGTTCCTAATTATTATTTAAATAAAATCATTCTATTATGACAACAATATTGGAATACTAGAAAGATACTTCATCGCAATATGTTCAGTGAATGGAACCAGCGAAGATCGAGTGAGTAAAAATATTTATCTATTCTATTTATTTCCCTTGTCACATATTCCATTTTAAACTAAGCGACAATTCCCATATTGTAATCCCATATTGGTTTGGGACTTTAAAAGAATGTGCTAATTATGTTCCTTACCTACCATGTCGTAAAAGACTAATGGTATATCGGATTTTGGTCTGTGATTGTGACGAGCTAGCCACTTGTCACTACGTTTTCACAATTTTCTTATAACCCAGCCTAGTTATTTTTTTGCTGAATGTAGTTAAAGAGGTCTCTTTGAGTCTGCCCACCTCTTCGGGGATTACGGGCGTGAAGTTATGTATCCTTAGAATAATCTAATTAATCTTTCACATAAGTGAAAGAGAAAGAAGAGAGATCAATTATCTTTACATACATAGGATGCAAAGTAAACTATTGTATACTTGTGCTTAAATACCATATTTCAGTAATCATTTCACAGCTACCAAGATGCATCGTTGGGTGGCGATTTTAGAATTGCATACGAGCAACCGATGCATCCCAGACAAGTTATGCGTGAACAATCAACGTCTTTAAATGGGAAAACACTATACCTAATAACTCACTCTCACTGCTTCGAGAAATAACAACGCAAATTTGTATGCAATCATGTGCGCCGGCGCACTTAATTCAACGACATTTAATGCGATGGTCGTTGCACTTGGGCATCTGCGCAATCTGATCATCTTAAATTAAACTTTAACTCGTCTAAATAAGATCGGGTTTTGATTAATATTTAATGTCCGATAAGTCTTAATGGCGGAGTGGGAATAAGCAAATTTATAAGACAGTGGTGGACGCGCAGAATATTGTTTTCGGTCCTGACATTCGTGTTTAATGTCTTTGTTCCAATGGGATTCCACGGTGTGAGATATGGTAACAATCGGTGGACGCCATCTTGGATTTGTGGAGCTCCGACTGTGATATTAGGTACATACTTGGAATAAATTGTGATCTTTATACCATGGATATTTAAAACTTAAAATTATATTCACTTCCTGATTCCTGATGTATAAATTATATAACACACTTTTATATAAAATAATAATAATACAAATTAATGCATTCACACACCGCGATCTGTCATAGTCTTAATTTTTAAAAGACATCGCTAAATACAACAATATAGACAATGTTAAGACCGTTCTGTTTTAATGAAATTAGCATTGAGATAATTTATCATTCGACAGTTAACAAGCTTCATACATATTTACAAACTACAGCTTTCAAATATAAAAAAAATACAAAGAAAACTATAAAATAAATAAATTATATGTGTAGTAAGTACTTTGTGTCGCCGTTAACTTAATTACTCCCTTACTAGGAAATCACATAATCAATGTAAATAATTACTCAATAAAAATGCTTGTTTGTAAATATGGGCGTAAAATATAACATTAAGCTCTAACAACCATCAGAAACCAAGAAAACGATCTCGTAAAACCTCCTTACACGACGTTAAAGTGTTGAGTGATTAACGATTAAATAATAAGCCACCTCAATCGTAAAACAAAGATTAACATACAGTTACGGGTGTAAATAGGCTATAACTTTGATTTTTACGACTAAATAATCGTAAAGGAACCCTGACTGCCCGGCCAAATTACGGAGACCTCGTTGACGGTACATTTGTAGAGACTAGGGAGGTGTTTTGATTTGGTCGCATTGCAATTGTGGACAATGCAAACGGAGGCGTTTTGATGCACTTTTATTTTATGGCACACTCGTAACATAAAATGTGGAACGTCTCAACAACGGTTACGGGCCTATTAGAGGGAGAGGGACAATGTCGGGACTGCTCTGTCTTTTTGTCCCTCTTGGAAGTCTTGGAGACACGTTTGCTGGGCCTACAATACGCGCTTACTTTGAGTACGAACGAGTATCTATATTTTTACAAAGGAGAGTGTTGATTCCATAACATTTTGTGAGTTGAATATATCTCTTTTGTCTTGTAATTTTATCTGCCCATATTTTATGTATCTAATTACTTTTATCAGCCAAATCGCTGAATGAATATCAAGGAAATCGGTAAAAATACGACTTGTATGTAATATATTTTTTGGCAGGCATGAGCTGTTTCGTACAGAAAAAAAATAATCTATATAAACTGAGTAAAAGTTAAGAAGGAGTTTTTTCCGCACAGGTGTTAATAAATAAATTGTATTAATTGATTTACTCCTTTCATATGATTGTTAAATTTATTATCTGCTTAGTTTAAAATAGCCCAATCAAAATTGTCCCCAAGGCACAACGCAAGAGTGGACCCCCACAAACAACCAACCCGAACAACCTAAGCACAAAATGATCTAACCACCTAATTCCGCGCCGGACCTACCAACGCACAGTGCGCCATAACGCGGTCGCCCGGGGCAAAATTCCGAGTAATTAAACAACTGAAATTTTAACAGTATCCAGTATAAATTTAATAAGGATGGCCTATTAAGAGCGCAAATGGACTGAATGTTTGGGTTTGGCCAAAAACCAAAATGTGCCCGGTGGAGCACGGGCCACGTAAGTTTCGGCTATTATGTGGTGGCCATTCGGAGGGGCCTGCAAAACTGCTTACCTATGAGTTGTTGTGAAGCAAATTGGACGTTTAAAGTGGACTCGGTAAGATAAATAGCACCCATCGGAATGTTAGCAAGTTGTTTATACGAATATAAGTGGGAAGGAAATTACAGAGTGGGCGATCGTCGCTCAAGGTGTCTGTTAATAATAAAATTAATATTTTCTATTGAGATGAATTTGTAACGCCGGTAATAGCGTCTAATTGCGTAATTATGCAATGAATGACTACACGATCGAAATATAGTGATAAAAAAGACAATTTATAAGTATTGTTCAAAATGATAAATAGCGGAAATTGTTTACACCGCGCTAATCTGTTTAATCAATTGCAATTTTTTTCTTACCTTGCAATTTTTCGTCTACATTTAGTATTTATTTAATTAGTCAATAACTACATTTTTGTTTGTTTAGATGCATACTAAAATAATTGCAGAATTTCGCTCGCAGGCAAAATAACATAATAATTGATAGAAAAATGTACTTAATTAAAAATTAAAATAACCAACATCTAAAAAGTGTTTATTTTATACAAATTAATTACAAAAACTCTCCACTCACCCAGTTTTTTAGTAGACAGAGCCAAAAATACAAAGACCATATTTAAAATTATCAAATAAGGAAGTAACCTCAAAATAACAATCACCTATATTTTAATTGAACAGCGGAACCGAGATTCCCCGTGAGTGCTGAGTAAACGTCGTGAATCGCCCAATAATAATGAAAGTGATGGCATTGACGCTGTCGGTGTATGAAGCGGCAGTTTTGGCTACATAAACAGACCGTATACTTTCGTGGCCAACGTAAAACCAACTTTAAGTAAACTCTTAAGTGTATAGTCTTAAAGGCGATAATCAATTGCCCCGCGTGCCAGGTTATACAAGGGAGCTCCCGTGGCTCTCCCCTCTACCGGTCTCGGGTGGGGCCCGCGCGGACGGTTCACACGTAATCAAAATGGCCGACATTTTGTCTCAGATGGATACGACGCGGCGTATTGTGTGGAGTGACGGGAGTGCAGATATTGAAATAAAATTATGTTTCATATGAACGTTCGTATTAATTTTGTGTTTCGATGCAATTTGTGCAAAAAATTATTGTGAGGAATATACCTAATATAAATAGCTAAGCATCTATGTAAAGTGGTAGGTACAAGTGGGTGGTATTAAAATATATATATATTGTAAATGTATTTGATAATATTTTATATCACAAATAAAAGCTCAATAGATTTGACAATATACAAGAGAAAAGGTGTAAAAATAGATAGATATGTGATAATATATATGTAACATATATAATAATAGTTACGAATATTATATCTAATGTATTTACATATCCGTTAAATAAATAAAGTTGTTAAGACACTACAATTACATCTATTTAGGTGATAACAATATAAAGTATTATAAATATAAATTAGCTCAACATCCAAGTGTTACGTAATCTAGGCAAAAAGATAACCAGTAATATAAGTAAAGCTTACTTAACAGAGACAATGTTTGTCATGAATATTTTAACAGTATCTGCATACTGCATATAAATTAAATAAACAAATAACCTGTTTTTGGTATAATGTGCAAGCTATGGCATTGAAGATAAGAAAAAGTGATAGTTTATAAATAGACGATCCAATAATTCAATTCTGATAACCAGTAACCTCTTAATCTGGCTTGCTACAATGTACATAATAATCTAAAGAGTAATGATATAGGTAGGTACAGCTTACTGGTATACCAATTGCTAAATTGAGAGCGACAGTCAAAGAAACTGGGCAAGAAAGAGACAGAAACACTGAGTAAAAAGTATGACAATGTGTTTGACAAATGATTGGTGATGCCAGGTGAACAAATAGCCACAGAAAATGGACGAAAACAGAGGAATGATGGAGATGATTTTTTTAAAATATAAAATATAACTTTGTGATTTCGCATGATATTCATTTTTATTATTCGATTTAATCCACTTCCAATATAAAATATGATTATTGGGCCTGAGAATAATACCAACTAAATAAAGCTGAGAGTAGGCACTTTTTTTATGACTGAAGTATCTTTACAAGTAGATATTTGGAGATGAATAAAGACAGAGATATATATTAAATGCACATAACTATCAACCGCCCTTAATGAATCATCTTTAAAACCACTCTTTTATATCTATATACTTATGTATATGTGATGTAACATATAGATAGATTATTATTGTAAGCATTAACATTTAATGGGACAAGGCAACCAATGTGAACATTTAAATGAACGGTCTTTTATGAATTTGCTTTTTTACAATTTTCCATCTAACCCAGCCCAGTGTTATTTTTGGCTGACTGTGGTTAAAGGGGCCCGCTGCCCCGTTGGTTCTGCCTACCCCTTCGGGGAATATGAGCGTACTGTTATATATTTATGTATGTAAGAATCTTATATTTTAATAAATACATCAATATTTAATAAACAAATATATATCCAGCAAGGCATGTAAGCCGTCCCTAACGCAGCGCGGGGGTGGCAGGGTATTTCGAGCCGCTTCCCGCCGACCGGCGCCGGCGGGATATTTCTTTCCCTTCCCGGTCCCGGCGCTGTATCTACCCATCTGATATACGTACGCTTACTCCACGTTTCTTCGGATATCTCTTTCGTGAAATGAATAAGGCTTTTTTCGACAGTATTTTTCGGAAAAAGCAGAGCAAGCACATCCAAATACATATTTAATTACATGTTTTATATGTACGAGAGAATAAAATAATGCTCTTATAATAAGCTTATTTGCTTAAGGTTTGTTAATTCATTTCTTATTATTTAGCAAGAAAAATTAACAGGTAGATTTTGTATACGATGAAATTTGTCTATCTAAAAATGAAATATGACAAACATAGATTGCCTATGTTATACAAATTACGCCTGCTTTTATTAAGGTTCAATATTCTAATAAAAATAACCTTTTTAACAACCACATCCCATTTCCAACGAAAACAGACGACATCAACCTACGCAATTATAATATTCAACAGTTATATCGCAGACTGATCCATAAATTAATCCTAAACTCAATTCAAATCCTACAGAAACCATCAATGAAATAATAGACAATAAAATTGAATTATCACCGTCACATTGTGCGACGGAATTAATACAAATGACGCAATCTAAAGAGCCCATGTAAATCTTAGAAAATAGAATGAGGAAACCATGTAAAATATTAATTCTGTTTCAATACCCGCGTAACGGGCGGCATACTAAACCACGGCAGACAATGGCGGTGGTCTCTTAGAAAATTATCACATAGGTACAAAGGCTTTGTATCGCGACGAGACGCATATCTATTTTATTTCTGCTCCATTGCTGCTTCCAGGAGATAGCGTTGCTGTGTATGTAAAACACATTCAAATAAGAGCACCATGAGAGAGGGTTATGTTGTAAATTGCGGTTTTAGACTATTGTTATTGTGAATGTAAATGCGGTTACGGTCGCTTCGGAAATGTCTTCAGTTTCCTTGCTCTGGGAATCTAGGCTTACAATCGGACAATAAGAAATTTAGACAACGCACGCAATCTGGATGGCGTTTGTTTGTATACGCGGAACACGGGAGATCCTTGTCTCATTTAGTTATGTAATAGTGACGTTCCATAAAATGCTCTTTTTTTTTCCAAATGTGTATTTATACATTTTGGAAATGTGAACAATGGGTCTTAAAAAAACTCGTGCACATTTAATGTAACATTATCTACTTATCTTATTGTGGTAAATTATAAATTGCAATTAACACGCTTAGTTACTTATAAAAGTAACATTTTTCGGTTATCTATTTTCAATTGGTTTCTTTATATAAAGCTTGTAAATTAAATTATATATTCAATGAAAACTGACACGTTTCTTCAAATTTAAAAATGGTTGATGAATGAATAAGACTCATTATCCCCGGTACTAAAGGGGTATACAAATTATCGCACCGGCCTATAAGTAATGATGATTCATACCAAATTACCATACTACACTAAATCGTTTCGATAGTCGAGTCATAATGTGATTGATACAAAAAGCGTGGTATACATACCCACGACGTGACATTGAATTCGCTTGCCGTACATGCCTGCTATTCATATGGTAATCGTCGATTATATCATAATTGGGATTCCACCGTGATATGAGTGTAGTTAATAAAATCATCACGCAATTACCGGGCCCAGAGCACTCTGGTGTGAAAACAAACAACGCGCAGGAGTTGAATGCTAACGCGCGCCGGCGCCGGCGCACGCGCCGATATCCGTCGAAACATTTATTTTTATTTACGGTTTGTGTCCGGGCTGCGCGAAGGGCACCACTGGGCGACGATGTGCAAACGGGAACTCGCCTGATGAGTTGTTGTTGCTTTTTTCGCTTTGAACGCCATTTTGAATTACGGTACCACCCATATACACTAGCTGTGCCCGCGGTTTCACCCGCGTTTATGGTTTATATTATCTTTCCTATCGGTTTCCTCGATAAATGAACTATACAACATAACAAACACTACAGTATTGATAGGAATATTGGTGATTTATATCGAGGACCTGGGTCATATTGTTTAGTTTTTTTTTTAATATGTGTTATATGAAGACACAAATACCTATAATTCTTCTATTCGGAAAACACAAAATTCGCCACCTGTCACTACATTTTCACAAGTTTGTCTACACAAATGTGACTAAATGTGGTTTAAGTATCTTTACTGCCTCTTGAACTCTGCCTACTTAGGGGATACGTATATTCTTATTCATCGAAACATGTTATTAGATGTTAATCGGTACTGTCATGTTTAAATCCTGTCTCAATCAAATCGTATTAATGTTAAGTAGATGCTTTACATTAGATTAATTATAGATATATCTACTTATATGTTACCTAAAGGTAGCATAATAATTAGGTAGATAGGTACTCTCAATATTATCTCGTAGCCTAGGTATCGTTAATGGCTAAATAAATCACACCGGCGTTTGAGTCAACAAATCATTTGCTAATTGCATTCAAGTATCGCCATATTTATGTACTTGGTGTTTATTACAGCATTTATAAGTTAATCGACTGTTCGTGTTCTTTATGACTTAGGTACAATAAATATTGTATGATGTATTACATTGCAGTAATTTATTTAACAGCCTTCAAAAATTTAATTTATTATCTAGATATGAATGAATGACAGTAGGTTGGTACAGTAAGACAATGTCTGTTCTTTATCATTCAGTTAATTAAGATTGTTCTGGAATTTGCAGTTTGCAATTGTATAGTCCTGAATGAGACTAAGTCAGTGGCGGATTTACCCTGAGGTCCAGTAGGCCCGGGCCTAGGGCGGCCAGATATTAGAGCCGGCCAATCGTAATAAAAATTAAGTGATGACGCTTTAGTACTGAGAATTATGGCCTGGGGCCTAGAGCGGCCAACTAAATAGGCGTGGTATATAAACTAATTCAGTATCTCTTATACTAATAATACATACATATCATCAGGCATCACAGGAGCAGCTAGCCCCTTTAACCACATTCAGCAACAAATACCTAAAAGTGGGCTGGGTTAGATGGTAAACTGTGAAAAAGTAGCGACAAGTGGCTAGCTCGTCGCCTACGCAATCGCGCACCCAAAACCTGATATACCATTAGTCGTCTTTCACGACATGCTAGGCAACGGACACAGTTAGCGCATTAGTTTTAAGTCCCAGACCAACAGGGGACTAATAATGAGAGTTCAATATATTTTTTTACACGCTACGATGGTTACAACAAGGTATACCTAATTATCTATAATAATGGACAATCGAATGTCGCCGTAATAAGGCTGTATAAAGTTATCAGATTAAAAAATGAGTCGAATTTACGGTAAGTAGGTACATCAAAGATTTTTTTTATTGTGTTAAGAAAAACCGTTTTTAGATACAAAATTAAATTAACAGTTTATCCATTGATTCTCCTTACGATTTAGTCAAGCGCAAAATTACAAAGTTAACAAACCTTTAATTTAAATGTTAAACATGACTTATTATAAGTCATGCTTAAGTAAGTATGGAATAAACATATTATATTGCTTATGCACTTACTCGTTTAAATTATATGATATGAATCACAGTATTTGTTGCGACCTATCCCACCTTTCGCTTCCACCGTTAGCTATCCTAAGCCTGACCTCACCTTTCGCTTCTTCAACACTCATATATTTGCATGCCCATATATTTTCTATCCGAATACACTCGCAGCCGAACTAACACAGCAAAACTATACAAAACGGCTGAAAAGAAAGGATATTTGGCAACTACATATGGAGAATTGATAAGAGCTTCTGAGTAGATGTCTTCACTGGGGGACACACTCGCAAAACATGGACACGCAACTCATTTGCTGATAGGCAAAAAAAAACGCCTGATTGCATATTATAGGCTTAAAAATATATATATATATTTATGTAATATATATATTTGCATGCATGCTCATCGTTATTTTAAACGATGAGCATGCATTCGTCTGACCTTTTTATAGCCGTTAAATAGGTAGATACATATTAAAACTCTTCCAAAGATTAAGCGGTGATTACCACAGCCATGTAAAAACAGACCGATAAGTATATACAAATCGTATGATTATATAATAATGCGACATCACCTGATCTGTATATATCTTAAATACCTAATGTACCTACTTATATCTTATATCGTTCGTATATACCTATTATAATACCTTCTCAAATAGAGGGATTATTATGTTATCGTTCTGTAAACTTTATGTGACTATTTAAGAAATCGGTCATAACTTAATCTATGGTTTTATTTAAAGCAAACTATCTATTGATACAAATGTAACGGTATCGTTGATACAGATCTCTCCCACCCGCGGTAAAAATTACAAATACTTACTGCCTTTGTTGTAGTATATAGTGACAATAACATTTCATGCAATCTCAGACTTTTTGCGGAATCTTTGAGCGTTTCAATTACTACTTAATGTAATTTATGTATGTACTATCATGTACATAAATAAATATCCGACGACATCACATACATTGATCTGACTCCAAGGCAAGTATCTTAAGCTTCTCTTACGGATATCAGAATCAACAATGGTATTACAAATATATACTTTAATGTTGGATATTAACACCCAGACATAGAACAAACACAAGTATTCATCGCACGAATGTTTGCCTCGGGTGGGGATCGAACCCACAACTCTTGGCGCATTGGGCAGGGTTACTACCGAATGCGCCATCAAGCCAATCAAGTCAAAAATATTACATGTTAGTAGACGGATAATTAATTCGTATTCATAAAGGTTACCATCTTATGACTATCAAACGTTAAAATAGTAGTTGTAAATTTATTGTTTTAATTCAGATAGCATATACTTAGGTGTGTCTCCAATATACACTACAAGTACTTCCAGTTACACAAATTATGAAAAAAAGTATCAAAATCTTATTAATAATTAACGCCCATGTAAAGCTCAAGAAAACAATTCCGATAGAGGATGGTGCTGGTAAAATAATTTCAGGATAATTTGATATGCTTTATTTCTTAAAATTAGCATAGCGTCATTTTAATTCATACACAATGAAATTGAGTTTTCACTTATATCGTTCTCATATTTTATGAAGCATATCTACGATAAATCAAAAATGTTACGACTGAGGCTTACTTAACGTATCACACGCGGGTACCTTACGACTTACGACTTCAGTTAAAACAAAACTATTTTCAAAACGGGTCCCTACAATAACATCTCTCACGCAACAACTTCTATAAACACATCAGCCGTTGTTTCGTGTACAACCTATCTTTAGAAAGAATCCCGCCTAACCGAGCATGGGAACATGCTGACGAAATATTAATAGGGATTGAAATTTATTTCTCTGCCCAACTTACCTCTAGCTCGCCAGTTAAACGAGACCTCTAATTGTTAAAAACTCTGTTGACCGTTGGAAGTGGGTAAGAGATCTCGGTACGATGGTTTTGAATAGGTATGCGAGGTAAAATTAGCATCCAACCTCGGTTAACCAATGCACGTGATACCGAATTTAAATGGGCGAATCAATTTTTAATTTCACTGCAGTTACTGGGGCAAGCTCGTTGGGAGCTCGCTTAGATTTCTGTCTGGTTGTTTATCGATGTTTGTCTACAGTTTAAACAGTACAGTTTAACCCGCTAACAGCGCTGAAAAGTGCCGACTTTAATTTTGAGGCAGATGTATGAATGTATTTAAGATAATTGCTTAAGCTGATTTGGATTTTCAACTGTTTCTAAAAAACATATTGAGGAATAAAAATATTGCTTCTTAGTAGCTTAAAATTAATAAACTTATTTCTATAATTTTAATCTATCCCATTTTATTTCTTTATAATTCTTACGTGTTGCCAGCAAAGAGAAAGCTTAGAATGCTATGAATTTTATTACTAAAAGTATTATTTCGCAAGTACCTACCTATTATTTAAGTTGCTGATATTATTGCACCTACTTCTTTCGTTATGATGTCAGGGCATTTTAGGTAGTTTGTCGCAAAGACCTAGCTCAAACCAATTAGATACCTAGGTGCATCTTTCTTTAACGCTGATGTAATTAACGTTAATTAATGTTAAACAATGACAGTTTGTAGGTACGGTTCATTCTTATGTAAATGGTTTTCAAAAGAAATGTTGAATGTTCACTATGAGTTTTATACTGGTTTATATGGATAAACATCTAGGTATCTACTTTCCGTTAGTATTAAAATAAACAAGAATGTTCTCTTCTCAATATTTCTGATACAAAATAAAATGTCTAGGTATACTAGGCATCCAGCTAAGTAATACCTACCTACTTATTATAAAGCAAGATTAAAATGTTCCTTAATGATTTCTTTTTTCATGTAAATTCTACTGAAGAAAATTATCTGAAAAGTAATTAATTCATAAAACTTGTTGGTTAGATATCTCAACTTTTTAATAACATGATCAATATTCTATGCAGGTCAAAGTATTTTTACTTGTATCAAAAGTAGAGCGAAGTAGATAATGGAATGAAAAATAAAAGTAGTAGGTAAGTAAGTATATAATTTTTTAGAACTAAAATAATATTTTAAATAAGTTATATACTTAGTTAGTAGTGATGTAATACTGTAATAATAGGTATATGCGCATGACAGCAACCTTCGCCAAGTTTGAAACGAAAAAAAAAATTAAACCGTTTTGTTGGTTATCGCATTAAAAGGCAATGATACCATTATCCAAATTACTTATTTCCTACTTACACGAAGGACGTATTCATAAGAAGTGGAGGCTGATAAACGTACAGACAAGGTCAGACCCAGACAGATGTGTTTAAGATAATTGCTTAAGCGGATTTAGTGTTTTTAGCTGTTTTTAAAAAACATTGTTGAGGGATAAGTATTGCTTCTCAGTAGCTTAAAACAAAGTATTTGATGTTAATTTTATTAGTCTTTTGCTAGCAAATAATAAACTTATCACACAATTTATAAGTAAAAGTTCTTTTTTAATACATAGATTTTAGTCTTAGAATAATGTTTTTGTTTTGGTACCTACCTATCTGTTCTACAATCTCGTACATGTTTCATAGAAAGATATTTAAAGACTAGCTGTGCCAGCGGTGTCACCCGCGTTTATGGATAATATTATAAAGACTATTTCCGTCATACATGATTTCTATGTAACTTTAACCCTTAAGGCTGTACCTACACGTGACGGAACCTTAAAAAATGGAGTAACTTCTCCCGTTTTCCCAACATTTCCCTTCACTACTCTGCTCCTATTGATTGTAGCGTGATGAAAAGTATACTATAACCTGCCCAGGAGTATGAAGAATAATTGTACCAAGTTTCGTTAAAATCCGTCGAGTAGTTTTTGTTTCTATAAGGAACATACAGACAGACAGACAAAAATTTTACTGATTGCATTTTTGGCATCAGTATCGATCACTAATCACCCCCTGATAGTTATTTTGAAAATATATTTCATGTACAGAATTGACCTCTCTACAGATTTATTATAAGTAAGTATAGATTGTTTTTTTTTATTATTGCATTTTTGGCTGAATGTTGTTGAAGGGACACGCTACCCCTTTGACTCTGCCTACCCCTTCGGGGATTATGGGCGTGATGTTATTGTATTTATGTTTTTTTAATTTTGACTTGCTTTTTTAAAGCCTATTTAAATACAGAGATTTTGAATTTGAATTTGAATGTGATAGATACTAGAGACTCCTAGTCATAAAAAGATGGGTGTATGTCTAAGAGACCTTAGTTTCCTAACACTTAGTTGACTGTTAACATTAAAGGCAGCATAAGTTTATTCCAGGATCATTAAAGATTAAAAGACACCTACTTACTCATATTGTGAAGGTAGTTAGGTACTATACTTATAAGAAATAAAGAAGAAACCTATTTTACCGATTTATCTTAGAAATCATGAATTTATTTCACTCTTCTAGTCTTCATAATTAGAATAATAAATTTAAATAAATACGAAGTAGGTACACAACACATGAGTTATTATTTTTGTTTACTGAATCAATCCATAAAAACCCTAATTTTATTTAGCAACTAGCTTCTGCCCGCGGCATTGCTCGAGTGGTACATCGATGAAACATAGCTTAGGAATGTGTTATTCTGATGTAAGTATAAGTAAGCTGTAGGTACCATTGTAAAGTTTTATTAAAATCCATGCAGTAGGATCTACTTTTTGCGTGAAGGAGTAACAAATATCCACTCATCCACACAAATTTCCGCGTTTATAATATTAGTAAGATGATTTTAATAACTAAAAGATTTTTTAATCTTTAGGTACCTTCATGCAACGATAAAAAATATATTTCCTTTTCTCAATAGAATGGAATATTTCTTTGAGCCAATCGATATTCAACTAAAATAAACTATACAAAATATTATTATACAAACACTTAATAAACTCACCCAATTCTACAAAATCATATTTCTAAAGAATATAATATCTTGAACCATTCCATTCTTAATTCTCGCTCGCACCCGTCGGCAGTGAGTGCGACAGAGACGGGTATACATCTATCGATCTCTTTTATTGTGCGCCATTCGAACGCCCGTAATGGCGGACGTATAACAAACACAATGCTCAATTCAAATAATATTTAATACGTTTTATCAACTTATCACTTGAATTCAAAAGCAAAATAATCACAAAACACGTTATGGGAACACAATAGAAAAATATTTTGAGTTAAAACAATGTAAATGTGCGTTTTAAAACGGAAACAATCACGCTGGATGTTCGTCACATAGCGCATCGGTCGCCATATCGAGATACCGATGGCCAGGGTCGAATTCAGGTACTTACCAATGAAATTCTTTTTTATCAAAGAAAAACTGCTAGGTTAACTGACCAACGAATTTTATTTAAATGTCGATATTTATTTAATTTTTCTTTTGTATTTGATGCTAAAATAAAAAAAAATGTTTTTGTATTTGTACTTTTATGCAAAATTTATTTGCACTTTTTGTACCTGAGAAATATTTTGTTTTTCTTTATTACAATTTTATAGGATTCACTGGAATAATTTAAATAGTATAAAATTTTTAGATAGGTTTTAAATATTTTTAAATTATTGTTTTTCGCGTTTTTTTATCAAAATAATAAAAAAAAACAAAACGGGGTCTTTTACAATTTAAGAAATATTAATTTACTGACCTAACTTAGGAAAAAATGCATAAACTGATGCGGACAGAAATTCTGTGATATTAATGTTTTAATGCTAAGTCAGATATAGCTATTAAAATGGTTTATCTTATGATACCGTTGATGGCCATACATTAATTTAATTCTTAAATTGGAGAATCTATGAGCTACCCTATTATTGGCGAAGTTTTGTTTTGTTTTTGTTTTTTTTTTTCCCTCGATCTATGTCTCAGACAACCATTGTTATGAGCAAAAAAGTTGTTAAAATCAAATTGCTAATGTACTACATTAAAATACTTTAAGCATATGTATTATCTATATACCTGTGTATTTACCATAATTAATAAATTTATTAATGTATGGGTAAAAAAATATTAGATTTTTTTCTATTTGAAACCATTTTTTACTGAAATTTAACATAACATAACATCACACCCGTAATCCTCGAAGAAGTAGGCAGCAAATTTAAAGGGCCAGCAAGTCCCTGTTACCATACTTCGCCAAAAATATAACTGGGCTGAGTCAGATGGAAATTTAAATTTCTACATTATTGCCTTAGTTATTGTAGTTACTGTTATAATAAATGTAACTCTAATTTTATAAACAAAAATCAATTAAGTATTCGTATTTCGTCGATTCTTGCAAATGTTTATTAAAAGCCAGTAATTTATAATTAATTTACATAGTATATTGTTTACCTAAACATAATATTTACGTTGATCATTATAACTTAAATTAAATGAGATTTTTAAACACCGTGATAACTTGAAATACATAGAAAACAACAACATCCCATGGATTCTTATTCTTTACTTTATATTTTCTTTATTTAAATTATCCTTAAATACAATACAATCAATAAAATAACAATTTAAATAAAATATCACTTGTCTGACTACGGGCCTGCCCATGCACGCTCCGCCCATTACAGGCAACAAAAGTTGGCGGTGTTCCTTCAAAACATCTCGTTTGGAGGCCATTTTGACGATCGGGTGCGAGCGAGACAGCGCTACCTAGCGCCATCATAACGGCTGTATGTGCGTGAATGAGACAATTATGCAAAGTTGGTTTAGTTTTAATGTGAGTAGCGAAAGTGCGTGGGACACAAGCTTCTGTCGTTGTGTGTGTAGGTCGGTTCTGTCGTATGGCAGTGTTCGCCGGACGAAGTTGGGTGAGAGAGCTAGTGAGTTAGGCCTATTTTTGTTTTGTTGATCAAAATAAAAACCATTTGCGTTCCCTGAATAAGTGATGAGGTATTTGTATGTTTAAAATTTCTAAATGGATTTTTTTAAACCTACGCTAATGTTTTTCTCCCATACTATTATACTGGCAAGGTAAAACATGATTTTATTTTTATGATATCTTTTTTATTTTTTTGTTTTGTTTTTTATGTTACTTGTTCATACTTTAACCGCTATGATTTTTTGATTTTAATATAAGAAATATGTAGGTATATAAAATTACCTACCTACAGTAAAGGAAGACACGATTTTGTATCACCGATGTTTTAATGTAGAGTTCTAAAAATAATGACTAATCCTGTCATTATTATGGATTAATAAATATTTTTTTATAACATCATTAAACGATTTTTAACTATTTTAGGACAGTAAATCTTACCGATATTGTCTTTAGTATCAACATATGTTTATTTCGCATAAATTACAATTAATAAAAAAAATGTAAACCAATCTAACCAAAGTCGATAAACAATTCCCATCATAGTCTCATGAACTTGCCCCACAAACTACCACTACGTAATCAACTGGATCACTTGTAGGGTAAAACCGTTTACGACGCACCCATTCATTCAAGTGCTAAAAGCATCGCAAACGACGTCGTCAAATGATGTCGCGACGTGGCGCTCCCCGCCGCCACCGCTAGATGGCGCTAAACCGCACTAAACTGCCGGCGGTCGTAAAAATAAATTTTATTATTATGACGAAAATAAAACGCTTGTCGTCAATTTAAACAACATTTTACTGTGCAGTAAGATTTATTTTATGATTAACAAGTGTCTTGATGAATTAATATAGCCGAATGATGAATAAAGCAATAAAATCTGCCTTTACGATCGTGTTATCGCGTTTCTATTGGCAGTTACGCTTCTTTTTGATACAGCGTCGAGTGTTGCGTAATATTATGGGTTGCTCGTAAAACTGAATCACTACAAACGTAAATATGAACTCTAATATTGTTTGATAATGATTTTAATGAGCAATTAACTTTATTTATATTATATTTAGGTTATTATCTCGACATTTACGGCGCGGTCTGTGTATGTCTGTTTAAGTTTATCTATGTTACTTATAGCATTATCTAACGGTGTAATGTAGTTTTGTAGACTAATTTTAGCTTCGATTATTTTGATACTGGTTCATATTTGACCTTTTGTTGCAATAATGTTTAGGGGTCAGACATTGAGCTTTAATTTCGGCAAAGTGCCGCTAGATGGCAGAATTCGCTAAAATTGTAGTTTACACAGTTAATAGAGGAAAACGAAAATGAAAATGGGATTTTTAGTTTTATAAAATAAAAATTAAATTAATTTGAATACTAATTATGATGATATTTAGAAATTTTAAATAATTCGTGAGGTTTTATTTCTTTGCTTGCAACTCTCAACTTGACGTAAAAATTGCAATGAAACCTAAATGCAACGGAGCCTAGATGGAGTTACAATAGCATTATGCACTAAAATCAAATAGCTCATTGTTATGGTAAGTATTGAAATAAACTAAAAAACATGGATTTTGAAGAAAATCACACAACATGCCCCAATTATTACACTACACATAGTCAATTTTCATTATGCAAATCTAAATTTATTATTATAATATATTATATCTAACATTCGTAAGTAGGTACGAAGGTTTTACTTAATCAACATTATTAAATGTATTTATCAACACAAGGTCATAGCGATATAAATAAAACTGTAACACTCTTGTTCTATTACTGTCGAGCGCCATCTATCGAAATTTTAAAAGCACTTTCCTCGAACCAATATTTGTAATGCAAACAAGATTTTCTTATACAAGGAAGAAGACGTAGCTCTCTATACGCCCCAAAGTCCCTCCTCATCATCTTCCTAGCGTTATGTCCCGTGCTTAGACGGGGTCCGCTTAGACCATGATCCAGGATTTAGCGAGTCTGGTAATTACATTGAAGCGACTGCCGATCTGACCTTCGTAACCCTAAGATAGGGGAACCAGACAATTTTTGGATCATGGTTACAAATTCAAAGTTGTTTGAATTTGTAGGTTTCATCACGATGTTTTCCCTCACCGTCGAGCTAGTGGTATAAATATGTACATAGATTTTTTTAAATCTAGAGGTAGGTACATGCCGGTGTTTGAACCCGCACTCCTCGGTTAAGAGGCGCGTGTCCTTACCATTGAGCTACCACCGCTCCCTACCAAAGTCCCTCCTGAAATGAATACTTATAAGTACTCAGCTTATCAGCATTGTATCAATATGTTTGGTAGGTAGGTACTACTTGTATGATTTGTAAATACCTACCTACCTATTCAATTTGTAGACTCATGTCCTAATAGTATCACACAAAATGTAGGTACCTACCTAATATAAGGGGATGCAAGAGTAATTTTTCAGAGACCAGTAACGAATACCCCTACTGTCACTTGAAATATGTCTATGGTAATAAACAAAAAGACTTATTTGTCTCTTTTGGTTTCGAGTCAGTTACATGATATTATTTGGTCTGTGGATCAAGGCTAAGGAACGCTGGAGTCATCAACAGACATTCTATACCGATATAATGTAGGACATAAGAGAGTTGCTAAAGGAAAAACACTACCTTTTTTAATTATTAAACACGCTTATACGCTACTAGCTTCAGCCAGTGGCGTTGCTCGCGTGGTACTTACATCAATGAAACATAATTATGTGTTATTCTAATGTATAAGCTACACTATTGTGTGACAAGCTCGATGGATTCGGTAGTGACCCTGCCCCATGCGCCAAGAGTTGTGGGTTCGATCCCCACACAGGACAAATATTCGTATGATGAATACTTGTGTTTGTTCTGTGTCTGGGTGTTAATATCTAATATTTAAGTATATATTTGTAATACCACTGTTGTTTCTGATATCCGTAACACAAGTGCTTTTAAGCTACTTTCCTCGGAGTCAGATCAATGTATGTGATGTAGTCTGATATTTATTTATATTTATTTATTTATTTATTGTAATGTTTCATTAAAATCCATGCAGTACTTTTTGCGTAAAAGAGTAACCAACATCCACACATCCATCCATCCAAGCAAACTTTCGCGTTTATAATATTAGTAGGTAAGAAGTAAGTAACTAACTAAACTTCACGCCACTTCCCTAGCGGGGTAGGCAGAGAGAACCGAACGCCAAATGGCACGATCCTTACACACCTCACTCGCCTCTTCAACATTCATAATCCTTTTCATACAAGCTCTACTACTGTCTGTTAATACACGACCAATCTGGTCGGTAACCCTAAGCCTTCTGCGGCTCCTACATCCTTCCACTTTCGCTGTAAGAAGTAAGATCATACTATAAATGATAGTAGCCACGTAGTAGGTAAGTATATTGTAAATATTTAGTAGGCCGATGGTTACTAAAAAGCCCACCGCTTCTTTAGTTGCATCTTAACTAAATAAGTAATAAAACTTCAAACAAACCTCAAAACTTTTCAACCGTCGTATCGATTAAGTACATCTTTATTTGACACTTAAGTATATCCTGGTACTGTCGGTATGATAGACTCTGGCATTTTTTTATTTAAAAATGTAAATGTAAAAAATAAAAGTTATACCCTACATTTTCTTATTCCATTATCATTATTTCCGTTAGCGTTTACATAATTATATCCACCCAAACGTATTTGTGCTTCAAAATCTGCTCGATAGTTGATAGTTAAAGTTAGACTGACCGCAAATCGGCAAAAATGCAAACAAATTACCTAAAGTCAATTTAGTTCACTAACGCTTACATTAACTAGCTGCGCTCCTGATATAAATCGAATCATCGCATCATTCCACCAAGCCAAACGAGAATGCATGTTCCAAACAACGTAAGTATATTACAGGTTACAGGCAAGCACCTTCTGTCTGATACACATTAATAAAGTCAGTACTCAATAAACATTCAAACTACCTAATAGATAAACAAAAGGCATCAAATCATGTCGTCAATCCCCCACACCACTATCAATCAGATCCAACGATGCACGCAAATTACAGTCATAATGTAAACCTGCGGCCAGACATCTAGGCGATCGCAACCAACAACGCCGTATCCCCACACGATGAAAACATAAACAATCTTAACTCCTTTATCTCTATTAAACGGGTGATACTTTAAACAAGTCAATAATGTTTCAATAAACGTCTAAAGAACGGCATAATAACAATCCACGTGGGTCGACGTTCATAAAACTTCGAATTTATAACGAAGCTTAGCTCTGGAGGCGTGTACGAAATAATCCGAACGGTGTTTACTGGGAGTTCTACAAATGGCGCAATTCACGTGACTTTTACGAGCGGTTGAGTAGTAAAAATCGTGTTTATGATGCGCCGGCGCAGGGGAGGCGCGTGCGCGGGCCGCTGTGTCGTTTGATGCCATGCGAATGTTTTCATTTGGTTCTTTTGGATTAGGGGTTTCCTTTGTAATTGTATGGGATTTTTTAATGAATGGAATCGATTGGAAAGCTGCGATTTCGACTCGTGAGGCTTTGATAACATATATACCCTCTAAGAAATTACTCTATTAATATTGATGTAAGTATATCTTCTTAGTTGTACGTAGGTATATATTTCTGTAGATGAGAAATGGTTAAGATATGAGTTAATAGTAGATATAATTTTCTTTTTTGTTTTTTTTTAGATATCAAATAAATAATCCATCCTAAAAACTGATTCAAATTAAATGTTGGATTTGAAGAAAAGATAGAAAAGTATGAAACGTTGGGAACGATATTTATATTGTTTTCATAGAAAAAAAAAATTCACGCCACCCTTAGATATTACACACTTAGAACGAGATAAGAATTAATAAAAAGAAGTGCAGTTGAATGGAGATTAGTTTAAAGTATCCTAATTTCCATCATGACACTGACTTTTACGAGCGGCTCGGTAGTAAAAGTCGCGTTTACGATAGCCACACAGGGCGCGCACGCGCCCGTGATGACGTCGAATGACACAAGCATTTGACGTGAATGTTTTCATTCAGCTTCTTTGGTGAGCTTTTGGTGAAGTATGAAGTGTAGCTGTCTCCGGTCGGTCCCATTGGCTGTCAATAATTGAAAATAAAATATATTCGTATTAATTTAATTAAATTTCAACTTCAGACTTAACTTAACTTGTTTCTGGCTGGCTGAATGTGGTAAAAAGGGGCCTGTGCCTCTTTGACTCTGCCTATGGTGATTGATGATTATGGACGTGATGTTATATTATGTTAATTTCAACTTCATTGATTACCTTTAGTGACTTATGATGCCTTGAGTGATTTAATGGGATTGATTTTATGATAGAACTTTTATAAACTATTCTTTCTATTCTCCTTGGATCTAAAATATAGAATTTGCATCTTTATATAAATACTAAACTAAGTAACTAAAAATATGGAATAAACTAATTATTTATGTACTACTCTACTCTATATTAGGTATAATAACATGTTCATCATTCCGCCTGTAATTTTCCGCCATACTCTACCTACAGTCTACACAATATAAAAATTTCCATATCGACTTCAAACCCTTGTATTTCAAGAGTATACCGACAGCATTCACCTAGTTCTGTTATGTTGTGACAATCATACTGACTTTAACAACCAGTTGAGTGGTGAAATTGGTACGTGTGTAAATATACTGGGACGTGAGTCCGCCGGACCACATATTAAGCCTGGGTGTATTATTACACCGTATGTCATTACTACTCTGTATTTACACTTATGTTTTGTATGGAGTTTTGCTACCAACCCTTTAGAGAGCCGATGTAATTCTATTGATAGGCATAGTTACAATATAATAACTTACTTGTTGATAGATATAGTCTAAACAAGCAGAAGCTGTTATTTAAATTATTTACTTTGTTTGTAATGTTTATGTGTGGATGTTTAATATTAGGTATTATATAAGTAAATTAAAGGACATGTGACTTTGGTCAGACAATAATTATGGTCTCATTCTGTCTTAAGCAGAGCTAGTAGGAACATCACACAACATAATACCATTGTACAAAATTTTGGGTTTTTTGCAGAAAGTATCTCATCATTTTGCTTTTTTAATTACAATATTAATGCATGTTCTTGATGTGATTATGGGAAGACGAATAGCTTCCATCGTATCAAATATATTTTATCTTTACATATCTATATTGGAACCGATCAGAGGACTATTTATTTCCCAATTGTGGTGCGGTGCGGTGGTAGATTCATATTATTACTTGATTTTCCTGTTAAATCGACCATTTATAAGTGTTTGTTTCAAACCTATATAAATAAAGAGTATTTTGACTTTGACTTTGACTTTGAAATCGAACTACTGAAACAGTAAGGAAAATTCAATAAATTACAATGCGCTGCTGTGCTTGTTATGACAATATACCTATCTATAGTTTAATTGACTCAGGATGTAACATTCTATGCTATGTCTCATTATGCATCCATCAATGACAACGAGTGGAAGAAATCTCAATCCAACTGAACTTAAGGGTCTTTTGAGAGGCTTGTTTGCATATTTTTTCGTTGACATGACCCTATTCCTGTTTTCAAAACATATTTTTAAACATGGCTGTTCTTGTTCGTTTAGACAGAACTTCTACCCAACTCTGCAAGCAATGTACGGCTCTTTCACTCGCGTTTGTGTCATTGACGCTCAAGTGTCATTCACGTGACTTTTACGAGCAGTGAAGTGGTAAATCGGTGGCATGACACGTGTGTCTACTATTTTACTACTATGTCTGTGTAGGTAAATGTTAGTAAATATTTTGAGTGTGTGTATGCTTTTGACACTTAGAAACGATGTAGAGGTTTGCAGAGGTAATGGCGCCTTTTAAAACCCTTACACGACGTTAATTGGCTCTAATGCATAACGAAGGTAAGTATTCGTTATGCATTCAAAGCTGTGCCATTTTGCTATTGTTTTCTACGAGTTCCTCTTTATCATGGTGTACCAAAACCATTTAAAGACTAATACTGATTCAAATCTAACCGAGACCTTAACGTCAGTCAGATCAGTTTGTGCTAGGACCAACGATGCTCGTCCCGCCGGGGTCCTCGGTTTGCCATACCGGGGTCGTACGAGGAGTGCCGAGGAAGAGGAGGAGCTGAGTGTTTCGTTGCTCACCTCCCTATTCTCGGTAACCCGGAAAGAGGCTCACTGAAAATGCGTTGTATTGTTGTTGATGGTCGCGAGGAGATCCCACTAGCTAGCTAAGTATATTTTTGAAAAATAATTATGAGTAGAAATTAAATCCGATCAATCACTACAAACTACCCCCAGAAAAAAGAATCAGCAAACACATCTGCCACTTGACGTCGCCCGAGCTCAAATCTACAAACGCACATCATTCACGTAGCCTTTACGAGCAGTTAAGTAGTAAAGCGGTGCGGGAAAACGGCGGAACGGCACGTGCGCGCGCGCATATCCACGTGTGTCTACGCAAATGTTGGTACCGTCAGCAGAGCGGCTGAACTGAGTCGTATTTTAATGCCCTTAGGAATAGAGGTTTGAAGTTTAGATTGACTTTTGTTACTAACTGTGAATTTTTGCTAGTTTGCGCAGGCGACTCCATATGTATGGAATTTGGTCTGTGAAGTTTTAGGGTCATTTTTGGGAATTTGTACATGCCTATGTTTATATAATACCAAATTTGCAGTCCAAGGAAAACTCGTTTGACCGCTAAAAGCGGTCAATGACATCGAGCTGGGTTGAAAATTGTGAAAATAAAAAGACTATAGATTATATTCGTTTACCTGTCACCTACCTACTCACATACAATACGGCATTAGTCGCTTTCAGTACATGCTAGGCAAAAAACAAAGTTAGTACATTTTTAAGCCTAGATGAACATAGGGAAGAGTACCCTTAATTAACTACGGGAATGCCCTACTCATATTTACGCTGTTCGGTGGCACGGTGTGATAAATGAGACCTTAAGGTGGAATTTTCTCCGAAGATGGTGATCACCCCGCGCTTCTGCGTCGTGTTAGGAAATCTTGATGTTCCTTGGGCTATCTGCAACCCTGACTGACTTATATACATTTGATCAAGACAATGATTGACAAAAAAGCTGGTTTTTATCGCGGAACAACAAATAGCTCCCGAAAGACGCACATAAATGGTTTGTAATTGAATTTTACATAAGCGGAATCGCTAGTGTAAACTACTAACAACATTATTAAGGTATTTGCAGTTCCCATTACTTACAATATAGGAAATAATGAGAACCTCCTCCTTTTTTTTGAAGTCGGTTAAAAACACAGGTAAATGGGTTTGCATGAAACAAATTGTGTACTTAGAATAGATATCATGTTGGTAGGGATGATATAAAAGACCAATTGGAGTTAGACTCTGCTTGTCTTGTTAGAATATTTAAATTAGAATGATTTTGCTTACGCGAAAGATAAATGTTTACCTTTCACACAGTGACAATTAAACCAATCGCTTGCACAGTGGTCAGAGGCAAAACCAAACAAAATCAAAGGCTGTTTCGAGTCCGCTAATATATTCTTAGAAGTAGAGAATCAGGGGATAGTCTAAATATCTTCTATTTAATGTATTCTGCCTACATTAGCTCAATACCGCACGTAAGCTCTGGTTTCTCAGTTAATATATTTTTTTTATTTCTCATCTTTTGTAGTAATTTTTTGATATTTGATCGATCAATAAAATTAATTCACTTTCGCATTTACCATATAATTTTGTGATTTAGTTAAAAATTTTTTCGATTACTCTTTTCTTTAACTGACTTAATGTCTATTGACAACGGATTCATGGCATACTTCAAACTGAAAAATGAATTCTATGGATAGTCTTACCATTTTCTATTAATTATATACTTTAAAAAGTGGGTGTTGACTCAATAAAAGCACTCTAAATGCAGCTACCTAGTAATTAGCTCAAAACCGATCATTTACATTATACAAAAATGAATTGCTGGCTTCTCTTGCTCGGCAGTTAAGAAAATGCAGTCAGAAAATGAGATTGAGATATCGATAGATATGTAACCGTGATCAAATTTATATGATCTCTTGTCTGAGGCTTTAAAATGAAATTGTCCTTATTTACGTAGGCTTCAAAAAAGCATTTGTAAATCGTCATGGAGTCGTATACGAAAATCATGTGAGTCGAGATAAATAGTTGTGTCAATAATGTGAGTCATAAAGTCTAGACTTGCGAACTCTACTTGGAACGTGTATTCAGGTAAACTCGGAAAGATAACAATGATCATTGTCATCTTTTAAATTACGTACAAATTATTGAAAGTTTCTCAAGGCTTTATTAAGTATTGAACAATTAGTAAATATGTGCTAAATATTAAATAGGCTGTGAGGTGTGTAAGGATCGTGCCATATGGCGTTAGGTTCTCTCTGCCTACCCCGCTAGGAAAGTGGCGTGAAGTTTAGTATTAAGTGCAACAATCAACAATACAATATGATAATCGTATTTTGGCAGTAGAGTATACTTAGATGTTGGGCAAAAGCGGCCAAGAGCTTCCAAATTTACACATTTCCCAAATATAGAGCTGCCAATCACACCAAGAATGTCTCTACCATTAGTAGAGAACCTTCCCTGCTTCAAGAATTCTCGGCCCAAACCCAAAATCTCGAGAATCCGACAACATTACTCGAGAATCTAGTCAGCTATGCAGGGCTCCTTTAATTTCTTATGCAATAAAGTACGAATTGCTTGCAGATTCGCAATATGTGGCCTGAAAGCGGTCGTAAGAGTTTTGTGACTGGGAGAAATGTAGGTAGAGAAGGTTTCGTATTATAAAATTATTAAATGAAAATCCTTATGAAGCTGTATGGTAAGGTGATTTTATAGATAAAAATAATCCTAGGCTGCAGCTATTTTAAATGATTTTGATTAGTTCTCTACATTATCACTCGAATTAAAGCTAATGCCTTTTGTGCATTTTATTTTTATTTGGGAATAGGTAAATACGTATAACAATATGGAAAGGGGAAATATGCAGTCAAGTAATTTATGTAAATAATTATCAAAAAGTTAGTGCCAAGAGTACCTATGATTTTTTTGTTCCTGCTTCGAGAGACAATCATTAAAAAAGCTCCAGGCTACAAGAATTTACAAATTGTATTATTCTACATTTATGTGCACTTAAAATGTGGGTATTTACTAGTTTTAGGGAATGTAGAGTCGGCAATAATTCGAACTGGAATTCGTTTCTGTTTTTTTTTAAATATAAGCTTTAATAACGTTCCTCGCCTACATACTTACCAGCATTTAGCAGTACCGCTGGATACCTCTTTGCAGGAAGGGTACGATTTTGTCATTACCCAAGCACGCATTTTTCCATAATCGCCCGCAATTATATGCGATTACCTTTTTGTCTGCGACCACTTAATAATACTCACCTTACAAGTTAATTACTTTTTTACTTAATCCCACCGCCATCTAGTGGCCGAACCGCCGAAAAAGGATCTATCTAAAACGTGCCGGTATCTCACGATGCAGAATGGACCAATTATAAAAGTTGACAAAAAAATCTCCGTCTCCACTAGAGCAGTTCGACGACAAATATTTGTTTAAAGTCCGTAACTGCAATAAAAATAAGCGTGTCTCCTGTAGGCTGTACGCCATTCATTCGTTTGATGACTTCATTTGAAGGCGCGAAGTGAGCTTTAGCGATAATGTGCTATTGTTTACCCTCCGATAGTGCGCCTTACACTGCACGCGCCACACTGCGCTAGAGAGAGATAGCTGTACAAACGTCGCTCCGTCTACGCAACCACACTTCCACAGAACGCGCGCCCTCCCTCTCTGACTTACGACGCGACCGCCCGCGCGAGCGCAACAGAGATATCACTCGTAAAAACAGGTAGTAGAAGAAATAATAATCATCTTTACGACTTCTCACTCTATTCAGCACCTTGTTACGATATTGCGCGCTCATTGTGGCCCGGTCGAGGAGTGGTTGTAAAATCTTTTCTTTACTCGGCCGTTTCACTAATTGTACGTTTATGAGTTTACGACTTGCGGCTTAACTTTTCAGTAGTAAAGTCATTATTGGGCTTCTGTCGACCCTTTTTTTACGACTCAGTTTAAGCTCCTTTACAATTGCGCTATTAACTTATTGACAAAAATAAAAGAGCCTTTGATTTCTTCAAGAATGTATTTTGATACTGGTTGTTCATAGTCGATTGATAGGTATTTTGTTTATAACTATAAACAAAGTTAGTTGTTATAATTGGATCGTTACTACGTAACTAACAGACCACGTGCTCAGTAGGTGTGATAAGAAAGGGAAAAGAGAGCGTAACTGATAATATTTATAGTCATTAGCGAAAAGGGGACGGAACAATTGGTCGCGTTGCGATCTGAGACCGCGCGCGGGGCGGCGCGCGTGGCAGTACACTGCGTGAGCCAGAGCGCGCCGGTCGCCTGCCGCACAAGCGCGACGCTCGCCGCACGACAAACTTCGCTCGACATCCCGAAGTCGCAACAACACCAACAGACGACCCGGCGCCTTGCGACCGTTTAAAAACTCGTAAAACCACGGCACGCGACTCGTAAAATAATCGTAAAAAGTAAACACACGTCGACTGGCCTTTATCGCCGGCCCATTATGACGCTCGAGTGACGTTTAAGAGGCAATAAAATTAATAAAATTAAATTTCATTGTCTGGTATTCGGTGTGACATTGGCGGAGGTCGCGTTATCACCGCGCGTGGGGCCGCGATGACATAAGTGTTGCCCAACTTAGTGACGTTAGTGACTGGTCAGAATGAACTCGTACTTTGAGCAGGGTGGGTTCTACGGGGCGCACGGCGTGCACCAGGGCGGCGGCGGCGGGGACCAGTACAGAGGTTTCCCGTTGGGGCTGACGTATGCCCAGCCGCACGCTCTGCACCAGCCCAGGCCTCAGGACTCGCCGTACGACGCGTCAGTGGCGGCCGCCTGTAAACTGTATGCTGGAGAGCAGCAGTACGCGAAGGCTGACTGTTCGAAGACAGGCGGCGAGCAGCAGAATGGGTACGGAGGCAAGGAGTGGGGCTCCGGCCTGGGGGCGCTGGTGAGGCCAGCGGCGTGCACGCCAGAGGCCCGGTACAGCGAGTCCTCGAGCCCGGGCCGCGCTCTACCGTGGGGCAACCAATGTGCATTGCCGGGGGCGGCCGCAGCAGCCGCGCAGCCGGTCCAGCACCAGCCCACCAACCACACCTTCTACCCTTGGATGGCCATAGCAGGTCAGTGACTATCATATCAAATATTATTTTTCCATACATTTAACTACCTACAAATTCCCCAAACTTCGTAAAATGCAACATAAAATACTCTACAGCCACTAAATAATCTAGAAAAGAACGCTAAAAGCTTACAAATCTTCATAGCTACAATATCTATCCGCAGCCAATCGGAGCATAAATTAATAAATTTGTGAATTCCCTATCACAGTATCAAACATCGAACTTAAGTTCGATTAATCGAAATCTTAGATATAAGTAATTTATTGCTTCATTACGTATGTAAATATGTAAAAGTACAATATAAATCAGTTATAAATATAAAGAGAAAAAATGATTATCTAATCACTAATAGGAAAAAAGTGAAACAGCATAGCATTCTCGAAGAGTTTGACACTAAAATGGCGCTTCCCGACCATTCAGTTGGAACGGCTGAGTAATGTTTACCACCGATTTTGTAAGAGCGTGTCGTCCAATAAGAATCGGTGGCAGGTAGCCGCTTCAATAAAACGCACATAAAACGAAGACCCTCGTTAACATCTTATTAGCCTCGACAGATTTGAGTGTCATAATAATTTACGACAGTCGTCAAATTAAGTGATAATGTCAATGAATTTACAAATGTTGTGATTTTATGGGCAGTAAAAAGTTCAAAGCGCCACCATTAAATAGGAGAGCATTTCCTTTGATACTTTATTGCAATGTGGTCACATAAAAATTACATTAAAATATATTTTCATTGCCATAAAATTATTGTTACTACTTATAATAGGAAAACAATTTATTAAAACCGACAATTGCAGTATATTGATATTAATAAATAGCATTGTGTTAAATATGTATAAAAATACTGTTTTAATGTAAAACATATAAACTACTAAGCACTATTATAATACATTTAATTAAGCTGCTAATCGGGCCATCATTATATAAATTTCTTCATACAATAATGTGCAAAAAATCTTCATCAATTTATTTGAGCACCTTAAATAATTTAAAAGATAAAGTTTTAAAGCGACTTTTAAGTTCACTAAGTTTTACTTAAACTAATAGATGCCTATAAGCTCAATCTATCACTATATTTCTTCGCTTAAATTTTAAATTTGGCTTTAACATTTTCTTGATAGATAATAATACTTAATCAATCGTATAAAATACATAAACTCAAAAGCACAAAACTCCTTTTTTATCATACCTACCTGACAAGATACCGCTTTACCAAAAACGAATACTAGTGGGATGACTTGTTCCTTCATATCTAAGTAGGTATACCAAAAGTGTATTAACGAAGTTGGTAACTGGACATGCAAATTTTTGTCGTCATCAGTGGGAGTGGCAGACAACGTCTGAGGACGTTTGACGACGTTGTCGGTCATTGTCGGCGTTTTTAGGAAAAGCGTTGTATGAATTATATTTTTTTTATACATATAGCAGTTAGGTATGTGTAAAATGTATCGGTCGATGAAAGTCCTACACTGTTTGTTTTAATTCGCTACATATTTCTGTTCTAATTGTTATTTAATTATTTTTATGGTAGAGATTTTTATACAATTCTTGATATCGGAATTTAAGGCTGATTTGAAAGTAAAAAGAAAGTTCAAATTATGGTGATGGTCATAATCCTGAATAAGTACTCTACAGTTCTTGTTAGTAACATTTGTTCTAGTTAACCTCTGGATAGCTATTTATTGTTTCCAACTGGAATTTACTCACGACAGTCAAATCAATCTGAACACAACTTAAAAAAATAACACTCAGAACTGCAGCTCAGTTCGAATAAAAGCAGTTAGTCACGGTAGTGATTTAAGATTATTTTCTTTGATTGCATTTTTCAAATATTAATAACCAAACCTAATGACAAATTTTGTATGTACCGATCACATGAAATTAAAAACTAAAATTATGTACTTAATTGAAAATTGTACAGAATTACTTATCGAACTTTGACGTTGGGTACATCAATGTTACAAGAATAGTACAAACATTTCCCGCTCAAACGCTCATTAAAGCTCCGGCTCACGGGTCAGCTGGTCGTGCGGCGCTATTTTAGCGCCCGCGGTGGAAGCGAGCGCCCGCGCCGGGGTCAACGGCACGATCTAGTTTGGGCGCATTATTATTAACTTTGTGCCACTGGTCACTAAGAAATGGCCACTTGATTCCGTTGCCGATGAAATGTCGATGAGATGAGGCGCTAGAAAAAAGAATGGGGAAATAAAAAAAAGATGCGGAAGTTTGTTTTTGGGCGAGTGGAATTGGCTAGTTCCATTTTTAAATTTGTAACATTTACAAATTCATGATATAATTAGTCACACGCCCTATCATATTTTATCCTGAGAGAAAAGAAACAAATTAGAAAGAACATAACTTATTTTAAAATCTAGAAACACATACATATTCGGGTGCTTCTGAGTTCATGTGTGAATATTGGACTTGTATGAATATTAGAAAAAATCTTGTTAGGAAACTGTATGGCCTTAATTTTTTTATGATCTCGTTGATACTAGAAATTTAATTTTTCCAGTTAGGATTAAAGTTATAAGAAAATATAGGTAAGTAGAATCATGATTATACCTATTTTATTTTGGAATTGATAAATAGATGTCAAATATACATGTATATAGAAAGCAATTTTCTAAAAGTATTTTTTTTATTTATTCGATTCCATCGAGCCTATTTCAAACGTAGATAAATATTAACCTTATCTTTTCCTCACTCGCTCTGTCGACGACGACATTTAAAAACGGCATTTATTTTCTAAGGTCCTTCCCACATCCAACTTCACATTACTAATGCGTAATTAACGCAACGCGTGTGGTCCCGCCTTTCATAACTCATGCGACTTGATAAAATTAAGTAACACAGGCTGAAAAATAAAAACAAAAATAAGTAGTCTCTCTGTCAGCCATATTTCACTCGGGGTTCACGCAACACGGCCCGCGAAACAATACAAGGACGAGTTGGACGTGATCAAAAAGTTCGGGCTTGACCGCTTCGGTCGCGGCTCGCTTTCCAGATGGTAATTTGAATCTCCGTCCATTTACATTTGTAGTATTCGACGATCGGAATTAGGCCACTTCCGTAGAGGGCTATAAATTGCGGCCGCACTTTGCCGCATGTCGTTTTAATTGTTTTTCCTAGGTAGTGCTTATTTGGATTTTTTTGGCACTGACGTATAAAAAAACAGATATTTAATTTAAATATGTGTGATCATTTACTGCGCCTTCTATATGTAGGTAATAAAATATCTATGATGAATTATAAAACAAAATACCATCTCTCGTAATTTTTTATAGTGCCGGTACGAGAAGTACTTAATTTAAGATCCTTTCGTTTCAGTAGAATAACCCTAACTCGGAAGTTCCTTTTAGAAATTTTTTGGGTACATAGCTACAATCTTAGTTTTGGCATTAACAATTCCAATACTTTCAGTAAATTCTAAAATATCGAAAATGAATATTTATACTTATTTCTTATTTATGTAGGTACTTAATGTTTGACTGGCTCTATGGCGCATTCGGACCCTGTCCCATGCGCCAAGAGTTGTGGGTTCAATCCCAACCCAGGATAAACATTCGTGTGATGAATACGTGTGTTTGTTCTCTGTCTGGGTGTTACCAATATTTAAGTAAGTATATATTCGTAATACCACTGTTGACTCTGATATCCGTAACACAAGTGCTTAATCTACTTACCTCAGAGTCAGATCAATGTATGTGATGTCGTCGGATATTTATTTACTTATTAGTTTATATTTACTATCTGGCGTTTTATGACCTATCGATTCTTTATACAATGCACATTCAATTACACGCAATACGTTTTTTAATTCAGCTCGAAATGTTTGATAGTGAAAATTATACCTCTGTTGATTACAACACTGCACTTCACCAGAGACGGTATTTAATATGTTTACTATTTTTTACTGAAACGTGGTTGCTAAATGCATCTTAAGGTTGGTAAGTATTTTTGTAATAACCGACTATTACCAAGCTTACCTGCCCGAGTATTTTCTACCATAGCTTTAATCATCTGGTAGTAGCCGTAGGGTTCAAGATGTTATGTACGAAACATATTTTCACTTTATAAAATGTTGTAATTAAAACTGCGTAAAATGTATGTAGAAAAATAGGGGCTTGTCTGTTAAGTTGCCTAACACCGAAGTAGTGAATCACAAAACCTGTTATTGATGACTTAAACTCTAAATTTAAATGATAATATTACACTAAAATATATTCAAATCAAAAAGTCCGTATAACGCAACATAAGAATAAAGTTTAAATCCTGAATGGAATGTAATGTACTGAACCGATTTAGTATACTTATTTAAAAATAAAAAAAAAGTCATTGAAACACAAAGTATAATTTTTAAACTACAGAACATCGAGTAGGCCCGTATGTCACTTAAAATAAATTTCAATTCTTTTTTACCATTTCCAAAAAGAAACGTGTTATGTATTAGTTGGCCAGTACATTAATATCTCGTCAAAAGCCAACCATCACCGAAACGTACGGAACACGCTTCAGCCAAGACGTTTTGTCTGCTTTGCGTTTGAAAACTTCGTCTAACCTCATACCGGGCTGACCCTATAATTTCTAAACCAGTTCCAAAATTGGCGACTTAATTCGCTTCAGGGCTCGTGCGTTTTAAATGGACCTTTATCAAAAGGGAAATGAGATATTGTAATCACTACCTAGTTGGTTACTTGTAAAATGTTCTTGGGATGCAGTCTTTACATTGTCCGAATTATTTGTTAGAATAGGATCTAGTTTTTACGAGACTTTATTAGGTATATAGATGATGATAGTATAAGAGATGAAAAACTCATTAAACTTTTCCGTTAGGTACCGTTATTTCAATTCATACAGTACTTGAATAGTAATTCAAGATTCTATATAATGCAAAAACTTTATCTTATTGCGTTAAATAAAACCTTGATTATGTGTAATAAACCTTAAACCCCAAGTAAATGTATTTAATACCTAAAAAAAATTTTGTTACTTATAAACTACTGATCGACTCTTATAGTCTAGCCAGATGATCACTTTTAAAAACCTTAAATTTTTTTTTAATTTAGAGATTTTTTGCTAAAAATTTAATATATATTTAATTATTATTAAAAAAAAATTTTTTTACAAAACAGTATATACCCCTACCATCTAATCTTTTTTTAATAAACTTGCAACAGAATCGTAATATAACTTTTGACTTACATTACAAGTCATATACTTGGCTTAATTTAGAACTGGTGGCATTATTAATGAACACTCAAATAAGACATAATCCTTGAGAATTTTTGCGCAACAATGCTGATTCTGTGTTGAAGAATGCGGTCCGCTTCATACGGCAAATCGCATTGAAGGTGGCTCTACTTCGGAATTTTCGTTTAAACATTCTTCATAATAGAGCATAATATTTTAAGAGTAGGTAACTTGTAAAATCTAGTAGAGTATTATTTTAAATTAAATAAAACAGAGGATTAATATATATAATTTTTTTATGAGGCATTCGAGTAAAGTTTCAATATATTTTTTATGTTTGACTTACGTCGAATGCACAGTACAATTTAATTGATAATATTTAGTAGTTTAAAATCGTCTATTCAAATACCAAAGTCAAAATACACGTCATTATTTAACATCTATATTTTTGTTCTAATTATTTTTAAGTACAATGTAGCTAATATATTGTTCCGAGTTACACAATTGAGATATTCATTTTGAATGACTGTAACCCAAATTTGCTCGGCCTTCAACCGCACACAATAAAAACAAACAGAAACTCACACACACAAAACAACGGCATAATAGCCGGTAACAGTCGCCAGCCATAAACTAATAATGGGGGAGATATGTTTTATGGTTTTCAAGTTCTGAATACGTACCTATTATGAGTACTTTTTTAAGAACTTTAGTGCAACGCAAACCGTCTGCGCGCAAGCACGTACGTTGTGTTCGAATTGGCGGTGTAAGAGAAATAAAAAAGTGTTCCAAATTCAAATCGGGTTGAATTGAAGATTGACGGACCCGCTACGTTGGAGGAGGTGCGTCTGCGCTTGTTTCCCGCCTGTTCGCGGCGTGCGCCGGCGGCCATCTTGGATAAGGATCGATCATAGGTGCGCAGCTGTGAAGTGATAAATATGAACGCTGACTACCTCGTGGTGTAATCTTTGAGGACTCCGGCGCATCAAAGGCAAATCTGTAACGAAACATGGTGTTAAATTTAAAATAGAACGATATTTGTGTTTTTTTTATTATTTAAATGTAAATAGGTATAAGCTTCTTGTAATTTGTGTATTTATCTACATATATTTTAAAATTATGGTGTACTTATTAATATATTATTATTAATGTACATCGTAGTTTTCATAGGATAATTCTTTGGACCAAGTTTTAATAGCTTATTACAAACATTAAAAATATACAATTAAAACATTGGTCCAAAAATATTAATATAGAGTCAGTTATACTGCAGTAAGCAAGTAGCTTTTCTTAATAGTCTTCTTTTATTACAATTACGAAAGAAAAAAAAACACTTGTTAAGGGTATCCTTGACAGTGGGTTAAATTAACGGATTATAAATTGGAATTCCAATTTATGTTATTTATTTGTTTTTATTATCTATATATTTGCTTCTTAATAAGACTTATGAATTATTAATATTTCTTTACTATTACACACCATCTCTAAGCGCTTAACAATACGTATGAAAGGTCGTACAAAATCACCTATCTCGAGAACCGTGACCCGTACCTATTACGCGTTGCATTGAAAATCACAGGCTGACGGCTAGCCCTTGCGGATCGCTCCTCCGTGCCTGCAATTGAGCCGATAGTTAGTTAGGTGCTTTGCAATTTCTTTTGTTCTATTTCCCGTCTGCGGAATTGTTTATTTTTTCTCTCTCTCTCGTTGTTTGTATTTTTGAACAGCACAGGTACAATTAAAGTAAACTGTTAAAACAATATCAATTTAGAAGTAGTATCGGTGATAAACTAGCTCAAATGGAGTGGTAAATTAGTAATGATACGTACAGCTCAGTTCACTTATGGTTGAATCGGTATGAACTTTGATCTGTAAAGAACACAATAAAAACTATATTTAATAAGCAGTTAATGACTATTAGTCTGATCCCCTTAAATTATACCTAAAAACATTTCTATTGCAGAAATAAAAAAAGAAACAAAATCTTTGTGCATTTTGATTCCATAACACTTTGGAGAATATGTGACATACATAGAAACGCTGCCCCATATAATTATTTATCTTCTTTGTCTTGTTGCATGTAAATAAGTATGTATTATAAGTTGTCTGGTCTGTCAGTCGCATGCAGTGAATATCATATTATGCCTTGTTACCACTTAACGCTATATAGTATCAAGGCTACTCATACGGATAGCCAAATGGAGAGCGAAAATAATTTAACAATAAAAAAAATCTTAAGTTTTTATTAGTACCTAAACGCGTATTATAACAAAAAAAGCCGCATATATTAAACTCTGTTTAAAACAATAAACTCTAGTACACATTTTAAGAATCATGTTTATCTAAATGTACTAAGTAAATAAAACATTTTTTTAATTATAAAAAATAATTCTTAAAGTTTTAAGTAATTCCCATGAAAACTGTAATATTTTAAGTAGGAAATCCGCAAAACGTAATTCTTGATGAAAACGGAGCTATGCATACAAAACTAACTGCTTAAAGTTATATACATAGGTTGCTATCTAACTAAAAAGTATTTATTCACATACCTTTACAAAAAAAATCCACTTCGTCAAATGATCGCTTCGCCTCGCTCCACAGTTGGTCAGGCATCCTAAACGCAGGCTGATGCCTGTCTTGTAATTAATTGTTGCACGATACCCCACACTGGAGGCGCCCAGACTGGATTTGAATACTAAAGTAGGCACTAAAATATCTGTAAGGAAAACGAATTAAAATGCTCTAAATACGCTCTGATGGTGTTCCGTTACAATTTTGTGACGCATTTGAATTATGGATTAGAATATTTTTTGACGAAGTAGAGTAACTGTCGAGAACAAGTTTGGACACAAATATATTTTTAGGATATACATCAATAATATTATGCAATCCTGTGCATTCAAACAATGTCATGACCAGAATTAAATTAGGCAAGAACTAGCTGTTCGCTTTTAGAGAACGCCCGGATAGCGAACAAGTATCAAAGGTCGTTTAGTTATTTTATAACATGATTGATTAATTTTATAGAAATGGATTATAGTAGTATACGACACAATTTATTCGTTAATTGAAATACCTATATACCTACTATATCATCGCTATTTTTAAAATATAATTATAAGTTATTATGAGGTAGAAGTAGTAAAAATATAATTATAAGGTATTATAAGTTACTATGAACCAAACAGAAAATAAAATACATACTTAAACAAAATTACAGTTTTACAGAAATATCTAATTTACTTCAAGCTCTCACAAGGTTTGATATTGAAATCACCATTTATGGTATATGCAAGTATTACAAATGTCCAGCTATTACCGTGAAATATGCAACAAGGTTCTTTACCCTATCCCTCGCTACAAAATTGCTTCGACTAATTTTTGCGAACACTAACCCGTTCTTAGTAAACTATTAAACCATATTTAATTCCACATAAACAGTGCACCTTTACACACACTTCATATAAATAACTATGCAGCACTAGCCTTTCATTCGGTACAAAAATCTTCGCGTCGACAGTCAATTTTAAATTTTATTACCTCTATCAAAAGGTACACTTTTCATTTGGCCAAATTTTGTGACGGCAAGCGTGGGTGGACCTTCTGCGCGGGACATAGAGGCTGTTATTGCTTGTCGTTTAAATCTTTTGAGATATTTCGAAGCTATTTCTTTGATATAGAGGGCTTCGTGCCGAAACTAGCGTTTTACGGAACAATGTATCTTCTTTTTAAACTAAGTCGGTTAATAGTGTTGGCTCCATTATGAGCTTTGCACAAAACACCTTTCTGTTTATTCCTAGTATTGTTTGTTAGCAGTTCTAGTAGGTCTCGTTTGATTGACGTTAATTGCCAATTTATCACGGAGCTACAATGTAAAGAAGATAAACGATTTAAGAATAAATCATGCTATCATCTAGCTAAGCGCTATTAAAAATAAAAATGAAGAAATTACTCTTATTTATTCCGCGATACATAACAATTGTCCGTCATTTGCTCCCGTACTATCATTTCTATTTGATTTATTGCAATTAATTTGATTTATTGCAATTAAATGTCATCAGTACATGGTATGACAAAGCAGCGAACAGAAATAGAGTACATTAATAGTTTTACGCTTTAATCGTCTTAGTCACAACAGAATTCTCGTGCTAAAAGTATTTTCTCTGGAGATAATATATTTTAAACTAAAAATATCTCCACATACTTGTGCCAAAGCTCCAATCAGATGAATCTAAAAATATTTTAGGCAAAATTACAAAAAAAAATCTGTTTAGTCCGTCAGTTAGATTATAAAAAATTTAAAACACGTATTTATTTATATATTTGTCAAACAAACATTGACGAAGATACACTGAATTCAAGTTGTGCGTGACGTCACGTTCGTACAATTTTTCTAAATAGTGACGTCACAAGCCCCCACTCCAAAACTTTGATGCTCTTTATCTTTGTGATTTCTTGTTATCAAATTAAAGCGAAAAATATGTGTCTAGTATTTATATATAATCTTACTAACTGACTAAATAGAATTATAGTCTTTAAATTCAGTCATCATCCCTGGCAATTCAGTTCAACAAAAAAAGAAACGTTGCAATAATAGTTATCACCGGCCACTATTTTCTCAGATAATTATTGCGAAACGTGAAATTCGCTCGATCAGGCTCGATTCTTTAATAGGTACATTTACCTTACTTTTATAGGACTCTCGCTACTTCTTAATTATCCTTGGTCAATCAATACTCATATTACACCTCGTGACTAATCCCTCCGATCTAGCACGGCACTCAGGAATTAGTCTCGGTTCTCGTTCTAATGACCAATAAAGTTTATCACACCATTTCAGTAGGAATCTCGATAATTATCCACCAATAAAAATTTATGAACGCTTCGATTGTTAGTGTTTTACCGTAGGTGAAAGCCAATGCACATTGTTTTTATAGTGTGGCAAAATTTTAATGGCGTTTTATTGTAGTATCAGAACGTTAGATGACTTTCCAAAATGTTTAAACACACCGCTAGCTGAAGACAGGTTGCCGGCGCCGGCTCCCATGACGTATGGCCCCTCCATCCACTTAATAAACCCTTCCAATTTAAGGACACACAGTGTGAAGTATACCTGTCTCGGTCCGATGCTCATTTTTAACAATCGCCGTATTTGATGGTCGACTTGAAAGTCTTTTTGTGTCTTCCTACCCGAGCGACGAGCAATTACTCTTTTGCCTCGTGTTTTAGCATAAAACAAGATTATTCTGAATTAATTACCGCCATCCAACTCTGTACTTGTGTACTCGTACAATAATTTAACTCGGTAGAATTTCTTAATTGTTTGTTCACATATAATTGACGAGTGATAATCATCTCCAATCAACATTTTTCCTTGAGAGTCAGTTTTATTCTTGACAGAATAGTTGGTAATTTTTAATAAGCGGCGACGAGAGAGACGGCTGTATTTATCGCGGTTGTTTTTAAAATGGAGTCACGGACTGATAATACGGTCAAAAGCCTAACTTCGGTTAAACGATACATGCGGGTCGAAAAAAGGAACGTTTCTATTATAGTGCCCGCTTTTTTACCGGCCTCTGACCAGGAACACAATCGTAAATTATAATTTATTAGCCCACAGGACTACGGAATTAAGATATCTACCTCTCCGTGTCTATGTCGGCGTTCTTTGATTATTGAATTAAAAACGTCAGTGTAGTTAAGTTTTTCGGGAGCGTCAGACGTAGCGATTGCTGTGTTGTGTAGTGAACAATTCCTGTGTCCGTTATGCATAAGCCATCGGAATTGTCGAGGCATCGTGACCTACCACAGTTCAATTTGTTGGCGGCGTTTGATCAAAGCTTTCTGAACATGCGATGGATGCGGAACACGTATCGCCAATTTACGCATCGAAATCAACATTACTTGGCAGCTGTCATCGTTTGCCGAAGAAGGCTCGGCAACGCTTCTTCCTGGCGACCGAATTGAGGATCCTAATAAACTTAGCGGTGTCTACACGGGGTGACTGATCGCCAATTTGTAGTCCAAATTAGTATTCGTTACGCAGAACCATATTGAGACATTGGTAAATATGTAACTTTATTGTCTTGTTACATTGGACAGAATTGTTGTGAACAACGTATTATTATTTTTTATTATTCTAAATTTAAACATCATAATTCGTGTTCGATATTTTATTTGTTGATTGTTACTTATCATAAACTGTGGTCTGTTCTTAGTCGAAAAAACTTGAAATTATAGTAACTATGAACCAAAAAAAAAATACATATCTCTAAACATTACTTAATTCATGATATGGATGTATTTTATGTATTTTTAGAAAAAAATCACTATGACTCATATATGTAAGGGTAGGTTATAAAAAAACATTATAATAACGCAATTGACATTAGCTTTTACTTTTTCACACGCGCTGCCCGAGATGTGTTTGGTCGTCAGCCCACGGACGGTGGAATCACCGGCGTCCGCGCAGAATTTTGATGCGAATTTCCTTCTGCATTGCGCTTGCGATACATAAACATTATGCAGCACGCCGTCGTGTTTACAACGGAAAGTACACTCGCGGCCTGTGTCTTAAACGCGCCTTATAATGCGTTTTAAATTACTTATGAAAATATAAATCGTATTGTTGGAATTGCGACATTTTAAAGAAATGTACGTGTACAAATTTTAAGTTTTTTTCAAGCTTTATGTGCCACATTGTATTGGTGCTATAAAGCGTTTGCCTTAAGAGTCTAACGCGGAGTTGATTATGAATGCGACTGCACGTAGTCGCCGCGTCAGAAAATATATCTCCGCAAACAAGCGAAACCAAACATAGTCTCTTTCGGTCTGAATAAGTGGACAAAACAAAAACTGGCAATGCATTAAAACGGTAAAAATAGTCTCAAATTGGTTTAATAACTGTTTAAATTAACTTTCAATTATCCGTAGGGTAATTACTCAGTATGAATAATTTAACGGCGGTAGGTAATTTTCTTTAGCATGATGTCGTGTTTGCAATAGGTCATGACACCAGCGTAAAAGTTAGAGTAGGGCATACACAGAGAATTCTTTTCGCTCAGAAATGTAGGAATAAGTTGAATATTTAAAATTCTAAACGTTAGGTTGTAAATTATGGCCGTAGGGTTCCTAGTTTCGACACTCTGTGCAAGGTATGTGACACGCAAGTGGTTTTAATTGGATGTTTTGCGGACATTCTACAAATTTGGAGTGTGGTACACGCCACCCTGAATATTCAAACCGCATTTCTTGACGCAGCTCGTGAATTATCAGATAATTGTGATTTTTTACGGACTTGGCTAAGGCTTAATTAGATAATTATATCTGTTAGTACAAGCAGTGAGTTAAAATATGTCATAAATAAAATAAAATCGTTTAACTATGTCAATTTATAAACAAGATATATATTTGAGACATTACCATAAATTTTTATTACTTCTGTCTTCGTTGTGTTAAACGTTGGGTCAACTAGGAAAAATTACGGTAATAAATATAAAAAAAAAATAAGTGAAGAATTGATCGCGCTCGACAGTCCTATTCACTTCATGCAACTTAAGTGACCGGTATAATACTAAGCAAATAGGTTAACAAAAAACGTAAAAACCAATTAACCGCCCTCGTCACTAATATAATAATGCTAATATTTTTTAAATGTCTATCCGAATGGATTGTACTTATTTTTATTACACTATACACTTTGTAACTTTAGGAAAGTATAAAAATAAGCTTATTAAAATAGGAGAATAAAAAAAAAAGTAATATCCCAATTAAGCGGTCCCGACAGCCATATATATTCGTGCTTACTCCTCAGCTAAGTTCCGAGTTCAGGCAGGGCAGGGCGGCGACCCCCGCCCTTCCGTTCGGCCCGCTGACCCCGTTCAGACTTCACTTTAGAAACAACTGGCTATCCTCAATCTGTATTGGCCGTTCCGGTATTTCTATGGTGTATACGCCACAACGATGGATAATGTTTAAGGCTTAACATTATCCATCGTTGTGCCGAAGTGTCGGTGATGTTAGGGATTTTTCGTAATTTTATGAAAATTGTTGCATACTGAAATTTTTCGGTCGTAATAACTATTGTACTTGGAATATTTTTTTTTGGTTGAAAGCGTTAAATTCTTTTATTTATTCTATTTAAAGCTATCCATAACTAAATATCATAATAATTATGATGGTGTGATTTGTCCAACTTACATATTTTAAAGAATGTCGCAAGTTACCGACAAAAATCGGAAACTAATTTTAATATCTTAACAACGTTTTTTTATCGAATTTACGAAAATAATTTTTAAAAAAAATAATAAATTAAATACTTACAAAGTTTCTTCAAAATACTCGTAAACACGCGGGCCCAATCAACAGATAATATAAATAACACAATGCAAACATAATAGTCACTTTGGGTAATTAATTGTTCTAATTTAAATAAATTAACAATCCGCGGAGATTTATACAAACATCGATCCTGATGCGCCGCTTTAAATACAAAACTGTCGAGGCGGATGCTTTTGCACGTTGTTATTGGAATATATTGGAATTTTATAGTCATTTGTTACAATTTCAACGGCTATTTTAACTTAACTTACTTCTCGACTATTTGGGTGTTATAAAGTCGTAATTTAGTTTGTTCAAACATTTTATTAATGGGCTAATATTATTATTAACTAACTGTGCCAGCGGTGTCACCCGCGTTTATGGTTAATATTATATAGACTATTTCCGTCATACATGATTTCTATGTAACTTTAACCATTAAGGCTGCACATGCAACGGAAGCTTAAAAATGGAGTAACTTCTCCTTTTTCCCAACATTTCCCTTCACTACTCTGCTCCTATTGATTGTAGCGTGATGAAAGTATACTATAACCTGCCCAGGAGTATGAAGAATAACTGTACCAAGTTTCGTTAAAATCCGTCGAGTAGTTTTTGTTTCTATAAGGAACATACAGACAAAAATTTTACTGATTGCATTTTTGGCATCAGTATCGATCACTAATCACCCCCTGATAGTTATTTTGAAAATATATTTCATGTACAGAATTGACCTCTCTACAGATTTATTATAAGTATAGATTAGGAGAACAGTGTATGTGAATATGCGACATTATTAACGTAATCAAGAAAACATGTTACCACATTTTAATTTAAACATACATAACATCACGCCCATAATCCCTGGAAGGGTAAGTAGAGTCAAAGGGGCAGCAGGTCTAGCTTGTCGCCTACACAATCACATACTCAAAACCCGATATACCATTAGTCGCCTTTTACGACATGCTAGGCAAGCACTACAGTGGGCACATTATTTTTAAGTCCCTGACCAACATGGGACAATTTAGATACATTTGCTAAGTAAAGCGTTATCGCGTTTCAATTTATTTTATTCATTTTAAGTTCTTAGTAGTATACACAATAAAAGTCAGAAAAAATATTGATACAATCTTATCACTATTCCATATTCAACACAGTAATTGATTAAGGTAAATACTGACTGCAACAAAAATTGGTTTCATATCACCTACGTTCATTAAGTAATTGGCCGGCAATTAATTTAAAAACTTCATTAACGGAAAATCGCACAGCGTTATCGGCTGATTTGAGCATTCATTTTGCCGTAAAGCCGTGGGCACACGAGCCGGTAGCTCGAATTAAGATAATGTTCACACCTGCCGACCGAGCATAAAACGTCACATTGTCGACTAAAGGCAGTTATGTCGGCCAGTTTACGACTCAAGACCGACCACCGGGCCGCAACATGACGATTGCCAAGGAAATTATTGGCTTTTATGCTATCGGCAATTCCGATACTCGTGTATTGAATGTTAAAGGACGCGTTTTACTTTAATTTTAATATAAATTGTGCTTTTAAGACATTTATCCGTTTGTCAGCACCTAAATATCTGCGGATAAAAAATACAGTACCTGATATTGCTTTATATTACAGAGATTTCGTAACTGTATGCATAAGTATGTAATAGAAAATATAGTTTTGTTTCATAAACTACTATTGTATGTCCCACTGTGCGGGCCGTACGAGGACGCCGCGGAGAGCTCACGGTCCCTTCTTTTTATTGCGGTTCTGTTTACAGCGTATTTTATAGGATCAGCTGTTCGGTTGCGTCACTACAGCTGTTTGAAGTAGGGGATCTTGTTATTTTCTCGCTTAAAATTCATTGAACCACCTGAATATAGAACTGCAAAAATTACGGCTCCCGAACACGTTTTTCGAAATTAATGAGTTGCGTCTAATACGTTTTTTTTGATATTTTAATTAAAATTAAAAATAAATTAAAGCACCTAGAATAAAATCGAACCTAGGATAAAATCGACGAGATCGAAGACGGTAAACAAAACTATGACATAAGTAGCCATTGCACAATTATTTTAAGTTGGTTTAACGTTAACGGTATGTAGAGTAAAATATATTGCACAAAGCCACTTTGTCTTTGTCCTCAAAGGTATTCAAAAAGTCTATAAAGACATAAAACCGCAGGTATGCAACCATTGTTTGGGGACCGTTGAAAGATTTTATTGTTTTATGGTCAAAAAACGTTGCATAATTTTTACGGTTACAGGTAATCTCTTTCTGAATAGAATAATTGTTCGAAGGAGACAATATAAAAATGTTTTAAAATCGCTCCTAACGCATTTATCGCTCGGCTGCTAGTTTTTTGAAACAATTAAAAACCACGGGATAAAAATATTTTAGTGTAGAGTTACAAATGAAAATTATCAAAACATTAAAAGAAACAGGAAAGTAGAAAATAATATACCTATATTAGTGATTAAACTTAAAAACAGTTGAGATGTATTACTGGAGTGTTTATAAATCTTATGTACGTTTCCGTATCCGGCACGCGTATCCCTTTCTGACCTCATAGATCCTATCTCACTTGCTCTTTAGAGAACTTTGTAGAAATCGCTTTTCTCGCCGGGTAACAATTTACACCAGTTGGTCCAATCCGTATGTCAGCAATCTGAAATAAAAAAAAAACTCATTATTTACAATTGAATAACGTAAAATATAATTACTAAGTAAAATGTTTTAATAAAAAATATATTTAACATTCAAATACCAAGTAATACAAAACATGTTTGGATACCAAATTATCCACTGTGCACAGATCATAAGTCACTCCGCCTTAAACATAGATGAGTTTAATCAGTTAATATGTAAATTAGTAATAATAATTTTAATGAAGACACAAATCACGATAATTGAAGGGCAAAGTATAATTTTGTAGCTATTATACGCGGTCAGAGGGCGGCCACGATGTAATAACTATTTGTAAGAAACCGGAAGGCGTTATGGCTATCCGTATAACGTTATTACAAATTTAAGTGTTCTTAGTTGTGATTCTGAAAAAACTCATGCGAGGATTTAATTTTTATGTTCTTTTATCGCGTATGCCAGTGTATCTGGAGCTCTAGCCGACTAATCTGCATTTGGATTTAAAGTAATTTGTACTAAAGAACGCTAAACATGACATAAATTGGTTTTGATAATCTTATCGAATCTTAAATATTTCTGTAACAATTTTAAATAGGTACATGTTTTGTTTTATGTGATTAGCAATAATGAATGGATAAACTAATGAAATATTTTAATTCAATAACTTACAGCTGCTACTAAAATATAGTTTGCTTGTGAATTACTTTTTAACAAAACTCGGGTTCAAATTTGTATGAGTGGATAGACTACCCTTCTAAAATGAAATTTCAGGACTAATATTCATACGTTAGGACTTAGTTAGATACTAGATACGAGATAGACTTACTTAGATAGATACTTTAAATGTATCTTTTAGCGTCTTTACTTATTTACCGCTTTGTAAATATTATTATTACCCTCAAGCCATCGCTTGTCACAATTTCTGTCAGTAAACGAATTCACTAACTAATGGAAAATTAATTCACCCAATTTGTAATTCAATACAAACAGCTTGTTTCATCATTGTACCTATCTGTGAAATCGTGATCGCCTCAGATTGAGGTTTTTTAAATCGCCCGGAGTGGTAGTGTTGGAAATTGATGCTTTGATTTTTAAAAAAATCTGAAAAGGTACACAATTATTTTCATCACTTAATGAATTTATATATGTGACTATTTATTTTCATGTAATGTAAGTTGGATCAAAATATTATATATTTTCTTTAATACATGGTCGGTCAGTAGACGGAGAGTATTAACCTGTTTTTTTAATTTTTTCTTACATACACATACATACATACATAACATCACGCCCATAATCCCCGAAGGGGTAGGCAGAGTCAAAGGGGCACCATACCCCACCATTTTTTCTTTGACCCGATAAATGAAGAAGAATTTATTTTCATGTCAAAATAGGACCATATAGTCCCTGAAACAATACACCTTATTCCTTTAAGATTTGACATTCATAATCAGGGCGGTAATTTCCAATCAAATTTCCTAACAAAATGCAGATTTATTTTTTAATCATATTAAGTAACCTGTCGTAATGGTTTGCGGCTAGTCCCCGACAAGACAACACGATAACCGGCAAATGTAAATCATAATAAGTGGCTCGCACGCCGGTCACGTGACCGCGGCTGCGCGCGCGCCGGATTATTGAATCCGCGACAGTCGTTGCACATCGTAAATCGATGCGCGTCTCTCCATTGTTCCTGCCGATGTCAAAGATCAGTAATTTGCCATTGTGAGCCCAAGGGCGGGATCTTGTACTGTGTTAAGAAGAAAGTAAAGGCACAATGTTGCTTTTGTGAAATTGGTGAGCAAATAAATAAATCTCTGTCTAGATTAATTTGCAAACATTCATATATTTTTGAGCAATAAAGTGTATTTTTTGAGCAATACACTTGAAAGTTTAATTTAGAGCAAAATATTCAGTTATTCAGTTATACTACTCAAAACGACACAATCGAGGCTTAAAAATAGAATCGATATTCTTATAAAAATACATTTAAATTAAGATAACAGTTACCAAAGCTCAGAAAACGATTTCCAATTTAGGTTTAATATTTACCGGAATCAAAGAAGATCACCAGTGGGTGCGAAACCGCAGTCGTTCAAGCGAATCCGTGTGAAAAGCTATCTCAGTATTATATTTACAGTTTATGCAAATAAAAATCAGTATGAATAAGCTCGGGTCGTTGCTTACGGACCTACCAGTTTTCCAAGATCTAAATATTAAGTCGGCAAAAAGTGATTTATACCGTCTGGCTTAGTTTTTCTAGCACTAAAAAATTTAGCGCACTATGTGTAGCTCGCGTGGAGGCAGCAAATACCTAAATACTAATTAAGCAATTCGTTATGTGTGTTTGAAGTAGCCGAGATGTAATTTTCTGAATAATGAACTTTGGGTTTTGATGTGGGAATAAGCTCAAACAGCTGAATTTATGTAGCGATAAAATAATATTTATGTGCACTTTATTTGGGAAAATTCAAGTTTGTAGCTAACCTAAAGAAATATAAATAGACAAGTAAGATTTATTTTTCTGAAATGTATGTTTTAGTTATAATGATACAAGTACGTATATTTAGACGTATGTGGTTACATATACCTAAAGTTTATGTAAACTTCAATCTACAACAGGAAATCAAAAGTAGAGGCCTCATGCCATGGAATGATATATGGCATCAAACGAGACGCGTATGGAACCAGTTGCTGATAAAAAACTAATTAATAACTACAGCAGTCTTTCGTATATTATGGGATTTTCCGGGTGTGAGGTTAGTCAGCGCGCTGTAAAAGTACCGCGTTATAGGCTGGTTCCAGCGCAGAAACTATCGATTTTCAGAGGGTAATTCTAAAATTATCAATGGGAGATTCACTGAAACAGACATATTATCATTCTAAATTTAAACACGTAACTGTCTGTTTAAAACAACTTATCGTACGTTTCTTACAAGTCTAAGATAAAAATCGCGGCATATAACTTTGTTTGATTACGGACACTAAACGTGTATTGTCGGAGTTCTCAGTTACTTTATCAAGGCCTTGTCTTTAAATCGAGTGAATAGACCGTGGGCACTCTGCCAAACATGCTGTCCTTGTCACTTCCGTCAATAGGAGCAAGACAACACTCTATGTAAGTAGGTATAATCATCGCTTCCGAGTATTAAAAAAAATAAGGCTCGTTTCATACAATGTAAACACAATTTTCATTGTTGCAGATATCGCGTGTAGCTCACGTCGTGTATAAAGTCATTATTCACCGCGAAGTCCGAATATTTCGGAGCAATTACTTATCGCTAAAATATATCCAGCAATACGTCGAGTTTAAACTGTAAGGTTAAATAAACGCTCAATAGTCGGTAGTACACAGTCTAGCTCGCTAGTAACGTATGATATCACTCCACATTAATGTGACCGAGTCATCAAAGGCAGAGCGCCAGCCGAGTCTGAATTATCGACCGACAAAATTGTACAAGTTCAAGGACCCAATAAAAATTACCCACGTGAGCATAAGCACCAGACTACGGACGTGACGAATGGCGCGATAATGTTTTATCATAACACACCTTTTTGATACTGCGTGTTTATAAACAGATCTGTATAGAAGTTTTCTAGCGTATGCTCCGAAATCACAAACTTCGCGTGTCCGTATTTCGATACCCGCAAAGTCGAAAATTGCGGTGCTCTTTTATCGTCGTCGTTAAATAAAAAAATATGAATTGTCGTTGCGTAAGATCATTGAATGGTCTAACAAAAGCAAACAGTTATATTTATGTTTATTATATTGTACTGTTGTGTGTTGGGCACGTTTTGAACTGCATTCACTGTAGTAACATGCGGACTTTATGTGAACGTAACGGATGCTTACGTTTTTGAAAGGTTCCGAGATTACGATCTTTGCTTCTGGCGTAGATAAGACATGCTCGTTGCTGGTAAAAGTGTCATAATTAAGAATAATATTATCATAATTCTTATTAATGGCTTCCTTCTGAAGCGTTCCCATTTTGACGGACACTTTAATCTAAGCTGCGTATTGTATTATGATTACCATATTTACTAGATTGAAGTTTGAAGATCGCTATCGTATTAAAGCGAAGATTAGACAACAATAAAATGTAAATAGCATGTTTTAAATTATCCAAGCATACGAGTTTATTCTAATTTTAATTTTCGAATGACTTGTGTTCTAAATTCGAAGAGGTATTTTTTTATTTTTGCACGGTAAATTTAAAATAGGAACGGTGTCTCTGTTCCAGTGTTGCTATGTCTGCGCTCACGCCTGGAATGAGTAATGGCTGTAGGGCCCGGTTCTGTTTACAACTCCTACTGCTTATTGTATCCGGGTGCACTGGGGCACTAATTTCGAACTATTGTTTATTGTTATCATTCTCCCGATTCATCTAGCTAACATAAAAAACCAGCTTACAATATTTATACAAACGGGCAAAATATGCTTTTATAATAAATTATATTATTTAAGTTTAATAGTAAGTAATAGCTAATAAATAAGGAAAGGTTTCTAATACGTCCGTCCAGTGGTGTCATTTTCATGAGATGAATATATATGCTGTTTCTTTTGTATAAAAATATACTATGTACTTACATATTTATACCAAATAAAATACAATAAAAAATGTATTCTTACATTTTTTATTGTATTTTATATCAATAGGTAAATTTCTTTGAAAAGTAATCCCGACTGTAATACTTAATTAAGTATATTGCGTGGTGCGTTTGTTATAAGATAAAATGTATGTATATTTCTTTAAAATGTCGCAGTAAAATGCCGGCTCTTAAAGTGTCTGAACTAAAATACGAAATACAACGGAGCAAAGTGTGAAATTTTAAAAGTATGTGCCAGTTGTCCGTTTTCCCACAGCCGGCCGGCTAGACGGCTGAACTCGTACGGCATTATGCTGCAGTTAGTGATACAAATACAAAGCGTTTGTAAACCGCCCTGTATATGATTTATATTAGACTCATTCAGTAGGTACGTCTCTAGTACAGTGGAAGTAATTTAAAGTGACTGATTTAAAATTCTAACTTTTTAAATTTAGAACATTGTTATAATAAATGTGTTTATTAGCTTGTGTATTATTTACCTATAGTTAGTAACGACATATTTGTGCTAAAATAATTTAATACTAGCTTTTCTTAGCGACTCTACTTATGTGGAGTTCGATCTGTTATCTGTAAAGATACTTTACCATAAAGCGCGGTGTTTTTTTTAGCTATCACTTCCCTTTTTGATCTCATTTCCGTTTTATTATTTTATTTAGTACTAAAATTTATTAATATCAGTCTATGTTCCATTTTCATAAATTTTATCATTAGGCATGAAATCGTGATAGTAATTCACATTTTCATTTACAAATTGGTTATATTTTTATTGGTTTTCACCTCCTTTAAAGTTTATCATTTTACCATGGGTTTTAAAGTCCTTTATTTTCTGAAACTGGTTTAGCATAACCCTGCATTGTCCTATCACCTAATAGGATTACTATTTTAAGACTTTATTAAGAACAGTTCGAGCCTTAGAAAGGTTGAAAATGTCTATTGTAGAGAGAAATATATTTGGCTACTTACTTAAAATGCAATTATGATACAAGATAGACCTATTACCGAATTTTATGTGCGGCTGAGATATAACGGTGCTTATTTATGTCTTTATAACAAGTTTGCGTGTGCGTCGGTAGTATAGGAGCACGTGGCTCGTACGTCACCGCGCTGTTTATTGCCTACCTGTTAATGCGGATTTTTGTTAGCCTTTAAGACGAATATTGTCTATTGCAAGATTTTTTTTTGCAAAACATGATTATCAATTCGGTTCTCTCTGCCTACCCCTAGGGACGTGGTATGAAGTTTAGTTAGTTTATGATGATACTATGTCTAAAATTAAGATTTTATTTTCTGTATTGAGATTAGTGATTGCAATTCTGGATCCAGCAATCCAACCAATAGCAAAATTTCAGCTGTACTCGATTCAGCAAAAAATACCTCTGGGTTGCAATCCCTAATCGAGATAAATATCTTGAATCCATCCACCTGGCACTTAACACTACCGTATCAGTCAACGTCTTAAAAAATCAATTTGGCTAAAAGTTGTTTTAGATTAAATAAACCATTAGGAATAATTGTAATAATGACTCCTTAATCAAAACTGCTTTTAATAAATTGAATTAATTTTAAAATTTAATCATTATTGTTATATCAAATTAATTTAGAATACGTGAGAATATTTGAATTTATTGTTTAGCATTCTTACAGCATTTATTCTGTTCCTTGTTATGTGTCTAACAATGCAAACACTTTGCAATTGTTTTTTTAGATATATCAATTAAATAAATAAAGGGTTAAACAGGTGAACAACTTACATGTATTTAAGTTAAAATATAATAAAAGCGATTCACAAAGCAATAAAGATAAGCATACACGATTCACACCTATCAAAAATCTTGACGTCCAATCAAAACTCACAGTTAACCATTTATCAAAATTAAAAATCCGAACACCTACACAAGACTTAACTTAGTTCCGAATCTCGGACGTAGACAAAGTCGAACTTAACCCGTCCATAATACTTCCGAGGCGGTGGCGTGCCTCGCGACAGTATCGGTCGTTTCGGTAACTACCTAGCCTGATGAAGGGTTATACGGATAATGTATGGCGCTATTATCTTGAGCGTTTCTTCTTGCGAACTATCTAGGCGGGAGATCACGCGTTTATATGATGTTAATATGATCTTAATTGAAAAACAAATGCAGGTATGACGCGCTACGGCACATTAGCGTGGTTCGAGTTTATTTACTAACAATATAAATGGGAAAGTGAGTTTGATTGTCTATTTAGTTAATTAAGCTTGGCACAATATATTTCTTTTGCGCCAACACAGTTTTCAGAAATGACTTCACGCACCTAATGCAATTCATTGAATTTTCGACCATGTCTATTACACTATTGTAAAGTTAAACTAAATACGTATCGCTATCAACTGTACTTTTTATTAATACAGCCACTCGGTAACCCAAGTAGGTAGACAGAAATCGATGGTAATTATGATGGCATTTCCCGTGGGTACATGTTGATTTACCACGCCATAATTGTGCCTTACACGTCTGTAGCGGACTGCGGAACCCGGGCTGTTATTAGGGTTCCGTGCTTGTATTATTTGGTTCGATGGGCGAAATTTGTATTGAAAATTTAAAGGATGTACAATTAATAAATTGTACTTTAACTAGGTCACTATAACTTTGTGTAGGTATACTCGAGTAAAGGTATTTTTTGAAAGTCGTCAACTACTTACAACTTGTTTTAACGGCAGTTAGGTCGCCACCATACTTTCGGAAACCCTGTTCTAGAGCATCGTTAGCTAATTAAAAACGACTTAATAATTTAAGTATATATCTAAACCAGGATATCTGGTATTTAAACATACTTTACCTTAACAACTAACTTGCAATACCGAATACCGCATCCATAAACGTAGTAGATTATTGCTGATTGTTTTTTCCAGTCACGTGGTAATTCGAATGCATATCGATAAAATAAATAAATAATAAATAAATATCCGACTACATCAATACATATTAGTATAGATTATAGCTGTATTAGAATAATGGAACTTCTTGGCATGTTGTTAATACTGTCTAGGAAAAATATAGCATCTAAGTTATATACTTCTGGTCAATGTAGTGTCGAATCCTATCAATCGTTACAATATCGTCAATGCGATAATAGCTTTGTCTCTGTAACGAATCACGCCAACAGTTTAACCCGTAAAATGGATATGGGCGCAAAATACAATCTCTTTCATAAACTGGTGATCAGCTACTTTACAAAATAAACACAACAGTTTCTGTTATTTGTTATTCTTTCATATAAAAGTGGCCGGACGGATTTTGATGCAACTTCTCGTTGCTTTGTATTCGAATAATGCACAGGCTTTCTTCACTTTTATTATGAATTAGCTGACCCGGCGCACATCGTACGCCCCATTCTCGGATATCGATACCCATTTTTTTTTTTTTTTCCGCGCATCTTTTTTATTTTTTTCTTTCTTTAGAACCTTCACTTGACAATAACAAACACAACCAAAAAATAATTAGCGAAATAAGCTCAGCTGTTCTCGAGGTTTGCGCTTAGCAACACATTTAGCGATTAATTTTTATATAATAGAAGATAAGATACATCTTGGAATCGATAAACTCTTAAAACTTAATCCAATTCCCTATCAATCTATATTACCTAGAAGTAACATAATATATGGAACCTATATTTTTTCGAGATTCAGAGGTTGGTGAAACAATTTATTTCTGCAGGAGATTGTCCTCGTTGTCTCTTCGTCAGACATTAGGCGTCGTTCTTGCCATCGCAAATGGTAGTAGCCGAGTCACAAACTGCCGACCTTGCCAATCCGATAAATTGACAATAAACAGCTGACATGCTACCATCTACTGCAGCGATTTATGTTCACGGTGCATTCAAACAGCCGCAGTTCGCTTCACTCTGCAAATCGTAATAGATTCCACGATCGTTTTGCTTGTTTCCGGTAATGGAATTTCCACAATCGCCTAAAGCCTACTGAAGGTAAAAGGTATTGTAATAAGATTGCGATGATAACTCAACACATCATAGTTCACTGCGCCTGCGGTGTTAGATCGTATCGCGCAATCTTAGGTGTATCTGTGTTTCAATTGAGTTTATCGAATCGACGTTGAGGTTGTTTCATTTAAGTACATATGGTAATATACCTTATAATGATATTAGTTTGAAATATGATTTATTTGAATGTCACTTGTTTTCTGCTAAGTTCATTTCCCTATTGTATTTTTTTTACCAAATACTGATATGTCCTCAAGCGTGCATTCAAATGTAATACGTACATAAGGCGGGGTTTTGATATTAGCAATCATTTTCTAAAAACAAATATCTATGACTTTCAAAACATCCAAAAAACAGATGAACCCGAGCGCATACGAAGAGAAACGTAGTTGAATAACAAATTAATATTAAAACCGTTATTCAAAAATTAACAAACTGTCAAACTAAAAAGAAACGGAACTTTTTAGTAAATGGTGTAGAGGAAGTTAGTCGGCCATAATTCATTTAAGCGCTGTTACCTGAGCGCATCTACCTTTCTCTTTCTAACATCAACAAATATGTCGCTTCCACCATCATGGACGCAAATACTGACCTTGCGTTTTCAATTCACCTGTTTAATAGTACCTACGTTAAGGTTTACAAATAAAATGTATAGAAATGCAAAGCTTACGCAGATTAGTTGCGTTCACAATATTTCTTAGGTTGTTTGAACTGGCGCATGCACAGCGGGCGAGCATGCGCAGGCGCCGGCGAACACCGCTCCGATTGGCCCCCGAGCGACAGCCAGGGCTGCCAATCGACTAATAACGAGTCCTCACAAAAACCCATCTGTTATTTGATGCAACGGTATCAATAATACTTGCCTTTTAACGATTAGAAACATTGCTAATATATTTTAATGTACATAGTTGTATTTGAAACCAACAATATTTGTTCTCCATTCCTATAAATACTGCATTACATATAGCAGACTATTTTCTACCCGCGGCTGCGCTTGCGCGGCATTCACTCTGGTACTTATATAATGTCAATTCTTAAGGATTCAACTTTTGTTTGAGTTACCAAAAATCACAATCTGTTTAGGCTTGGAACCGCAACTGACTTATATTCGTATTTATAATATTAGTAAGGACGATATTACACTATAGTATAGCAGCAACTGCAATAGATCACACAAAACTGGTCGCTGTGATACTGGTCACCAAAGACCATAATAACCGCCTGCAATTTAAAAGAAGAAGACCAACAATTATGAACCAACGGATGTGCTACCATTATGTACTCGTCTTTGTTTTTAAAAACGCCCTAATTGAATGTAGTCATTTTGAAGAGTTAAACACCGGTCGGGCGACCGGCCTATTTTGATATTAAAAATGGTGCATTGTGAAATTTACAACTTAGATCTAAAGGTGTGTCTATCTAGTGGGATTATACAGTAACGGAATACAGGTATGATAGTTACATTAAATGTATAATTTAAACGAATGGTTTAAAAAAAACGAAGAATGAGTGGGATAGTTATATAAAAGAGTATAAATTTAACGTATGATTAGGAGTATACATCTGATAAAAGGTTAAACCCATAAACCGAACTAGAGGATACAAAAGGTAATAATATTGTTTTGTTATTATTGATGGTATAAAAACTAACAATTCTATAAATGCCAAGTCATGATATTACTATCAGAAAAATTAGTACCTATGGTAAAGTGAAGAATTTCTAGATATATTTATAAGTCAAAAGAAATGCACGTACGATAATAAAAAGAGGTGCAGTACTAATCTTCATGTGCCGGTGTAACTAATCATATTAAAAAACTGTTGGAATGTTCAAATTGTCAAAGAGACACACAATCTAGAAGTGGCATCAGAGTGACATCAAAGTGCAATGATTAGAATGTAGGTGACGGCACTAAAAATGGAGCACTCATCAATAGAACGAGCGCGGGCGAGTAGTTTATTCGCATTAAATCATGCGAGCAATAAATCTCGCAAACCCGTTCCGCAGCTTATCAAAACAATACGCACACACTTCCAGCGGCCCAGAGAAATATGTCTTCTTTCCAACCGAACACAAACCACAAACACACCTATGCCGTAAATCATAAGACCCCATTTCCCCTGATAAAGGACTCAGTTCATACCTTAGCGAAACAAGAGGATCATTTCAAAATTAAGCCTCAAGAGTATGATAAATTTTCATAAATCAGATGTTATTTATTGGAGTATAGACTTTAAGGTGTTGCCAATTGGTTTATTTTGGTTTTAGACGATTTACCAAAGTTGTTGCGTTTCTTAGATTTCGGTATCTATGGAATTATCTGGCCGTCATCTCGTCCGATATTTTTGCTGCGTGGTGGATGCGAAAATAAAAATTATAAGTGGTCATTATCGATGCTCCAAGATAATGTTTCACGAAATGTACCTTCGAGTAAAGTCAAATTAGGCTGTGGGAGATGTAATTTTTGTCAGATACTAATAAGCGTGAACGAGATTGCGTACTTGTTTGAAGTTGCATTTGTGGGTTTCAGTAATTTTGCGATCTAATCAAATAATAATCATTGCAACTTTTTATGGCTTCATCCAAAACTTGACCGCCAAAAAATAAATTATCTTAAATTACAAAGAGTTCAAAGAGCCTTTCAATATTTTTACCGCCAACGAAAAATCATCCACTTAGTACCTAATCTTTATTTAGACTTTTTTAAACATTCAAAAAATGTAAAATAGGATTCATAAATTATACTTATACAAATATTAAGCAAAAGACCATAATTCCTTTGTGTCTATATAACAGATCTTACATAAAGCTAAACAGAAGCTTCTCAATCGAATCTAGTCCTAACCCTGTATTTATCCATGATAACAGAACAACAGTAGGTATGTTCCGTTTCACACAATTAATTTTCAATAAATAATTTGGTCGGAGTGCGCGCTGCGAGGCGCGGCGATCGCAGGTCGGCATCGGACCACCGCCTCGCCCTCACAGAGAGACCAGCTACAGCGAATCACCTCCATCTTTATTTACGCTGCAAGTAGTCACTGAACAAAAAAGATGAGGTGCATATTTGACGAGACCGCTGACATATATTAAAAGTAGGTTCAGTAAAATTTAATAGTGAAGTCCGGAAAAGAGCCCAATTAATCATAGACTCTTTGCTTTGGTATTAGTACCAAGTTGTATATGGTCTAGGTGGTAGCATGCGTCGCCGTAGGACCAAGAGGTCTCGGGTTCAAATCCCGGGTCGGACAAAATTTGTGGCTGGGTATTTCAACATTGAAATTACTCAATAACAGCCCGGAGTCAGGAAGTTGGTGGTTTAATCACCCCCGTGCGCACGTTAAGCCTGCGCCCCAACGGCTACAACCTGCGCCTGATCTGTCACCGGTCATGTCGAATTGCCGTCTTACCGTACTAAGAGAGTGAAGGAATAGAGAGTGCACCAGTGTTTGCGCACACACTTGTGCACTGTAATATCTCCTGCGCAAATGACTAATCCTCGTTGAGATTGGCCGCCGTGACCGATATAGGTAAGGAGGACATTATTTATACTAATATATAATAGTATAATGAGTTAAAGAAACTCAAAAAAAACTTAAAGAAGATGTTAAACTCTATGTGTGATCTGCTTACAATGATACCCATTGTTTTCTACCAACTATGTTCGTAAAACCTTCATTCTGGTTAGCCTATGTATACTGTGACATTTTTATATATAGGTAGGTAATCAAACCAGTTTTTTCGCTAATTAATGTTATTAGTATATATTCTAGAACCAGTAAAAACAGATTCGGTATTACATTTCGCATTTAAAAACTGCACAGAAAAATTATTAGTTTTGCCTAAGTTCGTGTTTTAACGCAAAATTCTCACTGAGTTAACCATGTCTACAATCAATTCAAACAGTTTTGTAAACAATACCAATTACAACCGATCAATTTACTAGAGATCGTGAAAAAAAATACAAGTTCAATTGGTATTTTCCCGCTTTTTGTAATCACGGACAAGAATATCTAATACGAAGATGCCAGTGCGTTTATAATTTATGGTAATCCGATTCGTTTTGATTCAGCATTTAAGGGTTAAAAGAATTTAAAAAGTGCACTCTGTAATTATATGTGTAATCGTAAATACGTGGCCAGCGAGTGCATGTCTCGTATCTGTAACGGAGATCTATATCTGCATAATTGTGCAAAATATCCGTCTGTTCGTTTGTCTGCGAGTTAGGGTTGTCATAGACAATTCTAGTTATAGTTTATCTTATTGCCAACTTACTGTGAGGTGATATAGGGGTTTTAATGTAAAGCTATCAAAGTAAAATTCTATCTAAATCTGTTACACTAAAGTATGACTACCCAAAGAAGAGGTACTTTGTTAAGATTAGAAAGGAACTTTTGTCACTATGTTCTTGCATCTCTATACTTAGTCAACCTTTCCGCCTATTTAGAAAGCGTTGTACTCCCTTATATAACCAATTATCTGATAAGTCCGTCATTAAGTCCCACAAAGTGGGTATACAAAGATTTAACGTACTACGTACAAACCTATTTAAAAATCAGGTTCATTCAGTAAACCTTTCTCAACTTGACAACCCTATCACTGATACAAAGATAACTCGGCTGTGCCTTTGTTTCCAAGTTTAGCGTTTAATTTTCAATACCATTTCATAATTTATTACCTAGGTATCACGTCTTGTCGCAATTAGCAGATTCCGCAGTAAAGTAAAAATTCGCATTTTAAGAACTCGAACGTAGAGTATAAGGATATGTGTCTATTAGGTACTGTTCCAATTGTTTGTACTAATATAGAATTGTATAGCAAAGGTATCCTTGTCATACATACCATGTGATCATTGAATGATTTGTATAATGTAGATACTTACTTAAAAATAATTATGATATTTTATTAAATTGAATCAGAAATATAGATGAGTAGAATTTCCATTCCACGGTTTAGAACAGTAGCAAATTTTAAGAATTAAGGATAAGTAAGCCGTTATGTACGTAATAACATTTAATCTATAGTATTTTCATAGCACAGCTACGCAACGATACGCCATGCTATATGAAGCTACGTTCATTGTTAAGTCCTACGCTTAATATAGAACTGCTTAGTCAGTAGATACTAAGGCTTATCCCATCTCTTTATAAATGCAGCATGCGTTGACTCTGATACGATTCTGATGCAATTTATCGGTGGGTGTGGCTCGCATGAAGAATACCTAAAGAACGGGTACTTGGCATCAGTTTACCGTATCTGTTTATTTTGTTAGATGGGAAATTGTTAAACTGCACATATTAACTAAAGTTGCGGTAAACCTAATCGATTTGGATACGAAATGTGGACATGCATATAGACACCAGTATTAGCAGAAAGTATAGATAATTAATGGTTCATGGTAGTGAATAGCGAAGTCTGTTTAAGAACAAATTTGTTGAAGTTTTTATAATTTCATTTATCATTTATATGATGTATACTTAATATAAATATTAAAGTCGGTAACTCAAGGAATTATATTACCCTAAGAGTTTCTTCCTATTGTGAGTAATTTTACAAGTTATTAGGTCACATTTTACTCACTTACCTCCTCCAACTGATGCATTACGTCATTACATTTCAGAACATTCAGTATTCCTCGTACCTGTAACCGCATTATACACAGATGCTTGTAAGACCAATTCATCACACAAGCCCTAATTGAATTGCTATCTCCTAATGCAATTTTCCGACGTAACGCTTTGAGCGAGTACAAACGCCAAACTGCGTTTTAAAGATGGCGGGTAATTGAGTTCATTATGTTATTTATAACCGCCGCATATGGCTGGCCGATCGAATTGCCATAATTTACCTGCAATTTATTTTAAAGGTCATTTTTGCGGGCATCATGGCGTAGCCACATACTATGCGAAATACTAGAGAAAATGACATGGCAACATGGAAATTTAGCATTTAACAGCCCATTTCGCTATATGTAATTACAGGGCGGGTGTAATACAATTACCTAGTATGTTAATGCGATTATCACTGTTCATAATTTACGACCAGGAATAGGGAAGCATTTCGTTGGTCCTTTTGTGAAAGAATTATACATTCGCATCCGAAATGTGTAATTTAAAAAGTGGAAACCAAATGAACAGTCGAAATTGTGAGGTGTTATTATGTTAGGTAGGTACAGTGCAGGTGATTACAGACGTAATTATGCGCACGGTAAATAGTACATCCAAGTTCCGATTTCGGGGGTTTGTATTTAATGAATAATTTTAAAATTTTCCAAAGTGTGTCTGTTTTTGAAACATTCAAATAGCGGTATCTAATATTGTAATGTGAACTGTACTTCAGTTTTGCCTCAAGCTAAGTCTTGTCGAGTTCCGGCATGCTCTTTGTAGAAGAGGACTGCAAAATTATAGGCACAAAAGCCTTTGGAGTATATTTGGCCTTTATAAATCACTGGGACTGTTCATTATCATATTTTAATGCTATCTACAGTCTGTCCTTTGAGTTTAACGTGCTTAATACGAAAACGTATGTGTGTAACAATATTTGCTTAAATATAATCGTAACGTGTTTCTTTTAACCGTATTTGGTTTATTAATGCGATTGATATAAAAAAATGTGATTCGTTAGATTTAATTTTTTAATATGATTATATTTTTTTTGTGAACATAACTAGATTTCAAATCTTTCAATAAACATCTTCTATGTTAAATCCATTGGACCTACTCTTCAAATCAATAATACCCAGACGGACATTTTCGTGGTAACGACAAACCACAGTTTTTGTTTTGTGGTTAGGTACAAGTGCCTGGTAGCGCTTTAAAGGCAATGACCTATCCCAGTAACAGAAATCAGATTTTCCACGCCTTGGGTCCGATTATAATTTTAGACGGACAATAAAAACATTTGGGGTTTTAACTCAAAAAACAAGAAACAACTTACTGAGTTTTTCAAGATTAATGTAAACTTCTGCAGAACCAGAAAAAAAAACAAAGCGTAGACTTAATAACATAAACTTATTTTAAAAGAAAAGCGTAAATGGCCTGCAATGGTACCAATTTTATAACTGTTATGTTTTTACACTTAATGTTAAAGAGTAGAAAAACCAAGAAAATTGTCCTGGAAGATATTATATAGGGTTTAATCACCGAACTAAAGCTCTATGTATTATGACAAGTTAAATGGTAGTCAACCACAGGATAGTTACAATAACAACATAGCAATAAATAAATCAAAAGCATGGCAAACGGAGGCAAAAACAAGCGAGCTGCGGGCGGAATGTTCGCGAACACTTTATGTGATAAAATAACTGATAAGGAAATTGCCACATTAAATCCACATTAGACCGGGGAGCGGGGAAACGACGCAGATTTTCCCCGAAAAATGGGTAAAATAAGAATATAATTATAGCTCTTCGTTTTTGCATCTGAAAATGAAACTTGAAAGTTTGTTTTAACGTTGGACTAGTAAGCAGTTGAGAAAATATGAAATAAATAAAATATGTAAAACAAAAAGATTAACGCTTTTTATCTTTGCATGTCATTGTGTAGTCAACTTTAGGTCATTTCATCAATCTGCATAAACAAATAATGATCATTTAGCAACTTTAACGCAGTATTTTTCCTCGACCCCTCATTATAATTGTAAAATTAAAATTTGTCGAACGCGTCCGGACGAATAATTCGAATTGCCTGGCACTTCGTAAATTCATCAGTTCCCACCGACAATTTATATGTAATTAAATGCAAAACAATTTGAAATATTCTGACGAAAGAGATAACAATACGTTTATCGTTAGTAGTGTAAGTATACCCGGTATAGCCGAACCGGTCTTGGCTGTACGGTCCGCAGACGTAGGGAAATTAGGCCCGGATCAAATTGTGTGATTATTACAACACTTGGTACTGAGCACAAAACAATTAAGCCATAAGATTACATTTTGATAGAAATTGATGAATTTCTTCTTAAAACAAATGTTATCAATTTATCTAAAAATAAATTAAGAGTGTACTTAAATACTTAAAATCTTTATATATTTCGATTTGTGGTGTTTTGTTTACTTTTGTTATATTTTTTATTTTATTTTCTTATCTAACTAGCTAAGCTTCACGCTAATTCTCTGGCGGGGTAGGCAGAGAGAACCGAAAGCTATATGGCACGATCCTTACACACCTCACACGCCTCTTCAACATTTTTATTTTATTTTTATGCCATATATTTTTACATCCTAGTATGTATTTTATTACTGTATTTGGAAAGATTACCTAATAATTATTATATTTTTTGGATTCTTATTTTTGTTTATGTTAGATACCTACATAATGATATTGTATCTCTACATTTGCTATCAGCGTTTTTTTAATTTTTTTATTAAGTTAACTAGGTGTATAAATGTAATGTTAAGTATAAAAACTCCAAAACAAAAGTATAATGTGAATTTTGTTACTGAAAAATATAAATAATAAGCAGTGAGCGACCATTAATAAAATTATACTCTGTAAACTGATATTTAAATTAACTGAACACGCATTCGTTTGTAAATCAACTGAATACATCAATAAATGTTGTTCGAATGTAAACCGATTGTTTTGTTGACCACACCCGCCTCGCTTCTACGAGCTCCCTCCAAGATGATGTTATTTAAGATGAGATCAATTTTATTGAGATTTATACTGTGAACATGTTTCGTATCGATTTTGTTCTTTGTCTATAAATTATCGACTCGAGAATTCGGCAGTTGATTAATGGCTGCTTTTGTATGATACATATCGGGGTTTTCATTTCTTTTCGTTCCATTTTTGCATACTTATTATCGTTTAGTAATTTATTGTTGTTAGGTAGAGTCTTTATTGCTTATGAATGAAATTACATTAAGGCCAATTAATTTAACATTGCTATTTATGTCCCTCTGTGGGAGACCTCAATGCATAATTCGTATTATTATAAGTAATAATATCTGGAGGTGTATAAATAATTAAAATTAATATATTGTGTTGATTCTAAAAATTGCAATTTGATTATAGATTTTGACTAATTCAATAAATCCTCTTAAGTAGATATTATAAAATCCAATTAAAAATTGTTACCTAGCTAAAGCAAATACTCAATTTGTGTATTGTGTGCTTAAAATATGACCAACTCTTTCGTGATTTGGACAGCAGGTTTAGTTTACGGCACCAGGTGTTTTACATAGATTAGGATAGTAGAAATAAACAGTGTTAGAGGCTAGAAAGGTGATTTAAAAAGGCTAACTCAAGGTTAATCGTTCACGGGCGAGTACCGAAGAAAAAAAGTTAAATTCATACTATAAACATTTGTAATACATACATTCATTATTTCTTGAATATTATTCCATTGAGAAATCAAGATGTATTAAAAACAAACATAAGATATATCATCTATGTTTTGAAGTACCTCTAATTTACTTTCGCTGACGAAGTAACAAAACATTATAAACATAGGTATCTTATCTACTATGAGAAAGATTATAACCGGATACCTTGTTAAAATGCAAATAACAGAGAACTGTCATGTATTAAGAATGTAATTATTAGTTAATCGGGTGAATGTAAACACGGTTTAATCATTTAAGTAGGTATCTCGACAAATCGGAGCCTATTTGGAAATTCTGTTTGTAAGTGAGTAGATTACGCTTATCTGGACACTGGTAATTGCCTACTGGTGACAGTTTATTTGGTTTATGTAATATATCTCACTTAAAACGGTCTTTGGCCTGACGAGGAGAATTTTGACAGTTCATAATAATATTTTGTATGAAAAAATAACAAGTGAAGAACTGTTCTACAAAAATATAATCTATTTAAATTAAATTATGAATTTTATGTCAAATTAAGAATAATATTCGAGTGTCCATTCTAATGTACACACACAGGGCGTTTAAAAGAAATCAAACGTATGTGAAACGTGGAAGGAGTTTTATACTTGTCAGGGCGCGCTTACTTTCCTAGTCGCCTTTTCAAACTTTAGTTAAATATTCATAGTAGCATATTGCTCCTCGTCTTATGTTTAATTATTTATATAAGCCTTCTTATGTAAATAATATTATGCATTAACTATTCAGGCCAACTGTATCAGCCTACAGCCTAGTTACACTACAATTGCAAAGTATTAATTTCCCAACAATAACTCATGTTTCGCCAACGTGTACAGTCGACCACGAAAACATTGAACAACATCGCCCCTATTCCTTTGACATACGTAATAAGTTGCCATTTTGCGCGCATTGTAAACTTCAACTTAGGCGCCATTACATCCGTAGCGTATAGTTTAGTTAAGTCGAGTATAGGTGAGGGTTACCGCGTCTTGGTCGGTTGGGTATGACTTATAATTTATATAAAGAAAAAATGAAAATACCGTGTAGGGGCGTCGCCTAATGAGACCACCGCGAAGCGCCCGGCGGGGTATAGGGTCGCCATGCATTTGATTCATGACGTATTTTGATAAAATATTAAAAAAGATTACCATTTTTTTTAACACGAGCAGATCTCTTTGTAAGAACCAGTTTGTCTTAAGTCGTTTTGGATCAGAAATTGAATTGAAAAAATGCAGCTATCAGTATTAGCTTTGTTATTCACCTGAAATTAGAAACCAGTGCTTTCATTATTATTGCACTTATTTCATATCAAAATGGGAAGCGTAGTTCTTTGCTGCAAGTAACTTTTATTCATATATTTTTACATAATACTTCTTCTAAGCATTAAAATGTGCAAAGAAAAAAATATCCAGAGATATTTTCGTGACCCCGAACTAAAACAAAAAAGAGATGGACAAAAAGTCAAAACACAGTCTTAAAACACATATATAATGCACATTAATAATCTGCGGACACAATGTTGTTAATGTTTTTTACTAAAACGTTGCAATATCTGCGATAGATACTTATGTTCATAATATTGCATATTTTTCGAATTCATATCTTTTTCTTCTGTATACGTTCTCAGTCGAATCACCGCCAGCAGTGAGCCGTGAAAGTTAAGTAAACACTTTCGCATTTATAAATACGATTAAAACTAAGGATGGTCCTTGACATTTGAGATCTATAAATTAATTTTATGGATATGACAAAATATAAACTTGAATGTAATTGGGGCCTCAGAATCCGTAGTCAAGTAGAAGACTTTTTTAATCGAATTGTGTACGAACGGATAATCGATATTTTTTTGTAGTGCAAGGAAAAGCTTTATTTGGGACCAAGTTATTTGTATACTAGCAAATCATATTAACCATACCATGTTCACTGGTTACCAAATAAAGAACTCCATTTGCATATGGCAACAGACAGACAAGTATGATGATGAGTTTCCCAGTCCAGAGGCGCGTCTTAGAATCTCCTTTTGACGGAATACCAAAAAAGTTGCCAAATTATAAAGGAGAAAGGGGAAATAATATACTGAGTTTGCCTAATTTTTTTTCCTTACCCCGCTAGGGAAGTGGCGTGAAGTTTAGTTATTTAGTCTAAATTTTTCCAAGTATTTAGTTTTTTTACCTATCGTTATTTTGTACCATGGCAACCCTAGCGGCGGGTAATGCGCGTGAAACCGTTCATCACGCGAGTTGCGCCCGCGCTCGAAATTTAAATCTGAGCTTTTACCTTCAGCCTGTCTCGGGGGTGTCACGACGCATGCCTTGTATGCTAATTAATCATTTACAGGGTGGCAATTTAATAGCACTGCTCTATATAAAATTGCCCTTATACAGTAGCGTCGATTATAAAAAAAAATGTTTTGATTTTTTAATTTGTAAATTATTGAAAAAAAGGTCTTGTAATTTTTACAGGCCTGTTAGTTAAGAAATCAGAAATCGGCAAGGTGGCAGTTTCGAATTTGGCTAGAAGAAAAGTTTTGTTAAGAACATGCACTAATGAAAGTTGTCGTTTCATTGATGTTTATAGACATTTAAATATGTTTATCTGTTACGTAGTATTAATAGCACAATCGTAAACGCTCACTAAGCTCGTTAATAATCAGTATTCCTCGTTCCAAATATAAACCATGTAAGGATTTGACTTCAAGTAAAGTAAAGTAAGTGAAGTTTATCAAATGATACTTATGATCAAAGCTATCAAAATCTTCAATACACAGTTTAATATTTAAAAAAAATATAATTTCTAGATCAGTCAAGAATATAAATTAAGTTTTAAATGTTGCAGTAACAACTATATTGGGATAGTTAGTAAGATACTAGTTACAATGTTAATAAGACGGCCCTTCAACTAGAACCAGTATGTCGGGAGCCAATCAACCAGAACATGTGTCTAATCTCTATTAAAGGATAGATTTACAGCGATAAGGGATTGTAATTATAGATAAATCCGAAGCAATATTTTTAGTAAAACTAGCTAGTTTAGTACCAATTTAAACTAAACTTATACAGTAAATGTCCGTCAATATTACATTGTCTACTAAATTCAAAACTAATTTATAATCGCATCTATCCAAAAATACAACAATCCAACTTTTATCTCTAAAAGCAAAAAGCACCGCCCGAAAATTCGATTCACACTTGACCTCATCAGTAGTCGCAAACTTCGTAGCGGGCGAGCGAGACAGCAAACACCCCTCTCTTTCCCCCGACCTTAAACGCTTAAAAAGCTCCATAGATGGCAGTAAAATCGTTGCAACGGTTTGAAGCGGCCACTACTGTCGCCATCTAGCGCCGAATAACCGAACTTTTATGGCACGTTTATTGAAGAGAGCTCTTCGGCACGTCGTAAACGATTTTATGGGCTCTAACGAACTGGAGTCCCGAGCTCGATATTACCCGACCGAGTACGGTTGGGAATGCAATATTCGGATGCTCCTGTCGAGCGGGGGCGTATTCAATTTGACCGGTGTACAGGGTTTTATGTGCGATTCAAGGTGCGATTGGATGGCGTGCTCGACTTGAGCGTTTATTTCGCTTTATTGTTTGGGTTTGTTTATGCGATCTCTTTAACCAAACAGTACATGATTGTATTATGATTATTATGTTGTCTCGATTCCGTGGGAACTTTTCTTTTCCAACTGTCTTTTCGCGCCAATTGGAGCACCTCTAATCGGACGAGTCCAATTGCTTATCGTCATTATCAAGTGTTGTAATCAAAATTTATTCGGTATACCTTTTCAAATTTTGTAGGCGGCAACAAAGTTAGAATTAGGTACGAAACCCAATAACCATTTATCAGTGATTTATATTCGAGTTTTCCCCAAAACGTAGCCGTGAAAAAGGCAAATCATAAATAAGATCCGATTCAAATTTGTAGAAGATGTTATCGGTATGATTTGTAGGCTCGCACCCGAGAGCGCTCTAGTGATGTGCTAATTGCACATCACGTATCGATAAACAGAATAAATGGGTTGGACTATTATTGCCAACTTTACGACAGTAGCCGATATAATGAGTATCGTTTACATATGTAAGAGATAACGTTGTTTATATGATTCTAGTTTGAATAGGCAATTGTTGCGGTTTCTTGTTTTAATCGGTAGCTCTATTAGAATTTACAATAAACTGAATGCTTTAAGTATCGTATACGAAAGGGCATGTTTAATATTTTTTTTACTTAGTAAAATTTTCATATTTTTTTCAACTTTAAGATTAAGAAAGGCTGACATTTGATAATAACAGTATGATTTCGTTTGTTTTAAGATCGCGTTGTTTAAACATCCTAATTAAATGCATTTTTACAGGCTTTCGATTTACTAATAATATTTTGCGGTAATGCAGACAGGTTTAAAGAATTCTCAAAATTCACCCAATAAATACCATTGCGGTCGACCCCAGCGCTCGCTGTCACGTGCTCACCGCATCAGCATCTTCCGGACAGAACTGCGGGTGAATTATCGCTGCGAGCCACATCTTTTTGTTCACCTCTTATTTCTTGTTGCGTTAGCATGAATCGTATGTAGGCGAGAGTTACGGCGTGCCATCTCGACCCTGCAGGACGTCACATCACTAATTATTATTTTTATTTTCCGCTGCCCTTCGCTTTTATTGTTTTATTGGATGAGCAAGTTATATATAGGTTTGCGTTGTATTTCGCAACTCGTCTCTATTAAATTGTCATCGTTTGTACTAGTTTAAGGACAATGATCTTTAGCATTAAAAACGGTATTATTCCTAATGAAAGTAACACTATTAGCATATTATAACAATAACTCAATTTCGTAGTTATTTCGTTATTTGGTAGTTAGGTAGAGCCTGTTATGCATTTAAATTAGTTGCGTAAACGTGCACCTACGGCATTAATTTTAGATTCAACTCGGTTTGGGAATGTGGACTCTGTTAGCTGTCCGTAAAGAATTAAAACGTAAGGGAAAATGCGGCGAGACGCCGTTCGTTAGACCCGGAAACTGACGAAAATGGTGTGCCACTACGACGCCACGCATCGTCCGAAACATGACGCTATAAATAATGATTAATTCAAATTCGAAGCGGCCCACGCGCAAGCAATACCAAAATGATTTAAGGCGGCAAACAGCACGCGTAGCGGTTGACGAAACAAACACAGTCTATCAGAAAAAATGCGACGATATTTGTTTTGTACCTGTTTAATGTATTCCGAGCCGTGTACCACATAATATATTAGAGGACCAATGATGTAGATGCCACCCTGAAGGCAACAAATCTCAACCGGGACGGCCGACAAACATTTTTTGTGAACCACATACCTCGGACAATGTGTTATCTGTCCTAATGTGATTTAACAGGTAATTTTCAAAATAGATTACGATTAAACAGAGCCAGATTTATGTTCGCCCACAATGTAAATAGGCAAGAGGAGAATGAGGAACTACATTTATTTTCATTTGCCTCCATTTATATCGTGGCTCCACGTGGAGATTACGTGATTTAACAAAGGGAGAGTTATAAATCTGAGAGTCCTGTCTTAGTAGGCTTTTGTGGGCATTTTTGATATGTGCCTTTAAAAGCTTTTTTCTGTATTTAGATGAGAGTTCATTGTGTAATTCATTAGGGAGGGGGCAGGTCGCCGCGAAGTGCGGCGCGCGGTCGATATCGAGAGATAACGCAGTATTTATGGTCGACCAGTGACGCGTCTAACAAGGACACCGATACTTTTAACGGCCCACGAATTAGTTCGTACAAATAAGAACATGCCAATGCTGGAACGGTGGACAGCGACGATAATGGCAGTGGTCGAGTAGCCTTAATTAATTAAAGTTCCTAATATAATTAGTTAATTAACAATAAGTAATTGTGTTCCTTTTGCTTTATTTTTATAATTGTAAGGTTCTTACCATTTCACATAGAGCATGCAATTATTTATAGGTTCTTATTAGACGATGCGGTTTAATTAGGATCAAAATGCTCTGAGATATTTCTAATATTATTTCTTCGCCTACCTAATTTATTAAATTGCCAAACGTTAAGTTCTCCCTAAAGTGACTTCAAAATTAAATCTACTGTTAGCTGGACATGCAAGAATGTACAAGTTTTATTATCAACAAATATTTAGTGCGAGTGAAGGTTCAAACGATCCTTGTATTTACAGTCTAGACATGTACCAATAGTAATGCATAATTCATTGCAAATGTATGAGGATAGAGACGTCTTAATTTATAATACAATCTAATTGCATATTATACCATATATAGTTAAAAAATAAATAACATTTCGGAAAGGTTATTTCAATGTGTTATTTTATGAATAAAATAAAATGCAAAATGGAATATATTATTCATAGTTTGCGAAGCCCGACGTATTCCTTTATTAGAGACTTCGTTAGTTCGCATTAGAATTTCTCATCTCTGAGGTTTTATCTCTAAGCAAACCACATTGCACTGAAGATGTGTGGGTGGTCCCATAAACTTAGACTCGCATTGTCTATTCTAGAATCGAACTTGCGATTTGCATTGGGAACCTACTCGGCATACATTATTATGGAGCGGTCTGCGGGTAAGTAATTAGCACTTACGTCGATATCGATATTCGCATCAGGTACTTCATTAGTCGTCGATAGCTCTTTGAATCCCTAAATCTCATTTTCAAGTCTATAATTATGTTTTAACACATCCTTGTGTTTAAACGCCAGGTCACAATTTACATAGAATAAGAATCTGTGTACTTTAAACAGGCATAATAAATTAAATAGTGGAGATTTTTTTCATGATACTTATTCATGTTATTGAAAATCTATAATACACTATAGGCACTTTGAAATTTGCCTATAATATTCCTTAATGTAATGATATGAATCTACTGTGTCTCATTTTTCGATATATTTTTTTAACAATTTTATAAAGCGATTCCAGAATTTTATATTCCCATCGAAACGTACTGACCTCACCGAACGCCACTGTAGTAATACGTCACGACTAGACAGCTGCCCCCACCCCTCGCCCTCTCAGAGCCAGCTTAACGCGAGACAAAGACAGATGCACAATAAATTGCTCATGAGGAAAAGGGATGGAGATGGCCCGTGAAACATGGCGCATAACGCCCCTTGATTTATGGGAGTGTGCCAAAGTTCGAACTTTATGTGTGCGTGACATTCATATGTTGTTGTAGCTTGTAAAATGGTCAAATAATTACCATTTCAATTATTGTAATATCTATAGTCAATACAGTGATCGATACAGTTCGTTTCTGGAATGCCCATATTTATGGGTTATGCAGCAGTTATGGATTCTGCCAAACCGGTTTTCTTAGAAGTATTTTAGAAGGAATGTATAGTTATCATGGTTTGCACAGCTATGGTACGAGCTAGATCCATAATGGTGTAATTTCTTACTTTTATCATATCATTATCATCTAATAGATACCATATCTGATGTGGAATGTATACAATCCAAATATAGCAATAAGTAAGATTTCAATCCAAATTCTTAATTTAATTACTTAATTTTTTTGCATACCGCTAGAATACGGCCACATTTATTCCGATTGCCTTGACCCGGTTCTATACGATAAATGATGTCTGAATGCGTTCATTTAAGCTGTCATAACCATTGGCTGGATAGTCGGGAATTAAGTGCTTAGAGTATGCAATTGAATGTTCCTATGTACTCGAATTACATAATAACAATGTTCTTAGACTGTTAAGTACTGTGTATCTAGATTGTATTCAAATCAGCCATTAGTGGACAGTTCTAAGTTTTGTGAATGGAATGGGTCGTCGCGTGCGACGGTTTGCATTCATTTGCGTAACATTATTTAAATGGGATAATTAACTACCATTATGTTATTAGACAGGCGTTATATTAGATTTGAATGGCAGATTGGTATCGTGCGGTGCTATTGTTGATTGGACCCTTTTGTTTATGGCTGCACACCGATTGTTTTTCTCTACTATGAATACGGCAATACCGTGGTGTAAAGTGTTGATTGTTTATTTCGTTATTTTTGCTAATTTACTACCTGTGCTTTGTTTTGTATTTGTTTTGCTGGATTTATTTTATTTAAATTAATTTTGTTATTTATTATTTGTTACAGGTACATATTTAGGTATTACTTACAATTTTTATTTTGGTAAGTTTTAAAAACGATATCTTGACTAGTTTTTACGACCGCATCCTATACTAATCGATTTACCGGTATCTGTTGGCGTATGCGATGTAGCGACAATAATTTATTCCACCTAATTACCAATTACGGCGAGACTCGCTTCATAAAAAACCGCTCGATTATTTACGCACCGCCCTTCTGTTTTATGGCGAAATCCTCCTTCATTAAAGGGTTATTAGACACCGTGAGCAAACTGAGCAATTTGCTAAGCAAAATGTATAGCGTAGGTGGCCACAATACGGCCGGGTAACGCCGTAAACCAGCTGGCTTCCTCGCTGGGAGGTCTTAACTCACGCTGCTATTATTTATTATGTAACCCGGTGGTAACAGTGCAAGTAGTATAGGAGGTCAACGCAAATTTGGTGGTGTTAAACATTAATGAACTTTCAGTTAGCTAAAAATTAACTGAGCATAATTTAACTTCTCTACATTTCATTAGAACATTTACGCGATCTGATAGATCTGACGGCCGTCCAAACTTTAGTTTTACTTAATAGTATTATAATGTTTAAATCAAAACATTACAAAAGGTAATTAAGATATTATTCCGAAATTTTGTGAAAGTGAATCACTATCTGTTATTATGTAATAATTTTATCCTATTCATCCTTGGGTTTGTGGTAACCCTCGCATTTCTCCATGTTAGACAATTCAAGATACAATTTGCATACTAAAATTCTTAGTAGTGTTAACCGAAATGAGCTTTTTTAGAATATCCACCGAATACATTGTCGGGCTCCCGTACTATCCTACAGTCGCCCTAGCAGACGGCCACGTCCGTCACCAGCCTAGACTGGGCCGCATACCCTGATGAGTGTTTGCATTTATTCATGAAGTGTTACTTCGGAATTGGAATGTTTCTAGATTTGCCTGCATTATTCTGGTTTCCTTAAGTTTGTTGCTAGAACTTCATGTGTTTTAGGTTGATTGGGTTATTGTCATTCGGCTTTGGGACGGTAATTGACTTGCCTATCAGATCACAGATGCTTTATGCTAGATTCTAGGAGCCACGTGAACGATAACGTTTTGAGGGCACTGGTAATTTAATGTGAATTTTGAAATATCTAGTTAAACGATTTTAAAACGTGAAGCGTGTTTGAAGATTTTCTCTGTTAGTATATAGATAGATAGATATTCTTATATAGTTAAGTTAAAGTATTTAACTGGACTATGTTCCTTTATATATAATAGATAAATTGTGACCATTTAACATGCCTGTATGCATTTAAAAATATTTTTAAAGAAATATTTGTTGAGTAAATTGGTATACATTATTGTTATGTAGACCTACAATTTATATAATTTATTATCATATTTTTAATATGTAAAACAAGAATTTCAAGAGCAAATACCACTTTATAAACCACCTCTTTAACAAGCGAAGAACTAAGTATTTCTTCAGACTCGTTGTTTCCCCACAAACCAAAGCCGCAGCAAATACTTCCCTACATCATAAACATACAGGGTCATCACAATCCGTCGTTATGACTTACTTTTATTACTGCCGAGTTGTTTTCCTTAACAAGTAAACTTCATTCCCTTTGTTATATTAGAGGTAAATTAATCACAGAGCTAATTTTCCACCCGCTATCTGCTTGGCTCGTTCATCATTTAGACCAGTATCTAATTTGGCCTATGCTCAAACTTAGTTCTTACAAAATCTGTAGGTATTTGGCTTCAGTCCAAATGCTATCAAAAATGTATTTTATGGGCGACGTTTGAAAATGATCATGTAAACTCTGCGAGAGACATCATTAAATATGTTTTATGTGTGTGTGAGATTATGTTTAATATGTAGGTAGATATGATTTGGGATTTTTTGACGGTATAAAACTTCTGAAATAAATACCTCTTCGTCAATAATTTGACAAATATATAGATAATTGTCGGGTCTGGTGATAAGTTAATTTATCTTGATCAAAGAATATAACTAAGTATAATAGTTCCATACTTGTTACAATCATACCTACTTTTCAATGAATGACAACATTTTTTTATATCTATCATGTTTTCTGTACCGAATGGTATCGATATTTGTAATTCTATAACCAAAAAATCACAAAAATACATATTTTTGTGATTTTTTGGTTAGTATATATAGTTTTGTGGTACATACATACATACATACATAATGTCACGCCTTTTTCCCATGGGGGTAGGCAGAGATCACGTACTTCCATTTGCTACGATCCTGACATACACCTTTCGCTTCTTCTACATTCATAAGTCTTTTCATACACGCTCGTCGGTTAAGGGTGCTGTTAACCTGACCTTTTGTCAATACATTACCAATCTGGTCATGGAAAGTCCGTCTAGGTCTTCCCCTCCCAACGGCTCCATTTACACTTGCCTTATATATCTCTTTCGTCAATCTTCTTTCATCCATTCTCTCAATATGCCCAAACCATCCAAGCATGCCTTTTTCAATCTTAGTCACTACATCTTCTTTCACTCCACATCGTTCTCTTATTTCTTCGTTTCTTATTCTATCAGTCAGTTTCACTCCTAACATACTTCTGAGTGCTCTCATCTCTACTGCATTTATTCTACACTCGTGCTTCTTCTGCCACACCCAGCATTCACTTCCATACATAAGTGTGGGAACCAACACTCCTGTATGAACAGCCAGACGTGCTTTCTCAGACACTTTCCGACTGTTCATAAAGGAATGCAGCGCACCATTCACCATGTTCCCCGCATTCACTCTCCTCTCAATATCACTCTCACACTTTCCATCTCTTGTAAACTTTGTTCCCAGATATACAAACTCATTCACTTGTTCTACTTTTTCACCTCCAATCAAAACATCACATTTAGTCATCTCTTCATCCCTTTCAAAGACCATAACTTTCGTCTTACTAACATTTACATTCATCCCTTTCATTCTTAAAGATTCATACAGCACGTTCATCATCTCCTGCAAGTCCTCAGCTGAGGACGCAAGTAGCACTTGGTCATCAGCATATAGAAGGCATTTGATGAGTAACTCATTCATTCTTAGACCCTTATCACACTCTTTCAAACCTGCCAAGCACTTATCTAAGAACAGGTTGAACAGCCATGGCGACGCTACACATCCCTGTCTTACACCCTTCTCGATGTTGAACCATTCAGTGCACGTGCCATTTATCCTGACGCAGGCGCTAGAGCCCTCGTACAGAGACTTCAGCGCTCGTATCAAGTTGCTGTCCACCCCATACACAGATAGTGCTGACCACAACTCATTCCTCACGACTCTATCATAGGCCTTTTCCAAGTCCACGAACACGCAATAAACCTTATGGCATTTAGCCAAACATTTTTCGGTTATGCATCGTAAGGAAAAGACCTGATCCATGCATCCCATTCCCTTTCGAAAACCCGCTTGTGCATCCCATAACTTCCCATCAGTTATTTTCATCACTCTTTCAATCAATATCTTTGCATACAATTTTCCGACGACGCTGAGAAGGCTGATACCGCGGTAATTTTTACAGTCCTGCTGCGACCCCTTTCCTTTATAAAGCGGGACGATCACCGCCTTACACCAGTCTCCCGGTACTCGGCCATTCGTCCAACAACTGTTGAAAAGGCGGTGCAGCTGTCTTGTCACCACTCCCTGCCCAGCCTTCAGCATCTCTACGGATATCCTATCATATCCTGCAGCTTTACCAACTTTCATTCCTTTCAGCCCTGTCAGAATTTCATCCATACTGATACTATCATCCCGACTGCCTTCGCCACTACTCTCCTCTCCCCATGGTGTCAGCAGCCGTAATGTCGTATCTTCCTTTTCAAACAGGCTTTCGAAATATTCCTTCCATCTCTTCAACACGCATGCCTCTCCAGTCACTAAACTTCCATCTCGACTTCTAATTTTCGTCAGGTCCGAGTTAACATGTTTACCCCGGACCGATCTTACGGATTTCCAGAAAAACTTTACATTCTTCCGAAAATCTTCAGAAAGTCTTCGATAGAAGTTATCCTTTTGCTCACCTTTCTTTCTATCTATCACTTTTTTTACTAAATCTTTTACTCTCTTGTATTCCTGCCTTGCTTCATTCACATCCTCATCCGTGGCCTTTTGTGTTTTATGGTTGCCTTTTACCGACAACCAATCTAACCATGCTTTCTTCTTTTCACTTATAATCTTTTGTACGTCCTTGTCCATCCATTCCTTTCTATCATTCATGCTATCGCACCTTTTAGCCTCCCCACACACTTCAATAGCAGCATTCACAACCCCATCTTTAAATAAATTCCACACATCTTCTATCTCACTCGCATCTTCTACCACAGTTTTGTGGTAGTGATATCAAATAATGTTTATTATTACCCATCTACACTATACCAGCCAAAAGATTCATAAACATTCCTAATATAACAACAGCATCCCTAAAATCACTATCATTACCCCCCGTCAATTAGGTTAACAATTTTTCTAACATTCCCTTATTATAATTGGCTTGTAATTGAGTGAGATAGCGTTATTCAGCAGGGCCCGTTTCATTGTTCACCAATGACAAATAATGGCAGATAATACCACAGTATCGGGTGTTGGCCGCGAATTTAGCACTATGTCCCGAGCCAATATTCCCGGTTGATAATAAACATGCATCACTTACACATATAAATACTTGTTGGTCGCGCTATAGAGTGGCGGTGCGTTCGGTTGCGTCTGTGTCTATGGTTCCATTCGTTTTGGTGTGTATTGTCTATGGAAGAGGAAACGCGGCCGTTTCTTGTTATTTTGTGGATTACTTTATTTCGATCGTGTCACAATATTTATTTATTCAGGTTTATTTAATTACCTAATTTGGAAGTGTAATATGTATTATAATGCTATATTTAGGATATAGTCACGCTATGTCATTAAACTTATTTATTTTTAGTTATTGACAAGACTTTAAAAAATTTGACTAAGATTTATTTGACTTTAAAAAATATGACTAAGAGTATTTTGGTAACATTAAATGGTTTATATATGAAGTATATATATATATTATATAACTTTTTATGCTTCTATTAATGCTTTGGGTACATTATTTATTCGCGAAACAACCTACTAGCTTTATACACACAGTAGTATCTTCACAAACAAAAACCAATCATTATTTACAACACCATAAAACGCTTAAACAGATATAAAAAAAAAGCTTTTATATGTCACACGAAACTCGTAAAACGGCCTCAAACATGTACAATTATCTTGTTACAAGCACTTCATTCTGACGTTACTCGATGTACATCGCCCGTATCCGTAGGAAGCCCAATATACATACAAATAAATAAAATAGAAGTGTTTGTTCGTAATATCGAAATAACAAGCATTTAGGCTTTTATTGACAAGTTTCGAACGTTTCAAACAATATCAAGATCATATACACGGTACTCTATTAAGTATTAACTTATGACACTTTTAATTATAGAAAAAGAAGAATTTATTCCGTGCTAAAAAAATATATTATTTTTGTTAAATTTTACAAGGATCAAGTCGCAAGTAACAGATAATTTTGTTTGTTGAATGTTTACTACCGTTTGTACTGGAGGTTAATTTGTTTTCCGTCACAAATTACCACCAAGGCCACCAATGAGTAACGATGTAGTAAATACGTAGTGGTCTTTTAATAGTAACATAAACATCTGACGACATAGCAACGTGTTAAACCCAAAAAACGTAACCCAATTCTTTTGATTTGCATTTATATTGGTGTTATAAAAACGTAAATATTAACAAATATAATTTATTGCCGAGTTCCGTGATGGTGATGGGTAATAGTGTAGTAGTAGTAATTTTTTCTAGTACCTATATGCTTCCGCGTCTCTGATTACAGCAAAAACTGTTAAGATTTTTTTTCGACTGACTACAATAGTCGGATAAGTTATGATTAGTCAATATGAGTAAATTGAGCAAGAAGCATTGTTTTATTTATTTGTAGTAGTTGGAATTATTTATTATTTCAACCAACGAATCTTTTGTTTTGATAATTGACACTTAAAAACGCGTTAAAAATTTTGGAAAATAAGTTACAGTTTAAATAAAAAAAAAAAAATTAGGTACATGATTATTATTTGAATTAAGAATTCATGTCACTGCAAAGACATTTCAATTTGGAGTGGCCAGAATAAGAAGACTCGCAGTTGCTGGCTTCGTTTCTAGGTGATTGAGCAACAAACATCGAAATAAGTAATATTTAATCTTAGAGGTTTAACCTTTTCCAGTCGACAGTACACCTTGTTTAGCTATCTATTCTATTAAAAACCAGTCAGTTCGGAACATAAAGACGTATTACCCAACAGTTGTCAGATCTGGCGCAGTCACGAGAGTCACGACACGCCTCGTGTGCCTGCGTCTACAGTTTACACTCTCGGATTTTATTGGGCACGAATGCGGAACAATTATTTTACATCAATCGTTATCAGGGTATTCGACATCATAGTCACATTATAGAAGTCACGACGAGACGGTTGTCTGCAAAATCTGCATCTGCCAAATAAAATTCTTTAAATTATTGCAAGAGGAGATTGGGGCTTTGTTAAACAAACTAATTTGGAACAATATCTTAAACCGTTTTAATTCAAAATTCTAAAGCTTTTATTGGAGATAGTTTTCGTTATTAATACGTTTTGCAATAAGACGTTTATAAAAAATCGTACCTGGTAAATCCGATTTTCCTTTATAGTGTAACAAACGCCATCGTTAGCGTCGTGGAGAAAATCAAATTACTACGTTCGCCATACTGTAAAAGGGCATCATGGTTTAAATATTATACATGTTATTATTTTTGAGGATGTTTATAATGTATTTTTATGAACAGTGTAATGTAGAATACATTTATTATCATAGAAAAAGCTACCCTATATTTTTGACTACTGAATGTTATCTGTTCATATTTACTTTATAACTGGTAATGCAGAAAATTTTAAAGAAGTACATAATTTTTTTATGCCTAAAATATTACCTACTTAATGTTTTGTCAAACAATAGGTATAACATTAACCACCGCGCTAATATAAGTGTATAAATACCCCTACGGGTGTGAGTAACGATTATCCCGAACCGTCCCAAATTCATAATAATTTCCTGGCCGAGTTTGCCTTATTAACTAATTCCAAAGTTTACTCAGTTTAACGGGGCTGATAAGAAATTCCTCGTGGGCAATAAGGAAACGGTATTATTCCAATTATAAAGATTTGAGCCTTTTTAATGAGCCTTGCATGTTTCTTTTACATAATTTTAATGAGCGGTTTTTGAGCCACAATAAAGTATGGGGTCTTTTTTGTCTATTTACCTACGAAGTAAATAGATTAAGAGATGTTTAAAACACTTATTATTATAATCAAAAGCTGTAATAATTACTCAAAATGTTTGTGATTTATTAGTACAGAATACATCAACCGTTAAATTTGCAATTTGTGTTTTAATTACATTACTGCTATAAATTTTACTTTCATAAAAATACGTAAGTATACAATTATGCATGTAAGCAACTGTAAATGAAACCATAAATTAACGTTAATGGACGTTACGATACCAACATTGAACTAGTTCGTAGCGAAAATGTATTCAAACATACACCGAAAAACGACCAAAATAACGCATCAATCTCTTATATTAGCCCGGGGCTCGCTGGAACAACATAAAAACTTCCTGAAGTTTCCTATACTCGGCCGTAAATCTCACGTTTTTTAATAGATAAATAGGGCCTCGCACAAACGAGCAATATCGCATTATTTGGTCCCTCCCTAAGGAAAGGCCCTCCTGATAAAGCCTCCACGCCTCACACCCTTCATGCTAATGTAGTACGCCAGACGGTGACAACCATTTTTTGGCCCACTTGGCTACATTATGGGAGCTATAAAGAGTATTTCAAATTATATTTTCCGTGTCCATTAAAAAGGAGATGTGGTTTTCTCTGGCTTATTATTTAAGCAACTTTCGACGCTCGGCTTAATTTTACATGTAATTGTTGAGTTAGATTTTTTTAATAACGGTGAACTGTTGCATAAAAATTATGACACATTTTTGTTACACCTGAACAGGTAGCAATTTACCTTTCTCTGACAAAGGTAGTTTACAAAACAACTATTGTTACATTATTCGTCGGCTTTTTAAATGGTACAAAAAAACGAGTTCACGGTACAACGTAATAAAATGTTCAAAACTTCGTAAAAATATGCCGTCATAAACAAAGCGGTTCGGATGCAAAGTTAGATAAAGAACATCTCACACACCTGAGCTAGAAAATTGCTTTTTTCTAAGCGCCTCCAGTTTTTTACGCAACTTTCTCCGAGAATAAAAGAAGTTTCGTGGAAGAACTTTCTTATTTTTTTGCTTTTGCAAGACGTAAATCATCCTCGCTCGTACGATATGACGGGCCGCAAACGCGCGAAATATGGAAACAATAAAAATATTGTGACACGCAGGAACAATTGTTGGGGACTCTTTTGTTTCGGAGAAAGTTTTTATCCTTTATCACTGTTTGTTTTTTTACTAAAACGGGACTAAAATCGTTGCAAATTTTGCGCCGGCATTAATCCGAAGTTATTACAGTGCGCGTAAACCACCGCGAACCCTTATCACAACTAGTTAAAAACTAATTACTGGGGTGACACCACCTTTCCATTAATCTCGCGGCTGCTCCGAATTGCTCTGACAAAAGTTATTTTTAAGAAAAAAGCCCTTGAGGCCGCCGTATCGCCCCGCTCTCCCCTCCCTGCCGCCTCGCAGGAATTTATCACGATTTATATTCATGGCATAACAACAAGAGCCCCGTTTAGGGTGATCCCATTCAAATTGTAGACTGCTAAATAAACCTGTTGTTTTTATTCGAGACGCTCGCTGCGTTATGATGTAACAGACTAATCTAGTAGTTCATCAGTAAAAAGTTGTTTGTAGGGGGAGCTTAGCGGTTTCAATGTCAATGCAACAATACCACTTACGTGTGTATTGCATATAAATTATTAAAACAGTGCAATGATAAATTACTCGAGCGTATTAATAAATATTATAAACACTGTCGGTCACTGTAAGGATCGGGAATCAATTTAGTATGTTTTCCGTTACTACTATTATATACGATCACAGCTCAACCAGAAATCAATTATGTTTTGTGACTGACTACTAACAATACTCTATAACTTCGCGCTCAATTATTTTACTACTGACTAATCACTGTTCCGACAACAATTTCAAGGATGCCCAATGAACTTCGGCGCCACAGGGAGTTGTGGCCAATAAATTATTCTATTTTAACAAAGTTGGTGTGAACCCGGGACCATATGGTGCTTCCAAACGTTCAGAACACGAGACAGTAACTCCTGGGAGGACGGAACAACAAATCAAGTGCGGTTTACGAACGGAAGTGTTTAGCGGCGGTGGAACAGCGAAAGGCCATTAATTATTTGAAAGGTTACAGAGCAGTTTGGATTTATACGGAATAGATGGAGTCTACTAAAACATTTAGATACTAAAATTGGAGCCGTTGAAATGTCTTCAACCGTCTTTATTTAAAGATTTTTTATAATACTTTATTCTGAGTAACGTATACTGAGAAAGCCCAGAAAGTAAAAACACGCGCCTCTCATTTAAGGAGTATAATTTTTCATATCAAAATACAAAAAACACTATAGATGCTGTTCGGCGGTGAGGAAAAAAATAAATAATAAATATATATCAGACTCTATCACATACATTGATCAGGATCCGAGGTAAGTAGCTTAAGCACTTGTGTTACGGATATCAGTATCAATAGTAGTATTACAAAAATATACTTAAATATTCGATATTAACACCCAGACACGGAACAAACACAAGTATCGAACCCACAATCTTTGGCGCATGGAAAAGGAAAAAAAAAACATTATGCACATTAAAATAACTGTCGAAATCTAATTCGACTGGTTGCTCTGTCTAAAGTTGGCGAAGGACGGACGACAGTCGCGCCAGTGTAACTAGAGACGCTCAATCCTATATAACGATTTACGATCCAAGCGACTAAATGATTTAACAAAATATAAAAAGTTAGGAGAGAACACTTAATAATATTTTTTTTATCGCACATGGCTATCAAAGTTCGCAATCTATTTAGCGGATTCATATTGCAATAGCTGCAGAGTAACGAATAAACAAATCTAGTCATTTAACTTTCTATAACTTTTAATTCATTCAAGTAGTGGTTGTAAAGATAAACCCCATGCGCCAAGAGTTGTGGGTTGCGCCCTGCAGGGGGGGCTCCGAATACTCCTGAGGTATCCCTGCCTGTCGTAGGAGGCGACTAAAAGGGCCTTCGGGGTCGTGGGGGTTAGGGGAGGAGGTCCTCTGCCCTCAATCGTCCCCGGAGAAGCCGACTGCAGGTGTTACACCCGGTCCGTTAGGATAGGGTACACAGCTGTCTATGTGGTCGTGAAACACCACCCAAGGTGTTCTGGGGGAGAATACCACTCCCTCGAGATGGGCCGCTAGGCGGCAGCGCGCGCTACGTAGACTTTACGAGATGAATCCCGACAGTGGGGATCCCGTTGGTTTTGCGTTAGCGCCCGAAGAACGACAGCCTTGAGGTTTAGTCGGTAGGGTCTCCGGAGATTGCTACCGGTTTCGAGCCCGACTCACCCTTTTAGGTCCACCCAGGACTCTAACTGGATGGTGCGTAAGTAAGCATTCCTCAAGTAAAAAAAAAAAAAAAAAAAAAAAAAAAAAAGAGTTGTGGGTTCGATCCCCACCCAGGACAAATATTCGTATGATGATATTTGTGTTTGTTCTGTATCTGGGTGTTAATATCCGATATTTAAATATTTATTTGTAATACCACTGTTTTTTCTGATATATGTAACACAAGTGCTTAAGCGACTTATCTCGGAGTCAGATCAATATACATATGTGATGTAGTCTGATATTTATTTATTTATTATTTATTTTACGAGAGAAGTGAAAACGTGACAGATATATAAAAAACCAATTCTGGATAATACTAACATCAATTCCATATTAAATGACCCGAACGCTTTCAACCCTAAAGAAAACTAACATGACCCGACCAGATTTACAGTGGAGCAATTAACTTAGTTTAGCAATTGTTGTCTCAGTGTCCTGTAGAGGCTAGATTACCAAGGGGCGACCTTCGAGACCCACGGGGGGAGGCTTCGCCATAATTGATGAGGTTCTTAGCGCAGCAGGGTGGCAGGGAATTATCATCGCGCCACGACACCCGGGTACAAGCCCTCATTAATTTGTGATTAGCCCGCAGTTAGATACTTCCAGAGGCTTTCTTCTAATTAGATAATCAGTTTTTCCGCCAGAAGTCGGATTTGAACGTCTTGAGCAGATGTTATTAATGACTGTGGAAGGGGAGAGTCGGCGATGTTGTTATATTTACAAAGTTGTCTGATGTAATTTGGTTTTTAATCGGAGAGAGTTAGTCTTTGGTTTTTGCTACTGATCATATCTATTGAAAACTAATAAGTACTGATGTTGAGATGACCACATAGTGTCAACATTGAATCCGACTAAGTTAGTTCTTAACAACCACTGCAGGAATTATACCATTATACATTCGTACATATCTGCTGATATATATAAGGCGACCTACCCTACACACATCAGATCTGTTTAATGTAACTAATTCTGTTTTTATTTACTTAAGTACATTCGTAGCAATCGTCTTATCATCCAACCTAAAATATATTGATATACAGTAACGTGCCTCGTTTATTTACGTTGCAGTAACATGCACTTTTGTTCATTTGCAAAGAACTGTAACAGAAAAGGGATCCGATATCTGAAAACTCGATTCATCCCCTAATAAATATCTCAAGCATCGTTTACCCGGAATGAGGCAAAAACGTTATTCCCCCATACTGTTTATTTAAAGGTGGATTTGTTGGATATTTATTCACGTACGTAGTAAGCACATGTTTTGTAGGGACGGTAGTGGGAGACGGAAAAACATGTCTTTTTCTCAAGGACGTAGGTTATAAAATACTCAAGCTGAAATATTTTGAATACAAGATGTGTCTTCGAGCAGATGCATCTTTTTAAGCTCGTATTTACTCGATCCGGCATTGTGAATAACTTTTATTTTACTATTTTAGTCCATATGTTTGACACGTAAACTCATTTTGATGGATAGGTAAGCATTTTGTGTGAAAGAGGCTAATAAATATATACCTACCAATAAATAAGTTTTAGGATATATCAATTACATTATTTCAAAACAGCAATACATTTCTTATTCCATCATTTCAAGACGACATTTATTTCGACTTCAACGTTGTATTGTTGGAAAAATGTTTTATGTATTTTAGTTATTTCCTAGGCATCTATTGAACCAAAGAACCAATTCATTAGATACAAAGAGGATATGTCTAGCTCGTATTTGCAGATAATTCCAATAAATAATTCGGATCGGATGCGATTCAATCTTCGCCCCCATATTTCACCATCTAAGTGGATTCGCTAAGAAAACCTACGAATCAGATTAATTCGGTTAGAGGGGTTTCGATGGAGCCAATTTGTCTGATTGCTGCTGATGCCAATTTATGTAAGTTACCTATGTCTCCCACTGTTCTCGGTTTTCAATAAATTCTGACCCTATCTTGTTGCGTCCCCATCAATAAATATTTGCGCATGATCAATCCAATAAACTCTGTATACAGTTGAATTGACGTGTTATTCTTTATAAGGTTCTTTCGGTAGAAATCTTTCTTATTTTTCTCAATACAGATGCTCTGTTTAATCAAATACTAGAAACTAGTTGCTAACTTATTCAAGGCAACAAAAATGTTTGTATTTTCGTAGCAGTATTTTACATATACAGAAAAAATAATTCAGTTACAAATGAGATTTATAATATTAGTTACAATAAAAATTTCAATAGATTTACAACTGTTTTTAGATTAGAAACCCGTAAAAAATAAATTTTTTAGTAAAAGCAACAGGCAATATCCATTTTATAAATTTTTAGGCAAAAGGCCAAAACCAAGGGACGAAAAATTTCTTGACCTCAACAAAGAGAAATAAAAACAAAAGGGCGCGAGACCGTAAAATAATCAAGTGGCACCTCATAGACTGTAGGGCCAATTGTTAATTAGAGAGATTATGTACCCGGCGACCCTACCGGCCATTACAATCCACCGGTACACGCCTCTTCTGGGTAAGCGGCCCAAATCTCGACACGAGGGGAAAAAATCAAACAGTAAATATCGGAAAGCAATCCGAGGTGATTCTATTAGATTGAGTGAAGCGGGGCGATTACCTTCCTTGAGGTCTACAGCCTTCATAAAATGAGCGAGGCGATCTATTTGCAATTGCTTATTCATATCTTAAAACACCATAATTTTTTTCCCATGAAGCCTTATTGAAAAATCTTGAATGTGATTTATCAACTTATTCTAGAATATTTCCTATCACTTCATACGAGGACTCCTATAGCATTTAACTGGCGAGTTTAATTATCTAACTATCTAACGGTAGGTGTAAGACGAGATGTTTTCAAGAGCTTTTTTAAATTATTTAGTATTTTACTCAATACGCATATACAAATATACTTACGCTTAATTTTTTGAGTAATATTTCAAAAGGCGATATATCAGCAATTTTTGGATAAAATCTTGGCACACTTAACTTTAACGTTAATTCTAGAATATACGACAAATTATATTTTAACAATTCTCTGTTTTTGGTTCATATACTTTAGGTTTAGTGTAAGGTGATCTTAAAGTTACGACTTTGAATACGGGCGTTAGACTGTATAGAGCTTGCGTGCAAAGATTCATCTCAAGACAGTCCAGCCTGCGACCGTCACTATCTAGATCTCGCCAATAAGAGCTTTGGGTCCACACTTCTTAATTGGCATTTCTTGATTACCTATACAAGCTTAGGATAACCATATTCTTTGATAAAGCACAGAACCTTTTAATTAACTTATGTATTTAAAACGAGCGCGCTATTACTTAATCTGATTTTAAGGGCGACTTATGTGTTTATGTTGCTATAGTACACAAAACTGATGGTTAGTTCTGCATCAATCGAATGCATTTGTTAAAAAATATGATTTTTGTATTTAAACGTGACGAATAGAGTGGATTAGTTAGTTATATCTCAACTTATTTTACGTGTGAAATTTAATTTGCTTATCGGTCATCGTGAAATTTTGCTTACACATTGTCGTACTAACAGAAAATATTAGACGGTAGACACTGTTCCCGGTGAATTAACAGTTAACAACACCCCATGATAAAAGCCTCTATTCCATAATCTGATTTTAGATTAGGTAAAAATAATTTTATCTTCACTATCAATTCGTTTTATTCATTTAAATTCACATCTACCAAATAAAAGGTTGTAACGCACAGAAAGAGAGCCGGTGTCACTTGGGCGTCGGGCTTACTCCGCGATCAAGATAAGCCGTCACATTCAAGATATTTAAATCGATTTTCCCCAATTTTCCGCGGGCGGGCGCGAGTTAAGGCCCAACTCAATTTATCCAGTGCCGCTGCGGGGCGCTGGGACCGGGCCTCCATTGTTCGCCAAATGAAGTACGCTCCAAGCTTTACAGGATCGTTACACTGCTTCCGTCATCAGTTTCGGTCGGAACGTTCGAATTTCGGATTGCCGAAATTGGGCCTGATTTACAATTCCAAATTTAAATTTCTGTTATTTATGGCGGATTAATTTGTTGACGGTGACTATTTTGCCGCTTCTCCTCAATTATTGATGGTTAGTTTTGGTATGGGAATGGAGTGTTATGGGTATACAATGGGTTTTTATTATCTCTATTCCTTGTAAAATATGATCCTTTCATTAACTTAATTAATCGTTAATATTAATTCGAAAAAAAAATTAAGAAAAGTGTAATATGCATTTTATGATATGAAATGAAACAAATATTGCGAATTGTTTGTCAATATTTCAATACCTAAATATTACGTATTTCACATTAAGAGTACCTAATGCGCAAACATTCGGCAAGGAATCTATTTTTGCACGTAAGTGTACATTCTAAGTGTAACCCCTATTCATTAAGGAGTTTTGCTTATTTCGCCCAACCGGAACCTATTTGTTGGGCCGCTATTTAAAACATTCGCCCCGACTTACATAGATCAGATACGTTCAACAAAGGCTTTTGTAATTAAGAAAGATATTTTAGTTGGCGGCAGCTGTGAAATGAATTTACTGGTCTAAGGGTGTTTTAAATTTTGTTACGATGTCTATTGTGTGTACAGAATTTTGTTACAATACACTCGTACTTTAAAATTGCGTTATCTTTGCGTACTATTAAATTAGATGTCGATGAAAATAATTTCCGGGCGTTTAGCTTCGGGTTTTAACGTCTTTAAATAGGCAGATTTCTCGCTTCGCTCAACTGAAAATCAATTTTCGAATCGACTGACTGTGGGATTGATTTGTAATTTCGGGTCCTCAAATAAGAGTATACGTATCAGTAAAAAGAAATACCCATAAATCGGTTCTCTAATACAAATTGTTAGCAACTGTTATTATTTTAGGTTTGTGAACGTTATAAATATTAAAAGAAATCGTAATACATTTGGAGTCCAATATGTTGTTTCTGACCAAGGGTTTTTATTGGCCGAAGGACCGTTCGATGTGTATCCTAACACGCAAAGCAATATTTCGGGCGCGTAACAAATATAAATTTCCCAATCCCTACCCCAATTTGGGAGTGCATTATTTTCGCTTTCACAGACATCCGATACAATTAAAATCTTCTTTAATTAAGGGACGGCAATGAATCATTCGCACGTGGCGCACTGAGTTTTCCACTTGTATACGCACCCGCCTTAACTCAGTTAGGCTCAATCGCTCGAAATCCCACGCAAATTACGACCTTCTACCGTTAAAGATACAGTTTAGTTTTGCGCGTTTAACTTTACGAGTTAAGGCGAATGCTTGCACGGGAATCGGGTATCTCTTTTCACTTTATCGCATTGTCTCCGTTATTTACTCGTACGTGAGGGATGCTCGCAATAAATAGGTGCGCACAAACATATTTGACGTTTACAAATACCTCCCAAATTGGTTTCCTTGGCGTGACTGGCCGTTATTACAGTCTGTGTTTACTTATTGCCCCCGAACGCTGCAGGTTGGCAAGATTTGAGAGGGATGCTGTTGACGTAGTGGAAAAACATTATAGATCAGTGCTGCTGTTAAGTTGCGCTTAAACTCAAAATAATATTTGATAACGAATTATCAGAATCCATTAAAAGTCGACACATTATATTTTGAGGCTTGTAGGTAGGTATCAATATTTCGTAAGTCACAAAATATTTATTTAATAGACAAGGGACACTGTCCGCCGTCAAAATATGAAACTGAAAGCTGTTAATTTTTTTGTATACTGTTATGATATCTTTTTATGACACATAATCTCGATATACCTCATATTATTATGAAACCACTTAAGAACGTAGACAAATCGTCATATTTAATTTGAAATGTCATACATTGCTTTCAAAGTAGTAAAAACTATAAAAGATGGACAGAGCCTGGCAGGTTTTAAATACGTCAAACTAATGATAAGCACAATAATGTATGCCATCCGAAAATACCGAATTCAAATTTAGAACACGAAAACGTTGTCTATTTCCGTTGGTATCACGTGTGGATTAGTCAGCAGAACGGTCTATCGCGCCGGATCGTTCGAAAACACGCTGTCACTGGCACAAAATTCAGTGGAAAAAAATAGATCATTCTGCAAACGAGGTGCGAGTCGCAATTCGGCCATTCCGGGTGTCCGTCGGGAGTTGTAATTCAAGTGACAAATATCGAATGCTACAATTCATATTTCTGCTATCTCCGCGCAGTGCCGCCATCTGTGCCCGAGGGCGGCCGCTATTGGTTCTCCATCAAGCGGCCGCGTGATCTATTTTTGTTGCGAATAAAACATTGTTTTTTTCCTGCGGGAAATGTTTTATAAGCATTTTTTGGGGTTCGTACGTGACGTGTTATTTTAGGGAGTCGCCTTAGGTTTGCGGTGAGGGAGTAATACATTTAGAAGACCCTCTATGTAGGTGAATGACGCAATAATGCTTGCTTGCCCTTAACGCTCATCTGTTCATATTGGATCATGTAATTCCGTTATAACTACCGAGGACCACTAAGATTGCCTATCTACATAACAAGGTTAATGCTACTTGCACAAATGATTCACGGGAGAGTATCCAATCCCTTACCAAATATTATTGATATTGTAGTTAATATCACATACGAAAAGAATTCTTAGTGCAGAATCGGTACTGGAAGATATATTGGAAAATGTTATGTACTTATTTCTTGAGATTAGAGCTTATTTTCTGTTAGTATTTTCTTTTATTTTCCTACGTAATACATGTCTAAAATAACTACCTATATTTCCATCAATTTTATACAGTGCTCCTCCCTGTATTACCGAAGGGAAAGAGATAAATTATGATTAGATTTTTTTTGAGAATTTCTTGTAATTACTTGTAAGAAGAGTTCCATAATCTTTTCGGTAAAAATGTATGCTGTACCTAACATAAAAATAGTCACTTGTTAAAATGTTTTGATAACGGAACGATGAACAAATATTGTAAGCTAAGAGCACTTGTACTTGTAAACCATTGTTTACTCGCGTCATTTCCCGACAGGACAACAAAAGAATCGTCGGTCGCAACCGCCGGAAACAAATTAACTCCATCGCCGTTAATCAATCAGTGTCCGTTAATTTAAAAGTCGTATTTCGAAAATAGTGTTGCCAGTAGTTGCATTATCGAGATCGGAAATTTCACGTGCCCATATAATTTTAAGCTCGTAAAGCTCGCACTATAATTCACTGGGAGCATTTGCGGAAAATGCATTTTATTGTTAAAACGTGAATTTTATTTATCGTCGACAGCCCGCGGTAGGGTAGTGGGGTGGGGGGTTGATTTGCAGTGCCGGCGCATCGATGCCACCCTTTGGCAAGGATTATTTATACTAAAGGTAATTTCCCCAGTTCATTATTGGTGTACGCAACATTTGTGTATTTCACCCGCTATCATTTGCAGTTCATTAAAAATAAGCTACACCCGAAATGTGTTGTAACAGTTTTCATGGTGACGCTAATGGACGTGCTGAAAATAACATAAATTTTGACTTTTTTATTTGCTTAGTTAAATGGTTTAAACAGGTTATGTTTTGGATTTATTTCAGCTACAAAACATTAATATACATATTTTATAAAACAGAATAGTCGACGGCTTTCTCCTTTCTTCAGAATTTATAGATATATATGTTGAAATACCTATTTAAAAATAGTTGTGTAGGCGACGAGCTAGCCACTTGTCACTACTTCACAATTTTCCATCTAGCCTAGCCCATTTTTATTTTTGTCTGAATGTGGTTCAGGGAACTTGCTGCCCCTTTGACTCTGCCTACCCCTTCGGGGATTATGAGCGTTATGTTAAGTTTGTGTTCAAAATTACATATCAACTGAGCTACAAGTAGTAAATCTTTTATAACTTATTGACGTAACTATCACAGTCGTTTAAAAGTGAAAAAATCTATAAACCGAAAAATCGTTATGTTACGTATAAAATATGGCTCATTCTTTAAAGTCATGTAAATAATGTATAAGTACTTTACACGCATATGCAGACTGCTAAAATCAGAACCCCTCATTTTGGCTTCGCCGCACAAAAATAAAGCGACGTTCGCACGAACTCATCAAAAAGACACCTCTAATTCATAAACCACCACGCGAACACATGCCACTACAAATTCCTGCAATGAAACAGCCATAAACAAATCGAATTTGCAATTAAACATCGTGTAATGGTGTTAAGGCGTTGCCACGATCGCTGGTAGCGGCCCGCCTCGATGGCTATCGGTACGGAAGGGCCGCCTCTACGCGTGCTAGACTGCAGATAAACGTGGCCGGTGAAATTGTATGACTTATGCCGTACTAAGTGGCCGATTTGAATCGCCTCGTAATTGGCCGTTTGTTTTCAATTGTGCCCGTCTTTTAAGGAGTTCAGGTTATGCAGGTATTTGTTTGGTATGCGTTGGATGTATGTACAATGGACGGTAGCGTAATGATCCTGATAGAAGCAATACAAATGGTCGTGGTTGGTTGTCTTTTATATATAGATACAAATATGGATATTGACGACCCTGATTTCGTCCACGAGTTCTTTTGTAAATGAGCATCCTAAATAATTTAATTGATACTGGATGTGAAAAAAAACCTTTTTTGAAGCCTGTCTATATATCCCAGTATATGACATTCACTTTAAATATACAATAAGAAGTATTTTCTGTAATTGTTAATACTTCATATTACTTGACGCAAGTCTAAACTTTTTTAAATCAACTGCCACTCTCAGATCGCCTTGCTGTCTACCCACAGTAAGAGGTTCTACCTCTATGATTGTACAAGTGCAGATAAACGTAGCCCAAGAAATTGTATGACTTACGCAGTAATAAGTGGTCGATTTGAATCGCCCGTAATAGCCATAATGAAACGTCGTTGCCAGCTTATTGATTACGTTACATTACAAAGTGGCTTTGAATGGCTGTAGGGCGTTTATTCGTTTACTTATGTTAACGATATGACGTGTATTTGTATGCGTATCATCGATGGTGCATTGCGGGTTACGGCTTACCTACATCAATTATTTGTTTCTGTGTAACGTTGCGTGAATATTATTACGTGATTTATGTAATTGGACATGATTCATTCATCAATGTTGCGTTCAAAAATTTTACATTAAACATTGAATAAGCCGATATGATTATACATAAATTCGTACTTGTATACTTTAGCTTGTGTCCTAATTTGTATAAGGAAAACCAATCTTTACTACTTATTCTTCTGTACGTCTATAAAATACAGCGTTCATTACTAACATTTAACCTGTAGAATGATAAAAGTTCAGTCTACAATACTGTTAATAAAACAATAGCCTTTTTTAACGATCCATTGTCTATGAACTGTCAAGAAAAACTCATTAGATATAAACACAACTTACCCCTGAAATCCCTTTCAAGCGTCGCTTAATCGACCGCTCGATTAAAACAGCCAACTAAAACTATCAGGAACTCAAAAGGGAAACAAAACGCGAACTCTTTTAAAAGCTATTTACCCAATCCCTAGATACCGTCTACCGCAGTCCCGTTTTTTCCCCCGCTGAAAAGCCAATTTGGAATGAATCACTGTGTAACAACGGAGCATCTGTGCTAATTTACCTACGGGTGGACAGTCTAATGCGGCTCGCTCGCTCGTAAATATCGAATCGCGACCGACGCCGAATATCGAAAGCCGGCATTAGTCGGATACAGCTAATACACACGGGGGTACGCGCGATAAATTATAGGCGTTCATTTGGAGTGCGCTGTTTAATCTGTCCGCGGTACTCTATCGCTGCTTTGTTGTTGCACTGTGCTTGTGTGTTTATATTTTAATTCGCTGTAATAATATAAATCAAGTATAATTTTGTATCTTCACTATTATTGTATTACGACATCGCCGGTAGTAACTACATTGACAGGAATAAAATATACGTTGAGGCGATCATTTTTCCATAATGAGTATCTAGGTTTATAAAATATACGAAATTAAAAATTAAGTATAATCCAATAAAGAAATGTTGTTAAAACGATCCTAAATAGTAATAGCCCAGTTTTGGCTGGCTGAATGTGGTTGAAGGGGCTTGCTGCCTCTTTGACTCTGCCTACCCCTTCGGGGATTATGGGCGTGATGTTATGTTATGTTATGATCCTAAATATTCATTTAAACAATGCCAGTCAGTTTATCCATTAACATTGATGTCCTTAAATGCACATGTTCCACGTTGTAAACATAGTCAGAATTAGTTTTCACAAAGACTTATATTTTTATATTTTCACAACGATTTTTATGTCATTTGAACCGATACTGCTGAAGTAACATTAAATATGCCACAATTTACGAACCTCCTTTGCATGTACTAGGTATGTGCCTTTCCAAATAGTACAAAAGTTACATAAAAGTAAACTGTATTCGTACACGGAACGGCATCGATAAATCAGACTATATCCAAGAGACATTTCAAAGTTTAGCGACATTAATATTAGCTATCGTATGAAACTCGAGCGTACGTTGTTAAATTGTGCTCTGACAATCGTATCTATCTGTAGCATCGACGTTATATCGATGTACCGATATAGTATCGGTATAGTATCGATATTATGTCGGTCGCCGCCACTGTTCGCGTCTACGTGCCCGTGATATAGAGCTACGTTTGCAATTCGTTCCAACTGTTGTTTATGTGTGCGTACTGTGTCACTACAATTTCGTTGTTTTGTTTTGTTTTATTTACATTTAAATTGTTGCGATTTGACTATCCTTTTTAATGGAGGTACCCATTTATATGGTACTATTTATAATGTAGTCATCGAAAGAGGACAATAATTTATTTTAAATTACATGCCGTAAAATCTTTTTTTACATTCTGGAAATCAAGTGTAGGTACTTGTAAGCTAAAAAAAGTATAGATATTTTTTTCAAAACTTTTATTTTAAACAGTCAAATGTTATTTTTATAGAAGAATTATTATCTCGTGTTTTTCCAATATTTTATACTAATGTCTTACTTTTTGTTACAGGTAAATAAACGCCCCACTACGTCGTAGTAAGTAAACCGCAATCTCAATGATACATCGCTATCTTCGTACGAAATTTTATCAGCTCTTTGATATGCAATAATGGCAGCAATGTATCAAACTAGCTATCTAACTTAAACGCAATTTGAAGTATGGCCGGTTCTTAAGGCTCCCCCCAAAAAGCGGGTGGCTATGGGGTGGTCTTATCGCAGCAATGCAGGCACTTCGCCGTTTACCTTAAGATCTTTAATATTAAATAATATATACTACAGTTAAAGCCGCGTTATTTATACGAGCGGATGCTTTATGGTGGTGACAGAGCTTGAATATCTGTTTGTAGTCTTTGTGTTTTGTGATTCGTTTGTTTGAATTAGCGCGTTTAGATTTTAGACGTAATTGGATAAAATATCCAATATTTGAAATTATAGGGTTGACTTGGTATTTCGAGATGTTATAATTAGGAGTTAAATAATTTTTCTTTCAGAATTCAGTAATTATAATTTCATGACGTTTTTAGTCAATAGACAGCAGCTAGCAACCTATATTGAAAAGAAAAAAACTTTTTTGTTACTCATATAGGTACAGAAGTTTTTTTATATGCATGTATAATACGGAAAGGTATTTACGGAACTAAATAGTTTCTAGTACCTAGAACGGTACCCATAAAAAATATTATCTTATTAAGAACAGATTCTTGGCACTCATTTAATTACTTATTTTTATTGCTTTATCGTACAAAGTGACTTTATTGTGCATTTACTAATTACCTATTGATACATACCTACGCATAAATAGATGATTAATATTGATCAACTACGGCTTTAGAAGGAAACCTTTTTCATCAAGCGGTCTAAATACCCCTGGATTCGTGGTAGTAATACACTTATATATCCAACAAATGATAAATACGGCCAACCATTTACCCAATCCCTAGAAAGAAACTTTTTCATAATGCAATACGGTCAAGTCCCTGAAAAAAAAAACAGAACTGGTTCCAGAACTTTCCCAAGATCATTAACCGGCATCCTCGCCCTTGCAAAGCTACTAACAGTATGTACCTAATGTACTTAGTAAATATACATATTATGTGGAGTTACGCGGGCAAGCCATGTGTCTTAACATCCGCGTGTCGGCATGCAACCTGCGTGCACCGCGGGGAATGAAGACGTTAAATAATTTAATCGGATGCCCGAATGGTTTATGCACGCATGCACCGCGGAGGGAATGCGTTTACTCGCACTGCCTACCTATAGTGCAGTGTAAAGCCGTTCAGGATGCACAGATCTGATGATTCTTCTGGTCTCTCGGTTAGAATGGAGAACAGCAATACCTACCTTGCCAAGATTGGGGCGTTCTTGCATCTGGTCCATTCTATTATGAATGCACATTTATTAACCACCTCTTGGTAATTTTTATTTATTCTTAAGGTCCTTCAATTTCTGTCTTATTTCATTTTATTTATCCGGGGTAGGTAGGTTTGGTAGATTTTCCCCTGAAATAAAATAACGTAATGTTTAGTTAATAGATAAGGACTTGGAATTCAATAAATAAATAACAATCTTAAGCTCTAAAAATTCAAATAAATCAATATTCATCTATTCAAGAAACCTAGAAATGCGTTAAGTAAAACCGATTGCGAGATCACAAAACCTAATCAGTTCAATAAAGAAACAAAACAATAGCAGAATAAAGTACCAGCAAAGTATCGTATTGAGTCATTAGAAAACAATATGGCGGCTGCATTGTAGATCAGAACTCCTACGCGCCGTCACCGCGCCCTAGTTTATGGGGACCTTACGCTCCACGAAATAGTACCGGAATACAGACTTATGTAGGCCCTGAATTAAAACCGGGTAAAGGTGGAAGAAAGCGCTCATTAGCTTTTGAGTAAGCCGGCTGAATTCAGTTGGCTCATTACCTGGTGGAATATAAAAGCTTGGATTTTGAACGTAACAGAAATAAGGAATCCTGATACATTATGTTTAGTTTCAAGAAAGCATATACTCGTCCGTACTATCTTTCAGACATCATTAACTGATAAATAAACCATCAATTAAAAATAATACCGAAGATACCTTACTGTATTTTGCAAAATCTATTTAATCGTATTTCGAAGAAGGCCTTGTACCACGAGATTGATCAAAGTCAACTTAATCCCGGCAGTGCCGAACGGATAGGAGCCAGCAATCCAATCAAATACGTATAATTTATTGAATCTCCTCTGTATCATTGCCAAACCTTGAATGAATCATTGCAAATATTATCGTCGCCAACTTTCGTATTCAATTTGAACAATCGTTTAATAGAACGACATGAAATAGCGCTCAATCTGAACGTGTAACAATCACTTTTGAATTAAATTGGGACATTACATCATCTATTAGCTCGCGTACAATCAATATCTCATCCATTACGACTAATATACTAGCGGAGGAATGGTAACTAAGTGGCATATTACCGAAATTAAGATTTATGTGTAACACAAAATTAAACGCCTTAACCACAATGTATTACAGGCGTCCCTACGCATGACAAATAACTTGCGAAGATAGGGAGAGATCTTGGTTAATTTAACTAATGGACTGTATTGTTACTTACACATGCTGTGAAGAATATGAAGTTATGAAGTTTCGGCTTAAATAGTTTGTAACGAGTCAGAAAATGATTAACAGCACTTGTTTATGAGACTTTTGTATTAAGAAAAACAGTATTCATGAATATAAGATACAATACTGGACTTCTGGTTCTTTAGCTTGCGAAAAGATTATTAAACAATAAGTAGAATCAAGATAAAGAATTCCTGAATTGAAGAGTCGATCTCACTTTCTAAATTTGTCGAAGATAAATTAATGGAAAGATTTCTAGCAACAATACTAACACAAGAAAGTGTAATTTTAGGCATTGTCGAACTTTAAAGTATACCATCTGTTAGAGTAGAAGTTTCAGATATTTCTTTTATCGTCATAATGTGTGGTGAGTCTGACGAATAGGTTATATACCTACCTACTATTCGATTTTACTCTCACCGTATTCGATACAGTAGTTGTATTTACAAGATAAAATAATTACGCCAAACCGTAGGTCGTAAAATTACATTAAGCCACCCCGGACATATTTCCTCATTGCGCGCCCCAAATTTTCCATCAAACTTGGTTAAACTCTGATCTCCTTACTCAATATTGAACACGTGACCAAGGGAAAGTGTGACTCTCCTGTGTATTACCAATATAAGGTTTATTTTTAATGTAATGGCATACCAGCTAATAAAGGAATGCATATAGAAAATGATATGAATGTCCGGCTCGAAAGTCCGTATTATTTTTTTTGTTTATTGATTAAAAAAAATATAATTGTTATATTCTAAAGAAGTAGCCAGTCTTCAAAAGTTTGTTTTGCACATTTTAACGTTCTGTAGATTGACGAAACTTTTATTAAATTTGAGTAGGTAAATGCGTGTTTTGTACAAAACTTTTTTTAGATATATAAAAAAAATATCCTAAGTTACAATTTTTCGAAATGTATCTATTAAAAAAGAAAGCTATTCTAATCTACAGTTGATTGATAAGAAACTTTTTGCACATTATTATACAGTAATAAACAAAACCTTCGTATTGTGAGGATCGGGCGGGCGCCTCCCGCCCAGGGTGAGCCCCCTCTACAAAATTATGTACGACGAACTGGGAGTAATATATCAAGGGGTGGACGTGCCAGACTAAGGAGACTGGGTATTACGGGGAGGGCTTGCAGAATACTTAAGAAGCCTGTGACACCCCATTAAAACGCACGTACTGCGTTTTGGCCAGACATTTTAATTTCGGGTGTGGGATTTTTAAATGAGTTCCGCGGGGGCCGGGTGATGAATTCAGCACACCTGTGACTGGGGACAGATTGGGCACTTCATCAAATTTATTTCTGTTTTAAGAATAAAATTGCTGAGATATTTTCAGCCTGTCTTTACCGGTGGGTTGCTCGACTTTAAATCCTATTTATATGTATATAAGACTAAATATTTAAATTAATTATGATAGATATTTTAATTCAAGCTGCCATGAATATTTAATGCCAAATATGTAATGTTATAAACTGGTTATAAAAAAAAACAATCAGTTTTAAAAATCACTTTTTCGGAATGCATATTTCATTCGATTTTATTTATTTGAAAACAGTTGATGAAGGTGTATATCTTTTCAGCCTTAAGTTCGAATTTAATATACCTTCTAATAGATAATTAACATCAAAGAACGCCGCACACGCATCGTCTCTTCATCGCTCAAGCACTTGGCAATATACCGCAGCTCAACTCTACAAAGGCTAGGCACTAAATATTTCATCGACAATACCGTCTTCGGCTTATGCACCAACAGTTGCAGCCCAATATCGAGCCAACGAGGCGTGAAACACGCGGTGCTCCTGAACGCATCCGGAATCATAATTCCAAAATAACTTCCATCCGCTCCTCCGACAGGGTTGCCAGCTTAGGGGAGGATTTGGGGTAAGAGAAGTGCGTTAGTCGCATGGGAAATGGGCTTTCTAAATAGCATTACATAGTAGGTTTATAGAACATTAACAATATGTACTCGTAATACAAGAGTATTTTTGAGTTCTAAAATTTGTCATAAGTTTTTAAATATATTTTTTTATGTAAATATGATGACGACTTTACTTAATATTTGTAATAGATTTTTTGGAAATTTAAATGATCATAAATATTTTGTCAGGTGTTTAGGTACTCTAAAAAACGATTAATAAAATATTCCCTTAAAGTACCACATTGTAGCTATCGATGTTTAACTACAAGTAGTTTGTTTGACATATATCAATATAAAAAAAAACAGCTAACCCTAATTTTTGATTCAAATAAATTACAATAGAATTTATGAATATACATACATTTATACAGTAAACAGGAAAGCGAAAACGAGTGGAAATATAGTTGTAGAATTACATCAACACTATTGTTTCACTAACGCAATAATAACAGATAAAACAAATATACATTTTCAATATGCACAATTTAAATCTAAATATAAAAATATTAACTAGATACAAATCCCATCTCGCGGGAGCGAAACCGCGGCCATCGCGGCGTTCGATTGGCAGCCCTGCACTCCACCCACAACCCCCTGTTCCCGCTTCCCGCACTTTTTTTGGATAAACTGGAATCCCCGTCCCACCGTTAATTCCCAAGATAGACATAATTTGGAATTGGATCCATCTATCCTGCGTACCTACGAAAATAAGTTAGCGGGAACACGCCCGATTTATGTGGGCGAAAACAAAGCGGACAGGACTGTATAAGTATTGTGTTATGAATTTTACAGTGCGAGCACTCTGTATTGTTTATTTTTTATTTTACTTTCGACGGGACTTTATCACGTTGCGAGTACGTGCAAGTTAAGAAGAATAAACTTCCATTAGCTATATCGTATACATATCATTCGGTACGGTAAGCGGTAACACTCTGCAATTTGAAAGCATTTTTGTAACGATTATGTGCCTTTTGCACTATAATCTATAATCAACATTGACGCTTTTCAAATCATATAATATTTCTGACTGTCGTCTGCAACTCAGTTTTATGTGCGTAACAAATATTGTGATATTTGTAAAAAAAAAAACATTTTTTAAGTTATTTATATAATAGATAAAAATACATTTCCGCTGTCAGATAATGTTAAATTAAACGTTACAGCATTATTCATTCCACTTGGACGGCGGGCGACCGTTCCGTGCGGAATTGAAAACATATTTCCGCGTAAAACAATAAACAGATTATAGAGAAAATAAGCAGATTTTCATCGGAATCTCAAGATTTACATTAATTGTGAACTTGACATATAATTAAACGGATGGAATAATGTGTTTCGAGGTTTTCGTCTAAATTATCTTTGTCTTTGCTAAATTTGCTGATAAGCTTTCTACACCTAATTAATAGAATAAAATATGTTAATTAATCTTGTATAATATAAAAAAGGGCTTTTACTGATAAATACATCTTTTAAAAAAACACAGTTAGAAGCTATCAATAAATTCTGAATTAGATGTCACAAAAAGGTGGCAAGTTTACACAAACACAGGCTAAAATCACTTCCACCCAATTCTTGTCTTAGTTCGCATCACAAAAGCTGAATTACAATACTTACTATCTCATTAGCATAGTTCGGTATACCACGAGAATTCCATGAATGAAATCTCGTAACGTAAACGCAAAAAAAAAAACAACTAACCATCAAACAATTCAGTTTACGAGCGATCCTTACGGTTAACAGATCATAAAACGAGTCATAAACACGGTCTCGTCCATTCACAGAGTGCTCTATGTTTACTTACCGTTTTAAATGCAAATACGATGATACTGAGCCGTCATGTGATGGTTTGCGCTCGTAAAAACCGCATTTAAGCTAATTTGAACCCTGTTGACGATTGTTTATATGAAGAAGGAGCGTTTTTACTCTAATCGTGGCACGAGACAGTGACGTTGCGCAGACATCGCGAGAGATAATGTATATGCGTGTTTTTTATTTCACCTTTGACACTTTAATCCAATTTGTTTTCTTGTATCCCGCCCTTGGGATAGGGGAATTTTTCTCTTATAATTGTCTTTTTGAATTTAAAATTCTCTCATTTATGAGCCTGCTGTCCCTTAAGGACGATGTTTACAAAAAAAAAAATTCTCATTATTTGAGATATTTTTAGCTAAAATTCTATCTGGCTTGTCCATTTTATAAAGTAAGCGTTAAATACTCGTAATTAATAATGTAAAAAAAAAACTATAAGGAAGTTTTACTTCTTTTTTTTCACAATAATCGCAAAGGAATTCAAGTATTAGCCGGCCAAAAGTTAACCCATAAGTGGCTACGGTGGCCCGAAGTCGGCCTAGCGATTCTTTTTATGGCCAACTAAGAAAATTGGCTCATTAATCTTAAAGATAAATGTCCAGCCAGTGTTCGGCCCATCTTATCAGCACGGAATGAATGGATGGATACCTACTGCTTATCATTGCTAACGCGGGCCAATAAAGAATTTTCGATCGGAATAGGATTATTTGGGTTTTTAGCTGACAAAAAAAAGATTTGTTGCTTATTCGACGCGTTTAGTGTTACGGATATTTTATAGTCCGTCTTTAATACCTACGATGTTTTATATTTATGTATTTATTTAAGTTAACTTATAAAAATATATTAAGACCTTTTTGCAAAAATAAAAATAAAAATATTGTTTACTTCAAAATACATTTTTGACGTACTAAATGAGTACAGATTAAATGTTGCTAAAAAACTAAAAAATATAATTAACTGAAGTAAAGCATTCCGACATTTCATAAGCAAATGTCAGTCCCATTCTGTGTCTTTGGTTGTAATGGTACATAGAAAACATAACCTTATTTATTGCTTTATGTAAAAATGTCAGTAAACCCATTTGTGGCTCTAATGGCTGTTTGTTCTCCATCGGCCAACGAGAGGTCAGATCATGTTACCATTTCTAAGTTCCGTAGATTTGAGGTTTTCGATTACGGAACGGGTTCCCATATCGAAATTCTGAATCTACTATTGCGATAACTGGAAAAGGTGTTGTGATAATATCTGACATACGAGTATTACATTATGTGACAGACGGTTTAAGAATATACGACCTTTTTTGTCACTATTCGGGTCGGAATATCCATGAATGATGTATTACGTCAGTGTAAAGCACATATTTTTTTATTTAAAAAAGACTTGATAACTAAAAAAGACTAGTAAAAAATATGATAATCGGAATATACATATTTGTTAATCCTCAAGTTATTTCCTTGATATTTTTATTGAGACAACACAGTTACAAAAATTCTTCTTTGTATTGTAATATTATGTTACCCACGTAGGTAGATATGTATAGAAAGATTAAGCTGACTAAAGTATGGAACACAACAAGATGAGTTTTCTTTCAACCAACATACTAGAAATACTCTACTACATGAAATCTTCCATAATTGAAAATAAGATACCTACACTAAACATGGCGGAAACCTTTAAGAGATTCCCTAACAACCATCATTTGGCTCGCTGAGAGGTGTTCAAGTATAAAATTATTAATTTCTCGGTGCAACAGAGTTATATACGGGGTGTCCATTACAGTGTTTTGAATATTTATTACGTTTGATATTTTTAGCCCTTAGCTACATCGTGGATCACGACTGTCGTTAGATAACGGTCTGCTGTCAGTATTACACTGGAATATCAGACACTCTGACGTCAGCATAAATCATCTTCCATTCTGCTGTATCAAATAAAAACCGGCGCTGATTATCATCCCATGAAATATGTCTGGCATTAATACGAATTAAAATAATCTGCAATATAAACGTTTATTTCGACGCTGAATTACCGATATGTCAAAGGATATAATGAGACAGAAAATATCATCAATTATCATTTTTCTGACTTCTTTGTTCAAACATATACTTATGTAATTTTTACGAAAACTGATGCAATTTCAGTTCTGATGATTTTAAATCGTGGAATCGTGAAATCACTCCATGATTATTATACGAGGAATATTTCATGATTAAAAATAAGGTGTAATCTACATATGTAGATTGAATTAAAGAGTTCAGACTAAAATGTAAATACGGTGTTACAATATCGAAGGGCTTGTTAAAATAAAACCACTGTTTAAATTTTCATAACACTTTCGAAGCATTCATTAGCCTTTTGAGAAGATGAATCGCTTCGTGGTATTGCGTTGATGTAATTTGTGGCTTTACATACTGCGCAGTGGCATTTACCGCAAAATTTACAAGAACCCTATTACGTTAATCCTTTATATACAAGGTTATTTTAAGTTTATTACCTACTCTTTTAACTCATTATTCTAAGGCATAAATTAAAAGAATTTTAGAAATATAGAACAATTTGTACTTTTTAAACAATTTTGTATGAAAAGTAAATCAAAAATTTGCTAATTTTATAAAATCCTTTATATTGGTTCATTAGAATAATGAGTTATATAAGTGGGTGAGTGGTTTCACATCAACTAAAAATAACCTTATATATGTATTAGCTATACAGATAACGTATAATGCAAACGGAAACTATTAATATCACATTTAATAACTAAAGGTGGCAACAAAACATCGCTCAACTAATTAATTTCTCTCGAATTACTTAATAATAGGAAAATCAGGCGACGGGTAGGAAACTATTAATTAATTTGGTGTAGGGGAAAAGGGTATAAAACTAAGCTAAAAATGAAAATATTATCAAACATTTTTAAATTTTCGGAATGTTATTATTAGTATAGAGTACGGTAACGATTACATTTATACATATAGATATGTACATTTAAACATCAATCTCAAGTTTAATCCTCAGAGTGTCGCCAGACAAAGAACAGTTTGTGTATAATAGCCATCAAGAGACAAATGTAGAGACGTTAATTTCGAAACTTAATTTCATCGCCCGCAGTAATCTCGTGTGTTTACTTTGAGAAGGATTTGTATTAGTCCAAAATTGCAAATTATATATCTAATATATATAAATCTAAAAGTTTGTTATAGTCAGGTTGAATACTTATATCATATATAATATGGGTATGGGCAGTATCTGAATGCAACAGGCCTTTTAATAAAACTTATAGTTTTATTTCTCTTTTAAATCTAAAGTCCGATTATTGTTAATAAAGTAAAAATTGTAGGTAAGTTTTAAATGTATCATTAATTACATTTTAAAGTTACATACATACATAACATCACGCCTACAATCCCCGAAGGGGTAGGCAGAGTCAAAGCGGCAGCTGGCCCCTTTACCACATTCAGCCAAAAATAAAACTGAACTGGGTATTAAATGGAAAATTGTGAAAAAGTGCTGACAAGTGGCTAGCTTGTCGCCTACACAATCACATACCCAAAACCCCATATACCATTAGTCGTCTTTTACGACATGCTAGGCAAGAACAACAGTTGGCAAATTATTTTTAAGTCCCAGACCAACATGGGACTGACTTTTAAGGCTTGAATGGGACTGAACCTTTAAAGGCCTTTAAGGGGTTGGCTAATTGAAAAATGCCGAAAGATCGGCCATTTTATTAAACAAATTTAATTAAATATTGCAAGCTTCTCCACTTCTATACAATAATTAAATAAATGATCAAGAAATGTAGCACAATACTTAAAACATGACTTTACTTTGTAGGTATAAGACATTCTAATAGCACTGCTTCATTAGCAATAACCAAAAAAATACAATACATTTCTTTAAAGTCACAGATAACAGTTTATAAACAATAGTGCAAAGCGGCGAAGGAATCCCGCGTCGCAACAGCCCCGCCGAAGTTCGCCCCATAAATCCGGGCGAACGAGTCAACTCGCCTAGCCGAAGTTGAATAACCCGTCCGAGAACGCACGCCATGGTGAGGTGTCGACTTCGCAAAAACAAAACACTACACATCTTTTAATTCCAATTGTGAGGCTAAAATACCTGGGCAGGGTGAAACAATTACCGTGCGAAGAAAAATCAATCCGATATCAAGTCAAAACATTCCAGTGAAATTGAAAATGGATTGGATTTCAAGCTAAATCGTTCCAGTGAAATACACCATCAATTTAATATCAAGCAAAACTTGTTATAATTTTCCACGCCCATGAACTAAATACACATGTTTTGATTATGTAAAGCGAACATAAGTTATGAAGCTAGTATTTCTGGTTAACATAATTCGATACATCTAATAAATTTAATGACAGTGGATGTAATTAGATGCCTTATCATATGACTGTTATAAATGGCTTTTGAAAGTACGTATGAAATTGATTGAAGGTGCTGGAAGTATGTAAGATAACCGAAGAGTGTATTCTGATGAATATGCCATAATTAAAAAGTATTCACACAAGGAGGGAGCTCATTGTTCCTTCGACTTTGCCTACTCCTTCGGGGATTATATACATGCGTGGTGTATAAAAAAATGCATCATAAATAAGAATAGAAGGCATATACCATATGTAAAAATGTTGACTTGAGACAGAATGACAGAATATTTAGAAATAGAAATAATTATTACAGTCGTACCTAATTCATGTAATGTAAGCTCCTACCTATACGTAATTTTACTAGTTTTAAAAGCATTAATATACCTATTTGACAATAAAGTATTTCGGTTGACTCGATTAAATTCAAAATTGGACTGCTTCATCTATATCAAAGGTATTTAGCTAAGCTATTTAAATAAAGTAAAGAAGAAAAGAATTTTAATTTTAATTAATTATTATAGAATTGCAAATGTGGTCTTGCCAGCCAGTCCTCTAATCAGTCTTGTTCCATGTCGGTTACTTCGTTTTTGAACCGCATCCCACACTATTGCCAAACGCATCTTATTTCGCGAGCACCGACGATATATAAAACGGAACGTCTCCATCGAAACGTCCATCCTTGTCGCGCATTCATCAACACCTTGTAAGGAAAAAGAACAAACAGTAATTGTATGCGGGAACATCTCGGATAGCTGTTAACGTCCGCGTCGAGACATCCGCATTTCTGAGGCATCGGGAACAGCGAAACGACGTTAATTATGCGCTTTATGCGACGCAACGCGTTCGCGTAAACTTGATCCGCTTGTATGACAGAAATTTGCGCAATGAAATTATAGACCGAGACAAAAAGTTAACGCGAGTTAAATTATGTACTGCCAATTAAACGCAGCAACGATAAAGTTATAAATTTAAATAAAGAGATATAATCTTATAAAGCTAGTACACAATATAACTAAGGCTGAATAAAGATGCCATTTAAGTTATTTACTACAGTTTTTGTGCGTCAAAAATGTTTCGCCAACAGCTTTTTAACGTAGCTATCTGTTAACAACCTGTAATTTGGTCACTTGCATTTCATGGCTGCCTTCAGTTTAATTTTAAAGAGTTTTTTGCGGTCGGTCCAGTCAGCCATCTTGACTATGGAACTTTGTACCAGGCAACCGCAAAGTTGTCCAGAAAAAGGCCGTCAGTATTAAGAAATAGCTATTTCTTTTATATCATATTATGCGACCATAAACAACATATTTTTTTGTCCCAACATCATGTCTCTACGGTATATATATAAAATTATGTAATTGAACGAATGCAAAAATGCTTTAAAAGAAGCCGGATTCTCTAAGTCGTACTCACATTAATCATAGAAATGCTGTGATCTTAGGCCTGTACAACAACAATTCAAAAACGATGCGCTGAGCACATTACTCAGAATACGTATTCAATCATTTCGGCTATTTAAATTTATTCCGGGGTAAACGAGTGAGTGGTCGACTAGTGGGACGATAAATCGCGTCGATGTTGGGTGTCGCCCGTCGGTTAAAAGCTCGATAACCGAGACACACACCCGCCAACAATACCTTACCTTTGTTTTATTTTCTGTGCCCGCGCAGCCCGAGATATCCGCCAAGTATTTTATGCATAAAAATATCGATATATAATTGCTTCATTACGTCGGTGTGTTGGTGAGTAAAATATGTGGGAGATGCGCACAGGACGCTCCTTTTCACGGAGGACAAATTAGATTTATAGTGGACGGTAATTGGATTTTCTCATTTTGGTTTGAACAATTTCTGGGGGGTGCCGTTTGGGTGTTAAAAACATCAACCTTTTTATGTGGAATTTATCGGTTTGAAATTATGTTGGAAATAAGTTTTGTTGGTAGGTAGTGACGTTTTACATTTAAGGTACTGCAATATTATGATTATTTTTTCGAAAAAGTTTGTAAAATTTGTAGAACATTGTTACAACCTCATTCTCAGTTTCTATTAAAAAAAACACACGCTAAGCTTTACTTAAACATAAAATAGTCCATTTTAAGTACAACCTATAACACTATATTTAAGATTATCATTAATTGGTCGTTATCAATTACTTGTCAAATACCATTTTCAATTGTTTTAAAATATTTAAATAGTTTAATGTGGCACGCCTTAACGTCACAAGAGCTAATGCCGTACAAAATGTCAGTATAGGACAGTTTATAAAAGCACGTCAACGGTTGAACTGTCAACTGTCCTTTTGAACAGACGTTCAACAGTAGACTTGGACTGTCAGTTATTAGAAGCAGCACCATCGGCCTTCGGCGAGCCAACCGCGCGTCGATATTGACATTTAGCAGAATCGCCCCCATCTAACGAGATAAGATTCCCGGCGAATTTCGAAACACACTGTACGCGAGTCGAGTTCTCGTCTCTCTGTCGGGCCGGTGTCGCTATCGTTGTATCGCTGTGCCACGCCGTTTGCTTTATGGTGCCAGCTTCGGTGTAATATTTCATGGGGATCGCACGCCATGATTCATTCCGAGGCACTTTTTAACTTTTCGAACGTACCTGTAATGAAGGTGGAAGGCTGATAATAGAATTTAAATGTGGGACGCGGTTCGGATTTTGAAAATTCTCGGACGTTCTATGCGTGTGAGTCAAAACTCGTTTCGTGCTTTTGAGATGATATTTAGAGACGTGACGTCACAGTGTTTGTAAACATGCAAAGCTGTGTAATACAAACATCGTTTATTTAAATTTTTGCCGTCGAATGTTTATAATATTACATTATTTAAATATATGAAACATAGTTTTATTTTTGAATAACCCACTAAAAATAGTCATAAGATATCGTTATAATTGGTTACGTTACTATACCAGGGCCGAAATATTTTTACAAATTACAATATTTTCACACTACGCGTTGATGTCTAATAATGTAGGTAACCAAAGCCAAAAGTTGCCAAATCCCATTCCTATTCTCCAAAGTTACCGCCGGGTAATCTAGCCAATTATTTATAACAAAAACGCCGCGCTGTTTATCAATTGTGTACCCGTTCCAATTACCTTTGTAGGCGCCAGCGAAACGCTAGCTTCGCCAATTTTCGCGTTTGTCCGATAGAATAATAGGCACTAGAATTTATATGCTTCGTTAGCACGTTTAATGAAGAAAAAAAGTATAGTACTGAAGGCTTCAAATTGAGCTGGCCGGCGCGCCTGCGCCACTCGTCAGTTATAATTGGCTGAACTTGTCGACCGACTCGTAGTATTTTTTTTTTACTTTTACTCCCCACTCTGACATTACTCTTCGTCTCTCGGGACACGTAAATTGTGAGGAGACCGTAGCAACAAGCATTGATGTGACGTATGAATAAACGAGGTTTTTTTTTTCAATTCAAATTCCAAGTGGTTGATTAGAAATTAGGTTCGGTTTGTGAAAATGTTCAGGTTTCAGTTGCAGAGCAAATTCTGTAGTAGACTTTGTTAGGTATACTTATGAATGCCGTGTTACTAAAATATATCTATAACTGCATTTTAAATTTGTTGTATCATTAAAATGTAAAGTACTATTATATTTTAATCTAATAGAATTTGTTTACAAAAATTATTATAACCCAAAAGAATTATAGCGATGCTATAGATTAGACAAAACAAATCTTTTTTGAATTTTTCGTATAAGTGTAATATTTTATAACCTAATATTTTAACTAGATGACACAGGGCATGCCTACTCCTTCGGGGATTACGGGCGTGATGATATGTATGTACATGGGGCAAAAAAAATTATTACAAGTTACACTTCAAGTACCTTTTTTAACATAGCTTCTATCTGATTAGTAGGAAATTGCCGCCACACAATTATAAACCGCCGTAACTACGGCACACATACCACAGATTTTTTTAAGTGAAACCTTATAAACATACTGGGCTACTTTTTCGCCCCAAAATTCCATCTTTATTACACATATTATTATCCAACACTAACTTGAACCCGCGACTTACCTCGTATATAATTTAATGTATAAAATATAGTTCAACGTGTTCATTGGGAGCGATTGTTACAGGATAATTAGATTTTTGTTGATATCAAAACTATTTTTATTTGAAATCAATTAATATTTTCTTGAAATAATACATACAAGATACATATAGCATCAAGCTCGCGACAGCGCCCACGGCGTATGTTGTATCACAACATTTATAAAATTTGCCGGCATAATAATAACCTATCTTATTTCTTAGCGTACCAAAATTTCGACACTAAACTTCATCATAATCGGTTTAGTTCAGGCGTGAAAATGTACCGGACAGACAAAGTTACTATGGCATTTATAATATTAGACGTAGAGATGAGAATAATAAGTCCAGTATATCCATTCAGCGGGTCGTTAAACTAACTCCGACAGATGTGGGATCTTTACATAATTCATGTACATAATCTGTTTACATATCGACACTTGTCAGGGCTGCATTCGCGCGGTGAACGATTGTTCTCCGTAATGCAATACGAATACAAGTCACTTTGTTTGTGGATGCTTTTTCTTATTGTTGTACCATCGCATCTAATATTATAAATACGAAAGTGTCTTTTTTGCTGAGCTTCTACGTTTTAACTACTTAAAAGATCTTTATATAATCGTACATACATATTATGGTAATTGCAAAGAAGCTGATTGGTAAAATATAATAAGTATTATAAGCGAAATTCTTCAAATATGTGATTTTTGGGTATACTATTTTGTTATATATGTACTTGCATTATGTACCTACATAAGTGTATATAATGATATATAAACTCATAAATAATTATATTTTTTATTAAAATAATAAGCACCTTAATACAGACCTTAAAATACCCAGGAAATACGTATAAGGGAGCACAGTTGGAGGGGGAGAATTCCACATCCCAAAGATCATGGTAAACAGCTAGTTTCTTGCAACTTCGCGGTTTTTGAGCCAAAAAACTGCACTGGCTCCTAATAAATTATACATGAGCCAATTTATGGCCCGTTCATTTACTTGCCTTAGTTCTGGATGTCCCCTTTGGTTCTTTCTGGACTTTATTTATCGTACTAACTTTTGAACTGTTTGTTACAAAAATAACGAAGATGTACAGCCGCTGAAAGACCTTAAGGACTACGAAAAGTCGCGAGAGTTTTTTTTATATGAAATATTTATAGTTTTTAAAGAAGCTTGAATACATTGAAAGAATTAGTATTCTACTAATAATTTTTTTTTATACATTTTATAGGCTTACAAAACTGCTAGGTATATATAACAATTATATTTTAATTGGATGATTGATAGTAGTTATACATTTAGCAGAAGATATAAAATTTATAGGTATTTATCGTTGACGGTAATTGGTTTTTGGTTTAATAAGACGTAAACACAACAATGACGAGTAATAAATAGAGTTACTTATACATTTATGATATTATAAAATTGTTAAATAGGTTTAAAACGAAAATATAACAATATGAGTACATAACGTACGTAAACGCAACACGCTTTAATGAAACGAGCTTCACCGAGCCCCTTCTATTATCTCTACACCTGCGTAATAAAGTTTAGTTTTCAGTTAGTTAGTACCAGTAATTATTTAGTTGGCCGCGGCTTAATGAGCGTTTTCTTTGTTCGCGAACTAATTGTTGAATACTTGTGTTATTCTTTTAAAATGAGCGTTTAAAACAATGGCGGCCACAGAATTGTTGTTATTCGTGCTTGCATTTGCGCAAATAATAGGAAGATCGGTAATTTTTTATGCAAATTGGTGTTATATATTACAGATTGTAAAGATCTTTGGGCAGATACAATTTGTAAGGTTAATTAATTACGCTTTTTCTTAATATTATTTGCGGATATGATGATACCTGTTATTAATTATTCTAATAATTTTAGTACTTGTGTAAAGAACCTGTGTTGTTTTGCTAATCATCTCTATTAGTGGTATCTTTATTCAAATGTTATAGACGTTTTAATCAAATCCCAAAACAAACATTATTGTAACCAAGTATCAGCAATTATAAAGAACACATTGGCACATTTCAGTAATTGCAGTGAATCGCTGGCCATTTTTTTATTAATATTTCTTTTGCGGATTTAATATGCAACGATATGCAATTCAAAATCTTAGTTCTCTCGTTGGATAATTATTGGTTTTCCAATCAGTTTACCAAATATTTTTCAAAACCCAACTTAGCGCTACGAAAGATAATTACGAGCTAAAGGTTAACCCAATCTTCCTACATCTATTTTTACCTCACAAAGAGCGTACTGATAGCCACCGGCGCAAGCGCATGGTTACAAACGATAATTTATAATTATTTTACAACGGCACTGCGTTGTCAACGTATCCTTATCACATCACACGCTCGACCTAACCACCTTTGACTGATTTGCACTTTGATTATCCCACCACTTTACGCAGACCTCTCCCTAACATCTCATATCTTCCTCTTAGTATAAAATCGGGAAGGTCAAATCTAAGTGGTCAATTTCGCTGCAAGATAACAACCAGTTTACTTAGATCTCTCCCTTATATCATTACCTTAGGTCAAACGGGTGATGTTAAACTGGACGTTTATAAAATAATGAGGCTGCAGGAATTGTGACAGATCGTATGCACTGTGGTAATCGCGTGCTGATTGACGTTTAATTGATCACAATTAATTGCCGTGATTTATAATTATTAGATCATCAGAATTTGCCCAAATTATCTAATAATTAATGTTTCATTCATTCATAATTGTGCGATAAATAGTTTGTTGACCTATTATTCTACAATGATAATAATCTTAGGTTAGGTCTTGTAATAAGTCTTATGATTGTATGAAGTAGCCACACACTGCGCAGCTTTAATACAGCTGAATCACAGTTTAAAATTAATCTTCATACAGATAATATTAATTTGTATAAACAAACTATATCTCGAATGTATTAAATAGACGAAAGACAGTGCTTTGAATATCAGGTTTGGGATATTTTGACTATGTTAGATAGGAGACTATTGGAATATGGAAAGCGATATCAAAGGCGATGTTGGTATTCTGCAGTATAGAACTGAAAATAAACGGTTTCTCATCGGATCGGTCGTATTCCAACCCTTAATCGATGTAGCTACCTACGTGACGCAATAATATCGACAAAGAATATCTTTATTTACACCAATAAATAACATCATTAACATTTAAACCACAGTCAATGTTTTATTTATGTAATTAAATCGGTTATCTGAATATTATTTAAATGCCATAATTCAGGTTTATAGGCACCTACATTCCGCATAGTTCGCGTTGTTATTACGATACAAACGTTTTATGGGCAGGTTTAGCTAATAATGCTTGTATAGAATTATATTATCTGTGCTAATGGCTTAATTTGGCGGGTAATTCGGCTGATTATCTGTCGATAGTTAAGCCTTTAGATTAGGTTACAAGGGGCACATTTCGGTAATTGCAGTGAACTTTGTTATGCGGGATTGTTGAACAGTGAGCTGTGTAGTTTAGTGTATTTATATATAATAATTTAGTATATTGCACTACGTTGGGCACGTTTAAAATATATTTTAAAACCAGCAGATACTGGTTAGCAAAGAAATTATTGACTAACCACGTAAGATGACATTTATGCCATATGTGTGTTCCTGTGGGATAACATACCTAAAATATGTATATTTATTTTAAATACTAGCTACTGACAAAAAATATAATTATTATCTCGTTCGCATTGTTAGCTTTTTCTACTATCATGTTTAATTATAAATTCCTAATTAATTAATGACAAACATGCTTTTTAATTTATTCAGAATAACAAATATAATGAGTTCAGTTATTACTACTACTACTACTTACTACTTTCAGTTTTATTGATATTATTAATTAGTTTTAATACGAGAAATAAACACAAACTTGCTGTTCCAAATCATAGACTCCAAAAAAGTGGTAATTCATTTATTGGTCTAAGTATTAAAATGTTCAATAAACTACCACAAAGTATTTTAACATTACCCTTACATAGATTCAAATTATGCATTAAATCATTTTTAATGAGTAAGGGCTATTACAAGATCGAAGAATTCCTCAATGACAAAGATTTATGGTTAACTTCATAATGAATTGTTCATCTGCAGTGATATCTAGTCTTAAGTGTGGATTAATTAAGTTTACAAAATTGTATAATTGGCATTTAAAAGAGTAACTATAGAGTTTCTTGCCGGTTTCTTCTCGATAGATTCTACCTTCCGAACCGGTGGTAGTATTATGTGTTCTTTTTTTTGTATATTGACTATTTATAAGTGCTTTCTTGAAGCCTATATAAATAAAGATATTTTGAATTTGAATTTGAAAATGTCAAAATTTATGTTTTTTACAACCAATTCGTTACAACTTAAAATCAATTCCGTTTTTCACTAGTACATAAAAGTATATTATATATGTACTTACGGGTAGGTATAGGAGTATTGCAAATTCCCGGGAGGCACAACTTATCTTCCTCATTTCAATTCTTAAGCCCGATTGTAGATACAGCCACAAAAAAGCCAATTTAAATTCAAGCTAAACGTATCCTTGGCTAACTTCACCGATCCGTCACGTTTCCCCGCAATAAATCTCGGTAACCCTCCCTAGTACAGCATAAATAAGGTGGATCTTGTTAAAAACTTGCGGTGGAGAAAAAAACGTTAGCATTTTCCGGCATTTTTAAACGAGACGCTCCCCTTAAGGCTGGTTTCATAAATATGCAGATATGCCTTCACCTGGGCTAAAGCGGCCGAATTTAGCGCGCCAATTTATCCTAATAGAAATATTGTAAATACGGATACACACTTATAAATATGGTGGAGGTTTAATAGATTTGTGGGGGGCGTGCTTGCGCATAAGTAGCGATCGCGCTCATTGCGAGTGTGTACGCAGGCCCTTAAACGATTTGTTATTATCAGATAACGATGAGTAAGCGCCCTGAAATATTGCACGTTCATTAAATTGATTTTGCGGTCATAGAAAAATTGGCGTGGGTGTTTAAAGTGGTGGGTGCAGCAGACGTTTAGGTACGTACTTAGCTAATGATGTTCTGTGCTCAGTTCTATGGCATAGCTAGAACGTAAAGATAGGATATAGGTAATTGATATAAAATTAAATTCTTATACTTTGATTTTTTTACTCAATTAAGCGTAATAGAGGATAATGTTTAGTGGTACTGACAAGCTTTATAAATGTGATAAAAAGCTTACCTTAAAGCGAGTTTTCAGTTTATTATTATAAGAATTGCGTGGTAAACAAGGCGAAAACTTTAATTTGGATACTAGACCCAATATTAAAACATAAAATACTCCCATTACCACGAGAAGGATAATGCAGTGAAGACAAGATAAACCTACTAATAAAAATTACTTATATGCGATTAATAACCGTATCTACTTAATTCAAATATTTCACTTCTTATCTGTATCAATATCACTTGACACACATCGAACGTAATTATTAAACCATTATGCACTTGCAATAAAAACTACACCCGCCCTACAATTACTGCTATGAAAGGTATAATGTAGGCAATAATTGAAATGAATTTGCTGTTATAGATAGTAACAGTAGTTCAAGATAGCACACTGTATAGAACGTGAGTGAAGAAACGAAACTACTTTCGGCGGTCAATTTGAGTTGTAGAGTAGCGATGCGAAAAGTGGCCTATCCACTTTTACCTAACCTACCTTTACCTAATGTAAAGGTTTAAGTAATAAATATTTATGTGTGGTAACTGCTACCGCAGAATGTAGCAAATAACAGTCAGTGTTTAGGTATAAATTAAGTTTTTATTTATGATAAATCAATAATTGTTTTTGGGTGAATGTGGTTAAGGGGGCCTGCTGCCTCTTTGACTTTGCCTACCCCTTCGGGGATTATGAGCGTGATGTTATGTATGTATGTATAAATCATTTAAAATGTACACCCGAATTTTTACAGGACCACTTCTAATTGACGGGCTCCTATCAACCTCGTTGTGTTTGCGCCCTCATATACTATAGAAATTCAAATAAAGAGAGAACAATACATTTTCGAACTCTTTTAATAACATTGAATATTATTTATGTGAAAGGGACGTTGCTCACTGCTATTTATTTAAGTATGACGATAGCATGAGCAAAACAGATATTTTATCTCATTACTCATTAATTACTCAAAGCGTACATGAAAGTTATACCCTGACGATATCGCCACAATAGACGATACAAACGAATATGATTAATATGACTGATTTATTTATCAAGCTGTCTGCTTCCTGTAAAATATTGTCTGACGAAAATAATTCGTTAACAAGCGGCCAAGTTGTGAGCTCATAGGAGACATTATATTACATATTTAAATTAATTTTTTTATTTTATTTTTTTAACACTTCTAATAGCATACGGTCTTATAGTAAGTGGTCATCGTTTTGTTGAACCATTTTACAATTATTTGTTTGGATGTACCTTTGTATATAATCGTTATAAACATCACTTACTATTACATCTTTAATGTCCATTACTGGGTGGTTATAGTAAGCATATCCAAAAAGATAGAAATTAATATTTTCTGTATCTACCTAACCAATTTTAATTTCTGTTGTGTTGGCAGGAAAAAAAAACTGATTAAAATACTGCATTATTCGCCTTACATAAAAGTTATCAAAGTAAGTGACATACTTCAGAAATTATTATAATCCGCCATACTTCCGGTAGATTACAGCCAAAACACACGGTAACGAGTCCAACAAACCTTGTTAAATCATAATTACGTTCTAAGCTTTTGATATTTTAGATGAGACATTAATACCCAAGTCCGCTCGGCTAATCTTCGCCCATTTTAGCCGAGCCATGGTCTGCCGAATCCCGAAGCTTAACGCCTGTTTGTTACCGTAATACGCTTTTAACACCTGCGTTTTGAAAGTTATGTAATGTGTGAATGAGATAATGCTGCTTTTGTAGATCTTGGTGAGTGATATGTTGGGTAGAGCGGGAACGCGTCGAGATGGTAGTGCGAAAGAGTTACGGGCGTAGGTATGTTGTATATCTTGTTAGACGTGTTGTGTAAGGATCGACTGCGAAATTTATTTTTGTACAGTCGAGAATGTGTGCGTGTTTCATTTAATTTTTTATTAATGTAAACTGGAGTTGATTAAAAATATTTTTTTTAATAGTTGTTACTCATAAAATGTTTACCAATGCAGTATATTTTTCACATTCATTCGGTTAAAAATAATTTTCGTATCAAATTTACGTCTTAATACTCTAATAAACTAGTTGAATGATTTGGCTCCGAGTCCACTCTTAGTGTGAATATTTTGACTACATAATCCTTTGAAAATATTGCGAACTAACGGCCAATAATTGGCTATAATGCCGCACATACGACGCCAGCGGCAGAGCCGTGCCAAGTTTTTCCAGGAACTTAATCAATAACGCGAAGAGCCATTGAAAACTGCACAAGTGCTATAGCGTTTACACACGCCATTCTTTTGTTTATTTTTTTACGAGGGATTCAATTAAACCGTTTAATGTACGATGAGCCGATTTGATTTCGTACGCACGCATGTTAGTGTTGCCATCAATTATGTAGCTACTTCGACGAATATATAATTTTGTTTAGGTTTAAGTTTGGACTCGCAAAAGTGAGAATTCATTTATTTTAGTGACTTATTTTTCTAGTTTGAAACATTGTGAAATGAGCTAAGCTGATTTCACAATTTTATTTATTGAATATTTTTAAATGTGTATTTGGGTTAACCTATGATTAGTTCATATATACAGTATATTTTATAATGTACTAAACAATGGAAAAATACATCAACGCGATGTTGACTTGGACTGACTGCTATTCAAATGAAATGCTATCATGTTATCCTCGCTACAATTTCAACAGAGTCAGATCAGAATTTTAAATCATGTTAAAAAATTCAAAATTAGCTAGTCACATGAATGTTAATACACAAACGGTCGGCACTTTAGGCTACTTAAACAGATTTACAACGATTCCTTCTGAAGGTGACCCAAATTACCATGAAAAAAGTTTAACAGCCCTTTATTTCAGGACAAACAGAGGCTGTTGTTCTGAATCCCGTGTAATCCTGCCCACTTATCACGCGTGCAAAATGCAAATTCGACCGGCCGTACGCAGAATTAACGAAACACCAGAATCCGGCCCGGTTTGGTGTGTCACAGAAATTATCAAAGTTACCAAGTAACAATAACGGAGGATAATGCAGTGCCTAATCTAAAGACTTTATGGGAACGGAGTTTGTGGAAGCCGAGTTTTGATGCCGCACTTACATTTTTGTTTGAGATTTTTTGAACTGAGGCATTTTTTTACTCAATTGTCAATGCTGACTTAATTAGGTAGGTATGTACATGACAACTCAGTTAAACTGACTGTTATTGTCACCCGTATTATGAGCCTTATCTGTATTCACACATACCTTCGGAACATCTATTCACCGTTAATAACGCTTGCATTATACATTAACATAGTTTTTTGAATGAGAAACTTGACAGGTTACACTGTCAGACGACTTGCGATATATACCGAATACGTTTATGATGGCGAAAAACGTTAATAATTTAATAATTTATTTCTATATGTGGTATAAAAAATTATCGGATTTTCGCGTGAATGCGACCATTGCATAGTTACTTAGCGCTGACATTTCTTCATTGCACGGGTTTCCTTTTAAGTTGTTTTTGATAGTTATCTTAAGTCCAGCGAACTTATTCGGAAGCGGATGGTATTTTCCCATGGCGTGATTAATGCAAGCCACCACAAACGCAGTGCCGGCTGACTTCCAAAATTTCCACCCTAAATCACCCCTTTCGTTTCGCTTCTTTTGCCGGGAAGACTTGGCAGCGTTTATTTTATCTCTGTAATGCAAGCAGTGCACTGCAAGTAAATAGTTAGCGTCAGTAAATATTCTAAGGAAAATCCATTATGTATCACGTTTATTTGTGCTGAATAATAGAATGTGGAGCGCTGGGGAAATATGTGCCTGTTTTATTGGAACGCGTACTTCCCAAGGCTTGATATAAGGCAAAACTTTCTTACAAATATGTAAAAGAGTGAAAGAAGAAACCAACAATTTTGTTTGGGAATTTATTGGCTCATATATTTTTCTCTACGTGCAATATGTTTTTAATGATATCTTTTGTCAGAGATAGGTTTTTATTGCAAGATTTCTTAATTGTAAATTAGATTGCGTTGCGAGAGTTAAATTACCTACATGGAATCCAAATAAAAAATTTTGAATTAAACATATTAAATATAACTAATTACATTGATTGAGGCAATTCATTTTATAAGATGATAAACTCGCGATTTAAAATAATTAATATATATAGTAGATAAACCATATTTCATTATAACTCGATAGAAATTGAATCCGAAGAAAGTGATTGCTAATGCAACCTTGAACCTAACACCGTGGTGTATAAAAAAAGGAATTCAAATTTGTATCTAATAAAATCGCGACGACTTTTTGTGTACAAGTATTTTTACCCGTCGTTTTACCAGTACTGTGCTAATCTAACAAATGATTTCCTACTATTTAGAACATAATTTGACCACTTCTAATAGGTATACAAATAGTTTTACAAATCCGATACTTGTCACCATCTGAAATAAAGAAGATAAATGGATAACTTTGATCAATAAAATCAGCTTAATGAACACAAGCCGATTTCGTTTAGAAAGCTATTTATTAACAAAATAATGACATCACGTAAATGACTTCTAAAAAAATAAACACTCTAATACTATTTTTATCAACATTAGATACAAGTACTAAAGCATGAATATCATGTGTGGACGTTGCGTTTACCGTTGCGATGCGAATCGATGAAAAACTACTCTAAACAAAAAGTTGCGAACAGTGGAGCAAAAGTTTAAACCGACCGATAGCGCAAACACAGTAAATAAAAGACAATACGCACACAGATTTCTCACCCGAGCCAAAGTTTTTTTCTATGCAGATGGGGTCGTACGTCAGTGGCCTATTTAGGATTCAGCCTAGGGATGCCAACTTTACCGGAATTTGCGAATTCCGGTAAAGTTGGCCATAGCTCTTCTAAAATACTAAACTACCTATCTTACTAACTTCACGCCAATTCCTTAGCGGGGTAAGCAGAAAAATAATACTAGATTTAATTTTATAAAGCTCTGAAAGGTTGTGAAAAATAACTCTTCTCATTTTAAAATATTTAGGATTAAAAATAAAATTGTTTTGTTTTGTCAAATGATAATTTGGATAATATAGATTTTTAGGCGATACCATTTATAATTTTTAGGCAATTCATATTGTTTGACGCACATTAGACATGAACATTGTGAGTCTTAAGGAGTAATTGAATCTTATGGTAGTTTTTTTTGCAGTATCCTCTTTTCAATGACTTAATTGCATGACACTAATAGTTTCTTAAAAAGCTCGTAGGAAAATAGTCTAATGTGTAAAGAACATATAGATAAAAATAGTCTAGTCTAGTCGTAGGACTGATATAGATAACATTATACAAACTCTATAAACCCTCAACATTCCTTTTATAAGAAAAAAAATCGAAATATTCCCATTGCACCAGCAGCCCTACCCCGAGCCACGCTCAACTTTCACAATATCGCAACTGCGCTCACCGAGTTTGTCTGCATCTTTGAGTTGGGTAGTTGCGGAATATCCGCCTACACAGATTAAATGGACTGAGAAAAATCCTTTTTGATGTTTGCCTAAAAGTATTGCAGCAGTTTTCTGCGCTCTTTTTAACCAGGTTGTTTATATTGCGATTTTCTAAAGTTACATATACCAAAATAGGTAAATGAAAAGATCAATGCTGTTGTTCACTATTGATTTTCATGCACCGGTACATCATTAATATGATTTAAATAGGCTAGTTCTTAATTGTAAAAAGAAGACTTATTTTATTTCTTTTCCTTCAAATTTTCCTTGACTGACTCGATGGCGCATTCGGTAGTGACCCTGCCCCATGCGCCAAGAGTTGTGGGTTCGATTCCCACCTAGGACAAACATTCGTATGATGAATACTTGTGTTTGTTCTGTATCTGGGTGTTAATATCCAATATTTAAGTTTATATTTGTAATACCACTGTTGACTCTGATATCCGTAACACAAGTGCTTAAGCTACTTACCTCGGAGTCAGATCAATGTATGTGATGTAGTCGGATATTTATTATTTATTATTATTAAATATTTGTCACATTAGAGCCTACTGTTATACTCCTCATAACTATTTACGTACTACCCTACCGCTCTTATCATTTTAGTTTTTTTTATTTCTAATTTACCTACCTACGAGGAATTCAAAAACATTTCTCTAAATATTTTATTCAAAGTAATTTAGTTCAAATAATTCAAAGGATAATAAAAAAAAATAATACGTTATTTTTATAGCCATACCATTTACCTAGTATAATTAACCTAATTGAATACATATGAAAAAACATCCGTCGCCGTTTTTGCTTATAAAATAGGTATCGACAACAAAGTAATTAAAATACTTACATTTAAAATATACCATTTAAAATCACTTATTTTATGATAATAATCTTGAAATGTGATTGCGTACCTATATTTAATGTTATTCTCTTGTATTATACCTAAACTTTTAACCACCATGCGCACCACGCATGCGCGCCGTCGGCACCGACTGGCCGACGGCTTTAAAGCCGGAGAACCTTAGAATATTTAAACGCAAATAGCTAAACAATGCTTAAATAAAGGTACAAATAAAATACATATCTAAGGAATAGTAAAAACTAAAGTTTTTAATAAGTAAATGATATTGTTACCTACAATCATAAACTACAAACTCATATTTATTCACCATTACTTACCACATACATTGTTTTCTAGCGGCAAAATAATTTTAATAGCTTTTATTTATTGAAAATCTCTTAATTTATACTTAGTTGTCAGTTTAATTTATTAGTGTTTTTTTTATAACTGTTATGTATGATTTAATCCGATGTATACCAATGTTATTCATATCTACTTATTTAGCTTATATCAACGTATAAAAAAATATGGAAATTGACATAGAATAAATAAATAATATTTTTTTAAGTAATTTGCGATACATTGAGATACTAAAAATGATTTGTTTTATTGAAAAAATACTTAAATTCATTGTTTATGAATCCAAGTGTATGCTTAGAGGTTATTTCAACTATCCCGCCTAAATAAAACAGTCTCTGTCCAAAAACTGGAATGTTTCATTATTATTTGCGTTGGTTGTATAAATTTTGATTATTTAACATGTATTCCAATACGAAAATTTCGAAAAAAATTGAAAACAAAGCACTTCATGGACTGAACTTAGCTTTAGGTAGCCTCCGGTAGCGTCATTCCCAAACAACTCTTGTTTTCACTTAAAATTCGCAAAGAAAATGCCAATTTCAACCCAACAACGCTGAAACACAACTTAAACCACTGATTTTTGTTAAAAACAATCGTTTAAAACTGTAAAAAGTAGGGAAAACTGTAAAAACAATACGGAAAACACTGAGATGCGACGTTCGCATTTGTTGGTGTAGAGGGCGCTGGTGCGGCGTCATTCAATATGGCGATGGCACGCCGCGGCGCGATTGGCCGGCGGGCGCATTGGCGTGAAGTTGGCGCGGGTGTGCGAGCGAGATGGATTTATGTGATGTTTTGGCGCGGGCGGGAGACGGAGGACGTGTTGGGACGGCATACATTTGTATTCCGTCTGCGCCGCAGACCGGTTTGGTCAGAGGCGTTCACTGAGTGTGCGTATGTGCGCCTATGTGCCGAGGGCAGGTAGTCTGCCTATTTATAATGATGGATTCGAGCGCGCCGCGCGCGATAAATTAAAATATAAATTTTTAATGTGACCTTTTTTATTGTTTCAGGTAAGGAGCGTATGGGGCGCCGATTGGATTTTGATCAGTTTTAAATTACTGAAACGTAAGCAAGCGTGGGTATCGGTATACGAAAACTTTTAAATATTAAACATTGGTAATTATGTAGGTTGGAATATCTGGAATAAAAACAGATAAACAAAGAAAAACAAATTCAGGTTATGATGCTGTTTAAAAAATTCTAATTAATCTTAGGTAGGTACCTACTTTAAATAAAATGACATTCAATACCATGCGGATATACTTAATGATGATATGTTTGTAAAGTCAAGCGAGCTGATCCTACTCTACTCAAATAAATAAAATCATAAAGACGAAACACGATAAACATACAAGGAAGAAACTTATCAGCCACACCCAAAGGCAGATAGCGGAAACTGAATATGTGTCGGAAAGGAAAAACTCGAATATGGCAGAGGCCCAATGGGCTAAGATAAATTTATTTGTCGTGTAACTAGCAATAAATATGCTAATTCAACACTATAACGTCCGTATGTCGCCTAGCTTCTCCGCCATTGAAAGAGTGAAAAAGATATCACAAAATTGCACTGCGCATTGCTCTTTTCAGTCATACAACCTTCGGGAGCTATCAAGCAAAATTTCACTCTGTTTCTTTATTTGGAAGGTCGTATTTTTTTCTCCCGCCTCTAGAGAGTTACGCTCTTCTGTAGCCAGAGTGTAGTTTTATCGACCTACGGTAACTACTAACCCAATAAATTTTGGTGTTTCGCTCAGTGAATTCGTTCGCTGAGCGAATGCATCGTCCCAGATATGAATGTTCCCGGTTTGACTGAATTGGTTTATCTGAATCGGGATTATGAGTTATTGGAGTAATATGTCCACTCAGTTGTACTTATGCCGTATCTCCAGTGAGTTACTTGAACTAAATATTTGAATGGGATGTTAGATATAACAATCAAATGTTAGCGTTCTCGAGTTTGTTGTGTACAAAATTGTTTGCGTAAGGTTTTCTAATGAACGTAATACTAAATGAAATATAAATCAAAGACTATCAAGAGCTCAACTTAATCAACAAAAGGAAAACAATCAAAACCAATATTTAATTGATGGGCAAACCTTAATTAACTTGTAGTTCGGCGGCGGTCCAAAGCCCCTCGGATAAAAGAAGCCATCTGCATTTCGGTATTCAAATTATTCTCTAAACGTGTTTCGGTTCAAATCGAATACAGGTTGACGAAATCGTTGTATCACACTCACTCCTGCGCAGGCGACGTTGGAGCGAACGGCGCAACCCTTCGGATTGGCATCGGGATCGTCGAAAGGGTATAATAAACGAACACATATGGACCCAAATAAAACCGAACAAAAAAATCACATCACAAAAGTTTGCCTAAACTAACCTCGTTAAGAGATTTCTGGATAAAAGAATACCGTTTTTCAGTACCATCACGATTGTCAAGTCGATCGGATAGCTCGATCGCAGGCACAACAGCAACTGAGTTTTAAAAAACAGTATCAATAGTTCTAGTTTCACCCTGTGACGTAAGAGTAACGGTTCATTACAAAAGTGCGAAGAGAAAGTTGGTCCTGTTGCGTTCGGGTAACAAATAAAAAATAGAATCTTTTTATGCTATTGTTCAGGAGAAAGTCACGATTGTTAAGATAAAAAACTTCTGCATACCTGCGAAAGAAACGGACGATAAACGGCTTAAAGTTTTTTAGTTTCCGAATAGCATTGTCGTAGAATGCTTGTGTTTTGATGAGTCGATAATTCGAGGAATAAAAAGTCACGTTCTGTAATTAAAGCCGAAAGTTTAATTGGAGAAGATAAGAAAAATTGTGTAGTGAGCAAACATGTGGTGGGCAATGTAGATTCTGAACGAGTAATGCGGTGGCGTGTGGTAGCTGCCTGCGTCACGACCGTGGCACCAGGGAGAAAGCTTAACGACAAAAACGGACAGGTTGGTACCACGGTTAGTCCCATAAATAAGGGCCCAGATTAAATGACAGGAAGCGGACATGACGAAAGCGAATTTTCTCCGGAAAAATTAATTGGGGGCGCTATGTTTGAAAATTTAATTTCGCGTTCGTGTACGTCGCCCGTGTACGCTGTCAGTACAAATTAGGTAACAGTGTTTTGAGAATTTTTAGCGTTACACGTTTGGCAGTTTAGACGAGATCGTGTTTCGCGGTATCGTTGCGTTTTTTGTTGCTGAAGTAATTTGCATTAATGGCTAAATATTTGAATTGCGTAATATACGTGATGGATGGGTTAATTTCGGACATATCAGATTTCAAGGCTCAATTATTTTTTGTTTCAGTGTAATGTATTCTGCGGTTGTAAAATAGACATATTTATAGGCTATACTGATGTTACTGTGCGTGTAATAATATCCTGTACCATAATTTTGTCTGTTATATATAGCACAGATATAAAATATTAGTGTTCAGATGTAAAACTTGTGTACAAGATTAGTAAATATAAATATAAATTTATTTGATTTAAGATCAATTTTGATACTACTTTCGCAAGCAATCATCGAGAAAAAAGTCGTGCCTAAAATCATCCAGGTTAAAACAGACGACGATCATGTCATCCATATTCTTGAAATAGTAAAACTAACCAATAAAAAAATTCTTAATAACAGCCTAATTATCGCTTCTTTTCACTTGGAACTGGACCGCAATGTAGTAGCCAACGGTCCCAACAACAGGGAACATGTTGTATGTCCTTACGCACATGCAGACAAAGGAGGCGACGCTTAATTAAACTAGCGGAGCGGGGCAAGCGAAACGTAAGCATTTAATTTATATCCCTGCAGTAACTCCGCGGGCTCTTCCTTGCTGGTGCGAGTTCATGGGAGGAGCGGTGGAGGTAGCGTGGGCGTTTAAGAGCAGCGGGGTCATTATTGAAGTACACGTTTGTAGCCAATCGCTACAAAATAATAAGTACGGGTAAAGTTAGTTAGGTAATGGTTAATGTATCTACATCAACCAATAAACTCGGTAATCGGAACAACAGAAAAGTTGCAATGGATTTTTGGTTGAATGATAAAGAGACAAGAAAATATTTTCTTCATATTTTTATGATGTATGTCGTCGTACATCGTCATCGATGTATCAACATGACAATTTTTACTAGATCAAAACATTTAGTCAGGACGCGCATTCGTGTTAAGGATATCAGCCGATAAAGTAATATAGGTGTTACCTTAAATCCGATCTGTCATACATCTATCTCAATGATATTAGTGTAAACATATTCCGCTCGCACGCGTGCCTTAGACAGCGTCTTTTCATTGTATTCCGTCGTGGAAAAACTCGCCTTACTTTAACACGGGAGTGGAATAAACCATTTTAATTACTAGTTACGGTGACCATTGAGCGAGTGCGATTAATATGTGTGTACTTAATTGATTGTGTAAAGGATGCTCGGTGTTGTCTGTTCCACTCCATTTGTGCCTCGTTCGCATTAATGCAGCCTATTGTTTTTGTGCCGGTGCAATCGGAAGAATCTGCAGGCAGCCTCTGTATCGATTGCGAACATTATTTTAATTGAATGGTCCTGGTTAGATCAGTTAAACGGAGAAATGGGATTGTTAAGAGCTATCACGGATTTCGTAATCTATACTGGTAGCGAAATGGGCGACGGTCAAAATTTGCGACAGTAGGTATATAGTTGAAAAATAGTAAATCAGTCAAGTCTTGTTAAATGAGGTACATAATAAGTAAATACTGAGCAATGGTTAATAAATCGGATTAAAGAAAGAGAGTAATTTGCACCGATCTTAGATGAACTGAGAACAAAGCTAGTGAAGAAAGAAAAAATACGTATTTTTTATACAAAAATGCTTCTTAGAAGACAGAGTCGTCTATTTATAGCCAAATATATAGTCTAGTGATATAATAAATTATGTGCTGTTACGCCATACGCTATGTTAAGATACCCAAATACAATATCGTTTCTTATTCTCTAGTACCGAACGTTTTTGTTACCAAGTATAATGTATTTATAGCGGTCATTCTATGAAGTATTGTTGATTAATATATTGTATTTAATAAAACTTCCTTTAACACAAATACACGCCTAGTGATGTGACCTACACTCAATAATACTCGGTTTTGTTACCTATAGCAACAAACTCGAAGCAGTTAAATTAATTAAATACCCGTCTTCAGACAGCGGAATCCTCAAGACTCAATTCGAAATATTGTTAGTGGCCCCCTAAGGTCGTAACGGTGTCCAGACCGAGACCTTAAGTTTAACAGTCTTGATTTCCCCACAGCCGAATTTCAAAGCAAGTAACGACTGGATACAGTGAAATTGCAATATTAATATTATGGCCAAAACGGTCCTTGTTATAATCGTAGGCCTTTGAGGACCAAATGGACCTGTTAATGGGGACGAGTCTGGTGTCATAGTACGCACTAATTTGATTATGACTGTGGTAAGAGGTGATACATGCAAATTAATTGAAGGTTAGGGGATTTTTTTAACTCATTTATGGCTGAGTGAAAAAAATTTTGTGTCTAAAAATAAAAAATCTCACTCGGCGGTGTAAAAGACTAGACAGGTTTATGGAGTTTGATTTTTGAGTCATTGGGGATGTTCAAATATAATTTGATTAAATTAAATTATAGATACCAGAAATAAAGTTTGTGTGAAGCGAGAAGCAATAATCACAAGAATTTATCGGTGGATAGTTTCCAATTGAAATGATGAGGTACGCGTTAAATATTTTCATGTTATGAAGCTTTTGCAGTTCAATTAATTATATTAGTCATTTACAATAGGTTATTGTAAAAATCCAAATCATTAAGAACCATTTAATTGCTCTAAGTACAAAGGTCCCTTCTAAAGTCATTCAATACCTCCTAACCATATATTAAACAATAATGCAGTACGGTAACACCCAACTGTATTTGCACAGGTCTGGTTCAACTGGACGCTCTCAACATTCCGTGGACCTCCACACAGATCCTGACCCTCCTTAATTAAGTCCATTCTGGGCAGAGACAACAATGGCCGACCGATGCGCGCCAAGATATTCAAATATGTCTAAGCCATTATATTGGCCGGCATTTATCGAATATTTTCTGATATATCGGGTTATATCTTGGCATGAGTTTAATTAGCAGTTTGTTCCTTCACTATCTTTGCAACATAAGAATATTAAATTAATCTTTAAGCCTCTATATACGTCTTTATATACATAAAAACAATTTTCTTAGGGCAAAAATGTCGGTGCATAAATTGTAAGAAAAAATTGTCAGCCTTTTTATAATATCCTAGTAAATCCCTGTTATATAGGTCCATTAAATATTTTTAAGTATGGTACCAGCTATTTTACAGCAACCGACTTCAAAAAAAAGGAGGAGGTTCTCAAGTCGACCGTATATATTTTTATATACCTGTTTAATGTACCTACTCACTCATAATTTCCGTGATATTTTGTTGAAATAATATTCAAGTTCATTAACCTTTAAAAAGCAGTTCCACACATGCATTAGGCTAGTAACCCCATTAATAACTTATCAAAATGTCTCCGATTTCCTCTCGCACCCCACAATCAACATCAAAGACTTTAAAAATAACACCCCACAAATAACGTTTTGAAGCATCTTTTTGAAGGGAGAAAATGTAGCAACGTATGTAGCTAAAGTAAAGTAGTGAACGATCGATCTGCCTGCTGGGAATCGCGGGCGAGTGTCGACGGAAAAACTGCCCTTGTCTAGGATATTTATGTCGCACCACGATAATCTAGTTGGGTTGTTTTGTGCCATCGGTTATTGGCCGGAGTTTGGAGAGCTTGTTAGCTGCGCGTTTAAAATATCTCCGCTGGTGTGTATTATTTTAAAGCATGTTGGCGTTACAGTCCGTGGGGTAATTAGATTATGTTTATTGCGTCAGTTGCGTTTGGTTTCTGACGTCTTATTCAATGTACTTAGTTTCATCGTCATTATCAAATTTTTACACAACTCGGATGTTCCTATCTTTCGCCCCCATTATCTGTTTAAATACATCATGTTTATGTAGTTTTCCTATTCTATAAAGTACCTACCTATGGCTCGAATTATTTTCGACAAAATATTGAACAATATTCTCTTCCAGCAGAATAGTCTTTCTTATACTTATCGTCTGCCATACTACAAGAGTGCACTTATTTTCTACTTTCATACATGCCCATTTGATACGGAACATGGAACATAATCTTACACCAATTACTGTCTGAAAAGCACGAAATATCAAAACCTTTCAACCGGATCGTGTTTCCTGGGATAACTGTACCTAACGGCGTGACTTGATAAAGCCGTTGGGCCCGATATCATCTGTCGTGAGGCCTTAAAAGCCTCCGATATTACATAATTGTACTTAAACTGCCGACTATCAATTATTTCTAAAACAAAACGTAAGGTTTCGTCGTTTATAAAATTGTCTTTGATGCTATTCGTCTGCGTGCAAGCGAGTTATTTATGAGCACAGCAAAAATGCTAAAAGATAGACAAAAATAAACGAACCAACTTAATCGTCGTATGAGTTAATAAGCAAAATTACCTACCTGCAAAAAACTTGATTTAAACATTTGTGTTAATACAAAATATATTAATTTACCCGGCATGTGAGTATATAAAGTTTATAACTTTACAAAAGGGCAGATGCGCTTGCGAAATAAAAAAGAAAAGGTAAAACGCGACATGCCTCTTGATTAATACTTTAAAGGAAACTTGTGCTGCGAGCGAGCTAGGCAGCCGGTGGAAGCTCAAACCACCTCGCGATATACGTACACACACGTATGTTCCATGAGTAGTAAAACCGTAATGAACACCTCCAAACATAGCAACCTGGGTGCCTATTATAAAATGCAAAAACAAACGAAGTGACGGGCAAATCATTAGCAAAGCTGCCATCTACGTAGATTACCTAATGCAGCGACAAAAACATTATTAATAGTCTAAAGTTAGACTCAAAAGGCAAATTAGCGACAAATCTGACCACCAAGTTTAGATAAAAGTAGCCTCTCAAATTAAAAGTTTCCATGTGAACCAACTGCAGTCCTAAATTTTGTACCGGCATAACGAAGTCTAATAAAAGATGCAACAGACATCACTGATAAAAAGCAACACGGAATCTCGAATTCTACTTTCAAATGGGAAACGAATAAATAGAGAGCCCTCAATGTATGGGCACCCCCGGTGACAAATGCACATTTTGTAGGAATTTGAGCTCTGTTGTTAGCAGTATAAAGCAGGGGTATAACCGCTGTTGTCGTGTATGCCAGGTGACGATCTGATCGGCCGTAGAAATACTCCAGTTTTACATATGGCCGAGGTAAAAGTAAGGAACTCTCAGGACCTGCCGCATAAATTGCCCCGTTCGTGATGCAGTGGCTCGTTGAATATGTATAGGTGCGCTCCCTTCCGTACTTCTCATTTTACTAATAGATTTCTCTTTGATTAAATTTGTATACGTTTTATTCATAAGACCGCAGCCACTATTGTTAGTCCGCGCTCACTTAAATCAGCCAGTGCGGCCTCGCGGTTATTTTGTTTTTCCTATGTATGTTTCTTTTCGCTTACGTTCGGATTGTCTGTTATCGAATACGTCGGCGGGATTACGTCTATCGTATTGCTTTTTCTTCAGATCACGTCTCGTACATCACTTTTGTCTGTACCATCTTCGACACCGTCTACGTTTCAAAAATTGTTCATACAGTTATAATGATTGGAGAAAATAACGGAGCCACTCGAGGCGTTAATATACTGTCATTGCTGACCGTTAAGCAACGAATGTTCAATTTTAAATTTATTAATGTACGAATGATATACAACCGGTAACCCTTTGGCATTTGGCGTCGAGTGGACTTACGTTGGGGAATCAGATATTTATAATGGCTTTATTAAGACGGGCCATCGGTCGGGCTCACGCCCGCTTATTATTATAATTGAGACGATTGCCTAAAGCTTCTTCGTTTGAATGAAGTCATCGTGATTCTTGATTATCAAGTTCGCGATTTTTTTCTATTGGTGTTCACATAATAATTCAATCAGACATTTTGTACCGTTCCGCGTGACTTACGTTTGGTTGGGCGCCGAACTCCCCGCATCGGTAATTGGGGTTTTCCCGAAAACTTTTTGAATTCCTGTTGAATAATTGCCTTAAAATAAACAAGTTCTAGTGAAACCTGATAAGGTTAGGGTAAGAAATCATAGCCGCGTTTGTTATGCAAAAATGCAGGCAGAGATTCCGTGACGCCGGGCCATGACGGCTCGCCCATGTTTATAATGTGTTTATACTTTTTGTTAGTCCGGTCTACACGTGACTAAGGTATATAAGAATACCGGAATTATAAATTAAATTGATCGTTTCAAAACTAAATTGAAACAGGCCTTATTTGTTGTGATCATGACAGAGGAAGCGTATAATTAAAACATAAATTGAGTTTTTCAAAAGGAAATGTTTAGAAAATTAAAAATGCAAATGATTGTACAAACTAAGACCTGCCCTTCCTTTCCCATGTCACTAACTTTTGAAGACCAATTTAAATACTGTTAAGTATCCAATAGTTGGTACACTTCGCTTCCTGTACTAAGTTCTCATTTCTGTTCTAAGCGCCAATAAAGTATAAGCTTAAAAGGGAACAAATTTTCCCAAGACTAATTATGCCGTAAGTTATCTTAATTATGCAACAGTGTTTTAAGCTACTAAGTAACTTCTTAAAGAGGCTGTAATCTCACAAATCGTGATATTTATGGTCGCCCTACCTCATTGGGGACATTAAAAGTTGGAAAGCCATAACGGCAATTCTTACCTTTTAGTTGTTCATTCAAGCCGCGTATATTGTTCGAGTTGAAATTTGTAGGCGGCACTGAAAAAGTGTCAATTCATCATACCAAAGCCCCGGGCTCGAGCGGAGTCCCCCGTATAAATCTCACTTCCATACTTTCGCGTGGGGAAAACGACTGCTTTATGAGATCCTTAAGGCTGTATGGATTTGGGAAAATATTTCCTTTCCGTGCCGGCCCTCGACAAATGAAGGAGCATTGGGCACATTAGAATGTGTGAAAGGGCCCATAGGCGTTTTTATTGTTATGCGAAGCAATTCAGTTAAAAGCGAGTGCGTTACTTCAGTACATACCGAGAGACTGTTTGCTAATATTTATTAGACCGAAATGGGTTTCGGGTAGAAGTAAAAAGTAAGGTGCATAATGTGAGCGCTCGTAAATCTCTATAAGAGGCCGAGGGGATTTTAATACTTTTACGTGTTGGAATTATCGATAGTTCATAATTACTCGTCAATCTTGTCGGAGGTACTGAGAAATCGTCGTTGCTCATGCGATCACCGTTTATCACCGTTTAGAAATCTTCACTAATCATGATTTATGCGTTGTCAAGTGCATCGTTGGAAAAAGTTACAAAACTTTACCAGTTTAGTTGGCTATTAGCATGAGATTATAATTATTAAGCTGTAGCAATTGAAATGGGCGTAGGTATTCATTTAAATTCATACCTAAGCATATAAAGAGCGTGCGCGCGAGGGCAGCGCCCGCGCAGGCTGGGCGCGCCTCATTAGAACAGCGCGCCCTTCCCCCTCCCCCTTCATCCTCCGTCTCCTTGTCACTAGGGCTGCCAGATAATTGAGGCGGAGACGGATTTCCAGACCTTAGTTTTAATAGCTGTCTTTAAGATTGATTACTCGAGTTAACTTAGTTCGAGCATAGTTAACTTAAGACATTGTGCTATTTGGTCTGTAGATTGTATTTGAATATCGCGGTTTGGACACAGAATAGAACCGATGGATTTTTATTAGTCGTATGTTCTAGTAGATAATTTCATGCAATATTTAATGTTAATTAATGGGTATGCTAAAATATTATCAAAATGAATTGAAATGCACTGGTCTATCTTTTAATGCTAAGATGATATACAGTCCCAATTTAGATAAACAATTCGAACATTGTTAAAGGTTACAATGGGAAACTTAAAATTCTATTATATGTAGTTCAACTCTCAGTTTATGTAGTCCAGCTAAATTAAATACTGACTTAATTTATATGCCGACCTTGCTAATCTATCCCGATTACATTCTACGCCATGGCCACCCTCATGCGCCCGCGCACCCGTTTATCCAGACACGACGACATTTCCATTGCCAGCGCGGAAAATAGACGTTTTAGGAGAGCGGTCGGGACACAGAGATTCTTTCCAGATAATGTTTATTGTGTGCTAATACTGCTAGTTACGAATATGGCGTATAGCCGATCTATTAGTGCATATGAAAAAGTATACTCGAGAAAAAGGAAGCGATAAACAGCGCTTAGATCGTTAGTGCTGATAAAGAAACGTTATTTTCAACACCTTTTGAAATGGACTGTTAATTGCTTTAGCCACTAACTGCTGTGTTTGCAATTAATCTAAGGTTCACGATTATCTTTGTTTAAATATTTTATTCGTGCTATTTATATCACGTTCTCTCTCACATATCCAACTGATCTTTAAAGTATATAATAGGCCAACCCAACTAAAAACTATCAGTCAATAAATTAGGTAAATGTATATGTGGGAAAGCTTCAAGCGAGCACAATCGTTTACCATATTAGGTCCAACAGCAGCCGTTCTAGATAAATTGAAAGGTCCGCAGGCAATGTGATTTGAATTGAATTAATTATGAGCGGCGAGAGACTCACGAACTCCTGTAGGAAACGTAAACGGGCTGAGAAAAATTACAAAGTTATGGTATATTTTCAACGCGGAGCCCGCGTTTTATCTCGATGCTGAGTTCAATAAACCAAGACGAGAGCGCGCGACTGAATCGCGAGCGGCAGAATTTATGCGACAAAATAATGCATACAGGTGTCGGAGTCCTCAGCGCCCCTTCAAATAGTCGCCCGATGGGAACTAAATGGGGAAAGGGGCCTTTTAAAACCCCGGAGTGAGCGTTAGACACGAGCGATGTCCTGATAGCGCCGCAACACATTCCCAATTACGATTTATTCAGACTGTAAAAGGGCATCAGTAATGACGTACCGTAGACCTCGGCGTAATGACTTACCTTTTTCTCTCACAATCGAAATCCAATTATTTCTGAAAGTAACTAAATACCGGTCCAGAACAAGAGAGGCGAACCGTAAATCGGCGCTGGATATTTGCAGCGCGCTCGGAATATGAATTATTCGCGGTGATTGTTCTTGCGACCGCGTCATGGTTCATACATGAAGCGCGAACTAGTTTTTTTCGACTCTCCGTCCTCGGCTCGTAAGTAAAATCATATTCGCGAAATTGTCGGATTTCAACTTCGCCGTTGGATTTTTTCCGGACGGTTTTTTGGGCTTTTGCACCGTCTACTTGTAATTTTGTGCTGTTTATAATTAACATTATCGGCCGAATGCTCGGAATTGGCTTTCGGGAAAGGAGGCTGTTCGACGCCCGCGGTTCTGAAACGGAGATAACCCAAATTTGTTTGGGTGAATTTTTCGAAACTCTTTTTATCAATCGGTGGGCTGGTTGGTAATTGGCCAAGCCGGGTTGCGAGGCAACCATAATTGACGGTGCTATCATTCTGAAGTTTTCGTTCGGACATTCGGGGAAACTTTAATTGGTCCACCTTTTGTGACGTTCAATAACGCCGACTTGATAATAACATGACCAATTATTAGCAGATCGTTGTTTTTAATTAACTGTTTGATGGATAAAGAATGTTTTGCTCCCAGATTTGATGAGCGATGTTGATAAGGTTGATTACTTCGCGTTAATTGACTGAGATATTAATTATTTATAAAATGTTTGTTAAAAAATTTAATAATTAGGTTTGTACAAAATCTTGCAAACATTTCAGTTCTACCAAATAACTCCAAATTAAATTTACTAGCACTAAATAGAAAATTGATATTAGGTCTAAGTACTGTTGGATAGTTTGCATGGATACCTAAACTAAAATGAACAAAAGTAACATTTTTTTTTACAGTTCGTCTGAACGAATTTTCAATAAGGTATTGTCAGACGTCCGCCTCGGTAGAAGTAAGTTTCTTATTGGTTCACAATTAAAGCATCCCCAAGGTGACCGTGCTATCCTTAAGACAAACAAAAACATCCATTCGTTGAATTCTGAACGAAATCAGCTCCACAGAATTCAGCTGCTAAAAACTTCCCAAACGATACTTATCAAGTGTTTGAAATGACACAACCGGATTCCGGTCCAGCGGACATTATGCTTTTTCCATACGGGGAATAAAACTGACGAATTTCTCAATAAAAGAGAGATGACCGGCGCGTCGTCACGTACTCGGGTCTCTGTGGGTATTTGGAGCGGTGCAGCAAAAACTATTCAGGAGCCATTATTATGGCATTTTTGTCGTCTGACGGGGCTACGAGTGGTCGCGGCCATTACGGCGCGGAGGGGGCGGTATGCGTGCCTCCCCCCTCCCGCCGCACACTCGCGCCATCCATCTTCGATATGCACATAAAGCGAACCGGACCCGTAACGGCAGACCCACATTCCCGCTGCTCTTAAATTTATTTATCTCTTTATTAATTCTCGACTCGAATTTTAATGTTTGCGTGAAATCGCCTTCGGATGTTTAGTGTTTCAATATTGATTCGAATGTCTTGAAGGTAATCGATTAATTAAATGTTGTCTTGAGGGAATCGATTTGCGATATCGATTTAGAAATCTTATTTGGATTTATCTTTATCTACATTTTACTTCGTTTTAATGTCAACGTGTGAACGCTGTTCTCGAGAAACTTTTTGGAATTGTAGCGTTTAAATTTACAAATTCTGACATTCCACCTTGGGTGAAGTCAGCAGTCAGCTTTTGTGGCGATTCTTGTAAATTTTAGCCTCATCCATATTTACAGAACTTCGCAAACACGTTGACATCCGTACTTGAATTGGAAAGTTCGTCATGCCGACTCGTTGTCGGTGGGACTTGTTTGTTCTCATGTAAAATTTATTATACCTAGCCACTTACAACTTCTTACTTTATCAATACATATACTAGCTCCAGCAAAGTTTTCATTTTATCCGCTCGTGATACAAAACATGTTATTATGTAAAAAATGCATGTATTTTTAGCTTTTTTAATGAGCGTCTATCTCTTTATTTAATAGTTATTTGCGGTCCGATACAAAACTCAATTAAAATCACCTGTTGGTGGACTTGACAATGGGATCGATGGTCATGTGGCCCATAAAGCATGGCTAACTGGCTTGTGGTCGTGTGGAATGATCCCCTTAATGAAGTGACAGTAACTAAGTCGCCGTCCGAGTAATATACCAACTTTATATTTAGCGTTAATTTTTTGATCTTATCTATTTCTGACCTGGGCTAAAGAATCCGAAACATATTTATGGACTGCTTTAACTGGATATAATTTATGTTGTAAATGTGCAGGTTTTCCATAAATAGGTAATGAAAAAGAAAGCTTTGACGTAAATAATGAAGTAGGCATTAAAGACAAAAAGGTCGCAGCTATTATTTTTAGGGACGCTATATTTCTTCATGCTAAATTTAGCACAAAGAACCACTGAATAAATGAAATTACTAGTTACCATACAAACATAGTGAGATCTTCAATATTAAGAAAAATAAATTAATGGTTGATGTGGTTTGAATGTTTTGTGTTGGCATCTTAAAACGTAGCTTCACAACCGTGGCTAATAATATCAACAAGGCCTCACAAACACAAGTTAGGCCCGAGGGAGAGTGGAGGTGACTCCTCGACTGAGCAACTATGTTTACGATCCTCGAGCGTCTGGGGATGGACTTAGATAGATTGCTCGATTCCATTTAGGCCCGTGGCATGTAAAATATTGCTCCTATATACCAATTACAAGCGGCTCACACACTATCCATCATTTACTGGCTACCGATGATATGAGTTATGTGTTTTAAAACATTTCGCGTCAAGAAGGTGTTCTATTTATCAAGTCGCTCCTTGATACATATGTGTTAGACACGATTAGTATGCTGTGTACATTCACATACTGCATTATGTATGGGCTCATAAAGCGTTTGACTTCAGAGCACATATTTTAATTGGATTTCAGAGCAGCTCAAACTATGTAATTCTTGCCTTTAATTTTGTGTAACCTTAGTATAAACATTATGAATGGGCGGCATTATAGTTCCTTAATCTGATAACTACTTCATTAGCATAATTAGTAATCAAGAGCTTTGAAATTAAAACGTCAAGATTATTTACTGTCTTGCATCTAAAAATAGGGTTTACTGCTTGAATTTGCATTAAAATCTCTTAATTCCCTCCAAATTAATTATATGCTACAATATCGCATCAGATTTTGCTAATAAATTAATACCTAGTACGCACTAAGAGCTCAATCTCGAACGTCTAATACCTGTAGGCTACAAGATAGGTATCTAGTTAGTCTAATTTGCAATAGCGCCTTTGTGTTAATTGATCCCAAGGCGGCGTTGGTTACGATAATTGTCAATAAATTGTTCCGGGCATTAATCTGTACATCAAATTACCGGCAGTATTAATGGCGCATTGGATCCAGCGTTGGATCAAATGGTAATGGATAACGAATTGAAATGGCTACTGTACATTATTTACTTGGGAGTTTTATGTATTTTTTCAATGGTAATCTCGTGAACACGCCCGCGCAAGCCGGGGCACGTGAAGCACGCACTAATTAACGTTCAACGTGAAACTTTGCCGTGTGCCTTTACCAATCAAACATGAGCCCCGACAGCCTATATATCTTCCCTCGCCGCCTCCCGTTCATCAACATCACGGAGGGCGGGGCGGGTCTCATTAAACTGGGCGCTCAGTAATTGCGTGTCTAACGTTCCCTACACGTAACATGGCCTTTTATTAGGTGGAAATTCTGTATACGGCACTACAGCGGAGTATTGGGTGGAACTTATGAACTAGTCTTGTTTCTTTACGATCGCCTTCAAAATCGTGATTAATAATGAAAATTTCAAAACGACGACGGAAGTTCGAAGCGAACGGTGGGAGTACGAAATTTACATTTTATCGAGCGTTTATTCGAGTGGGGAAGTTGCTGCGCTCGATTTTTTATCGGATACGAATTGATTTCTTAATCTGAGCTGATTCATGGAGCGTGTTTAGTTCAATGATCCTTGGTATAGTTGATGTGTTATTGTCGTGTCGCGCGACAGTCGTAAACGTCCACATTAGCGGAATATTGTTGTTTATTGCATTTTAACACATCTTTATTTAAACATTAGTCACGGTGAGCGCATTCTGTATGGCCGGTATGATTGATTACTTACTTATGCCGAGTGCAAGCGTAATTTATTCGTTGACGTTATTGTATTATTTTTTATAGCTTCATCTTCTCTTAGTATGCATTCTTCATTACGTTAATTGCGCTTACTTGGTACGACGCTAGCATACATTATATTTAAATACTATTCATTGTAAACTCACATGAGGAGTTAGTCTTTTATTACATTCATCTGTTAAATTATTTACCTCTATTTACTTGTTTATGTTCTTTATCAATGATAGCATCAGTTATATTCACAATATTATTCCAAAAAATGTTTAACAATCATCATATTCTAAACTGCTTAAGATTCGGGTAAGATTTAGGTTATGCTATATTCTCAAAAGTATCTTTGTAACATCAGTATGTTTGATTAGACTTGGTCTAATTATGAATCCAGATAAACAAAAAATGGGTAGAAAAGAGTTCAGCAAAAATAAACAACCCTTTGATTAGAATGATATAGACACTGATCATCTGGTCACTACCACCATAGAAGGACAATCATCATCATTAGCTTTGGTTACCTAACACAAAATCGCACATGTTCCGTTAAAAAGATGACACATGGAGTATCCACTTCAGTTGGAAACCCCAGGGATCCTAAACCACCAACAAAAGACTAACAGCATCGGTTTTAGAAAGCCGGCCGTTGCGCAACTTTCTCCCTTTATCTACAGGACAATGGCAACAAAGGTTCCCGACGTATTGGGAATATTTCTGCGCACTTTTTATGATTTGCCTCAGACATTCGATGTCCAGTTCTTTGGTAACTGTACAAACTTTCTCTTGCTTTTTAATGTTTTGTTTTGAAATGACTTGTTTTAAATAGTTTTATGGTGGCTATGACGTTGTTATTGAATTTGAAATTTACGGTTACCCGTGTGAGTTACAAGCTATTTGATTTTATCACTTTTTAAGTTATAGTTGTCACATTATGAAAATATTTGGCTTGTTATCTGATCTTTTAATTAAGGAATAAATAACAAGTTAAGATATGAATCAACACTTGGACTCCGGAACTTATGTAATCATTTAATTGTTCACATGAAAGTGTAAAACTAAAAAATGTATGTTTAAGAACGATTACGAATTCTCTACTGGGACTGTAGATTTTACTGTAACGGTCTCATGACTTTTGTTGTGTTTGATTGTCAACAAAATCCGTGCAGTCCGGAGTGGCGCACAAAACCCTGCTGGGTTATAAATCTATCCAGGATTACGCTGTAACCTGCAGCGAATTTTGCTGCCATAGATATATGATGCACTTCGTGCAGTCATGTAAACATTGGAACGGAGGGTCTAAATTCAGTGCAGTTTGATTTATTAATTCGTCTAACAAATTAGCTGGCCATGGGATTAAATAAAAAGTGTTTTAAATGTGGAATGTCTACAAATGTCTATGTCCTTAGCCACCTATACTTTTTTCTTCCTCTTTTTCAACGAATGTCTTACTAATTAACTTGAATCAGAAAAATCTAAGCTCATTGCATATCCATTTAGTTGACTTTAGAATTACCTACCATTAATTATTTTATCCTTATTGAGATTACTTGCCGTTAATTATATGCTAGTAACTACAGTAATGGCTCGGTTGTCACCGACTCATACATATCTAAGCATATTTCCATGGGATTACATACTATAAGTAGCTCTTGTTTGTCTAAATCTATTTAAAAATAATGTATTCAGTCAGCGTCAGCCGCTATCATGCAAACGTCTAATTGTGTTCCATTTAAAGTGTCATACTGTTCAGTGTAGTTTCTTCTTCTGTTATTTTATCATCAATTATATTTTCTGCAGTACTTTTATTATTTAGTATATTTGATTTGAATTTTATACCCTTACCATTTTTCGTTTCAAGTCTATCGAATATTATGTGATGTATTTTTTCGATAGATTTGACTATAACTACTCTAACTACACTATCGTGTTATATCGATACATTTTCACACCGGTCTATCCCTCGGGCGTATACTCCTGATCCCTTAATGTATATGCCCTTTTCAGCCATCCATCATGGCGCATTGGCCACTGCAGTAGGTATAGGAGGGTCTGAATTTAGCCGTTGTTAATTTGTCACAGTGAATTAGCCACCGACGGCGGTAACTGATAGCGTTAGCATGTTGCACCCAGCGCCGCCAATACGCTCGTAAACGTCGCTGTAGGCCAATTTAATACCTAACTATTATCTAGATGCGTATCTGCACGGATCTACGGCGGCTGTTCCGTTTATTACTCGTTGTTTGCACGGGTTTGATGGTTTTTCGTTGGGTTGCACTTGGGTGGGGGCGAATCGGATGTGCTAAACGGATTGGTTAAGATTTTGTGTTGGGACGTTGCTACGCGTTATTTTCCGCCGCTTTTACAGCAAGGATACCAACAAATAATATAATATTATAAATATTTGATAATTTAACGATTTATAAGTACTCTTAAATATTTTTAATCTTCAAAAAATTTGATGAACTTTTAGAAAGAATCTTCATTTTTCTTAGAAGTATAATTCCTTAGTTTTTCGACCGTTATGACGCAATCGCTTAGGCGAAAAACCTAAGAACCAAAAGCCGCAATTTTTAATCCCGGTTGGGCGAGTGGTACCACTCTACACTATTAGTTACAATTATGACGACATTTCATTCAATCTTATAAAAGCCAAGAATTTACTGAATAGTTAATCTACATCTTACCAATTCACCTTATCGTTACCAAATATCTTTCAAATTAAACCCTTTAAGCCAAAGATTGATTCGGAAATCGTGACAAGTTGGTATTATCTGCTTCCTAAACCGTATAATGGAAAGGGCACCGCATTCTAGCGGAGTGCATTGTTACTGTCTCCAAAACAAACATATCTAGACTTAGGCACTAGTGGCTAGGGAACTAGGCATTCACAAGCTCAGACAGGAATAGACCGGAGACGCGGGGATGTCTCTTTGTATTTCAAAACCGGATACACAGTCATCCGAAATATATTCGCTGCTGAGTGCCAGTCTGATACGTAATGCTTTCAAATGCGCACGTTTTTAGAGTTCCGCACAGAAAAGTTGTAGAGGAAATGTGAGGGGTTTAAGTGTTTGTCTAATAGTTTATTTTTTATGTTGCTACCAATGCTAAAAATTAAAGAATGACGTTAACTTATTCCCGCTATTGGCAGGACTCTTGGTGTATTGGTTAGAGACTCCATTAAACCAAAAACTGTCAGATTAAATCACGCTGTGGATATGTTCATATGATGAACAGTGATGGGTGTAATTTCTTTTTTATCTATTTTATAGTACCCAAAAATGTGAAGATAATATGGCCAATATGATTGGATTACGTATAGGACACATTAGTACATCAGTACGTGAAAATTATTTAAGTTCTCAAGTATATAAATGCAATACATTTCATTGAAAGAACCCACCAGTTTATCAATACTGAAAAATAAATAAAACAAAAGGAATATCCTTTATCTCTTACAAGCTAAATGGAAGGCCATATGAACAAAGTCATTATAGGTTACATGGTGCAATCATTAACAATATGCGAGCCAAAATAAATTAAATGGAAATTTATTAACATACCTAATTGAATTAAAAACACCTGTGTTCGAGCCAGTTTGTGTTAAATAAAAGTGAAAATGGTATTTTTAGTTATCGTTTTCTAGTCAGCTAATTACTTGAATCGGAATTTTAAGCAAATTGAATGCGAAAATAATTTTGTTTATTGGTTATTCTTTCAGACCCTACCAATCTAACCGTTTAACATGAAATTTTGCGTACCCTTTGTCAGGCATACAGAAAAGTATAATGCCTACCTTTCCTCTAGAAAATGAGTTTCTGAGACTTAGAAAAGTCTTCATTAACAAGAGCGAGACGCGAGAAAGCCAAGCGTAGTAAAACTTCAGAAATGTCCTTGCAGAAACCAGGCAGATGATACAACGCTGCTACAGTTTATGCAACGCGAATACAAAAGAAGAGCAACAACTCCCAATAATAAATATCGAAGTTCATCTTCTCTCCAATGATAGATATAGTGAGGATCCGCAGGCTCACCCCCCATTGTGATCCGGTTGTCTTGTTGCTCGTGAAATACGTCCCTGTCCGATGCGAACTAGTTCCATTGAATTAAATGCTTTTAACATCCCACGTGTTCATCTGAATGATAATTTTAATTGGCTTCTTGTGTATTATTTCAATTGGAAGGGCGGTAGGTATTCAATGTCCTATAAGGTATTGCGATACAGAACACTTCGATGCGTTAATTTGAAGCGAGGTGTATAGGTGTTGTTTTAATGTTGAGTGGAAAATACCGCTCCTTAAAAGTGGGGTAGTTACTAACAGAAGAGATCTACGTCCATTCTGTTAAATAATTTTAATTAAATTTTATTTTAATAATAAAATTTATTTTATTAATTTTAAATTTTTCGCTTAATAAATGACTAATATAAGTATAGTTTTCTTTCCTATATTCTCGCGACATCACACGCAACTGGTAGTAAGTATCTTATTTAGTTTTTCTTTGATCAATATTCTGAATTAAGATTTGTAACTCCAAACTGTTTTCCGTAAAAAACTTCCTTCTAAACATTGGTTTACAAGCACTATTTGCTATTCTTATAGATCATCTCTTAACACCTAGAATAATCCATGCTTCGCAAGCTAGTATTACCACTAGCAAGCTTTAGCAAAGACGTGATAAAAAATCGTGAGCAGAACTTTTTAACATCAGCTCAAAGACACAGTACCGACTATCGCATCACTCTACTATACGCCAAGTGAAGGCTCTAATTCGAGAGTCTTCGTAGGCGGGCGTGCGCTAGCTATCGTCCATCTCCGTCCGTCCAATAAGGGCTGACGTACAGACGGACGGACTAACAAACGCACTGATCTGCGGGCCATTGTTCAACACGCGAGACGTGTTGCCCAGGCCTGTTCAGGGACAAAATAGAGCCGGTTTGTGGTACGGATAGTTTGTGGTTTGGTATCAGTGCAGTCTTGCTATGAAGGTCGAAATATCTAAATTCGCTTACTAACTTTATGAAAGATGCATCGTGGTCCTGTATAAATGATGGGATAAAGAGAGTTTTGTATGGTACAATATAAAGGTGTACGAGATTATATAATGTGTCTAGACCTTTGCAAAGCAAAACAGAAATTGCATCTGAAATACCTGGATATAATGAAACGAAATAAATATTTTCCTTTCCGTCTACGAATTTATAGTATACAATTTAGCAAGTCTGAACTTTCGTAAAAAAATTGCCAAGCAATGACTTTTGTTTTAACTTGTTTATCCATTTAAGTTGCCTTTTCATGTATATTGTATAAATACAAATAATTGACATTTGTTTCATATCGCCCGCTCCTTTTTTATCTGAATATAGTCTTATCTTTTATTTATCTGGCGTCACCTCTGCGTAGCGAATATATCGTGTAAGACACGAGCAAAAATGAAATTTATCTCCAAAGGTGTTGGCTGTTATAGAAGTTTTATCTGGATATTTAACATGTCACAAATACAGCGGATATTTTATACGAACAAGCGAATGCCGGCAAAAAGTCGGTATCACGCTTCAGTCCTGTATCTCATAGTATAGCCGATACGACAATATATCACAGGACGAAAAAACAGACGCGAGAACACGCCTTATATTATACGGATGCAGTGCCAAATACGGCTCCGCGGATTTGTTGAAACGAGTGCGTACACTTGCGAGCAAAGAAACTGAGCGCGTCGCGGAGTTTTTGTTCACGCATTTACCTTTTAAGTTGGCTCGGACATTTGTATTTATTTTAGATTCAGTCGTTTTTTACTTTTACAGCTCACATATCAATAGTGCACCGGTAAACATATCAGTCAACAGCGCAGTCCACCGTTTAGACGTCCGATACAAACAGTGGTGGAACTAAAAAAAATTGCTTTGTTTCCACAACAAATTCCGCTTGTTTGCTCGCTTTCCGCGAAACGGTGATATTCACATAAATCGAGCGAAAAAGCCAAATTGCTGCCATAGTTCACGGACAGGGGTTTGATTTTCAGCCGCTCGTAACGGAACGTTGTGTAAAATAAGCGATTGCGCAGTTTGTTTTGAAAGGATACAGCAATGTTTTGTGCCAAATTGAATTGAATACCAATCACTACAATCATTGTACATATTTCCTTACAACATAACATGATTACATTTTTTACAAATACGTAAAAGACGTTTCTTTAAAGGATGTCAACGAATGTCTTCTAAACCAGCCAAAATAAAATTTAAACGATCGAATATTATATTTTATATTAGTAGACATAAATGGTCCAGTAATAATTAAAAAAAAAATCATTTCAAATATTCCAAAAAAATCTATTGGTTCAATAATAGCATCTATGCACTCGACTGAAAATTGCGATGTTTCACAACCAGTACAAATATCGCATGAGAGTTCGTTGTTTAGCTCGTTTTTATTGTTTTATGGCTTTATTTTTTTACAGTTTAACGAACTAGTTTAATTGCTTAATAGTGTACCATTTCGAGTGAAGCCTACACGCGAAGGTATTTTAGGTAGAGCCCGTTTGTTGTTTTAAAGCACTTGGAAAACAATTTGAAATGGGTTTGCAATTATATGATGTTCCAGAATAATAAATAAAACGTTTCAACGTTTATTTTTCGTTTTAAAGATACATTTGGATAGCTATTTATTGCAATGAATAACCTGAAGGTATTTCATCGCTTTCATAATATTCAATACACAAAGCAATAAAATTCTCAATCCAGGTTTATTATAGACGTTTTGCTTTGTCCTCTACGACTCATAGTGGAGACAAGAAATGCTTTACGTCTAGTTGATTGCGTCGCAATGTCTTAAACATTTATTTATTCAGCGCAGTTACATTGCACTGCAGTGGAATACATAATTATTAATACATTAATTCGTACAGGCGATATGGACGCGAACGGCTTTCCCTTATCTTAAAGTTGCAATTTCATTCTACTCTGCGCTCCAGATTAATCCCTCAAAGCTTGCTGTGCGGCGGGAGGTCTGATAAACGGCAAAACTAATGCCGCACGATTGCATTACGATGCAAACTTTTTCAGTAACCGGCGCGGGTGGCGTAAATCGAATAAAAAAGAATCGAATAAATCGACTAGTTTCGGCGTTCCGGCGCGACGCGATATCGAACCATTCGATAATGAATCCGAACGCAGGTTTAACGTTATTACCTACTGTTGAAAAAGTTCTAGCTCGCTCGCGCGGCTTTCGTGTTGATATAGTGTGTAAAACATTGCATTTGAACGCTCTTTTCTGGATTTCTATTCTTTTTGCGAATGTCAGATTTTAATTCCAAAATAATTAAACGTTATGTACTCATAGATATATTACAATGACCAAGTCGTTCACCTATATTTTACATGATTAATTTCGATCGTATAAATTGCCTACTGTTATGCAAAACAGTTAGTATTGTTGAAAGCAACTGCGATAATAAGAACTAGTTTACTTATTACTTAGTACTGTTGAACAATCGCTATTAGGCAAGCGAATAGGACTACTATCAGTTTTCCTTTGAATTTCCTCAACATTTCTACAAACTGAATTCCTACTATCAAAATAAAGAAAAAAGACCTTAAAAAACCCGTATTTTTAAATATTATATAAGTAGGTAGGTGTTGTACCCTTGCATCTGTCAGTTGCAGCGTGCACCGATTGAAGCAATGTTCCCAAATCATATAAACCATATCTCTGCACGTACTAGTGCATACGGGATTCTCTTATGATGATTTAGTGTTGAACGCGACTCCGACCGATGGATTTACCGCCGTACGAACGGATTATGTGGGCGAGAGCAAACATGGGGCAGCGGACGCCATATTGTGATTTAGTGCTAACTTTTGATTCGCGGCTTTATTACCGCTTAGTACCAGGGTCGAAGCGAGAGTGCAGCGGGGATAAAACCTTTTTTATTGCGGCCAGGTTAATTTTGTTTTGATGTTTCTCTCTTTTATTTTTGAGGTTGTACTTCAGATCGGTTATGAGGGGTTATTTATTTTTGTTCTTGTTTCGTAAGTTACTATAGTTAAATGAAACTACTCAGGGAGCTTTATTCATTATGTGGCGGTTAATTTTAATGTTACTTCTTCTTTTTACTTCACTTTGCGGTTAAGTTGGTCGTAGCTGGCAAAATAGTAGGACGTTTTATTGCTATAAATTGATGTAAAATAACTTACCGATAATACTAATCGTTCTTGGCACTTACTTATTAAATTAATAGTGACTATTTTGTGTCAAAGACCAGACAGATACATTGACTTTAAAAAGTTTAGCTTATAACGTCTCGTAAACACGAATATATTTTAAATTAAAAGTCAATACAATCAATTTAACTAATCGATTTAGCGCAATGGAGATAAGAAACACTCCCTTAAAAAACGTACATAAAACAGTCCACAAAACAACTTCATAAAAGAAAAGCATAAACGCATTGTGACGACACGGTGACGTTACGACCGTAAATGTTCCCGTAACCTGTGTCAATAAAGATAAAGGAAAACTAATATCGAAACAAGAATAGGTACGTGATAAGAAAACATTTATTCCCCATGTTTAATGCATGATTTGTCGTAATTCCCCGGCCTCCCCGTTTTGTAGCGGGTGTATGGCGTGTATGATTTATTGTTTATCTTCTACATGTTGGATGTTGTGAAAAATTGGTGAGGGAGGCTGATGCTGAACTTTATTAGAGAATCGCCCGCGGGATTGCGGGGGCGATGTTATTATTCTGTACCAAATTAAGCGTAAAGAATTGCATCTTACTAAGTTTATACTGACAATCATTTTCAGGCGCTTTATAATTGTATAAAATTTATAATTTTGTATTCTACCACCGTTTAAAAATGTTTCAAAATATTTGATTACTTTTACTATTAGATGTTATCAAAAAGTTTCGGAAGTACATATTTTCAAATTTTAGTCAAAATATATTATTAAAATTAACTTGAAGATTTCTGCTTCCGTTTAGATACCGATTACAAGATTTGATTCAAAAGTCACAAAGAAGTATAGTTAATTTATGTTATAAATCGCTAGAAAAAGCGGAAACACATTGAGTGTCGGACGTTTACAATCAAGTCGATTGTCATTTTGTTCTCATAACCATATCAAACTGATTTCTTTGATGCAACACTACATCCATCTAGCTTCAAGCTAAAGATTGAATAAATCGAAAACACTGACGCCCAATAGGCGTAAGACGCAAACAAATGTCCCTCACTCGAAGCAAGCTAGCGGAACAATATTGTCTCCACAGTGAACCCAGTGCGCAAATCTAGAATATTTATTTCGAACGAAATCTCGTCGCGTCCTCCACTGAAGGCGAATTTGCATTTAAGCCTTACGCTATGATAACGTGTTTTGTTCAACATTTGAGAAGCTACTGGGAGTACAGTTGATCAGAGATCACATGACTCATGAAACGTTTATTGTACCCTGTTCGTGAGGCACATTATATTGTTGTTTTTTGACGCTTCTATGAGGAAATAATGGTTAAAGTCAATCTACGTTGTGGTCCAGATTTCGGCATCAAATCGTCTTACGAAAACCGCTTATTTAGTCTTTGGCCATACTGATCGAAATCAACACTCGAATGGGCTAACCGTTCTTTTATTCTATCATGCGACAGGACGAGGTCAATTTTCTGGCTAAGATTGTCTTTGCTTTCTTGCTCTTCTGTTGAATATCTCTTTAGTCGTATTTCTCCAGTGTAAAGGTCATAATTAGTATAGGGAAGGAAGCATATAACGTATATCATGGCTTATAAAAGAAGCCCACTTGTAATTAATCACTGTATATATCGGTTGCTTCGCGTTATTTCCTCACATCGAACTGGTGAAAAAGTTGCGTATTTCTAATAATACAAATTATTATTATTACTAAATATCTTATTCATTAATAAATTTATCACGCTTACATAACGACGAGTGATCACCGAGTTAATATCCTACGTTATCTAGAAATGTAAACTTAATAAAACTCGAACTACGTTCAATCAATAATTTTTTTTTTCTAAAATATATCCAATTATTTGAAAAATATTCTATTAAATAGGCTAGTAGCCACTTCTATAAATATAGCAACAACTATATCAGAACGCCATCTAGTAGAGAATATCCCAAACTAAATCTTATTTTCAACTCAGAACAGTCTGCGTACGCCACCGTTTACTTACCTATATAGTCTTAATTTCTTTTATTCACAACTTTTTGAACATGCAATAAATTCTCCCTACTCAAGAACGTCTGTGAAACTCAGTTTTTATAAAAAGAAATGTAACTGAAACGTTCTTTAATGTCTAAAGTTGACATTAGAAAAGAATAAACGAGTGTTTTATAACTTCCAAACTTCGAACAAAGATTTCTTGGTGCTTTATCTCGAACGGGCTTATATACGAGCTTAGTACTTAAGCAATCTTACAAATTGGCTAACCGCATCGTATGCAATCTAGAATCTTTGTATCCGAGCCCTAAGTTAGCTGAGATTTAAGTCGGTCGTCAGACTGCGCGGCGCTGCGGTTTCTTTACTTAACTCTAACTTAACTTACACGGCTACGCCCAAGTTAGGTTGCGAAGCTGAATACCAACTCCTTTGCAGGTGACTTTGTTTTGCCTTTCTGTTGAAAATTTTCGGAATATCCTTGAGCTCGCGGATTCCGAGTTGCGAGTTCTAAATGTTAGAGATTTAAGGCACGGATATACGGATAATTTATTGACGGGACTTATAAAGTTTCATGTATTCACTTTGTTGAATGTATGTATGAGTAAGGAGATTTGCTGAAATTTTGAACATTTAATATTATGCGGTATTACAAGACGTGAGAAGTGGCCATAGTAATGAAGTTTTTAGTTATCAACAACTTTCAGACGAAACGAAATTAACATCCCCACCGTAATGTAAACAGTTACTTTATTTTAAGCCAAATAAACTTAATCAGAATAAACACTCGTGATCATTTGCGCTGAAAACATTCGCTAACATTTCCTTAATTAAGCATACCCACATTAAAGAGACACTTCGCATAAAGCGTCTGCTTTGTAAGTGAAATCACTAAAACAATCCAATACTATTCCTTCTGAACAGCTAAGAAAATTGCTTCACAGATGCATCGTGTACTGAAAGGAAAAAACAGACTTGCCTCAGGTTATTGAGGTTTATAATGAATACCTATGTCAACAATCGCTTTGAGGCCGCTTTGTATTATGGATCGGCTTTTCAGGCTATCAATTTAATAGGCCCCCGCGAGTAGCGCAGCCACGATTTTATTTCAACTCGTATTTTACTGCGATCATTGAAAACGTACTGATGTCAGAAAAATCTAGAAAAAGTCATCTATTTATTTCATTTTCGAATTGTGTTCTGTAGGTACTATATCTTATTGATAAATATGTGTAAGAATAAATTTGAATTAGAGCTTTACAATGTTATAGATAGTTGACAATTTGTGAGAAAAAAAAGTCTTAAATTTTGGATGCTACACATCAAACCACAAAACTTTTGCTTAATAAATTAATATATTAACTGAGCATTTACTGTAATAAGTAAAGAAACCAAGACATTCGTTTTTAATTAAGAGATACGGCATATTAACTATGTTGGAAATTTCGCATGTATTTAGTTACGCCATATCAGAGCCTTCATTTTAAAAATAATTTGGACAGTTACTAAACAGTCTTTAAATTGCAATTTGCATGTTTAATGCTTACAATCCGTAAAGTGGGCAATCGTATTTCGTCCGACATAAAAAGTAATATTAATTACCTTAGATCCTTATCTTCGTTGCTGTCCGTACGCAAATCGCTCGCTAAGTAATAACATGATATCAAGAAAGATTACGATCGCTGCAGTATGATTCGCTTTTATGTAATCTAAGGAGTCTGACTGTCGATCACACGTATTAACTCAGAACATTCACAATGCTTGTGTTAAAGTGCAGTAGTAGGCTACTATTAAAGTGATTCTCGCCTTTAACAGAACGAAATAACATCTTCGCGTTTTATAGACAAGATATAGGTATAAAAACATCATTAATTGCTATGAGAATAATATGGTCACACGTCATAAGCTATATTTATAACACCAATAAATTAAAGATTACAAAGCCAAATGTTTTGGCTTAAACTGTCAAAATATAAATCAAAAGTTTTATCTTCGATACTAAAAACGCATTAATGTTATACACCGAGAACAAAAAGTCAATTTTTCAAAAACGTACTACCATCAAATAAAAAACGGCCGGCCCACCTTTTTTCGGCAATAAAATTTTCCTTTACACAATAGCCCCTTTTTTGCAAGGGCAATTCTCCATTTGCGATTTCATGTTCATGGTCCGGTTAATTTAGTCGGGTATTTTAAGACAAGGCGCGCACTAGAGAAAGCCAGCGGCCATATTTCAAAGTTTGACAGCTACAAGCCCGTAGCAATATGGCGGCCACGCCACCCAATGAGCGCCTAGCCCGTCACGGGCGCTCGCTCCTAACTTGGATACCATTAATCACAGCTGATTTATTTGGGAAGGAGTGACACATTTTATATTCTATTTTCGAAAATCCAACGAGTTTTTCAAAACGAGCTCCGTTTGAGAGATCGCAACAGCTGCATCTTGTTAGCGTTGATTCCAGTGGCTTGCTTTGTGTTAAAATGAAATTATTTGCGTGAATGGATGTGTTTATTTTTGGCATGTACTGGTACAATCGCGCCCCCGAATATAGATGTTGCCGTCGTTGTCGTATTGTACGAATTATACGCTACACGGCCTATTTAATATCTGACTATTATAGATTTATGGCGCCATTAATATGAAGTAACAGCTGATGTATTCATCTTATTAATGGTCGTAGCGCCTGCTCCGAGTGTCATCCATGTCTCACGCACGCATTAGTGTTTTAAGTGCTGTCCGAAATTGATTTTGAAATAGGTTTGAATGTGCTCCCCTTGGATAAGAAAGTCCGAAGCTTCTATACGTCACATTCGTCAGGGTTTGTCCTAATCCACTAGGAACGTTCAATTTTTATTGCATTCAACCCTGATCTATGGGCTAATATCGGACCGATATATCGATGTGGCATCCAAAGGGTTCTCTTGTCCTGGGGTCCATTTATTTACTGATCAATGATGTGGTGTCTTAAATTAAATTGAGAGTACATGACCCGCGTATTCAATAAACTATTCAATTGTGAATACGACCATCGAAAATTTGCATCAAGTTTTCAAATCACATTTTTTTGTAACTTTATCTTGGAACTGATTTCTTTAAGTTGTCGTCTAGGTGCAAGCCAGTATCCCAGTTCGGTGATGGCATTTTGCCGTTCAAGAATTATAATTTTTGCGAAACGCCTCGATTTTTGTTTTCCAATGCCTCATGTACGTCGAGCAATTACTTTAATAGCTATCTTCGCATCATATTTATGTTTAATACATATACGGAATTCCGATGGCTCCGATTGGCCAAGATCGAAGGCTATTATTGGATGGCTTAATTGTAGTATATTATTTAAATATTTCATGTAAAACAGACGATTATGATCTTCTGTCGCAAATTAGTATTGGTTTAACTGCTTTCTTGCATTAAAATTGTGATGTAGAAGGTCAGTTTTAATATTAACTGCAGTATGTAATTTTTATGCCCATTATATTATGTATTTTATTTTTAAATGAACCATTAAGATATTCCTAGCTAGTATTTATATCATCTGATCCGTAGGTACAATTCAGGTACCTAATTAAATCCAATTTAACTGTTTACTGTAAACAGTAGGTATTTACGTGATCGGTCTGATCGGACACCTTAATTTAAATAAAAAAATATATAGGTCATTATCTTCCTAGCATTATGTCCCGTGTTCAGACGGGGTCCGCTTAGACCATGATCCAGGATTTAGCGAGTCTGGTAATACATTAATGCGACTGCCGATCTGACCTTCGTAACCCTAAGATAGGGGAACCAGACAATTTTTTTGGATCATGGTTACAAATCCAAAGTTGTTTTAATTCGCAGGTTTCATCACGATGTATTCCTTCACCGTCGAGCTAGTGGTATAAATACGTACATAGACTTGAAAAATCCAGAGGTACGTGCCCAGGTTTGAATCCGCACTCCTCGGTTAAGAGGCGCGTGTCCTTACCATTGAGCTACCACCGCCTAATAAAAATATTAGAAGGTAAATTAAAGCTGGTTTTTGTTTGTTAACGATGATTGTTAATGATGATTATGATCAATTATTATCATAGTGTTATTAGAAACTTCGGTTGACGTTATAATATGAAAAAACGAAATTTAAATTTGAATTTGGAACTTATTCCCAAATGTCTAAATACCCGGCCACCAAGCAGCACTGATAAAGAAGTTAGCGCAAATGATTTTCCAACAAGTAATTCAGCCTAATTAAGGCGGAGTGTAGACGAACGGGGCCCGCCCTGGGCCGCGGCTCAAGTTTAATCACGATGGATTTGTTGTGCACTAGCGTTATTGGAAACTAGGCCTAATTAGTTTTTAATTAAGCCAGTCCTACCCAGTCGTTGTTCGATAGGAAAGATCACGGAGTGTGGCCCTTAAGGTATGGTGGCCTAGTTTGAAGCATAAACCACTTCGATATTTAAACATGCATTAGTTTTATATTAAAACAATATACAATATTATAACGAATTTCCAGCGTCGATGTTTATGTTTTGAAAAATGCCATTTCTTTTTTACCTACTCATAATTTTGAATTTTTAATAATCATCATCATCTTCCTAGCGTTATGTCCCGTGCTTAGACGGGGCCGCTTAGACCATGATCCAGGATTTAGCGAGTCTGGTAATTACATTGAAGCGACTGCCGATCTAACCTTCGTAACCCTAAGATAGGTGAACCAGACACAATTTTTGGATCATGGTTACAAATCCAAAGTTGTTTGAATTTGCAGGTTTCATCACGATGTTTTCCTTAACCGTCGAGCTAGTGTTATAAATACGTACATAGACTTGAAAAATCCAGAGGTACGTGCCCGGGTTTGAACCCGCACTCCTCGGTTAAGAGGCGCGTTTCCTTACCATTGAGCTACCACCGCTCCTGAATTTTAATAATCATCTCCATTATTTGTTTTAAATTTTAGTTCGTTGAAAAAACAACGTAAATAGGTGAATGAATCGTTATGTGGAAGAGAAAAAGTGACCCGAGGCGCAGCTTGGTAAAGGTCTGTAAATTAAAAAAAAAACAGTGGATCATGGCACGCTGCAGATACCGGCAAAAAGATCGTGACTGAAATAAAGCGATCCATTTTCGAAACTTTTCAAAATCTTGTCTTGACCACCAATTTCGGAGCCCAATATTCCCGGAAGAGGCCGTAAGAAATTAAGAAGTTGATTTCTGAGACTTACCCTTGTACGCAATCACATAGCCAATTTAAATTGATTCCGTTATGCGGCCGCCACGTACCGTCCGCATAAAAAGCGGCAGACCTTACCGTGTTTCATTTTCAACCTTTCAGTCAATTAAGCGTTGCCGATTTAAGACTGCGTACTTCGCGGCAGCCACTAATGTATTATTCATATTGTGCTTTTGAGATAACAAGCGGACTCTCAAGTCGATACACATCTAGTGGACTGATTGGAACGGTGCGGCTTCGGAGTCTATTAAAATTACTGAGGATTACATGTGTAGGGTTGGGTTAGAGACGTTGGGCCCTTCAGATTGATGCTGGCATCACAGAAAAATAAATCTGAAAAAATAAATAAAAATAATTATCTCTGCCTACCCCGCTAGAGAAGTGGCGTGAAGTTTAGTTAGTTAGAAAAATAAATACGCTGAGCTACTAGAATTTTGAAAGGTTCACTTCATTGGTCAAGCGATCCGCAATGGAACATGCCTCTGTGTCTGTATGCAAGAATCTTTGGCAATCAGAACTTAAGCTAAATCTTGTATGAATTCATTACGATTTTCTCTTCGATATTTTAATCTCTGATGCAAAAATAGGGCTGTAATAATTACTATCCGATCACTAGCAATTGTTTCCACATGATTTTTAGAAAAAAAAAACTGATACAACTTATATTATTGATTAAAGCTTAGTATCTAGAATTCTGTAGATAATTCAAATGCATTAAAAACAAACACGATCTTTTTCTTTAGTAACGTATACGTAGTCTGTATTTCTAATAAATGAGAATAACTACATTTGTTCCAATAACCCAAATAAAACTTCAAAATATAAAAAAAAATATTCTATTTATAAAATCGACAAAATTATGGTTGCTTTTATACTCTTTCATATGGAGAACCCTATATAAAACCGGAAGTTTTAGACCCCGCATTACGTAGAATCTTAAACTGAGCTGAGGTCTACTTAGCCTGGACATCTAGTAGTTTGGACATGCCGCCTTAGAAGCTAAGAGCGTTTTTATAGCTTCAGTATTGGATTAAAAGTGAATTGATTGTAATTTATGACTGAATTTTATGGTCTCGACTTAACTAACAGTAACTTATAATGGCATTAAGAATAGCCTAATGATCGTATGATAAAAAATATGTATTTTCTACGAATAACATCAAGATTTCTAATGTGATTGATAATGAAATTGCAATTAGGTATTATTGTAAAAGGATTTTTTTAAATAAAATTTTAATTTTATTTAAAAAAATCCTTTTACAATTTTATTTATTTTTAGTGAAAAACATAACTATTAGGTATATATTTTATTTAATAAAAACTTACTCCATGTCTTTTACAACATATAAGTTCAGCTTATATACATAGGTATAAAACGAAACAAAATAATCTTTACTTAAATTTTAAAATCAATAAATATTTTGCCAAGTAAATGATTTGCAAATCATTGCAATCCTTTTTCTGCTGACTCTTCACAGCTTTAATTAAGGCGAGCATTGATTCTCCCAAGTGCTCTTATTTTACATAGCTCACAGATATGAGCGGGAGTCCCACACACGCGATTTTATGTACCTACGTTACGTCAGCCGTTTGGACCACCCAGGAGGCTGGGCATACACCTACACACACGGCGAGCGGCACACACAAGAAATTCGGCCTCACATCTTCTCACCAGGCCCGATTGCAATTTCGTAATTTCGAGTCACCAATTTGACTTATTATACACTGTGGCGAATTTCGAATACGTAATAAGGGAAATTCCGATGGCCGCCATTACAGCGCAATCGCGGGAAATGAGATGATAATTTTTCGGAAACAAAAAACGTGAACATGGCCAGAGATAATGCGTCAAATTATTAGGTCGTTATGTATTGCACGGTTTATGTATGCACCGTTTCGGGACTGGTTGTTTTATGTAAAACGCGCGAAAGCTGATCCAGATTCGTGATTTTCTTTTTTTTTTTCTCTTTTGACGTATCCACTCCGTGGTACGTACCTACTTGCCCTTGTTCTTGCTTCTAAGGATGTATAATAAATAAATTCCTATCCATAATTTTTATAACAGATGACCCTTCTCTATTTTTTGTACGTCAAACACCTGTGCTAACATCCACCTGCCTAAATGAGACAATAAACAACTAATTTCATTTTAATTCACAACCTCAGTGCGCCGTTCGATATATGGTAAATGACAACGGTACCTATTTGAAACAATTCATTACACAGCTCATGTGTTTATGATTTGTATCCGCATTTAACCTTATTACAAATCGTTCTTTAATAACAGACACTGCGACCCTATACCCCAATTATTCGGCTCTTAATTTCGCAAGTGCATAATAAACCCGAGACAACTCCAACGCATGTATGTCAACGTATAGGGTAGACGTATTATGCAACTTGCATAATGTCTGTTAAGTGCGACCTCGCCGAAGCTATAAATAACGAAAAATTATATACAGGAGACACATAACTGTCACAGCTCAGTCTGGACAAGTCCCAGACGCATTTATCGCCTGGCAAAACTAGTTGCGCTCAAACAGTGTATGTTATCTTAATTCGTCATTAGACACGGCGCGCAAATATCTACTTTACATAATTTTATCGGAGAAAATTGTTGCGCGTGGGCAGTCGCCGACGTGATTCGTTTTAATGCGGCCCTTCCTCGAAATATGCGAACGGAATCACTTAGCCTCCTCTTGCTCCTAGAGCCAGATGTCCGCTCGGAGAAAACGATAAAGATGTCGTCCGCGTCGTCAAAACGATTTACGAACGTCAACAATACGGGAAGTGCACTTAAAAAGTGCGACCGAAGCCGCCGATACTAAAACAACAGTTGTAAATCACGCGAGGAAGTTTTACGAATTAGTAACAATTAAAACGTTGGAGCAAACAACAGTTGTTTCGAATGTCCCCCGCAATGGCGGGACCATTGAGATTTAAGGGCGGTTTACAAGCTATACATCTTAGTCCTAAATTCTTTACGACTAATATAACTTGCGCAATCCTTTTGTCGTCGGGGGGTGAGGGGGGTGAAGTTCTTTTGTTTGCACGTGTTGCAGAACGGGTTGGTGACACTTGTTCGTACGGAATCTTGGGAAGGACCCGCCCGATTTCCGTGGAAGCGCTCTTTGTCTTTTTTTTTCTTTTCAAGTCAAATTTTTACGGGTCAGATTACTGTAGTCCAGTTGCTCGTTTTACTGCGGAACACATTTTGCGCTTGTTCGTAAATCTCTGGCTTATTGGACGGTGGCAGTTCGTTTGAAACGTAGTTAGTTAGAAATTACGAAACGTGGTCGTTTCAGCAGAGATTTAAAGCCCACTCATATAAGCAATATGGTACATTTACCTAAAAAAAATTTTTAACAATTGTAAGTATTATTTTAACGTACATCTTCAAGACATTGTTTCACGAATTAAGACAGCACATAATTATTCTTCTTAAGGAAATCATTAGTCCTGATAATGCATTCGTGCATTGGCTTTCGAAAATGAACATTGAACTACGAGCTATCTTAAATGGCAAAACATCAATTTTTTACCATTGACAGGATACGCACCCTCCGGAAACCGAAGTGCGCATACGCAGATGACGTACGCCAGATTCCCGGCAGAGGAAACATTCGACACCATTATATACCTATTAAGGCCTGGGTCACACTTCACGCATTTTTTGCCACACCGCAGACCCCGCCCATGGTCTTAATGAAGTCGTTTGTGTCATGTTTATTGCTTTTATGGCGCACTCAAGATTTTGAGGTGAATTTACAAGGCGTAAATTGACACTGGAACTGTAGACCTAATTAGGCACATGTGGTGGGACATTTTTGTTTGCATGTGATTGCGACAACGGGTCATGGCTTGGGCTGGTTATGAGGATGAAATAGTGCACTTTATATGGAAACAGATGTTGAAATTATACTTGCCAATAGAATTGAACACTAGTGTGTAGTAGTGCCTAATTGAACCATTCAATGAAAACTAGCAATATATAATGCTAGATGTATAATTTTCTTCATTTAATGTTCTACATATGTATGAACTTTCTCATTCTATATTATTTCCGTTATGAAAGAGAATTTTATTATATAGATAGTATTTAGTACTGCTTTGATTGTTATTTATTTTTCAGTAATTCCATGATATGTAAAAAATACTTTCAATGACAATCTATTTATCCATTATATAAAACTCTTTAACAAGTTATCGCTCAAAACATCTGCGATTTCAAAGATTACTTAAATGCGACTCTCAACTTTTCTTCAAGGATCACATTTTACTGTTCGCCACAACTTTCCACTCGATTCCCCATTACTTTACCAATTACGCATTAAACGTACCGAGTTCACTTCTCGACTAATCACCATAAACACTGTTAAGGCTTAATCTCTTAAACAACGTATAGTAGAAAGAAGGTCCCTCAATATTTACGCGGAGTCTCTTACGGCTTACGCAATTAGTATCACTCAATTAACCACTACCCAAGCCTTGGAGAATTTTTGTTAATAATTAAAAAGCTTGCACTTAAGCTCTCGTGAGGGTAATTTAAATTACGGGCAAGTGGGCGGAGGTTTTAGGGTCCAAAGTTATGTACAGGGGTCTTTTGTTTCAGGTTTATTTGGTAGAATTCTAGTAAACTAGGCGGATTTTTTTGTATTATTTTAAAAAATCGTCACGTTTATTCTTGAGGTTCAGGGTAAACATGCGTATAATATACTAAAATAATACTCCTAATATTTGTCGTGCCTTTGGGTAAAAGTTAGGTTTAATTAATTCAAATCAAAAATCGAAGTTGAATTTTAATATCTACAGTAAATCCTTTTTATGTCCTTTTTAAGCCCTCCCATCATTATTATCTAGTCCAACTAAATTATTAACGTTAGTTGTTAGTTGAAAGTTTCTTTTGTAAAGAATTTTCCAATTTCTGCAACCTGGCTCACGTACCTACTTCATAAATTGATGCTTAGGTCAGGGATATTCTATTTTTATATATGAACTAGCAGCGCTCCGCAGTTTCACCCGCATAGTTCCCGTTCCTGTAAAAATATATGGGGATATATTATAGCCTATGTTACTTCCGGATAATGTAGCTTTCTAATGGTGAAAGATTTTTTGAAATCGGCACAGTAGTTTTTGAGTTTATTCATTACAAACATACACACACAAAAATACAAATCTTTTCTCTTTATAATATTATTTTGCATACAATTATAAAAAAAAAAGTTCTCTTGTGCCTTGGCTTGTTATCAAGAAGCCTAACTAAAAGTTAGCCCATCCAAACTAAATCAAACCCAGACTTAATTACCTCTATCTGAAGTTTCCCAATGAGGATCTAAATCCAGTACTGTTTAATGAAGGCATTAAATTGTTCAGCGGGCAACGCGTGTGAGCGGTCGCCGGTTCGATTCCCGATGCTCTTATTTGTTGTGGCAATGTGTTTTCGAGTGGGCCCGAGTGGGTTAATTTTAACACGTGATTGTTTAATGTTGGGATTGCTTTGTATGGACCGCTTTCGAAAGAGTACAAGGTTATAAGTACGGTATATTTAGATGGGTACATAACCGCTTTAGAGTATCTGTAACGCAATCGTTGGAAGACTGTTTTGTTTGGTCGTTCAGCGACCATTCGGATATATGTATTTGAGTAACTGAGACCAATTTGAAGCATAATATACGAATTTAGATTGAAATGTAGCTGCTAATATGTACTTAATGAAGACAAGATTTAAATCGAACAATGCCTTAATAATGTTGTGATATTAATATCTATGAACTTGGATGATTGTATTAAGTTATTCATCCTGGCGAATAACGTTGCGTTTAATTGCGTTTAACCAACCAAATTGATATCATAACATCTCTTCTCAACCAAGCATCGATTGAACATCCATATATTTATAGCAATAGCCACACCCATATATAACCTTTCGTCAAACTGCAAGCGCAGTATCTCATCCCAAAAACCTGCATATACACGAGAAATCGCCAAAACGTTTCCTCTTACACCTATTAAACACGATTCTTAAACTCGGAACATAATTTCGAAGCCCGTTAATACAGGTACTTATTGAGAGAGCACTAACACAAAAAGAGGAGATTGGGCTGACTGGGCTCTTGGCGTGCGTTCGAAATGCTATACGTTAAGGGGCACGCAACGCGGCGAATCCAAAGATCCCGTATGTAAGGGGTCAATATACTACAGGGCTGGCCAACAGTAGTTATTTATTTACTAAATAAAGGTACATACTTCAACGCACGAAGGATTTTACCCGTCCAATCAAGAGAAGGATATCTTTCTTAAGTTTTGTTGTAAAGAATATGTATGTATAGGCGTCAGACTTGTCGCTACTTTTTCACAATTTTCCATCTGACCACGGTTTTATTTTTGGCTGAATGTGGTTAAGGGGTCTTGCTGCCCCTTTGACTCTGCCTTCCACTTCGGGGATTATGGCCGTGATGTTATGTGAGAATATGTAGTGTATAAAAATAGATATAAAATAGTAAATACTACACATACCTATAATATATTTGTCTGTCTATCTCTCTCTCTCTGCCTTCATGTACTAAACAAACCAATATGAATACTCAGCTTCAACTGCTTTGTAAGCTTAAAGGACGAAGTCGTCTATTAATAATTTAATTGCAATTATCAAAATAACTAAAAAATATTTTGATCGAGTAAATGCTAAGGAATTTAAGCGTTAACTTCATGCATTCTGTGGTCTGATATAATTAAATCCATCCCCAGTGTCTCCTCTGTGCTCTGAAAGGTGCGTTTAAAAACTGAGCCGATTGACGATGAATCCTATCGAGATTTTGCATGAATCGAGCTTGTACCAAGAAATACAGAGGGTACAAAACGAGCAGGAAACCATATTAAAATAAAGCCAAATCAAGGATTCGTATGTACTGAGTAGTATACTACATAGCTGGCTAACAAGTATCTGTTGGTTTCAAATTTACATACAAAATATGCAATAATACTCGATTTAAACTAGAAGTCAGAAGGAATTATCTAAAGCCAGCCTCTTACCGCCTATATTTAAAAGGCACTATAAAAAAAGTATTCGCGCTTGCCGTTGCCAAATAGAAATGGGATTATGCCAGAATCGAACTTGTGATCGCTTCGTGTCTATTAAACACGTTATTACTAAAATAGTAGAATTTAATACATTTGCCCTATTACAGCACCATCTGAGACCAAGTGAGATGGTTTTGCCTATGCTCACAATAGGCTTAGTTTGGATTATGTAATTTTTTATAAAATTTATATAATGTGTAACAAAAACGTTATAATATTTAGTAATAAACTAGCAGCGCTCCGCGGTTTCACCCGTGTAGTTCCCGTTCCCGTGGGAATATGGGGATTAAATATAGTCTATGTTACTCGTTAATAAAGTAGCTTTCCATTAGATAAATAATTATTAAAATCGGTCCATTAGTTCGGTACCTATTCGATACAAACAAACAATCAAATCTTTTCTTTAATAAATATTTTCGTGTGCTACCAACCCTACGTCACTGCTGTTCGAATTTTCGCGAGTCCGGCAGTTAGCCTACAGTTATCGCGTCCGCGAATCGAATTCCCGGTAACCAATTCAAAAGAAATTCAAAAGCAAAACGCTCCTTCACTCGAGATTAATTTATTTCATGAAACTTTCCCGAATATTACCTAAGCTACGTTGGTGGCACTCGGCTTTTAAAAAGTTATATTCGAAAGATGCTATCGGATCAGATATCTGCATGCAGCAAATTCGTATACAATCCCACGCTTGTTTCTTAATCAAGTTTGCGAGTAGTATTGAGCGGTCGGTCGGCGCGCCAAAGGCGTCTCGGGCCGTGCATCAACATCGACGTTTGAACGAAATGAAGCTGTCGTGACCGCCAATTGTAACGTCATCTGAACTAAGCCGCGGCACAACCGACCCATTCAAATGCATTAAACCGCCTCCCGATACTTTTTAAGTGCCTCCAACCACTTAACACGAGTCAACGACCTAACACATGTTCTCTTTTCCAGGAGCGAACGGCCTGAGAAGACGAGGAAGACAAACGTACACTAGATATCAAACGCTAGAGTTAGAGAAAGAGTTTCACACGAATCACTACCTCACGCGAAGGAGACGCATTGAGATGGCGCACGCTCTGTGTCTTACGGAGCGGCAGATCAAAATTTGGTTCCAGAACAGACGGATGAAGTTAAAGAAGGAGATACAGGCTATAAAGGAGTTGAACGAGCAGGAGAAGCAAGCCCAGGCGCAGAAGGCGGCGGCGGCGGCTGCGGCGGCCGCCGCCGCGGCCCAGGGCCACCCTGAACACTAGGCCCCAGAGACACCTACCCGCCGAACTTACGTAGCTTTGTGTTTTGTAAATTGTTTGTAATTATTTTCGTTATTAAGTGTTGTTCGGTTGTTGTGATTATTATTTTTTTAAATTAATTTTTAACTAGACACAATGTTTTCCAATTGATTGAACGAACAATAAACTGTTAAATGCTAGACTAGAAACGGGTCGTATTATTTTTGTGTTTCGGGTTTTGTTTTTAATTGTTGTTTTATATATTGAATTTTTTTTTTTATGATAATTTAATTCGCAATCGTCGAAGGCGTTCGGAAACCAGTGCAATTTGTAGGAATCTCTTCCGTGTAAAATAGTGTAGGTGTATCGTAGTGCGTTTGAGTTACGTGCCTGTCACGTCGGCGAGACGAACTGTATTGTACAAATTTAATATGCCTACCAAAGAGACTCGGTCTCGTACCCATAAAGCTAAGTAAAGAGTCGTAAGTTAAATTAATTATCCGCTATTCTATCGGACTCGTGTGTGAAACAGAATAACCTTCCGCGCCATCTAATCCTTCAATACTCTCGCATAAGTATAGTGTAAACGTGATCGTGTTCCTGCAGTTTTAATAGTCGGTGAAGTTAAACAAATTGCCATAAATATAAGTAGTTATTTAGGTAGCCGTGTAAATAGTTAGGGTTACGTCTGATGGAAGTGCGGTCGGAGTTGCGCCGGCGCCGGTGGAATGGGCAGAAAAACGCGGAGAGTGCGGACGCCGCGGACGCTGCGGAGAGGGTGCGCGCCGCCGCCCGCCGAACAGGACTAGGTAAGTTTTTGTCAAAGTCACCGCAGGCATTATTTATCGAGTGGAGACGGCCGCGAAAAACTCACTCGTCACAAGTCGCGACGCCATTTTTGAAATCGCCCGAGCTGCGCCCGCGCACCGCTCCGCTATGTTTCAATTTAAACTGCGCGTTTGATGTTTCCCGACCGTCTTCAGGCGTTATCTACACCTGTCTAGGAGCTTGTACTAATAATCGTAAAGAATCCTTTATTGTGTCAATTGTTCGACGTTGCGGACACATTTGTGGCTAACAAGCCGTAAGTGCTTACCACGTGCCTAATAGGCCTTGAAAAAAGATGCGGCCGACGCCTTTATATTTCGTAAGCATGCATAATGACTTCATTGACTCGCCGAACACTCGGTGGGAACTATTAATTGGATTGACTATAGTCAGTTTCATCTCGGACGCCGTATAAGGCGGCTAAAGAGTCAAGCGAACGCTAAAAACTGAATTCCTCCGCACGGTGTACCGACAGCACAAAAACATATCTCGGATGCCTTCTACCTATTCAGTTGAGATATTCCAGTTGAGAAATGCTGAATAGCATTATATGTACGCGTCAACGAGTTAAGTTAGGATTTAAATCTCATATCTCGGCCGTGGAAAAAATAGTCGTATGTGTCTTAAGCCCTTTCTTAGCTGAGCTTAGACTGATATGGAGGAAGATGTTGTGTTTTACAAGCAAGTATTTTGTTACGTGATAACGCGTTTGTAGTTTGTGTTCAATAATCGTGAGGACAAGCGCAAGTAAGCGCTTGAAACAAAAACTCGTCTGTGGGAAATGGTCCACACAGATCACCTGACTGGCATTAAACAACGCTAATTGAATTAATTAAAATTACACTACCGGCTCATTTATATCCTTAAAGTAGCATTTACTTAGTCTATACATTTTACAACGTTATAAATCAGCACACACATTTATAGGTTTACCTACATTCTTGCATATTTCAAGAAAGGTAAAAATGCAAGAGTTTACATAAAACAGGATGTAATAAAATCAACCTATTTTAACTTCTATAGTTTCTTTTCAATATGTAATAACAAAAAAAAAACAGCAGCAATCTCTATTTCTCTCATACACATAATATGTAAATACGTTATAAATATACAATATCACATCGAAATTATAAAGCGGCCAGAATACCCCGAAGCGTTTTCTACAATGATCAATATAAAACAGAATATTTTAACATGTCGCATATTAATGCAGGTATTTAAACGAGCCTTAAGGGATCGCACAGCTTGTTAGCAAAGTTCGCGTGTAAAATATACCACATACATTCCGAATCATTTTATTTTAACAAGGTAAGTTAATATAAAAATTACCGATGCACCTTTTTGCCTCCCCTGCTGGCCGTACCCGGCAGCCATCTTTTGGGTCCAGGGCCCAACCTGCCAATATAACGATAACAGGTAATTATTTAGCAGATACGAAAAATTATTGGCCCGGCCCGATATGAGCGTATCGCAAGATGCGATTGAACGTCTTCATCCGAGCCAGCCATGTCCGAAATTGAGATAGTCTTATTCCAATTTCAGCCTTAATGGCATGTTTAGTCGACACGATAATACTTGAGTTTGTTTTTTGTCTGTTGTTTTTAGGCTTACCGCTAGGCGATTGGAGATGTTGATATTAAGTTTATGATTTCGAATCGGTCGATCTATCGCTATGCGTAAGGCAACCTTGGCATTCATTTCTTACGTTGAGTTTCTTATATGAGACGGATGTTAAATTAATTCTAGCATGATTTATTTACAATGATTCCATTATTTCATTTTCAATGTAAATATATAGGTATTTAAGGTCAAGGCTATTATTTACTAGCCTTGGCTTGCGTTTGCTTCCGCGTGAAAGATTGCCGGCTACAGCATTTTTTACAAACCTCCCACAACTGATCATTTCCAAGGCCAAAATCGTCAATGTTAGTATTTGTAGGATTACGATCTTCACCACACAAATAAATGACTTATGTAATACATAGATTATTCGTAATACTATGTAGATGGTCTGATATTTATAAAAAAATATTTCTATGTAGGTAACATTTACGCAGTATTAAGAAAATATTAAGTAAATAACAGAAAAATAAAATTTTCTTGAAATTACATGTTTAGTAAATGTCTGCCGTATCCTATTATGACAAGAGTTGCCACCCAAGTCGTTGGTAAGCTATATACAATTGAGTAAATAGACGCTTTTATTGAAAATATAAGGTAAAAAGTCAATATATAACATGTAGCTGTGTGACCTTCAGTAAAAACTATATACTCGCAGTAACGAGACACTAATGTTAATAGCCAAGTACAAAGAAGGTACTTAAAAAAAGTAACGGTATCCCTCACTTCAATGAGAAACAACTGCTGTAAGAGTAACTATTTCACTTCTAATTATCAACTTAATTATTCCGAAATGTTACTTGATACATTACTTAATAAGGTTGATTTATTTAGGAAACCGCTCACCCACAAGCTAATTAAAAAGGTACAGAGCCGTAAATTACTCATTTATGCAAGCATGTTCGCCTTCAACAAATAGATAATAATGAGCTCGGTAGCCAATGATGGCTCTCAATTAGGAATAACAGCCACTACCATACAACGTTTCTCACTTAATTAAAACATACACAATGAGGCAGATGGCGCGATAAAAACTCAATACATTCGCTGATAATCCATCCATTTCACTGTGGCTCATCCTTCGTCCTAACGAAGCCATGAGTACATTTTTTCTTACCGTAATAATGCTAGGTTTTTCCACAAATAATTACAACCTTAATTCAATTTAATCAGCGTATAACTCAATAATGTAGCCGCATACATATTTGCCGCACACAAAACTGGGCTGGCAATTTACTGTAAGTTTTTCTGAACCAGTTTGGCTGCAGGCTGAAAATATACATATAATGCCATAGTTCGAATAGCCGACGGGCAATTTTCATATAATCGGGCTTATTACAATATTACGGGTAGGACATGGAACGCTCTCGAGTTAATTAGACGAAAACTTGAATAATGCATGACCGATTAATCAATGCGTTGACGTTTTTATTTTTATTTAAATTAATTGATATTCAGCGGCGGTTTCTTATTAAAATATTGCAATTTTATAAGGCTCCTGGAACCTGTTTGTAATAAAAGGAATAAGGTGCGGTGCGCGGGCGGCGGTGCGCAGGCTATATATCATTATGTACTCCTGCGCCGGTCCGGTTGGTACGTACGAGATGAGAGATCTCCGGACAGACTCGCCCGCAGTACCGTACGTTGCACCGCTAGGTTATGTTTTATTTAAACGGCTTTTATATCAGGATTAAGATATTATGTCGGCGTACATATTTTTTTGCAATTGCATTTATCAGTTCAGGCGTTACGTTACTAGGTCGCTTGCATTGCATTCAGCGGCATGCATAAGGACGCTCATTAAAGTTGTTTTTAAGTATTTTGCAATGGTAAATGAACTTTTAAGTACACCTACATGCTTGATTGCTGTGTATTTATGTAAATCGTGTGCTAAAAGACTTATGTACATTTGTTTTTCTAGTTTTTACTTTGGACCTACTTTCGAATTAATACATCTTATTTGCTTTATAGGTAAACAAAGTAATAACGATAAATATTAAATGATTTTGACCCGATATGTACTTATAGTCGGAACTTATAAAAATACATTTACGATACATATTATTAATTTTGTAAAAATATCAAGATAAATAAGTATGATTGTAATGAGCGCAGATTACGTTTAATATTTTATTTTAATACTAGAAACGACATTATTATTTACCTTATTATGATTCACTTTAGAATACCTACGTATTAGACTTGTGTACTGTATACCTATTTTAGATAATACGGGTATTAACCTAACGAACATAAAGTATTTAGATTAATATTTTTTAAGAACACAGACCAATGTCGTTTTTTTTATTGAAGTAAATGACCAGAAACATCCACTCAAACAGTGATCATCTAATTTAGCTTCTAAAGAACATGAAATAGAATCTAGAAAATACTATTTTTGATTAGAAAATGCAAACCAAATTTTGGTAGATTTTAAATATGTAGTGCTCAAAACGTGGTTCCTCGAAAATATTTCTCGGGTTACCTACACCTAACTCCACAATAAATCTCGACCTACTGAGCAACCAAGGTTGTTGCCCATTTTGACAAACAAATCTATCATTCGAAAAAGTTTATTCAACTCTACCGCTTTTCCACTATTTTGGTCTCTGCTCTCTAAAACCCGACAGCGCAATATCTCAAACATTCAATTACCAATGCAATGTAAACTTTATTACCTGCTTCCAAAGTGCTTTAATAGCTCACGTCGTTAAACGTACACCCTTACTGGGGTCCAGTTCTAATCGTGAAGGACATAAAGGTCAAATCTGAATAACACCCGGCGAGGATACTTCGTGCGAGGAGATAGTATCTATCTCCCGACCTGGCCTGGCTTTCTGAACACGACTCTTTTAACTGTACTGTGCCTTGTAGTTGGGAAATCGTGTCCCTGGGGTGGCACTGTTTGAACTCCTTTCTTGAATTCAAAGTAGACAATGGCATCAAATCTGGACTGAAACGAATGTGGCAAATGAAAGAAAACTCTTTTGGTGTTAATCGAGTCTTAACGTATTTCGAGAGATTTCATATTATCTATCTGACTTCGCTAAGATTGGTAGGTAGGTACTTATCTGATAATGTCCCTGACTAAATCGTTTATAATTTTTCTCTACATCATACCTTCACATCATTTTATCCATAGCCGAAAGATTTTATTAGAGTTTTTTCTTATTAATCATTCCTATTATTCAGATCAAATGGCATTTAATTATTGTTAATCCATAATTAAAAAGTTTAAACCCCACGAATACAAACTAATAAATTCATTGTATATAACGGTCAAAACGTCTTATATACGACTGTTTTCCGTTTTGAAGTGGGTTCAGGGCTTCTATCGGACATTTATATGACTTCAGCCCAATAAACTACACATACGAACGATTACGAGTATAAACACAACAAACCAACCCCTAACCGTTATCGAGTTAACCCCTATAAAATTACTCCGTTTTGAATTTACGGACTGCGCGAAATATAGTTAACCGCAGTTATTAATGTTGTATAGATGGTGCGATAGAGAACTATATTACTGTCCGGACAATAAAGCTTAGATGTGGTCTATTTATTGGATTATTTGTCTATGATAATAATTGGCGAATTGGCAATGTCTATATTATAGACGATTTGACTGTCATCTCCAATGCTATTGAGCGAACAAAGACTACCAACAGTGTTTGTAATAATAATATAAATTTGAAATTGAATTGAATTTGGAATGACGAGCAGATGTTATTATTAGGGCCACGGTTGTTTGTTACATTCCAGGTTTAAAATAACAATAGGAAGGCACATTTAAAGTCTATATTAACTAACTAACTAAGAGCGGTGGTAACTCAATGGTAAGGACACGCGCCTCTTTACCGAGGAGTGCGGGTTCAAACCCGGGCACGTACCTCTGGATTTTTCAAGTCTATGTACGTATTTGTACCACTAACTCGACGGTGAAGGAAAACATCGTGATGAAACCTGCAAATTCAAACAACTTTGGACTTGTAACCATGATCCAAAAATTGTCTGGTTTTCGATCTTAGGGTTACGAAGGGCAGATCGGCAGACACTTCAATGTAATTACCAGACTCGCTCAATCCTGGATCATGGTCTAAGCGGACCCTGTCTAAGCACGGGATATAACGCTAGGAAGATGATAAACTTACTAACTAAACTTTACGCCACTTCCCTATATTAATAATAATTAAAGTAGTGTTATCGACTGCTATTTTGGTGGATTCATACATATTTACCACGTCAGCAATATTCGCAAGAGTAGGCACAGTCCAGCAATTTATGTGGTATAAAGAACATTAGCCAATAATAAAATTGAGTTTGGTAAGACGGAAAATTGTGATTTAGTTATTACTACATAATCATTATACCAAATATACTATGGATAGACAAGGAACACAGCTGCTACATTCTTTTTCTTGTCTCAGATCAAATAGTTTTTTAATAGATCAAGGTCAATATATTGCTTTATGGTAATTAGTTTATACAGTAGATTTATCCTTTATTTTTAATCGCTTGTCTAATACTAGACACAACAAACAATTAATTGCAACAGTCACGGATAACTGGGCTTAACGTGTCAATGATAGTTTATTGTGACAATCTAGATCTGTATAGATGCACTAAATGTATTAAAGATGTCTTCAGGGCTTGCCGTATTTATAGTGTTCTGTGCTGAATTTATAGGATCGTAACTTGCGTATTATAATGCGTCGCAATTTCATTATTTTCCGTTGGACCTCTTCCAATTATAGAGGTTAAAAGGTCTGTAGAATGTGTATTTAAAAATGGAATTCGGTTGGAATCGTTACATACGGTATAAATGGTATGTTCTAACCTTTATGTCACCTACAAAAAATAGTCCGTAAATAGATAATGCGTAAATTGGGTTTATTATTGGCGATTTTGTAATAGTTTCTCAGTTATTAGGGCTTGTAATTCATATTTCTTTCAGAATGCTGTTTTTATTTCATCACTTCGGCAGATTACCAATAAGGATACAATAATATGACACATATATGTCATCACAACCGAGATCCCTGAAGGGCTAGGCAGAGTCAAAGAGGCAGCAAGCGCCTTGAAACCACTACAATAATTCAATAACAATCAAAATTTAACTGCACATTCAAATATCCCTGAGGGTCGGATGCGCGTAGGTAAGCTACACCCATTTACGACTTGCCACTTACAATCACGGGGGCCGTTGTAAAACTGACCATAAAAGTTCATTATCTATTGGCTTGTTCGCGCTTCCAACTTTTATTTTATTGGTTTACGACATCGTGGAGTCGTAAAGTCCTGTAGTTAAACCGGGTGTGTTCCACTGGCCGGAGGTATTTTGGCACCCCCATTTCGTGGAATTTTATTAGGTAGGTATGACGTAAGTGTCATGTCCCGGCCAAGATTGAATTCATATTTTGACGGAATCTTTAATCTTTAAATGATTAGATAGAATGCCTCATTATAATATCGAGAAATTTATATGCGAATATATAGTTATTTTATTCTCAAATTAAATAATGTTGATTATGTTGAATTTGTCACATGTTGGTCTGGGACTTAAAATTAATTTGACAACTGTGTTTCTTGCCTAGAATGTCCTAAAAGGTGACTTATGGTATATTGGGTTTTGGGTATGTGATTGTGTAGGCAACGGGCTAACCACTTGTAACTACTTTTTTCACTATTTTCTATCTAACACAGCCCAGTTTTATTATTGGCTGAATGTGGTTAAAGAGGCCTGCTGTCCCTTTGAATCTGCCTACCCCTTCGGGGATTATGGGCGTGATGGTATGTATGTATGTATTATCGACATAATCGTTCGTTTTTCTTTTCAATATACTATAAAAGCTTAAGACAACTATAGACACTTATTAAATAATTAAAGCTTTTAACAAAAATAAATATGCGTTATAGAAAAACCAAGAATTTAAACGTCAGAATTGCAATCTTCTAAAGCGGCCAAAAAATATATTGTCACGTACTTCAATATCGGCACTCTAAAGGTGCCGTTGCACAGGGCTCGAGTGGAACGCATCATTAACTCGGTCGATTATTTTGAAGCGATTCGAGATCGATGCTTCGGCATTTATATTGGTGCCGCGAATATAATGTCTGCATCAGTTCGTCAATATGGTCACGTATGGCTATTCGATTGAGCCACAATCATATTTGCAAGAATAGGGAGTTGTGGTCATAAATCTTGTTGGTATTGGTGAGAATTAGAGTGTTAATGATATATAAATGTTTGACTATCATGTAATCATCTGGCAGTTTATATTCTCTAGCAATGATTGTATGTTTGGCCCTAGGGCGTTTAAAAGTACGTTTAGACATGATTAGATATTTTTTGTAGTTGATTGTTTTCAAATGCAAAATATATAATGGTCTAAGAAATAAAAATAAAACTACGAATAAGCTTTAAAGTATGAAGTCTTGCACTAAAAAAACATCACAATCTTATGTAATGTTTAATACAATGATCAAGAAAACTTAACGATTTTTGTCAAGAATATTATTAAAAATATTTTTAAGTTTTCCAGCCAATGATTTCCTTCCTAAACGATTTGCGGATAGTTCCCCGTTGGAACTAAACGGTGCATATTACTTTTTTTTGGTGTTCACAGCAGTCCTATTCATGAATAGTTCATAAGTAACACTCGTATCGTCAATGGCTTACTACGACTGGTTCTCATATTAATTAATCTAATTCAAACAGCGAGAACATGGCTTCATGATTTATGTTTGTCTTCTCACGTTCTTCAATGCTATTGATTTGTCATTTATGCGTGGGATTTTCAACTTTTTAAACATTCTTGCTTTTAGTATCAGTGATTGTGAATACGATAATTGTTCATAAGTTCATGTTATGTTAAATACCATACAATACGTAGCTGATAAGATTTTTTGTTTTCTTTCTACATCATATTTCAAATTATCGCTCTTAAACACAATGTTCAGATTCCATTCTCAAAATTTAATTAAAGGCGAAACTGAAATGTCAATCAAGAAAAAAAATGTCATTTTATTATAATTGCGTGAATTTAATTATATAACATAAACACAATTTCCATATACGACAAAATCGGATGCACAATTATGGTCAGTTAAAATCTGGCGTGCTTATTAAAAAGCGTACTTGGAACTGTGTACATTGTGGGACCAGGGTACGCTGCAGGCCTTACTTACTGCACAAGTGACACTTGATCGTCAGTGGGCGGGGAGACGTTTATGCAAAACGCGGATCCCCACGCGACTCGCAACCGGCAGGCTCGGTAGCTGACCGCTACTTACCTAATTGCTACAACACTTAATGATTATGATTGGTGGAGCGCAAGCTTAACTGTTCATTCAAACTTCAGTCTTTATGCACACAATATAGCGTGTATGAATTATAGTGGGGCTGTGATGAGTGGGCTGCTTTATGTACCGGCTCCTGATAGTTTGATTGCGTTGAATTAATTATCCAAATTAGCATAGCTGCACTAAACGAGACTTAAGAATAAAGTTCGATATGAAATCGCCGGTAATTTTTGAAAAGAAAATATTAATAGCAGTCTTATCTGACGTTAAATATTTTGTTGTAAAATTAAATTGGCTTATTTTAGTTTAGACGTACTGAGATGTAATGATAAATTGCATCTTAATCCTTCTTTTTTTTTTATTGCGAATGTATGAATGTGACCTTTAAGTCAATGTGCTTTTAGATCACTCGTTATTTACTTGTTCAAAAGATAAATGGAAATGGCTCGATTTTAATTAAACATGGAAACAAAATGCAATAAGAAAATATACAAAAACACATGAAACTATCATTAACACTAAGAGAAAAAAATATATAATTTTTTTTTCAATCGATGTTTTACCTGTTCTTTCTATCCTAATATAAATAAGGTATTATAAAGAAGTTTTGTATCATTTTAGTTTACTGCATAATCGAGTTATATGTAGAATTGAATTTGTTCTAAATTACTTTTTTTAGTCCGAATAAAAATAAGCTAATTACTAAAACAGTCTTAATGTTTGACATTTCACAATATCTTTGTTTTTTTCAAAGGTAACCCCCTTTTTTACCTTGAGAGACAAACAATGAACTGATAAAGTCAATAAATCTTCACGAAGCGATAGTATTCCTTATTTTTTCCCCGAAAACTATTTCAAGGTAGGTCATTCCCTTTGTACGTTAAGATGTATTTAATGAGAAAGTAGGAAGTATTTTACTTTAAGTATAAGTTTTCTTCATAATATAAAAAAAAATACTTAATAGGATATATTCCAACCATGAAAAAAACTACTGTAATTGGTACTCAATGCGTAGATCCCGGACAGACAATCTTACTTTTGTATTTTCTACGTAGTTATAATTGTATTTTAAGAAGATCTACTCGTAAAATAGTTCTAAAATTTCGCGGAAAGCATTTTTTAAATGTCTCTAACTGTAACTTATACCAAATAATAATAATGAAACATAGAAAAAAAAACAGAAAAAAATTTTGCAAGATGGATGGATCGATACTTGTTTTTTAGAGTTTTTGGGACATTTAAAACTATGTTAATTACATACTTATTTCTCTTTGCCGTGCAACAAAGGAAAGGAAAAGAAAAGTAAAAGAAAAAAATCTAAACAGGCGTATCGTCCCGAACTAATGTAACGTTCTCGCGGCCGAACAGCAAAAGTGCATAAATTAGAAAAGTCGTAAATTCTCCGGAGGCGTTTTAATTGAAATCGCAGTAGTTAATTGAGTGAGCGTTGCGGCGCGCTGTGCGCATGCGTCGCTGGTGATTTATGCCAATCGCGCCTATTTATCGAGCCACCTCACGTTTGCGCACCTGCATTTTCAGTATGCAAATTAGGGATGCATAGAACAGATATTAATATTGGGAGAGTGGAATGGAATAATATATATTTTTGATAACTAACTTACTTGTAACAAATGCGTTCACGGAGTTATCTGACGTTTGAATTATTTGCAAATAGTACGAGACTTTTACCTTGCTTTATTTTTCAAGGAATCGACTTTCAGAGAAGAGTTCAAAGTTTTTATTTTGCAATAATTTTTGATATTTGTCGATTCTACTAAACAAGTCGACTTTCTCCTTAAAAAAGGTTACATATACAATTTTCTAGTTATTTTTTATAATTAGTTGTGCTTATATAAATGATAATAGCATCTTAAATATCTTTCTTAAAAAATATGTCTTCTTATACACAAATCAACATGGATTTCTATAATATGAGAATTCAAGCTATTTTGCTTTTAAATGCATTCTACGTGTGAGCCCTACAGCACCCAAAGTTTTTATGTTTGAACTTCGCCGTCCGCTTTACCTGTGGAATGTTTAATAAGGATGACTTTTTAGTATTGCATATAATACAAATTACCCATTAAAGTGTAGACAGACATTATATTATGTACGTATCTGTAATAGGACTAGTTCACAGCCATTACAATTAGATATACGTTAACCAATCGCCTATTACATGCATACGGGTATTCAATGCGATATTTTTTTATTTTATTAGGTACTTACTCGGTTTTTCCATCGCGCCTTATCTACCACGTTAACAATGAACACGTTTCAATTACAAAATTATCAGCTTGCATTTTAGATAGGTACTTGTAATTTGAAATTACAACACTTTTAGTGCAAGTTTTCCATAAATTTTGTATTTTCTTATCTCTATCTAGACATTATGTGCTCATTATGGAAGAGGAAAACAGACCGTACACACGTTGCTATATTGCTGCAGTTAATATTACACTTTTACACGAGACGAGCTCGATGGCGCTTTCGGTAGGGACCCTGCCCCATGCGCCAAGAGTTGTGGGTTCGATCCCCACCTAGGACAAATATTCGTATGATGAATACTTGTGTTTGTTCTATGTCTGGGTGTTAATATCCAATATTTAATTATATATTTGTAATACCACTGTACCCGATGATATCCATAACACAAGTGCTTAAACTACTTTCTTCTGAGTCAGATCAATGTATGAGATGTACTTAGTCTGAACCTTCTTTCATGGTTTGGTTAATTTTCCTATTAAACCTATCCTGTTAGTTAAAAGATCTTATACGGTGAAAAAGTTGATTTCTGCACATTGATTGATATTGACTCGGGGTTGATAGTAAACTATTTTAACCGACCTCAAAAAAAAGGAGGAGGTTCTCAATTCGACTGATTTTTTTTTAATAGTAATGTTACAGCGAATTATAATAAATATCTCATAGATATTACTATAGGAAATAACCCTAATGGATTAATATTCTTATTCGTTTTTACAGTTCAAATAAGTTTCTGGTTAAATGGAGCATCCTTACTTAGTCAACTTCATTGTTGTCCTCCATCGTGATTAACTCTAAAAATACCAACTAACTAGTATTTTTATGTAGTTATATCAGCTTAGTAAAGTAACTACTCTACTTTAACTGGGTACTAAAGTCAAGTGTGTAATAATGACATAAATTTCCTAATTATCTTACTAATATTATAAATTTGTTACTCCTTCACGCAAAAAGTACTGCATGGATTTTAATGAAACTTTACAATAGTATAGCTTGTGCATTAAAATAACACATAAGCTATGTTTCATCGATGTACCACGTGAGCAAAGCCGCGGGCTGAAAGTCTCCAATAAGTCTTCTACAAAAATGAAGTAAGATAATCTACTGCAAACATTAAAATTACCCATTTAAAATAGCTATTAGCAATTACACGTCTTGACTACCATTTTGTTCTAAACACCGGGTCCCAAACGGAGATAAATAAAAACTCTATCAAACTCTAGAAGGGGTGGAGTAAATAAGTGGGAAGGGTTGAACACCCGGTCACCCCAAGTTTTTCTCGGGGGTCCGTGCGACCCCCATCCGTCTTCGCGAGATACGCTAATTTATCTTTATTCGCTTTTCTTTATTGCTCAGGAGATTCCTTTTTCGCGGTATTGTATAGGGTCTGATTAAGGGAGGCGTGTGCGAGATGCTATCGCGCCATTGTTTAGAATAACAATTAGATGAAGTATTCCCCTTAATTACTTATGTTGAGATGCTCTTTTGCGTTGTAATTTACTGCAAATTTCTTATAAACAGAATAGGAGGAGGAATAAAAAGATAAAATTTTATTATCGTAAGTGCATACATACATACATAACATCACGCCCATAATACCCGAAGCGGTAGGCAGAGTCAAAGGGGCAGCAGGCTCCTTTAACCACATTCAGCCATTATTGTCGTCTTTGGAAATTATTCCATGTTAGTAGATAGAACACAAAATTAAGAGAAATAGGAAAATAAAATCACACAAATCTGGTAGAGTAGTCTAAAAGATAACACTTTCAAGATTTTTTTAAGTGTTTATAAACTGTTCACATTGATTGACCTTTTGATACCGGATATAACTCGACATCATATTTAAAAATATTGGTACATTGAACTCATGAACTGCAATGAACATTGACTAACAATGTTTTAAATTAAATTACGAATATACTTTAGTAAAAACTCTTTGAAATAATTACTCCTTATCAAACAGAACTATTTACCTAATTTAATTTTGGAATTGCATCCCTTTAAAGTATAAGCTATACAATCTATTTGAATTTTCAACATTCAAAACACCTAAAACTATGTAGAGTTAAATTTAAACTTACTGCTAATGGCCTCTAGAAAATGTAAGACGTGACAACGTTAATTAAACGACGTAACGGGACCTTAACACATACCTACTGTGTCCCTTTATTTACTGACCAATTAAGAAGACCCGCGTCAAAAAGGCCAAACACTCTTTTGAGCCCAATAAGATTAGGGGATAGAAGTGTGCCGGAGGTCTGAAGAGATTGGTTGGTTATGAACGCGGCGGTACTATGGTTTCGAAATATGAATTGGTAGTGAGTTTCGGAAATCTATGTACTATTAAAAACTAAGTATTTACTTATACTATTGTAAGTTCTGTAGTTGATTTTTTTAAGCTATGCTTAGAAAAATAGAGGCGAGTTAAAATTTTGATAAATTCACATCAGTATATTTTAAGTTAAATTTACTTAAACATTTGATAAGACTTACCTATTAGAATTAAGTTCTTTATTTAGGTAACCGAATAAGTATTGTGTTGTGTTGCATCAATTAAATCTTATTCGTGCATACATGTACCTTACGAAGTACTTACCTTATTAAAACTGTTCTAACAAGTCGAAAACTTATAAGTTTTTATTAGTCATGTCAAAATTGTTTCTAACTTAAATACAACGAAGGTTAATTCAAATTGGTATTGGAAGTAATAGATATAATTTACTTCCTTCCAAGTATATCTTATATGAAAAACAATTGTTGAATGATATTTCTCAGTAACTGGTCAGGATATAACCTTATGTTTGTATAACTTATTTAATCAGTAAGTGTACGCTTAAGTAAATTTAATGAATGGATGCGTTTTTATTGTTTTTGTTGAAATCTTAGCAGATTTACTACCTGCTAGTTAGCTGCCAGTTAGCTACCATAATCTAATAGTCATATAACTGTTTTTTTTTGTTACTTAATATTTAATAATTTCTGTTTATTATTTGATATCATCTTTATTATCACAAGTGAAGTAAATTAGAACGCACTTTTTTTCTTAAAAATATAAACGCTATTAAAGAGTAATTTAACGTTCGAGAACTGAGTGAGTTCCACTAGTACCGCTTAGAGGAGTAGCAACTCAACCAAATAATTGCTATTCTATTCACACTGAGGGGCCAATTTATGCCCGGAATTATTTCCTTGTTGTTTTATTCGAGGATTTGTCACTCAGGCCCGCTTTTATAATTACCCCCGATATCGAATAACTTTTTACACGCAATTTATGACAGTTTCGGATTCGGTTTTTGGGAGATTAGCGTTTCGGAGTGTTGTTATTAGATTTTCGGGGTCGAGTGTAATCTAAGCTTAAGATAATAGGGACAACTTGCCGGAATATGGCTGGATACGGGCTGAAGTTGAAGTTGAGTGTAATTATGTTAGTGTATAGTCATAGCTTGTTTTAACTTAATAATGACAATGTACAATATTTTTTGATTTATAGCTCCAAACTAACTATAAGATGAAACTTTATCAATTTATTGCTTCATTACATTGCTTAGTTTTAAATCAGAATTATGAGTGACATCTTGGTGAATACTTAGTTCACTCCAATGAGAGTTTACTCATAAGGAATAAAATATCCAACTATAGTGAGTTTAAATTCCTATTGCTACCTCTTTAAAGGATATGGTACTATTTGGAATATATTTTCGAAGTGACATAATTATATTCCAAGTCGATTAAATCTAAACACGTACAGAAAAAGAGCTTCTTTCATTATCGCATTATAAATTTTATTTTTTATTTTTTTATTATTTCCTTGACAACATTTTTAATTCGCGTGACTAGATAGCTACTTACATCTTCTTAAATCTGAACGTCGCAAATAAATAATATGATTTATTTTTATTACGTTATTGTACTTAAGTAATCCTTTACATACTTTAACAAAAATCATAATAATATTTTGCTTAAACATAAAATATCCTCAAAATAATATATAAAATCCGTTTATAATGTAGGCACATACTAGTTCTTATGTGAATATATTTATAGCCAAATATCCATTCAAATATATAGGTAGTTTTTTATATTTGTGTAAATTAGTATTTACACATAAAATTAAAACAACAAAACGTCGTCGTGGTGACATTGTCAAAGAAAATTGGAGTAGCGCCATCTAGTGGCTTGTTTATGAGAAATGCGAATCATCATGACAATCATTTTATTTATTAGCTACCAAAAAATATGAATTCCACACCTGATGTAATAAAAAATCAATTTTATTGCAGCATAGCTAATTTTTGTCATACAATTACAGAGTATAAAAATAATACGAATATGAAAGTCGCACAATTTATTGTAGGCTCGTAAAGCAAGTCGTTGGTCATTTTGTAAAAGTTCGCTCAGTGTTCGCTAGATGTCGCTGTAATAATAACTCACCAGCGCCCCGCGCCGACTGCGGCGAAATGTGGAAACACCGTCCACACCACGGCAAACCGAGGGAATCCTCCGAGCGGCGAACGATGTTTATGATGCAATTTACAGTTCGTATATTGTGAGCCACTTCATATAACACGACAATACACTTCTGAATTCCCTTTCAAGTTGTTTCGGTTTCTTTTAAACCGACTCACTGTGAATTCTTTCGCGTTTTGTCGGTGCTGGTGTGCAAATTAAATTCTGTCGAAGTATTTGTTTCTTTTGAGCGAAATCGTTTGAGTGATTTATGTTCTTATAATTCATTATTCAACGTTTGTTTTATCAGCGAGAATTCTTTAGTGATAGGTCTATTCCATGAATACAGTAAACAATTTCTTTTTCAGCCATTTCAATATTGCATGTTTAGTTGCAGAGCTTTCTAAGTCATAAATTCAGAAGCTCGAAAGCTTAAAAAGCACTGATTCATCGACAAGCACAGTCCGTCGCTACACTAGCGTCATCATTCGACGTCGTAAAACATCTATTTTACGACGTGACGACCTCAAATGTCTCATAAAAAACTTCACCATTTCACTCACAGATGGCGCTAGGTGCGTTGAGCGGTGGGCGCCATCTAGTGGCCGTAGATGACTTATCCGTATAAACGGGAGGTTATGGTTTTATTGGGGCATAAAGTAGCGAGTTACGACTTACGGCCTTCGAATATGGTGATATCTGAGGGTGAATGGGCGTGTAAGACAAGAGGACGACTTTTATTGTTTGTAAATTGGCTGTAAAATTATGAGTTCGCTCGTATTGTGCCTAATCACAGCGATCAGCTGTTATTTTATGGAGTAAATCACTTTATTACGGCAAGTGGCGGTTTATGAGGCAATAAAACTTCATTTAGATGGGTGGCGGGTTGTCACATTGCGGTAGGAATGTTGATGTGCTAATACTTTTTCCGTTTTAATTTATTGCCCTTATGTTTATTATTTATTGTTTTTGCTGGGAGACTGTTCAACTGAGATGGCTTTTCATTGAATGCTGGGCAATGAACTTTTAATGAACATACTCGTATCGTATTTTCAGGCTATAAGAGTATACTGGAGGCTTAAAAATGTAGATTTAAGTATTATTTATCTAATACTACATATAAATAATAGCCTAGTCCATTTTTTTCCAATTGGACAACAAAAATAAGCAGTAACTTTGACACAGATTACGAACAATAATAAAATATAGATGAACTTGTATTAATTTGTTGGAACACATACACCGATTATCATGTGTTTGTGTCAGTCACAGATAACTTACTATACAGGAACTTGTTAATCTTTATTTTCTATCTGCAAATACAACTGATATTAATAATAGCTATAGAATTTCATCACCATTCCATAACGTACTTAATCAAAATACTACTTACCAAATAAACCCGAACTATTAACAGAACCATAATTAAGTCTTTAAAGCCTTCGATCGTAAGCTCAGCACAGTTCTGCTATTACATGATAGATGGCGCTACATACTAAGAATATTGATCGGAAAAAACATACTGAATTTAAAATTCTTTTTGTTAACGAATAAATCTGGTTTGATTTGATACTGTTATTGCTTGTCATAGTTTAAGTATGACTTTTAATTTAATTTCGTAAAAATATTCTACTTGTATATATATTATGATATAATTTTATATATATTTTTTAAAAGTGGACATTTTAATAATTTTATCTTGAATTGGATTAGATTCGTATTTTTAATAACCGTGTCTTATTATAACAAATAAATGGTATTGCTTAAAACGTGTATTTCTTTAGTTTAATAAATTTATTTTATGTAAAGACGATTTTTTTGATAAAGAATGATTTTAATCATCACACCAACTAAATCTTACCTAAAATTATAAAGACTGTAATGAGCTTTTATTTTCTCCCATGTGTTATATACTTAACCTATAGTCATTCTTACTAAATGTGGTTGATGTTGTCAAGAGGCAGAGTACTATAATCAGTCTATGCTGCTTTAATTGCTTATAGCCAAAGCATAAATTCAAATGGGTTAAATTAAAAAAATGTGGAAGTGTAGTGCCATTTCGTCGTCTACACAATCATAGACCCATTGCTCGCAAGAACATATTTGGTTCTCTCCAAGTCCCAAACCCTCACGAGCCGAAACAATTTTAATAATCATAAAAATCAGTAGAAATCACTTAAGCGGCAACAAGTGATCACTTAACCGGCGCTTGTGCTTTGAGCGCTAATTATTTGTTTTACGACGCGTTTACGACGAACGCGACCGTAAACCCGACGTTTACGATCGCCGATCGGCGGGTTCATACGGTCGGTTTGTAAACAGAACTTTATGAGTTGACACCTTTGCTACTGGATTTTGGTTTTTTCTTAAGGAAACATCTTTTTTATTTATTTAAAAGGCATGGTGCTGGCGATTTCATATTCGGATTATGCAACTCTTGTGATCTTTTTTTTTATTATTTCAAATGTGTTCGATTGTAACGTCATTTGTGTAGGAAAGTAATATTTTTTGTTTCTGAAACTCGCGGGCATAGTTAAAAATAAAGATCAATATTTTCTCTAGAGGTTAGGTAAGGAAAATTGTATTGCTCTATTTCCTCATTGAATTGTATGTTAGAGTCTAAAGTGACTCTTATGTTGAATTTCAATGAAAACTGGAATGAACTAGTAATCAAGTGTTAAGTAGTAGTTAGTGACCGCTCTTCATATAAACTAGCGATTGGGCTAGTCTTAAGATGTAAAACCGTCCAAGTCCAATTTTATAATTAATCCACAAAACGTTTCAAGCAATCTAACGTTTACTTCTACACAACGTCTTGAATAGCCTAAACGCAATAAAGAAATCACAATACGAACGCTCTAACAGCCCATTATAAAGCTCGCAAGCAACAAATCACTTCGGAACATTACTCAAAAAACCTTTCAACATAACCTATTCTAGTTTGCGGCAACAGATTTCTAATTATATTTTTGAAGCTCCAAACTAGATATAGGACCCCAGTGAATTGACCTAGCCGTTTAATAAAGTGGGGGAGCGAAACAAAAAAGGAGTTAGAAAGAGACGGCAATGGTGAAGGAGCACCATGATTTATGTGATGCACATTTGGGCTCAACAGTACCAAATAAAAAGTTATTTCTTGGTAAGGTTACGATATTAACATTGTTTTGGAAGCGTTTATTTTTATATATAAGTACGATTTTTTACCTAAACATTATAAATGTTTTGGTATTTATATGTTCTTTCTATAGTTCCACAAAATTTCTATGTATAATTTAGAAGAATATTTTTTTATCTAACATTCACAAGCACAAATATTGCGTTATCTTTTAGGAAAAAAATAAACCTTTCTGGAAACCATTTAGGAAAAAAATGCAATTGGATTTTTTTCATTCAGTTAAATAGCCCTGTTATAAAAGAGTAGTTTTCATTCTAAAACAGTTAGCATAAGCGAAATATCAAAAAATAAAAAAATAAATTATAAAAAGCAGACATGTTTTTCTCGACCGTACCGCCTATCGCTATGAGTAAGTTATGGCCGCTGTAGGGTGAGTTACACCCTGCTTAGGTCACGTGGCCCGACAAGGACGGGTATACCCAAAAAGTTGGCCGTGGGAAAAGGACGGGAGAACTTGGGGCGGTAAGTTATCTTCGTTTCATTCAACTCACACTCGTACCGCCCGAACGTCCGTATAGATCAATAAAACTACTTTATCTCTTTTTGGCACATCCCCATCCCGTCGGCGACTTCCTACAACGATACTACCACGTCATGATTTTAACATTATACGTCGGAGAAACCCTAATTTTGTTACTACAACATTTAGAAGATTCTCTGGCTCCTTGAACTTGTTAAAAATATTCCTTTACCAACATCGATTTAAAAAATAACAATTGACTTTGTAGACTTTTTAAAAATTCGCCAAAGAACGTCAAACAATGCCATTGTCAATACCTGTTCGAAAAAAGAAACAAAAGCGCGTATTGTCAGTAATAGCACTGTCCATTTTTTATTCTTTATAAAAAAACCTTTTTACTGTTGCATAACGTGACAAATTTTAAAAAAGGAACGTCCGTTCGGCCGTCAATAGCTTTCTTTTGTTTCGCAATGGGTGCCCCGTTAACGCAATTGTAGTACGTTTTTTCCGCAAGACCATTTTATCCGTGTTTACAAAGGTAATGCCCATAAAATATTATTACCGGGCTATTAGGAGCCACAGGTAGGTCCGGGTCGGCCGCTAGTTCATTCCCGCGATAGCGGGCGGTAGTTGTAAGTAATTGACGATGTTAATTTGTCGTTTAAAGTGGACCGTGGTTCGTGGTTGCTGGTACGTGATTAAGGTGCAGTGGTAGTTCTTTAGTGTCTTATTATTAACCTTTTTTGGAAAGTGTAAGTAAGCGAATGCTTTTCTCTGATCTAATGGTATTCATGATATCGGGTAATGTTTTCCACCATTGTGTTATAAAATGTCCATACATTCACACAACGTGGACTGTCCATACATAATATGGAAGTTCTACATTATTCCATATTCACCATAATCTCGAATTTATTTAAGACATTTATAGTCACTAATTTACAATAAGTGGATAGAAGAAGGTTGGGAAGTTTGTATTTTTGGTCTTATATATTAAAAAAAATATCAAAACAAATGCTATCGCCTACAGTCATCTATTTCTGAACAATAAAAGTTCACATCTTACCTTGTTACTTTCGAATCATTATAAACTAACTAACGTATAACGTATTTTTCGGTTATCCATTAGAAAATAATTTTTTCATTACAATTTCAGCTGCCAAATAAATTTTAAGAAAAAGTCGTATTTCAATGACAGGGGCATATTTCGCGGTGGTTTGTCTTCCTAATAAAGTAATTACTCTGGTAACTCTGCCTCCGTGTTCGAACTGCGGTCGTCCGGAAAGTACCGATCGCAAAATACTGGCAAGCGAGAGACGGTATTTAGTTTTAAAAATTCATAAAAATCGAACATCAAATGTTCTATATCTAAAATGCAAATATAAACTCGATAGTTTATTGTATCAAACGTATTATGTAGCATTTCTATTATCTATGCTTAATTCATCTTAGTTTTGGGATACTATCTATATGTACTAAAAATATTAATATTATTTTAATGCTACACCATTACATAGTGTATTTAAATTGTATCAAATTCTTCTATTCGATAAGTGCTATTATAAGCGCATTAATTTCTGCATAAAGAATAGGTTATTACAAATACAATAGTAATGACTGATGATAAATCAGAATCTCTAATTTAACTGTACAATATTTTAATGAAATATAATAAGAATTTAAGTAACGTTTTTCAATTAATTATGCGGAAAGTAAGTTGTTGGCAAAGTTACTCCATTATGAACAGCGGTGGTCCGAACGATTGACGGGAACACCGAAATTAGACCCCTCGATCAATAGGCGATGGAAAGTACTCTCTAAGTTATTTAATATTGTGAAATATAATTATTTAATAAGGGTATCCAAAATTTCTCAATGAAGGCGCTAGGGCGACACAATTTTTCGTAACTGACATAAAAAAATTACACTTTGACATCAATAAATTTATGACGATTTTGCAGTAAGAGTTACGCCTGTATTTGAGCGGAAATTCGCTATTTCTAAATATGTGTTTTTTAAAACATTGCTTTTATAAAAAAATAATATAGTGTTCCACTCTTCGCATTTACATATAGGTTTGGACGGTTGTGAAATATTATTATACAAAAGTAATTTAAGGCTGATTTCCTTGGGAAATACGCATTGAAAAGCAATTTATTTGATCGGTTATTTGTACAAGAAAATTACTGGCTAGTGTTAACATTCTAATAGACAGTTGAACAATATTTTTACTTATTTAACATTCGTGTACTTTCTAGTAGAAAATATTACTATGTACTTTTTTTTTTACAATTCTGTATTTTCTCAAAGCATTTTCCATCTAAACCCATCTCGATTCGTGCGCCGTATTTTTAGTGTCGCCCACTCAACGCCTCACTAATTAGAAGCAGTGATATAGGTACCCAATAATAGGCCACGTAGGTGTATCGCTAGGTTTGTAGCATCTCCACAGCATATGACAGATTTATACTCGCTACGTCTCCGGCGCGGGTCAGCCTAACGAATCTCATTTCATAATTGATGTGGTTAATAAATAAAAATAATCTTTGAACTAAAACGTGGGTTACACTTTTTTTGAACGAGTAAGAGACGGGCGACGTAATATGATTAAGGCATGAGTTTAAATTACATATGCATATGCATGATATGTAAAAAAGAGTAGGTCTGATTATCAATTAATATTCTTGATGATAGGTAATAGGACATTGTAGGGTTACTTTTGGAATAAATCCGAATCGGAAAAATATAACGACTTTTCGTTCATTCACGCAAAGATTTTCTCAATAGAACACAGAACATACATATCCTGTAAATCCAGCTTACCAAATGATTTATACAAAAATAGAAGGTATATTATTTCATACTACTTGTCGATATTCTTAGAATACAATACAAACATGCACTTATTAATAGTTTTCCTTACATTAACAGCATGTAGCTACCCTAAAATCACGATTCGTGACAAAACTGGAAACATCCCCATACATATGTTACTTAACCACCCCACAATCAGGGAAGTAGAAGCGGAGATTGGTTTCTATACATAGTTTTATACGATTTAAGTTGGGGCTACTGCTACTGAGGGAATAGTGGAGGTCCCAAATAAATAGGCATTCCTTGGAGAAACTTTTATTGATATCTATTCAAGCTTCGTGGCTCTGGTGAGCGTTTTATGTCTCTATTGACCACTTGATTGAACTTATGTGTTTTGGGTAGGCACTTGGCTCTGCTGATGAATATCAACCATGAACTGTCTGGCATATCGTATATTATATTTGGTTGACATCAAAATGCATGTTTAAAAAGTAATTATTACGGAAACTTGCCGTGTGAAGTGTACCAACAGACTTTTATCTAATTACCTTTGATATAGTAATTTTTATTGTTTTAATGTAAAAAGGCTTTATACGATGATTTTTCAGATAATTAATCATTTACAGTGTAACTTTTAACATAAGCCTAATAGTAACTATTGAGTTTCTTGCCGGTTTCTTCTCGGTAGAATCTGCTTTTTGAACCGGTTTATATTTATTTTGTTCTGACGATTTATAAATACTTTTTTTTAATCCTATATAAATAAAGAAAAATATCATTTCATTTTATTTCACTTTATTATAATCGAATTACGCCACTGGTGAAAACTTCTGCAAAAAAGAAAAAAATTGTTTATGATTAAACTGATGCGGCATTTTCCTTGTTCCGACATATTGTTATCAGAACCTAATATAAAGTTATTCAACGTCATCCTTTATCCTATACCATCTACAAATTCTTCTTTGGTGTCTATCGAGCTAACTTTCTCTTTATAACCAACTTTTTCTTTCACTTACATTACGCAACTCCGTCTTGGCCCGTTTCTTCTACAATTTATATGTAAAATTATTTAATGAACGTTGCATTACATTTTTTGTATTAAAATGCACACTCGAATGTGCATGTAGTGTACAACGGTACATTTGGAAACTTGCACGTCTAAAACATTGTGTTCATACTTATATCTCTCGTATCAAACAAAACTTTGGTCACGGTTAATGCCTTTACGACTGCCGGGGGTGACATAAAGAAAATGAAAAACATTTTGTATTATTCTTGTTGCGCTCTTGCCCGCGTAACTTGAACGACCCTCGTTAGGGCGGCGGCACTTGCTCGACTTTTGTTCAAGCTTCAGCGATTAGTCGGATCGGATATCGATTTTATATTGTAGCTATTAACTGCTTTCCGATCTGTTTAATTGAACTGTTTCTAAATAGCCAATCCTGGTCTATATGCAGTTCTTATTCATAACCATTCCTCATTTATATCTAAATCAAATTTTGCACATGCTGTAATAGTCCTTAACACATCCATTATACAGATCCCAAAAAAAAATATGCAAACATTTTTTATTTCATTAGAATTTAATTCCAAACTATAAATCAATGCTTGTTCGCAATTTTTCTTCTTCTATCGTACGTAATTTAGTTCGCGACTAGTCGACGTGGTGTGGGCGGCCAATGAGTCTCCCCATCCCGACTGTTTCTGCTTAGACAAATATCCACAGAAACTAGTTACGTGTTTGGACCCAAGCACATATACTTTTTTAATCTTGGTGATCCATCTCGCTCTGTGTCTAAGGGCAGTCGAATACTCGAGACTATTTTGAACTCTCGAAAATTTGTGTTGTGCCCGTAGTAAGAGTAGAAATGACCAATGCAGTGTTATAATAAAAGTGAGACAGGGTTTGATCGTAGTCTAAATAATAATTATCATTCTTAACGCAATAATGAAAGGCATTTTTTAAAAGTAGGTACGTACTAAAAAAACAAAACTTACAGAGACAACATTCCAAATCATTCGGTTATTCTCTATTACAATTATACTATACAAGATTTATACTAGGTACTTAATAACGTTTTTGTAATAAGGCTTATTATGTCCCAACCACTTTCTGTATATATAAATAAAAAATAAATACACAGAGTATTTAGCATGAAAACCGCCATGGGGTCTTGAAACGGAAAAATTATCACAAACGTTGGCCCAAGATTACATTCAGGCCCAAAGAGGTTTATTGCATCCAGCCCAAAAAAGGTTCAGCCGTTTTGGACGCATAAATATCAGCTGAACCGTAAATCAGCAGAGCAGCAACCGGAAAATCTGTGGTGTTGAATAAAATTCCTTAGCCGTATAATTTCGTAACGGAGAAGAGCAAGCTATAAACTTGTCAACTGAAACTATTTCTGTTCTGTTTGTTTCTTTGACAAATCGCGCGAGGCGGCGCCATCTTGTGAGATCTCGCTGGGAACACTGAAATGATTAAATTAACGATGAACTTTAAGACAGTCAATTGTTTTCAATTGAGATGTTGATGCCATACAACATTCCGAGACATCGTTTTGCAAGCTTCAAAATTAGCAGTCTATTTTTGCCGACATCCGATCGAGCTGATATTTATTTTAAAACTTTGTTTTTTTGATGAAAGAACGTGAAAGATTGGCGATGATAAAATTAATTAATACTTGACACTGTATTGAAAACATTGTGCATGCGTTGAGCGATCGAATATGTTGCTTTCTTAATACATTTTAAAGCAGCCATAGGTTCTCTTTTCAGCCAGGTCCTTCAAGCAGAAACAATTACTTATTTTAAGAAAAACATCAAACTAATGTTTAAAATGAATCAAACGATTACAAATAGCTCTACTTGCGCTGAGACAATGACGGACTGTTGTCGTTGGAGCCCGCATAAATCCCCCATTTCGAGTCCACGCTATCGAAATTCAAACCACTTTTTACTAAGTCTGAAGCATAATTCATAAATATTATATATCGCGGTCACATAACTCAACCCTGCGTCCCGGATTCACTCGTAACTCGTCGTGTGTGGCTCGCGACTCTTCTCTCCTAGCTTCCTTATAATTTCGATGTAATACCGAAACTTCCGCAAGCAAAATCGATACTTAAACTTTGGAGGACACAGTCAAAATTCGCCTGCACTTAACAAAGCTTATACGCCGTTGTTCATGTAAAAAAGAATCTAACTAAAGCCTTAGACAAATGTGATCTATGATAAACGTGATTTCGGTAACGAGCATCTCTGACGTTGATCAATGGTCACGCTCGCATTTTTCCTAGGAACTAGGGGAAAAAAGTGTGAGGATCACACTAAATAAGTATAGTGAAAAATAGTTTATCGCCGTATCACGTGATCGGGTGTAATATGGGATGGTTCCAGGGAGTCCCGGTAATCTTTTGTACGGGAAATTGTTTCGTGCTCAACACTTTGTTCTCGGATGAAGTATGTAATTTGGTGGGAGGTCGAGTACCTCTTCCTGGACTCAGCGTGTAACTTATGAGGAGCACAGGTATATTTTCTTCCAAATTATTGTTTATCTTGAATTATGGTGTTGTTGAAGGTCTATGAACAAATCTAAACATTCCAACTATGAGGTATTGCGTTGTACATGAGCGTTTTTGAAATCAATCTATAATATAAAAATGTGCAACGTTTTGGCAGTTTCCCTCACGTTATAGCAGATACAAAGAATGCTAATTATGTATGTAAAGCAGTCTACTTTATACGCATATTACAATTGAACACTATTTACATATAAAATCTTAATAATATAAAGTTTCGTTTATTTAACACAGATTTTTTCAGATTCGTTTCTTTACTATATCCTTCTATTCTACGATTAATGAAATTGGAAATAATTTGCCAAATTCTTTTTCTTATTGCGATAATAACTTTCACACATTGAAACTCATTTAAGACAATCATAGACATATAAACCTGGTAAAGTAATTGACTAAAAAGCTCAACCACTGCAGTGCACCGCCATATTATCTCCTGTTTACTCAACTCCATACTCACCGAGTGCATTTATCGAATGCAACAAAGCCTGCAGTTTGTCGCGGCGCCCTGTACCAGCTGGAGGCCGGCGGGAGGAGCTAAATCATAGCTGGATTTACGAGGTGCCTGCAATCGACTTGCAACTATCTCCTTAAACAGTTGAAAAATAAACAGCCTTATGCGGACTCAGTCATGTATGATACGCTTGTGGCGAAAAGTGGTTTGTGTTTGAATTGTAGTGTTAGCGAAAGAGTAAACGAGAATGTGGATGCAATTTCTAGTAGCAGTCTAGTGCCGGATCATACAGCGTAAAGCCTCAGGATTAGGATATAAAGTAACAGTATTATAAACATGATCACTGAACGAACCATTATATATCACTAGTATTTTTGGAACTAAAAATAAAATGCATTTGAAGATAGACTGGTTCGATGGCGCATTCGGTAGTGACCATGCCCCATGCGCTAAGAGCTGTGGGTTTAATCCCCACCCAGGACAAATATTCGTATGATGAATACTTGTGTTTGTTCTGTGTCTGGGTGTTAATATTCAGTATTTAAGTATATATTTTTAATACCACTGTTGTTTCTGATATCTGTAACACAAGTGTTTCAGCTACTTACCACGGAGTCAGATCAATGTATGTGTTGTAGTCTGAATTTATTTATTTAATTGTTTGCGTTAATTGTTAGTTTAAATTTAAGCATTATTCTTTTCACTATATTTTTTATTATTTAATAAAATTGCAGCAGAAAGTTGTGTTTACTAGTCAAGCCTATATAATAATTAGAACATGTTAATTAAAAAAGGTCTGTAAAGTCAATAAAAAATATAATATACAGACTTAAAGCTAGTTGAACTTTTCCGAAACACGCTTAATTTGTTCCGCGGCATGAACAATTGCTATTGTTCCATTAGACTTGAAAAAAAAGAATAACCTTACACCATCAACTTAAAGTCCAAAGTCGGCGTTATGACGGCCAGTAGCCTACTTACCTTCCAGTGTTTGTGTCCAGAGTCACCCTTAGAGTTTGTATCTTGCCAATGACAGACCACGTGAGCATCCGTATACCGCCGTTGCCAACTCGACCTCATCTTATTTCCTTGGCATCGGCCACGACGACTGGCTGATTTACTACCCCATACCAACCTACTAAAGTTTTCGGATTAAATAGTTTTTCTCGTTCCAATATTTGGCAACGAATTTGTTTTTTTTTCGCCACCGCTTTTTTGTCGTCTGCGTTTTTAATTTATTCCATCTATCTGCATTTTGATTGCGGTTGTACCAAACGGATATGTGTAGATAGTTGCTACATTAATTTTGCTCTTTACGTACCTATAGATTTTGCTAAATATATTTCAGTATTGTTGAAAATACGTCACAGGGATTATTTCTTATACAGTAACGTTATCATTGGGCGATAGAAAGCTAAAATGCTACGGACCCCGCGTCATAGGGTCCCCCAAGCTGAGAGTCGTGTGTATAGGAGGATCGTAGCATTGAAACTGGACACTGTTTACTTATAAATACATACATAACATACATAACGTCACACCCATAATCCGCGAAGGGGTAGGCAGAGCCAAAAGGGCAGCATGCCCCTTAAACCACATTCAGCCAAAAATGAAGCCGGGGGATGTTGGGTTAGATGGAAAATTGTGAAAAAGCAGTGACAAGCGGCTAACCTATCGCCCACACAATTACACACCCAAAACCCGGGCGGTGTGTCGGACTCGAACCGACTAAAACCCCAACGTGGCCTCCAGCGGCGCAGTCCCGGAGGAGCCTGTATCCCCACTGTCGGGACTATACGACAGCTCCTCCGGTGATGCGCGTGCCGCGCTACGCGGCCCACCTCGCGCGGCGGTGGTCGATGCTGTGCAGCCCACGACAACACGGATGCACAGCACCGAGCACGCGCGCGCGTTGAGACATGCCAGGCCACCCAGCATGTCTCAACCACTCCGCCCAGGATTCAGACGCCGATCATCCCCGTGACCGGCGTCGTGGGCCCACTCTCGCGCTGTGCCCTCTGCTAAGCCAGAGGGGCACGCGGAGAGCGCCTCGTCTAAGGGGCCGCCTTCCGCCCGGCGACCCAGATTGAGGGCCTAGCCCTGTCGTCGCAGAGGGAGAGCATCGAGACGCTCAATCCCTCTGCGACCCACCACGACGCGACCTAGCGCGCCCCTGTCGGATTGCCGAGGATAGGGAGGCGAGCAACGACAACACTCAGCTCCTCCTCTTCCTCGGCAACCCTGGTCCGGCCGCAGTGGGTTACAGCCAGACCGCCGCAACTGCCCGGTAGCAAGTCGTGCAGTTGCGGCTCACCTCGGGGTCCTTCTTCGCTTCAGCCCTGCCATGGCAGGGCCTACTAAGCCCCCCCGCTACGACAAACCGAGGACCCCGGCGGGGGGGTTTCTTTTTAACCCAGACCAACATGACCAACAAAGGACAGTGGGCTGGGTTGTACTTATAAATAAAATCTTGTTAACTATTTACTGATTAATAATACCTTAATGATTGAGAGCCTATACGATTTTCCACGGGCCTGAAACAGTATAGTTACGGCATTTTTCGCACACAATGATCTTCTTGGTGTTATCCTTAAAATCTACTTAAGTAAATTAAATGATAATTTTAATTTCTGCTTACTTTAGCAACTCTATATCTCATAAACCAACCAATATTTCTCAAGTGAGTCTCAGTTATCGATTGTACATTTACGCCGCATTTTTACTTCGTGTCAATATTGTAAGCAATAAATAACATTTTATTGGATTTACCGCAAACGCAACTAGGTACTTAAAGTTTCACGACAGCGAAATGTGAAATCTTATAAAAGATATTTGAATAAGAATTTAAATCTATTTTAAATGAGCATAGGATAATATGTGTAATAGTTTTACATTTGTTTTTAATTACGAATCAAATAAATAATTGAAGAACGGCGCTTGTCAAATAACATAGCATCACCTATCCTTAAAACATTAACCCTACAGCGATGTGAAGTGCTCAAAATAGAATAACTCTTAACCCTCAACCGCCATCCGTAATGGTGGCACATAACGAATTGTCAGAAACGCCTAGCAAGAACAAGAAAAAAGAGAGATTAGTCTGCGCACGTCGCCGACATTAGCCGGCCCAAAAATAAAATTAATGTTAAGTGTGAAAGTTCAATGTGGCTCCGGACAGATGCGGTAATGTATTAACTAAAGTAACGGGGAGACGGATATATAATTGGGGAGATGATGTATCGAACACTTTAGATAACCTTGTGTCGGCTAAGTTTTTTAGTTGCGCCTTAATACTGCTCTTACTTTTTAAATATATGCATCTTATATCATAATAATTTTAATACAGTTGTAAGTAGTAGACTATTTAATATTCAATAGTTTTTAGCCGTATTACAATATGTTGTGTCATGACTATAGAATTATAGTCATGTCATGACACAACATCTTATCAAATAGTTGTTGAATATTTGGAATATAGTTTATTACGTACTACAGCTATGATTAACAACAAATACACATAACATAACATCACGCCCATAATCCCTGAAGGGGTAGGCAGCAGGCCCCTTTAACTACATTCATCAAAAAATAAAACTGGGCAGTGTTAGATGGAAAATTGTGAAAAAGTAGTGACAAGTAGCTAGCTTGTCACCAACACAATCACATATCCAAAACCCGATATAGCATTAGTCGCCTTTTACGACATGCTAGGCAAGAACCACAGTTGGCACAGTCTTTTTGAGTCCCAGACCAACATGGGACAATGGGCTCGGTTAGATGGAAAATTGTGAAAGGTGGCTAGCTCGTCGCCTACACAATCACATACCTAAAACCCCATATACTATTAGTTAAGAAACACAGTTGGAACATTATTTTTAAGTTCCAGACCAACTGCGCTAGCTAGCTATAATTAGGTACTATAACAATACATAAGTAATAAAAATAAAACAGGCTATAAAAAAATAAAAAAGGGATTCATAAAAAGAATTAAATATTTAATTTAACTTTCGTATCTATTCTCGTACGAGAGCAAATGTTTGAAGTAACTTTTTGGTCGGATTTTTTTTCCATCGTGTCATGTTTCGCGAAATTTACGCCCGGCTTAAACCGTCCAAAATTTTAGCTTCGCCCGTCCAAAATCCTGATATACGGCCGCGGAGGGGGTGGGGTTGCACGCGAAAAAACCTCTTGTGCCCCTACCCTTTAATATTAATATCGCTTGCCCGGCAAATTGTATTAGAATATTATGCAATAAATTTTAAAGAAGACGAATTGCTGACCTATCAACTGTTGCGATATATGCGTATGGGATCTCCACAAATCTTCCGTACTTACCGTTGCGGAGGGGATGACTTGTTTTTCACTTAAAAGTGTATGTAAAATCGTATCATGATCTGGTGTAATTTTTTATTATTATTTTCAACTTAGACATGACTTTGTCATGACTACTTGTATTGTTTTAAAATCATCTCAGTAATGTATATTTTTATTTATCTGTATTATTGGCTTTAGGGTTAATCACTACCTATTTTTCGTAAAATCAACACACATTTTTCATAGTAATTAATAGCTAAGATAAGTTAATAAAAGTTTCTGCATTGACCCTTTATACTATTCCCGCAAGATACCAAGATAACAGAAGTGAACAAGTATGGTAAAATATCTAAAATATATAATAATATATGACCTAAAATGGGCAACAAACTCAATTGGTTTATCCAGGCCAACTGTATCGTATCGATCAAATTAGATAAAACACTGAGAAGTGATTAATAAGTCAAAACTAGGCATGATAGTAATCCACAGACTTTTTAACTTCGCAGACAGCGTTTGATAGTAAAAGTTTAATCTTTGTTGAATTTTTAAGGTAAACTTTACCCATCAGTAATGGCGCAAGATTATATTTAAAGGAAAAAAAAAATGAATGCTTCATTCAAATAATCTTAATTTTTGACTGTTTATTACAACAAATTTTCATAAATTTTTATGTTAACTTGTTGAACAAGTTCTAAATCACTCATATAAGAATCGATATCGCCTAAGTTAAGGAAATATTATTTATTTTAATTTGCTAAAGAAAGTTGCCTTTCAATTGGTAGTAGTAATTATATACTTTTTACTTGAAAAACTAGCATAAACCCTTAAAATCTGATTGAGAAATTCAAACGGCTAGGCGTCAAGGATTGCTATCAAAAACCGATTCCCAAACTATAAGTAGCATTTCAAAGTAACAATTGGGAAACAATACGCGGAGCAGTAATGGCGGGCGAGGGGATGGATTGATGTCCGCCCCGCAGGTGGGGGCCCGCCAAGACTTTTTAAATATGGATCCCGGCTCCCTACTTGTGGAATAAAGAGCGATGGGATGTGTCGCGTCTTTAGGCCGCGTGGAACCGAAATTAAAGAAAAAAAACGCTATTCGACCTTTTTTTTAGTTTTCGAATGTTTTAGCTACATCAAAATATAGGATACATCTTGGAGCTTCAGAGTTGTTATAAATATTTTATTCAACTATTGTTTCACATTAATGTTGACATCGATATTATTTCTAATATTTATAAAAATGTAGGAAGGAGTTATGAACTCAACTACTAATTGATATCGATATTATTTTCTATGTTTAGCGTCAAAAATAATATTAATTTTCAAATGTAAATTGAATCTCCGGAAAATTCAAAGCGCTTAATATTCAAAATGACATTAATTTTTAATTAATTCTAAAGCAAATCTTTCATTTAACTTTTTAGATTTCCATAAGATATTAACTGAAGACGTTTGCAAGTAGGCACTTTAGCACTTTACAAGTTATGTTATAGCAAGCTACAGTTTGTTACTAGCAGATGAACGTAAGTGATGCTTATAACGCATATTATTATGACATTTGGTCTTGTAAATTCATTAAACCTTTCAACAAAATGGCCCGTAATTCGCCCCAAAATGCCAATCCAATCATAAAACAAAATTAAAATGTAAATGCATTTGAGAACACCAACTCCCGAGCCGAACACGAAAAATTCCACAACAGTAAATCTCAAAGGCATTGTAACCAAAATTAACATACAAATATAACGTTTGCACATTAATCTAAAATGCGTTAACGAATGTAATAAAACCCTTATCCCGATACGGGGGTGGGAATCTGAGACAATTTGCCACTCCCGCCCCTCTAAGCCCACCTATGTGTCTTTCTTATTGCCAGCTGAATCCCGAATATACAACTAAGATTAATCCCGCCGAAAGAAAGGGTGTTGCAACCCTTTGCGCGGTAAGCAAGAAAAATAACTTGAATATTTGATGCCGTTGAAACGCAATAACTTGTGTTGTTGCGTTTTAAAATTCACTTTTGCCGGCTACACGCATTTTAGGGTTAATATGTTCCTATTGTTTTATTAGTTTAGGTACTAATACTAACCAACTGATGAATAAAAGTATCATGATCTATAAATAACTAAATAAATAAATTCTCCGGACTGACACACCAATATCCTAGTTCCAAACTAAGCTTTAAGCTATGGTTACTAGGTGAACGGATAGACATACTTAAATACGTTTGTAAACATCCATGACTCGAGTACAAATGTCCGTGTTCGTCACATGAAACATTTGCCCCTAGCGGGATTCAAACCCGCGACCCTTGGTTTCGTGTCTAGGGTCTATGACCACTCGACCAACGGGCCTGTCATCTATCAATGTGTTGTTGTAGTTAAAAAACTCGATTGTCTTTGTCTTATTTTAATATACTCGTAGTAGGTACCAAATCATATAAAACAGATTTTAGATACTAGAGTAGGTATATGATTATTTGATATTTTTATTACATATAATAACATGTCATCGTGCACATTAAAATGCGAATGAACGACCTGACCCACGAACCTCAGCGGAAAAGTGAAAAACAAAGAACAATTTGATCCCATTTAAATTGTCTCAACAACTTCACACCTAAACAGTATTTAGACATACTAAAACACATCATAATTAAAACTCAACAACCGTTTTAATGGCGTGAGAAGTAGTCGGTTAACGTCTGCTAAGTGTTAATTGACCACTCCATCATCAACCAGATTTGAATGGCAATGAACATGTGCATTCAAGTTGACGACTTAATTAAGAAATTCACTTAAGGAGTAATACCTCGTAAAGGGTTTTAATTGCGTACCTGTAAGGTTACTTTACAATAACTTATGAATATTGTATTATGCTAAAGTATATGAAATTCTTAAGAAAGTTCACAGGCGTCCATTGGGCGAGATTAAAGAATTGAGATGAAAGACGTTTAATTACTGCTTCTTTATACAGCTCTTACATAATTAAGTCTTATTAATAGTAGTACTATATTAAGTAATTGCCTATTTAAAACATTAAATATATAGTACATATATTTATTTACAATTATGTTAAACTTAACTAGCCTTTTAATATTTTACATGCTCACGTTGTAAAAAAGATATGAAATATGTTGAATGTATCATCACATACATTGATCTGACTTCGAGATAAATATGTTGCTTAAGCACTTGTGTTACAGATATCAGAATCAACAGTGGTATTACAAATATATACTTAAATAAATATTGGATATTAACACCCAGATACAGAACAAACACAAGTATTCATCACACAAATGTTTGTCCTGGATGGGGATTGGGCCCACAACCCTTGGCGCATGGGGCAGGGTCACTATCGAATGAGCCATCGAGCCTATATTACATTGTTTTAGAATAGGCATTACCTTTTTAACATACTGATTGTAATTGGTAACTATCTCCATCTCATCACCAATCAATTGACATACTTGCAAATTATTAATTGACAGATAATACGATACTTATTGACAAATAATAATAAGCTGATTATCTAGAAATTTATTACAATGAATTAGGAATATAATTTTACAAATCACTGTCATAAATCATATAGCTTACATATATATATATATAATATCAAGAGTATATACCACGAAGATGTAAAACAACCGTTCGGCTGACCTTCTAGTAAGCGGTCGCCGTAACATTCAAGTAATCAACACTGACGTTCTTTCATTACCATCTTAGTTAAATCTTCCAGTCCCAAAGCCTCGCTACGCAAATGATGATCACAGCTGCACCCAACAATTGTAAACATCGCGCAGCGGTCGATATTCATTATTTCCACGGTCGGATGCTCGCAACCCTTATCAAGGGAAGACGCCCGTTTTTTCTCGGTTTTCCCAAATAATTTATTTAGCCCGCCGTCAATTTATCTCGGGAGCTAATTTCGTCGGCCGGTGGCTGCGCATGCTGTAATTCAGCGAATTGCGAGTCCTGCAGGATTTATGGGTGTTCGCTCTTGACGGAACGACTGCCCTTCTCCAATTGTTCTTGCCGCGTTCAGACTGGACATCTGTGGATAGAAATAGGTTTTGGACTATAGAGGTCGGTAAACTCATAATATAAATAGCACGCTCATTCGAGGTTAGTACATTTGTGCGAGAGAAAAAAAAATTGAGGAATTTGCTGTGCCTAAGTTTAATCGTGTCTGACGTATTTGGACTTATTATTTATGTAATCCCTATGGGTTAGTTGCTTTTTCAGCGATCATACATTTGAGGACACCTTTATGGACCAATTTTTATATTGAGGTTATTTTATTACGTTTTAGATTTTATTAACGAAATGGGTTTATGGAATTTTGTTTATCATATATTTACAGTCTATAGACTCAATATTCAAGCTAAATAAAAAAATAATTCGAGATTACAATGAAATCAATCTGATCAAAATCCATCTTAGATTTTAGATAAAAATGGATATTTGGAAATGTCGTAGTCAGTGATTGTGTCGATAGAAAATTGTTTATTAATTTTATTTCAGTATTTGCTTATAGTGTACGTCTCCCTTTTCGTGAGTATAAAATTTCGAGAATTTTCCCGCCCCAGCATCGCCGGTGTGCAACCGACCCTTATCTCCTTTGTAGTAGTAACACATAATCGTATCAATTATTCGGTTGGCGTCCTTCTTTATTACTTTCCTTGGCTACGACTATAGCTATCTCTATCTCTCAACATACGTGGACGGTTTGTTTCCTCCTCAGCTACATTAACTTCGGCTTCTTTTGTGTTTTCCCTAGACAAAGCAACGACAAACTTTTCGCAACGAGAACGAATTGATTTATTTTAACTATTAGATTAATAAACCTCATATTATAACACAAGATTATACGTTGTGCTATCGGCAAAACATTCGAAATTCGAAGCAGTTAATCTTTAAATTTGAAAACAGAATCTAATTTAGACCTTTCTTAACACACTGATACGAATTTATTAACCGAACGGGTCTGGAAATTGTGTTATTGGAAAACAGTTTTTATTTACACAAGTTACCGAAATCGACACGAGCATGTTGGGCGAGACCGACTCCACAAATCATAACTGGTTTACGGAAATCGAATAAATATTCATGTTAAATACTTATAATTTTTAAGCCGGGTTCAGACTGGGCCGGAGATGTTGTAAGGCGAGGCGCTCACGAACGATTTTGTTATGTTTCTTTCTGCTGAGTTGGGATCGCCAGACAGTCGTCCTGCTCGCGCCCGCCGCGTCGCGAATGGGCTACATCAGCAATAAAATAATCATACAGAGCTGTTGACACCACCTATAACAAAATGACTTAAAGTTAAAAGAATGTTTTCACTCCAGTGTTCGAACAACATGTAGTTACGTTATCATTATCTATTCATCAATTGGTTTAAATTTAATTAATAAAGAATAGGGCTGCGCGATGAATGAAATCAAGCAATTAAAATTCACGTTTTTACCAAACGTGTTAGATGGATACGAAATTTATGAATCTTAAAACGATATATGATCTTAGGAGTAAGCTTTACTACATACATCTTTTAATCCAGAATTAATATTTTATTTGCTTCAAAGGAAACTGTTATTTATTTTATGATTTGAGATTCTATTTTGACGCTGTGTATACAATGTATAATTACTATAGTAGGATAACACACTGTAATTATACAACCAAATGAGATATTCATTTGAAATGTTGTTAAGTCCGCATTCTAACTATAAAAGTGCCGCAATCTTTCTCGCGTATAATAGGTACAAGAATGCCGTGTGGCTCGAGAACATTTCAAATCAATAATGTGTAGACAAAAAATTCCACTTTAAATAAAATGGACCTTGGCATAGTTAATTTATCGTTGTCTCACACGCAACAGCTCGGTGTCGTGTCCGTCGTCTTTGTAAATCAGCATATGCAAAGTGGTATAGCAATAAATCTAGCAGCTTTTGCTCGTTCTCGCATCATGTTACATCTTAATTTCAGAGCGGGCTCGCTGGAGCCTGCCTGCCAGAGATACAGCCTTTTATCAAATACGCATTACGCTAGAAATTAACTTTAACTGAAAAAAAAATCGCCTCTCCGTGAGCGTAAGCGATAAATAATGGAAAGCTGTTAGAATGCTGAGTTTGTTTTAACATGCCCATGGGGCTCGCGCGAAATTATTTGCATTTTAAGTCCGCCCTTGTTTATGAGAACGTATTTTGAGATGACGTTATTTTACATTGTGTGCTCAGAGACTTAGCCGAGGTAAATGCGTTTGATGGCAGCTTATATATTTCGAGGGATGGCTAATTATGTAAATGCCCCCGAATCGCACAGTTTACCGCTTCTAATCGGCCAGAAACACGCTAGAGCATTTTTTATTTTTTTAATTGGCATTTCAATTAATTTTGCTTTTTCTTTTGTTACAGGTGGTCGCCGTGTTGTCAATGCTTGGGTAGGTGATAGGGAAGTTCACACTTGTGTTTAGCGCGCCCCTCGCGTTCCGTGCTGTCGAAACGTTGTCAGCTATTCGCACGCCATATGCCCGTCGGTAGATCAAGATATCAAATTTGACTATCGAATAAATTTTTCTGCCAGCCCACACGAACGTTTAGGCAATCGACTGCCGGTGATTTATCGTCAAAATTTCCCGTTAGTAACGCTTACCGAGCACACTCCGCGTATCACTATTTCACAAATAAAAGAACCAGTCGCGATATCATCGTCGACTATAAATTATATGAAGCTCGGATGAAAAATCGCGGTTCGGTGTCCGCTTATTTATCGCTTACCTTAACTTGTGAATGAATATATTACGTCGGAATGTGGAATAGACGCGTCTATTAGAAATGAGTCGGAGACGAGAACGTTCTAGAGCATCTAATATCTAGATTGAGCATCGAGTGATGTTAGTAGCGGAGCTATCGGCTGATCTGGTATCATGTAGCTCCGGCACAGTGGCTGTTCGGCGCTAGGAATAGGTCGGGTTCCCGCGTTCTCCCGTGATATATTGTTCCGCATCTCCGTGTATAAATCTCGAACGCCTGCTGAGGTACACGGGACGCGGGCGCGCCACAGCTCCGAGCTTCAAATGGAATTGTGTTTTTATTTATCGTGCGAATCGTGCCCCACTATCGCTCACTCGAAATCGCACTTTATCTGCCAAAACGCGGAGCCCGATCCGCGGGCTTCACCGCTCTTTATACCTACTCGCTCAAGCGCGCTTTTGTTTACTTACGCAGATATTGTTTGTATGTTCTCTTCTCTGTGATACGGTTATCGTTAAGCGAAAAAATTAAACATTTCTAGAATTTAGTTATTCAATTTCTTATTGTTATTTGTATCAACTGAGTTAGCGATAGTGGGACGCTACAGAATTCTAATTTTAGGCGAATATTGAACATGTATCATGACTCTTTGTAACAACGAGATGACATCCCCGTATTTTCAGTTAGTTACATCTCTATTGCGTAACTAACATGTTTTGATACTTGTGAATTGAATTGTTTAAATTTCGAATTTTGTTGTTAATTGATGTATCCACACGTTAACGACCAATTAGCTCTCCTCAGGCAATACGCATGCCATCAATCTCTCGTCCAAGTCATCATGACGTAAACACACCTCACACGTGGTGTTTTATCTCGTTGCCTGTCTGTTACACTGAGTGTGTTATACCCTATTAGTGTAAATATTAAGTCTAGTGTATATTAATAATGTATGTAACAGAAATCTGATGTACAACGTCTGTATACGTTCTTAAAATACATGGTAGAGATACCTGTAGCAATTCTACATAATATAAATATTATTTTGCTGGCAATACGCACGGACAAAATGTTTTCCTTGTTATGGATAGTTAAGATTTGACAACTTTATAAAATAATAATGTCGTAAATCAGTTTAGAATTGATAGGTTTTATTTTTATTTCGTATTTGAATAACATGATATGAAAATTAATTAAGAGTTTGGACATTGTAAGATGATTTAAATATTTTGCCGCATGCGATTTGCCAGAGGTCCTATATACGTAAATGCAAAAGCTTTAGTATGAGAAAATATTCCATTTATTAGTCGATAGCGTAACTTATTATTAGAAAAATAGTTTATCTATAGTCACTTGAAAAAATGACAAGAATCAAAACTAGTTGTGCCCAGTATACGAATAGCTAATTAAATTAAGTAATAATGTAATTTATTTTAAGATACAGTAGCGTTAATATTTTTGGATTCCTATAAACATATACGTAATTTTATCCTCTGTAATTTAAATAAGCAAAATTTTCGTCGAGATTCTTTCAACTTTTTTCTTTTGTCTTCGAAGTGCCAAAATAATTTCGTATTTAATCTATGTCGTAGGAAATCATCATTGACTCATCTAATTACCTCTTAAAGTTCCTTATTTTATTAATTACGTTGCTTAATTTAACATCAGTTTTTTTATACTTGAAAGGATCTTCGTCAAAATTTTCGTAACGAATTTTTGTTATATATTGTAAATACTTATACACTATTTATGTACCTAGCTTCATCGCAGTTGTAAAAGATTATATTTGTTAATCGGAGTTTAAATTAAAACACTCGTTTTAAAAAAAAAATCACCGCATTGCTTCTGATTTGAGGTAATAAATTTGCAATTAATAATTAATTAATCAAATAATTTATTTATTGTACCGAATGCGTGCTCACGAATAAACAGCATACATTTATCCTGTTACGAAGCATTTGTCATACGTAAATACTAGGTAGGCCCAATTTATTGTAATGTAACATAATTAATTAATATTAAATAGTAATAAATGATGAAATACTTAAACAGTTCGAGGGATTATAGTGTAGAAAATGATTAAATGTTTGTGTTTCATGATTGTAACTGTGTGAAGAGTTGTGTAATATTATATTATTACCTGTCTACCTATCATATGGATGAAAGCGATATAATTTTTTGTACAATATCGGCTATAGTGCGAAATGGATTTGCATTAAATAAAATTCTGTTACTGTATTGAATGTTTTATTTTGTTATAACCTTGACTAGAGTTAGAAATAAGAAATATACAACAAGAGCTTCTGAGAGCATATAGAATAAATAAACGCACGCTCACAAATACTCACGCAAATATATTTATGAAGCCCCATTCATTTATTGCAAAGAATATAAAAAAAAACAATTAAGGTCTGTCGTATTCATAAAGATAACAATTAAAAAGCTTAAAATATATATAACAATTCATAAAAAATACAATAGAATAACGCTCACATATCCACTTAACAAGCATATTAATAAATAAGTGATTGAAAGAGTATCTTCGTTATTTCTTAACCAAAGAACATTGGAACTGTGCAATACTGGTTTGAAAATAGATGTAGTTCGCATCATAAGTCTATTATTTCATTTCATATCATTGAAAAACAACGTCTAATTAAGGAGACAAATAAATCAAGCTGTCAATATAACAATAATATTATTATTGACCGCAGAGCAATGCCCGAAAGCCACTTAAATATATGGGATCGTGATGACCAAAAGTTGCATATCTGGACATTATTAGTTGTATTAGTGATCAATAGTCAATTCCCACGAGGCTTGCAAAACGGTAGAAACCTGACACAAGACCCCGACAAAGATTATACTAAAGACAGAATATAGCGATGTTGGCTATTTTAAGCGATTCTTGACTAGTATAATTAAGAACATAAGTTAATACACAAGTATAATTTAATAATTTGACAACATCATAAATCTACTATGATCTGATTCAATCTCATCAAATTGATCAGCCTATACTTATCCACTGCTTATTGTGTTAACAACCAGACCTGTGACATATATCTGTTTCTGACAACTATTTGTTCCGGTAAGGGAATCGAAACGGAACCTCTCGTGTTCGACGTGTAGGCTAAAATATTTGCACCATGAAGATATCTGACATATCGACGCTTAAGAACCAAGACCATCTATCTACACCTTGGCGCTTTTTACTTTTTAATGCAGTTATTTTTATGATTAATTTACGGATCGTTTCCTTTGATCAGTAACCTCAAATTCGCATTAAATAAGAAGTTATGAAAAAATACCAATAGGTACCACCTAAGTTACGTGACGTAATAAAAAGGAAATAAAACGTTTTTTTCGTCTCCTGTGAAGTCGACTTTTTGTAGATAGATGGTCTTGGTTCTTAAGCGTCGATATGCTAGCAATCGTCATCGTTGTTGACAGTCGCCGATTTTGCTAACATTGTAGCTCATCTCTAAACTTTCAAATTCAGAGCAACCAAATAAATTGGACCATTATACAATGTTAACTGGACATCTAGAATTTCGCCAGACGTATCGCTGGCAACTGTCATCGCTGATAGTTGCCGACGCTTGCAGACGCTGTGACACAAATTGAAACGTGATACTTTAAATACATGCACATCGTCATGCCTGCAATCACCGAAGGGGTAGGCAGAGTCCAAGGGGCAAAAATTTTCCTTAACAACCAATAATTGTACAATGTGAACTGAAAATTATTATTTAAGAGTATTGTTTGTTCCTTCTGTGAATACTTCATCTTGGTGCGGTTACGATCTTCTCTTGATCTTTCACTTACAAGCAGACGGTAGGAACGAACAGGTCTCAGACACCTAGTTCACCTGAGCGTAGGTCGCAGCGACTTGCTTATGTAAGCGTAGGAGTCGCTTAAGTGGAGGGTAACTTGAAAGCGGTAGTCATGGACCAAGACTAAATCTATTTTAGCTTAGTGTTTAGCTTCTAGATGTTAACATTTCAATGGCTTACAAACAGACAGAGAAACATTCGAAAGTTGTGATTTGGAGTAAATATACGCTTATATTATATACGACTCTTTTTTTATGTATGTAGGTATGACACTTTTACCATAGTTTTATGGTAATGCAAATAAATTTATTCTTTTATAAGGCAATAACAAATATCTTGCACACAATATGATGCATAAGAAAGTCAGTAGGTCCTAAGAAAATAAATACGCGAGCAAATATTTCGCTTGCATTTTAAAAACGCGTTGCATTGACCTAACGTTCATAAAGTTCAAAATCGCGTGGCGGGGAATCGAACCTCACATCCCGTGGCGGCCTTGCAAGCACACTTCCTGTTTGGCACGACACCGTGGCTACTTTCCTCTATACCGCCGGCTCTTCTGCGTTTTATGTTTATTTGTACCTACATATACACCACTAGGTATACACAACATATGTAGTTTACAATAATCTTGTTAACAGTGCACATACATTTTATTTATAAATGCAATAGGGATTGGATATGGTGTCTTTTTTTGGATCAAAAATCTGATACTCTTTCGTTAAAAAGTCTAAAGTAGAAAAAATCGACGAAAATATTTATAAACTGCCTAAGTAAATGTAAACTACAGTATGAATGCAATGATCTTTAGATACCTTTAAAATAAAAAACATGATGTGTTTTTTTATTGAACTGAACGATGAATGATACCTTATTTAAATTGCTACAATAACAAAGGAGTTGCAAAGTGTAATTCCCTCATTCGTTTTATTTTTAAAACATGCCCGCCCGTCTACAATCCAAACTAAGTTCCAGTAGGTATCTTCAAAACTTATCGTATTGCCCGCTCCCCCAAGCTCCGAAGACACCGTCAAATACAAGATGACACATAGCCTCCTCGGAAAGGACTAAACGCCTGAGCAAATAGCTAAATAATAGCAGTCCCTCACCAGGTGGACTCTAGTCATTACTCTTCGGTAATCCCCGAATACGCCAAGATATACGGCAGCCCGAAGACGGACCGCTAAATTTAGCTGTTTCATAAAAAATACGGCTTAGTTTTCACAGTTATAAATAATGTCGGAATCCTTCGCGTAACCGAAATGTCTTCCGTGACTATCGAGGTGTCAGGCTATTGGAGTGCGGATGTAAGGCTCGATTTGTGGGGAATCCGTCTCGTGTCAACTGCTGCTATAAGGTATTCGTGGATGAAATGAAATTCGGAATCGGTACGCTATATAAATTGAGATATGAAGGTTTAAAGGCTTGTCTTAGACGCGGTTAACTATTTAGAAATCTTTGCGTAAACAGTTACTCAGGTGGGGTTAACTGCTCCAGCTGTTTGAGTTATTTCAACACTAGGCTATGGCGTAAAAAAATGGAACGCGCCAACTGAGCTGTGAGGCCTTAAGACAGCCTTACCATGAATTCTCTAGATGCTACGATTTTCCAGTACGCCATGCGCCAAGCAATAGAGTTGAGTTCACTCATTCAGATAAGTGAACTAGTTGATTAGTTAGTAGAGTGATTACTCGGCTCAGCGCAATTTTACGCATATATATCTATCTATTTTTAGTTAAGTTTTGGCTATCTGGGAAGTAATGTTGCTTTGTCCAAAATTGTTAATTATGGCGCTTGATATCACATCATCACACATTTTCTGCTTTTGATCTTTAATTGAAATGCTAAGTCCCAGAAATTTTGTTCCATACACGTGTTTACATTATTTACCGATATCGTGAAAAAATTGGTGCAAGTATTATAAAGACGGTGGAGTATTCTCGAACACCTAATTACCTACCAACCAAATTTCGGGCAATAAACAATACTCAATAAATAAGCTATGCTATACTCTCTTAACTAGCAAGATTATCCGAGTAACAAAATCCGGTCAAAAATTAAGCCCGTTTCAGGGGCAGTGTTTTATGCAGGAATTAAGGCTCCCATGAAAGGCTTATAATTAACGGGCTAATTAGGAACGTGAGACTCTACAGTTTATTAGGTAGTCCCGGGTTTCGTGACGCCACGATGTGCTTGATATCGGATTTTGGTACTACTTTAATTAGGTATTTTCATGTTACAGTGTTTGTTATGCTCGTGTGCTGGGAATAGGAAGTGGATTAGGGTTAGACAGGGATTAGAGGAGGGCAGATGACCTTAAACAGTCTAAGGAGTATTCTTAATTATGAAATTCAGTTAGATATTATTAACTATAATATTAATAAAATCGAGACTATTAAATCAATTATAAGACGACGAATATAATGTTTAAACGTTCTAAATAAAAATACGAACTTTAGCAAGTACGTCGAGGTCTCTCTGAAAATTATTATTCTTATTCTCTTTTAGATATTATTATGAATGTAGACTTTTCTATTCCTTGAACATAGTGTATATAGTTTTTTGTGTCCTTCAAAATGTGTACCTACGCAAAATTCGATAAAAACAGGTTGGTTTTTAATATCAGTTAGTACAATATAGTCGAGTCAATAAAGCCGTAAAACAGGCAATCTAAGAAAGTCCTCAGAAACAACTCCGATTTTGAAGAGTTTTATTTATTTTGTAGGTTATTATATACTATTCAAAATCGTCGTTTTTATTTTAGCCAAAAATGGTAAAAGGGGCTTTTGATTCTGCTTCCCTTCGGGGACTGCGGGCGTAATGATGGTATGTATGTATGTTATTACTTCTATCTCATTATTACACAAAAATAACTCATACTAAATTGTTCATACTATTTTTGAAAAAGTATTATATACTTAATTTACTTTTTTTTTTCAAAATTTATGTAAATATATATCGAAAACCTACAAAATAAAAAAAAAACATCAAAATCGGAGATGTTTCTAAAGACTTTCTAGTAAATGGCTTTATTGACTCGACTAATTCGTCGATAAGCGTAACCAGGCAATTGCGTCAAGATTTTTTCACAGATATTTGCAATCAAAAACAAATCTACCAGCAGCTCAATACGCCAGTCACTATTCTACTTTATCTTTCAATCGTACTGTTTTGCTTAATAATCTCCGACTATTATCTATGAAGTGACAAATCGTGTCGCCGTATCTCATCGCGTCATACGCCAATTTGCTACAGTGCGATCGATGCTCGGCCTGGTATATCAGTTGCGTGCGCGCACCCATATTTCCAGCGCGGTGGACATATTGAGTTATCTTAATTAGTGGGAACCCACCCAGGCGATCCAGTTCTGATATAATATGCATTGCGGCGAGTATAAGTAAGGTTTGTGTCTATGGACGAATGTGATATAGATGTGCAGTTAATTTTTTAAGAAGGTGGGAAAATATATTTGGTATAGGGAAATCACGAGTAGGTATATAGTAAATATAGATAATGATATCGAACGCTAATTAAAGCTTAGGATTTCAAGAAGTTCTTAAAGCCTACACTCAGGATTAAATTCCAGCATTTTTAACCATAAACCTTTAAAAATCATTTGCCCTATGCTTAGGATAGCATATTCCTGGCCATTCTAAGAAAACTTGGTACTCAATATTTTCAAATTAGACATTACATAAACACGTGCTTATACAATATTTGATGATTTAATGTTATTTTGATGTACTAACTCGTACTCGACAACCAACATTCATATATAAAGTTTATTGCGTTTTATTTAGTATACAGTTCCTACCAATTTATTATTTGTTTAACAGATTTATTAATAGGAATTGAATTATCTATCGTAGCTCTGTCATTGCAATACGATTGATTTAAGCTGGTCGACAAATCAACACTCAAATTATACAGCCTAATCCCAACAGAAGTTTAACAACGTTATAAATTTCCAGCAACGCCTTGTTGGTAGTCCAAGGAACTAGAGACGTCAATTGATAATTTAAATAAATATCGATAATTAGGCTATAGCTATGGATATTATCCTCAGTGCTACTATACCATATAGAATCGTATAGACTCTAAAAAAATCCTTATAATATAGATATTACATATTACAAGTTATAATTAGTTTTACTGTTTTTGTACAATGTATTATATCGATATTTAGAGGCCTAAGATCCAATAATGCATTAGATTACCAAAAATTTAAAAAAAAATTTTGGAAATCGAATGCATCTAACAATGATTCATAAAGTTGTCGCGATACAGAAGATATGGAGACCTTATTAAATGATAGTCTAGTCATAATAGCTATAATAAGGACTTAAAATTTACCAAACACTCTTCATATCAGTAGTAAAATAAAAGCCTCACGAAAAAGGCATTGGTAAGAATAAAGAAGGCGTTAAGTTGTTTCATGAAGGTCAACCTAGCAGCAAATGCCACGTCCATAACCACCACATATTTATATAAAAGTACACGAAGCCGAAATCGGATATTATACCAATATTCAGGTACGGCGGTACATAAATCGTGGTGGTATCGCGGGCCGACGCAGGCGCAGACAAGCGCGCGCCAGATAAGATAAACGCGGCTGCCCGCGCGCCGCCCCGCCGAGACGGCTAATTAAGTCTTTAGGAGTTTGCTATGCTTTTATAGTTCGCCAACAAGTCGCCCTTTAATAGATTATTGGGATCTAGACTCTGAGCTTGAGCAACGTCTAAATGCAAGAAAGCAACCTCTTATCAAAAAGGAGAGCAAGATCTTACAAGATGTAAGATTCTAGATCTAGTTTTTGAGTGCTTGCTTAAAAAAATCATCTATGTCTTCTGTAAGTTTCTTGTTAAATTTTTTAGGTGCTAAGGTGTGATCTATGTATAATAATTTTTATGGATCCCCATGGTTGTAGCTGATGATGATGGTACGAGTTGTTTTGCTAAAAATATTGAGTTGGAACATGCCAGTGAACCTTCAGAGTTTTGCAAACTCCTGACTATATAGAAAATCTTTTTCATTTTAAATATGGATAAAGAGAATCGAAAAATATTAATTGTTCTTCACAAAGACAACTTTTTCATCAAAAAAGAGCTTTTGCTGTGAAAAGGGAACGCGCCTATTACAATGAGGGTTTTTTGAATTAAACCATCAGATAGATGGCATAACTGTGACGTACGGTCTTGTCAACCTACTCATTGGTAAGTTTTCAGAACAAACTGATATGCTGTCAACAAGGAGCCAATCGTGACAGTGATAAGACCACGAGATTCCCTCGTGCCATCTGGCGGTTTTTGTATTTTTGAAAACCCTCATTGTTGAATAAATAACGGTTGTTATTATCGTTAGAACCTCTTTTCGTTTCTTTTCGTTTATGTAGTCAACAAGTCAACTATTGTGTCATCTTCTATAAAGTTTCTTTAACCCAACTTCCCGTAAATTGGATGAAAGAAGCTTTATAGAAGATATATAACTTAATAACTTCAAAAAAATTCATAATCTTTTATAACAGTACGATGAAGACAGACAATAAGGGCTTCGTGTGAATTGTTGAGGCAATTGACCAAACCTACCTTCAGTTTTATCAACCGACCCCACGGCCTCTGAATGGCTTGTACAGCATCTGGAGTAGACACCCGCTGCTTTAAGTGCTTTTCGAAACAGAGATGCTTAAGATAAATACCTTTAACTGGGTCGGGACGGTTACCAATCCAAGTCTTAACAATGGCAAAAGTTACCGCGATTAAGATAACGGAATTAAAAATGGAGTCTTAATCGTAGCTTGTTTTAGCTGACTTTGTACTGCTACGAAGTTTAAGAGGAATTGCGTCAGAATGTGTTTGTTACATTTATAAAAGTTTCCCAATAAGCGTACCTACCTACTCTTATATTGAAAATGTAGTTACAAAAAAAAGTAATGAGATCTTATTCCTGGTATATGGTACTGGCTAAAATACCTTTAACATTTATATAGACGCCATAAAATGTTTGAAAGAAAACTTGATAATATGATTACGAAACTCTTCGTTTTACAGCATTTCGATGCTGTAAACAAAAAAATGAATAAGTACATGAATTTCTAAAAAGTTAACATTACCATATATTGTAACAACAGGTAGATACAAAAAATGATACCGTTGCCCAAATTAGAATAATAGGCCAACAAGATCGTCATAAAGGTGACCACAGACAATAGATCCCGCTTCAACAATGAAGTTTGAAAATAAATTATAACAACGCACACGGAATCACTTGTTTACGTTGTCCATAATGACAAACCGACCGCACTACGAATATAGCGGGTAGACAACACTGCTGGTGCCTGGCTGTCATAAATGTATGATTTACGCAATTATATTGCAAAGACGACGATAAATTACTGTTCCACTTCACTATAGAAACAAACCACAGCAGATTTGCAGTTCAACGAACGGTGGCGTTGCAATTTTGGGATCTATTACGATAGTGTGAAAGTCCATTGATGAGAACTACACTTTAGCAAAGGGACAAAGCCCGATTGCCGAGGTGTAAAGTCTGATTATGCACAGATATTGTCGGGCCTTACCACCCGCTATCCCAGGTGATGCTAAAGGAATCCTCATGTTTCCAAAGCATTTTTAACATTTGCAAAACCTACTTTTTGCGTGCAATAAAAATGCAAGGTGAATTTAAAAAGCAATGGTCAAAACAGCCACTAAATCAATGCCTCCTTGCGAATATCCTTATTCGAATGGAGTGTTCGATTTGAATAATTGCATGTCTTTCTGATTTTTGATAAGTGTGTGATGTCAATATTTTTAATGCGAAATCTCAATATATTATTACGAAAATATCTCTTTAAGTCGCTGAGTAAACAGATTATATTTGAAGTTTTTATGCTTTGATGTTTCTTCATAAAAATCAGTTTATATTCAGTAGTTTATCGTGATGTTTAAAATTAATTCCTTGAATTTATATTTGTTGTTTTAACTAATTTTATTTGAAATACCAAACTAAATAAAGCGTTTTTTTTTATTACCCAGTGTCATTGGCCCTGCTTCAAATTTTTAAAACTACAAAGTACATTTATCTTCATAGAGCCTCGTGTGTGTAATTCGAGATTAAGACTAAGTCTTAAGATATAAACAAAACCAACTAACGTTTCCTAATAATTAGCTTACATTCGGTAATTAGCCTAATCACAATTAGTGCGAACATTTTACTCAGACAGGCAATAGAACGAATTTTTAAAATTCCTACTTTCAAGAAACAACATTTAGCTTAAACTGCTAATTATCACTCGAGAATTCATGAAACTGTATTAATTCAGTTAATTAAATTCTTTCATTAACCTATGCAGGGTTCATAAATAAGTAGCGGGCGCATAATTTGAGAGTACATCATCTCTGAAACGGGACATGCAAATTGTGAGCGTGAAAAATAAAAGACGATAACGTTTTTATACACTTCCGACGGACGAGTGGTGGCCGCAGCGCTTTACACTCGACGACTTTTGACAAAGTGAAATTTAATTTGATGTTATTAGTTAGTCTCAGTCTGTTGCTCTGCCCCGTTAAAACTGTTATAGAAGCTTTTTTTTCGCGGGAACGGGCTTAAACTTTTGGTGAACAATTAATAGTCACGTTTAAACAAATTTTTCAAGTGATTCAAACGTGAAAACATAGATACAAACAGATAGCCAATCTGAGTTATATCCGCTCTTATAACATTCGTAATGTTGTAATGATTTTTACGTTATAACTAGTATTTGTTTCTCGATTGCGCTTGAACTTCTGGAATCAGCTGGCAAGTAGTAAGTATTAGGTAGTACGCGTGGAATTAGCTGAAAATGTTCTTGTAGCATAATTTGGGACATTTCTAAAATACAGTATCTAATCTAATTACCTAGGTAATTAAAAAGTATACAAACGGAATGATTGCATGATAATCGTTTAATTTCCGAGGTATTTCTTATCACAATTGTCTTTATTTATTTTATAATATAAAAGTTTTATAATGTTATTTACGCTCTGACGATATTAAAGAAAAAACAAATGTTACACAACGGCTATGCGCTATCCGAAACATTGAAGCTTTTTTTTGGTCGGGTCCTGAATACATGAGAAACTACTTCGAGTTAACAGAATTTTGCAACTACACAAATTTGTACATTCACAAAAACATTTATGTATGTTTGATTAAAATCGACTGAGATCGTGTCGTACTGTGTAAACGCCGCAAAAAATTAACCATTTCACCGAGGCTGTAGCGAAGACCCGCTGAAAGGTTGCAGAGGCGACGATGACAAATAACGCGTTAAATATGTACGGGTGCGCGCGTGACTTGCGCGCTTTCATTAGTCGCCTTGACAGGGCACGATTTTTGTTATTGTCAGAGAGGCATGTGGGTGAATAAATTAGACATCTGTACATAAATTTAAATGTAATGTGTAACATACTAGTGACAATTGTTAGGGATTTTTCTGGTTTTCCGGTTAATCTCTGAAATGTTGACCGAATTTTCACTGGCGGATAGCTGGTGTTACATATCATCACGCCCGTAATCCCAAAAGAGTTATTGATATTAGGTGTTATTATGAATAACTATGTACTATAATAGTAGCAGACTAACCGGGGGGCGGGGGGGCGGTCCGCATCGGGCCTCTGGTCCTGGGGGGCCTCATATTATCTCCAACTTCTCTGAAATGAGAAGGGAGGGGGCATTTCGGGCAATCAAAACTGCTCATATCCCTACTAGGTGCCTCGTACAGCTCTTTGCCGCCCCAGGCCTACAGGCTTAGTCCGCCACTGACTATAATATAAAGAATATTTATTTGCCGCATAAAGAATATTCGTTTTATTTTTTAGGTGAATGTAAAAGCTCTTTCTCAAAATATTATCTATTATAGTTAAAATTCTGAACTTGGACCAAAAACCATAAATAAATTAAGTGGCAGAAAGCCCAATTAGTCGCCTTTTACGACATGCTAGGCAAGGAACACAGTTGGCACATTCTTTTTAAGTCCCAGACCAACATGGGACTACTAGTAATACTTGTTGAATTGACTAAGACTCTCATGATTCTTTAAAGATCTTGGAATCAACAAACGTGCGATTCCCTTTTTTGCTTCTGTATTGTTGTCCAATTAACAGACCACCTTTGCAACAATAAACACTGTTTTGCGATCCTAGATATACCTATAATTATGAAACATTTTCCGCTTCATAAATCATCTTGTTTACTTTGCTCAAGCACATGGGAACACACAAGATGTTTAGCTTGAGGCTATCAAAAGTCCGCTGCATATGACATAATCGTTAATTAAATTAGTTTTTCCACCCTTTCATTAGTTTTTACCAATAGCTGCAGGTTAATAATTTTTTTATTAATAGGCTGATGATAATTATACCATAATGAAACTGTTAAGAATCATTCGCAACGGCTCCGTCTGTGTGACCTTTGTGATATCCCTTAGGCTATTTCCAGAAAGAACTGATAGTATCATTAATACCTAATTGCATCATTTTTCTTGGACATTCAGCCATAATCACTTGTATTTACATGATAAAAATTAAATTTTAGCATGTGTTAATAATAGATAAAGAATACTACTTAAAATTGTGATAAAAGCTTGTCAAGTGATGATAAGGACGATCCATATGGCATATTCTTTGATTTATGCACTAAACTACTTTATACATTCTCAAGCCCTTCATTATCTATCAACGATTGGCTATTAATTGTTTACTTATTATGAAATCATTTTATCAATAATTACTTGACTAAAACCACACCGTAACTTAAATAAAAATCAAACGTAGTCACGTCCACTACATAAACTTAATTGCAGCTTAAATCTTAACCGCCGCCGAAAAATTCTCTCATATTTCTCAATTACAAGCTTATAAAGCACCAACCTACAAATTACACTTTGATTCGGGTCTAATGAGAAAAATAGTCGAACGATTCGCCTAGCAGTTAAAAAAATTGGACGCCCGGGTAAGCCGGTAAGACGTATGGCCCGAAGCGTGTCTGTGGAGGTAATTAGTGGAGATACTAATTTACATTTGTATTCAAAATTCGAGCTCCTCGCCCATTCCTCGCGTCTGTTTATTCTCATCTCGTTTTTTTACTGTAAAACGTACCGCATTGCTGTGTTTTTCGCGTAAAAAATTACAGAGGCACTCCCTAACAAATGTTTTGGGGACATTGTTTGGTAAACAACTTAGAGTGTAATAAATACCGTTTTTAATCTGTACCACGCGTTGGATTGGAAAAGCTATTAAAGAAAATAATTTAATGTGTTAGCATGTTTCGTCGAGTAAATTAAAATAGTGGAAAATTCAATGACGCTAATTGGACGAATCTTCTTGTTATCAAAACCATAATGAAATGAGGAGTGTAAGTGAGTGTAATATGTAAAATTTGCTGAAAATAAATGAAGTCGTTGTTTTATAGACATTATATGCATCTGACAAGAAAATGATGTTGGTCCGATCTCATTTCGGGTCAGATTATAAACACGAAATTTGGTTGCTTATAGAATATTCTCTAAGACATACCTACTATGTAAAGAAGATACGGACTGAATAAATCGTAAATGCATTTACTCGATCACTATCAGACTCACATCTGGAAAACCCGAGACCTAGAGGAAATACCCTTTGTATTTATAAGCGCTTAGAGAGATCATGAAATGCGGCACCATCCAGCAACTGTGAACGTCCGTGTCGAATGTTAAACTCTGCTACTCGTTAGCTATTCTGCGCGTTCACTTATTTTCGTCTTCATTCGCTCCGTGACCGGGTGCTGGTATGATGTCGGTGTTTTTCCACAATCCATTAGGAGTGGAGAGAAAAAAAATTGTGGACAGTCGTTTGTTTTGAGATTTCGTAAATCTTTAGAGGAACACCGGCGTGTAAAGTTGCGAAATATGCTCTTTTGGGAGTACATTTTAGTAACAGACATTAAACCATTTTAATTATAATTGAGTCAATTACTGTTTATTGACATTATACTGAACGGACTTCCTAGTTGACTTAAAGTTTAAAATGTTTTATACAAAATATTTTTTACAATCCATTTAAGAACAAGTATAAACAGCAAGCAATGCAAAATGAAATCGTCGACAATTCCTCAGACACAATGTCTGTAAATAAGCAGATAGAGCAACAAAGTAACAGTTGACGGGCGACGCGTTGCGTGACTCAGGTGGGACGGGCTTGGGCACTCAGCGATGAGTGGCACGTGGGCTCTTGTGGGGCATGCTGAGAGACGACCTAAATAGGTAAACAAAACGGTATAATACTGGTAGGATATCGATTACCTACTAGTATTATAAAAAAAAAATATGCTTAACAAAATTCTTTTGACTGGCTCGATCGCGCATTCGGTAGTGCCCCTGCCCCATGCGCCAAGAGTTGTGGGTTTGATTCCCACCCAGGACAAACATTCGTATGATGAATACTTGTGTTTGTTCTGTGTCTGGGTGTTAATATCCAATATTTAAGTATATACCTATTTGTCATACCACTGTTGTTTCTGATATCCGTAACACAAGTGCTTAAGTTACTTACCTCGGAGTCAGATCAATGTATGTGATGTAGTCGGATATTTATTTATATTTATTATTCTTCATAATTTTCAAATTAAGAACTAGAACCATATGCCAATATGACTAATAATCTTTATAATATTATCACCATTTCTGCCTGGAGTAAGTTAACTACGATTCTAGAATAAGCGAGTCTGATAACACATTGAAGCAACCGTCTATGTATTTTCCAGGGTTACCTTTGATATGAGAATCACAAAGATTGGATTGGATGTGAACTCGTCCAAGTCATTTGAATCAGTGCATGTTTTCTCCCACCGTTGAGCTAGTAGGTCATACTTATATTCTCAAAAAAAAAGATGTTGCATGTTTAAACCGGCATCCGTTGAGGCAGTTTCCATGACCGCTATAGTAGTTTAGTCCTATGTTTAGACCTATCTGATACAAAATAGTTCGATGGACTAAAATCCAATCTTTGGTTTTATACGATAGGTACCGTACTAAACGTTTAATCTATCGTCAATTCACTTGAAAACTTACTATCGTTTACCGATCTCAAAGATCAATTTACAAAAACTTCATAAAGACCACAAAATTATCCAATGCAAACACTAACTATCGACGTCATTATAACCGCATTACTATTCCACATAACTCAAGAACAATGATTACTCGAAATGAGTTTAATCGTGGACTAAAACAAAACATTATTAGCCCGGACACCGGCGTAATGAAAACATGTTGTTTTTAAAGCAGCTTATTAAACAGGACATGAATAACGATCGGACGCATTACACACACAATAATAAATGTTCGAAAATAATACGGAACCAGCCATTAATGAAAGCACGTAAAATCCATTTGGCGTTTTCATTTCAATTTTATTTAATTAAGGCTTATGCGGTGCGCTGGCGTAACGTATCTCGTTTGTTTATAGGATAGTTGCTGTTCAAATGTCTTCGAATGAATATTGGGAATTGTACTTTCATTTTTGTCGACTATAATTACTATAGGGTGCAGTTGGTATGGGTCATAAAAAGAAAGTACCAGCTGTGCTCTTTGCCTACTCTAGGCGAGTAGAGGTGTGCGGAGAGCAAAGTAGGCGACGAGCTAACCATTTTTTCACAACGTAACAAATGTTTTGATAATTACGGGCGTAATTCTATATATAAAAGATTTTTTTTCTTTCTTCAATAGTGGTTGAAAGTATGGAAACTTGGCTAACTCGATAATAATTACGCAGAAAGTCACTATTTAAGTTCTACAGATTTATATCATCTCATACTTATTCTTTAGTAGACAATAGTGCCCTTGTTTTAAATATTCATGAGGTAATTTTTCGTGTGTTGTTAGTTTTTCGTTTCGGATGTATATCTAATATTAATATATACTTACTTACTAATATTATAAAGCTGTAGAGTTTGTTTGTTTGTTTGCTTGTTTGCGCTAATCTCAGGAACTTTTGACTGGCTCGATGACTCGTTCGGTAGTGACCCTACCCTATGCGCTAAGAGTTGTGGGTTCGTTCCCCACCCAGGACAAACATTCGTATGATGAATACTTGTATTTGTTCTGTGTCTGGGTGTTAATATTGAAGATTTAAGTATATATTTGTAATACCACTGTTGCTTCTGATATCCGTAACACAAGTGCTTAAGCTACTTACCTCGGAGTCAGATCAATGTATGTGAAGTAGGGTGAAAAAAACAAAAAAAAAAAAGAAATTGCTCGTCTGATTTGAAAAATAATTTCGGTGTTAGATAGCTCATTTAAAGAGGAAGGTTATAGATATATAACATTAACCATAAACACGGATGAAACCGCGGGCAAAGCTAGTTCTAGCATAAGAAGCGATATTTTTCTGACCTTATATTCCGTTCGTAGGCAGATTCATCTCGGACCTTGATCCTGGATTTAACCAGTTTGATTACAATGTAGCAAATGCCATCTGGCCTTCTTATACTTTCAAATTAATTTGTATTGAAATATCCATATGTATCCCAAAGCTTATATTTAAAACGACGGATATGAGTAAGTACGTTATTTTTAGATACCGATTCGCCAAAGCGAAAGTACAACCAGTTATCTAAATTCTAATCATCGTTTAGCGATTCGAATCTCAAATTATCGCAGACGAGTACTTCCACTGTTGTCACCGTGACATCACAGGCGCCAGACAAGCCAGCTGAATTAACAGTCGACTCGCGCGCCGAACGTGACCGATCAGGCGTCAATACCGATTCGATATCTAAATCTACGCGTGCCTACCGCAGAGCAATCGGATTTTTCATCGCTACATGTTTTATCGCGCATTCGGTGATGGACATGTGAATTCGCATCGATTTGTTGCAACGAGGAATTCGATGTTGATCGGATTCCGTCGGTCGCGGGTTTTGTATGCGCTTGTTACGTGCAAGTATGAAGTGGTGCAGCCATTCTCATGGTGGTCTGGGAATATAAAGAATGAATCAACTGTGTTCCTTGTCTAGCACGTCGTAAAAGGCAATTAATTGTGTATGGATAATGAGTCTATGATTATATCGATGACGAGCTTGTTACTTTTTTTTTATTTTTTTTTTAATCTAACCCAACAATTTTTTTTGTGGACTAATAGTAGTTTAGTCCTTCGGGAATTGTGAGCGTGATATTGAGTACTTGTACTTTTAAAATACATAAAAAAAGAAAAATTTAATATTGGAATGTTCCTACCTACTTAACGTTGTGACTTAACGAAAGTGTGATGTCACAAACAAATTACTCCAAACGTCAAAAGTAAAAAAAAAGCCAATTCACAAATAAAGACCATTGATTCTTCTCTTTACATTTCCCGTAAAATAAATTTACTGTTTATGTAAAAAAAAATAAAGTAAGCAACTCGAACTGAAAAAAAATTTCAGCGATCAGACATTAACTCTAGATTTTACTGCAGTGCAATATTTGTATGTCCTCCGTCTTTGCTTAATTTCTTACTAAAGCGAGTTGGTCCATATCGCCACAACCCTTGGCTGTAATAAATGTCCGCCTGTAGCGTGGCTCCCGTATATTTCTTAACCATTGCATAGTAAACGTCCTTTATCTGGAATTTAGACTTCACTGAATATTCCCCTGAGCAATTTTGAACAAACACATTTATTTCTTGCTTGAAATTTGTTAATCGCTACTGGGAAGTATGTTTATTATTATGTAATAACTTCATTCATCAACAAACAAATTTCCTAGCTGCAATTTAATACGTTGTATTAAGTCATAGGGAAACATATCATAATCCATGACTCGAATACAAATGTTAATTAATCACACCAATATTGTTTCCTAGTAGAATTCGAATTTTTAATTCGAGTTTTATGTATAAAGTTTGTAATCGCCAATCCTGCCCATCAATCCAGGTCTGTGATGTTTTTTAATATATAAAAAAAAAACGAATAGATTGAAACGTCCTTGACAAGCCATTTTCAATTCGAAATCAGCTAATAGTTTCATTTAACAAAGTATGTGATTAGATCTACTTTATGATTCTATTAAAAGCCTATTCATATGTCGGAGGCATTTTTCCACGGCTACCGGCTTGGAAACCACACGTCCATCAAGATAAGGACCTACAGATTTCTGCGTACGTGCTTCCAATAACCACCGGAGTGACACATCATTGTTGTTATTCAAAGGAATGGGCTAGGGCTGGGCTGTGGAGTGCCAATGATTTCTGCGAACATCGATAAGTGTAATTGACTAAATGCGTTTTATATTAGTGGGGATATAAAAAAAAGACCGATTGTGTGAGAGAGGAAGAAATGAAATGAAATGAAATTATCTTTATTTACGTAGGCTTAAGTAAGCATTTATAAATCGACAGTACATAGAAATGAAAATGTACCACTGAAGAAATGCAACTAAAAAGATCGAGAATAAGACATATGCACCGACCCCAGACGACCTAGCAGGAAAGAAAAAGATGACGACGGTACGAAAACTGAATCCGACTTCGGCTGAAATTTGGCCGTTTTTTTTTCTATTTTACCTATGGACTAGTGTTTTATGTTCCGTGTTCCCTATTTATTTACATTATCTGCCTCATCTTGTAATTACCTATGTGGACATGACGTTAATTATTTATTATAAGTAGTGCTCCATACTCAGTAATTTTTATTTTTATTTTTTTGTCGTCTATTATACCTACAAGTGCTATGTAGGTAATAAAATAAACCATATAATAGACAGCTTATAAATGTATCTGGAAACACAATATAACATTTACCAATATTCTTAACGCACCGATTAATTATCATAAAAGTTATGATTTTATTAATTATCAAATAGCAGTCACTTCAATCTGACTTACGAAATGTGAAAAGTCGTGTTCAAAACGGTTACTTTATGGGAACATAATAACGGAGAAGAAAATATATGTGCAGAAAAATGTTATGTTGTTTTGTTAGGGAATTTCATCGATATTGTCAACGATTTAACGAGACACGTCCCTAAGAACAATTGCAAACAAAAAGCTACTTGTAATGCACGAAACAATGTCTCGAAGAGCGATGATTGACAGAACATTAGGCGGCTCGTAGCCTTGCACAATTCTAATGTGCGATCCTCTGCCTGTCGTCGCGGGCATCACATGAATAATAATTACATCACTTTTATCAAGTAATTTATGTACAGTCTTGGAAGATTAAAGGATTTGTGTGTTATGTATGAGTAGATTAATCGTTAATTACTCATAGCTTTGAAGATGGCAATTAATTCTTTCTAAATGGTTCTTATAATAGTGGTGTTTCTTATATTAATCTATTTAATCAATGTACTTATTGATAGAACTTTTATCAACAGTAGGTACGCATGTGTATGAGAACTTGCAGGTTACTCTTGTTCCACAAAGTCCGCATATCGCGTTTAATCGTTTTCATCAATCGTCATTAAAAGAATGTGCCAACTGTGTTCCTTGCCTAGCATGTCATAAAAGGCGACTAATGGAATATCGGGTTTTGGGTATGGGATTGTGTAGGCGAGGAGTGTGGTAGTGACAAGTGGCTAGCTGCCACTTGTCACTACTTTTTCGCAATTTTCCATCTAACCCAGCCCAGTTTTATTTTTGGCTGAATGTGGTTAAGGGGGCTTGCTGCCCCTTTGACTCTGCCTACCCCTTGGGAATTAGGGGCGTGATGTTATGTACCTATGTATGTTGTCTATACAGTTACAATGATCACTTACATGACTAATAATACGCATTGCAATAATACCGATTAAAAATACGCAATGCATTTAAGAACAGTAAATAGGTAATTGCCTTATTAGTATCGATTGCAGCGCGTCCACGATCTGAGCCAAACTTTGTTTTCCAAATTTGGTTTGAAGTTCGCCTGGTCACCAACCCATGTTTGGGCTTGGTGGGTTAAGCAATTCTCTAAACTACTTAAGGTTTTGGAGACATGCTTAAGTGTAAGCTAGTTTAAGTGCGAATACGTAGGACTTTTTAATTACTAACTAACTAACTTAAACTTCACGCCATTTTCCTAGCGGGGTAGGCAGAGAGAATCGAACGCCATATGGCACGATTCTACACACCTCACTTGCTTCTTTAACTTTTTAATTACGGTCTGTTAAAATATATGAAGGATAAGACGAGCGGTGATAAGATTAAATAATAAATACATTCAGACTACATCACATACATTGATCTGACTCCGTGGTAAGTAGCTTAAGCACTTGTGTTACATATATCAGAAACAACAGTGGTATTGCAAATATATACTTAAATAATGAATATTAACACCCAGACACAGAACAAACACAAGTATTCATCACACGAATATTTGTCCTGGGTGGGGATCGAACCCACAACTCTTGGCGCACGGGGCAGGATCACTAGCAAATGCGCCATCGAGGCAGTCAAATATACTAAGATTGGTGATAAATTCAGTATACTAAGATTGCATCTTACGTGCAATTTGATTCGATCTCGAACAGTCACCTTTGGATTTACAACATGTACACTACAGATTTTTATAACTCAGTGGGAAAATCTATACAGTTTACAGTCTAATTGTAATGAAAGTCATGTTATCGCCAAAACGAGGTTCATGGTCTAAGTGAGTCTCAAAACGATCAGGATATAATGATAACAAGAGTCGATAAGACTGGTGCGGCTATGGCGGATAGACTGATGAGGAAAAAATTAGGAGGAGAGATTCTTTAGCTCCAAACTATAATCCAAATTGATATACATATTTGAACTACTTTTGATTTATAACTAATCCAACATGCTTTATCATCTATTCTACCATAGGCCTTAGTTGTTTCACTATCATGATTAAAACAATAGGTACATATGTAGTGATGACCTTACTTTAAGTCAACTCAAAATAAATAATTAATTAAGTAATATATTCTCCAGGCTGACACACCAATTCCCTAGTTCCAAACTAAGCCTAGCTTGTACTATGGATACTACGTGAACGGATAGACATACTTAAATGCGTTTATAAATATCCATAACTCGAGTACAAATGTCCATGTTCATCACTTTGCCCCTAGCGGGATTCAAACCATGGTCTCTGACTACTTGACCAACGGACCAGTAAAAAAATAATAAACATTCCCACAATCACGTTCCTATTAAAGTTAAAACAGTAACGCGTGACTTAATCACTGAAATAGGTCACCGGTGATTCACTAAAAAATTAAACATTTCGTGCTCTTCTAAATAAATATTAAATTTCGTCCCTTGATTTATGCGTGCGCCGAGGCCCTGCGTATAATTGTGTTTCCTATTTACAGAACAAAGGGAACAATGTTCGTTTATTATTAAAATTAAACGTAATTTATCATTGTGTCACGATTTTTGTGTCTATACAGCAATTGTTTCCTTATCAGCTGTATGCGGATCTTGGTATTGTTTACTTAAAGCGAGTGCATATTTATATAATTGCTTACTGTAAAAAAACGTACTCGCTGCAGCTTTTAACATTGGTATTTTGTCAACATTTTAATTTATAAAAAGTGTATGAAGCCCAACTATATTAATATTAAACTGTTTAAATTTTTGGTTTCTTTAGGGAAAACACTTGTCTTCACCTTAGGTTTACACAAATAAATCCAATTATAAAGGATTTATTTGTGAACATAATTTAGGAATATAATTTTGAGTATTGATTTAAAAATTAGTTTATTTTGTCTTTATTAATTACAAAAAAAATATTGTTTAAGTGTAATATGTTAGAGTTACTACACTATTTTCCTTTATGTTTGAATAAAAATAATAGTTGATTATAATGATACATAACACATATTTGAACCCTAAGGTTAATGATTCAAAGATATTTTTTCAATATCTTAAAGAACATAGAATTGCTAGTACACCACTCTATAACCCTAAATCCCTAGAAGCCATAAACACATTAAAATGCTACAGAAGTCGATAGCCGAACAACAATCAAACAACACTGTGTCCTCAAATAAGGGCATTAAGTGTGCAAATAAGTGCGGCCTTAGTTTCGTCTCAGACATCGGGGCGGTTACTTTACGACACTTTAATGTACCGGCTGGAACCGTTTGCGGGTTCAGACATCGCCACAATCTGTTTATTTATTGGTAAACTGATGTCGAATAGCTTGTGTTATTAGGGAGATGTTTTTTGGAGCTTAGAAAGTAGTAAAGACGGAAGGCTGTCAAGATTTGATTGATTATCTACAATTCTATTATCAAGAACTAATCCAAACTCCAATTATGAGATACTTATTTGTAAATGAAACAATTGTATTTTGTGTCGTATCTTTTATCTAAGCTTTATGTCAAATTGACGTTATAACTAAATAAACTTCACACCACTTCCTTAGCGGGTTAGGCAGGTATAACTCAAAAAAAAAAGAATAGAAGCATGCAAGCAGGGCATGAATAATACCTTAACGTCTTAATTATATATTGTAACGGTGACGCTGTTAAGAAAATAGAAGAACTGATCAGTCACTAGAGTTGTAAGTCAGCTCTGCTAATGATTTTTGTGTGGTCAACAAGAAGAAGATAGAAGAAGATATTGCCCGGTGGCAATATCTTCATTTAAAATTTGAAAGCTTATCGGCTTTTTAAACTTAAGGCAAATTAAAACATAAGCAAAAAATTCGCTGGAACAGAGTGTCATGGTTCAACGGTGCCTCAAAGAAAACAACGGCCATTACTTTTCAAATTACTCCAGATTATAGATTTTGACCTGACGTATCAATTTGAATTGATAATAGAGATATTTGTGTCTGATGTATTTGCCTTTTATGCCGTATTATGTGTTTATACAAACATTTTCCAACAGCTGACAGAGCGTTCCATGATGTACATTAAACTGGGCTCGTTGGTGCCCATTATGTATTCAAGCCTTATTTTTGTTTCGTCATTTATTACAAATAGCTCCTGAGTCTATTAAGATTCTCCGTACATAAAAATTTATTGTGCACTCGGCTGTAGTCGGCTCAGATTAAATTGCGGTACAACAAATGATTTGTCCCGGATCGGAGCTTGTGATAGTCGAAGAGCTGACTGTTTTGTGATATTAAATTAATCCATTTTAAGCGATATGCGTGTAGCACATTATACAATATGGTGTTCGTCAATTTTGTGAAATTTTAAGGTAATTTTTTTTTTTACTTCTCTATTATTTATTTGTGTGTTTGAATAAAGCATGTATAGGACATGAAATTGTAATTCTTTATTATCTTTTTTAATTAAAATAAGTTATTGTAATAAATTGCGAGGTATATTTCTGACAATGCCATGTAGTTTATTGAAAGTTTCATCTTTAAACATCGGTTTTTAGTATTTCTTTGTTGTTTATCATGAAAACAAATCTTTCCTTATAACTCAGATCAGATTTATGTCTACCTTACTTAGCAGCGATTTTAAATAGAAATTTAGGTACAAGAATTTTACAAAAAAGTCCTTTAAATAATAATGAAACGTATTAAATAACATCAACTATGCATTTCGGTAATTTAACCTTCTATTGTTTTATCATATATATTGATCCTAATTTATTGAAATATGAACGTTTAGTAAGCTTTAATTTTGAATATGTTCAAAAGTATAATTTACAAAATAGAAACGTAAATACTTACTCGATTTTCCTTTCAAAAGTTGAAGCTATATGTAATGCGACACTTGTGAAGAAATTCTAAAGCTATAACTCTTATCCCTTTAACTATAATCAGTTTTCATGTCAGTTGTGAGGTAGGCCGGTGAGGAATGTTAATTGTTGCTTAGAGGTTCCGCACCCAGTTTTTCACTCAACTAAAAATAGAATTAAGAGCAAGACGTGTTTGTGAATTGTGAATGCCCAGACGGTACACAGTTAGAATGGGTGATGGATGGCGTCTGTGGACATCTCAGTTGTTTATGCTCAGGAAAGTTGCGTAATTACGCAGATGCAAATACTTTGCAGTGTCTGGTACAAGGGTTTTACTGTCGTCATTATCTTCTTAGTGTTATGTCTCATACTTAGTTGAAGTCCAGTTAGTCTGAGGTTCTAGAGTTGGTTGATGCAAGGAATGCGTTACATAGGGTCAGCCTTTTTTTTTAACAAAGGGAATGCCTTACGTCCGTTACGCCAAACGGGGAACGGCGTGGTGTGTGGGACTCCCAGAGCTCTTCGTATACAAGGACCCCTCTTGGACCAAGATAGAGTGGCCGGGGTATACCCATTAAACCCCTCCACGCTCCTATATCGCATCTCTGTGGTGATGCTTAGTTAGGGTTAGCCTGCAGACAGAGTGGTGTGTGGGTCTATAGAGGAATCTAAGTCGGAGCACTAAACCACGTGATAGATACCCCTCATCGCCCGAGTGGAGTTGTTTCGGCTAGCAGCAGAGCCTTGACCACCACAGCACTTCTGACTTATTGTACAGAAATTACTATAAAAAAACCCTACGTAATATGCGTGGGGTCAGAATTATTTATTAACAAGTTAGCATCAAAATCCCATTGCGCAAATTTTCGAGTCCCAGTTTATATCGCATAGATCCTCGCAGCAAAAAACAAAGCTTTTGTAGCCGTTGGACTTTAATTTTGGTCATATAAATTTAAACAATAGACGGCCGCCACAAACTTGCGCATTGTTTTTATTCACCGTCGAATGGAAAAACAAAACGTATTTTCCATACCGTTATTTATCCGAATTCAGTTGAAGCAAATATAATCCGCGTTAAATCCCCATAAAGATCCGACGGCGGTGCGGCAGAATGAATAGACCAGCCCACATTCAGGCGAGCTCATGAAAAGAGCGACCAAAAACGAATATATTCCAAGAGAGAAACGACTGAAATACATAGCGTGGTAGCCGTCGCGCAGTTAAAGATGCGACTGCTGGAAACGCCAGCCGGTCTCCGTCGAGGATGCATGCCGGGTCTCTGTGCACGTAGCTCCAAGCTTACCCCGGCTTAAACAAAACAGAATACTCTTGAGCAAAGCTTGGAGGTATTTAACTGGGTATGATGGTAATAAAAGTGATAATCATAATGTCCTACGATATTGTGAGTATCACACGATTTTGATTTACATAAGTGAAATATATTGCTTACACCTGTCTGACATAAGAAAATAGAAGATGTCGTTAAGAACATGTTTCGCATATCGGTGATATAGTAGTTATAATACTTATAAGCAGCCTTCTTTCCTTCTTTGACGGACTGTTGAATTAATTTACTGATATACATATTTGTGCCTGGCGAAATCATTAGTATCACAACAAAAAATAGTTTTCGCAGCAATCACGTGAATCTAAAAGTGATGGAAATTCATTTCCAATTTATAATAATATTTATAAAAATATCCGTCTCTCTATAAAATAACCTGATAGGTTTAAAAAGTCCCATCCAGCAATCGCTATATTATTGTTGGCTAAGCTACAACGCAGTGGAAATACCTCGACAAGAAAATAGAAATATAGCCAGAATACGGAGCGTAAACATGTTTACTCGGGCTGGGCCGATTAAAAACTGACAAATAAACATTCATTATTCATTGAGCCGGACGCAAAACATACATTCGTTTGACAGCTGACGCTTTTAAAATACCACCACCACTTTATGAAAGTTTTTTAAGTTAAATAGGGAGGCACATTTAAAATATTATTTATTTTAAGTAATACTCCCTTTGTTTGCCAATTTGGAAAAAAAAGTTTGACGACTTGGTGGTTTAGCTTACAAAAAATATATAAATAATTTATATTTTTTTATTTACACTAATAAGTATGTTCATTATAATAAACAGACTTGAATGTAAGTTCCGATAATATAATTATTTGGCAAGTATATGTAAGCGTTTGTATTACAAAACTTGTTTATTTACCAAACCAAATTCTTTTCCATGTAAGTACTCGATAAATTAAAATAAATATTTAAAAGGGTGACACATTTTTTATACCATATTATAACACAAACAATATTGACTTATAATTGCTTTTTTAAATTAGAAATCGTGTTTATCCCATTACGGAAATTGGAAATACATTAATACCGTTAGCCTTTTATAATTTATTTGCAATACACCTTTGCTATAGTCCTTTACATTTTATTAATGAATTAATGGATCATTATTTATATGGATAACTCTATACAAACATATACTTACGTAGATTTAATATTTTCTTCTTCAGACTACCTGAAGACACATTTTACACATTCCTATTGTGATTTTAGTTACGATGGTATATAATACGATTTGTATTTCATAATAGAACAAACGGGAAATTTAAATGCAAAAAAACTTATCACAAGGACGTATTTCTTTAAAAACCTTCACATTAGCATTTCATGTGACGACTACCAAATAGATATTTACGAGGTACTTATAAATGCGAAAGTGTTCTTGTTTGAATACAGCTGAATGTATTTTATGTGTGAATTATGTACTACTTCGCTGTATTAAATGGCAGCGGCCCGTATATTATGCAGAAGAATACGATCAGACACTTAAATCGACAAATGGCAACTATGCAATTGACAGTGTATTAAACAGCTCCCTGCATGCCAGGAAAATGCTAAAACAATCTTAGAGAGACTTCACATCGGCAGGAAAGATTCGGCTGGTTTACTCAAAAACTTTTTTAAAATCCATAAGTTAGAATAGTATCCAAAAAATATTGAATACGTAGTTTTTTCTCGAAAAATTAAAAAGATACAGCGCTTCAAAGATTTAAATGGGGCGCTTTACGTCACTTGGACGGTTATTTTACGCACCTAGTGACGTCACGCGGTACTTTAACGCGCTGTATCTTAATTTTTGGTTTGCTCAACAAAAGAAAAAATACGTGAGCAATATTTTTTTGTAATCTCAATAATTGACTATATTTTTTTTTATCTTAACAAGAGTATTAAAGTGTAATACAAAAATAAGTTTTTATTTACAATCACGCAACTTTTAGGTATATTATTATTATATTATATTATAATTCATAAAGATATTTGTTACCGGTTAATTAATGCTGCTGCAATCATTGAATGACCTGTCGTGAAAATTTTCGGGAAAAGACTGAGAGACATCTTATTTTATCGTTTCTTCTGATGTCATTTTATTTAGCCATACAACTTTATTATTGCCTTTAAAATTTTAATTACTTCTTCTTTTTGTTGAAAGAAGTTTGAATATTTTGTATGGACGTACATCTAACGAAGTACGTTAACAAAATGCCAGTATGCAGGCCTCTTAATGAGGCAGGGTTGTCACGGAGCCTAGAGGGTTGGCAACTATAACTTTTTCTTTGATAGAGTTCGGGAGTCGGCATAAATCAGCCGCAAGCGGCAATGCGGACGCGGCGGACGCTCCGGACGCTCCGTACGCTGCGGATAACGTATTGGCTGCACTCCGCTGATGCAAACTGAAACTGTTTGCGATCTTGTTTTTGCAGATAATGCCTTGTTATTTGTGGCGTTAGAGAAGAGGTCTTAGATAAAATAAACGTTGAGTGTCCAGAAACTTCTCTGGGTTTTAAGGTGATGGTTATGGAAATTTGGTTTCATATTTTAAGTGCTGATACAAACATTTATTTGCAGATTTGCTTTTTTCAATCAGAGTAGTTGCACCGACAAAAATATAATTGTCTCTCCCTTGAACATTTCTAATATATCCCTTTTAATTATAGAAGGTACCCATAAAATGTTACAGATTTTCTAAACTACCAACAATATTATGACGACCACTTGAGTAGTCACGACGTGAAAGCGTAACAAATAGCCAAAATAGTAAATTATTGTAGTCATCACATATTTATAATCAAAATACTTTTGTTTAAAATTACTAACGTAACTTTGGGTGTTTGCTTTAATTTATAACGGAGCAAACAATTATTGTCGCCAAGTCACCGGAGCGAAACATCAAACATTATTTGCCTCAGTGGTTTTAATCAAGAGCAACCTAACTGAAAGAGTGAACTGAACTATACTAAAAGAATGTCCCATTAAGTTTTTGCTCACATTGATTCTCCCTCCTACACATTCTAGGTGGAACAATTTGGACAACATCTAAGACACCATGTTTGTCTTGTCGCGCAGCCATTTGTCAGACGCAAACCGTACTACCTACCTACGTCCGAAACACAATATTTATATATTTTCAGACAGTTTCATACTTAGCTTGCGACGTCCGCTCAAACTCACACGTCCAGCTAAACTTGGCCCGTGACAATTCTTAATCTGTCCTTATTTCGACTTCTTCTTCCATTGTCGAAGGTATCGGAAAGGCCAACTTACGTTGGTACTTGATACGCGGAGTGCCGAGTATGAATAATGCATTTTTGTTTTGGATTTTTATGAGCAAAGTTTTGATTATTTTCAGTTCGGAAGCGAGTAGCTACAGATATATTAAAAGAGGGGACTCTTCGATGGAATAATTGCGCGAATTTCTACGCAGTAGGTACACCCAGTTAAGAATTGTTTTGCAATAATTTTGCCAGGAGGAAGTTATTTGCGGTTCATTTATAATTTGGTACAGGTATAAATAATGTTGCGTGGATACCGAAAAGCCGATGTGTGTACTTTGAAAAGTGGGGCGGTGAAACATGTTATTGTTTTCATATAAGGGGAATATGGAAAATAAAACATGTAGTTTGCCACATAATAAACACATAAGCCTTAATTTTAAAACTGGATAAAATTTATGGTTTTGCACTGTCAGCAATGTGCTTATAAGAAGAACAACAAACAAACAGGACAGTATGAGGCACATATTTTTATAAATTATCCTTCTACGAGATCAATGTAAAATAACATTCTTAATGGCTGGTACGTAGAACTGACGAGTGGAACTTAAAATATCATTCGTTTTTGTATAAACCTAGATTTGCATCTAGGTTTTCAAAAAATCGAATGGCACGGCACTCGACCAATGATTTCATCGTTTACGACACAATACTTTCTCTGGAAAAAAAAGTGGTTCAGACAGCCAGAATCTTTATTCTATTCAACTTTACTAATCTTGGGTTAATAATAAAATACGAAATATTTCTCGCACTGTAAATACATACTTTATAGACGTAAACATGTCCAGTCCACGCTGGTACACAGCAAGTCACAATAAAAACTACACAAATAAGTAATACATCGCGATCGCTACATTTGTCATGTTCCCAGTTATTGTTTATCGTGAAGGCGCTTTTGTCGCACATCGTCGCGTCAAAAATTAACGATGAACATTTAGTTTAGTGGGATTAGTGGTTATCCTACTTTCCAATATTATACGTAACTATTAGTTTTATGACCTCTAAAGTTTATGAGATTGCGGAAAAAATCGAATACAGAACATAACAACATAACATCACGTCCGTAATCCCCGAAGGGGTAGGCAGAGTCAAAGGGGTGGCAGTCCTCTTTAACCACATACAGCCAAAAATTAAACTCGGATACAGATTGATTAAAAATAATTATTCTGTAATTTTTGGTTCCGGCATCTAATATAGATAAATACGACTTAATGAAGTTTCTTTAAAAACCCGTGATCTCCTTATGTATCTGAGTTTATCATCATCATCATCATATTTCTCTTTGCAACGCTTTCATTATACGCAAGTAATTCCAATATCAATATCTTCCAAATATAGGTCGTTCGTTGCGTAATGCGTAAATCATTGTCAAGTTAATTCAGTATGCTAAGCCGTTACGTCGTATGCTATTGTCATAAAAAAATATAGTAATTATTTTTTTTGTCAGTCCATGAAATCGATCATAAATTAATCTGTGTCATCTTCCCTATTGCCTCCTCTCATTTTCCGACAAGTCAACTCGAACGTTCACTTTCAAAAACTCAGATAAAACGAAAAGAATCCTCGCCACGGCCGGCTACCGAACACGCGACGGACCAAAAACCGCGCACCCACCTTAATACTCGAGATTGAACGATTAAGCAAGTAATTAAGTATCGACGCTTATTCTGTCGAGGCGACTCTCAAATTTGCATGTTAAACGAAGTTTAACTTTGCTTTTTGTTTTGTAAAACCTTATTGAGATGCTGGCTGCTCGCGTGCGTAGCCCGAGGACACTTAGCCGGACAAGACTCTCTGTACGCTTTTATAATCTCTGTTTCTTTAATAGTAAGGTTGATATTCCGAGGTGAGAGTGCGGTTGAAAAGATTGTGGATTGATCGACTTTTTAATTGTGTTGTTAATGTCAGCGTTAAGGCGTAGAGATGGCTTGCTTTGATTATGTGCGGCCGATGCGGTGTGAATTCGAGTTCGATATGTAGATTTTACTTTCGTATATCAGTAATTGCATTCCTATTAAGACTTATAGGCGTTCATAGAATTGTTTGAAGAGGGATTCTGTATGTTTGCTTTTATTGACAAATTAAGCTTGAAGAGACGTTTCGCCTATAAATTATTGCTTTGAAGGATTTTAGTTGTTGAGGGAAGAATTATCTAAATACAATTATCTTTTTACTGGCCCGTATAATTATATTAAAATTATGGTATAGTCTAGCATTAGCAATAACCAATTTCTTGGTCAAACATTTACATGTACAATGTATTCCTCGCCGTTCTTACTACTTCATATTTATCCCACAATAATAAAATAAAAGTATAATTAAATACGCCAGTATAACATACACGTTCGGCGACCTTCGAAAACAGTAGCCTCTCGAGATATTTTTTTTTAATTACACACGTCCATACAAAGCATTACTTTTGTACGGGAGAGAAATAAATAACGCACTTACGTCGTAAGCCGTATTAAGCGACCCCAATTAGCAAATGTGATATATAACCCGGTGGTGCGTTCGCTGCGAGGGGAGCGGGATCGATTCCGCGTTAGCGGCGGTGGTCAAGCATTAAAATATTAAGGGCCCTCTAATCTACCATGATTGAATTTGCCTTCCGCCGTGAGAGTACCTAACCCGTTGGGCTATGTATCATGGCCACCTACCAAGTGTTCTCGAATAATATTCACTTTTTTCTCGCGTGAAGTGAGAGTGAGAAATTGTAAATCGAATAAAATTGGTTTGGTTAATGTTTTCAGTTTTTGAATGATCGGAAATTCTTATGTAAAATTTTAAGCATGATGAATAAATAGATAGTCTAATAGATATTGACAACATTGGTTACTTTAGAAACGCGATGTTTAAATGTTTAATTAAATAACGAATATATCCTAACTAATATATTATCAAATGTTTGTTTCCGTAATGGGAGAACCTCTTAAAAATATAAGGTTGTCTTTGAATCTAGTAGTAGGTAGAGTAGTTTTATGTTACAAATTACTTAAGTTACATATTGAAACAAGCCTAGAAGAGCGAGAAAGGGTATGAAAGCGATGACAATATATGTGTTATTCACCAATCTATCAATCAAAATCATATCCCATGTTGATCTCTGATCTAAAAGAATAGCTACAAACAGTAGATATTCTTTCATATACATAGATATATTTTATTTTGTGTTATGATGTATGTATGTATCTACTCTCTATCTAAGCGGACCCCGTCTAAGCACGGGACATAACGCTAGGAAGATGATGATGTATGTATGTATCTACAAACAGTGTTATGTAAAACAATACCAACCATGTTCCTTGCTAAGTATCGGGTATAGCCACAGATTTAATTACAGTTTATTTATCTCACTTAATTTTATTTTTGGCTAAAGGTGGTAAATCTCTATACTATTGCGGGCGTTAAGTATCTGTGTATCACTCTTCTATACCTAGTTAATTTCCAGTCGGGTTCCCATAGTAAATCGGCAACGTATGGTATAAATCTACAGGCGGCACAAAGCGTGCGGCGCGCCGATAGCGCGTATCTAAAGCTTGCGAGAGAAGGAAAATTAGCATTTTAATAAATACACACCCTTTGAAACGCACCGCCCATAAATCCGGACGGATCTTTATAATCAAATTCAAACACATAACTCTTATTTTGTGAGGAAAGTTGGGAAATCGGTCGGTGCGCGCTTCTGGTAGGCTTCGGTGGTGGAGTTGGGAAGGATTTTATGTTCGATGCTCCAAAAATATATGGTTATACCTAATTGTATTATAAGATTGTCTAAGATAACTAATATTTTGGGCATAGATCTAATTTTGGCCAGCACGGTTTGATTTTGTAAGTGAAATGCATACTCATAATTTTGTAATAGTATCTGATACATATTATTTAAAAAACGGAAAGTGACAGAAAAGTCATTGTTTTTTAAGCTTGAAATGAATTTAATTAATAAACTTGAATATCAACAATAGCGAGTATTCCTCTAGACGGAATTCATATTTTGTCAATCATCGCTGAAACCCTATTCAATCACATGGTAGAGCAACATCACGCAATATGACATTAGGTATATGCTCTGGCATTAGGTATATTATGGCGAAACAATAAAAAAATAATTTGACAGGTTTTTGTAATCGCGCACAAAATGTATTCTTGGCTGAATGTGGTTAAGGGGGCCTGCTGCCCCTTTAACTCTGCCTACCCCTTCGGGGATTATGGGCGTGATGTTATGTAATGTATGTATATTCCAAAAAAGCGACTGTGTATGAAATATCCATTAAAAACAAAACCTAACAAATTCCAAGAGTATATTCCAACCATCTCAAACATTCCCTTTCCTAAGCAACACCAATCCGCAGCTAATTCGTTTACGCATTAAACAATTTCCACAATTACAAGTTGTGAAAGTGCGCACATAACTTAGATAGCTTAATTATACATGTATCATGTATACGACTATTAAACTAAGCAAGTGGATGGCGGTCATCGTAATCTTGGATAAGGGCTGGTGCATAAATCAGTCGGGGTGACGCGCCCCGGGCCTTACTTTATCTACTGTGTGCGGGTGACGCCGGGCGGGGATACTAGCTCACTGGATGTGGCTGAAAATCGATACCGGGTAATTTTTTGTCATACCATTAATTTTTACTGGGTGAAAAACACATTCCTTACGTTTAATTTTGTTTTAGGACTAATTATTATTGTGTCCCTTTGTCGTATAGGTATTGTAAATACTAACAAAGTACATAATTTGGATTATTTCGATAATAATTAGCGTTGTTGTTAACATTACTTACGAAAAAAGCTAAAAGTACGGTATTTTTTTTATTTTAATTTAATAGATAATTTAATAGTGTTAAACCAAAGGTTGCAGACAAGCACTGCACGTTTGGGACCAAAGGTGGCCGAAGCCGAAGCCGAAGCATCGGTCGGACACTAATAAATAAGTCTAGTTGTAGTAATACAACTAGCGAAACTATACTTATGTATGTTTGGAGCATATAAAAAAGTTACCCTATGTGATATATAAGCAAAAATTACATAGTATTATAAATAGATGTAAAAATTATCCTTCTTCTATCACTTAGCGCCATAAAAAAACAGTTCCAATTTTAAAGTAAGAAGATAATTACAAGAAAAAATCTGATTCATTAATTAGCGTATATCTGTCTCTTGTATTTATCCCCTTATTTTAATTATTTACTTTAAAATTGGCACTGTTTTTTTTTTACATAAAAAGGATGCACCGGGAGTTCAATGACTAGTCACTTATATTTGAGCCCTAAATCCCTTTTATTCGCATACCACTTCCAGAGCGACCACACATCCTCGCCTCCGATAATTGCCGCCCGCCCGCGCCCGGTCACCTCTGACCCGTCCTGAAACTTGCAGCCGATCACTATTTATTAATGTTCGCCGTTATACCACTGCGCTCTGTGTTTGAGAAAAAAAGATTTTACCGAGTAGGTACTTGGGAACAACTGTATGTGACCAGATACGCTGTTTCATTAATATTTTGATGTTAATGGAGTAAATTTGTAATGCGGATAGTGGTGAAGTGTAGGTAAAGACGATCGGTTCTCATCCAGTGATCTGCATGGCCTATTATTTGGTCTGCGCAAGACCTAAAGTTTTATTAATTTAAAGGATAAAAAAAATATTTGGAAATCAACAGAGTTTATTTTTAAATGTAGTAGGTACCTGCTATCCAAAATTTTATTCACTTTGGTCACGAAAAAGTCGGTGATCAATGGTGTAGACGATTCGTAAATCGATTTAGGTTTTAAAGGCTGGTTTACATTTGGTGGCTGGTTTACATTACATAGTTATACACATTTTGTATTTATTTAGCTTCGTAGAACTAAACATTTAGCTTATAGATATAGAATACATGACTAAAGCACACAATATGTCTATCTTCATGAATTTTTAAGCTAAAAGTTTATTCTGAAGAAAGGACATAGAATACTTTTTATCACGGAAAAATATAGATCCCATGGGACGTATGATACCGTTCCTGTAACAAACCGATTTATACGCAGAGAAGACGAGAGATAAAGCTAGTATATTTATTTATTAATGTTTTAAATTTATATTTATAACTTAGGTATATAATGCGTAGTCTGTATGGTAGGTCCCCAGCCATACAGATTCATATAATCGATAGTTTAAAGCTCAAGCTCAGAGTAAAAGCTTCAATCAATTAAGGCTTCCTAATGATCCGGGAATTAGGTCGAATTGAAGGCTCGAAATAATTCATTCATTTCAGATTCAGACAGATCATCACTGTCTAAGATGTAAAATTCGTAAGATTAAAAAAAATTTTTTTTTTACTATTTGTAATTGAAATGCTAGAAACAGATGGGCAGACGACATAATTAAAACTATTGGAAAACAATGGATGAAAAAAGCTGCAGATAGAGAACATTGGGCATATCTGGAGGAGGCCTCCACCCTCAATTGAGAGGGGTTCACAAAAATAAAAATCTATCAATCACATTATTGCCTAAAAATTAGAATTATACCTATCTAATTACAAAAATAATAATAACCTATCTATATTTACATGTTATAAAAAATGCATGCAAAAAAATATATCTAAATGTATTATTTCATATCAAAATCAATATTAATATGTCTTGTAAAAGTTGTGAAATAAAAGGCTTTTTATTTATTTATTTTAATTGAAATGTTGTCTAAATTTTATATTGTTCATGTTTCAACTGGAGCTATTTAGTCAGTAACAACTTTTCTGTATAATAAATCTCGTACCTATCGTTAAATCAATATGTATACTCGTATACTTCCTGGACTATCTTATAGGCGATTTAGCAAGTCTAGCACTGTGAAATACGCTATTATAAAATAGGTATTGCTTTATCGCCTTCAGCGCTGCACTGCGCATGCGCCCCCGTCCGCCTGATTTACACACGAAACATTGGGCCGATCTTATCCGCGACAGGGCGGTCGCATAAATAAATGAACTAATTCTGAGATAGAAAACCTCTATTCACACCTAAATACCTGAACCTTAGCATTAAAATGTGCGCATAAATAAATTAACTAACTCTGATATAGAAGACCTTTATTCACACATAACTGCCTGTCAATTTATCTCTGAAATGTATGCATAGATAAATGAACTAATTCTGAGGTAGGAAGCCTCTATTTTTTAGCTAAGGCTTAGTATTTATACACTAGTCTTTATCTCTGAAATGTAAAAATATTTTTTCATGCAACTAATACCAGCGATTAGTGGTTAGGGGACATCAATGCCCGTCGATTAAGCTCCATGTATAATTTTAAAACCATCAACACGCCCATAATCCTCGAAGGGGTAGGCAGAGTCAAAGGGGCAGCAGGCCCCTTTACCCACTTTCAGCCAAAAATAAAACTGGGCTGGGTTAGATGGAAAATTGTAAAAAAGTAGTGACATGAATGATTTTATGTATTTGTAAGCGCATTGAAACATTATAATAAAAATTGTATCAACTACGAAAAAAAAAGTTAAAACACATTATATTGTTATTTATAATGTTTTTCGATGTATTTTTTGACCATATTACGTATAAGTTCATCTGCAGAAAAAACAAGACACCCCAGTTTTTACCAATAGTACTTATAACTAAGAATTTTATCACAAAATTTAAAATTCAAAGATCATTAGCAGTGGTCAGAACATATTAAATGATTAAGTAATGGTCTTCTTGGGTTACAGATCAATGCACAAGGCAATTGATTTTTATTGTGTCTGTTATTGATGTTAACGAAGGATTAATGGTCGGGAGCTTTAACAGTGCATGACTAACAAAGTCTCGGACTGATTTCCAAGTTGAGCTACATAGATTATGTAAGTATGTAAGTATGTATTTAATTGCTATAAACTTCTATCGTTATCGTAACAAGATGTACTGATTCAATTCATATTGAGATTCTACTGCCACCGCGAGATCGTCCACGCATTTTTTTTTTTTTTTTTTTTTTTTTTTAAATCTTAATTGATACAATATTACATGAGGACTAAAGGAACGAAAAGGAACATATTGGTTCTTGTACAATAAAAGACTAAGTCGAAAACATTAATTTCATTAGCTTTTTTATAATTTACCAATTCAACTAGGTCAATAAATCTTTCTATTTTTGTTAGACATTACAGTTAAGACCTACTCCAGCCACGCATGGAGACTGCCTAAAAAAGCCAAAATTGCAAATCTATAGCCATCATAAAAATATTGGCAAAAACCATTATAAAGCCGAAGACAGATAGCGCAATCCGTAATGTGAAAATGGCCAGGCCACGCCGCATTTGACATCTCGGATAAATTGATATTTATAAGTCGAAGGGCCAAGTGTACGTTTAAGGGATTCCCTTTATTGCAGTATCGGGCTAAGGGCGGATGCCTGGCCGCCGTCTCGCCTCGGGTTATTATGAAATATACCTTCTAACTTGAAAATGTCGAAGGTATATTTATTGGGTAGGAGCGAAATTATCGCGAGGTCGGAAGTGGGGGCGCGCTTAATATCCTTTTTATTGGCATAATATTTAATTTTGGGCCTTTATCTAGTTGTAGTGGCCACATATAAATCGAAGAATTATTTGGTGGCGACGAGAAATGCCGGGCATTGAGGTCGTGGGAGACGTGTTGTGAATAGGGTATTATTGGAAAGTAAATAGTTATCAAAGTCCACGAAAGCTTAGTCGTTTCAATCGTATGAAGTAATTCTGTGTATTTGCAATACCTACTCAAGACAAGAAAGTATTCATCCTTAATTATGCAAATAGATTTCTTAATGTGTATAATCATTTATATACTATTACTAGTCCAGCATCAGTATATTGTGGACTAAGGCTCGTTGAAACGCCAATAAAAAAAATGTATATGCATTCAACAAATTTCGTATGTGAGATTTTTGATTAAACTTTACAAAAGAGTACAATTTTAAATAAGCAATTTTTTATAAGGTAAATAAAAAAAAATCAAAGTGAAAAATCATCTCATTCAAAACATCATTCCACATTTTACTCACGAAATAGTAATGACATTTTAAAATTATTCGTATCGTCATTTACCGGACTGATAATTTTACATGCCTATAGAATCAGCTAAGACACCAAAATTCCTACTATCCCCCAGAATCCGCTGAAATTCCGCAACCCCGAATCGCAACCTTAGCAATGTTCATTAAACTCCTTAAACACAGCGGACAAAAATAGAGCGATATATTAAAAGGATTTACAGGACAAATATATGTAAAGTTTGCCGGATATATTATATCGTGGGGTTGGCAGGGGTAGGTCTACGTGAAAACATTCGGCTACGTGCTTTAGCATAATGCGGGGGGCGCTAGGGATTCTATGCTTCCGCAATTCGTCTTGGAGGAATCCCTAATTTGAAATGTGGATGAGCTCCGAATGGTGGGCTGGACTTGTGTTCCAGTTAAGGATTACGGGTTGCGGCTGTTTTCGTGTTTATGTTACATTTGAAATAAGAAGTAAGTTGTACGTACTTCTTCTTTTAAATATTTATGGTGTATATTGTGAAATTAAAAATTGTGCGTAGAGTTCGTTTACTTTATGTACTGTTGGTTTACCAGTACTGATACCTGAGTGGAATGAAAAGTTTCAGCTGAGAAAGCCCATGAAAAAAATATAAGCCGTTGCTAACTGCTTTCAGTGAGAGTGAGAAATGACCAATTACAATCCAAAACTCTCGTCATAAAAAAAATACTGAACCATATATAGAAAAAACGCAATCAAAAACGTTATCGAATTTTACCAGAACTTCCATAGAAAGATCGTTTAATTTTGGTCAAAAAGGGGCTGAATTTCGTTAAAAAACAATCAATGTATAATTTAAAATTATATTAAATAAAATATTATTCTGATTAAAGACGTTTTGCAATATAAATAAAATGATGAATAAAATTTTAATATGTTTGAAACTAAGATATATGAGCTGACAATAATGCGGATGAATAGCCAATCGCATTATGAATCATATGAAGAGCTTATTAAATAATTCCTCAGTGTCCTAAGACTGTTAACGAATGATAAAAGACTAAGCCGCACAACCAGTGTTGGAACACCCCACCGCTCGGCAAACTAAAAATATTTTCCAACAAAATCTGCACGCGAGTTTTTCTTCATTACAAACAGCTGGATTTAAATTTTTCGCTTAAAACTTGTTAGGAGATTAGCGACAAAGCCTCCGCGATATCTTAAATGTGGATCTGCTGTAAACAAATTCTCGCGCGCGCCTCCCCGATTTATGAGTTTATATATCATTAGCGAATTATTAAAGCGCTTGGAGAACAATGTAGTGGGAGGAACAGTGAAGAAACGGACATTTCATTGTGGAAACATTTGATTTCAATATATTTCGGGACTAAAGTTACAAGTTTTGATTAAAAATACGTTACTAACCATTCCCGATCTAGCATGTTGGTGAACCCGATTGTTGGTGTATTATATTTTGAGTTTGAAATTATGTAGGAGACGATGTCACTACTTTTCATAATTTTCCATTTACTTATGATTAAAAGTGGTTGAAGTTTAAAGATCTTATTGTTCGTTTGATTCTGTTCACTCCGTCGGAGATTGCAGGCGAGATGAAATGTATCTGCGTAAATTATAGTATGTTCTTAAATATTTTCCGATAAGGCAATAATCAAAGTTAATATATAACTTATCCTTACTAATATTGTGAATGTAAAAGTATGCCTTCACGCTTAAAGCCTAAAGCCTAAAGTTGTAGCCCTGAGGAAAGGCACGGTATCCGGTGTGATCCTAAAATAATATAGATCCACAGGACACGATAGACATTGTAACAGACCGAATTCCATATGAGCGGAGCCTCGAGTCATCATCTTCATCATCTTCCTAGTGTTATGTCCCGTTTAAACGGAGTCCATTTAGACCATGATCCAGGATTTAGCGAGTCTGTTAATTACATTGAAGCGACTGCCGACCTGACCTTCGTAACCCTAAGATAGGGGAATCAGACAATTTTTGGATCATGGTTACAAAACCAAAGTTGTTTGAATTTGCAGGTCTCATCACGATGTTTTCCTTCACCGTAGAGCTAGTGGTATAAATACGTACATAGATTTGAAAAATCCAGAGGTACGTGCCCGGGTTTGAACTCGCACTCCTCGGTTAAGAGGGGCGTGTCCTTACCATTGATCTACCACCGCTCTATCGAGTAAAGTTAATAAAGTCAGATATAGGATGAGAAAAACCTCATCATATCTCAGTAAACCGTTTCAATAAGACCATCAAGCAGATCCCTCACTGTCAATGACCGAATTGTATCCAGGGATACAGTTTTTTGTCGCGTCCACTTTAGCGGGTAATTTAGCGCCGGACCGCTTTACAGCGCTTGATGGTTATCGTAATTGTTAATGCCGCGGACGTTTGCGCTGTAAGCTTTATTGTTTAATTGAAATCTACAGATGCTCATTACTCATTTTTTTAGTCAGCGACACTTTCCGAATTGTTGACATCAAAGTCATTCGATACTTTTTCTAAAGAGAATATGTAAATCACGTGGTACCTACTTATTCTTCTTAAAAAGTCACGATTCTATACACAAGTGTATAAGTATTTTGATACAGTTAATTCGATTGGTTATAGCTTTGTTTTTTTACGTCTTAGAAATAAATTTTATAAGGACATAACTAAATCCTGTTTACAATTTGACTAACCGACTAATAAATAAAAATCTTTTGAATGTGTATCAAAATATTTTCACTGGGCATGCAGGAAATGGTCCATTTTGGGCTTTATTATCACATAACACTAGGTTTTCGTGTAAAAGTTTATAAAATTGCTTTATAATAATAAAAATAACCTACACTAATTAGATATGTTCAAATCAAGCAACTGCAATATGAAAAGAAAAAATATATGAAATGCGTAAAAAATCTAGCCACAGATAACAGTTCCATCATTTAAAAAACAAAATCACACGACAAAAGCATCACACTACCAAACGTCAAAATCATAAAAAAACACGCGAAACGGCTAACACCGACACTAACAAACAACAACAGGCCCATTTTCTCATTCTCGCAGCTCAGCTTGATTAACTAGACAAAGGCGGGCCATAAAATCCTTCAAAACTCTAAGAGTTTCCTCTGGAACGTTAAAAAGGCGCCTCTTAAGGGATATAGGGATATTTCCTTCGCAATACAAAGGCCCTTGAAGCACAATACGCGTCCCATCTGCGCCAGCTTACGAGATTCAATTAAATTTTTACTGGAGATTATCACGCAGAGGTGGCGGTTTAGATTACGTGTTTAAGTTGCACGGCTTTTTAGGCCATATAGTCTATAGATATAAATATGTACAAACACTAGCAGTGTTTTGTTCAAATTGTTCAAGTAACCAAGCGCATATTTTTAAACCTACAAAAAGGCTTAACAGCTGAACGAGACGTGTGGAAAGGAAAATATACTCCGCCAACTAAGGCTTGACAGCTAGGCTCAGCACAATGTTAGCTCTTGGATCCAGTGACAAGTGCTGAATAAAGGACAAGAAGAAGAAAAAAAGGTAAGTTGTCATTGGATACGATATATAATGATGCTGATGCGAAAGTTAAGTCTGTTACGTTTTCATTTCGAAACTATACTTTGAGTTTGTACGAGGAGATGACAGTAGACTTTGTACGAGTAGATGACAGAAGAAAATCAGTGGCTAATTCTGGATTTATCGAAGGAGGTTAGTGGTGGAAAGTACCAATAGTTTGTCTCGTTTCTATTCGTGAGCTGGCCAACAATTCCATGAATTAACAAGTGTACTGGATTTAGAATCATGGTCAAATAAAAACCCAATTAAGAACTGGTCACTACATTCGGATAAAGAGATTTACTCAAGGGTGAGTCTTTTCTCCACTTTTTATATATGACCAATTATGGCACCGACAAAACGTTAGGTTACTATAATTAATTTGCTTGGAAGTGCTATTATAGTAAAGTAATAAGCAATTTTGTTTTATGAGCAAGTATATATCGAAAAAAAAGCTATTGTAATGAAAGTTGAACTCCTGATGCATAAACGAATTACGCAGAAGTGGAGTAATTACGCTTACTCTGCAATGTTTTATCATTAGAACACATTATTTATTATTACAACTTAATAATGACTTCGATTAATAATTATATCAGTTTTTCTAGCTTTTAACGAGTTATTTAACACCTGGCCTTATATTAAGCTGTCTTTTTCAGCCACAAAGTGCAGTGTCAGACTCGAACCTACTAAACCCCACGGTGGCCTACATCAATGCAATTCTGCAGAAGTGGGTATGAAGGAGTGTCTCCACTGCTGGGTCTAAATAGCGGATTCTTATATAGTGATTTAACATTAAAGAAATGTCATCCTCAACGTTACTAAGTTCTACCTAGAATTTTTTACTATTTTTAATTCACTAAAATTATATCAAATAATACACACATAGAAAATTAATTTTATGGCAATAAGCCTTTTAAGAAAAGGACGATTTTAGTTACAAATCTTCTAACGTGGCGTATTTTATAAAGATACCGCTTATTTAGGTGAAATTGAACCTTATGAAAAGTCTTGAATTGGTGGTTAAAGAAACTTCTGGTGCCTTGTACAGACTTACAAGACATAGTGCCAGCGACCCGCATCGACATTTCAGAAAAAGACACCACAACCCCAACTTTAAATTAGGTGGCGGTATAATTCTCCAATCTACTTCGGCTCGTACACAAATCACAGCTCTCCTTTAGAAGTAATTGAAAATACATTACGCAACCAAATTAAATTGGGAAAGTGGTACAAGTCGGATGGGGGGGCAGGTGGAGCGACGTCACCCTACCCGCGGAATGTTTTGGCATAAAATATCGTTTCAATTATTTACGAGAAAGATTTATGGCACTTAGAAAAGTGCGCCGCGAAAAAACTGCCAGAGAGACGTGTGCACGAAAAGTGTTTTTCTTCAGAAACTTATAATGGGTATGAGTGTGGAGGAAGTTTTTGAATCTCTTTTCTATGGTAATTTGTTTTGAGTTCGCTTATAAGGATATTAGATGTGCTTTATTGGGTAATGTTCGGAAATTTCGTGCTGGATCGTATTGGGTTTTGATGAGTAATGTGGGATAAAAATGCACTTTCTGATTGGGAAATAAGGACTCGTGTGATTTATACGTTGTTGTAGTTCCGTCGCTGTCTTACCACAATGCGTCTTGACTTCGGCATTAAGGAGTTCCTTGCAAAAAATATATATACATATATAATTTTCAGACTGCATTGCCTCTTAGAAAATCTATTAAAACAGACAAGACATAAACCATAACAAATATCTATAAAAGTAAACTATAATACATAAAGTTTGAATAAGAGTTCTACCTTAAAATCAACCTTATTGCAAAATAAATCGCAGTGCACTATGTCAAGAACAAGATTTAATACTTCAACTGTATCACCTAGTATCTAAGATACTGCTGGTTTGTAACGCTTAGTAGTATTATCAGCGAACACGACAAAAGATTCCATCAATAAACAAAGACAGTAAATATTTAATAATTATTTTGTTTGAAATAATGTATGTAAATAAATTAAACATTAAACCTCAGTGGCAGCTAAAAATTAAAAAAATATATATATTTCACGCGTTCTAATTTTTTAAGATCCGCGTGTATTTTGTTTTTACATAAACATTTTCATTTTTTTATTGCTCAGTCTTTAAGCGAAATACCAATAAACTCCGCGGGCCAAAATGTTTGTCGCTACAATACGCGTAAACTTAAGTTTGCTTATGATCTAAGTGTAAATAAGTCTAAGATTTACGGGAAATTTTAAACTTCAAAAGAAAATACTGAACCGTTTGAAATATATTCAAGAATAAAGACTACAAAATAGCAATTCGTCGCCTGCCAGCTCTCGTACCTATATAATGGCTCGCAATGTTTGCGAAGCCCCGTTCGTAAATGAAAAATAAACATGCGTGAACCTCTTTATGCGAGTCGCGATGTCGCACGTACCTATTAACGGTGTTTGCGATGTCGCGACGCGACAAACACCTCGGCGACTTAAGGCTCCGCTCAAGCGGTTATCAGTTTTGCTCAAGAAATGTTGATTCATGTTGATTTACTCGTATAAATTTCGTAATTCATCATAGGCAGTTGCCTTGCTTAGACAGGGGTAGATGGAAATTTGAAACTTGATACGCTGATCATAGAGGCGCCATATTTGCGACCAATTTGTTTATCTATATATACAAGTTGGGTATAATTAAAGAAAATTTGCTTCTGGCGTAGAAGAATAGTAACTACAATATAAAAAATTACGCTCTTTAATTTATCTCGAGAAAGAATACTTTTTACAAATATTAATAAAGCAATTGAAGTACCTAATTACAATGATTTTGGTTTACGGCATTTCACTGAGTTGTCATATTATTCTTGCAATATGCAAGAATTTCAGTAAAACATTTTAATTTTTCATATTAAACGTTCCTCCGATTTTAAGTATAAGATAATGACGTCAACCGTATGAGTCAGTCAGTCTACATGTATTTGATCGTGTTCCCTCGCAAGATGGACCTATACATAAGAAGTATATATGTACCTGTGGAAGTACAATAGGACCTTCAGCATAGCATGTCATACAACCTACTCACTCAGAGGCTTACACAGCAATAACTCATCGATATTGAAGCCAGGAAGAAACATTTAATTTGCCTCGACAAAGATGGTGTCGCGATTAATTTATGGTGACCTTGATATCACCGGACTCATATTTTATAACAAGTTTTATTTAAATGAGGGATTCCGCTTGAAAAATGTATCTGGGCACGTTGTGCAGGTTCGTGGGATGGTGTCACATACATTAATTTTGTTTATTTAGGGACCAATTTGTCTCAGTCTCTTTTGCTTATTTGTATTGCTTAGCTTTAAGATAGCCAAAATACATAGCGTTTAAGCTTAGAATTTCATGTGTTTGGCGGTAAATTTTGTACCTATGGTACGGTAAGGTATACAAAGTTTATTGGTCAACAGGCCTGTTAGTCAGTGGGCACAGACCCTGGCCACGAAACCAAGGGTCGGTTTCGAATCCCGCTAAGAGCAAATGCTTCGTGTGATGAACATGGACTTTTGTACTCGAGTCATGGATGTTTATAGAACGTAGGTACGTAAGGATGTCTATCCGTTCACCTAGTATCTATAGCACAAGCTTATTAGCTTAGTTTGGAACAAGGGAATTGGTGTGTCAGTCTGCAGAATTTATTTATTTAGGTATATAATACCTACTTGTACGGAAATACATACAAAATATCTTTATTCATGTAGGCTCCACAAAAGCACTTATGAATAGTCATAATAATACAAAATAAATATTCTACCGCAAGGTTCGAAACGTTGATTCTACCGAGAAGAACCGGCAAGAAACTCGGTAGTTACTCTTTTAAATCGCCATGTATACAATAACAATGCTACTTTATATCTACTTCTACAAATTTATATAATTCAAATACAATTAATGTAATACATTACAATAGTAGAGTAGACCATGCAAGAATTAGAGCGCAGACTGCAGATTCCTGTCATTTAAAAAATCTTCAATTCTATAATAGCCCTTTTTCATGAGAAATGTTTTCATATGTGATTTGAATTTATGAACGGGCATTTGAATTACTTTATCTGGTAACTTATTAAATAACATAATGCTAAGCTCCACATAATAATTACTGCTTTATCTACAGATATTATAAAGATACTCTTTAGTAGCTTTTTATATTCACAAATATCATTCATGGCGTCACTGGAATAACCCATTCATCATATGTCACTGAATATCAGTAGAATAAGCAGATTGGAGTAATTGCGATTTTTATCCAGGAATTATATTAAGTTATTCATGTTAAGTATTTGTTTTTACTATTTGAAGAGCTATCGTTTCCCCTGCTTTTTTTAAACTAATTCTTTGATGACGAGTACGAATTATAAAATGCTTTCATAAAAAAAAATTACAGGCTTTCTTTAAATTTCTCTTTAAAACTAGTACCTAATACCTCGCCCATCGGACTATTGCGCCTGATAATATATATATAGGAATGAAGTGTGATTGTGTTAGTACCAACGTTATATCATATAACAAAGTGTAAAATTCTGATATTGATAAAAACATATTTAAGTGTCCTTAGGGGGACTTCAGGAAACCTAAATATGTTTTGAAATTGTTTTTTTCTTTGTTTCGATATACACTTTTTGGATACAGAACAATCGTCAGCGATCTCAGTTCACCTCCCTGGTCCTGTCAAAGCCGAACATTATAAATGCAGGCCCAACAAGATCTGATAACAGCGGCCATCGCGCGACGTCATAAATATACCCTCACTTTTTCACTACCATCGGGAAATTTATCATTTCGTACCACTTTTTTCTCCCCCTTTGTACATCTTGGATCACACTTTTAAACGCCATTTATTTCTCCGTTCGACGTTCCTTTTCGAGTTGATGAAGGTATCGTTATGGGCACCGGATAATAAAATGCTCGGGTACGTACGCTGATTCGATTTGCATGTTGTGGGGTCGATTCGAATGCGAATTTTCTCGAGCGGTTTTCGGGGATGCGTGTGTAATGTATCGTGATGACGTGTACATAAATCGATGAGCTCTGACGTCATTAGGTGCGTCGTTTCGGTGCAAGGCAAATGGTACGTGGAGGTAAGTTTTGTATTCAGTTTTAGTACACATCTTTTTTTCTTTATAGAAAAAAAAATACATTAAAAAAATATATAGAATTAGGTATTTTATGTACATCCTAATGCAAATTAAGGTCATCTTAACGTTAGTATACTCTCCTACTTTTTCTCAACTGTGTTGATAAAAAATATTGTAAAAACATACTTGAGAGAGGAGAGAAAGTGAGAACAGTTGTATTTGAGTATTAAAGCTATTATTGAGCTTAATATATTTGATATATCTTTACATAGAATATATATTCCATAGGATACTGTTATTAGTCCTAATGAACCTGAGATACGGGTATATTACATATTTTATTTGTTTAATAATAGTATATATAGGCTCACAATTGCCGAATGAAAGAGCAAATACTTGCAGTGTTTATACATTGTTTATTATTTAGACATGACATAGACGTATTGCCACTAAAAAGTAACTCAGCCATATTAAAATCCCAGTTGTTATTTTTCCACAGCCACGCACTCGGGAGGCACACACTGTTTACGCACGGCATTATTTATGACATATTTCACGCACTATTAGCCACAAAAAATAATATTTCTCTAGCGGAATGCTAATGGGACGTTTAGCTTTTTTTTCCAAGCCTTAATCCGCTCATTTGTTTTCTTACTAAAACGTGACTAATGAACCGAGCGTTTCGCTTCACACACACGATCTCGTGTTTTTGTAAAATCGCGGAGTGAATGCATCGGATCCCACTCTTTTGTGTTCCCCACATAAGTGCATTATAAATTTCAGCCTCTCGAAGCAATAAGTCATACGTGTAATGAATAAGGGCGATTTGTTTTGAATCCGTCCAAATTTATGGACGATATCGGGCCTTTTTACAGGCGTTTTTCTCCTCATTCCGGCATTGTGATCGCCTCCTCCGGTCCTTTTTATCGCAAGTTTTTTACGCGCTCAACAGTGACAGTTTACGAGTTATTAATTGGTTGTCACAAGTTTATTTATTTCTCTATTTTGACGTCGTTTTTCGTCGTACATTACCAGGGCCGGATTGAAAATCTATCATATTCAGGTTCCCGTAAATTTGCCGTGATATAGTGCGTAACACAGCAATAACTCTGCGCGAACGTGGAGTAGTGCGGACGGCCCTGACGTGTGTTAAATAATGACGTACGATATTAAAATGGCCGCGCGAATGCTTTTGACGTAAATTTATTTTTTTTAATGACCAAAAAATTGGAGCGTTAACGCCGTGTTTGCTGTGACTTTGAATTGTGTTTGAGCTTGTTATACACGGCCCGGCAAATCCGGTATCATTAGTCAGTATGACAAAGGTAATCCGCAAAACATTTAAACACCATTAAAAATTAAAATGTCTTTTAAAATAAAAATTATTTATGATTTATTTGTTTAATCGTTTATTGAAATTATTGTCGAATATCTATATTGCCACCAAATCATCTATGATTAATTATGGGTATAACTTACGGCCACATTCTTAATCTAAAACAGTAGTGTTGTTTAAAGCTAATGATGATCTATTATCGACAAAATTATTCAAACAGCCCAAGACTAATAGATATTTAAAACATCTCGAGCCCTATAATCAACATACGTAATTTACATCCAATTAAGCTCTAATTAAAATATCCGAAGCACGCATCCGGTGTCGAAACATCCAAACTCGAAGTTACGCAACTCTAGCATTCATAATGTATGTGCGAAGGTCTGTATGCTATTTCCCCGTCTTATGTAGGTTCTTTTTTTCGGCCATAAAGCATTGTTGGCTGCTTTATTCCTTGATTTATAAGAGACGTTGGAAAGACAAATAGCCGGATTGTGTTCCAAATTTTTAAAGCCACATTTCGTTTCGCGCGGGCTCGCACCCTCGGGTAATGCTTACCTCGCCTGCGGAGTCTTGGTGCTTAGCTGTACTATGAGGCCCAGTCAGCTAGGCAGGACTCTTGTGCAGCTTCTGAATTGGGTGGGAAATATGTCTGCTTCTTAGTGTTTTGACATACGCGCTCTATGGCATGGCAAGCTCAATGATATCGAATTATTTTATAACAATGACAAATTAATAGACAGCTTTTAATGCAAACTACATTACAACTTGATGAAGTATCTATGAAATCATTAACGGATTGGAATAATATCCGGTAATTTGTTTATCATAAAGCCGTTCAAGTGTTCGATCTTTTCAATTTATTTTTAAAACTGACTTTCAAGGGTGTTTTTAATTTAACAACATATTTTAAAACTGCTATTGAATTCACATGATCCCATAGTTTCAGCTTATTCTTCACTACATGTCATACTACACATTATACTTAACACACTACCTCGCCCGCAGAATCTTGGTACTTTGCTATAGACTGTGGATTAGAATGGGTTTGAATAGTCTACTGAGAATGTTATGTACTACAGACTACTTTCCCATTATAAATGAAGCTAAGTTTATTTTGCGCTTTCTTGTACACATCTACGAGATTTTAAAAAAAGTATTCAATTACAATAAATGTAGCTATGTTCAGTCAATTAAACAGTACTGAAAATAGGGTTTATTTATTTTAATTGTGATAATAAAATATTATCAAGACATTATTTCTCATTTAATTATGAAGCAGTAAACATGGAAATAAGTAACATTCTGCAGCAAACCCAACGAAAAACATAACTCGGTGCAATTTGTAAGTCGAATAAGTTTGTATAATGTGACAAGTGGCAAAACTAGTCATTAATCATCTCAGCCCGTTCGTTTATAGACTACACTATTTTTTGTCTTATCTACATAATTGTTATGATCTGTGTACTCTAGTTTTTGTTCAGTATATTGTTTCTAATTTTGTACTAAATTCAGTATAAAAAAAGGCATTTTTATTGTTAATTGACTGACAACGGACAAATTATTAACGAGTTGCATCAATAATGAATTTGTCCGTTTGTCTCGTTAATAATTTGTCAGTCACATTATTCATAATGTGACTATTCGTTATAAAAACTAAGGCCATAAACGCTTTGTTATTAGATATTAGTGTCATAAATGAATCATAAGATTAAGTTAACCAAAGCTAAATAATGGTATACTCGAAAGTATCGATTTTACAGTAGTCACTTAACCACATCACTAGTTGAAGTTTTGAAAATCGAATTACGAATGACACTCGAATTTGCTGCATTCGAAATTCAAATTATCAAAACCGTTAGCGTCGAGGCGATGGAATCCTACTTCGACGTATCCCTTATTAAAAAGTGTTTTCCAGGCGTCTTCCCTGCTTAGCGGAGCGCCACCTATCGCCCTGTTAGCGATTTAATGGGAGTTCTCTCATTTCTATCGGGTCTTACCGCGAAATTTATACCGGCTTCGAGGATCTTTTTTCCATACGATTGTACTTTCACGGATTTATTATGTCGCGTAAATTCGAAATGTAAGAGTAGCGATTTATGTCAAATAGGTTAGTGTACTCTAATCTTTTCTTAGACGCTAGCTCTGAATATACCTAGATCAGTTGGAGCTTCTATGGAAATGGTTAACTACTTTAAATTATGACATCAAAATTCGAACTAAAAACTGGATTAATGGCATGTATTCCGAAAACAAAATTAATTTACTGACAAAATCTGATTAAGTATACTATCTGAAGTACAAGTGAGCTTTTACAAAAGAATAAATAAGGCTTAATTTATGTCCCTTCACTTTGCTTGTCTCTGTAAGCGTCTCATTAATAATGGCACCTAAAACCACAGATTCTCTAGCTAGTACGGCGATGTTTTTATTCGACGGTGATCAGTTAGTGTCAGGTACTATTTGTTCGGGTTAAAAATATACATTAAATGTCCAATAGAAAATACGCCAAATGTGCAGAGAGAGAATATGAGTGTTTAAGATGTTGTATTTGTAGACATGTATGAAACGTTATGATATTACCTGAAAATTTATTACCAACTAGTTTTTGGTTCTAATTTCGATCCCGTTAAGCTCAGAATTAAGCCTATAACTTCGATAAAATTAAATTAAGAAATTGTAGGTAATTTTAAAAAGCGTGTACCATAATTGTTTAACAATTATAACTATTAAGCCTAATATAAGTTTATCTCGTTTTATTAAGAACGGCTTCAAAATTATTATCTGTAAAAATAAAGCATAAAACTTGTTCATGTTTTATTTTTATTCGGTTGAATTAAGTTTCACATACATGTGCATAACACTTTTAATGTTGTTTCTGATTGTTATACCAAATTTAAAAACAAGGACATCTTCGTCTTGTTTGAAATACTTAGTTATAACCGTGTCTATTTTATTTAGCAACGTCACACAATGAGATTTCGGGACTCCATTCCTGTAGCTCCGGATCAGACACGATCTCACTCACGGAATAAGTTTCAACGCTCAAGCCAATTGAAACACACACGCCGTATCGCCGCGACTTAATTTTTACCCCATAAAAGCGCCCCACGGATCGCGATACGGTATGGAAATTGTCGGCGGTCGTCGGCGATATTCGGCAATATTCGGCGGGACGTGCGCCCAGCACTAAATTGCCTATTTATTCCTAACTTCATATATTACTTTGCGCGTGTTGTCTGCGCAAAGCGATATTTATTGTTTGACCGTTATTGCGTCAAATGACGTATTGGCGGTACATTGCCGGATAGGTTAAGGATTACCGACGCGTAATGCGAGTAGATTTAGACTGATTACTGTTACGATCGTGCTGGCTCGACTACTCCCTAGACGGCGTCTTAGAAAAAAACACTTAATGTGTCTTAGAAGTAGTAGCTTCATTGTATATGCCGATCGCATATCTCAGTTGAAGAGTTGTAGTAACGGCATATAAGTTATTCCTAAACAATTGTAATTTTCTTAAATTATCGCATGTTCATTGCTTTCTTTCTAAATGGTGTTTGGAGTGTAAGAAGCACCGGATGAAATTCCCAATTACGTAAAGTTAGGAAATACATTTTCAGATTAAGTACTGATGGCTTTATCAATGGTAAATAATGGCAGCCGGTAGCTTTGTATCTAACAATATCTGCTGATAAATGTGTGGACATAGTCGTATTAAGTATTAAAAGATCAGATGAATAGTATTACTGTCTAACCCGTTTATTTATTTATCAATATCACCTGCCCTCGACGAAAGCTTAGTATTTGAATTAGTATTTGATAATATTAAGTCATTAACGTGAAGTTTTGATACGGAATCGATAACACACACTATACTTAATAAAGCAGGCATTTAGTATGTCTTAAAGGAAAAAGATCGAGATAATGACAAAGAAACGCTGACATTGAATGATTGAAACAGTAAGAATACCATTACGTATCAAATTGCCATCCAATTTATACTCAAACTTAGGTAATTAATTTCTTAGACCCCTTTCTCAAGACTGTGCTGAAGAAGTTATAAATATGTGCCATGTAAGGTAATTACGTTTGTAGGGTAAATTAATTACAAACCTATTCCATATTTTCTTGTAATTACGGCAATAACTAACGCTTGACGCTTTGAAATCATTCGCGCTGGATTTGAATTGAATACAATTGATGTAATGATAACATTTATTATAACTAATTACTCTTTTTACTTGAATACACTACAGTTCTAAGTAAGAACATAATTGTAAACGAATGAGTGACGTAAATAGCTTTAGTCAATTTATATGTAACGATTGTGTAAGTTATTTTCCTTTAATAGGCATAAAAATTAATACTGACGGATATCGATACTTAATGACTTGAAGTCTAATCTAATGAATTATATAATTAGTATAAATTATAGATTTGTATAAATAAATTACTTATACCTTATTCTCAATAGCGACCTGAATTTTATAATTATTGGCGACAAGGGATTATTAATTTTCTTAGTTACTACTAAATGTTGAATGACAAATATGTACAAGATATATATTAATGATTATACAATATGAGAATTTTTTCACCATATAAAGGCAAATATTAGAGTAGTATTTACTTCATATACGTAGATACTAGAACTATAAAATAAATATAAAGAGCAGGAAATGGAAAGATAATATTATCTTGATCCACTAGCTAGGGGAATAATAATAAATGCCATAAATTACTTCAGCAATGCTATTGATACCAAACCCCATAAAATGTCATTGCTCTTTATTACACATTCCACGTGAATTTGCATGGAAAATAAATAAAACACTTTATAACATAATTAGACAATTTTTGAAAACCACACAAATGTTATACGAACATAATACAGCGGCAATGCCTGTTTATGGAATATGAACTCTATTTGATAGATCAAGGGTTTAAGTTTAGAAGTTTTATCCGCATATATACATTGTATTTACTTTTGAAAATATTAATTTTACCCGAATTTTTTTTTTGTTTACAAACGAGTAGTATGTATACTCCAATGTATTTTAGATAATTACTTTTAAGCGCTATTGCTTGTTGAGTATCAAGTTGATACAAGGTGTTAACTGCTTTCGTAAGCTTTTCAAAATTTATTATAAAAAACTGCGTGCCAAAATATTACAAAATTATTTACTAGATTTATTTCAATTTAAAGCCGACCTAAGTTATTCGACGCTTGTTGCTCTTAATAACTTTAATCTTTGAAAAGTCAGGGTTGTCATCACAACAGAGGGTACACATAATTAAAATCGCTCGCTAATTCGTACACCGCTCACGTACCCTCGTAAATAACGCACGTCCCAAAAGGGATAGGTAAGAAAATGTACTATCTGCGCGTTTAGATATAAAAAGTAAAACATATACCCATTTTACGCTTAGGCGAAAGAATGGGAATAAGTTGACAGAGACTTCGGCCCTGAATTATGTTTCTCAAGATAAACGACCCAGGCGAAATGAAGTCGCTCCCCCCACCCCCCACCCTGGGCCTGGAGGCGGCCGCGGACATAAATTTCCAAAGAAAAATCCACGACGGTTTCGCTGGGAATGTGTGATTTGGATTTTTAATTGAATTAGTTTCTGTTATCTTCCGTGTGGGATTCGTGGGCGGTTTTGTTTCGTGGCCGATATTTTATTGTATCGTATTATTAGAGAGAGGAAATGGCTTCACTAAACCTAAGTTAGAAACTTTACAAAATACTTAAGCAAGCTAGTCTGCTTGATGGCGCATTCGGTAGTGACCCTGCCCCATGCACCAAGAGCTGTGGGTTCGATCCCCACCCAGGACAAATATTCGTGTGATAAATACTGAATGAATACTGTGTTTGTTCTGTGTCTGGTCTGGGTGTTAATATCCAATATAACAAACTGTTGTTTCTGATATCCCTAACACAAGTGCTTAAGCTACTTACCTCGGAGTCAGATCAATATATGTGATGTAGTCTGATATTTATTTATTCAATTTAGTCATTGGTAAAACCTTATTGTTTTATAGTAGTATCTTATGTTTTGAATTTGGCGCTTTAACGACGAATGCGATAATGATGTAAGATTTTTTTTTCCTTTAAATATAATACCTATTAGTTTTAGGTACAGGTATATCTTTTATAGAACAGTTATACGTCATCAAATCAATTTATGAAAAGCTATCATCGTCCTTACAAAAGTGAGACCATTCATAAGTATTAAGAACTCATTTGTCATCATCTCGTCTGATTCATGAAAACATTTTATAGAGAGACGCGTGAATAACCACTCCACATCCCCTGTTTTTATGTCTAATAATCACAAAAACCCATCCAAATAAACAACTCTTAGAAAATCCTCCGCAAAGTTAGTCAATAGGTTCCATTATTTTATCTCCCGTTGCCATCAATCGGCTTTTTTCCTGTGTTTTTCTTACATTAATAATGCGCCGCTATCTCCCGAAAGTAATCTATTGCTGACCTGTATTATTGTCATAGGGATATTTACAGCGTTCATTTATTTGTCGGTGTCCCCTCTTATTTTCCGTTCGAGACCGATCCGATAGAGGCGACTGTTGAAAATTTTTCGTAAGCAGCAATACATCTTGTCGTGAGTCCTATCTCTGGCCGAGCATTCGACGGCCACCCCTATGCCGCGGGCAAAGAGTATGCGACCGCCGAGCGGGCACTATGCGTTTAGTTGGAGTTTGTTGCCTATTTGAGGAAATAAAGAGTGTATATGTAATTTCTTTCGGCTATAATTATATGTTGTGAAGAAATATAATAAGAATAAAATTCTTCATATGTTTTTTTTTTGGTGAGCAGAGAAAAGCAAGGAGAGATTTTAAATATACAACGAAGTCAAAATAATGCTTCCTTCATTTCTATAACGACATCTGGGAATATCCTTGGATCTTAAAGAGTCAACTTTTTTTTCCGCGTTTATATTTAGTATTGGAATCACAGTAATCACTAAGGTATTAATATGTATCGTAAATTGGTCTTGTATATTTTATACAATTATGATTAGAGCGTGGACACTTGCGCCTTGGCTGTGCTGAACACAATATGTTAAACTGCTATCAAGTCTAATATTTATAATCTACGATTGCAAATGCGTCTTAGACTTTCTTATTGAAATATGTTATATACATAAACTACCTAATTGCATATTTATTGCAATGCTGAACAAGTTTGTCGTAATCGAGTTACTACTTATACGTCATCAAATTCCTTACTACATTTTCAACAATTTGGGTAAAGCGTTCCGTATTTTTTTTTGCATTCCGAAATAATACATTTCACAGTATTTTAAGGACCAAAAATGGCAACCAGAATATGAATTGAATACAGCTCACTTTAAATATATGAACATATCAACGAAATATAAATATACATATATATACATATATATTTTAACCTAAAGGCCCCTTCTGTACACAGCATGATCTTTACTTCTCGCGCCCCCGCGCCTCCCGCACCCGTCTCGGCTAAAACCACTTGTGCCAATTTTCTCGGGGACTCTTTCCACTTTACTTGAGCTTTCAGGGCTACCACACTTAACGGCGTATATTCACTTTCGAAGCAATAAAAATCAACTTTTATGTGTAAACTAATAAAGTTTATTTTCGTACGCGTACGGGAGCTAGATAAAATGTTGCATTGTTACAAAATTGCGGGCGTTTCGGGTTACATTTCTAGGCCCAGCATTTCTTTTCCCGCCCTTACTAATGTCTTTTGGTTGTAATGAGGAGATTTTAGTGGTGCTCCTCATTTTAATTTGATTCTTGACGGCTTCTGATTGTAATTTGTGTATGTAATTGATGGGTATTTGAATGCGTTTTAGACCCAATTTTAGGTGGGGAAATAGACTTTCAGATGTTTCGGTGACTAGCTATAGTAATTTTTAGGACATAAGTAAAACATAAGTTGATCGTAATGTAAGTTGAGTACTTCAACGGGTGCTTAGATGAAGCATAGAAATATGCATGAGTAGAATTTCTTGTTGACTTTGAGTGAGCTGTGATCAAATGATTTTATTTTGGCTTTCCAAAATTTCAAGTGGATGTTAACATTATATATTACGACTTTGTGATCGTTGAAGTATTTACAAAAACGTCAAAATCCAATTGAAACATTACGTAAACGTTTCAAAATTAACTTAGGTACAGATTTATTTAAATACCAGGCCTCCACTTTCCGTCTATTTAAATGAAACCATACAATAATATCCACTGCATGAGGCTTATGTAAACTTAGACCGTATACTTTTCCTTACAGCCCACAACCCACGTGTTAATTAGTTTCCATTATTCACCCCCACGTAACAAAAGCTCAAGTGATAAATCAAGCAATTAATCAAGCCAGAATCAACGTGCGGGAAAAAGAAAGAGACGGAACGATTAAACTGACTCATCCGCATTCATTAGTTAACCTACTTATATTTCTTGTCACATGTAGATAAATTATAACCGAGCGTCATAACTCGACCTAAGGCCGTGGTCACACGAGCGACATAAATCTCGCCTGTCGGGATCAGGTGACACCACCTTCTTTATGTTTTTTCCCAGGCCATTTTACGGGAAAGATAAAAATCTTTACATATTTTGACGCTGCTTTACGGTCCTCATTCTCAAATTACGCGAGTCCATTACGTAATACTGAGAAGTTTCTGGTAACATGAGAAGTTTGTTGGACTTTGTTTTTTGGTGGGTCTAATTTGGGCGGTTTGATTACGGTGGGAGGTGGGCGAAGACTGGGGCTGTTTATTAGTTAACGTGATATCGTCATTTTGTTTCGTAAAGAGTGACAAATATCGTATCATTTGTATTGTTATTTTATTAATAGCAGAAAATTAAAAAAAAACGATTAATCACCAGTAAAACATCTACTTGATTTGTTCATATTTTTAGTGTAATATAGACCCTAAAGAGAATGATTTTCTTGACTTACTCCGTCAAACTAAATCAAGAAAACATCAATTAACAAGTAAATAAATCCCAAAAATAACATTAACAAGTCATAAAGAACCAAATCAGAACACAAACGCAAGCAATTACACGAGTCAGAAAGCCTGCCATCTCTAATTTTGCATACCCATAAATCTCCTCCGAGGAGGTTGACATCAAATTGTATGAAGTGTTTGTACGAAACAATGAAACACTGCCCGCAATATGAATCACCAATCTTAATAACGTTCAGTCAACCACATTTGCAAGTTTGCCTACCGGACACACCGACACTGCTCTAATAAACATCCAGCAAGATGACATTTAGTCGAGAGACGCGCAATCCTAAACTAAGCTTTACATCCTTCAACTCAAGGAAGAATTCCGCTTGCTTCTCAAACGCACATAACACATTACCGTCCGAAGGATAGATGCAGGCTCACATCAATTGGTATGTTTCCGTGAAACAGTCGTAAACGAAACTGCATAGGTTTTAGAAAATACGATCTAAATCCGTGAAAATTCTGTGCGTTTTTCCAACGGACCGGCGGCGACGCACCGAGCAATGTATAAAACATTAGTAGATACAGAGAAGTAGCGAACTGACTGCCGTCTATGTGCCGTACACCGCACTGGGCAAAACGAATATATATTACTTTTCCGAAGATTTAGGAGTGTTTGGACCGAACAATAATGTCCGGCTTTTGTGGAAAAAGATAGATGGCAATGCATAGGTTACACTGAGCGGAGTTTTTCTTTTGTGAGCGAATGAAACTTCAGCGAGGCCGGTCGACGCTCAGTTATTAATAATATTTATGTTTCTAATGTTATACGCGGCCTATTGTGAACAAGAGAAAAGATTTTCCATGATGCAAGGAAATCTCGGTCGCTTTGTACTACGTTAATGGCGTCTACAGTATACCGTCTAATGTTGCATGACGATCTTGCTACGGGCAAGTTTTGTAACTAAAAGGATTTGCTATTAGGGAAAATGGGAGCGGAGACCTTGTAGATTAATATGGCATGACGTGACGTAACAAATGATGGATTGAATGGAGGTCGAATTCGAAAGTTTTGAATTTTCTATATTAACTTTTCAACATTTTTGGTCTCAGTATAATTTATATATTATAAATGGACATACGATTTATAATCGAAATATATTCGAAATTAAAATCTGCAAATACGTAAATGTTCTTCAAAATAAACTTTCTTTGGTACAAATTTATATGTATAAGTCATTTTAGCATTTTTAGCAAAAAATCTCTGCAAACATTTAAACCGACTAGTCCTTGATAATATTCCATATACGATACTTTTGTACCTTGCTGACTTTTTATGACTTCTTGACCACGACGTCTTTCAAGCCTATGAAGTTTTGCATACACGTTAACAGAGATGCTGTAGATAGGTACTCCTTCCGAAGGTAATGGAAATCTACTTTAAAGGAAAAGCTTGTTTTAATGTACTCATATATCGATAAAAGGAAATATAAATAAAAAGATTGCGACAAAAACAGGAAAAATATGCAAATAAAAAATCAAATGTCATCCGTTTAATTTGAATATTGCCGTTTTATTTATAGGGCGTTATGATAATCGCGGATATACACACACAAATAAATAATTTTATTGTGAATTACGTTACATACATTTGGTATTTAAATATTTGATCTACTTTTAGAAACAAGTTTTGGATCCGCTGGTTGTATCATAAAAGATTGCTGCAACATATCTATACTTATAATAAATCTGTAGAGAGATCAATTCTGTACATGAAATATATTTTCAAAATAACTATCAGGGGGTGATTAGTGATCGATACTGATGCCAAAAATGCAATCAGTAAAATTTTTGTGTCTGTCTGTCTGTCTGTATGTTCCTTATAGAAACAAAAACTACTCAACGGATTTTAACGAAACTTGGTACAATTATTTTTCATACTCCTGGGCAGGTTATAGTATACTTTTCATCAAGCTACAATCAATAGGAGCAGAGTAGTGAAGGGAAATGTTGGGAAAACGGTAGAAGTAACTCCATTTTTTAAGCTTCCGTCGCGTGTGCAGCCTTAATGGTTAAAGTTAAATAGAAATCATGTATGACGGAAATAGTCTTTATAATATTAACCATAAACGCGGGTGACACCGCTGGCACAGCTAGTTTTATAATAATGTCAAGAACTTTTCTAAAATGTAACAGCCAGTTTTGTTTTTGACTGAATGTCGTTAAATGGGCCTGCTGCCCCTTTGACTCTGCCTACCCCTTCGGAGATTATGGGCGTGATGTTATGTATGTATGTATGTATGTAACAGTTTTGATTGTCTATTAGGTAGATTAGATAGACTTTATGTCCCATGTTGGTCTGGGACTTAAAAATAATGTGCCAACTGTGTTCTTTGCCTACATGTTGTACAATGCGACTAATGGTATAGGTGTCAGGTTTTGATTGTGTGATTGTGTAGGGGACGAGTCATCACTTTTTCACAGTTTTCTATCTAACCCAGCCTAGTTTTATTTTTTGGCTGAATGTCGTTAAGGGGGCTTTGCTGCCCCTTTTACTATGCCTACCCCTTCGGGAATTACGGGCGTGATGATACAAAGATAGGTTTTAGTAATTTTTACGAATGTTTCTCCGAAACATCTGAAATACTATATCTACTAATACTAATCCAATCACTATGAATGCGACCAGTCGGTTCATTATTGTGTAGATAAAAGCGACTTCAACGATCCATTTTTAAAAGTTTTTTTTTTTCAAAGAGTATTCGTTTTTATGCTTTTATAGTATCTGTCATTATTTATTTAGAGCATATTTTGTCTCTGTTATTACTTAGTATTCATTTATCATATTTTTTAATCTTGTATTTCAAGGTATGTGAATGTAAGAGCTTTTCCTTCAAAGCTATTTAGCGAGAGAAAAGACTCTATCTGAGTAACTGTGCACCATTTTAAGCTGCGTTCCCAACCTACTTTAAATTCTCAGCAAATGCCTTTATAGAAAAAACGTAAGAGATTCATTCTCCTGCGAGCATTATCGTACTTATTATTGTTTTAACTCTATGATTGTATGGTCCATAGATAACACTTTTTCTATTGTAATTTAGAAATCTTACTACTTAAATAGATCTTTATTTATGGTTTGTTTTTTATGTTCCGAAAACATCTGGAAAATAACATTGTTTGGCAAAGCAAGAGTTTTTTGTGACTGATGTGAGAATTAAGGTGTATATATGCCTAATATTGCTATTTATATAAAAATGAAAGTTTTTAGAAAACTTATCTCTACCATTTGCATGGAAAACGACTCACCATGACTTACTTAATATCAAAGTTTCGAGTTTAAGTTGATTTTTCATTCGTCACTTAGCTCACAATATTCTCAGCTTTCGATATAAATGAAAACAATATTTTATTTAAATAATCGCGGCAGTCAACAGCGATTTCTCGGGTCTCAATCGCCACCCAATACCCAGATATTATTCCCTGCATGCCCTAACATCTATCTTCACATCCTTTCGGCGAGGTCAGTGAAACTATCGACACATTTCAACAAGGATGCCGCACCAAAAACAACGTGTACATAAAAATTGGGACGTGACGGTTCGTTAATATGCAGATTGGCGCGAGAGGTGCAGCGGCGTAATCGGCGATTCCGTTGCAAGTCACGCCGGACGCAGTTTCACTCGGCCGTGCGCAGAGGTGTCAACTGACAAGTTTATTTGGGGCTAGCGAACATAATTGCGCTAACTCAGTACAACGTCGGTCGAGCTAACTCAATGCGCCATGGCGCAGTTAAAAGCGATTCGTGGAAGTTCTTTATGTTCATGGTCGTACATGGTGGGATTAGCGAATATCTTATATCTTTGCGCTAATATTTAGCGCGGCTCGCTGAATCGGCTATTTGAGTTAGCCAAAATTGCCTTATGGTCCTAGCTGAATAAGACGCGCCGAAGTTCTCTATCGTTCTAGTTGTGCAGATATCTTTGCAAAAAGACTGTTTGGCGTTACTCACTTGACCGGCTATTTGAACTAACCAAAATTGCGCCAGTTGTAGCAAAATGGGATGCATGGAAGTTCCTCAATTGTCCTAGTCCTGCAGTCGATGGTTTGTCCATAGATTTTGAAGAAGTTGATGTTGAGTTTCATACATACGGCGCAGTGAAACGAGGCCGAATAATTTCGTAGCGCAACGCAGTGTTACGAGTAGGGACATGAAAGGGTTTAGAAGTGAACATGTAACTCACAAAAATAGAAAGTAGACGCACTTATAGGGACAAGGAAAAGCGCTTGTCTTTATTTATTTCTACTCTTTAATGTACTGATACTGTGTTATTCATTTCAAGACAAGTTTTTGACCAATGTCTAGCACAATTTAAAAACGGGATTAATCGTTGCAAGCTTTTAAAAATTAAGCGTGCCAAGAATTTGCGCTTAATAACTTGGTGTCTAAGCAATTTTGTGCACAGTGGGCTGAAATGATGCATTACGAACCTCACAATGAAGTAGAGTTTATTTACAATGAGATATGTAGCGCTCAGTCCGTGTTTCGTTTAATTCTACATACTTTAAATACTAAACCTAGTTCTTAAAACTGAAGTTGGATCATGTATGAGAGTATGTTCATTGTTCATACTTTAGATAATAAGTATATTTTTGTTGATATTTTATAAATAGAGAACAATAACAAATGCTATCTAAATATAGAAATATTTTTAGACATAGGTATTTTTTAGAGATTACCTACTTGTAGAAAGTTAAATACTAAAGCGTGATTTTTCTATAGACCGAATGATATTCTCAAGTAAGTAAATATTCTACTTTATCGTTCAGTTAGTTTTTGTATAAAACCGGCCAATAGGCCGGTATATAAGTAAATAATTTATAATTAAATAATAAAATTAAAAAAATCAAAATGTACGACTGGAGACATTATAATTAGCACGATCATGCATAGTCTTTGAAAGCAACTTTACTCGGATATATTGCTTAAAAATGTACTTAAAATATAGGTATGTAATCATCGAATGCTATTACGAGCGTTCCAGGAATTCTGGCCAAATAAACGCGGGGGCGTAAACAAAATTGTGCACAGTGGGCAGAAGTGACACATTACCAACTTCGCAGAGAAGTATGCCGGGTTAATTTATAGGGCGTAGGGTGGCTCTCATTAAGGGCACCTCGCCACCTGTAGAATGATCCGTGTGGATAGATTTATGGCTTATTCTAGTGCTTTCGCTGATTTCCGGGGCGTAGTAATTAGGTGGGGTTAATGAGGTTTTAATTTTTTTATTTACGTGTCTCAGGTCGGCTGGAACCAAGCTGCCGTTTACATGCTGTAAAATAATTTAGGCTACATATTCTTGTGTGTAATGTAATTTTCGGTATTTACTTTGATGGGTTTTCACGTAAAAATAAATTTTAATCAATACCTACATACGAGAGTAAAAATAGCTAGTACCTAAAGGTAAAATTACTTTTTTTTTTAGAGAAAATATCGAATACTAAAAAGATTGTGTTTTTAATTCAAATCAATAAGAAATAGTAAAATCATTAAATATTTTGGCCTACTAATACCTACTTAAAACTATATAGAGTTAAATTTAAAATTTTATTTAAATTTACAACTTTCATTACCATTAAAAATATATAATTATATAAATTATAAAATTTTGTGATTTAAATAATTAAAATGCAACGAGTAATAAAAAATAAAAAATGCTAATCTGGTTATTATAAAAAAAAAAAATTAATACAAGAAAAATACATAATACACTCAAAAAAATATATCTAAAAAAATTTACATCATTTTACCAATTACAACATTTCGGGCATCTAACGTTGTTCGCAGAAAAAAAAAACCCAAAAACGGTACATCTCCTGCCGCGGCGGCGCCATGCTCACGACTGCCGCGCGCCACCCCGCCCGCTACCCCGCCCATAAACATGTCACTTCACGCGGCACGCCGCGATTTACGACCTCTCGCTCTAACGTACCCATAACTTAGCCAAACAAAAGGGAAAGCTATAACGCTCATCGGTCCCATGCGGATAGTTTAATTTACGCACACAAACACAACGCGATGAGCTAGTATGCGACTCGTGAGACGTGTAAACGCGAAATTGGGAGAGTCGTCTATTGTGTTTTTCTTAGACATGTTTACGGTATAAACATTTGGAGTGTGAATAAGAAGATGAAAGTAGTTAATGTGCTCGTTGTTTTAGGGGGTTCTTGTAAACTTTGTGGTAGAGTCTAGAAGTATGGTGAGATTTTGCATATACTATGAAAGCCTTGTCCTCGGAGTATCAGCTACGTTCGAGTTGCCGTCGGCCGAGAGTTTAATATTTTTATCTCTCTCTAACACACATTTCCCAGATCGTAAATCTGGAAATGGCCGCATGTAGGTTACGCACGCCGTCCGCGCAATACTAGCGGGAGCGCATAAAGTATAGTTTTCTCTGTTTTATTGCGTGTTTCAGTACGCGACAAAGGAGATGGGAGTATGCCGGGGAAATCAGCTGTTTGGGGCATGCTTCAAACGCGCTGTGGAATGTGGCGAACGAAATGTGTTGGTGCACCGCGCGGAAAGCGGCTCTACTTCGATTCTATTTGTATCTTTTTGTTTGTTGAACGATAAGTTTTTATTTTATGATTTCATTGTTTTCGTTACAAATTAGAAGGAAGCCATCGTTTTTGACACAGTTTATGTTAATGATTCCAATCAGACCTAAAAAATCAATTAAATATATAAGATGAAATTAAAACCACCCTTCAAATTTAAATATACAGATTGTTAGAAAAAAAGTAACATAAATATTGAGTTAGGTCATCAGAAAGCTATTTCGTTTTTATATAATAAAAATAATGCAAACTAAGATAAAAATTAGACAAACGATTCCATTATTCATTGGTAATGTTGGATATTTAATTTTTAAGTCTTTATTTTTATATAGTCATAAAAATCGTAGGTAGAGCTTGTATTAAAAGGATTATGAATGTTGAAGAGGCGAGGGAGGTGTGTAAGAATCGTGCCATATGGCGTTCGGTTCTCTCTGCCTACCCCGCTAGGGAAGTGGCGTGAAGTTTAGTTAGTTATTTTCATATTTTTAACTGGTAATAAAACATTAAAAATAAAATTTGATCAAATTGTGTATACTCGGCTGCACTAACAATATAATATATTTAATTTATCATCATTGGTACTTTGTAAGCAACTTCTAACACAAGTTAGTACTCTTGCACAGAAGTATCTGGTTTTATTACTATTACATCACAGAGAATTATTTTTAAATAAAAATATGAAGATAGGTATAATGGTTTAATGGGAAAAAATAATTGTCCACTAATGTAGTCGTTAATATATGTATAGGTAATAAGATCGTTTTGCAGAATACAAAATAATTACCGGATATGTTTAAAAAAAAATTCAAAAAAAAAATATATTTTCTATATACAGATAAAGACTAAGATATAAGTTCCACTACCGCTAAATGTAGAGCTAATTTAGCTTATGGGCCTTATTGCAATTTTTGTTAATTACTATTTCTTATGCATAGTAAGTTACAATGATAATGGGAAAAATTAAGGTTTTGAGCCATTTAATAAATATCACTTATAATTTCAAACATGACAATTCTGTAATAAATTTTAACAGTATGAATATTATTATTAGCTTTTTTTTGTTTCAAGCTAATGAAGTCTTAGAACACAAAACATATACGAAGTTATTTTTAGTATATACGACAACCGAAAAAGGGGTCAAATATTTTCATTTAAAGAATCAGTGTAAAAAAATATGTTTGGTTGTTTTTAAGATACCATTATAACTAACTACTAAACTAAACTTCACGCCACTTCCCTAGCGGAGTAAGCAGAAGTTACCAGTATAAGGTTTTTTATACTGATTCCTTTTATACATACATACCTACATTTATAACATCACGCGTACACTGCTCGAAGAGGTAAGCAGAGTCAAAGGACTAGAAAGCCCATTCCACTACATTCAGTCAAAAATAAAACTGGGCTGGGGTAGATGGAAAACTGATTCTTAAACTACGAAAAAAGGTGGTTTTCGTATAAAGATACAACAAAATAATAACCTTGTACCTATAGATTTTAGATACGCACCGTACACAAATCTATTTGTAAATTTTAGATAGATACTTGTAAAATATATGAAAAGAAAGTTCGTTAGTTAAATAAATTAAACAGAATAACTTATATCTACGAAAAAAAATAACAAAGGTAACGTAACAATGCAATATTATTATTACCATCATACACGTAATATCTATTTAAATAATAAATACTACAGAACATATGGCAATAATTTGCAATGATATGTTTGTTGGCATCCTTGTGGCAAAAACCTAATATTTCGTGAAACATATAAGTATTTCAATGTTTTTGTACGCTTGAAACCAAATTTATAATTATTTTATATTTAGGTAATACGCATTTAATAACAAAAGACTTTTCCGAAGTTATTATTTAAAGTAATTGACTAGATAAAACAGAAAATAAAGATAATGATATACAATCAGGTATACATAAATACATAACATCACGCCCATATTCATCGAAAGGGTAGGTAGAGTTAAATGCGCAGCAGGCCCCCTTAACCACATTCAGCCAAAAATAAAACTGGGCTGGGTTAGATGGAAAATTGTGAAAAAGTAGTGACAAGCGGCTATCTTGTCGCCTACACAATCACACGCACACATAATTAGGTATATTGACAAATAATTACCTACTACCTGCGCTGTTGATACGTGTAGCGTCAAGACGTTGACAAATGGAACTGTCATTACTGCGCCGCGCATCAAGACCGCGATTGGTGGGGGAAACAAAATGGCGGCAGATCCTTCGCTCTGATTGGCCCGCAGACTCAACAAACAAAATCTCTATATTGTTCCCATATTGAACAAGACCAGGTAGCTGTTGAAACACGTTGTGAAGATGAGCTTTGTGTGACTGTCGCATTTCAAAATTTTTTAGTAGTTTTTAGAAAGGAGCTCAAAAGCCATAATAATTTCATAGGAGAACTTAATGATTAATAAAATTAGTTTTATTATTTTTATGGTGTTTGTTTTATTTCTCGACTATACGTGAACTGTTTACCTCTTAAGGTTAGGGATTTTTAAGTAATAGATTTTTATATATTTATTAAGTTACTGTGGCACTAAAGTTAGCATTATAATTAAAATTGGTGCAATGGGTCAAATTCTATGTCAGGAAGAATAATTTACTTAACAATGTATTTTTCCAATATATATATTTTGTAATTTTTTTTATGAATATGAATAATAAGATTATTAAATTGTATTCACTATTTTTAATTAAGTGGAGTCTGTATTTAGGCGCATCAACTAAGATTATCTTTCATCAACTAAAGCTATCTTTTATTTGTAATTACTAGCTGCTGTCTTTTATATTTGTAATTTTATTTAACAGCTCTGCTGGAGAAAATTTTCAGACTTTGTGTGTTGAAGGTAGTTCCATCTTCGGTTATTTAATTAAAGTCTCTTTGATTTTCGCATTTCCAAAATAAAAGTTTTAAACCTAATTAGCTTGAAAATAAATAAATGTCTGTGATTTTTTATATTGTTCATGTAGGTATGTTATGTTAAATATTACGTGCACTCATATATACGAGTAGTATGAGTGCTTTACTAAAAAAAAAAAAAAATTGTGATTCGATGTCGGTCTGTAATAACTATTTTCTATTTTTAGAATGTCATAAAAGGTGTTTGTCTGTCTGGGAGTCTGTCCTTGTGTTGACCAATGTCACTACTTTTGACTAATTTCCTACAAATGGTAAGAATTTATTGTTATTTGCACTCTGCCTACGCTATCGTGGATTTCAGTCGAGATAATATGTACTTATGTAAAAATGTATTAAGTTTAACATATCTAGAAAAGTTGGTTGTAAAACTTGTTTTAAATTTACATTCTTAATTAGGAATGTATTGATATGTATAATAATAGTCCTGTTCTTGAGGTAAATAGCAATATCTCCAATTGGAATATTCTGTGTTGAATGAAAATGTAGTCATCTTCAAAACATTTTGAAGATGAACACATTTCAACTTGTTACTTGATATATTGATTCGTCGCTTTCGTTCATTAAAATAAATAAAAAAAATGTTTATATAAATAATTTTTTTTATTGAATCCTTCAACCTGCGTCAATTCAAAATCTTTTGATATCGTTGCTTGCCAGTTTCAAAAGGAGCAAAACTAACCAAAAACCACCAACCCAAACCTTAAAAAAGCGAAAACCCACCAAAAACTGCGCAAAAATATCATATCGTAGTAGAGCCGCCTTCACCACCTACGTTCTGGTATCAACGTCTGGTGCATCGAACGATACACGAAGAAACTTTACGACGGCACTTGCCCGGAGCGGCCGTGGTACGGCCGGTGCGAAATCGCGATCACCGGCCCAATTAATCGCGCCGATTAACGTTGTCCGGGCATCAACTGCGCGGGATTAACGGGGGTGGCGTCCTTTTCTGCTGGTAGCAGATTTAGTGCGGCGCCGCGGCGTGCGGCGTCGTCGGCGGGGGGTGCGCGTAGTCGTAAACCATCGGCCGGCACATTCAACTGACGCGCGCCATCGCGACAAGGCGTTGCGTAACGCCGCCATAAACAACGCGAGCCTGCACTTACCCACGTGCGCATTACGTATTACTCTCATGCCCCATCTAAAACGCTGACACGTGACTCGATCGAGTGAAACCCAGAACTGTGACTTGTGAAGTTGGCGGGATGCCGCTAGCCCGCTCGCCGGCGGCAGTCGGGCCGGCTTAAGGTGAGTTTATTGCCGATTTACGGCTCTCCGCGGGTTTGGGTCCCGTCTCGTAGAACAAACTTTTACGCGGTGTAAACCGCTTTATAAGAGTTTGACGGCGGCCTAAGCAAATCACGTGTCTCGTTGATGCGACTTGCGACGTAAATAACGCAGGATGCGAGCGTCCCACTGGATATGTATGCCATTAATTCCATTTGGGAATACACGTGTTATGTTATTGATGGAACAAAAAAATGTTAGAAGCGTTTTTAATATGACAAACGATTGAAAATGCGCTTCGAATACGGACCGGCGAGCGTTCGACTTCACTTGGAATTTAATTCTAGAATGATCATGAGGTTATAAATATTAATGGCAATAATACAAAGCTAATTTTAATTATTGTTTAGCGAACATATTAATACATTAGGTACATAGTTTGAATTTATTATTTATTACAATGTAAATTCTTATGTTTTTATTACGACAAATATCATTATTACAATTATGAGAAATTGTAATATTAAGAAACTATTACAAGTAGGCACTGAAGCACAATGTTGATATAAGTTTAGATATATTTTATTATTATTATTAAAAGTTACCTGATATTGTCTATATATTTAATAAGAAGTTTTTTTTGTATAACACAAACTCTTTTCAAAAACATTCGAGGAGGGTAAACATTTTTATGAATGCAAAAAATTATTGCCAGTATCATGCACATGGTAACAATTTATGGTCTAATTAACAATACAGTGTTGATTAGTAGTTTAATATTTTAGACGTCGCATCAAATTTGAACTCTATTTTGAATGCTTCAAGAGTCAAAATGATTCCTAATGTTACACTAGATGAGTAGTAATGAAATCAAGTGGTATTGGGAGATTTATTCTTCAGAGCCAGAATTAAAAATGGTGCTTTTTTTTAATTAATTTCAGATAAGTATGTTCATTAGAAGTTGTATTGGCACAGCTGGCTGGTTTTTAAAATAACATCCTGTTACCAGCAATTAGATTCAGTAGGCCTATTATATGGTTTTTTAATTTAATTATTAAACTCCACTAATAAGATCTGTATTAAAAATTCAAAAGGTTACATTTCCAAGACAAGTAATAAATATTTCATGCTGTACTGGCAGGAAATATTTTAATAACTTGTTAAAGGTACTATAATGCATGTTGACTTGTAATAAGTTTGTGAATTAGGTACCTATCTCATGGTGTAATGATTGGAGGGAGTATAATTATTTTTCGTATGTTCATACGTTTAAAAGGAGCTGTTATAATGTACTTTCCAATTTTTTTATATATATATAAATATCATCATATGATTATAATTTACAAAAATGTAAAAAATATTTATAAAAAAGCCTATATATGATAGCAACCTTAGGTATGTTCCATAATAGCAATTTTAGTCATATTCACATTTGACTGCTATTGAATGAGAGCCATTTAAGAATCTGATAATCTCATCCTTCAAGGTGTTACAGGAAGTGCTACATTAATAACCGCTTACCTCCCCTCTATAATATAAAAGCCCTTTATCTCAAACATTTTTCTTATTTGGACTTTTATGTCGAGATACTACAATATTTCTTTGTTTTAAAAAAGCATTTCAACTGGTTTTTACTAAAAAAAAATAAGATTTAATAAAAATATGATAAATTAAAAAAAAAGGTTTAATAATACAAATAATTTTACATATATTTAAAATACATTACATACATAACATCACGTCCATAATCCCCGAAGAGGTAGGCAGAGTTAAAGGGGCCAGCAGGCTCCTTTAACCACATTCAGCCAAAAATAAAACTGGGCTGGGTTTAATGAAAAAAATGTGGAAAAGTAGTGATAAGTGGCTAGCTCATCGCCTACACAATCATATACCCACAACCCCATATACCATTAGTCGCCTTTAACGACATACTAGGCAAGAAACACAGTTGATACATCATTTTTAAGTCCCAGATCAACATGGGACAATTTAAATATGTTTCTTACCAAAAATACCGAAAAGAAGTTCCCATCAAATATTTTATGCCCGATTTAATTCTATTAAATCGACTTGCGACCATACTATTACTCATTAATACTATGTTACATGACAAATAATAATCATTTCATTGATATCCAGAGCAAAAACTTACCAACAATTGACATTTAACACCGAGCCCGTAAGCTGCTAAATTGATAAATACATTGCATATTTCAACTGTCCCTGCATGTATCCACATAAAATACCTGCCGTACTCAATTTCATTCGAAATGTGCAGTGTGCAGTTGAAGAATTAAAACAAAAAATATAATTTATTGTTTCATAAAGCAAAAACTGTTATTAGCGCGGAATTTCTTTTTGACGACGCGATAATTGAAAACGTGTCATAATTATAAACAATGTAGGTGGAGCCATTAAAATTCCTATTAGATCTTTAGTGGAAACGACAGCCTTATATAGGGCGACTCAGGATCATTACCCGACAAATACAGTAATAACTCAGCAACAAATTATACAAAAAGTAACTTAATACATGACTTATGATGGCATTACTACCATAGACAGAAATCCAAACGTTATCAACATAAAAACTTATCAAAACGAAGGTGCTATTTAATGTTTTCATGTTCTCGGGAAATTGAAAGCGTCCCGTTATGATCAAGACAAATTGCTTCAGTCTGAACCCAACCCCAATTTCGTAATCTGAATATAATTCACCGAGTCTATCATTAATAATAATTAATAATAGCAAGTGGTATTTAGACTCTGTTAGATTTATATCTGTCTGTTATCAGTCTTTATACCGTTCCTTCGCACAAATCTGGCGTCAGAACGCTCTATAAATACTTTAAAATCAACAACTGTTTATTCTCTGCCACCGCTGCGTAACGCAAACTAGTTTGATTCCGGGATAACTTATGCACTTTTTTCAACATGCGCAAAAACTGGTACTCAAGCATTATTTTAAATTACAACTTCCTCGAGCCCAGAAAAAGAGCGTCATGAAAAAAATAACTAGTTCAAAGAGTGTGTTGTCCAGGCGCGCCGGCGCATGTCTATTTGAAATTCCAGTCATGTGCGCCGCCATATTTGTCTTATTTCACATCACCCTGTTGGCTAGATCTCAATCTCTGCTTATTATTCAGTGATGCTGCCAGTGGCTTTTTGTAACTTTTAGCTCACCTTGTAGGCAAAAGTGACTCAGATTCCTGTGAGATGTCAACTTTTGATAGCTGACATGTTTTGCTTGAGTCATTACAGCTATAACAAATTGCTTACAACCTCCTACATATGAAAATGTATTCCACTATATCCCACATTGAATTGTTTTGAAACGGGTTTCATAAAGAGTTGTTGAAATATTTTTATTTCTACTTTAAAAGTTATTAAGTCAACATTAATGATTAAAATATCCCAAATATTTTCCAAACATTAATTCCAAAGATTTCACTTCTGACAAATGTACCTAATAAAATGAAAATTACTACTGCGATATTAATAGTTTCACTTCATTAACACCAAATGTAAGACTTCATCATAAAGCAATTAGTTGGGTACCTTCGATAAGATTGATAGGTGTTAAGGTAACACAAGTCAATGGTACCACTCCATAGCTAATAACCATAAAGTTGTTTGGCTTATAAACTCCATTAAAGAGCCAGCTGATTGATGGATTCATTCGACTTGTCTTCTTCCTGTGATTAGTATGTTAATGTAATCAACAAAACCTTAGAGCTCGCTCCACCGCCGGTCGGGTTTTCACACAAATTGAATTTATAACTTAACCGAGGCGAGAAATATCCATCGACCCATGCTTTTTGTCGTGCGTTTCACTGGAGGCTACTTCTTCGATTCCCCGAACAAAAAGTACGGTGGGTAAATTCATATCTACTGTTGCAAGCATGAAATTGTCTTTCTCGCGGTCATAAATTATCATCTTAATAAGTTAATGAGTGATTCCGCAAATAGTTCGCTTTTTGCCTCCGCGGATACAAGTGCCAATGCTACCGGCATACTCGTTATTTCCATAAAAGTTTGCGCATCTGCCTTTATCGAATTTGATTAAACTTCATGTTTATTTATCGCGCGTTTATTTAAACAAGTGGGCCTTTCTCAGCTATTTAGAGTCGACATGACAAAAATATTGACTGTGAACTCTTTCCCGCTAAGCTGAAACTGGTCCAGCGGATATTGCTTAGACAAGAAGATAAACATGTCCGGACATATTTACGAGTCAAAACCGTAGCAACCGGAACGTGAGAATGTTCAGCTAAAACAGTTTCGATTTTTTCTATTTGCATATCGTTATTATGCGAATGCCATCTGATGTTACAGGTTTAACGGTTTTCCAAAAAAGTTTTATGCCTTTTACTTCATATACATACATAATACCAAATCAAGAAAAATGGACAACGAATACAAAAGAGGATAGACAACATTTTTTCGGGCCCTTCAACACGTCGTCACTTTTCTAGGCACGCCATTCACATCAACATGCCCGTTACCTTTATTCCCCTCACGTCCACCGGATCGGTCTACTGAACTTTTAATTTCAGCAAAAAAAACCCACCAGTGTTAAAACTAACAGGTGACTGTTCACCTCCCGCGAGGAAAACGTAAAAAGCGACATCTGTTCGCGACTTTATGCACACACGATCATATCTACTTGAAATACGCCGTTGAGACAAATTGCAGTCACTTTAAACGTGGCCCACTGGCCGGCGGAATAAGCAAACAGTTGATTGTTTCGCTCCCGAGTCACGATCGCGACGAGCCGATCTTAGCTATTCGGTAACAAAACGTACATTCGCGTAATGCACGAAACGGTAAAGAACAGCGTTGGTGAGGCACCTCGCTGCTCCAATCCGCATAATTATCGTATGTGCAATAAATTGTGCTGCGAATGCCGTGTTTACATACACGGTGGATAGTTCGTACTTATTGTTTGAAGGCGAAATATCCTTCACTTGAAGCTATTATCATCGCTATCAACATATTTCTGAATTCTTGACATTTTATTGGATGTTAATTAAATTTTTAGTTGTTGAATTATGTACGAAGCCGTTGTCTTGGCCAAATAGCATTTGATTTGTAAATCATTGGAGTCAATGCACTTTTATATAAGCGGACCTTACATTGGCAGGTTATATCATTAGCAACGAGCGACACCTTGCTAACCGACTGGCAATATATTTTTAGCCATTGACTAATTGCTTACTTGCTAAACTGTATGAATGCGTAATTAGCGGTTACATTTGAATTGGAGTTTTAAATTACACGCCATTGTAAGTTAATACAGTAACGACTATTCACCTAGCGACCGGATCGGTGGCAAAAAGCAATCAGTAAATTATATATTGACTATAATTATTAGCATAAGTACTAAGTTGCCTAAAAGGAGAAGTCGGCAACCACAACATTTACTTATCCGCGTTTTCATCTATGATTTACAGATGTCCGACCTCAACAGTTCGATAATGAATGAGGTGGTCGTAAACGCCCGAGTCAAGAGAACATTAATGTCAATAAAAAAGCCATAAACTCTATTAGCCATCATAAACTTCACCACATCTGGTCAATAACTCGTTTCGAGTACAAACAGTAGGTATTGATTGTTTAAATTAAAATACCAAGCACTTGAATTATTTATTTTAAACCTGTAATCTAGCTGTTCTAGCAAAGTAAAATATTTATCATTTATCTTATATTTCTCTTATTTGCTGGTTGATATTGTAATTTCTTGCTTTAAAATAATTATGTTGGTACTTATGTACGGGCGTGATGCTATGTATGTATGTATGTATGTATGTATGTATGTGTTTAGCACTACTTTTGTCTTTTTCGTTTAACACAAAGTAGTAAATTTTCACGTCAAACGATAAGCTATATTCGATAAAAGAAGACACGGAAACGGACTTTTTTGTTACGGGCCTTACAAATAGAACAATAAATTACCTCAAGGTGTTATAAGTATTTGAGCCTCTTGGCCACAATTCTCCATAACATTAGTATTGCGCACGAATTCATTGTCAAATGCATTAGCATAATAATTGGTTACCTGCTTACTTAGCAGGTGAATTGTTAGGAATGCTCTTTTGTCTAAACTCCCATTGTCAATTTGTGCAACGTTTATTGTACTCCGCCTTAGTTTCTGTTGTTGCATATTTTAGGGGATCTCTCACATTTTTTTACGACTTAACGGATTTTAAAAGAATTTTGTAAACATAACGGTCTGCGAATTTCGCATTTGCATCTTTTCACTGTTTAACATCACAATAGACGACAATAGGCAGTTTTTTGTAGCTAACTGTGAGATGTCGTTGGATCTCGATTCTCAGTAGTTAGAGCTCTTGATACAGTTATTTTAATATGCTAACACATGTCGCGTTGTTTTGACTTCTGTTATTCTTTGAAACAAAGATGACTTTTTACTTGAATTGTTTTAAAATGCTTCTGTTTGTCATTGTTAATTGTAAAATTGTCAGTGTCTTAAAAAAAAAAATTGCTTGAAACAATCAGACTCCAAAAATAGAAGAACGAATAGAATTGTCAGTATTTTTACCCTCAGATACAAATGTAATTTCCGATCATGTAGCATTATCGGATATAAAATCATTCGTTGCTTCTAAGACCTAATTTATGATGCGTGGGGTGCCTTCACGGTTGAATGATCCATTGATTATATTAGTTCATACACAACTCGAGACGTTTTATTGAGTGTTAATGGAGGAATTACTTTGTAAATATAGCTATTGTTCTAATTTATGAAGGATTGATCATAATAAATACAAGACATAAAAGAGGGGACATCATTTGGGCGACTATGTTGCATAATAGCTGTAATGAAGGTATTAAACTACCGAAATAATAGGCGCTGGTTCTTGGTAGTAAAACAAAAGTGTAATAAGTCAATCAAAAAAGCATAAACAATAGCTATCAAAAACATAGACAAAAAGTATAAAAAAGTATATAAAAGTCTAGTGCAGACTTGCACATTAGGGTTGAAGGGCAAAATGGATCGAATTAAGGCATAGGGAATAACAAAACAGTTTATAGTAAAAATTTCAAATTGGCTCTTTATCTTGAAAATTAGAAAGCTTAGTGTAAGTATATATTAAAATAATAAGGCCAAAATTTTCCAAGAAGTTTTTTTAACAAGCGTTAAATAAAACACTATTTATTATTTGTGATGCAAGTTTTCTTAAACCATCTATTTGTTTCGAATTGTTTTGCTTACTTATTACTACATACATACATACATAATCTCACGCCTATAATCCCCGAAGGGGTAGGCAGAATCAAAGAGACAGCAGGCCCCTTTAACCATATTCAGCCAAAAACAAAACTGTTTGGGTTAGATGAAAATTGTAAAAAAGTAGCGACAAGTGGCTAGCTCGTCGCCTACAAAATCACATACCTAAAACCCCATAATATACCATTAGTCGCCTTTTATGACACACTAGACTAGAAACACCGTTGGGACATTCTTTTTAAGTCCCAGACCAACATGGGACAATGGGCTGGGTTAGATGGACTTACTTATTACTGTTACAATAAATTATCCTATTTATTAAAAAAATTGTCAAATAACAAAATTTAAAAAAGCCCTTACAATTATAAGGTCATTTGTTTTATAAAGCAAACGTCAGTGATTAATTAGTCACTATGTCTAGATATTTACGAGAGTTCTTGAGTTCGGAAAGTGAAAACTTGGACCGCCCAAACGAAACGATGATGAAAATGTTTGTACTATATAAGTATATACATATATATATATAACTACGGTAACTTGGTCCGTCCGTCGAAGCACGCTGGTGTGGTGGAGCGAGTCGAAAATTGTAATATTTCAAAATTACTCAAGAGTCGCGTTGGCTTGAATAATGCGATAAGTTTTGCGGGGTGGGTCGCACCCCGGCAGCGGGGGTGGGCCGTGCGTGCCTACTTAGTGAGGACTTGTTTGGGAACTTCTGGCACTGACTCGGATCAAAATATCATGCCGGCCTGGTTCATTTGGACCGGCGTAATGGGACTATTGGGATATATGAATTATGTAGAGTTTAAAAAATTTGGCGGAATTTTTGACGGTTGGATGCCTGAGGCCTAAGGTCTCTATGGCAGGTTCCTTCAACAGATGAGCAAGAGTCATTTATATGTGTTGTCATAGATGTAATTCAAAAAAATATCATTAAACATAAAAAACCATCTCATTGCGTACTAATATTAACATTATTTGTAAAAAAAAAACGAATTTAAATTTACAGTAAAAAAATATACAGTGGTTTTTTAACTTCTGCCTAGGCCTAAGTAATATTTTGCGCTTTAATCAAAACAATAATTTTATTGTTTAATTGAATGTAAATATAACTATATTAATCAAATTAGGATCACTTTGTAGCTGACAACCCACAATTGTATATTTTCATCAATTCAAAACAGGTCTTCCAACATTTCCACATAAAATACAATAGACATTCAGAACTACCCGGCTAGCAAACTCTATAAATGTAAACTTATTCCCATTCAATTATAAACGTCGAATTTATCCTTCGTCCCAACACAATCGGCCGGTTTAAAAAGCATTAAGTCTCTGTATTTTCCATAGCAATAAAGATTTAACTGACAATACGGCGATGTAGCGTCGCTCCTCTTTGAGGCTCTATATGGCGAATATGTGTTTGTGTGTCTGTGTGTCTGTGACGGGTGAGGTGATGTGTCTGTTATTTTTATTGATGTTGATAACGTATTTTACTTGTGTTTATAATTTTGGATGTAGGTTTTAAATGGATGACCATTATAATTTAGAAAAGGTTACGTCAGCCGCATTATAAAGTCTTATTTTTAAAAATACAATGTGATATGTATGTATAATAGTCTATAGAAATGTTTTAAGTTTGATAGAAATAATGGAGCGGTGGTAGCTCAATGGTAAGGACACGCGCCTCTTAACCGAGGAGTGCGGGTTCAAACCCCGGCATGTACCTCGAGATTTTAAAAAATCTATGTACATATTTATACCACTAGCTCGACGGTGAGGGAAAACATCGTGATGAAACCTACAAATTCAAACAACTTTGAATTTGTAACCATGATCCAAAAATTGTCTGGTTCCCCTATCTTAGGGTTACGAAGGTCAGATCGGCAGTCGCTTCAATGTAATTACCAGACTCGCTAAATCCTGGATCATGGCATAAGCGGACCCCGTCTAAACACGGGACATAACGCTAGGAAGATGATGAGAAATAATGGATCAGAAAATGTATTGAATTAAAAGTTGCTCATTCAGTTCAAAATAGTAGGTACACCAAAAGAGAAAATGTAGGTACCGTGATCATAAAGTTTCATTGCATTAAGCTTTTAGTTAGTTTACTATACCTACAAAATTGTGAACTCATATCTGATTCTTACCTAAGCTTTCAACCGTTAAGTGTTCACTAAACCAATCCCTATGCAAGATTACCATCAATTACCCATCCTAAATATAACGAAAGTCACACATTGACTTGACACAACAATTTTTTAACTCGACTGTACCTTTGTCGATATTTTATTCAACCGAATTCCACCTGAGCAGCGGACAGCCCTTGCTAGTTTGACACAAAAGTGGCCATATATTCTGTAGGCCGCACGTGGCCCGGACCATGTGATAAACCGGTCTCGCCAGGGCCTAGTAACCTCTAAACCACAGTGTAAGAGGGATATCAGTAAGCTGCAGCCTTAATATTGGGTATATAATAATATTAAAGGCCTTTAAAGAAAGTATCCGAGAGAAAGAAACGCTGCCCAGTCAGATAGCTTGGGATAAGGATAAGAAGAAGAAGGATAACATTTCGTATCTATTTATTTAGATAATATTCTTTATACACTATTACATAAACATGCATAATAATAGTATCGATGTAGTAATGTTACAAATTTCAGCTAAATCCGATCAGCCGTATAAGAGTGAAAATACAAAATTTCATATTTATTTAATTTAATGATAGTAGATAAACTGGTTAATATTTTATCTAAGTGGAGATCTTGATTTGATTGACCAAGTTGAAATTATATACTTGGCCCATCATACCGTGCGTATAAGTAAATCAGGTTAATCATAGTCTTTCGTATACCTATGATTAAGCTACTATCTGTGTTCATGTATATTAATATTCACCTTTAGTAAATTATTGTGTACGCAGTTAATTATGATGTTCATGATTATAATATCTTACTCATTAAACAAGTAAAATAATTAAAACTGAACAACAAAACGTCATATTAAGTAAAAAAGATTGTAGTGCATTTGCTTATTGTTCAATCTTTGGTTTCATTACATCAAACACAGTATTTATCAATGCATCCAACATTGCGTTTTATGTTTACGTTTGTTTGATTATATAGTAAAAAGAGTTTCAATGTAACCCTAATTTGTTGCATTTAAAAGTCTTATAAAATTTAAGTCACATTCGTACATACTTCACTGCCCTTCACTGAATCTGTTTAAACCCACCGGTGATTTCATGAAGGATTCCGTACGATTTTATAATTCTTCTTTTGTCGTCTGTGGGAATCATTCGTGTGAAAAAAACTCGGTTACGAAATAACTATGTGTGTTTAAGGAAGTTAATAGCTAGTGTAGATACGGCGTATTGTAATATTTAAATAGTTAAGCTAATTAAGTTATAAAGCGTGGCGTAATGACGACAATTAAAATGGGCTCGTGGCTATTATAGTTTCAACCGCGTGAGCCTAGCCACGTCCTCCGTGGTCAGTTTTGGGTGGGTGACCTGTGTTTTTTTCAATCTATTGTTTAATGTGAGATTATATTAATTGCAAATACTGTTTTATTCTACCGGTTAATAATTTTTAGAATATAGCATTTATATTTACATACCTACATAAATAGGTGTTACTATCCAATATTTAAGTATATATTTGTATTACCACTGTTGATTTTGATATCCGTAACACAAGTGCTTAAGCTTACTTACTTACTTACTTACCTCGGATTCAGATCAATGTATGTGATATCGTCGGATATTTATTTATGTTTTTAAACATGGTAAAGTTAAGCTAAAATGGCGTAGAGTCATGAACTAGCTCATTCATGTAAATTGATTATATATAAATGTTTACTTTTAACTAAATAAAGTATATGAAACTAAACACTGGGGTCCGCTTGTGACCATGGTCGTTGCAACACGGCCGGAACGTCAACTCATGTACTACATAATGCATATCGCGTTGAGTCCCGTTAATATTATTTCTAGTGATAGTGCAACGCGAAAGTTTAAAATCATATATAAAACAGAGAATCTTACATTTTTAGAAGTTTTGGTCTTTCGCTAATTAGAAAAAGTAAAGAGTCTCTTTCACAACCTTTATAAGCACTTCCATCTATTTAACTTAATTTGCGTGAATAAATCGACTTACCACACTTATTAATTCACCGTCTTTTGTCACGGTTAGACAACAGCGCCGAAATTGAAAACCACCAGCTCAAAGTTGGTGCCTCGCGAAGTTCACGAAGAATTCCCAACTCTAGAACTTGCTACTCGTTAGCCGCGCCGCAAAACCCCTTCTTATTTATGCACTTACTTATACCATTTGCGGTTTGCATCCACTGTTAGTGTTTTAAGATTTCTCGCCGTAAGCGTCGGTGTCAATTAGAGCTATTGTGGAGATGCGTCTGTCTTCGGTGGGGTCATGGCGTTTGGAGTAGACCGATCAGCTAATTGAAATTAATGTTAAAAACGCGATGTACCTAAGTATGGGAATAGTCGCTAGCTTTTATTCATTATAAAAATTATAATGTAATTTCTCATATTCACAGATTAGAATGTTTTATATCTAGATATTACAATACCTACCCAAAAAAAAAACAAATCCTTCCGCAAAATGATCCGAGACGAGCTTTGTTACGTTTTGAAATCAAATTCAAATGCAAGAGACAACCAATCTTAAATTAACCACAATATAATGTTTGCATATGACAACAATTTGATACCACACTCTAATATTACTTTCTCTTCTAGAGAGTGCACTGTGTTTCGTACGGAGACCTGAGCCACGCATCAGCCTTTTAAATACTCTTGCCGATATAGCTTTCTAGAATTCGAGTCATGCAATTGTGAGGTGTCGGAAAAACTCGGACAATTCCATGAAAATGCATCGGAGTGAAGAAACCAGCTGCGGAATGCCACATGCGGCCTTATCATTGCTGTCACTTGCTTCATTACGATCTAATTTAAACTTTGTCAAGTGGAATTAGCGTTAAATTTTTATTGGCTTCCAATTGGTTGTTGAGACCTTTCATTATGTAATGCTAATTGTTTCAAGTTTTTACTCAAACAAGGTGCAAGCGTCGTAGTAGAGAGTGGCCACGAATATAATAAAGGCATGTACACACTAACGAAATTTATACAGGTGTTGAAGCTGAATACATTTTTTGGGGCCTTTTATGTCCTTCCCTGTTCGTGTGACACTGCCGTATTGTTTGGCCAACAATGTTGTTATTATCATGACTTATATGACGGCTCTGACAAAAAAGCGACGCGTCAATTGATTGCAAATATATTTATAAAGTGAAAAAGTCGCAATTTTTGTGACTTTGGTTAACGAATTGGTGGTTTAAAAAACAACTTAAAATTGGTGTTCGAACTCATTCGAATTTGAACAAAAAACAAAGATTTGGCTATTCGTTTTTAAAAAAAAAAAGTCCGTTGTCTTTGTTTACCAGAGTACTTAGACTACAATTTAGTATTTACGGCAAATGTATGCGCTACTGACTATGTTTTTTGATGTAGAAGGAAAGGAAATAAAATACAAGATATTCGTAATGAACACACTTATTCAATTACTGGTACAAATAAACTGTTCTTGTTTACGCAAACATAATATCGTGTACATTGGATGCTCTGTATAATGTACGGAATATTAAATGCATTACTATAGATTGTATAAAACGCTAGCTTTTTCAAGCGGCTTCACACGCATTAATGCAGATTGTTATGTATCTCTAACGGTACTTATATCTAAACTAGCTGTGTTCGCGGTTTCACTCGCGTTTATTTTTATTCTTGTATAGTCAATAGCCTTCCTCGATAAATGGGCTATTTAACACTGAAATCATTTTCCAAATAGGACCAGTAGTTCCTGAGATTAGCGCGTTCAAGCAAACAAACATACTATCTCTTCAGCTTTATAATTTTAAAATATAGATAAAAGTAAGTCTCTTTTTTTGTTCACATAAACAAGTTATAAATAAATCTTAAACATAATACATGTTACTCTCTTATTCACTCACTCTTACTACTAGCTTTAAAAATGTATATTTTTTATTTGCCTACCCCGCGAGGGATGTGGCGTGAAGTTTAGTTTAGTTTAGTTTTTCGAGGTAAAATTACCCTTCTTTATGCTTAACATAGTTGAGTAAAAAACTAACAACATATCTCAAGACAGGACTTCAAAATTAAATTAAATTATAAATAAAATGAAACTTAATTAAAAATTACTATCATTGACGATTAGCGTAGTATATAGTACCTATACTATGTACTACTACGCTAGTCATTGAGTTACTACTCAACTAAATTAATAATAAATTCTCCAGACTGACACACCAATTCCCTAGTCCTTGTCCAAACTAAGCTTGTGCTTGTGCTATGGATACTAGGTGAACGGATATACATACTTAAATATGTTTATAAACATCCATGACTCGAGTACAAATGACCATGTTCATCATACGAAACATTTGCCCCTAGCGGGATTCAAACCCGCGACCATCGGTTTCGTGGCCAGGGTCTGACCACTCGACTAACGGGCCAGTCCAACTACGCGTGTAGTTGCGATTAATATACTATAAGACGTACCTAATAATATTTGATGTATTGTAACAATTAGGCGTTTTCATCAATAAACAATATAAAGTGCGAATCACAGTCCGCCATAATCCCAACCAGTTCTAGCTTCCAGGCAGAACTGGTTATCTATCTAGGCATCAGCTTGCACAATTACCGGCCGCATACACTTATAAATGTGGCACAATGACTAATCAAGACCGCGTTAACAAGAAAATTGTGATAACGTTGACGTTTCTAAGGTTACGACGTCAAGTCTATGAATATGCAGTATGCGTTTATAATAAATAATATTTATGAGTATTAACATCTCATTGTGGAGCGTAGGCTTCGCCATTGTGATTTATGTTGGCGGCAAGAATATCACTGTTGTTCTCACTTTGATCGTCATAGAACGAATATCCATATTATAGCCAATACAGATCTTTTTTTTTCTATATCTAAATTGGAAATATTGTTTATTTCATAGACGATGAAACGTACTTTAGGATCATTTGATTGCAAAAGATTGATTTTTGTCATAATCTTCTTTGATTCGAAAAAATATGGCTTTTATACATTTTAATTTTATTACCTTAATCTAGGAATTAACGAAATGATTTATATATTCTATTATCAACCTGTTTAGAATAAATTTTCCTATATTAATAGAACATTAAACATGTTCCGAAATCGTGAATTACGATCATTTTCACAATTTCGCATCTCAAAACTAAAAACGGAGCACAGAGTAATATCAACAGTTTAATCAAATATTTTGATTCTGTAAAATAACATATTTCTCTATTGTTTATCAATAAACGGACAATTCTTTAAACAAGTTAAATCCAAAAAGAAATACCCGAATATACTAGTTAACCAGTCAAGAAAAAAATAAACAATTTTTATAATCAAAAAATTTTATACAGAAGTTATATTTCTACAACGGCTTGGCTCAGAACCGTCCGATTGACTTGTGCTCGCACTTGTCTGTTTTAGCTTTGCCTCAGGTAGTTCACTATATATACATACCTACATACATCGCGTGGGCAGGTCTCAATCGCTCCCGTACTCAGAATAATCTGCGGCTTACATACTTGATTGATAGCTTAAAGGGAGCCCGGCAAAATTAAAAAACAGTCCGTCTCGTTCTGAAGAAAAGAAAATCTCCAATTAAATACTTTGACTCGGGAACATCATAGACGGTCCGTTTTAACTTTATCAGAGTATCATAGTAAAATGGGTATATAGTACCTATAAGCGTAGAAGTTTAATAACGGAATTATCTGTTTCGATGATACCTACATTCATTTCACTCCCTTCTACGCTTTTAGATATAAAGCTTGTAAGCTTATATAGAAGGGTTATATGCTGTTTTTAGGTAGTTTGGTGAACATCTGTCGTTATTAAGAAATTATTAGTTTGCAGAACCCATATAAACAAACAAATGTAGACACATACGTTCCTTTATGTTCTATAACGACATGATGACATCAGGACATGTAAACATTGTAGAAAAGTTAAAGTATATAATATACGGCCTGCTTACTTACACTAACGCCTATTGGCCCGCATGGCGACATGGCAACAACAAATTTAAGTAGGTACATGTAGATAACATGAAACTATACTTAGAAATATCAAAATTATTTAAAATACCAATTTAATGGTGTGCGCGTTCGTGGTACTTAATTCTTTACGCGTTCATAACTTGAGTTATTTGTGTAACTTTTCCATATTTTTGTGCTTTGACAGTGTTATTTTAATTAGTTTAGTTTAAATTAAGGATCGGTTACAGATCATTCCTTTTATCCACCGTTATTTAATTATGTTACTGCATTTCTCTAGATATCTCCAACTCTCTTCTCAAGTCTGCTTATCTCTTAATAGCCTATAGTATAGTACACCATCATTTCCTCTCGATTACATCATTTTAGTGGTAGAAGCTAAAATTTTTAGTAGACGTAGCATAATTCAAAACGAATAAATAATTTGGAAAAAAATAAGGCTATTAAATCTTAGGTGTGAAACAATCATTATGATAAAATTCTTGACTATTTTAACATTTCAAGGCTGCACCTTATCCAACATTTGATATGGTTCTTGTGTACTTATTGCATAAATGTTGTTCTTAATCCGGCAACAAACTCATGAAACAATTGAATTAATTCAATTCGATTCTATTTTCGAGAGGTAACTGTTTATCACGTAAGAGCCATCTGCTCAAGAAGATCTCCAATTAAATACATTTTGCGTTGGCAACATCATAGACTGACCAAGATAGCATCACTCCAGAAACTTTATGAACCATGTATACATGACTTGTAATATTAGAGCCACAGTAGCGTGAATAATTTTGACAGACAGCATAATTTGTATGTAAAGAGCATGTAGAGTGGTAATGCAAAAAGTTAAGTGAATGTTGAGAGAGGTGCGGATACGGCTTGGTTAATTCACGGGCGTTTTGATGGAGTACGAAGTCATCATAATTTTTTTTCATAATATATCAAATAGATGGATGGCACCTGGTGCTGATCACTTGAATAGAGATGAAAATCGTCGCTGTCAAATGAGCCTTAGTAGTTAGTTTAAAATAGTGTTTAGCTAAGAAAATTTTATCATCACCCAGATGTTACTACACAGATATAAACAATTTTCAAAATGAAATTTCGCCTTTTAGATTCGATCAGTGCGTTAGTCTCAAAATGCTTTTGATATTTAGGAGCTCTTCAAACCCTTGCGTTCTCAGTTTTTCTAGAAATCAGCCTTGCTAGATTTAACAACCTTATTTATATACATGTAATAGTAGGTTATATAATATTTATATTACATTTGTTTATCAACCAAGATTCCATTTCAAAGAGACATCAAAGGTTTGTCCCGTCTTGACGAATGGAGTGCTGAGAAAATACGAAAAGCATAAATAACCCTTAAAATTTAAATTCATCCGCACCTTCACAAACAAAAAGGAATCATAACTCATTTTTAAAACCAAAATGTGGAGATGTTTCTGGTAGTATTTATGAGGTTAAATGAAGTTATTTATTACCGGATGTAATAAAATAGAGATGAAAACTTGATACTATGTATTGTTTTTTAAATTATTATGTGTTAAATGTACTGATTATTAAAAAAAAAATACATTTTGTACTGTATTCACAAAACAAAAACACACACAAAAACGTCTTGGAAATATCATTGTCTTGGAAATATCATAATCTAATATAATTGGAATATAAAAATGTTTGCAAAAATGGGTTGTATGTACGGTGTTGTTTAAACTAAATGTTATTTTTGGCGAAACGTCGTTAAATGAGTCTATCTCAGACTCTATCTTTAGTTCCTATTATTTTATAATGTACGTTTATTACATTATAAAATGATAAGACGCATTTAAAGAGCCAAGTAATAATAGTAATTGTCAGCGCATTTAATTCCAAAGGCGGCGGTTAGTTGCGCGGGCGCACGCCGTGTAGCCTCTCACTCGTCAATCAACGAGGGTCGCGCACGCTTATTTAAAAATTTGTGTACAATAAATACGGATTCTAGCAAAAGCGAGTTTGTTTGTTCCACTTTTGTTTTAACCATTTAATGAAGATTTAACGGGGTTCAATAGTGAATGCAACTGTTAAGTTTCGGATGAAAATGGTAATTAACTCTTGTTTCTTCCGAAACTCGGATTGATGGAAATTAAAATTAACAGTATTATGAATTCTTTCAGAACTTACTTCACGTAACAGATTTTTCAAAATTTAACTGAAGTATATAACTGAAGTATGAAATGGGTGTCTGCATGACTGTACTCAAAATAACCACACCAGATGTCCGCATGGTGACTCGAAGTGCCTTTAACATTTTAACACTAAGTAAAATTGGAGTATTTACTATAAAGAATAATGTATTAAACTAGCTTCTGCTTACGGGTTTGCTTGCGTGGTAAATCGATGAAACGTAGTTTATGTGTTATTATAATGCATAAGCTATACTATTGTAATTAAATTATAATGCATAGCTATACTATCTAATTACCAAAAGCTTGTCAGAATTTCGGTCCTTTAAAACCTTAACTTTATTTTCTACTAACCCAACGTTATATTAACATTGTACCTAACTACTACACTGAAAATATAGCCCGTGAGAATAATGATTTGTCGACACCCTTTTCTGTGGTGTAAAGTAAAACATCATTTCTTTTGATTTACCTACTCAATCGTTGTAGGTACAATCTTAACTGGGCAGGAGTTGCCTAGAGACATTCTAGCTAGGAGGTACTAGATAGATACTCCAGTAGGTACTTAACTGAAGAGAGAACAACCAAACACTAAAAATCAACGTCTGTATTCGTCGACAGTCTCGCTTTGACTGACGTTAGGGTCAATGACGTCACTGATGTTTAGATGATGTGGGCATCACGAGCGCAGTCTAATTAGGCGCGCATCTTATTCTATGTAAATTCAGCCCACTGAACGAATGATATTATCCATAGCGGCGATCTTGATTTCTGTAGGCTTAAACAAATAAATGTATGGACAAACTGTGATTTGAATTCACAATTAGCTGAGATATTTTCGGAGTCACGAAGTCAAGTGAAGATTGTTTAATCTCAATATTGTTGAGAATATTCTGAGTGAGCCCTTGAAGTCACTAATCCAAAGTATAATAAAAAAATATTTCATAACAAATAGTTAGTAGTGTAGTACTTACATATTTTAAGTGTTATCTAATGTAAGCCTTTAAAATCTTTTACGACCGTTAAATTGCTAGATTCCATTGATAAACCCAAACGATTTGGGCCATAACGCAAAGTTACAACTATAAAAATTTTACGGAATCGTAAAGTTTTTAACTCAACACGAGTAGCTAAAATCAAGGCACAATTCTCGCACAATAAAAAGCCGCATACCAGCGCTGAGTTATGCGATACGTGAGAGAGCGGAGTCCTAAACAGAAATTAATTCGGTGTAATTTTAGTACTCTTTCAAAACCAAATAAACAGCACGTTCTCTGCGAAAGACTGCTCTTGAAAACCCCGTACCAAGAGATTCGCGCTCGTTAAACCGTCGCTGTGTCTCGGTACTGTTGGCACGATTCCGCCGAAAAGCGGTGAGACGGTTCCGTCTCGCAGTACGGAGGCCCGAGGACGAGTAATGTTATGAGCAGGCCATTATTGTCTCGCCCCATACCGTAAAACATTACGCAGTCGTGCCGACCCCGACAAATATACAAGGAGCTGTCAATACCTCCTTCAGATTCTATTTTTTGTGTATTTTCTTGAATTTATAAATCTCAAATATTTTTTATCTATAGAGCCTTTAACAGACGAGTCAAAGTCAAAGTCAAAATATTCTTCATTTACATAGGTTTCAAAGAAACAATTATAAATCGTCAAATATGGATAAAGAAATTCTATGATATGATGATTCTATGATATCTTTTACGATATCACTAACGAGGGCAATCACGTCTGATAAGTTTATCTACAGATTTCTAAGTCCTACAGTTTTTAGTATTAAAAATACTCAAAAATATAAACTTAAGAAGCAGTAGATGAAAGTGCAAAAATAGTTAAAATAATGTTATTAAATTCTATAAAAATTAATGTAAGTTCACTAAAACTTTACCTTGTACAAAATAGCATCCACTATCCAAAGAAACCATTAAGTGAAATCCATCAAATTAACACGAAACAACTGGTAAAATCACGCAAACTGTTATCAATTACTATCCCATATACCTATTCCACACTATATACTATCACTATATACTATCCCATATACAGACCACACGTCTATTCTTATGTCGTACCCACAAAATTATACGCGAATGTTATTTCAAATATATCTCCTATTGCAAATTCCGAGCTCGCTACCAGTATTCAATAATTCAGTACGCGCCATAAATACTTGTGCATTAGGCTCTTCCTGCTTTCGTTAATTTATGAACTGACCCAATAAATTAATTTACCAACGAGAAGCGACAACAAAGTGTGTAATAAATAAACAACCCCGGGACATGCGTTAACCGTCAAATATTTTTTATTTCAATGCGCGTATTAACCACTCTATGTGGTGCTTAAGCGAAACCGTTTAGGATCATCCAGTGAACGTTCCTGCCGAACAGTAAAAGATGCTGCGATCTCATGGGAATAAAAGAGTTACCAATAAGTTCTATTCAATTTGTATAACTTAGTTTGTCTGTGATTTCTGCAATCGAGGGGAATATCGAGTTTATTCGAACTAGTTGGCAGTTGGCTACTTTTCAAAACTTTTTCTTTTAGTGGCTAGTGTTGGCTCGAGTTAGAATACTAATCATTAATTAATTAATCGCCTCTTAATTTAAAACGACGATCTCGGGCATGTAATTAATTACTACTGGTGTTATTAAAACTGGTCTATAGTGATTATTTTAGTATTGGATCGCTCTAGTTGTGCAAGCCATTGTTGGATTTATTAATTGGTTTCAGACGTTTTAAATGTATGGCCACCCTGTTGGGCTCATGACTCAATTAATTTATATCAAAGTGAAAAGTGGATTACTTACACGTGTTAAATGTATATTGCACTAGTTTTTGCCAGCAGCTTTTTTTGCGCAAATCTGGAATTTGATAAACGCAGTTGTTATACCGGGGACTGCCTAAAGTTATCTCCCTATTTTTCCAAATCAATCTATTGTGACTGGCTCGAAGGCGCATTCGGTAGTGACCCTGCCCATGTGCCAAGAGTTGTGTGATCGATCCCCACTCAGGACAAACATTCGTGTGATGAATACTTGTGTTTGTTCTGTGTCTGGGTGTTAATGTCCAATATTTAAGTATATATTTGTAATACCACTGTTGATTCTGATATACGTAAAACAGGTGCTTAAGCTACTTACCTCGGAGTCAGATTAATGTATATGATATCGTCGGATATTTATTTATTTATTAAAGCTATCTGAACATACATAAACTATTTTCCATACTATTGGTTGATGTTTAAAGAGTAAAAACAAAAAATGCTTAAAATAAAAAGATTATATTTTTAGCGTTTATTCTAACCCAGCCTAGTCTGATTTGTCTGAAAGTGGTTGAAAGGGCTAGCTGCTACTTTAACTGCCTACCTCTCTGAGGATTACGAGCATGATGGTACAATTATTCGTTTAGATAAAAAAAAAACTACCTAAAGGTCGTTATAAATCATTTCATAAGCGTACTTTAACGAATGGACGTCGACAAATGATGAAGACCACTTTAAACTACCGATACCACCCGTTCCAGTATGTTTTTGTTGTAACATGAATCTAAAGTTTAAAATATCATTGACATCGGCCATAAAATCTGGCGGAATCAAACGTACGGCCTGTCAAGTCTCCATCGGGTCAGCCGAATCGCGACGCATAAACTAACATCCGGCGCACACTGATGCATCGCAGCCGCAGAACTATAGAAACAAATCTCTCCGAGTAATAACTCACTGGCGCAGTATGGCTGCGCGTCGAAACAAACAAACAAAACAAAAACGGTAGCGACCCGCGATAAAAGATGTCGCGACTCACTTTAAAGATAGAGCGAATAGCGACTGGCGATAGTTGCCGCCTTGCATTTTGACATTAGATTTGCACATGATTTGGAGTGCGTCAATTTTCCTAGTTCGATGTTCTGGCTTACCAAATAAGTATCTTAATCAGTTAGATTTATTTTTTGATTTATTGTGCATATTTATTATATTCTATTATTAGAGACTGAAAAATGGATCCTGTAATCGCGTCCACTATATTAAAATAGACCAAAGTGATATAAAAGTTCTCGCCGCAGATGCGACTCTCTATAAAGATAGAGCGAATAGCGACTGGTGATAGTTCGTGCCTTGTATTTTGTCATTAGTTTTGCACGTGATTCAGATTGAATTTTTTTTCTGGACTGAAACGTGTTCTATGAGATCCTCCAGCGTGAAATCTTAATATCCTATATCCATTGGGTTGTCGAGTAGATACTATATTTTATCTTAATTGGTCTATTGGTTAAGGCATCAATACATAACAGACTGATAGTCAAGTGCTTAGACTGAGTATTTTTTTTATTGACTGCACCAATTTATTATATCTATAAGGTCTGAAAATAGGCGAGGCAGGGTAGGCTACGATTCAGAGAGGCTCTTCGAAAAGTGTCTCTATTGTATAAAAAAATTACCAAATTGAATTATCCGTTTGTAGACAAGCAAACAAATTAAAAAACGGTAGCGAATCGCGATGAAAGATATGGCCGCAGACGCGACTCACTTTAAAGATAGACCAAATAGCGTCTGGCAATAGTTCGCTGCGACAATACGTAATTTTTTTGAACAAACAAAACGAATATTCTATTTCGAAATTTGTATTTATTAACACTTCACTAACTAGCCAAGAAGAACACTTCAGCTTCAATATTGCTTTCTTTCTTTACCGATATAAATCAAAGTATTCTATTTCCGAAACTAGACACTTCCGTGGTAGGTGTCCAATAGTTTCATCATGTACATATACATATATTATACGAGTAGAATCTATTTAATTAACGCTTAACTAGGCAGAAACTCGCGACAATGATTTCTTCGGCGATATAAATCAGCGAATTCTATTTTCACATGCTGGGTTCGCGTCGCACCTAATTTGTACGGCCTATAATTACGACTGTCGCGATTGGCTCTGCGCAGGCGCTGCCTTAGACGTCTATTTGCTCTGTCGATAGATGGCTGTTTTGGGTGGCGCGGTGTGAACGCGGAAGCCTGCGTGCGAGCACATTAGGTTCAAATATGCGTAATTAAATGATTAGGTCCTTTTAGGTATCTACATTTCAAACGGACGGAATGATCCCTGTTCCTTCTGACAGAAATGCTTTTGGTCAGGTTAGTTTTGTGTCCTTGGTTTTTGGTCCGGGGTGATCTCTGAACCTGATAAATGGTTGATGATGGTCTTTCTCCCGGATGCGTATGTATGTGGCACTTGTGTTTAGGAAATAAAGTACTTATACGATTTCCATAACACAAGTTACTATAGCTACTTACTTTGGAATCACATCAATATATGTGGTCTTGTCCGATATTTTAAAAGTCAAAATACATAATTCCGTAGTCTTTATCCTGAGATGCGCGAGAAGTTAAAGTAAATAGGTAGAGGTTTTTATACATATTAGCAATTTATTAGCGCTCCCGACGTTAAATAACACTTACCGCCTTTGGTAGATGGACAATCCATCCAACTTTTAATAATAATAATCACGAGTATATCTGTGCTTCAAAATGTGTGTTAAGTATTTGGTCCTGTTTGCCATGTGTAGATATGCGTTGTAGAGTTTATTCAAAGGCCATATGGCTTGTCAACATCTCACTGTGTTAATATCATCTACCACAGTACTTCACATATATACATTTCACGTATCCACATTTGGCTTATGTGATGTACTTATAGCTTCACATAGTTTGAGTAAAGTGTGTGCCCAATAGGGCTGCCATCCGTCCGGGATTCCCCGAATTTGTCCTAGTTTGAAGGGCGTCCGGGGCCCGTCCGGAAGGGGTTTTAAAAAGTGGACACTTTTGCCTAGACACTTTGGTTGTCAGGGGAAACCCAATTTTTTCTAAGATGAGTAAGCAAAACATTAATTTAAATCTTTGTTATAAATTAATATATAATAATTATTTTGCCGTGTCTTCTTAAATTCACGACGTAATTTTATATAATAATTTGATTGATGCCAAAAAGAAGAGCGTTTTTAGTTATTGTTGTTACCATATTACCTAAGAAAGAATGCGTATTTTTTTTAAAAATGCCATTTATTAAAAAGCTAAATAAATAAAAAATGATAATGATGTTTTTATTTTTGGTTAAAAAATATTTTATCTGAGGTGTCCGGGGAAAAAAACATATTTTGCCAAATGTCCGTGATTTTTGCCTTATATATGACAGCCCTATGCCCAACACATGCGTATCCACAGAAGCGCCCTATCACAAAATGTTAGTTCTTGTTTTAATCCAGTTTAAGAAAAAGCTGAACAGCTGGAAATATTGTCTCTGTCTGTATATTAACTAACTAACTAACTTAACTTCACGTCATGTCTGTATATTCATCTGAAAATATAATGGCAACTTAACATAAGGTTATTTTGTAGAATGGAAATAATTTTGCCCGTTTCCTGCCACAAGATTTTAGTTTGTTTATGCTGAAAGTGACCAATATTTTTTGGACACGCGGGCACGTTTCCCAACGTTGATGAAAATATCAAACTCGAAACATGTCCCACTTCGTGCAGATTTTGCCAAACTTCATTATGGCACCTTTACTAAAACTAGGTTTAAATTAATAAAACTTTCAACTCCCCCAGCAATTGCTCGACATTTTCATTCGGTACATGAGTTGCGGGGTACAAATTAAATGGCCGCTGTCCGCTATAGGGTTGACGCTTTGATGAAATATATTTTTTTATATATTTATTATTTATGTATAAGTATTTAAAATGAAGTTTTTGACCGAGGATCTGTACGCGCGGAAGTAGGTACGTTGTAGCGGTGTTAATAAAAAGTGTCTATGTCCTTTTTTCCGAATCTTTAGGCATTAGTACGTTAGTACGCGAGATAGTTTACATATGTCTTTATCAGAGTCAGTTATGTGGTTAATGATCGTTAAGGTAACACACAATTAAAGAGAGAGAGAGAGAAAGAGTTGCATTTGCAACTCTCTCGGAATCAATGCGTAAAAAATGTCAGTGCTACCATATTATTGTTATGACAAAAAATATAATATATAGATATATATTGATTTTTTTGATTATATAGATATATATATATATAGAAAATGAATGTATAGAGACCGCCGATAGTTAGTTGTATATTTTTGCCGCTGTGATGATTTATTTTAAGTGTAACCACATATTGGCTTTTTGAAAATGACGTTGATATTATTAAGAACCTTGCTTTGACACTTGACAAGTAATAAAAATAAATTTTGATCCATTTGAGCGAGACATCCTCTATTCAGCAACTAGCTGAAAGAAACGAAGCCATTTATTTGATTAGCAAAAACTTTTTTTTAAATTTACCTAATTAATATAAATTAACGGGTTCAATGATATATTCATTAAGTACATGAGTCACGAGGTACAAATTAAACGGCCGTCCGCGCTAGGGCTGCCGGCTCGGAGAAATGCCTCGAATTGTCCGCTGCCTATCGTCATTCCTGACTCAATTATTTAAAAAACACTGCGCAATTGTGAGTCTGATTGCGTGTTGAGGGTTCTGTGTGTTAGTTTAACTTTAATAGGTTTTAACATTTGACTGGCTCGATGGCGCATTCGGTAGTGACCCTACCCCATGAGTCGTGGGTTCGATCCCCACCCAGGACAAACATTGGTGTGATGAATACTTATGTTTGTTCTATGTCTGGGTGTTAATATTAAATATTTAAATCATCATCTTCCTAGCGTTATGTCCCGTGTTTAGATGGGGTCCGCTTAGACCATGATCCAGGATTTAGCGAGTCTAGTAATTACATTGAAGCGACTGCCGATCTGACCTTCGTAACCCTAAGATAGGGGAACCAGACAATTTTTGGATCATGGTTACAAATCCAAAGTTGTTTGAATTTGCAGGTTTCATCACGATGTTTTCCTTCACCGTCGAGCTAGTGGTATAAATACATACGTAGACTTGAAAAATCCAGAGGTACGTGCCCGGGTTTGAACACGCACTCCTCGGTTAAGAGGCGCGTGTCCTTACCATTAGGTAAGGACACGCGCCTCTTAACCTTAATATTGATATTAAATATTTAAGTATATATTAGTAATACCCCTGTTGATTCTGATATCTGTAACACAAGTGCTTAAGCTATCTCCTCCTACCTCGGAGTCAGATCAATGTACGTGATGCAGTCTTATTTTTTTTATGTATATTTATTAAAAGTCTGATATTTATGGGTACTTTAAGGGCAGAAATATTAAGCATATTTTGCTTATATTTATGCTGAATCGTTTGATTCTAATGTCAGTTGAGATCAGCTTAAGTTTGTTTATTTTCAAACAAACTTAAAAAAAAACAACTTAAAAAAAAAAAAAAAATATAAAAATAAGACCTTCTATATATATTTTCAAAATAACTATCAGAGGGTGATTAGCGATCGATACTGATGCCAAAAATGCAATCAGTAAAATTTTTGTCTGTCTGTCTGTCTGTAAGTTCCTTATAGAAACAAAAACTACTCGACGGATTTTAACGAAACTTGGTACAATTATTCTTCATACTCCTGGGCAGGTTATAGTATACTTTTCATCACGCTACAATTAATAGGAGCAGAGTGTTGAAGGGAAATGTTGGGAAATCGGGAGAAGTTACTCCATTTTTTAAGCTTCCGTCGCGTGTGCAGCCTTAATGGTTAAAGTTACATAGAAATCATGTATGACGTAAATAGTCTTTATAATATTAACCATAAACGCGGGTGACACCGCTGGCACAGCTAGTTATAAATAATAAAAAGTAATCTAATTATTATATTGCGCTTGATTTATATATCAACGATGTACTGTACATATTTTACAATATTATTCTGCTATACTTTATAAGACCTCACGTGACCTACCTATATTATGGGCAAATCATTCTCTAATTTCGGCCATTGAAGATTTATCGATAACTTAATAAAGTTATATATAAACCATTAAGTTTTTAGCTGAATTAGACAGGTTAACACTCATCAACACCGAACCCTAAATCGCCTACGTCCATCCCTTTCCCTCACCACGCGCAGCTGCACTCGTCCCGCTCCCTCCCCGGCTGCGCCCGCGCCGATAACCGCGGAATGCGCGGCTGACTTCAGTCGGGGCGGCGCTCATAGACAATTTAAATTGGAGAAATTGGTAGCGGGGAACTGGTAATAACGGACGCCGATGCTGCGATACCGGCCTTATGACCGAACGGTAACCTGTCGATTTGTAATCGATACGGGAGTTAGATGCGAACAGATAAAGTACACATAACGTTGCGTAATGATGGAGTTGTAATGTTAACGAGCCGGACACGAAATTTACGATTGGCGTTTGGGATTGATGTTTATTTTTAATTCTATGGCTTATTTTTATTATATATTTTTCTTGTAACTATGTGGAAAGAACACGGTATTCTTTTTTTTAAATTCTAAAAAAGTTGTTATTTAATTTTATCTAAGTTTATCTAAGTCACATACTCTAGTTTTTTCCCTTAGAATAATTTAAGATTAAAAATACCTAGAAAACTGATAAGATTGCCTTGTAAACAATGTACATATATATTTTATGTGTGTTAATGTTATTCTCTATTTACTGAACATTATAGTGTTATTGGTACCAAATTAATAACTTGTGGAATCGATGTACGATTAAACGCAAATCCGCCTTGGGCAAGACCTGGGCAACATTGTAATATCTTTCATTATTTCTATCTATGGTTCAGAAACCTCGTTTAATTGTTTGTCCTATGATTTTAGATTCGTTGCGATTTAAAACAACTAAAGAACAGCAATCTCTAAATCTATAAGTTCGAAAAGTATCGTGAATTATTAGATCACTAAAATAAAGGTTCATTGATATAATATATCTCTGAGACACTAGCACACCAATTCCCGAGTTACAAAATGGTCATGTATGGAGACTAGGTGACGGATCGACAAAAAATTCTCTTGACAAGACTAGAACCCCAACCGCAAATCGGCAACAACACCCAACAACTCAACCAACAGGCACGTCTAGTAAACGAAAGACTGACAAAAGAATCCATTTCAGAACAACTGACAATCGCAAAATTCTCGGCTCCCGCAATGTTGAGATGTTCCACCTCAACTTATCTGCGGCACCCGGATCTCACAGCTTCGATAGATAGCTCAGGTATCTAACGCGAATTTGTATTTAGTCTGCGGTGTGTTGGTATCTTTCGGCCATAAATCGTGGACACAGCTCGGTTACAAGTCCCGTGCGCCAATTGTCAATCTCGCGTTGAATGCACTTTAGCAATTTGATGTGCGAATGCGATAAGCGTGTTGGACAGAATCACTGGGATGGATACCGTGGCTGGTGTAAGGTTTACAATCTAATTACTCCATAGTCAAACAGTATTTACTTATTCATAAGTATTGGAAAAATATTGTAATTTGGAATAGCATCATCAATATCATTTTTATCGTTTCAATTTGGGCTGATTTGGTAGAAAGAATTCCCGCATTCAATTACGTAACACAATCCATTGAAAGTCTTTGATCAAAAAGCTTCTACTAAAAGATGCTTATTATTGTCTTGCATCCTTTTATATCACTGAACGTAAAAGTTGTACTTAGTTAGTGAAACAATAATAGTCAAATAAGGTTTTAAAATATTTTTAAAGTAACAGGAAATAGCAAAGCAATATATAAGTAAATATTTCAAATAATATTATCCTTCCTTTGTGGAGACAGTTGAGTTAATTCTGAATGCAATAACACATCATATCTAAGTATTCAACACTCTTTACAATTAGACTTATTTACGGGAAAGAAATAATGGAAAACAAATAAAAACATAACCTTTTAAAATTTCCCAACATAGCGAAAACTCCTCAACGATTTCCTTTTCACAAACTTTTTGTTTCCAACAAACAAAAAGTCTTCAGTCGAAAAACGCGAATCCCAAACTAAAGCGTTTACTTACCGAGAAAATTTTCAAGTAGTCTTGAGCGGTGTATTAAGGGTAGCATAATAAGGCTTTCTGGATTAGGTGTAGCGCTCTTGAGTGAGAATAAACCCAGGGGAAATCCTGGCTCGCAGCTTTCCTTCTAATTTATTGCTCCTCCAACGGCCGCCGGCCTTTGTATCGAATCGGCCGGAATGAGAAATATATTTCCAGATGGATTAACATGTTTGCCGTATTGCAAACCGTAATTAGTAAGGCTCAGGTATTTTTGTTTTAACTTAGGCGCTTGTGCTAACTTGGTCTTTTGTTTTGTTCGACATTGAGGTTTTCTGTTGTATTATAGTCTGTTTTCTTTGAGAATTTTGTGCAACGCTCTTGTACTAATTGTATTTATTGAAAATAATGTAATGGATGCTTCAAACACATCACAACGTATTTTATGGTATTTTATTATTGATGTGTTTTATTGTTATAGCCAGGAATACATTTGAATATTAATTTGATGTGAGTTTATGGTCATTAAAGATTTCCACGAGTAAAAGTCTGAGAATAAGTACTATATCCGTTTTAAATATGTTTCTTATCGTCATAATTTTTACATAAATTGCCCCTAGAATAAGGACAGCATAGATTTCAAATGTGTTTCTATATTATAAACATCAATAAATTAGATATTCTATCTTCATCATGTTTAAACAGCATCGTCATGTTTACTACTTTGTTATGCTTGTCAATTTGAAATATATATTTTATAAACTCGATTAAAGAGAAATCGGTATTGACTCAGAACACTAAAGCATTTTGAGGTTTGTTTTCGTTTACACTGAAACGTTACCAAGCTAAACGTTTACTTCAAAGGCCAGACAATGCCGTATATAATGCCTAATTTATGCTCGACAGGGGCGTCTCACCGAGGATAAGTTAAGATGGGAACAAACATTGCACGTTAATCTGGGCAGTAAGACGAAATGCAAGTGTTGCGTATAAATCCAATTAGCTTAAGATACTATTAAATCAATTCGTTCAGCGGACAGTAATGTATGAGCTTCATGGAGCCAGTGGCCGTAATCCAAACCTATTTGTTATTCCCTTTCGCAAACTTGGAGTTCGCTTTTAAGTTCAACGCGTTTTGGGTGTTTTGGTGAAAGGAGACTAAAAGTATTGCTCGTTTGTTTGCATATTTTTGTTTTGGAACGCGTGGCGTTTTTAAATCAGTGCTGTTGTATTAACATTCCGACAATTCGTCATTTGGAACATGAAAATTTAATGCAATTCTTCTGATTTACAAAAGTGCTTCTCATTGTCTGATATTGAATTTTTGCATCAAAGTATTCAGTTGACTACTTCTAATTGAATATTTAAGATTTTCTTGGATGATAATATATAGCGATTACACAATTGTGAATATTTACCACAGTTTAAGGCATTTAATCACAATTGAAAAAAATTGAGGCAAGGTGAGCAAGTTGGTTCCAATATTTATTTTCTCGAACTCTATATTATAAAAGTACTTATATGGATTTAAATGTTTTACGATTTCCACAATCAAATAATAAGGCATATAGATTAACGATTCATATTATGTACTGTCATCGTAAAAATTAATAAAATATTTGTGTTTCGCTGGCAATTTTACATAGGGATTACTCTCTGCTCTGCTCGAAAAACAAAGTTTTTTTTATATGTTACATATTGTATGACAACCTTTGTTAAAAGCACTCATCTACTGTATCAACTAGGAAATGAAGTGGAAAGTATTCAAATCTTTTACGACCGTTTTAGCCCAAGTTCATGCGCGCACGGCGATATGTTCGCAAACAAATCGTTATTGCCAGCCAATGACACCAGGCGGATGCCAAGTCGTAATTGATTTTGTGTTTCATTATTCACGTCGGCTATATTGGGCGAGTTTAAATAACATATGTGATGTACTGCTGAAGAATCTAAGAAGACAAGGAATTAAATGTTCATATTTACTTCCGGAATGAATAAACATCCTACTTTATCTACATAAAACCAATTAAGATTTATTAATTTTCGTAATTTTTTTTACTTGATTTAATGCAAAATATGATTGGGCTTCTAAATTGCCATATTAATTTGATCTATGTAAAGTTTACTTATTTATATATTATTTTCTTTACCTTTAATAACCATGTCTTAGATGTAATTGTAGATAGATTACTCTAATAGGCCATGGTAAAAGCAACTTGTTAGACACAAAAACAGCAGCGAGAACGTGCTAGAAACAACAGCCAGTCGCACACAAAAAACCGACTTCAATTACAAAGTCCAATTCTATTCACAAGCATTGTTCATCATTGTCTCCCAATAAGGTAATGACAATTAACTCCGCTCACAAAACGCTCGACACAAGGTAGGTCCCAGTATCGCATCATCAGCACAGTTGCCGTAACCAGCCGACCGCATGGTCCCAGACAGCCCCGCAATTTGCCCGGCCAAGGCACGTTTAATATTAGAAGTCCTGATTTATGTCCCAACCCGGTAATGAAGTGTCTCCACACTAGGGACGTGTGTGTACTACACTAATTCACTACACGCGATTAATAGGGAGCGATGATGGGTTCCGTTGCTAAACTACTTGTAGTTTTTTAGTGGTTATTTTTTAAGCATTTTGGCTTAGACAATTGTTCTGTCTATCTGAATAGTTGTATGGCTGAAGCGAGATTAGCTCCCAACACCATCTATCTTTATTTTATATGAAAATTCACTTTTGTACTAAAAAAAAAATTGAGTATTTGTAAAAAATACAGTTTTGTTATAGTCCACTTTATCAATCACATCGCATAATTTTTATTTTACTTAGAACAAGCAAATATAACATTTACAAGTTTTTTCTTCAACATTTACTTTCATTACATTTTTCAACACGAAGTTTCTAAAAATTTATAGGTATCTAGAAAAGGAAACAAATTTATTTTTAACTAGCTGTGCCAGCGGTGTCACCCGCGTTTATGGTTAATATTATAAAAACTATTTCCGTCATACATGATTTCTATGTAACTTTAACCTTTAAGGCTGCACACGCGACGGAAGCTTAAAAAATGGAGTAACTTCTCCCGTTTTCCCAACATTTCCCTTCACTACTCTCCTCCTATTGATTGTAGCGTGATGAAAAGTATACTATAACCTGCCCAGGAGTATGAAGAATAATTGTACCCAGTTTCGTTAAAATCCGTCGAATAGTTTTTGTTTCTATAAGGAACATACAGATAGACAGACAGACAGACAGACAAAAATTTTACTGATTGCATTTTTGGCATCAGTATCGATCACTAATCACTCCCTGATAGTTATTTTGAAAATATATTTCATGTACAGAATTGACCTCTCTACAGATTTATTATAAGTATAGATAATTATGTATACTAGTACTCAAACAATTTTAAAATTACCGTTTAAAAAGAAATAAAGCTTGTTTCAAAACAAACAATTCATTCCTAAGTTATCTTTAATAAAATCTACAATTAAAATATTATAACCCCTTACTATTTCCGTACTTAGGCTTTAATATCCGATTGTGAGCACGATTATGTCTGTTAGCAGTTAAATAATAAAAGTATATCACACTATTCGATTCATTGTCTACTTCTATGGTTGTATTTTTTGTAAAAAGCTAACTATTTCAGTAGGGATGATGACTGCATTAAAAAAACTATAATTCTATTTAGTCCGTCAGTTAGATTATACAAAAATACTTGACACATATTTTTCGCGTTATCAAATTAACAAAAAATCACAAAGATAAAGAGCATCAAGTTTTGGAGTGGGGGCTTGCGACGTCAATATTTGGTAAAAATAATAATAGAATGTGTGACGTCACGCGCAACTTGAATGCATTGTATCTTCCTCAAGACTTGTATATAAAGCTGCGCAAGTTAGGATAAAGTATTTTTGTTACGAATGAGATTTTACTAATCTATCTGTAAGCAATTATGTCGAGATGGGACAGTATTGAGTACTTAATTATATAAGTAATTACTTTTCCTGACATTATTTAAAAAAAAACTTTGTCACCAGTAGAAAAACATTATTATAAATTATTATAAATATACATTATAAGTATAAATTCATCGCCTAATGACGATGAATATAAAAATTACTCTACACTTATTTTTACGACATGAAAAATGCACAAAATTTACTTTTACATTTTATAACGACCTTGTAATTGTGACCAACATCCCTTCAATGTTTACGACCCTTCAAGAAGCCTGTTCATAAAAAAAATACTCCATCATCGTTTATCGCGATTTCCATACAATTTAATTTTTTTTTTCTAGAATCGCTGAGATATGGAATGTGATGTTTGTATTAATTTATTTTTTTCCAACGGCGAGATAATTTCGCTGCCCCAAGAGATCTTACTAATGTGATTTTAATGTACTTAAATGTCGTCTTCACCTATATTTGTTGGCGTAATCTGTTTTGTTCATTTTCAGAGGAAGAAATTTGATGCGCTTTTTTAAATTACTTAGTTACTTGCCGCCTGTTTGCAAAGAAAAGAAATACTGATACCTTTTTTATTTTAATTCAATCTAAAAACCATGAAAGAATATAGGACACTTTTATTCGTAAAAATTTAAATATAGCGGCATTTTCTAGATAAACATAGATGAATAAATAAAACTTTACTTTATTACCTTCATATACAAGAATAGTTTCCTCCCGTATAGGATCAGTCGTATTTATACACTTTTTGAACTTAATTATCATGGCAAAGCTGATGAAAATATTCTTTCTACTTTTGCGATATTGTATTCTTAAGAGTCTTATATTTATTAACATTCGTGAATTATGTCGTCTGTTAAAGATAAACAGACACACAGTGCAGGGGGAATTGAGTAAAAGAGCAATTTATATTATTTTTATCTTTTTTTGACACTATCGGCGCACCCCATTCCGAATGTTCGAGACAGGGGCGTATCGAGAGTCATTTAGGTTTTGCCCCCCTTCTGACCCTTGAGAAATATGGGGGCGGTGCACGGGGAGAGATCTCGCGATTTGACCCAGCTCTTGACACTAGACGGGAAGTAAATACTTTCAAAATGGCTGTGATACCATAGCGTAGCAAGAAGGAACGCCTCATTTACATTTACTTCTGTGACTTTTCATACATCTTGTAAATACCATTCTTTTATTAATTTAAAAACAGTGTATTTTAAATCATATACATATGCGCATATCCGCAGTTAAAGAAAAACTGTCTTAAACAGTTTAATTTACAGACTGAATATGACAATAATTGTTTGTACGAGTTAGTATAGTAGTTGTGGCAAAAATATGTAAGAACTACTATTATCATACAATTATATGTGTAATACTTATGAATACTTGACTTAGTGTTACCCAAAGCAAGACTCTTGCGGCGGTCTTGCATGCCGTTATCTTGCAGACTCAATCTTGTTCTTGATCAAATGTTGCTTGTCGCTTGGTCCTGTGTTAAGACCAAGCAACAAGCAACATTTAAGCAAGAACAAGACTAAATCTGCAAGAGTCTTGCTTTGGGCAACACACTTGTAGATTTTCTCTTGTTTTTCATAATAATACTCATAGAAGTATCAATAAAATAGACCGACGTGAAAGTTAGATGTAGTCATGCGTGGCCTAACTTTTATTTTACCATAAGCATATTCCGAATACAACTACAATAGTACATATACACTGGCTATTCGTGGTAAGTTCTTGAGATGTCCGATCGATTTGTGTCCAATTAACCGTTGAAGCTCGTTCGCGCGCCTCGGCCGATCGTGCCACAAATGGCTCGCAAAATATTTGGATGTATGAAATTATTTTCGTCGCGACGCCTCCTGTGGCGTAGACGTTTATTCGCCAGTGAATCAACGCCCTACTGATATATTGCCGCGATGTCAACGCGTGTTTTCTATTACGTTTTTTTTTTGTGTTATTTTGTAAACATTTTCCCTGTTTGCTTTGATGAAAATTGGAGAGCGTTTCGCGTGCCTGTTCGTTCCTAGGCGGGTTTGAGTCACGGCAGCTTTTTACAGTTATATTCTGTTTTTCATCAAAAGATACTTCATAATTTGACTGGTTCGATGGCGCGTTCGGTAGTGGCCCTGCCCCATGCGCCAAGAATTGTGGGTTCGATCGACCCAGGACAAACATTCGTATGATGAATACGAATGTTTGTCCTGGGTGGTTGTGTTTGTTCCGTGTCTAGGTGTTAATATCCAATATTAAAAATATATATCTGTAATACAACTGTTGTTTCTGATATCCGTTACACATGTGCTTAAGCTACTCACCTCGGAGTCAGATCAATTTATGTGATGTAGACGGATATTTATTTATTATATTTTTCCACTAACGGCATTGTCTACAAAAATATAATTGACTGATAGACAGGCATTTTTTACAAAGCATCAAAATTGCAAAAATTGGCATTAACTAAGTCGCTTACACCACAATTGGTATCACTCGCATATTGCTGACCCATTCAAGGATTTATTGAAGATTCGCCGCGAGATCGGCATAAGGGACAAAATCGCAAATCTTTATTATCGTTTATTCAATTAGTCTGCATGAAAATATATAATACAATAATTATTCATTATTACCAACTTCCACACCAGTTCTAAACTTAAATTGACACATCCATTTCTCTATTAAGACCAAATGTTATCCGGCCAACAAAGATTTAATCTCGCCGTCACAGTATGCTCCTAATAGTCACATAGCCTTTAAACTGGTCAGCAGTTAGGTTTGAATAGCAATTGTTAGTATTTCAATTAGGCACAAGGAGTAGGCGACAAATTCAATGGACCAAAAGGAGCCATTGAATTAGTCTATTATTAGCTCGTTGATATATTTGTTAAGTTGCGATATTTGCTAAATGTATACAGATGAAAATCTTTAGAATAATGTAGTAAGTTTGTTGTATTTCTTGGTTCACTTTTAGCTAATATTTATATTTTTGCTTTTAAATGAGATGTGGAATGTGGACTATAAGTGAATGCTTTATAGACGCTATCATGCTCCCACGGGATATAGCAATTTCAAAAGTAACTGTAAATTAAAATTTCTTACTGTTCAAACTTTTGTTATGTTCCAAAAACAATCGAGGTTTTGGAAAACATAGGTACTGACATAATAAATATGAGTAACATATAGACCAGCAAAATATTTATTTATTATTAAGGTAGAAGAAGTTATATAAGTAAGGATTGATGAAAATAGTTGCTTTATAAATTTTATCATATGATTTTTTATTACAGGTAAGAAACCACGGCTACAATCAGACCAGATCAAATTGTTATACGTAAGTAATCTATAAAGAACGTCTATTTAACTTCTTATAAAACATTTTGGATCATTATTTTACTTTCCAAGAAGACTGTATTATTTGAATCTAGATACAAAATTTAATAAAAATACAAACAGCATTCAGTCATGCAATGTGCAATTCTTGCAACCAAATATTTTTCTTTGTATGGAAAAATTTAAAATCACGAACATTTTAGACGCAATAACATTAAATGTGACAAGATTTTGCGATTCCTGTAGGCTTTTACTAGTCCAAAGTCACTTATCGTCACCCAAAATCAAGTACCTATTATTTGTAAAGCCTGATTATCAATTTGATTTGGATCAAATAAGGATCTTATAGCGAAAGCTATTCAGTATCGCAACGCAATATCCTCGCAACTTTATTTATATCAAAGATAAACATCGGTCGTCGGTCGATTGTGTCTCAAAAAATATCAATTACTTCTGATAAAGTGACTTTTTGTATATTGTATTTGTCTATTTTTGTAAATGTAAACTGTTTTGTTGTCCAAGTAAATAAATAATTTACCACATGAAAATGTATAGTTTGAAGTTTTTAAGAAAAACAAATATATCATAGAGTTAGTTTAAGTAAATGTGGTCGCTACAACTTCTTCAACCATAACACGAGTGTGTTACATAAGTTGCCAAAACATTCCCTCGGTCCCTTTTCAACTAAGATCAGGTATGTTTGGGTACATCACACACCATGTCAATGGCTCGTTAGCTGGGTACCAGCTTACGTACTTAATGCATTAAAACTTTGTACCCGCAAGTTCCCTCCGGCCCTCCCGATACGGCATTCGCATTATACGGAAAAATGTTACCTAATTAACTTCTTTATTTATGAAGAAACAAAATTTAAGTTATTAAGAACGGCTCGTTGGGAGACCAATGTCCGTCGAGCTAATTGCTTTATTACGAGGCGTTTTGGACGCAAGTGAGATTTTATGAATGTATGCTAATGCACTTTAAAGGTTTTTAGTCGCTAATTATTGCTCGGAATTTGAATTGTTTCATTATGATCGTTTGAAAATTTTTTAGTAAATTAATCCAGCTAAGATGATTGTTATAATAAAAAAAAAAACATTGTAACAATTCTTTATATGGATAAGGTTAAGGATCTTCCAGTTTACACAAATTAAGTAATGTTGTGTGTTACACAAAACAATGTATAACTAATAAATACATATTTAAAACAACCGAAAACATTGATGAACATTTCGTTCCGAATAAGTGACAAAACTATAGTAAATAACTATAGTTCTATCCTTTCGATATTAAGATATCCTAATAAACCAATAGAAGTGCATTAAGTCGTTTAAGGCACATAATTAAGACCACTAATAAATAGCCCATGATAAAAGGCATAATTCAGGGCGCAGGTTAAAACAGTGTGTACCATAACACATGGTGCCGACACATAGTTGTAGAAAGCAATAACTTATCCCTCTCATCCCAACTATTCCCTTGGCTCAACCATACATCTATGTATCTAAATAACGGCTGAGTAAATTTACTGGAAGGGACTCGCGCAAAAGTTTACCAAAACTATTCTTTTGATGGAAGAAAGTTTTGGATCAAAAAGATAAGGGTGATGCTATCTAAGATACATTTAGATATAATATTAAAATGTAGTTTAGAACGAGTATGCTAGGAGTGGTTAATTACTTTGAACTCTAAGTGATTTTCGAGTCCCTAAGTTAGTTACCATCGGAGTACTTTTTATAAATTTCATAGATATTCTTTCAAAGGGAACTGCATCTATCATTAGCAAATATATATTTGAGACCTTTTAAAAACGGTAAATGATAGTGACTTTATATTATCATATAGTTATTCAATGTCGATGTTAGATGTAAGAATCAAAAACACCGTATGTACGGATTACAAAAACTAACCCTCTTTAGCGAACACAAACTTCAAGTTCCACATAAAACTATAGCTCATCCAGCCCCCTATCTCCATAACCCTTCCAAATATGAAAGTTACTCGCGCACGCCGCGCGCCCTGTACAATATATCACGTTTTGATTCGGCCGCGCCATAAACAATACAATATATCAATATAAAGCAGACGGTGGCGAAATTTGAGCGTACCGAGTGCGTGATATTTATGTGCGAGGCGGTGTGTACGCGCCTTTATAAACTTGTTCGATTTGTTTTGTTTTATTTTTGTTTTGTTTTAACCTAGGCTCTGTCGGTGTGCAATGTGCATGCTACTGAAGTATCGCGGCGCTTAGCATGCGCCTCTGATTAGCATGAGATTGCATTTCTATTATTATAAATATGGCTTTTATTTGTTTGGCGTCTATTTTCTATGCGGAGCAAGGACCTTTGTTTCCGTTTCTTTTTGTGGGGATCGATTTGTCTTCTCTATCGTGAACTGCGTTTCTCTCTTGACTCTCGCATTGGTTTGGCTAAAGCGTTTTGGTAAATAAATTAGTCTTGTCATCCTCTTTTACCATATTTGTTTAATGACGTTTAACTAACTCCTCTTTAGAAGGTTTATTTTGGTCAATGTCGTGTATCTTGTATATTAAAAGTTTCACATATTCCGATGAGACTTCTCTTCTCGTTTAAAGAAGTGCAAGAAAATGTTGTGCCTTTGTTTTAACAATTCTCACATTTTGAATTTTATTCGGGGATTTATTGTTACATTTTGTAAACTTTTTTTACTGATGTATTTTTATGTATCTGGCAATACAAATACTGGTCCCGGTACATGCCGTGTACGTTCGATTGATGACAAAAGCAATTCATCAAAGTAACATGTGCATATTTCGCTGTCGCATGCTCCGGACAAAGTCGCAAAACGCACAATGCACCAACAATTTTTCAAAATGTCCCTCATACTACCGCGTGATAAATGCGCGCGTGCGGCGATGAATCTTGCGCTGCTAAGCATTATTACTATGCTATGAGATTTTAAAAATGGAATTTTGCATACTGAACTAAAGCATTTTTGTTCTTGTTCTTTAAAAACGTATTTTCTTTATCGTGTGCTTTGTCATCAAGTGATGAGACGGTCAACATTTATGTAAATTTGCTCTAAATATCACATTGAATATTTGAATATTGACTCTGATTTAAACCAATAGTCGAATAATGTGTGTATAATTAGTACATTTTTAGGAACATAAGGGTCTGCTTGCTTAATGATTTCCTTTTTTATAATTATTTTACAAAGTTCAGCTGTTTTATGGATGGGTACGATACATAAAAAGGTAGCTACTAAATTAGTAAATAGAAAATCGTTGTATTTACAACATTTTTCGTTATATCAATAGCAATTATACATACTTCATAGACCAAAAATAAGCGCCAACTCGATCACTGTCTACAGCTCAATAATTCAAATATCCAAAGGCGAGACAGATTAAGATTATACGATTACACGATGATCGATATTAAAAGATCACATGATATTCTTCGAATGGCCACATTGGCTATAACAACAGAACGCGGCGACTCCCAATATCGCGCTCCTGGCTGGCGACCAAGTATGCGCTCGCGCCGGTGATCGATGGTGATCGTTCAAAGGGAGCCGATGACGAGACTTGCACCTGCTTCTGTGATATAGAAGTGAGTGTTGATGTGTCGATGGCTGCGTATTATGTTTGTGTACTTTTATTACGCAGTTGGTTACACCTAGACGGCTCTTGTATATGTAGCTTCACTTTAATTCCATAGATTAACCTCTTAATCTAATAAAATTCGATGTTACGTGTAAAAATTTCATATCTATCGATCGACGTAACGAATAGTCTTATGAAATTGATGTTAAAAGTTCAGATGGTGGCTATAAAGATTGTTATGAGAGTAGCCCAATCAGTAGTAAAATACACGGAGAATATTTTTATACGAAGGTAGAAGATGGTAACCGTCTGCATGTGTTCGTCCTCTGTTGGACATAGGCCTCTCCTATTAGTGATAGTTTCATTTATTAATCACCCAAATCTAATTTCGGTCAAGAATTCTTGACTCAAACTTTAATCGAAACTCGAATTTCGAACACTAAGACTATTTTTAATAAATAATAAACAAATAAATATTAATAAACAATATTTATTTATTCTTACGCTAAGATTATTATATTGTTAATAATAATTTAGTTAGTAGGTACATACTCCGAACTATATCCACGAGATAAGCAAACTTTGAAAGTTAGCTGGTGCGAGCTGACATCTAACCGCATAGTGAATTAATGAATCAGGGTTGCATTTCAGGCAGTTGTGTCATTGAAACACGTTTATCATTGCAAACTGAGCGCTACCTGGGCTTTGATATTTCAATACTGGTATTGATGATTAATTTGCTCTCTGGTCTTCTGGTAGAGTTAGACGTGCGGTTATGTGTCATATCGACGCTTAAGTTCTGACATCGCGTAACATGGTGAATTTAAGGTAATGGGTTATTTTATGATACTGGTATACTTTTAAAATATACTTCATTTATTAAAAATCTTTCTTGGCAAGATTTTAATAGTAAATAGTTTGTATTATTTTAAATTACATGATATCTTGGTCAGAGGGTAGGCTTCAAACGGCAGTGTCAGAATTTAAGGAATGAAATGGTAGTTTCTTGATGCTAATATCATACCTACTACCCATTTAGTTACCTACATAGCTCTATAATGTAATATTTAAGAACATACATATGTATTAGGGTGGTCCAAGGCAATATGGCGAAAATTTTTTTTTTAAATTTAGGTTTCGCCACCCCCTCTATTTGTTATAGCTACCATTTCTATGATGTGTAAAAATTTTCAGCCTCCTATATTATATACAAGGGGGTGCTCATCGAATCAAAAGTTTCTGACAAAAGTTGAAGATTGTAAGTAAATCACGTAATTTAAGGTTTACAGTATTTTAATTAAATATAGTTATAAAAAGTATTTAAAAATTATCAAAATTAGGTAACAAAGCTATTGCTTAATATATAATCATTCGTAATCTTTCAAAACGATGTTTGTTAGCTCCTTTTTGGATGTTTCAGTAGAAACGATTTTTCTGTTTTCTTCTACTACGTGAAGCAAAAATTGTTTTTCGTCCTCATTTTTTGTTAGTATCGTGTTGTAATCTTCAAACAATTTCACACCTCTCTCTGCTGTATCATTGACAACACGCAATTTTTTGATGCAGTTCTTGCCTTGCAGATAATCATCATTGTCATTCCAAGTGTCGGTAGGTAATTCCAAGAACGAGTCCTTGATATCAATATCTGAGAGCGTTTACAACGTTCTTTGTGTTACGAAAGCTTCTAATGTAACCTCTGACGTATGCTAGGCAGAATCACCTCGTACTGAACGATTACCGCCATCAGAATTCATTTTTTGAACAATAGCCACTATCAGGCAGCTTTTTAGAAAACAAGGCAAGTGCAACTAATTCATCAGACAAATACCATAAATGACGCTCTAAGACACCTCTAGCTGCTTTACCGATTTCGGAACCAATAGCTTCGTACAATCGTAAGTTCTTCCAAAGTAGTAAGTCATTTACTGGTGCATCTGCTGCCAATGAAGCTTCGATCCATATTTTAGCGCAGATGAGCGCACCAAAGCTAACAAATCGAACAATTTGTTTTTCTTCTCTCTTGGTTAGTTTAAATACTTGTAAATTATTTCGAAAGAGAAAAATCTTCAAGGCATATAGCAATTTTGCCATCCAACGAGCATGATGAATCGGACCTGGAGCGCCAATGTATCTTCGCAGGTGGTTTGTTCAAAACAATCATTGTAAGATTGATTAGCTCTTCGTAATCATCACGAACTTGATTCTCTCCAGATAGAGTTGTAGTAAGACTCTCAAGAGTATTTTCAGCAAACTGTAACGCGTTTTCATAGAAGTTAAGACAATCATAGTGCTCCTTAGGTAAGGTTTCCCAAATATCGCAAAATTTTTTGAAAAGTGGGATTTGAGGAGAGCTTGATGGCCCGAAACACAGTGTAAATATTTTTGAGAGCATTATTTCAAATACATGATGACGACAAGCAAGCCACAAAAGATCATGTCCCGTTTTTTCTTCTAAAAGAACATTACACTGATTCACTGCACCACAGTCTACTAAATAAATATCGAAACTGTTTATTCGTTAATAAAACTGTTTATTAGTTTATTTTAATACACATTTAGTACTTTAACAAATGAGTTCAATACACGAAACTGTCCTGTAACAATAAGTAAAAATTAATAACTTACACAAAAATTCAAAAACAACACTCGATTGAGCACCCAGTTCTACTAGAGCTAGCTGGCTGATATTTTACTATGTTATTACTATAAATGCATGTAACAAATTTTCGGGGTGGCCAAAAGAAAAATAATAAAAAAATTTTTTTGGACCACCCTAATATGTATTCGTTTTTTATAATGTACTTATGAAAGCACGAGCCGCTTACAAACGTTTCTTCATAAATAAACGTTTATACTTCTTTATTATATTACTTCACAGTATTAATAAATCTGTAGTTACAGCCAATTAATGTTAGAACCATGGAACTCTTCCCCTTATCACAGACATATACTTTGTTTTATCCCGGTAAATTTAACATCCAAAAGAATTCTTCTTGTACATTAATTATTCCCTTTGTTTCTTTTTTATCAGCCGAACTAGTCAACGTATCGGATTGTTGTCTTAATTCAATAATTTATTTCAACAAAACTTTACTTTACGGGTAAATAAATCTCGTAATAGACTCGTTATATTTCATAAAGTAATTAATAAAATGTGTACATTTGATAAACGTGTTTATTTTGTAGTTGAAAAATGTACATATGTATATTATACAATTTATCTTTTTGTATCTTTATTACACACCTGCTTAAAATACTTGGAGTTATAATCTGTGTTAAATATTTCACAATTAAAACTCCTAGAAAAATATTCAAAAACGAGTTCTAATTTTATCGCCGGTCTCCGGTTCACACCCACACTTCGCGGCTAATCTCTACCCACTCTACCGTATTCTTAGAAACAATACTCGCTATAAAACATGAGCGTGACCTTTTTGAGGTTAATTTTAAAAAACCACAGCTTTAACTCTTGCTCTATATCACTGGGTTTCGTAGAACGCGCTTGCTTTTGACTGGCTCTCACACTAATTTTGAGCGCTCTGAAACAAGCGCTATGTCTATGTATGACGTGGTAGGGTTGGTAACTCGGCGATTTGTTTAGTTTACATTAAAGAATCGCTTACTTGTGTTATATAGGTAGATTCAAAGGACTAAAATACCAAGCGTAATCGGAGACTAGTAATTCTTCGAAGTGCTAAATATTTCATGTTTTGAATGCGTCTTTATTATTTATCAATAATAGTATTTGTTTCATTTACGTATCTTTGTATGTGGTAACTCGTTTACAATCGAACTGAAGACATGTTATCTTGTATGATCTAATAAATATATCTGTCAACTCTTCCTCTATACCGTACACAAGATTGTGTTTAAATGTGGTATTCACATACAACTACTACATATAAATCTACCTATGACTTACGAACTACTACATTGCTATATAAATGTGACTAAATATTTTGTTTTTCAAAAGTAGAATTAGTAATTAGTCACATAATACTTAAAAGTAAAATAACGATAAGCAGTTTTACTTATTATTGAAAAATACGCAATTCCTTACTCGAGGACATTCCTAACCTTTCATCTATTCGAAAACAATTTTCCAACACCTAACAAACGACACGTTATGTTGTACCGGCAACCCTACGCCGAACTATGTTGAACATAAGACATGTTGGAGCGGGTTCGCGCGCCCGCCTTGTACCCCGTCTCGCCCGCGGCCCGCTACATGGAATTGTTTTAAACTTTGATTAATTCCTTGCCCGCGCGATGAGTATTACCTTGTTTCCAGTGATGAATATGTTGCTGTTGATGAATAGTGGTTATGTGGTGGATTGAATGACGTTTTCGGTAGGCAGGCATTTTTGTCTAAGCTAATATTTTTGTTTCTACTCAATATAATAGGAATATTCTTAAAATTACGAATATTCAAAAGCAACTTAATTCTAATACCATGTACACATTTGAAATATTTATCTATGTATGTATATTTATACTTAACAGCACATACATATAAAAGATATAAGTGGCCTACATCATGTCTAGATGTATTAGGCACTAACCAAAATGTGTTGGTTAAAGTTCAGTACAGGCTAACATTTGGAGACTTTCCCGCACATATACCTAGTTAATTAAAATTCGTTGCTACCTAGCATACAACTTGTTTATTCATTAGTCAATTCCGCAGCAGTTGATTCATTTGCATAAATTACTCGCGATACTGTAATTAACTATTGCCACTGAAAAAACGACGTGTATCCAGTACGCTGTAAAATATTTTCAATAAGAAAAAACCCTTGAATCGATCAGCATAATTTGTCAGTCATCCCTGTTCATCGTCAGTTTCAGGTGACATGCAACTTATCTTGGAATTACATTAATTAGAGGTGTGGCATAATTAATATTCATTAAACTCACCTTTTAGCTCACAACAGTGAACGCGTATCGTGGTCAATAAATTCACTGGACATATCGCCAACCCTGATAAAGATGCTAAGGGAATATGCAAAAAAATCCTTGCGATTGTAAACTTTATGACGTACGGGATAAGACGCAGAAATTACTTACCGGTGGCCGAAAAAACTGCATGTGAAAGTAAACCTTAAGTCACAATACGCAAGAAACATAGAAAGAAGACATTGATATTGTCGCAAAAACTGCAGTTTCAGTAAGGGAGTGTAAGCTTTGAGCCGTTAAGATAAGATATGAAGTCCTTAGTATATTTATCTTGCATAGAATGTGAATGGTTTTTATCGTGAAGGCTGAACAAGTGATCATAATTAAATGTTTTATACTGCTCTTAGCCATATCTTCGTCGGTAAGTAATCGATTTTATATTAAGATAAAAAGTAGACTTAGCACGAGTCCGACCACTCTTTAACAGTGATACTTTATAAGAGCGCTAGAAAAACTAGACTTACTACTAAAATATACTTAAATTATTATATTAACCAGTTTCTTATCAAGTAACTGTGGTCCTAGTTTTTGAGGATATATGCATATTATCATAGAACAGGTTCTGTTATTTAGTTCAATAAGTAGACGGAAAATCTGCCTAATTGACTGATGAAACCAGATACATGGTTAAACATCTGGAATAGCTTACGTCAAGTAGTAGTTTCATCATGTCACTTATATTATGATGTTGATTTCACAATAGCCGGTATTTAGACGTAAAATCCGACTGGTTATGATACCAGTTACAGGGGTAAACCATTGAAGAAGCTGATGATTAGCGGTAGAGATTCTTCATGTCACATTGTTGGTGATTGGTCTATCCACAAAGGCACAAAGAACAAAACGCTCCGAAATACGGATTAAGTTATAAACAAATACAGAGATAAACAGTTTATCGAGTCGCTAGATTATCGCTTTGCCGCGAGTGATTTACGCGGCCGCGGCATTATGATGCATTTGCATTTAGTGCATCGCTGTGAACTGCGCCGAGTCTGAGGGTTGCGTTCGGTGCGAGATTAAATCAACCTCTTGTTTTCTGATGCAAATGTCTGCTGATTTGACTGCGGAAGATGAAGAAATGCTAACAGAAGCTATTTAGTTTGGTTTTCTGTATCTTTAACTAAGTAATATGATTACTAATGTAATGTTTATACTGCAAATGGTAAACGTATATAATCCTGACAGAACGAAGAGGCTGTTGTCATAATATTTGAAACAAATTTATTATGTTCAGATATTTTAATTTTATCCGACAAACCTTTTACTCGGCCGTATTTAGTCTTATTTAAATCATTTAATCGTTGTAGTGTTTTGTTCTTGATTCCCAAAAGTGAACTCTTAAAAAAGTCTTATAAATTTATATTTACACCCTTCACGTAATATAATGATAAATAATTTCGAGTCGGACGGCCTATCTTTTTTATGAGAGTTAAATAAAAACAAAATCTGATAGTACATTTCTTTTGGGATTCAACTAAAATCTACAGTATATTAAAATTAATATAAGTAATAATAACTCACAAGCTTAGCGGACATTCGTAACATATTATTCTTATCAATTATTAAACAAAAGCTAAAACACCATATGCAGACACAATACGAGCTTATGTACAACTAATAATAAATTGTCGGTTGAGCATCCGAAGCCAATTCGAAAACAGAAAGGGTTGGTTATTATTCGCCGCAAACGTATTAAAATGGGAGTCGTTTTATGAAAATTAAATACGGGGCCTGTTTGACCCTTTTGTCTATGGGAACATGTGCGGGTTATGCAAATGACGTATTGGATGTCGGCTCTACAATACACTTGATTAGGTTCATAGTTTTGGAGGATTACATACTTATATAGATGAATCAACCATCATTGATATTTTAGGTACTTATAGCTATTTACTTTAACGTAATAGGTAGTTAAGTTCTATTCTTTTGGTCCTCTTGCCCTTCTCCCATCATCATCTGGGATCGGCGCAGGATGTCTTCCTCTTCCACACGTCCCGGTCAGCCGTCATCAAGCTATCCACTCCCATTTCACTCATATCATCTATTGCACAATCTATCAATCTCTTATTTGGCCTTTCTCCATCCACTAACATTCATAATCATCACTCTCTTAGTCACATGTCCTTCCTCTCTTCTCATCACATGCCTGTATCAAGATTTCCTCCGGTTCCCTCTTATCTTATCTATCACTGGTGCCACTTTCATACTTCCTCTCATATATTTAATTAAAAAGTTCTATACGTTTGGTACCTACTTAAATGAATTTGTCAATATTAACAGTAGGTATGCTTATAAATAACTATAGACTATTGACGTAGATTTAAACAAACTACCACCAATTTCAACATACACGTACGTTATTATTGTTATATTTCGACTTGCAGTGACCACATTGCAAATAGATAATAGAACGATATTCTTTTACAATTTTGAATTTTTAAAGGCCATTTTATTATTCACATACTTACATATGTATAAGATCGAGTTTAAAAGTAAGAAAATATGTTATTAATAAATAATTAAGAATAGAAAAAACCTTTAAAGCTCTCGAATATAACAGTACAACTCTCTGTATTTAAGAAGTTAGTCATGATCGTATACGTATTTCCTTTTGAATATAACAAAAACTGTTTTAGCGACGTAATTATGAATCTTTTTGAACTTATGTTGAAGCTAAAACACTGGATGAAAAATTACTAATTGCATGGTTGCATTTGAGAACATGTCTTGAGCTAGATTTTTAAGTAGGATTCTAACTCTTAAGTAGATTATTTTTTAAATTTGCGGATAATAATAAGTCTAGATTTATTCTAGATCTTTGTAATTACGAGTAGGTATATCTTACATTCGTATTAGGCAGTTTTCAGATGAGCAATAGTTTATCTGCGACTATAGCAAACTACGAGGTATCAATGATCGTTAGCAAACCTAGGCAATTATAGGCAACTGGCGGCAACTATCGCAGCTGTCTACAGCTGTCGGCAACTAACTGCAACTTTCAGTTATATCTGTTATTTGCTACTCATCTGCAACCGTTGCTGACCGGTGTCACCAGTGGTCGCTCATTTGCTGGCGCTGTAAGCGAAACGAAAACCTGAAATACAGAATAAACCACAACAATCACGACTTTTGAAAAGCACTTTAAATTCCTCACCAACCAATCCAAGAATCCACACTATCCGCACCACATCCCCTCCATTGTACCCTCTATTTCGGTGCCCGTTAAAATAACTAACATAAAATCATTAGTAAGACTCGCGAAACGTATGTGGCTAACATACGTCATTCTGTCAACTAAATGCGTTTTGGTTTAACTGAAATTGCATGATAATTTTGATTTTAGAATCCGACTCGACCGCGTTGACACGTCATGCAAAAATATTGCGCGTATCGTACGTACTTATGTTTTGTACGTACGTGCGATGAATGCAAATTTATGGGGAGTGTGTACACTGAAGTGGCAGTTTTTGCATGCGCAAGCTTAATTCGTAAATGCATGCGATTATATAGCGATAATGCTCGGAATAGTGTTGAGGACTTGTCAACTCTCCCACTGTTTTACGTTTTGTTGAAATTAATTGAATAGGATTTTTTTCTGCGATATGTATTTTTTGACAAATTCATTACGGATTTATGTCTCGTAAAACAGTTAACTAGGGCCCACCTATCTGAAAGATTTTTTAATATTTCTCTTTTGTAACACTAACCCACGAGTTGTTTATTTCTTCATTCAATTCTGTCTTTGATAAAATATATAATATACCTTTAAAATAGGTACATGGGAATGTTTGCAAGTATTCAGTACCTATCCATATATTACAAATACCTAGAATTCGCTTTTGATTGAAGCGAGAATTAAATTCAAGATCGGAATCCAAAGACCGCGGGACGAGAACATTCAAGCGTTCTCAGTTGTTGAGTAATCGTGTTATGCATTTTATTTATAACGTTTTATTTTTATTTACAGGCACGTGTATTGCGTAGCTATGCACTGCATTGACTCACAATATAGGGGAGAAACAGTGACGTCTATTAACACATGTAACATATTTACAAGAAATATTTAGCGACAATGTAAAACGTCATAAACAAAAGACACTTGCGTATATATTTTTATATGTATACTGTAATTGTATAAAAAACATATTTTTTCACATCATGTTTACATTCGGAATATTATTTTCATATCAAAATTCATCTGCTTGCTAATTTTATCATCATTTAAAGATTTGTGATATTACCGTGCTGGTGAAATGCTGAAAAAAAGAAGAAATGCATTTTACGTACTTTTTTAATTACTTACTTTAAATAATATTATGATACCGATTGTAAATCTATACTTATAATAAATCTGTAGAGAGGTCAATTCTGTACATGAAATATATTTTCAAAATAACTATCAGGGAGTGATTAGTGATCGATACTGATGCCAAAAATTCAATCAGTAAAATTTTTGTCTGTCTGTATGTCTGTCTGTATGTTCCTTATAGAAACAAAAACTACTCGACGGATTTAAACGAAACTTAGTACAATTATTCTTCATATTTCTGGGCAGGTTAAAGTACACTTTTCATCACGCTACAATCAATAGGAGCAGAGTAGTGAAGGGAAATGTTAGGAAAACGGGAGAAGTTACTCCATTTTTTAAGCTTCCGTCGCGTGTGCAGCCTTGATGGTTAAAGTTACATAGAAATCATGTATGACGGAAATAGTCTTTATAATATTAACCATAAACGCGGGTGACACCGCTGGCACAGCTAGTTTTATCATTTAATATTGTTTACATCAAATTTTATATACAAGAGAGTTAAACTTTTTTTAGAAGAACAAGACAATTTTTTTTAAAGGCTATTAGAATTCCTTAGTACGCTATTAATACAAAGTTACATCGAATTTACAACACCGCTGTTCGTCCTATTGTGGCTGGATACCATCGTATGAAATGCAGTACTTGCAGGCCATTATCACTGCACCGAATGACCTCATTCGGTATTAAGTGCCTCACCTTCAATTAGACCTTTGCGAGGCACGGCAGGACCGCGATATAAGATTCGCCCACCATTTCACTCCGAAGCTCTTTGGTCGTGCCGACTTCAATTGTGTTTGCCTACAAACTGCAACGTATGTTATAGGTCTCTTAAATGTATAGATTAAACGTTACGCTATCCTAACTAGAAAATAAATGTACTTACTAACTGCGATATACTTACATCTATAAAATAAAAATTAATCGCTGAATGTGTTGCTAATTGCAAATCTCGAGAACAGCTGAACTGATTTCGCTAATTCTTTTTTAAGTGTGTTTGATATTGTCAGATGAAGGTTCTTATGAAAGAAAAAAAAAATTGCGCGGATAATTAAAAATATGGGTATTGGAAATCCGAGAAAAGGGCGTTACGAAATGCGCCGGGTCAGCTAGTTCATTATAATAATGGTAAAATATATAGTATAATACCTGATCTTCAATTGTTTTATTGGAATCAAGAATGTTTAAAATTTAACTGTTACTGAATATGTTCAACACTTATTTTCCTTGCCGTACCTACTTTAGAAAAGACAAAAACTAATATATATTATAACTTATTTATGCAAATTATGGAAATTTTGTAACACAGTAAACTAGTCTAGGTTTGAAGGAGTAGTTATGAAATACTCTTAAAAAATTTAAAAACGAGGAGACTAAGACCAATTTACTAACCATTATTGGTCTTATATTTATTTATGTTGACAGTAACAACGCACGTATGTGATGCATTACATTTAGTTGACCTATAAGTTTTGTAATAGTTGTTAGTCACGCAACAATAAATTTTAGTTTGAAATAAATCTCGTTGAAAGCTCACACTTATTAGAGCCAAAGATTTTGTTCTCTGTATAAGTCGCTATAATTGTGTAGCTTAACTTATATACTTACTACCTACTTAGTGTACCCACGCTTTCACATTAACACATATTGGTCAGGATACGTTTTAAGCAAAGAAGAAATTAACTTAAGTTTATAGTACTATTTTTAATATTGTTTATATTTTTCAGACATTCTAATTTTAAAATTGGGATACCATTTAAGGTGTACCTACAATATTTGATAATAATCTACATTTTAGGCTTGTTCTTTACTACTAGGGCTTAATAAATATCCAGTTTACAATATTTTTATTCAAATATTTCGATAACAATATCACCACAACAAGATTTGTAAGATAACTAAATCCATATTAAATTTAACATCAACAGGGACAAAGGCTTCTGAATTATTTCATATTTTAAGCCCCAGAATGGCTTAACCAAGTTTAGCCAGTAGTTATGAGAGCTACATAGGTGACTGCCCTGCAAGTGGGTAAATTGATCGACAGGCCGACAGATGCCGTCATAACTAAAGACGACGGCAAATTGAGGAACCCACTTATATGAAGTGAATCTCTGATGAAATCTCCGCAATGGCTGTCAAACGTCACCACGCTTGATCACCGCTGGAAATATTGTCTCGAGTTGTTCTTAAATTAGTTATCGGAATGGTATCTTAATTGTCTGTTGCGTAGTACGGTACGTACAAAATTTTGTAACGGTGCATCTACACCGTTACTTTTTATACACATACATACATACATAACATCACGCCCATAATCCCCGAAGGGGTAGGCAGAGTCGTAAGGGCAGCAAGCCCCTTCAACCACATTCAGCCAAAAATAAAGCCGGGCTGGGTTAGAAGGAAAATTGTGAAAAAGCAGTGACAAGCGGCTAACCTGTCACCTACACAATCACACACCCAAAACCCGATATACCATTAGTCGGCTTTTACGACATGCTAGGCAAGAACCACAATTGGCATATTCTTTTTAAGTCCTAGACCAACATGGGACAGTGGGCTGGGTTGGATGGAAAGCTGTGAAAAAGGAGTGACAAGTGGCTGGCTCGTCCCCTTCTCAGTCACATACCCAAAAGCCCGTAAACCATTAGTCGCCTCCTACGACAAGCTAGGCAAGAACCACAATTGGCACATTCTTTTTTTTTGTCCCAAGTCCCAGACCAACATGGGACAACATGATACTTTTTATAGATTAACGTTTTCAAATGTTACTCGGCAACATCCGACAACAAAAATTTGTTAATATATGTTGCCGTGTCAGTATATATTACAAATATGGAGGCGACGACAACAACAAACAGTAACAAGTAGCCACAAAAGTTACAGATAGTCAATTAGTGTTAATTTGTTGCATAATGTTGCGCCACAAATTGCAACTATGGCGTGGATGCACCGTATATGAAGGTGCAGTAGTAATCCATAATCTTGCGTGTACTTTCAGTGTAGAGGTGCATCACGTACATTTTATTCAATTGGTACTAAGATATGCCGTGCTGTGTTTCTTTTTTGAAAGAAGGAATCGGTATCGGTAGTAAGTTACATGTTTTTTTGAGACAAATAAAAAAGAAAAAAAAATCTTATAATTATGGATGTCTTTTTTGCCGACTATAATGCGACGATTATTCTAAATATGGGTTATTCCAGAAATCCCCTTAGGATTGTTCTCATGATATGATATGAATGAACGTGGTAAATAGTAAATAACTTAATGAAAAACTTAATAATAAAGTACGTATGTATGCATTGCTCATTTATTATTATAGATAGATTATTATGAGACAGACCGAATATTAAAATTATCATATGTCTATTGACGAATATGTTAGACCCTTGAAAAGTTGTCTAAAACGTTTCTCCTTTAATGGATGGGTTATCATACAATATCTAAATTGGCCCCTATTACATATGTAACGATAACAACTCGAACAGGATCGTTCCCATTACGAAATAAACCATGTGTGGAGTTTATTTGTATACGTTCAATTTGTGAACCAACAGCTATCAAATTGTATTTAAATATCAAGAACTCTATTATCAATTTGAGAAAATCTAGGTTTGTTGTAAAATACATGAAAATGAGAACGTGTTCTTTAGAAGCCATTTCACAAAATGATAATGTACATTTTGTTAATACATACATAATGTCACGCCTTTTTACCATTGGGGTAGGCAGAGATTACACAATTTTCACATTTTGTTGTTTAGCTATTTAAAGATCTATAAGAAGTTGAAAACACTTGATTTAATTGTTCATATTTTCTCAGTAGTATCAGAGTGACGTAGGTACCTCACTAATTATTCGTATTTGTTCAAAATAGGTACCATTGTTTGTAAGCCAAGTCCTTAAACGTCAGTTATCTGAACGATATCTAAATTAGGCCCCTATTACCAAGGTAGACATGATTACAACAAAGACAGAAATATCCTAATTCGAAACAATACAAATTACTGTCGGTATTAGAATAGGTCCTGATACTTAGCGTGCTATAAACTTAGCGACGGCTTAACATAACAAGGTATGTAACCTTATAAATAATTAATTGTCGTATTCCATCAACAACAAAGTTTCTAATATTAGGTGGCACGTTAACATTTGGTAACATTCAAACATTAAATGTCCTAGTTCGTTGATATTCACTATTAACAAAACCGTGTTACATATAATAACAATAATTTTCTGTATTTGGTACAATTTCAAAGGGTAAGTTACAAATAGTTAAAACGATAATTTCTGCAGTAGTTAATAAGTTATATTTTATTGAGGCTGAAAGAAAGCTATAATATATTAATTCAATAAAAAAAAAATTACCATGCCTTTTATTAAAATAACCAAATGCTAAACAAGACGTCCTTCTAAGCTCCTCTCGGCTACTTAGCAACGCAAATAAGAAAACTTGCAAAAATTGATTATCTATATTTTTTTTTATACGATACCTTTACAAACTTGTTTAACATCGCATAAACGATCATTAATTAAGTTCCAATAACAATTTCCCGTTGAATTCGCGGAGAGTCCCGTTTGTACCTAACGTTATTTATTTAAATTTTAAAAAGTGAATACTCTTGTAAATCTCCAGACAAATAGATGATAATCCCGCTCGGTGCAAACCGAGACAAATGTATAAATTATTCATTGTCTGTCTATGACCTGTGTTTAGCTCAAAGTATATCTAAACCAGGTCAAGGAAGTGAACATTTGCGAAGGCAGCCCGCTCTTGTTATTCAATGCATTCGGAGCAGGAGCTGGCTAAAGTAACATGATAATGCCGATCTTTAATTGTACTTGTGATAAATACGGAAACTAAGACATATTAACTCAGCAAATTATCTGACTTATATTTGTTTATTTAATAAATAAAATAAATAATAAATTCTCCAGACTGACACATCAATTCCCTAGTTCCAAAGCTTATGCTTGTACTATGGATAATAGGTGAACGGATAGACATACTTAAATACGTTTCATAAACATCCATGACTACATGGCCATGTTCATCACACGAAACATTTGCCCCCAGCGGGAATCGAACCCGCGACCCTTGGTTTCATGGCCAGGGTCTCTGACCACTCGACCAACGGGCCATTTTTTTGTTTAGTTTTACTTACAGACTAAATGTTGAACATTTTAGTTAACATGTGCACTCAACTTTAATCTAAACATAGAGTCTATTTAAATGAAATAAATAAATATCCGACTACATCACACACATTGATCTGACTTCGAGGTAAGTAGCTTATGCACTTGTGTTACGGATATCAGAAACAACAGTGATATTACAAATATATACTTAAATAATATCGGTTCTCTCTGCCTACCCCGCTAGGGAAGTGGCGTGAAGTTTAGTTAGTTAGTTAGTTAGTTATACTTAAATATTGGATATTAGCACCCAGACACGGAACAAACACAAGCATTCATCATACGAATGTTTGTCCTGGGTGGGAATGGAACCCACAACTCTTGGCGCATGGGGCAGGGTCACTACCGAATGCGGAATCGAGTCAGTCGAAATTTATTAAATACTAGCTGTGCCAGCGGTGTCACCCGCGTTTATGGTTAATATTATAAAGACTATTTCCGTCATACTTGATCTCTATGTAACTTTAACCATTAAGGCTGCACACGCGACGGAAGCTTAAAAAATGGAGTAACTTCTCCCGTTTTCCCAACATTTCCCTTCACTACTCTGCTCCTATTGATTGTAGCGTGATGAAAAGTATACTATAACCTGCCCAGGAGTATGAAGAATAATTGTATCAAGTTTCGTTAAAATCCGTCGAGTAGTTTTTGTTTCTATAAGGAACATACAGACAGACAGACAGACAGACAAAAAATTTACTGATTGCATTTTTGGCATCAGTATCGACCACTAATCACCCCCTGATAGTTATTTTGAAAATATATTTCATGTACAGAATTGACCTCTATACAGATTTATTATAAGTATAGATTATTTACTAAAGTAAACTTTTTGCTAACAATATTTAGGTACATAGCTAAAAAAGCAGTAAAGAAAAATACAAGGAAATATTAGAAATAACTATAAGCCTTGTTGTAAAATTACAAAAATTACCGCAAACCATTATATTACAAACATGCTATAAGGTCGGGATAAAATTAATTCAAATAAGCAGTGGAACATAATTTGATTGACAACAAAATAGTGATTTTTTGCAAGCAATACAATGCAATGTAGTGTAAATACTTACTTTAAGACCAAAGATGTTCTATTACTAAGCAGACGTTTCAGTTGGACATCAATTCATTGCAAATTACAGTCTAGACGAGATTATCTGGTACATCAACACTAAACAAAGCGATGACTTGGTTAGATAGTAAAACTATATGCAGAAGAATGAAATTAAATGATAATGTCTTATACATTATTGTACATTGTACATTAGATTATAACAGTAATTCACATAAATTAATTTGATGATCGTTGAAAAATCATAATACTATATATAAAAGGTTTAATTCAATGTGCCTTGGTTATAACATCGCGATGTTGCAGATTTCAAAATTTTTAACGCCGACCCAATTTGCAAATATTAGTAGCATTTTCTATTTACTGGCATTGGAGGAATTTCCGTTTAAAAAATTAATCTTAGATGGCTAGATATATTTTACGATTTGATCTTGAAATCTGAAAGTCGGGGTAATTAATTAATCTCTCGCTCTTCCAACAAGCAAACAAGTAAATCACAATAATGAATTATACCATAAAGTTGATAAATCACCATCCAATAAATACTGCTACCATTTAAGACACATTGTTGCGACAATTGATAATACAGGTTGGTTGAATCAATCTTCTTGTCCGATAGAGGCATTTAAGATATTAATCTTAATTACACTCAGATATGGAATGAAAGAGTGACCATTTAGCTTTGTTCCAAGATGTTTTATGTCTTTGCGTCTGTGTGATAGTGTTGTGCGTAAATCTTTAATGAATATGGGAAAAATCCAATCAGCTTGCGGCTCTGGATTCCAGATAAGCTAGCATACAATGATGTAACCGTAACCTTGCTTTACTGGTTTTACCTTCCCTTATAAGTCTTATCTACACAAATGGTCAACACGACTCCAAATAGCTAATAGATTTGCGTTATTTTCACTGGCACCTCGAATATGGACGTTTTCTTATCGAGACTAAAGCGGCCATGTTTTACTAGCATAAGTTACTAGCGTAACTGACAAGGAGTACCTATACTTCATTGCCAAAAATAAGTCATGAAAATTGCTCACATTATGTGTAGAAGCTACTTTTGCGATCACTGTTACTTTCAATGTCAGTTTTGAAAATAAGCTACTATAAAGAAAAATAATATTTTCAATATTTTAATTTTTTTTTAAACTATTACAAAATTTTGTAAATGTTAACTCGTTAAATGCTAATTAAGAGCCTTATTATAACAATGACTTAAGCTGTAATGTCTTTGTAATGACTAAGGCAAAAGTTCGGAGGAAAATTAGCATACACCAGCTCATACATATTTAGATGTTTCCAGCGGATTCACTTAATATGTATCGATTTCCTAATATTACCATTAAAAAAAAACGCAAAACGTCCAAATGATGGCTGAAATTTTTTTGTGATAGAACTACTCATTTTCTGTTACTACTTATGCTGAGCCAGCTCAACCTGGGGAAGTACCAGCCTCTTCCAGAAAATCGGAGTAAAATAGCAATAACAGTTCTGCTGTGTTTCACACGGTTGGTAATGTATCGTAGTTCCAAATCCCTTAAAAGGCTGGCAATGTTTTAGTAATTCCTTTGGTGTTGCAGTTTTCTATGGGCGGCGATGATAATTTACCATCAGGCAACTAAGCAGGCCGTTTGCCGCCTCTAATAAAAAATAAAATATTTCCAAAAAGGCAACTACATTAACATATCAAGAACAAACATAATCCAACGATTGGACAAATTCATTAGTTCCTTCGACTGTACTCCGCTGGCGTCTCGCGATCTTTTTATTTATTACATAAATATTCACCCCGTTTCGTGGTCGAGCTCACTAACGCCATAACCTTAAGAATGCAAAGGACGTGAAACGATTTTTAATACACTCAGGGCCCTATAATGGCAGTTTTCGCACCCCGCTCTGCGGTGACATTTGAAACCCACCGCCGTATGAAAAAACAAAGCGAAACGGTATGCAAATGGCATTATGTTCGTATTTTTGTGCGTTCCGCTGGCTTTATGATGCGAATAGAAGGGTTAAGGGTTAAGACAAGCCCCCGTATTGAATTAAAGTTTTTGATTTCATTTCGGCTTTTGTGGTTTGGAAACGCGCCTCTATATTGTTGGTGGTACATAAATGTGCGGTGTATTATGTGGTGGTTGTTAATTGTTCTTTTGTTCACATTGTTGTTACTGTTAGCAGCAATTGTGGCAGTTGGTTGGAACTGTTCGTCAGTTAGCCAGTGGTCGGCTTTATAATTATAAAGTACCAAACCTTTTTGCCTTCACAGCTTTCCGTCCAACCCAGCCCACTGTCCCATTTTGGTCTGGGACTTAAAAAGAATATGCCAACTGTGGTTCTTGCCTAGCATAAAAGGCGTAGCGTAAAAGGCGACTAATGGTGTATCGGGTTTTGGGTGTGTGATTGTGTAGACCACAGGTTAGCCGCTTGTCACTGCTTTTCACAATTTTCCATCTAACCCAGCCCCACTTTATTTTTGGCTGAATGTGGTTGAAGGGGCATGCTGCCGCTTTGACTCTGCCTACCCCTTCGGGGATTATGGGCATGATGTTATGTATGTATGAACACTGTACTAGTTATCAAGTAAGCCATAGTCAAATCAAAGCCAAGTAATTCATGTCCACACAACGAATAACAAAAAGCTATCGCAATATCGAAAAATATTTAAAATTCGAACATTTTAGAAGCGCTATCAAAATTCGAAGTTTGAACGTCGAAGGTGCGTAAACGCTATACCTACAAGGCGTCCTGTCACCGTAGACTTGAAGTCTACACGACCGGATGTAGTAGTCGTCCCGGCAATAACAGTTCCGGCGCCGACACTCGGCTCGCTTCCGTCGTCGACGAGGGAACTGCTTCCTCCCAATTGTTTATGTCTTCGGCAAATACTAAATGACAAGTGGGAGCTCATTTGTTTTATTACTATATTTTTGAGGGGGCCAATAACGGGACATGAGTTTCTTTTTTCAATTTTGTTGTTGTGTAACGGAACTGAATTTAAAACAACAGGTACTTTATTTACCTATCTAAAACATTATGTAATATGTATAATATCATTAGACTATGGCCAAGTTGATAAGTTTTTTTTTCCTAGCTGCATAAACAAAGTCGATTCTTTCTTAGATAAAATTAACGTTAAACGGGCATCATACTTTTACAATAATTTAACTAAATGACAATAAAAATACAGAGAAGCACAAAATAAAACACGTTCAAAACCAATTAAAGTGTTTAATTGAGGCCAATCATAAATCCGTATTACGTCATAGTATGCAAAATCCTTGCAGTGAATCATCAGTTTCATTACGTTTCAATTATTGAATATTTGTTGGGTATCTTCCAATTTTCATTGAGGTGTAATTGATCGGTTTGTCTTTGCAACTTTTATTGGAACTGACAAATTTCATGCATATTGAGCTTTATATACACGCACTTGATACAATAATACCTTTTAATTAGCATTATATTTAAAACATTAGGTACTTTGCCTATGTAATTTACAAAAACACATCACTCAACAACCATCACTGCCTCACATGCTCACTTGTCTTATACAAAAAGCTAAAATACCTACTGAAGACAGATAAAGGCATCACGTCTTTAAATGAATGTAAACTATTTGTAGCGAATAAACGAGGCGTTATTGTCACCGAAAAATGCCATTTTTTTATGATATCCCCTCTCCCCTAACATTGGTGCCATCTGATGGCAATGACGATTTATTGCCATTAGAATATGGAAATACGCCGCCGGCTGCGAGCGGAGTGCTTTTAATTTCATCCAAAATTAATGAGTTCGTTTATTTAAGTATATTGACATGTTTTTACTCGTTTCAACCTTCTTATCTGTGAATTCATTGGTTTTGTGGTTGTAATTTAGTTGTTAAAGAACTCTTGAAAGCAAATATGTTAGACTTCAACGATATTTATATATTTTTTATTTATTTACATGGCTATACTCATATCATTGGCAACATATTGTGTATATTTAATTATGTACTATTAATTTTCCCGTGGTTTCATCGCCGCGATTTTAGGAGTGGCAATATAAAAATTGCAAAATTTTTATTTGTAACATTGAATTCAGTAATTTAGTTGCGTAAACGAAAGAGGCGGTACTTAAAGCATAATTTTGCTATAGATCATATTAACGTATAGCAGTCTGTTTAGTTTTAGGTACATATGTTTTTCCTAGGAAAATCTTGTTCCAAGTTTAGTTTATTCTGAGCTGCCTAGTAGTCCCTTTAGTCCTAGGTCGCGGAAAATTCCAACGTCACTCACATACATAAAAACGCGTTATCTACCGATAAACATTCCGTGCCACCCCATAGAGAACCAATAAGAACAATAATAAATAACTGTTATCATATTTCGAGTATGCTCCTGGCCGCATCGCGAGATCCAAACCAATATATCACTAGGAATTTACGAGGCAAGATACGACAGGAAAATTGCAAGAATGGTGGCGCGATCTATCTTAGTTGGGTTGGCGGGGGAGGCTGGGGTTCCCGGGGGGCTGGGGTGGGGAAACTTCGAGAGGTTATTAGTCCAAGCATCTGTTGTGAGAGGGCGTGATGAAACTCGGGGGTAGGTACGAGCAACAAATCTAATTGCTCAGTAGGCGCTCCGGCTGACAAATTGCGTCTCATGTGGTGCCGTACGGTAATTTGTTATACCTGGTCAGCGGCGGTTTTTGCGGAAGCGGCCGTTGTCACTGAGGGCATAGGCGTTGTTTTATTTCGTTAGTGTAAGGGGAAATTTGTTTTGGCTACAAGCATGTTTTGTTTTAACTTAGTTATGTACTAGATTTAGCTGAGGGTTTAAGGCGTGTTTAGAATGTATATTGGATTAGCTCATGTTTAAAAATATAGGAATAAAATTCTATGTTTCAGAAGTTCAATTTTTATCATTTTTTTCGGTAAAACATCAGCTAATTACATACCTAAAGCTTATATTCATAATACTAGAAGTTAATTCTATGACTATAAATATAGAAGACATTTAAGTATAGGTATTGTGGTAAATATTGTAATTTCTTATGTATATATTTGTATCTAATACGTTAATATAGACTGATATAAATCATTATCATTACTTTGATCGTTAACTAAGAAAATTATAGTTGTAACATGGGGAACGATTCAACTGTAAACCTAGAATTGCCAATTCTAGGTAAACATGATGACGCTATATGAACTAAATATTTTATTAGTTTAAACTGCAAATTGAAAAGTTTCAATTTCTTATTGAAATAATTACTAACATAAATAACTAAATTAAATGCTACCGAAATACTTTTTACCAGTTAAGCTTCCCAAGTAATATTGTAGAAATCCAAAATTGTCACCGTCAACATTTTAATAGAAGGGGGAATATGAAGACGAATTTAAATTTAAGTATATGTCAATTATTGATTATGATACGCGTCAGTATCGTTAAATTGTAACATTGACCTACTATACTCATAGATCAAATACAATAATTGATCAAAGACAACATTGATCTAAAACAATGTTCTAATTCAGACAGTATACATTTTAATATTTTCTTTACTACTTTTTTGAACGAGCAAAGAGCTCATAACAACACAGAAATTAGTTAACATCTATTGTCATAAAACCTCTGCATGATCTCGGTCATAAACGAAATTGATGACAGTATTACATTCCATCATCCCGTAAAACGCTCACCTTTAATTCCCAGTTTATTATTACATTCTAAGTACAACGCTACAACGCTACCGGCTAGCCCGCGTTCTCTATTTCGGAGAAAGGTGTGGAGTAGGCGGCCGAGTTTTTGTCGAGTCCGACATAAGATAACGAATACGAAAACTCAAGTTCCACCGTGTACCCACCTCATACAATCTTTTTATGCTTATCTTTCTGTGATTTATGGCTCGTTCGGCGTACAACGGGAAAGAAAGGAGGTATACAAAAGTAATTTATTTTTTACGTTTGTTTTTCTTGTCTTTCCATCGGCTGGCCAGCGGACATGTTTTTCAAGTTAGCATTTTTGAAATGTCGCAACATGATTTATATCTTTGACCCTTGCGTGGGCGTTGCTTAGCCGATCGGCATTTCGGATTTATAGCGATAAATCATAATGCATAAATACAATAAACGTCACCTCTTTATTATTTTGATTTGTTAGCCGGACTCCCGAATGTTGTGTGAATATAAAATGGCGGTAAAGGAGTGGCGAGTTTTAGTGTAGGTATATATAAGTCTATAAGTGGATGAGTAAGTCTGTAGGTACATACCTACATAGGTATAAGCGGTGGGATAAAAAATTGGTGTTAAAATAATCGTTATGAGTCATGCTTAAAAATCTTAATATTATTAATATTTTTTTCATATATGTAGAGACCTACCTATTTTATGCATGCCTATATAGTAAATTATATTAAGTCTTTCTAATGACAAAATTCTTATTTTTATTTTATAAAAGAACATTGTCTCATAGATTTACATTTTCAAAATTGAAGCGAATAAAATATTATTGTTTCATTAAAAATCACATTGGAACGGTCGATTTTTTTAGTTGAAATATTTGTAGTAGGTAATAAATAATATCTGTTCAAACACTTTTTTATACTTTGACTGACAATTTGAGCTGCATTCTCAACTGAATTCAAAAACGAATTATAAGTGTAACAAACATGACGAATCATTCATAACGAATCCCGCTCGAGTTGTCGGGATTTGGTAAAAAGTTCACGCAGCTCGACAGCCGATATCGCGTACGAAGCGACATTCGCGCTGTCTCTCAATTAAGCGTCTTTACCGGACATGTGGGCCCGAATTATTCATGACCCGGTCCCACGACGTGCCACCAAATGATTTATTAAAAAACATCGTCACAGCAAAATGTGATCACGTAGCGAATGAATATGAACAGGAGTTGAGACACAGGCTAATAGCGTTCTATTTTGGTTCATTTTTGGAGCCTTCTAATAAATATGAATATCAGACTACGTGGTACTTTAATTCATTCTAGTTTTCATGACACAATTGGTGAAGCTACGAATCGTCGAATCACGTCGATAAATTGTAGGTGATGTTGTATGATGTAAATTTATTTATGTCAATTGATTAATATTTAATTGTCCAAAAATGTCCAATTTAGGCTTGAATGAAAAGAGATTTATCTAAAAAAACGGGTTTTTAGTGATACATAGAGGGTAGCGTATCGGTATACTAATTACACTTTACGATTCTTATCATTATTCAGTTTAAGATAAAACTCATTTCGTAAACAATTCTTAATACAAAAGCTATTTTAATTGGACGATATATTAATAGAAATTAATTAAAAACAAGACGACGCGTCGCGATCTGACGCTTAGATTGATAAACAACATATCAAATTCTACATTGGATTTTTATATAATTATATATGTTATTTATTCATGAAAGAGAGTAGTGAATAGTACGTTATTACAGATTATGTTAAAACAAATAAGCATATTTTATATTACAATACAAATTCTTAAAACATGCCAATAACAGGTTCTCTCTTTACACATAGGTAGATATAATAATTTATATGAATGAAAATAACATTTATAACCGAAATAAAAAAAATAATAGCGATCCAACATGAACACAAAAACATTTTCGTAAAATCTTGTTATTTTTTTTATTTCCCCAGTAAAGTGCAGAATGAATTATAAAAAAAAACATACGACCATAAACAATTCTGTTACGGTTACAGAATTATAAGCTTAAATCATGTAAACACAAGTTAATTAAACCCTTCTCTGTTGCAGGTACGGTCCATACTTTTACTTGGAGAAAGTGCGCGAGTAAAGCATTAGAAGGTGTGTCACATATTTGTAATTATAACTGTATTTAATAACACCGCTTGTTGAAACACGTACGTATTTTGTCATTACAAACAGTAATGCACATTTAGTCAAGGTAATTGTTGCGTGTGTGAACAATTATTTGGTTTAAAAGCTACTTTGTTTTAATAACTACTGATGGTTATCATATAAGTTCAGTTGCAGTTTAAGAGAAGTCAGAGTTCAAGAAAAATATTTGGAGCGCTGTGAGGCATTAAAATACTAATTTCTAAATGCAATGTGTGTGTCTCATAAATATTGCGTAGTTTAGCAAATATATGGCACAAAGGTTGAGTTGAATGGGCAGTGAACAAAAAGGAAAAAAAAAGAAAAACGATTTAGTAGAGAATAAAGATCGCCATGGATAACTTAAAACTACACGCTTTGAATAACTTAAAACTACAAAACACGATATTCGTTTTCTAAAAATAGACATATCTACATATATACCTAAAGAGATTTATAACGGGAGACACCATGATGCTAAATATATTTGCTTGTAACAATATACCTAATGACGTCATTTGGCTTTTAGCGAACGGTACTAAGAGTGTTTTTGTCCAATTTGCGTTCAATGACTGGCAATGAATAAAAAGACTGGGCTATTTGCTTAAAAGAAAATAATGTCAATATTATTTGGAATAACATGTTTTTCACCGATTAAAAGACAAAGAACTTATAAATTATACGGATTTGAAGACATTGTAATATGAGATAGCTTCTTAATTACCATACACACCTATTTACATAAAGTAGTTTTTTCGACAGTTTAAAGATGCGTTCTTATGAACCTCCATCCCACCACGTAAGGTATAAACCCTTAATACTATTATGAAAAAAATTTCAATTTTAAAATACCTCATTCTTAACCCGCAACGAATGCTCTATTTGCCGTCCAAATCCCGCACAGAAAACGTCAAAAACAATGCTCCCATGATAGCCCGCAAAAAAGCATGCATTACGAAGATTGCGCATCTAGTCGAGCCAAGTACTGGCTAACGCGCTCTTGCCAAAAATCGCACAATAAATAACGCGGGGGCATACTACATGCATTATAGTCCCACCTTATCTTAGCGAATTTGAAGCCAAGAGTTCCCCATTAAATATGCATTAAAATTACCTGTCTCGAATGAAAAATAAGCGGTATTTGCGGACGTTTAAGACTGAAAGAAATTGCTGGATTGAGTAATTTGTACACTTTAAAGGTTTTTGTGGGGGGCCTGTAGTAATTGTATGCTGAGGAAGTCGAAGCTATGTGTATTGCGGGGTGGACGATTGACTGATTACATGGTGTTGCGGTTTCAGTGAAAGATTGTTGGATTGCCGAGTCGAATCGATGTGGGGTCAATCGATTCGAGCTACGTGCGTGTAAACGCTAAAGATCACCCACGATGTTTATACTGCTTTTATGAATGGAAATACAGTTAGGTAGTTTACTTATCACAGCTCTGGAGGCATCGCATGATAGTATGTATCTATTCGTAATTAAACTTTTCATAACATCTCACTTTAAGGTTTCTCGGTTTGCTGGGAGATAGTTGTTAAATATTGTAATTTATATACGTACATACCAAAGAGTCCAGTCCAAAGAGCGATTTATCCTTAATCACATTCAGCAATAAATATAATTTGAGTCGGGTCTGATTTAAATTATAATATTTAATTGCAATTTAAATAAAAATAAAACCAATCATAATTAACTACAGGTTATTTCTACTTATTTATATATTAATAAAATTTTGTTGAGCACACGCGTTTATAGTTTGAATTTTTCCAATTAAATGAAAAGGACTCGTTGCTCCTCGGATTTTGCCCACCCCCATCAGGGATTGCAGGCGAGATGCTTTATATGTATGAAAAGGAAAAAATTAATACACAATACCCCTCCAGAATCACGAGCAAACCCGCGTTATTGCGCCAATACAAAAATTAAGCAATAAATAACGCTCGGTACATTTCCACATTAAGGAAGCGGTCGGTTAACACGCCGCGTCACGTAGGTCCATTCGCATTCCGCGCGTAAGCGCAGCCTCCGCGATTAGACGGACGTGTCGTGGGAATGAGTAAAAACGGACTATGATGGAAGTGGCTGGCTTGGACATTATACTTAGTTGATTGGAAATTAAGTAATGGCTTGAAATGTTATTTAAAAGAAATGTGGACTCCGTGTGATCAGTAATTTTCCTCTGTTAAAAAAAATATCGAATTACTCGTTCTAAAAATATTAAATAAGGAGTTATAAGAAACCTCATTAAAAGTAATATTTCTTCTTATTAAAATATTCTACTTTTTGAATAGATATACATGATTCTCACTCTACTCGTATTTTGTAAAGCCTGGTTAGTATCTTACGTTTGTTCAGTATCCCCATTTTCTGTTCTACTACATACTTAGTTACGAGGTAACGATATTTAACGATGACCACGTTTCTTGTATATCACAAAGTCTGGGCTCACCACTAACTTTAATCGGATAACTGGAACAGCTCAGCAGCTGAGCGGCGGACTGCCAACGGTATTGTCATTCGCCGCTTGACATCGCCTGCATACAGAGAATACTCAATGTGGGGAATTTTGCGCACACTCGCTTGCCCAACGTCCGCGAGCCAGTCCGTCAGCTAACCATCACACGTGTCGCGGTGCAGTAACCTTTCCAGACATTTTATAAACTTTCTTATAGAAAATTATTTTGGGTTAGTATGTGATAATTGCTATGTTTTCTATTCACCGTAACATAACCCGTGGCAAAGCTCAATTGCATCAGCCTACACATTTACATAAAAGGCGAATTAGGCCTCTGTTCCCAATATTATTCAAGTACGTCTCCTCGCAAACTGGCTTGTGTTTAATTTTCTAAATTAAACATATTTGCTTCGTATGTTTCTAAGTGAATAAAAAAAACCTATTATTTTTTTTATAAATATTTTTGTGGAACCAACCTAGAAATAACAGTAAAGCGTAATAATTTGTTTGACATTTATCACAATGCTTTTAACACAAAAACCACGAGTTATTTGATTACTTTACGATCCAACTTCGTTTTACATTTTTCTCCAAACATTTTAATCAAGCTAGACGAACATTATGAATACTAATAGTGTTGCGAACGTCAAATATTTCTTTTTAATTCGTTTCTATTAAAACAAAAGGCCGCTTACATCAAAACACGAAACAAATTACGAGGGTAATATATTGTTATTGCTGAATATCCTGTGACTCATCTTAATGTTTATTTGATGTGTATTTCTTTACTAAAGTTCGGAGGTAATAAATATGTTGTGTCTCATTGCTACCGTGAAAATAATATAATGTCGCTATCCTTTCTGAATCTCTGTCAACAGGAATGGTGAAAGTTATCCTTATGTCAAGAAATCGAATGGGATAGTTTTTGAGATATTTTTATAATATATCTACATGATAACTTAGGCCACTTTCAAGCCGTGTAAAAGACTCACTTCTCACCATTCTAAATTTAACATCATTGAGATTCTACGTGAAATCAACCGTTAACTAAGAACAAATTTAAAAATGTATTTCTTAGCTTCCTTTGATATTACATGGTGTATTTTTGTTCAGCGAAATATAAAGAGAACAAGACAATGAAATGTGATTATTAGGTTTTCAATTAACAAGGCAATAAATACATGTTTAAAGAATTCCGTTAGAATAGATGGTTTTTGCTTTCAGAACAACTTGCACGACCAATAACTATTGATAACAATGGGTAACAAGAATTTAAATGGCCGTACATGTGAGAAGGCTCACTCATTACCATTACGACAGCAAACGACAAGTGAAAATGGTTTTAGTGCGTGCGGGTCTTACATAAATTTTCAAGAAATATAACTATTTTGTATGAAAATTTCTCCCATAACTACGTCTACCGGACATAAGGATGGGTAGCCAAAGTAAAACCCCATCTGTTTCCGTTGAATATAAAGCAAAAAAACACTGCTTTTACTAAGGAGGTTGTATAAAAAGGTGAGAAAAGCAGTAGAATGAGGCAAGCAATTGTCACGTCAGGCCACGTTGATTGTAATAATAGTGGAACAATGTAATGTTTTCAACGCTGTAATAAGAAAATATGAGCCTTTGAATCATCGAGATCATCAAGCGAGTTGAATGATTTAAAAGTTTCGTTGCTCATACATATTTTGTTTTCATTAACGTTGAAATTGTGTTGTAAAAAACTGGTGGTAGCTCGATCGGACTCTCACATTATTCTTGGGGTGTCAGTGAAACACCGAATCTTATTATCCTACTAATATTATAAATGCGAACATATTTTGTATGTATGGATGGATATTTGTTACTCTTTCACAAAAAAACTACTGAATGGATTTTAATGAAACTTTAGAATAATATAGCTCATACACCCGAATAACATATAGGCTATGTTTCTTCGATGTTCCACGCGAGCGAAGCCGCGGGCAGAAGCTAGTTATTTATAACATCACGCCCGTATTTCCCGGAGGGGTAAGCAGAGTCAAGGAGGCAGCACCAACACGGAACAAATCCAAATCTTCTGGATTTCATAAGAAATTGCATTTGCATCTTTGTTTAATGCTATAAAAATTTAAATAACTCTTTCTGTCTGCGATAAAATTCGGTACGTTAGAAATTTGTACCCTAAGGAAGGATTTACTGCTTTTTATCCTTAAAAAATATGAGCACTTGGGACTCGTGACAGAGACTCTGTAGTAGAAGGTACACCAAGCAGGTAGAGCCGCGGGAAGAAGCTGGTTCATAATTAAATAAATAGTTCAAAATGCATGACTAACGGTTAGAATTTGGATATCTAATATTTTATTTTAATTAAATCTCAAGAACAAGCTTAGCTAGTAAATAGAAAAATGGAGGCAAACAATTTGATGACATTCTACATTCTAAATTTAAATATTCAGCGTGTAATCTAGTCAACCATCAACCTAGATCAGGGGCAAACACTATGAGGTCATCAGCCTAAATCGAAACAGTTGCTATGGCTATCTAACTTTGGTAATTGCTATCAAACCACTATAGAGATTTATTATAAAGTAGGTATACACAGGCGCCCAAATGAAGACGAGGTTCAAAAACATTGGGATATCTATCTTAATCATTATCGAGTATTTATCTGTCATTTTTCGAGCATAGCAAAAAATATTTTTTGATAATCTAACTTACGGACTAATAAAAATTTGAGTCAACTAGTTATCCAATGGTATTATATTAATCTGGTGTTACAATATTGTAAATTTTCTCCAGGGTTGATCACGTAGTTTTCTGATCATTGCGAACTTTTGATTCACGTCAATTTAATTTTAAATTGTCTGATGTATTAAATGATCTTTTTATTAGCTATGGTAACTATTTTAGTATTTAATGTTACTTTCAACTAAAGCTTCAAAACCCGCCAGAGACAAACTTGTGAACATGGTAATTATAAATAAACATTTATCTAGTTAATTCAAGTATATTTATTAGCTTGTATTCATAGCACAAGCATAATATATGCTTAGATCAAAGCTAAAGCATTGTTTTAGTCTGAAAAATACATTTATTTATCTCATACCAATCTCAGTGCTAATCTGCTCGTTTATTAAACCATCGGAGTCAGAAGCTGCGGTCATTCATTATAATGCATTGATCATATCTGCACATGTCTATTCTGTTTTCCTTAACCTTATCAGTACAATAATTCAACGCGAATCGCACATCACGATATGACTATTGCTATGGTAAAGATTAACATATTTGTCTTTACAAACTAATAGGTAGTTTTACTTAAAACGTTTTGTAAATAAAGTTAATTTTGTTATCTCCTCTCTACAAACGAGGAAGCTTTAAATATCGATTTAATGATCGATAAATTTGTGAGACTGTGTTTGTCAAAGTGTGCCCAATGGGGATTGTGTAGATCGCTCGAAGACATAGCGTGTTAAAGTATGTTGCACAAAGTAATCATTGAAACTTTGGAAAACATGTGTTATTGTGTTAAAAAAAATATAATTGGACATGTCGAAACATATTAGTAATTTTACTTTACATATTTTTGCAGATTCAATTTTATGTAAGTATTATATTAGATGTGGTACCGTTACCTACACACTCGGCATTAATTAGGAATAACTGGAAGCTATCCCTTTGGATTCACTAATTAAAATCCATGCAAGCGTCATTATTTATTTATATACACAATACTTAGGGGCATAATTTCAAAACTTTGAGAAACCTTACCACCTCTAGAATTTTGTCGAATATTCTCCCGTTTGATTCATAATAAGATTTGACAAGAAACCTGTTCGGAACCGAACCGAGTAGCGACAAAAACGAGGTTCGCGACAAACTATTCGCCGTAGAAACGTCTTCCGATGTCGATGAACGAATAACGATTACTGGGAATTCTCTGTGCGACCGAAAAGCTTTTTGTCATTTAAGTCAGTGGAATAAGGTTTAGAATCGCGTGAAATATGGTCCAGAATGGGGAAGATGGCAGTCGCGTGTTCGTTTCTATTAGGACTGTTTTTGGACACATTTAAGATTAACTGTGATATTTAGGCCTTTTTAATTTAAGTGCTATAATTTTTACAGTAAACTGTGAATATATTATATGTTAAATAGAGTAGAAACTAACTAACTAAACTTCACGCCACTTCCCTAGCGGGGTAGGCAGAGATAACCGAACGCCATATGGCGCCATATAACATTCATAATGTCAAATAAGGAATTATAAATATCTTTTTTATCTTCTGCCGTTCTTGATTCAAGAGTTCCAATTTGATATAAAATAGTAAATCTACGTATACTCTAAAACTTAAAACTGAATATAATTTATTAAATACATTAACCCAGCCATTCGCAAACAAGCCATTATTTTCAGGACATAAAGCTCAGCTTTCAACTCTTACCAAAATCCCAGGTGAATTTTAACTAATGCTAAGTTAAAATCCGCCATAAACAATTTGCGGTATACAATGATAAAGTGAAATTGTATGGGCACACAATAAACCTACCAGTTGGTAGGAAGTCAATAAAATAATAGCCCTGAATCCGCTAGTCCACAATGGCAACGAATGTAGAGTTGGAGCAAACAATGACGCTCGTAAACTATCTCGGGGCGAGGCGACCGGCGACTGTGCGACTAAACGCAGCGACTAAACGCGAGTAACTCAGAGCTGGGGAGTGCTTGTGGTTCAATGGCAAATACGACTTCATTGCGAGAAGAGGACGTTTATTGGACTGCTTTTACGGAGCTTGTTAACCTCAAATGGTTATACATAGTTTCAAAAAGTGTATCGGTTTTTTTTAAACAAAATACAATAGGCAACACATGTTAACTATTGTCAATTACATGTACTGTCTTTTACATTACTATAATCCACCTTATACCCACATGATCTCATAAAGATTTTTAGATATTTATTTATTAATTATATGAAAGAATGAAACAAATAATAAAAGATGTTTAAGTATTATTTACCAAAAGTGGTAAGAAAATACTCATCTTTAAAAACGCCTCAAAGTCGCTCGTTTGCAAACTTAAATACCTAGTTTATTTCTGAATCACTTGATATTTTATAGATGCTCATTGAAAATCAATAATTCCCTTTCAGTTCAGCTAGTTACCATCTAAGTCAATTTATTTAAATGTTATCTTTATAATGGGACAGCTGAGGGCTATTCTAAGGCTTTCTGATAAGCTGGATAGGATAAACTATCGAAGACTTATCAGTTATGCATCAGCTATTTGGCGTAAATGTTGAACGCTCTTTCTATAGTCCTAGTTTGAATACCTGTTTGGTCAATTTATGAAATGAAATGAAATTGTCTTCATTTAAAATAAACCCTCAATTTATTCATTAACATTTTTTTTACTGTATTAATAAACAATGGTTTTGAACCGTTTGCTTTCTTATAAATAAATAAATGTGTAGTAATATTTTTAGGTACCTAGCTGTTTATTTTGTTAAATGCAGTCAAGACTATTTCCAAAAAGTGCGTCCACCTATATACAATGGATGCATGTGTCAAGCCATATATAAACCTAATTTGGTTGAAATATTATTAGAGAAACGCATTTAAAAACAGCTCTTTAAATTCACAGGTGAAAAATAATAAAAAGTTTTTTCTTTTTCAATATATATTTACACAAAAGTAGATACTTTCCAGCACATCACGTTTCCATACAAAACAAAACTCTAAGATTGACATAACGTTAAACCTTTCATACAAATTGAAAAATAAATACTAGACAACATACATACATAACAACACGCCCATAATCCCCAAAGGGGTAGGAAGAGTCAAAGGGGCAGCAGTCCCCTTTAACAACATTGAGCTAAAAACAAAACTGGGTTGGGTTAGATGGAAAATTGTGAAAAAGTAGTGACAAGTGGCTAGCTTGTCGCCTACACAACAAATCCATTATATTAAATTATAGTGATCCGAATTCCATTCCAAATATTAAACCATCGTCAACGCAAACCGATAACGACATTAAATGGTTAATCCTTTTTGTGCAGTCGGATAGACAAACAGACAAGCCGACGTCGGGCGTTGCTTCTATATCAAGTGGGCGAGTCGTCCCACCATACCAACGTATGAATGAGACCGAGCTATCAGGGAGCACACGACAGATGTACTCGTTATTTCTCATGTAAGCGCAAACTGCGAAGCCCGACAGCCTCTTGAGATGTATCTTGATGTAAAACAGTCACCAAACTTGTTCACTATGAAGTATGGTCAACTGTTCCCACAACAGTAAAGGACTCCGTTATTGATATCGCGTCAGCACTTCATAGCGGATCTGTACTTTGTAGTATGTTTATCGCTCGGATGTACATACATACATATTGCTATACACCAGCTATGCTCAATGTGTGTTCCGCGGAACCCTGGGGTTCCGTGAAGCCTTTCTGGGGGTTCCACGAAAATTGGTACTGATCATAATATCATAACTCCTGGGGGAAAATCCGTTAAAAGTTGATTATTACAACCCCCCCCCCCCGCACTGCCGCCCGCGCTGTTCTAGGGTCCCGTCAAATACTCCGCTTCCTAAAAGGGTTCCATAGCATAAAAAGTTTGAGAAGCACTGCTATACACAATTCTTTTACAATCATTTGCTCGTGTAACATTTATTCATCAGTATACAATCTTAACTTGACGAAAGATTGACTAAACAGATATACAATGCGAATGTGGAAGGATGTAGAAGCAGATTGGTCGTGTATTAACAGAAGGTGATGTTAGGGACATAAAAACCGTAGAGCTTGTTTGAAAAGGATCATGAATGTTGAAGAGGCGAGTGAGGTGTGTAAGGATCGTGCCATATGGCGTTCAGTTCTCTCTGCCTTCCCCGCTAGGGATCTTGTCCGACAACGCCTTGTTTAATATATTGTTATTTTTAACAATATATTAAACAACAGAAACAATTGAAAAAAGAACATATTAAAAAAATACATAATGATATCGTAATATTGTAAAGTCAGATTAACCTAAGTTGACTTCGTGTCTCCAAAATTCTGGCTCGTGTACTTCGGTATACGATATGTAATTCTTAAATATACAATACTGTTTATAGGAGTAAAAGGCGAATTTAAGGTCTGATCTACAACGGTTAAAATTACCTCCTATATTTGCTACAATCAAAGCAGAGTTTTAAATTCTTCTTCGGATACAATGACTAGATCGATAATAAGTTAAAAAACCGGCCAAGTGCGAGTCAGCCTCGCACACGAAGGGTTTCGTACCATGATCTTTAAAACGGCAAAATTCTGTTGTATGGGAGCCCCCTTTAATATTTATTTTATTCTGTTTTTTAGTATTTATTGTTGTAGCGGCAACAGAAATACATCATCTGTGAAAATTTCAACTGTCTAACTATCACGGTTCATGAAATACAGCCTGGTAACAGACGGACGGACAGACGGACAGCGGAGTCTTAGTAATAGGGTCCTGTTTTACCCTTTGGGTACGGAATCCTAAAAGGTCTTCGGTCGTCTCTATTTAATAAGCTAGGTAGGTACCTTCCTAAGCCAGCCTTTAAAAGAATTATTTTTTGTCGGTATGTACAAATAACACAAAAATTATAGTATTTTCTAATCTTGATGATTTGTTATTCCCTGTAGTTATACATGTATGACCATTTATTATTTCATCTTATTAAAATATTTCCTAAAGTGGATTTTGGTTCAAAACTGTTGCTAAATACAATCTAAATCTTAAAAGCAAATTGACATAAATATCAATATTCATAGACTCATTAAGAAAGAATATTTAAATAGTATTGATACATTTATTGTCAATGAGCTCCTCCCTATACATTGAATTCCAATATTTATTGAGTTGTCAAACTTGCGAATGATATAACGATTAATATTGATTGTAGAAAACGATCGGCCTTTATGACTATTGAGAGATATTTATTGTACATTCATTAGTAGTAATTAATTACAAATCGATTATTATTGACTATAGTGTTTTATTATGATACGCTTGTGTGGCAAGCTCAAAAACAGTCGTGGGTTACATAAGAAATCTTGAGTCTTAATAAGGTATTCTATCGTAAAATCTACCTAGGTACTACAACTATGTAAGTTTGTTATAATTCTCATTGTTACTTCAAGAAGCGATAAAATCGATATTTACATTCACACAGTAAACCCCCTTCAGCGACATCTTAAATTAATAATAATAAATAACACCGCAAATAATAAAATCGTCAAACATGCGTACCGACGTTTTAAAATTACAATCGTGACTTTCATCCGTAGAGCGGAGTTGAAAGCTTACGGCTGTTTCGTTTGAGGCGAGGCGCGAGCGCCGTAAATCATATGCTGTCTTTCATTGCGATTGTTCGATTATTTCAAGAATAAAACGTTCAGAATAAGAGCCTAATTGCGCCGCAGCCGGATTCCGTGTCAATTGTCATAAAAATCATGGAAATTGAGATGTGGCTGAAGCGTGGGGCGCGTTCACAGGTCGCGGTTGACAATGATGAAAAACTGTTGAGGTTTTGTTATTATTTTTGCATAAATCAAAATATATTGTTTTTGTTGGCAACATTTGAGATCGTTTGAATTAAGTAAGACAAACAGGTTTTAATAAATAAAAATACAGATGAAAGAATAGAGTCCCCCAAAGTATTGTTTTATTAGAAAAAATAAGTACTTGTGTTCTGTATAATATACAGAACACAAGTACATATTATGTATAGGAAGAAAGAGAGTTCAAATATTGTTTTTATATGTATACGTACAAAAAAAAAGGAGCTCTTACAATACTCATTCAATAGATACAATTAAAACAATAATCCAGATATCCCGTTCGGTTCTCGAATCCAGATTTTCATCTGAACACAATCATGAACGGAACGCCTATAGAACGGCTCTAGTAAATTGGCGCCAATTCGTTGGTAGATCAGCGATGATAGGTCGAGACTGGTCCTACTTTCTATAAAATAGTCAGACAGTAGTATAGTCAAACAGATATGTATTAGAGCACCCTATAATTAAGTATTTCTTTATTCCATTCTTAAATGTAGAAGAATTACTTGTCACATTAAATTCTAGTCCATCCACATATTATCGTTTTACACTTTTTTAGAATGTATGTAATAATGGCACAATATTAGTTACCTTAGAAATAAGGTTTCCATCCGTACGGGTTTCCCCGGATTTATCCTAGTTTAGAGGGCATCCGGGGACCATTCGGGTGGGGCTTTATTTATAGTCCAGGTTTAAAAATGTTAAGTCTTGGGCCGCCCGCGACACACGCACTGTGCCCGCACGCCAAGATCAACGGACGAACTGACTCGCTAAATTCACCATAATTTTTAAACGTTGTTTATTACACTGACTATATTTTAAAAAAAATCTGTTGACATGTCCAGGTTCTGCGCTCTAAAATCCGGGGTTTTTACGCGTCTTGTCCTGGTTGCCAAATTTTAGAGATGGCAACCCTATTTAGAAATCTTAGTTAGGTTAATCAAAACATTATAAATACCGCAACTTTTACAGAACAGTATTTTGGTTATATTTCTTCTAATATCGAAATGTAAAAAAAATAAAATAAAGAGAAGTAAAAAAATGCGTCAAAAGTTTCTTAGACAGACATGAGGGCATTAAAAAAATGCGCTCTTACGAAAAGACGTTAGATTTATGTACAAAATAACAATACCTACAACACAAAGTACATAATTTCCTTTATACCGTATCTATACTTTTTTCTATTCTCATTTGTATTGTTATCTAAGGGATGCACACGCTTCAGGCGGCTTGTGAACGCGCCCTTCACACCGCGAGAATTTCGAATAGCCGCTAATTGCGATCTCAAAACTCGATCGATCTTTATTCGTTCCGCGGTCTTTATTACCATTGGATTTAGGCAGAACTAGTCTGGTGACAGCGCCTCGTTTTTTGACGACAGCCCTCATTTCAGATTCAGCGAAGTGCAAAAGCTGACGCGAAAACAATCGCTTATTAATGAACCAGCAAAACATGTGTCGCGTGGAAACGGAATTGGACCTCATAGCGAATTAGTGGCACGTAGTGGACAAACTTCTTAAACAGACCGCTAGGGTTGCGGGTTTTTGGACTTTTCAACAGAGATTGATAATTTATTGATATTATCTAATTTCGGGTCCAAGTGGACCTTGACCAGGAATTAGACACATCGCTAGAAAGAAAAAGATTTATTAAAGAAGTATTTCTAATTAATACATTCGGGAAAATTTGTTACAAAATACACGATGACAATCAAAAATTGTCATCATGGCAATATGAAAAATAATTTAAAGAAATTCGGCCAAGCCATTTTAAAAAAATAATTTTGGAATGCCCCTTAATTACATAGTAATTCAATAAAATGTAAAGAGTAAACAAAGACTTAATTTATTCTTGATCCCAGAAATATGAATTGGTCAATTTACTCCTATCCACTGAAAATATTACTTTCCTAACAATTTCCAATAAAGGGCTTTTGAAAAATTTTGTTTTAACTTTTGACAACCCAAGTTTTGTTTATCGAGAGTAATAAGGTAACAAGAAATATTTTAATTGTGTACTTAATGACATATTATTAAATTAAGAGATTCGTTTACATGAAAAATATTCTGAAATGTAATCAAGATTGATGTAAAATATAATTAACTACAGATTTTCTGCGCGCACAAAAAGTCCGAAACGGCTACTTACAGCTTTTTCCAGTACCCTTTAATACCACGTCGGGTTTCTTGCACACGTATGATGAATTACTCCTCTTATTAATTTTAATACGTACCAAACAATTTGGGTTAATTAATATTGAGATCGTGAATCGGGCCGGACGTGACGCTCGCCGGAGCGAGTTTTTTCATCATGCGTTTTCCAGGCAGCCCTGGCCGCCAAAAAACGATATTTAATTGTTGTACGGTACGTAAGCTTAATGTCTTCATCAATAACTGATAATTTATGTACAGCACGGTCGGTACAAGACGAAATTGCGGCCGCCGGCTCCCCTTTGTAATCAGTGCAGAATTATAAAGCCGTTGGTGTTGCAACACCGCAGGGTTTGGCCGCGATAAAACGAACTTGTATCTCAATGAAACATTGAAAGGAAGGATTTTAAATCGAGCTATGAGGTGCTGACCCCGGAGATTTATGGCTTACGAGATCGAATGAAAGTAAATGACGATTAACTTTCATTGCTTGTCCGGATTTCTGTTCCAGATTACGTTACGAGAAAAAAATTAATAACTCCATCATCATAATGGCGTAAAGAAGCTAAAAGGTTAAAGTTACTGAAATCTATTTAATCTCATAATTAAATAAAACTGGAAACTTATTCTTGTCATTACAGCAAAAAATACTTTTTTGGCACAATAGTGATAAAAAATACCAATAACAATAAAACGCATGTTTGCGTCGTGAACTGTAGGCATAAAAGAAGAAACTACTATACCTAGTCTCTTCCAATAATAAATTAAACCGAATTACAATCCGAAATGAAACATAAAAACTCCAACTGCCCGATGATGACGGCCCCAATGACGGTCATAACCGAACCTTCAATACACACCAGGGTATAAAACAGAGGAAACTAGTAAAAGACTGTAAAGACGCAGTAAAAACAATTCTATTCCACAATATATTTATACTGCGGAACTTGATGGATGTCGATCATTAAACGGATGTAGAACATGGCTCTTGTTTACCGAAGATAAGCCTGCGTTGAGCACTTGAGATTTTTCGGTGGCTATTTTTAACGAGCTCTTTTATTAGTTTTAAAAAAGGTCGTTTAGATTACAGAAGCGTCGGAGGGTTGGCTTATTGGCCCTTGAAAATATTAGGTGGGAGAATTAATAGCAGTTTGTAAAGTATTCGATATGTCACTGTATTATGAGTTATGGTGTTCCAGCGTTATTCTCTCCTGTAGAAATTTTGTTTTTGCGTCCGTAAGATAATCGTTCAGTGGAAATTCAACTATGTCGTTAACAGTGCATAGTTTTAGTTTAAAACGGGTAACTTGATTTGGACGATAGCCGAATAATTGGAAATGCTATAGCCAGAGAACTGAAAGTCGATATTAACATTAATTTTAATAATAAACTATCAATTTGTTTTTCCGAAAAATTGCTTGTAGATATTTATCTTTTGTATTATTTTCTTTATAGCGATATTTACACAATGACTTCCGATATATGACAGAATATATCGGAAGTCATTGTGAACAATATTTCTAGTTCATATTTTCGATAAACTTGTCTGCGTATAACAGCACTGTTAATTTTATATTTCCCAAAAACATCGCAATCATTAAATTCCTTCTCACATCTAAAGCATTCACGAAATCTTACAACCTACCGCTAAAATATGAACCAAATCTCTTCTCTCGAAAGTCAATAACGCAGCTCCATAGCATCTAAGCTTATAGGATATGCACGCTGTTCCAGAAATAACCCGACCGGGTCCGCAGTAATATCTTCATCAAGAGGTGTGTTCAATCGATTATGCTGCTCCAATGGTTTATTTATATACCCTTGCATATAGTAAGACGTGCATTTATTAATGGACTGGCTTGTCTTTGTATTTTGATTTGGAAATATTGTGTTTGCTTCTCCGATTGAGTCGTAAAACTAGACGCAGTGTCGACAATTGAAAAACATCAAATAGCAAAGCTTGGAATTTGTCATAAAAATTAAATTCAAAATCCTGATCAGAATTATCGTTTTCCTTTTAATATTTAAAATATATCATGTTGTAACTAAGCATAAATACAGCTGTCAATATTTTTACACTTACGTTAGATCTTAGGTGAACATATTCTATTATAAGACATTTTGTCATATTTTGTAAACAGGTCATGTATGGTAGTTAAAATCACATATACGATGTTACTACTGATCTTCTCAACAATATTAATAGAACGTAAATAATAGCACGATAATACTTAACGATGCTGATAGAACATGAAACGTTATTAATTTGCATTTAAGCAACCGCAAGAACCGTATCTGAATATATCACTGCTTAAAACGCAATTTGTGTTTCAACAAAATTCTTATCTATATCAAAATTGACAGCAAGATGCCGGCCAAGTATCAATTAATGAAAGCAAGAAAGCAGAGCGCATCTAAACGACTGTAGCCTTTAATCAATGTAGCTAAAAATGCGAAGCGGCCCGGGCCCGCCTTATACTTACGTCCCTTATTTTAATATGCAGATGCACTTAATTTGCGTGTAGCACTCGGAGTATGTTAAACACTCATCGGGCGGTATTTTTAATGCGCAATCTCCTTCCAGATCCCAAGATAAACAGTAAAAATTACACCGTTTTAAAGCATTTCTCTTCGGGCCGCAGTTTGTCATTTAACACGCCCTTAATATCGATGCCAGTGCCAGATAGTCTCGTGTTTATGTCGCTTAAATTAAATTGCTGGTGTTGATTATTGTGACACCGCTTTTTATGTGAGATTTACGCGGCTTTTTCTACGGGTCGATTTTGTTTCTCGTTTCGATTCGGATAAACAAATGAAGGTGCGCTTGCGTCCCGCGACGCCCACAGCGCGAGCGCGCTCGTAATAAAATTATATTCTCATAAAAATCAATATAAACACCATAACATTCTATAAAGGCCGCCACGATTTAGCTTAACGTCTTCATTAGGCGGCGCACGACCTCCCGATTGCGGGTCCGTTCGGTGCAATTTTCGTCTCGGCCCGAGTTGTACGGGCCGTAATTTGCGTTGGTCGGGTCCCGATTTGTCGGCGGGCCGCAATTCTGAAAACGCTCGCCCGACAATTTCCGAGACGTCTTGTCGGGCAATTTTCGATTGGTGCGATCGAGGGACGAGGTGCCCGAGTCCCACATCGTAATTGAGGCTTGGGGCAGGTCGCAATTTTAAAATTACCTCGATTGAGTGCTCACCTCTTATTGCAGTAAACATGAAAACGTTTAGTTTACAACTTGTTGCTTGTAAACGCTCCGTCGTATCTACTATAAAGTAAAACCGAACGCTCTTGCGCATGACCTTAACCTTATGTATCTAAACAGCTAATATTAGGAACTACAGAAAAACGAATGACGGATGTGGCTAATCAAAACTACGATCATGTGCTGCATAAAAAGTATTTTTTTCGTACGAAAAAATTGCATCGTCTTCAAAAACCTGCGGTTAACACTCTAATTATCTGCTCCATTCAGTCACTCCACTAAAAACTGCCGCCACAATTTTCTATTACCGTCACCTTTCTTTTTTCCGGCGATATAATTGTACAACCTGAGACCGCGCAGGGCAGAACAACAAAATGATTTACGGGCAGGGCCTAGTTAATTGTATTTTTCTCCAAAAAAACGCGCGGCATTATCTCCCGGCGGTAGACAGGTAACAAATCTTGCTTTTTAAATATTATTACTCATCGTGTTCGATTTGGGAACGCGCTACGAATGCTTTATCACCGCCACCTACTCGGCATCCCGCGGCTAACCGTGCTCGGTCCCCTAAACTTTATTCAAATGCGACACACATTCGTCTATCCGTCTCTGTCGCGCGTACGCGATTAGCCGCTGGCCGGCTATCGCCGTCTCGCACCCCACTAAAATAGACTGTGCCCAAGCGCAAAGTGTTCGTGTCAAAACTTTGGTATAGAGCCGGGTAATAGCTTACGAAATTTTTCCCCTACCTCGTGACTTTTTTTTGTACAGTCGAGCTTTTAAACTGGGGTCGTGAAGTTGTGTTAAAAAATTCTGGATCGGTTTTGATGCGGCTTATTGTTGCATAGGTTTTTATGTACTCGGCAGATGCCTTCTCCGCTAGGTGAGCGCCGCACGATTCTGTTATAGTATGGACAACAGTGTCAGTTGTAAATAAGGATTTGTATAGACCATACGTATCGCTCAAGTGGATGCGCTCCGGACTTTATAGCCCATATTAATTTAATGTGAGCTTAATTGAGCACATAATAGAGATAATAAAATTAATTTTATTTAAATTAATTAGCGGTGATCTTACAAGAAACTAAGAGGAATTTTATTGCTGGATTAGTGAGTTTGGTGTTATTGAAAATTGTTTATAGTGTATCAGTGTCATCGTAAGATATTCATTAAGTGGTTTTATTGAAGAGTTTAAAAGGATTTTTATTGATTGTAAGTACCCGTTAAGTATAATATTATGTTGATTTTATTTAGAATTGTCTCGATATTTTAAATAAATATAACATTTCTTAGTTCTGGGAATAGATATAAATATTCATTTAATTTGTATAAAATGCCGTATTCCCGATAACACTTGTGCTACACACAAGTGTTTTCCACAATTTAATTTAAATTATTTGTAGATCAATAGCCAAATTTAAATGTCAAACTATGAATATGTGTATAATGAAGGTCAGCTCTTAAATTGTTTAATACAATTGGCACGTTTTAAATTGTGAGATTTAGTGTGTTTTATTTTAATTTCGGCCATTCAAAATGCATGCATAGTAAAAATAAAATTGGACATCAGCGGCCATCTCAAACTCTTTAAAGACCGAGTTGGAATGTATCGCGATAAAGGATGTCATCCGGATCGCCGGTCCTAAATGCAAAACCGAATCATATGTGAGATCCCACCTCAATCCGATAACCGACCTTAATACGCCAGGTCAAAGTTCAGAATCGGTCGCGCGAACCCAAAGGTCGATTTAGCCCTTTTTTGCCGGGGACTGAGACAAAAGTTCTGACCTAGCTTTGGGAATTCATAAAATCAAACCGTCCCTACGTCGCTTTGTTATTCTTCGAAGTCGATTTTGTTTTTTTTCATCGCTACATAACATTTTTCGATATGAACCGGAATCGGTCCCGATATATCCGATTGCTTATTTATTATGTGTTTTGAAAATATAAATGGTGATTTTAGATATGAGTTAATGTGAAATACTCTATATTGTAGACATAGGAACTGGCTTTTAATTGATTATTTATGCTTAATTAGGTATAGCTTTAGTTTGTAATACATTTTTCGTTATATGTGGGTACACTCCGTGCGATAAAAATAATCTAGTTATTTGACATTCTTGCAACAGACCTAAAGCATGGTTCATTAAATCCAAATCCAATCTAGCCTTATATACATACATGAGGAATAAATCCAGAATTTGCCATTTCCAAAAGCATCCTAAATTTAAAACGAAAACAATAATTCAAACCGCGCTTCCCACAACCGCAGATCCTTAATCATTCCGCGCATTTTGCTCTGATTTCGCGAGCAAAAAAACCGAACAAAGTTGCCCTAAGAGCATTCCTCTCCCAGCACTCACGCTGAACCGAAGACATAAAATAAAAAGCCGACACACAATACCACCGGCACCTGAATTCAGTACTTTTATCACTTAGGTATTTTTGTCTGCAACTTCCTTAGATAGCGAGGCTCTCAGGATCGAGGAAATGAAATTCTTATCGTGGCTCAGTGTACAGGGGCGCACTTCTTTCTGTTATCCGCAACGGAAATATATAGGGGTAACGTTGCAATAACCGTCTGATTGTCGAAGGGAATCAGCTAAATCTCGACGTCTAGAGTAGTGGGGTATGCGTTTGGGGAAGATAGAGGTCTCATCAAGCATGTTAGATAGTGATATATTGCATTTGAAGCATTTGAGGTATCTAGTTTTGCATCGTTATTAACATCTATTCTACATCTTATTTCATAAGGTTATAGTAGCTTCTTAATCTAGCTAATAGAAAAAGTTAATAATAATGCTAAGTTTATTTTAATTTCATTTATTAATTGATTAAAATGCCATCATAAAAGTATAAGAAAACGTTGATACCTAATAAATATTGTACTTCATTGAATACATTTTGAAGGATGTTGAGTGATATTGCAGAATTTTTAATAACATAGGGAGAAGACCAGCCACGATTAACAATTTTTTATGTGCAATCTGTGTCAAAAATGTTATGAAGATGTTACGGTTTAAGTGGAATAAAAAAAAACATTTATCGAACCTGTTACCTTCTTTCACATAAGACAACATTGTAGACGGCGTCAATATGCCTACTAACCAGATTAAAATTTACGCAACACGTGTAGAAACAAACCGAAACGACTGTGCCGGCTCTTGGCACCGGCTAATACACTTGCGCGACCCAAACAAAACGTAATCACAATCAGAAATCACGGGGAGAGCTTAAAATTTTCAACAATGATGTCCCCTTTTTCATTCTGACGCTTAGTGAAATTTACGATCGGCGAGCGAGGAACACTGCGAGCCTGATGTTTCTAAAAATGTGTCAAACTTTTTTACGAACTTCTTTCATTTAGCCCGTCCGGCCTTGCGAGTTTTTATTTCTATTGTTTATTTTTTAGTCTCTATTGAAACGTCGCTTGGGTAAATTTTGAGAAGCGACGTAAAAAGTGGAATTCAGCGGGATAATGAAGTGAAATTTCGCCTTTCATTCAAATGCCCTTTGTACGTCGTTGTCGGATATTGCTGTCGTTGTCTTGTCGAAATTATGGGATGTTAAAATGATTGGTGTACACAATGGCGCGTTGCGTCAATACGCATTGGTTGTAAAAACAAACGAATGAGTCTTTTTACTTGATATAAATCACAAAGATGTTTTTTGGCACACGGGATGATACCACAATTCGTTGAAACACTTTTCTAGTGTTTATTATTTTAGAATTGGCTGAAATGTCAAGTACATGCTTTAATACATAATATTAATATCTTTACCCTTATTTAATCAGAAACTGGTATTAATAACACATTCTAAAAATAAGTAAATAAATAAATAATACGATGTTTATGCATATTCAGATGCGTTTCTAATACTAAGCATCGATCTGAATGCGATACGAGCGCTTTGCCTCAGAACCGGTCACGGTCGACTTTTGTTGTTCACTTTCGGCCCGTGTGATGCATTGTATTACTCCAAAACTGTATAAACTGCACAGTGCACATTCATATGAATATGATGGTAAAGGTTTAGAGTAAAAATTATACCAATAACAACTACTTTCAAATAAATGGGAGTATTACATGAAACATCAGTAATATAACATAACATCACAATCCCCAACAACCCATAATCCCCTAAGGGGTAGGCAGAAGCAAAGGGACAGCAGGCCACTTTAACCACATTCAGCTAAATATAAAACTGGGCTGGGTTAGATGAAAATTGTAAAAAAGTAGTGACAAGTGGCTAGCTTGTCGCCTATACAATCACATACTCAAAGCCTGATATAACATTAGTCGCCTTTTACGACATGCAAGGCAAGTGACACAGTTGGCACATTCTTTTTTAGTCCCAGACCAACACGGGATCAATAATATAATTCGTTTAATGTAATTGCTTAGCAAAAGGCTAGTACCTGTGCATAAATAAATATGTGTTCCAAGTTGTCTACTCCCACCGTTCAAGGGTTGCCAAGGTCAGGTGCCAATTGGGTGTAAAAAATGTACTAAGCATGTTACAGACTAGTATTATATAGAATATAAAATAAAGTAGAATGAAGAGCACTTGAAAAACAAAAAATAATGACGGTTTTAAACACATCGATTAAGAAAATATCTAATACAACTTTTATTTTATCGGTAAATTTTAAATTTGCCAAATACGATAACCAAATAAATCTTCCAAAAACCAAATAGTTTTTTTGAAAGTTTGACAATTAGCGCTTTCTTGAATGTCAATTTGCTTATTTATGTACCTATACCGCTAAATTAAATGATGTAGCTTAATGTTGTTTAAAAATCAGGATAAAAAAATATGTTAAAACGTTGATACACTTCAGCTTTATCAAATCAAGTTTATTTAATGAGGATAGTTAATTAGCTAGTGTGTTGATTATATAATTTTGATTATCGACTTCTACATATTGAGCTATCAACACTCGTAAATTTGATTCGAGTCGATAAATGTAAAGACCATAAATTTGTGACTACTAATATAGGAATTTATAATGTTTCACTGGCAACATTTTACAATTTCCAAGGCTTACAAAGCTCATAACAATTCTTATACTGGATTTTAGAAAATAATGGATCTACAAAATTCAATGCATCAAAACAGCTCAGCCAAATGATAATTATATTTTATCAAGTAGTAAAAAAAAAAATATTTACCCGTTATTACTCAGAAACTACATTTTTACATTATTTTAATTGCCTGTTCCGATGATATCAACTTAGGCTTAACCATCATTTAATTCTATTAAATACAATTCTACAATCATGAAGTTAATTAAAACCGCCTACTAAACAATGGAGCTTCACACGGTCCTATTAAAATTAATTAATTATTTCTTTTTTCCGCTTGAAAATTTAATTTCAAACTAGTTTTCTAGTAGCGGAGCGAGGCCTTTTGAGATACATACTTAAATAAATTAGTAGAAAGCCAGGTGCAAGTATATCTTTAGATAAGAGAATTACCGCTGTTTATTAATCACCTATTATTCGGGCCCTAATTAAATGTGCTGTATAATTTAAATGCAAACAATAGGATGATCTAGTTTCATATGTAAGTTGGAGCGGTTCTCAACAGTTGTGTAGAAATTCAGATATTCGTACTATCATTTCACAATACTTACAATGTTAGTGACCGCCAAAACTTTTGGATACCCTGCTGTGCATGTGAATCACAAATGTTAATTCCAGTATGTCGGTTGCCAATGAAATTGTTGAAAACATTCCCAGCCACTATAGCTATTTCAATTACCCAATACATAGAATTTTTAAAATAAATAAAATTCACCAATATACACTAAGGAATTGATAATTATTCAGTGACTAATTAGTTATTCAAATGTACTGTTTTCGTATTATGCCTAATTACTCATGTATTTACTGACTTATACATGGTCAACAATACGATAGTTCTAGGTATACCTAGCTATCTGTTAGGTAACAAAGAAGACAAATTGTATTTACCCAACACGAAATAATTTAAACGAAGAACCAAGATGGTTGAAGCCAAAATATCTTTCTGAATTTATTTGAATAAGTTAGCTACGCTTCATGTTAATTCATAATTTTAATTGAGGCCACGTAATTTGCCAGCATTTCACCGATTTTGCTTTTACTTTGAATAACTATTTTTTATTTAGGTATTCTTTTGTTAAATCGTTTCCTCGTCTATAATTTCTATATTTAAATAAAATAATATTCACTTCACGTGATGTGCAGTGCAGTAAAAGTATCCCCTGGTCAAAACAAATTTACAAGAAAGACAAGATAATATTAAAATGCAAGTAAAAAAGTAACAGCGTAAAAAACCGTTTTCTTGTAACCAAATAAGTAATATAAAAAGACACAAATACCTACCTCAATGTTCCAAAATGCTCATACAAAATGTATTTTATCACACTTCAAAACAATTTAAAGGTGACAAATAACGACGACACCGAGCGGTGTCAAATGCCGTCTTACCTAAATGCACTTTTTGTCCGATTTCACGTCAAAAGACTCTATTAGGTACCAGATTAGCGCCCAGACAAAGGTGTGTTGGACAAGTTTAACAGCGCGCCTTGTAATAAAATGTATAGAGTTATGACCGGCGGATACACGGACACACGAAAATACGCGTCATAAAAAATAGATACGCCGATTAGCGTCACCGCGAATGGAAAAACCGAATTCACTCGACAAACTTTATGCTAATTATGAAACTTCTATTTTTTTTTTCTATAAACAACAAAAAGGTGTTCATATTTTCGACGTTCGAATTTCAAATTTAGAGGAGCGTAGGCGCCCGATTCGAGCGCGTAAAAGATTTTAATCTGTCCCTCTATGTGGGCAGTGAGTTATAGATCTTTTTCTCTTCTAAAATATATTTCGCTCGCATCCTATACACTTACTAATGAGGTTTTACAACTTGATTCCTTCCTGGGGCGTTAAATCAAAATGACGCAGCTAGTTAATTAATAATAGCTCATGCGTCTAGACAGGCTGTAAATTAGAAAAAAAAAAACGAAAAAAAATATTACTAGCATGTGCTTGAGATTAGTGTTACAGACCATCCTAATCAAATGACTCGGAAATTCAAGTAGAACACAGATATAATATTTTGTGAAGAACGTTTCTAGATTTATTGTTGTTCATAGTGTTTGCCAATTAAACGAAGTGGAAAATTTTAACACCGAGCGTTTGATGTAAGTGGTTTCAGAACACCGTACTAGAATTTATAGCGCGCCTTCTTTACACAAATTTTGCGATACTATGTTAAATAACGTGTAAAAGGCAAACGTGTCTGTAAATTTTACTATTTTTATTCATATTATGTTTAATATGTTTGTATTACTGCAGCTCACTCAATCAATGGAATCCTGTAAATCAGTTGCTCTGTATTCTTATATTATATGGGCAATTTTTTCAATAAATTTGATAAAGAAAATGTGTAATATTTAGATTTAAGATTAAATATAAAATTATATTTCATATAAATTTCTTTATTTTCACCTCATTTGCACCTTGTCTCTACGCTGGTCCAAGATAACCTGGGCATAGTCATAGTAAACAAGAAGATGATGATAATATCATATTAAATAAATAATAGAAAACAAAACATATTTTTTTTACTATTGTCACTCATTAGCATAAATACTTGTATTATGATGATTGGAATACTGTTTGAAAAACTACACTGGTGGCGTCTCCACTGTGACGCTGTACATAAGGCTAGGCGCACACACGAGCGGGGCGCACAGCTGCCGGGTCTGTTAACTGACAGCTTTTAGATTAGGGCCCCCCACCCCCCGCCCCCTATTGAGAGCTCCACGCCGCGCCGTCCTAAATTAGTAACGGTTACCAAATTGCTTTTTAATTTCGAGCCCGTTATTAAGTAGATGTTTTTGAAACAACCAGTTTCTCCCTTGATGTAATCGTGGAATTGTGGATCGGATTTTTTTTTTGTAATTGCATCGAGCATCGATTGATTGCGGTTGATGCAGCATCCGTGGCTGGATGGGTTTATTTATCTTGCTCCGATCACCATTTATACTTTCTTGCGGTTATGTTTATTATGTTGAACATATCAATTATCTTTAATTATAGCAGTGCAACTATGCAAACACTTTAAAAATAATTGCATGTATTTTTTAACTTAAAATATATATTATCTACTTTTTTTATATATATGTGTATATCTAATTAATTTATTAAACACTTGGTGGCAAATCCAAATAGTATGATAAATTTTCTATATCTATTAATTGATGTTTACTTTTTTCAATTTATAATCACATTATATTGAGTAAATGCAAAAATCTCAAATATAAAATAAAAACAAAAATACTTTTGCATATATTAAAAATTGTATAAAAATTTCAACTTGTAACCGATTCGCATCCGAACGATTCACAATGAAACCCCATGCATCGGATTAAAGCGGTGCAGAATATTGTAACAACATTAATATTAAATGCAATAAAAGAAAACATTACCGAGTTCAATATTGAGTTACAAGTAACAAGAACAACAGTCGGACATTGAGAAATCTTTCATCTCATCTGCATCGGTACCCGCCAGTTATTCATTGTACGTGTGTTTTTTTCTTTCGTTTTTTTCGTTCGTGCTCCGGTCCCCGGGGCGCGGCCGGCCCTGCCCTAGTCGCGGGTTTCGTGGCCCAACCCTAATTTTAATGGCTGCTCACCTCGCGTCACATCCGGATAACAAAGTATGGAATAGATTCTTTTAATTTTCTTTTCTTGTTTTTCGTAGCGCGTCGGTTTTTTTTTCGAACGTTTCAAATCGGAGTTCATTAAGAGGCGCTGAGGACCACACCTAATATTTTTGAAATACTGTTATGGTAGCTGTATATCAAGTGACTGAAAAATGTATTCAATCTTTATTAAATTATAAAAGTCAGACATATCTAATGTTTAATTAAAAATCTTATCTGACTGACTTTTGGAATAGTTATAAAATTCCATATGGTATATCAAAGTGGCCTTTTTATACTTAATTTAAACCAACTAGTTTTTTTTTTCTTTGCAAAGGCAAACAGGCGAAGAGAAGAAACTGTATAAGTAGTGCCCAGTATATTTAAAAATAATAATTTCAATTGAAGACCAATATATCTCATCACTCAACATCAAGTTAAGGTAACTCGGTATTGAATATAAATAAGTAGAGTGTAGACATATCTTGCATTTGCCTCACACATGCAAAAGATCTCAGACGCACACGTATTGAACGATGATAACTTCACATTGTTCCCGACAACAGAAGGCGTATCTAATTGCTTTAATTATTCCGCCATAAATCAGTCATTTGTTGCTCGGTTTGATGTGGCAAGCGCACTAGAGGTGCAATTATTCACCTCTTTTTATCCACTTGTTGATTCTAAGGAGAATCGTTCTGCGTCTTTGAAGATGTGAAATTTAACACTAAGGTATCTTACTTATCACTCGACTACTAATACAAAATTCAGCAAAAAGCATTGTCTCGATGCAGTAACACAGACGACTCCTCACAGTGGGCATGTTGACACCATGCATTGTATTTAATTTTGAGATATCAATTCTGTAAAAGAAATCGTAATAATCGAAAGTATCGTAGAATGTTGTAAAACCTTATTAATTTTGAATTATATTGATTCTACATAGTTGAACTTTAACCACATTTAGCCAAAAACAAAACTGGGCTGGGTTAGATGGAAAATTGCGAAAAAATAGTGACAAGTGGCTAGCTCGTCGCCTACACAATCACATTTTGGGTATTGATTCTACGATTTTTAATATTACAAACACTGCTTAATATTTAGCCAGTTGACTATACAGTGACGTCATAAACCGACTAACCCATACAAAATCTTGAACTTAAACCCATCAAAAACTTGTAGAATTCTTCTAGTTCTGCGTAGTGCGCCGTGTGCTAGCGCATTATGAAAAACTGAGTTGGCGCAATAATTAAGCGTAACGTGCTATTATGTTACAAATAAAAATAAATAATTGCATCTATCCATCGCCAATGCCACTCAAATCTAACAGTACCGCAAATTAAAATGTATATACATAAATGTATGTATCAAAAATATTTCAGGACACACTAGCTGTGCCCGCGGTTTCACACACGTTTATGGTTAATGTTATATAGCCTTCCTCGAGAAATGGGATACCTAACTCTGAAATAATTTTTCAAATCGGACCAGTACTTCCTGAGATTATCGAGTTTAAGCGAACAGACAAACAAACTCTTCAGCTTTATACTATTAGTATAGTACCTATAGATTAATCATGTTAACATTGGCACATAATAAAATTGTTGGATCCTTGACAATATAATGATTCCATTGGAAAATTTGATCTCTATGATCAGATGATATACAGCTAAGATTAACTATGTCATTTTTTTCTCAAAAATTCCTCACCTAACTATTTCCTCCGTATCAAACTAAAATCAAAAATCTCAAATTTTCCTCCGAATCAAACTGGATTTCCTCGCAATTGTGGCTCTATCAGCATTATTTATTGCATAACCAATGTTTATTGCGCCAGTTCTCTGTTCGTTAGATTTATGGTCATTAGTTTGAAATTAAAGTGTGTGTAATTAATACGTTGACGGTTAACTATCTCGTAAAATTGAGACGTAAAGCAAACGAGTGTTGACATCGCGTTTGCGTATATAAAGATGCCGGCTACAGCTAATTTGGTAATATTTGGATTGATTTATGATGTCAAGTGGCTATAAAAATATAATGTCTTGGTATGGACAATTATATACAGACATCTATGTATAATAAATAAGTATGTCTCTATTTCGTTATTTGTGTTTTATGAGTGCGAATTGTATATTGCATTAATAACATGACACCAGTATTTATGTGTAGTGAAAACATTATTAATAATTCCACAACTTTTAAATTTTTTTGCACAAACAATTGCTCTATTAAGCTCTCTAGAAACAAACAACAATCCATTTGTAATCGTCGCGGCGCGAAAAATAAACCACAGACAACCGGTGGCTGTACTCAGAGGTCATATTTAAATTAACATTCCATTTCATTACGTCACCAACGGTAACCATTCCATTACAACACAGCTAAATGATAAGATTAAATGAGCGTACTAAGCACATATCAGCCCAATACATTTTCCGGCATAAATTAATTAAACCCATTCAAATTGGATTTCTGTGTTCGAAGCGTATTAATACAAACTATAAGTCATCGACGCTGCACTCGCGACCAACCCTTCCCTGCAAGCTGATGCATGAGTTACGGGCGCGTCGGCCGGGTCGGTGAGGCCCCCGTGTCGGATCGACCGACGCTTTTTGTTATATTCAACCCGTAATTGCTGAAAAGTTTTCACGCCGTGGCGTTGGTCACGCGTATTTTATTACTATGAAATTGAATTATTTATGACGTCATGCACGGCGGAGCGGCCATTGTGCTAGCGCAACGCGGTGGCTGAATTTTAATATTGAAATTATTCGCGTAGGTAAACCCTTTGTGATTAGTATCGCGCTCCTCGTCAAAATGACATATCAGTGCGAGAGGCTTAATTGCGTAGCCCCAAAGCCTTGTCCGAGATTTATGTATATCCAATCCCGCCGCCTAATCCCGCTCCTGCCCGGGTCCATCCGACCCCGGAAAAGGTTTTCCCGGTTATTTTCCGTGGAACTTTTAATCCCGCCGAATACCGACATACATCATAGCGGATTAAGAGGTTTAAATTGGAAGTTACCGACGTCCGAAATAAATTTAAATCGGCCGGCAGTCGGTATTGTGATATCGGTCTCGATGCTAAATGCGAGCCAATTTTATGCCGTAACTAAATCTTCTAAAGAAGGGACTTAGAAAAGTACTTTGTTGAGGCTGAGTGTCTTTATTAAATTACTCGCAAGTGTAAACAATGCGGTTTAATATGGATTTTATGGTAAAAAGTCTGTTGTATAAGGAAATGCAATAATAACTCTGATTTTGTATACATAATTGTTGTAATTACATGGGTAGTGAATAAGTAATGTAATAATGTAAAGATTATAATTTTGCTGAATACAAATACACTCGTATTAAATTTACTAGTGATGCATTTATACGCTAATAATAAGAGACTATCAACAAATAAGGGAAAATGCAATATCATTCATATTAAATAATCTTCAAGATAATTCCAATTTATAGTTATCTTATTAGCATCTATTTAAACAGAATATATTTAGCACATTTGCATAATTGCATTCTTCTTTTTGCTATACTGGATATAAATGTCTTTGACAAGGCATTTCGTTAAAAGCTATTTTGTTATGTAACGTAATGCGAATATAAATATAAAAAAGTTAACAGTAATTAACCGATTTCATATCAATCTTGTGTTACTTACATATATTTTTATTTGAATTTACTATTTTACAATATTTTTTTTACGTTTTACGTTCATTGACGATATATCTACTCTTGTTTTGTTTCTATTAGGAAGGAAGGAATTTGCATTATTTTTTTTAACATCTGTAGTTCTTTACATTCATATTACATTCTGCAAATGTACATTGGGTAGTTACGACATAACGTAAGCCATCTGGTTAAATATATTGGAACGAAATTAAAACGGTTGGTATCAATAAGGGCGCGATAAATCATGAAAACGTCTAGCTCGGCAGCGACCCTTTTGAGTGGACCCTTAGGGGACACCTGACCTGCCACTGTTGGGGACAAGCATGCACATGTAGGAAATTTATGTAAGTGTGTAAGAGATTGCATTTTAGAAATAAATGATTTAACTTGGTTAACGAAACCTCGGTTTAGAGTTTACGCTAACCGGAATGGGACTCGTGGGAAATCTCTTGCCCGTAGGGCTAGCACGTTCAGCTTTAGAATCGAGAAACTCCGATCGAGGAGGTTTTGGATTTTACAGTGGCGCCACAAAATTCTCTCGATTTCTCGATTCGCGTTGTCACTCGATACGTAGTACTTCATCAAGTATTGATTTGAAGAATAAAGATGATATTTTTTCCGGCATATATTGCATCACCCTATGTAGTTAATTTGTGTGATAACCATGTAATCATAATATTCACCCCAAAGTATATTGAATAAAGACGTAGTTGTACAATTCATTTATTGCAATAAATATTCCTGGCCTGCTAAGCACCAGCAACTGCATGTTCCGATTAAAAAGAACAAGACTTGTCTCAATCTAATTGATATGACCAATATGGGAGATGGCACATCACTGGATGTGCAAATCAAAAATACAATAAAATAGTCAGCAAATCTGATTAAAGGCTTATTGCAGATAAATAAACGAAAAAAAAATAATAAAAAATACATATTGATTAAAGCTCTCCCGGGATAATTCACAAGCATTTTTCTTTTAATTCATTCAACACAATAAGACATGGCATTCATTCTGACGTTTAACGAGTTTAAGACAACTGAGTCTAGATTAGCCTAGACAGGTTAATCACAGCCAGCATACTTATTTATTCCGTCACATCACAGTCGAAATGACAAACAGTAATTTTGTCACGTTTCTAATTTCGCGTGATACATCACGCCGTGTCCTCGCTAATCTATTTACGCGTGAACAGAGCGAGCGCGGCGTAGGGCAGGCCGGACAACGCGGAATTGTTCGCGTAAATCATTAATCAGCACCGTCATTTGGCGCTGGTGAAATTATTCATGGCCCGTCTGGCGTGTAATACAGCCTGCACTATGCTTTACTTTCTATAATGTTTTGGATGCGTATAACTATTGCGTATTACCTACTAAGTATTACTGAAATAATATATCATTTATTTACTAACTTTTATTGTCATTGCTCTATCATTAACCAAAAACACAGCGCTTGTAGTAATAACATACCCAGTGTCCAGCTAAATTATAATTCAGTTCAGCTTTTACAGATTTAATACATTCGTTTTTCGTAAAAAGTATTTTAATAACATAAATTTTGACCATTGTATTAACAATGATGATTTTGCGTAGGTATAGTATTTCAATTTCAAGACGAGTTGTCCCTTCCAGGGAAAACTATTCATAACCCTTACATATCGACAAGCTTCCCGTAGATACACCGGCTGCTCACACAACCGCTGGTCAGAGCGGGATTGTGACGGTAAATCATTAATCAGCCGCGTCACTTGTTCGACAGCATTAATGCCGCGTTGTTGAGCTGACGTCGCATCGTTAAGGGATTTAACAATAATTTTTGCCAACTGTGTTCCTTGCGTAGCATAATATCGTGAAAGAAAACAATTGTTGGTATATTTGGTATTGGGTTTTCAATTGTGTAGAAGAATTTTTTTTGCTGTTTAAATATGAAAATAATTAAAAGTATATGCTTTCGGAAGGACTCCAGTTGTCTCTTTCAGAGAAAACTATACATCAACTAGCTGACCGTAGATATGCCTACTGGTAAGCGCTGATCAGCGCGGAATTGTGTCGGTAAATCATTAATCAGCCACGTCATTTGTTCGGCGACACCGTTAATGTCGTGTTGACGCGCTGACGTGGCGTTGCCTCTTTTTTAAATCGCCGTTACGTGCGAGTGTGGCTAGTGCGCATTTGGGTTGTATTGCTTAAGCGACATACAGCTTAAGTTATACCTAGTGGTGCGGCGTAGTTTGTGAAAAAATGTTAGAGGCAATAGGCATAGATTACTTCATCATAAGACCTTCAAAAACGTATGCTTAATATATGTAGTGATGTTGTTTTAACGCAAGACTGAACACACAGTTCCAACATGTTGTCTTTTTTTTTAAATAAATAGCACCACTATCTGAAATAATACGTTATTTTTATTAGGTAGGTATGGCTTGAATATACAGTAGCGGCAAATGAATAAATACTATTGGTACATATCGTTGTATTGATTTACCTCTTTAATTGTAACTAACTTATAAGTAAACTAAAAATTAAAGACTTATATATTAAGCAGAGGAATTTCAAGAAATTTACAATTCTCGCTAGGTAGAGTTTAAGGGGCAAGAAGTTTAAACCCCATTTAGACAAAAATAAAATTGGACACTGGACAAACATGGACAATTATTACAACCCCAAGTGTGTCGGTCGACCTGACGGCCGACACCTTAATAAGGTATCCCGACACACCAGGGGTGTGCGACAAGTGGTTAGCTCGTCTAAAAATATACTAGTAGGTATAATAAAAATTAATCAAACATGCCATATTTTTTTATAGCTATACCTACATACCTATTGAATCTTGTTCCGCACACGCCCATGCATGTAACAACTAAGTGATTAATCACGGAGTATCAGTGCTCCAACACATCACGGCTGAACAACACTATCTATTAGATATTGTACATTATGTGGGAACAATTACACATCCATTAATCAGCGAAGTCCTCCGACGGTTTATTGCGCCTCCGGCCCTCCGGCGGTCACAACCCTTCCCTCTAATACACCCTTGCTCGAGAGCTGTGACGCCATCGATAAAAATATATCGATGTTTTTACATGACATTTTTTCATGAGCTTTTAATTTCATATTTACTTTTAGTCCCTCATCTAGTTTTGCATCGGTGAAAATATATATTTACTTGATACAAAGCAATATCAACAATATAAACATCGTATTTGCAGGTAGTAGCCGTATATTGAGCTTATAATATTATTAAGCATTTTACATTGGGATGCGTTAATATTAATAAACAAAATATGAACGGCCCTTTTTAATAATTAACAAAACAACTAAAGTTTTAACTTTGCTGCGACATCCATTGAAGCCGATATAAAAATTTCCATTTAATTTGCACTTTTATTTCAAGAAGTAAATTGATATGTACTAATATTAGTTAATTCTATCGATAAGTAATTTTCGCGTCATTCCCCCTTGTCGCGCTAACTAAGTACAAAGTTAACACATGATTAGCTACGCATTTTGTTTTAAACTCAGCTCTAGAGCAATGTTGATTTACGCAGCCTCCTTTATATATAGAACCGTAATAGATAGACGAACATTTACTCCGAATATTCAATAATCTCACTTGGAATGTGGTCAGTATCATGTATACTAAAATAGAATAATAGTTGTACATTTTTTGTATTAAAGCACACTGACTCCATACTTAAATGTAAAATCAAAATTTTATCTATTTGGTTTTCGGAGTCGTTCAGTGTTTCGTCGCACAACACGTTCGTCCCAATAGGACGAATCACTGAATTCAAAAAATATATTATAATTCGTTCTACGGCTCGTCCCATTATTGTTGTTTTGGCATTTGTAAGCAAAATTTTTATAAAGTAATTTATTAGTAATCCAACATCTTAGTCTTATTATTTAATTATAAGAAAACTAAAACTAAATTATCTTGACGCCATTTCCCTAGCGGGCAGGGAGAACCGAGCGCCATAAGGCCCGGTCCACACACCTCACTGATTATAAGAAGCCACTTTATGGTTGTTACAAATTATAAGCCAATTGACTAACTCCATCCTAACCTAACATTTAGGATTCTCAGGCTAGTGACCTATAAGACCTATTTGCGTGATTTATCGTTTGGTATATTGTACAGAATATGTTAACCAATAAGCATAAAGTTAAATGCTTCTTAATGTTAAATATAGGTACCTCTCAATAAACGTTACATAAACCTGATTAGCTTTTGAGAGTGAGAGCTTTGTTTGATACCTTTTCCGACCTATGTAAGTGCTGTCTAATTTTGTTTTCCAAAAACAATTGCCTTGCCTTTTTCTATATACCTACTGGTTTTAGCAAAAACAGATGTCCAATAATTTATAAGCTAGCTCTTTCATTAAACATTTTAAAGAATTCAATCTTTAACCAAGAATTAAAGAATATTTTATTTATCTAAGCCGTATGTAACAATGTAAGATAATAAGTATATTTTTTTTTTGTTTTAACCTTTATAAAAACCGACGATAAGCATTAGATTATTCAAATTAATTCAATTAATGCAAGTTGAAACTAAGACTCGAGTTTCATATTACTCTGTTGGTTGGTTGGTTATGTTGAATAAGATTGCTTATCTCAGGCCATCACTTAGAGGCTACAACCTATTGTCCTATTAACGTTCCTTTAATTATACGCTTTGAACTCTCGTTGAGTACTTACAGAAAGTTGTATAGGGTGGTTCCAAGTTGGAAGTAAGCAAATCTATGGGAAATCCATATAGATTTGATTTATGACTATGTAAACCATGTATTTCCATGCTTTGGGTCGATATCATAACGTCTTTAGAAAGAAAATAATAAGCCAATATTTAAACTATCGCAAGTTGTCTATCAAAAAAAATTTATCATGATGACGATAAGAAAAATACAATATTCGTAGTCTCATGTTGGTGATATTTTAATGATCAACTTCTTATATTGTCTCATATTTTAATAATACTACGTTGTAACTAGCTGCTCTAAATCAGCTTTAGTTTAATTAAACACTGTTGGTGAAGTGAAAATTCACCTTATTTTAAACTTTGATCACCCATCTAAACATAAACCGTGGTGAGAGTCGCTTGACTTTTAGGCTAACGACGCAAGACACATCTGTCTTTTCTTAGTTAAAGTTTGCTATCCACTCTCGACGTTCGTCTCGGCCACTCTGTATACAGTAATGATGCATTCTGCGCTATCTTGCCATTACCTAACTTAGGCGATAAATTATTCAATTACTACCTTGCCGCGGCCGGGGCGGAAAACACTGGGTGGGCCTGTATAATTGCACTAATTACGTCAATCCTCTGTTATTAGTGATGAATTATTGATGTGCCGTCGCCTGATAAATGATCTAGACTTGTTAACTGAATGTTAATATTGTTTTTTTTTATTGACGCGCCAAAATTAGTTGCGTGATGATGTTGATCGATTTGATTTGGATAATTTTGAAATTAATAATGTTTAGTGTACTTGTTGTGGGTAACGATTCATTGGTTTGGCTTAATATGTAATTTAACTTGGCTTTAGGTTTATGCATACATTTGATTTCTAGCCAAGCTATAGAATTTCATTTTAACATGATCATTTTTGTTTTTATTTTTAATGACAATCTATCTGTATCAATCGATTACAAGTCTCTTATTCCTAATTTTGTGGGATGCTCGTTAATGAGCACACTCTTTTTGTAAATCGTCCATAAGTTTAGACAAAGTCTATGATTAGATGCTCGTCGCAATATTTAGGCGACGCGTGCAAGTTCGTCCAGACATCGCTAGATGTCACTCTTCCAAAAAATAGTTCCGCCTTTAACCGCACGAGCGCGCCACGCACAAGCCATAAAGGCCGTGTTTTATTATTATTTTATTGCCGTTATCAGCGTTGTTTATTGACAATTCTATTATAAAGCCGTAAATAAACAACCGGACCGCAATAAAACGGGTCGTTTGTCATCTGAGCGAGATTTGAGACGATAGTGACGCGTAGTGCGCCGGTTAGCCGCTAGAGGGCGCTGTACCGCGGTACAAATCGGTGAATAGGCGATTAAGAGCGCATTCATTTTTATGAGGCATTAAAGTTGATTTTAATGGGCAGTTCTTCAAATGTTTACATCATGTCGAACGGTGGCTTATTAACTTATTATGAACTAACAAGGCTATTGAGATAATCATAATATTATTTAGGATATCATATACAATAAAATTAAGTGCTATTTCAACAGCTCGTTTAAATTTAATGTTGGTAGGTACACCATAACTACCACATGATTTAGTAGGAATATAATAGGTATGTTTTGAATTCAAAAGTTTTAAAGCACAAGATTAAAAGGATAACTATTGAATAAATTGTTTTCATTATAGCTGCATTCGAAGTTTTTTGTGTTAGTATTAGGTAGGTATGAAATTAGAGTAGTTAAGTATATGATATTTAAATGATATTTCCTTCTTTTATATTTCCAAAATTGAGTTCTTAAAATGTTAGTTTTCTTAGTTCTTACGAGTGTATTATGTACCTCCCAAAAATTTCAGGGAAAAAATACGTGTCATCTTAGCAAAATATGTATTTTTTATCTGTATCGTCTGAAGTCTTAAAAAGTAAAGAAGGCTCGTTTTTAAAAAAAAAATATTATTTAACCATGTTAAACTAATATGTAATATAATATTTTTTTATATAAAATTACTGTAATTTTACAAGTAAGAGATGCGCCTTACCGTATTAATATTTTTTATAAACAACATTTTGCCCAGTAGTCTAAGTTCTAAAACAATAATTCATAAAAAACAAATTACAATCTGTTTCCCAACACATCGGCCCATACGGACACTATTAAGCGTACTTATTAATAATGCTAACAGGGGTAGCGAACCCCTCAAAATTAAAAATGGCCGCCGGCACCACCGCTCACGATTGGTAGCCATACCTCATTCGGCAGGGCGCAGGGAGCGCGTCATTTGTCTATGTCCAGCCCCCTCGAGGGGGGGGGGGGGGGGAGAAATATCTCCGGCAAGATGCAAGGGTGTGCCAGTGACAATGTTGTGAAATAAATCGATGTGTCAAAACGGGGTACGAGTAAATTTATTGGGTACATTTTGTTTTGTTATTTTGTAAAAATATTTATATTATTTAGTAAAAAATTCTTCACTTCTCTATCCATGTTTCATTATGTCTATAGGTTTGTTTTTTTATTATAGTCATAAACACCTAATGCTATAATTTATTCACTATGCAATAACCCATACATTTTAGAGAAACTGGTTGTTTAAGCTACAATGAGGAAATGTTGGTATAAATAAATAAAAATGAGAAATACAATCAGAAGTATCTATCTGCACTTAGATTTGTTATATTTTTCCTTGATACACCTATTTATAAACCATTATGGATTTAAACTAATCCCGGTGCATTAGAAAATCAATATAAAATAATAATAGGTAGGTACCTCGAACATATTATTTCAATATGTATACGTATGGCGATTGGTTCTCTCTGCCTACCCCGCTGGGGAAGTGGCGTGAAGTTTAGTTAGTTAGTTAGTTAATAGGTTGTTCTAGTTGTATGTACTACGCCGTAGTTACTACGACATTCACACTTCGCCTAATCCAAAGATACGAATGAAAAAAAAAAACTGAAAACCATCACTTGATTTATTTCGAAACTTAATTAGTTTTTTCGTGTTGGCTCAACATAAGTAATCCTAATCTATGTTTATGAATGTACCGACGCAATAAGTCAGAGGGACAGGTTCAACCACTGATTAGGTTTCTAAAAATGTTTCCACTTTCACCAAAATTTCATTTAGCTTACTGGAAAAAGTGTCTCCGAATATAAACCTTATTTCACTGAGAATAGAGTTGTTGAAATTAGATGTTTTGGTTTAGGGAAAGCACTCTTTATATTGTTTCGGAGGTTCGCGTGTCAATGAACAGTTTAGTGGGAGCTCACGCACTCCTCCGAAATTATTTTAATAAACCAGGTTAGGTGAATGTTTCTGATATTTTCCGACGACCGAAGGGAAGCGTGGAAAGTTGGAAGGGATTTTTTTTCCAAGTTTTTACCACAGGAATTCCATGACCCTAACACGTCATTTCAACACCGGCTTATTTATTGATAACGAGAAATTTATATAAGTTGCTCGTCATTATAACGGAAAAATAGAGGAATACTAAACATGCCAGTGTTATTTATGCAGAAATTAACAATAATGGCTTAATTTTGTTATTATTAACGGTTATGTAAAAATGGCCCAAAAGAACCAGAAGCAGTAATTTTTTGCATATATAAATATTTTTTGTAAACATTTCACAAATTACCTTTATGCATTTTTGTATTTAAATTATAAGATTTATTGTAATGTTGATTGCTTCTTTCCATACTCAACAAGCGAACATTACAATTTAGAATTGTTAACGATTACGTTGCATAGATAAATAATAATTTGCATTGTCTCAACCAGTATTAAGTCCAACAAAACTTGACCAAAAATAAATCACAGACAACAACTCTATCTTTGAAACAAAGCATTCGCAACGATTATTATCTTTAGAACAAACTTAATGCATTTAAGGCTAGTAGCGACACGGTCTAGAGACATTTTGCTATCAGACAAACATATTTCCTCCCACACCGACCTTGTTACTGTGAAATAGAGTTTATTTTCTATTATCAAAAATGTCTAGTCGAAAACGAGACCAGAGTCGTGTTTTTGCGTTAATATCGAGTCTTAAATCGAGGGTGTTAGGGTTGAGAATGCGCGGAAGAGGCGTTGATAATGTTAAATAAATACTAGAGGAGCGGTCGTGATCGAGGATCGTGATTGCGACACCGGCTGCGTGCCCTTTGAACACGGGTTACGTACCCGTGAAAAATCACTTGAACATATGCAAGCTGCCTGCCAGCCCCTCGCGACGTTCTAATCCGCGGTAGCGTCGGCAAATGTTGCTCTGAAAATCAAATGCTGAAACCTTTTACCTATACAAGAAATATGTAAATGGCCATTGCAATGTTAAAGCGATAGATGAATAAATCATTAATTTAAATTAAACTTATCAATTATAAAAGAGAAATAAAGAAATCAGTTTACATAACAGTATAAATCTTAAACAGTCATATAAGGGTACATCAGTATTGTTTAGTATACTCGTAGATAGAATAAATATTCGACGCACTGTTTGACAGCACAACTTAGCACTAATACTATGTAGGTACGCCAATTTTGTTTAAAAATGTATTTTCATTGAAATCAATTATAAATTTAATTATTCATGCCGTTTTAAAACCTTGCTTTTATAATATCACTAGACAAATGTCTTAAATTTTTGGTTATAGCTTAGTCACTTCTGATTGCTAAAAGACATGTATCTACCTCTATGATACTTTGGAGTCCAAACAATATGCTGTTATTTAATAAGTACGATTATTTATAGGGTGAATATAAAATTTCGGAGCTCTGAATTTCAACTAAAGCTTATTTGGACCTGACATGCCTTTCAGTTATGATCTAATTTTAAAATAACTGACAACAATGCTCAAATAGCCGACTTATTTAAGATGCTGTGTTATATAATATTGTCTTCAAATCCTTTGTGTATCATATCCAAGTCCACCCAACTGTTCTGCCGCTAGTACTAACAAACAATACAGCAAATAAGCATTTGGTATAACACGCAAGCATTATGCATTGCGCTACCTCTGAGCCATACCGAAGCGGGCCGGCCACATTCTATCTGCAGATAAGTTTTAATTAAACTTGCTAACTGCGCCTGGGCCCAACTCTTGGACAACTGTGGATTTGAAATCGTATAAATATAAAGTGGTCTTAGAAAAGTGAGTATTATTTTTTATTAGAAATAGGAAAAGTGCAAGCACTTGATCAGAAGTATACAGAATTTTTAATAATTAGAATTTCGTAACGTAGATGTTAAGTCTGCTTGGTTTTGCTGAATCAACTTCACTTCAGAAGAAGAAGTCAGAGTATTGATATAGCTTTAAGTTGATCGCTTGAGCTTATTATTTACTCACCAATAAGAATACATATTGTGTCACCTCTATTTCATCATTCGATCATTAATTTCACTATTTATCTATCACGCCTCAAATCTCTTTACCACTATCTTTAAAGACTTCGTTAACTTTAGTCAGAAAACAAATAACTTGCATAACTCTTGAATTGTGAATTTAAAAATTTCGAAGTTACATAATACGTTACGTACCTCACTCCTAAAGGAGTCAATAACGCTATAAGTATTTAAGGACGCTACCAAAGCAAGACTAGACTGCTAACAAAAACAACACAAATAGCACTAGAATTGTCTACCGGCTCCAAAAATCAGTTCTCAGTTGGTCTTTAAATGTTCGCAATTAGGTTGAGATTGGCTTGTGATGCAGTTGATCCTAGTCGCGTAGCCGACTCGTTTGTTTACATACCAAAGCGGTACGCAACGCGGCCGCTTCGCAGTCCGCAATCCATCAATAATACCAATAGGTGTCCGTTTAAAATTCGAACACCGAAGCCCGACCGGTAAGGCACACAAGGGATCATAAAATATTATGAGTCTATTCTATTCGATACGTGATAACTCCCGGATCAATTGTTCGGTGAATGTTAATATAGGGCCTACGATTGGTGCTGTGACACCGATTAGCTTCCGGGAAGTATAGGAATGGTGATTCTCAGCTTTTGAACCCGTGGACGTAGCTAAAGCGTAGTTTATTTTCTATTGTACGAGTAGTTTCTATTATACAGTAGGTAAACGTTTTCTACAAACCGAGAAGATCTCTTTTTATTTTATGACGGTATTTCCAATTTATAAAAACTATGACACGAGTTAAGATAATGTACAAATAAAATCCATGCAGATTTCAGTAGAGGTAATACAACCATATTATTATTGAAATGCATACCTACAGCAAACAAGAGGCCGTTTAAACTGTCGAGTAATGCCGATAAGGCATCATTACAACTACTTAGCTTATCAGCAGTTAAAAAATCACGTACCTATTAAACATTTCATTGTTGTACCTTACTGGCATATCTTTTAAACGGATCTAACACTTGTGACAAGTGACAGGTAATAAATAACCGCTGGACTCCGATATTATGTCCAAACGTTGTCTAATAAACCGTCAAAAGCAAGTCCGTGAGTCCAATTTAAATGAAGTCAACACATTGTTTTGGTTTAACGAACTAATTCGCTTCAGAACTTCCGAGAACATTTAATGAAATTTAATAGGTTAACGGAAGTAGATAAATCCTGCGTATCCGTATTTGAAAATAGATTTATGGCTAGTAGGAACAAAAATTGAATTACCTGTATTACTGATGGAAAGATGTCATATAAAAAAAATTAAAAAAATATTATACATACAGACGAATTGAGAACCTCCTCCTTTTTTGAAGTCGGTTAAAAAGACTGCTGAAGAATGTAATTTCAATCATTTTGATAGAAAAAATATTGGCGAATCAAATCGTGCTTTAATTTCGAGTGTTTTGCTAAATAATAAAGTAAATTCATGCATCAAGTTGAGCTTAACTTTTGTTATTTCATAACATCACGCCCGATCGCCAAAGGGGTAGGCAGAGTCAAAGGGGCAGCAAGCCCATTTATCCATGAGCTTAACTTTGATAGATTATATTTCAAATTAATTTTTGTTTTATCAGCGACCAATCCATCTCAATATCCTAATTAAGACCCTTCACATTAACCAACCAATCATCGTCTTAATAACAGCCAATCGATCGCTAGAACAAATCGTTATCAAAAGGTCACTCGTGAACATAATTTGTCTAAAGTTTCGTTCAAACTCACAAAATTAATATATCTTCCGTTTTAATTACCATTGAAACTTGGCCTAGAGAGATCACGATTTCGTGTAACCAAATCGTGTCGTTATGTAAATGTTAGATTTAATTTGCTTATAATGAAACACGCAAGAGAAATTTCAAATGTATAACGGTAATACTTTTCCTCTTAGCAACAATAAATCCATTTTGTTGCTAGTTTATATTTTGTTTTAAAAGTGGAATTTTGAAAGTCATAGACCGAGACTGAGACGGAATTTAATATTGAATATTAAAGTAAGAATATATGAAATCTCAATTTCTAAATTCTCCTCACAAGTTTGATTATTTAATTGTTAACTAAATCACGTTTTTACAAGGTCAAAAAATGACAGCCTAAAGTTTCGCCGGTTATCCGATAGTAAAACTGTAAAATGTATAAATATTGTAATAGCAAACTTAGACCCCGGCGGAAAATGCATGTGATACAATAAATGAATGCACACCTAAGAACCTGATTTTAATTATTTATGACTTCATTAACACGTGCTAAGAATGTTTTTATGGTAAATCAAACCACCTGGTAATAAATATAATCGACTCCGGAGTTCTATTTCGTATTCGAATGGTATTGATCTATAAAATACAATGTTGCTGACGGTATTGTCTATGATATTGCAAGCAATAAAATTTCAAGAACATGTAATGGCGGCTATAAAACAACGACCGACGCTTTGCATCTTAATTCCGTATTTTATATTTATAACACCATCTTTCTAACTTAATGTATGTCTATTTAATAGGAAAAGTCATATTACTAATATATAATGACTCTGTAACAGAGAAAGGTCTGCGTTCAAATGTTTTGCTGAATCCTAGTTTTAAATAATTATACTTTTGTAACCCGCCCTTAGCCTGAAAAGATATTCCTTAAAAGTCCAGATGTTTTTCACCTTACATTTAAACATATATACATAACAACACGCCCATAATCTCCAAAGGGGTAGGCAGAGTCAAAGGGGTAGCAGGCCTCTTTAACCAACTTCAGCCAAAAATTACATTTAATATTTTACTTTACGGAACCTATAACTCCCTTCCTCCACTTATCTTACGATGTCACACTTTATTAATCCGCATAACTTAAGACATAATTTAAGCATAGCCACAGAAATTAATATATCCTCAATAATGGAGCGTTGAAAGGATTATTTTTTTTTCAAAATAATAGTTGCAACTTCTGTATGGAGATAGACCCACGCTAGTGGTCATTTATCGGTGGCTACCCCATCACAGAACCTCATCAGTAGAAAGTGATCCACTAGTCATTTACCGCCTCTAGTACATATATATGTACTCGTATATATGTAAAAAAACTAATTGGTAAACACCGCCAATGAAGAACAAACGAATCAATATCGGCCGAATCCCCCTACAAACAGTAGATGCGCGTGCACATTGCATATTTAATCGTTCGTTAGCGCACCAATCTGCATGCGTAACGTGTCAGTGACGTCTGACTGTAATTAATAATTTCGACACTTGGTGATTAACATTTAAACCGGACCGCGTAGGAATTGGCCCGAATCGTATATCTGCACTTAGGGGTACATTTGCGACTTTTAGTGATTATTTGGTGATTAGAATTGGAGGTCATTTTAGTTGTTTTTTTTTTGTTTTAAATTGAAATATACGGAGGTCTTAGTTTTTTGTTACCAAATCAGTATAAAATTACATTTGCTAGAGCAGTTATAAAATAAAAGGCGTTTATACTAATCGATGCGATTAGAATTCAAAGGAATTACATGACGATATATTAAGATTTAATGACTTTAAAATTGCTTTCTATTAGGAATTACCTAAAATACAGTATTAGTAGAATAAATAAGAGATACTGCCTTTTTTCTGCCAACGCAAAGACATACACATTTATTATTTTTCATTCAAACATTAATTTATTTGTACAAAGACGTGCGGTAACGCGTCTAAGCACGGGACAAAACGCTAGGATGATGATGATGAGCGGTAACGCCCAATTATAAACAGCACTAGTTATACCTATCGTTGTTGCTAATTGGTTAAAAATACACATTTCCCAAATTAACTCTTAAATCCGCACCAAAAAGATCGCTTAATTGGCTTATTAGAAACAGATTATGAATTACTAACAGAACACGTCATAATTAAGTTTGGAACTTACATAAATTGTGCTGCGCCGTGTAAATGAAACGCATGAATTGCTAATCTGTCTGTACACAATTAGTACTGTCTATTTATAGATAGATGGCCTGTGGTCAGCTGTTGCTATTGATAACGGTCTATTTACAATCCGCTATTAAATCTACTGGGTGGATGAAGATTTGTCGTCACGAACTTAAACTTTTTTATATAGTACTAATGTAGCAAGAATACGACTGGCCTAAGCGTAAACTAATAACGGAGGCTTATATATCACTAAAGCGCATGCGGCCTGCCTGAAAAGGTACGAACCTTGACCTTTTCAACACCATAACACTGTATCACTGATCTTATGAGTAGTGATCTCTTTGCTTAGGGTTTAAGTAACGGATAAGGTGCAATGAATCCCCAACAAAACCATGGAAGGGCAACGTCTCTGTGACATCACCATTATTGCAAGTTTCCATAGGTTAAAATGACATCTGGTGGGCTGTTCGTCATATCAAATAAAAGGATATAGTTGCTAAAGAATTCTCCGTCTTGTAATATATTATACATTCATACATACATACCATCTCGCCCATAATCCCCGAAGAGGTAGGCAGAGTCAAAGAGGCGGCATGCCTCTTTAACCACATTCAGCCAGAAACAAAATTGGGCCGGGTTAGATGAAAAATTGTGAAAAAGTGGTAACAAGTGGCTAACCAGTCGCCCACCCAAATAATATATTATACAAAAGATATTGCAAATGCTACTAAAAACAAAATATAGTACTTTTTCCATTAGTTGAATGGTAAGCTCGTTTGCTTTATCTACACATAAAATCGCTATGACAGCAGACAGGACTAGGGAATAGGCAGGTGTACAAAGCTAATAGTAAAGAAATTTCTACGAATGATAAGCGTTTACTGGAAAATTTTAAAAGCCACAAGGTGTAACAAGATGATAATTAAGGTGAAGTTATCAAAGCATAGATATTTATGAATTGATGTATGAATATCAATATTTATTAGTCAGTTATACAATTATGGGGAAGACCTCGTATTTAGATTTTCTTGTTTCCAATACATGCTTAAGTAACTTAAGGCTAGTTTATGATTAGTATTAGTAGAACTGGCTTATAGTGTTACCTACCAAATTGTGTAGCTTCAATGCCAAATAAATTCTTATTCTGCTCGTGAGATGGTCCCATCAAAAACTTACTGTCCACGATAAATTGCAACTTACTGCTAGGATTAGAACTCTCTAACATAGATAGGGCGTAAACCACCCCGAAATCCGTGTATTAAAATGCCATAGGTACGACTTTACAATTAATCAAGCAAGTCATGCTCATTCCACTTGATCTATTTGGATTATATATATTCAAGTACTGAATATCCAATTACCTCAGAAATTCTTTTCACATCTGATCACCCAAATCAAGCCAGCATTTCACAGTGACATAAATCGCTGCGTCGTACTGTGTAAATGAAACGCATGAATTGCTAATCTGTCTGTACACAATTAGTCGTGTCTATTAGTAGGCCTTGATAAATAGGCGGCCACCGCTCAGCTGTTGCCACTGATAGTACGTGGATACTATCTAACTAATTGCGTAACTGATATGGCGGTATTTATGCATGCGGACCTGTTTTCAACACTTTGGAAGAATATTTTCGTGTGCTGATACTTGTAGTCCGTCATCGTCTTGTTACGGGATAAATTGTTGATGTTAATGATACGATAACAGGTTAGTCATGTGCGTAATAGAATTTAGGTAGGTACTACTTTTCAATAATCTTCTTCTATCTTTATTTTGCAATAGATGTCGTTTGAGATCGAATCCATTACCCGTTTCGTACCCTATGTAAAATTGTTTGTTCATCATTACGGCTTCTTTAATTGGTTACTTTAATGGCAGATCTAAAAAACAAATAAAAAACTGTGCATTGGTGTCAGCGCATTTGAAAAACAAATGACAACCTGCAAATCAGAAATAACAAAGAAGATGTTTTTGAAACGTTGTCAGAACCAATCGCGCGTCTGTCGTAAATCGCGAATGTGCACGCGCCGATAGATCAGCGTCAATCGACGCGCTCGCCCGATACGCACCATAAACAAAACACCTTAAATCACACACCCGAGTTTATTATTGTACCGGCACTCGCCATCTATTTCGTATTAGTCGTCAACGCGCTAGCACGCGCAGTGCGATTGGCAAGACTATTTGAACGTAGCCATTCGCACGGACGATAAGTTGAGTCTAGACGTCAGTTTGGTATGCGAGATGTTAATTTTTAAGAATATAATTATCCACTGTTGTAGGTAGGTACAAGGTTTTTTTTAAAAGTTCCTTTCTATATTAATGACCATTGATCAGTTCTCCAGTTACTACATTTTGACAAACTCGCAACATTTGCAAATGTGTTTCTATATTCGCAATTTGCTATAGATTGAAATAACCTTATTCGTTTTAATTTATTAACTAAACATTAGTATAGCATATTATGTCAATTGATAATATAAGTAGGTATATATTCACTTATATCTCTATAAGATAGCATAGAGACATAAGTTCGATATAAAGCTAATCTGCTTTATCCAATGCAATTTCTGAAAATTCCATTTTGAAAATATAGCTCAATTCAAAAATGGAAACTAACACAGTACATCAAACTAAGGTAATATACATTTCAAAAGAAATGAAATAGGTCACTGGAATATACTGATGTATCTTTCGTGTTCGACTATCATTTGCGAATGTTTTTACAAAGCTATTGCTTCAAAACTGTTGAACGTATTTTGAAACGCCATTCTTCATCTTCTTACCTTTTTGTTAGTCTAAAACGATTTTATTTACTTTCTGAGATTAGTCGATTGAACTTTTGTCCCATATACGAGTAGATAGATTTAATAGTATTTTGCGTATTACTAAAATTGTTCACGAATAAAATACTCACTAGTCTTAAACCACTCCTGAGTATGTTATTTAATGATTTCAAACATTCCAAACAACGACATCAGTGGCGCATGACAAATTACAATATACAATGAGTAACAAAACGAATTGTACCTTAATGGTACCGCAACGCAATAATGATTGAAGCTTATCAATCAATGAGCATTTTGGACATTCAATATAAAATCCTTACCTGTTATACTTGTAATGCCACTGTTGATTCTGATATCAGTAACATAGGTGCTTAAGCTACCTCAGAGTCAGCTCAATGTACGTGATGTAATCTGATATTTATATTTATTTATTTATATTTTTACTTCGGTACAATATCCGGTGTTGTATGAAATAAGTGAGATTATCAAACTGCAAAGGAACGGTAACTTTCAATTGCAGTTAGCATATGTTTTGAAAAAAGAATGATTCATCGACTAGACCACTGATGTATTATTCATATTAATTTAGGGCATTAATAGGTCTATTCATATTAACTTACTCACCATTTTATCATAATTTGCAGAAAAAGAACGAAAATTAAATAATCAAAAATAAACAGCTTTTTATATTTATTACCTAATCCACAATATTAACGGTACACCGTATAAATATAATACGCAGTAATTATTCATTGCGCCCGCAATCATTTCAGAGCGCACCTCCGTCGCTCTGTCGGACACGCGTCGACGTTTTTTCATCAATTTGTCCGACGCATTGATATGCGAAATGGTCGCGCGAATCGCACGTTGAATACATACGATTAAAAAATCGCCGCGGTAGGTGACCGACGGACTCAGCTTTAATTGAATAGATTTAGCATCACCATCCGACTCCTAATTGTCTAATTTGTAGCGAAAACAAGGTATCGTTTGGCGGACGAATATATTACTATGGTATGCAGAAGGACTTTCTTTTGGACCGGGAAATAAGCGCGCGGTCGGGAATAGCAAACAGGGTTTATAGGCTTTGTATTGATGATGTAGGAAGCGGGTCGCATTTTTCTCTTGCAAAATATTTGGACGTGACATAGGGCACGTAATCCAATTGGCTCGAGGCCTCGTTTTAAAAGTATATTAGTGCTATCTCACAATAACATCCCGTACGGATTATGAGGAATGCATAGACAATGTGTCTTAGTTATAGACACGACTATGTAGGTATTTGAAATATGTATTCATCTATCAACAATACAAGAATTATTATTTATCATTTGTGTGGGAATCAATTAACAGATGTTGAATTTATATGACGGTTAGCTAATGATAGCTTTACATTGCATAGAATGAATTGAAGAAACACATTTTTACTTCAGTATGGTTTGTGCATCACAAGGAGTGGCAAATATTTAGAACTAGCTGAAAAATTTAAAACCTTGTAAAATTTACTGTTTCATATCATTTCAGCAAGCATCAAATGCAAAGTTCTACTAATACTGAAAAATCAGTCTTTTTATGTATCTGACGATCATGAAACGTTTTTCAACATCTCATCACCGCACTGATGACACGACATTCGACGCATTCCCTCTAGACAAATTGTGTTCCCGTCGAACTGCGAGCGAAATTAATGACTACGAAGATGTATTGACAAATGATCAAGTGGCCGCTATAACGCAATACGACCGAGCACCTGTATGTATTACTAATGTTGTTGCCGCTGCTAAGCCATAAATAATGTAAGTGTTTTGTTTATAAAGTACAGGATTACTCATGGAATTAGATACCACTACAAAAACAATAAATACCCTATCAATGAAAAAAGAATAGGTACTCGTCAAAATACGTCTCTCTTCGAATATCACAATCAAAATTCCATTTTCAAATTCAAAAAAGGAACTTCGAATTTCATTTCAAAAATTTCGAAATTCCATTCCAAATTCAAATAAGGAATTGTACTAATTAGTTGTAATTCTGATTGCTCGATTGAACTATCGGTATATAGGTAGTCTAGATCAGTCAGATATTCAGTGGGTTCTACGAAAATTATCAGACTGATCACATTACGTGATTGGTCGTGTCTTCTATGCATTTTTAATATACCTAATAACATTTCGTCTTTATATGGAACATGGTTGTTTTTATATTGTAGCTAGGCTGACGTGACGGTGTTATTAAAGAAAAATATTTTTGTACAAAAAAAAAAATACTTTTTTCATGGAGAATCATCAAATTGAAAAACCTTCAGTGTACACAGATTTTTCAATGTACACCGATTCCTCTTGTTAAAATAATTCCTCTGGTGTTGCTGTTTCATTGGCGGCGGTGACTACTTATAATCAAGTGACTGGTCAGCCTATTTGCCTCTAATAAATACATACAGTTCTATATCCTCCTTCTCATCAAAAGAACCGACTGTTCATCAGCCTACTCTAAGCATAAACTGGTTACGTCACAAACGAGAAAGGACAAAAAGCAATCAAGAGTTTCTATTGTCCATGTGGCCTTCAATCGCATAGGTGCAACATTATTATTCTTTACTGTACCTACATAAGCCCAGTGGTATTCAGGCTTAGCGTGTGGGTGGCCTGTGTTCATCGATACAGCCAAAACGCGGTGCCGCGACGATTGGTGAATACTTATCAACGGCTAACTAGGTTTACGGCTAGCTAAATGATAAAATAGCACAGATAATATACTGGGCTTTTAAATTCATTAGCGCAGGACTGCGGCGTAAAAAGGCTATTGGTGAATTTAATGACTACTATTAATGACTATGGGAGCGGTGGTAGCTCAATGGTTAGGACACGCGCCTCTTAACCGAGTAGTGCGGGTTCAAATCCGGGCACGTACCTCTGGATTTTTCAAATCTATGTACGTATTTATACCACTAGCTCGACGGTGAAGGAAAACATCGTGATGAAACCTGCAAATTCAAAGAACTTTGGATTTGTAACCATGATCCAAAAATTGTCTGGTTCCCCTATCTTAGGGTTACGAAGGTCAGATCGGCAGTCGCTTCAATGTAATTACTAGACTCGCTAAATCCTGGATCATGGTCTAAGCGGACCCCGTCTGAGCACGGAACATAACGCTAGGAAGATGATGGTGAATTTAATGACTACACAAATTAAATGGAAATGTCATATGTTACAAAAGTAGACAGCGCTTTTTTGACTATGGAACTCGTTAAAGCAAACCAAATTAACTTAGTTAAGGATTTGAAAAAAATTTTTTGGGACAAAACAAAAATTCTGATTAAATGATAACGCAACATGCATTTATATGGACAGCTCAAATATTTTGATGCCCCTTAATTTTTTGTGTTTTGATTACCTCCGAGGTTTAACAACACTGTAAAAAAAAAAAATATCGCAGCGCATATAATTTTTTACCGTTATAAAATAAATAAGTAAATAAATGGGAAAAAGGCGTGACATTATGTATGTATGTATGTATGTAAGTAAATAAATTGAAAACAGATGTCAGAAGCGTCTAAAGGCATTATTGTTTATAAAAAAATAGTTAGGTACTTATACAAAAATTAAAACTGACCTTTTTAATTCGGAATGTTTTGTTTTAATTTAATAAGACCTTAATTGTTTACCGTTGTAAATTGCCGTACTATAGCATATACAAAATTCCACTAACATGTACATTATGTATGTATTCTATAATTATTCTTACGTGTATAATGAATGGACCCTTATCTAGATCTTATGTTTTCTCTTTTTCAATTAAAACAACAATTATTACCAAACGTGTACCTACAATATTCAGCAAACCTTTGCAGAATAATAAAGGTGGTTTTAACTACTTTAAGTGTCTAATTAATTTTATGACTGTTGTTAACATAATCAAGATACGAATCGACATTCATAACAGCGGTCGTTTTAAAACCTACGCATGTCGCTGGTATGATTAGTGATTCACTATAGATTTAATAAAGATTTTTTTAAATCAATGCGTAAAAAAATTGTCGCGAGGAAATTAAATAATTTATTCAATATATGTGCAGCTATGTTAATGTATCGTATGTAATTGTAAATTTAACTTAGTACAACCTTTACATGTTTTATATGATTTGCGACGAGAATAACACGATTAGGTTGCTTTCAAAAACCGAACTAAATAACTACGATTATAATCGTAAGTAGAAGTGTTACCTAGTACATAGTTAAGGATAATATTACTTAGGAAAGTAATTTAAAAATAGGAATATCAAAATAGCCTACTAATAACAAAATAATTACTAAGCATTTCAATTTAATCTTCCTCACAAAATTTTCAATTAGCAATCTAGCTTTTTTATTGGCTGTTAATAGGTGATAAAGCTTTCACAATAAAAAATCTGCAAAAAACAAACAATCACGTACCCTCAACACGAAAGTATGCAGCGTTTTAAAAGCCAATTTGTCATGGTGTGCAATCCAAAAATATTCACAGAAACAAAACTCGAACAAACATGTTCTCACAACGGTAAAATAAAGACAAAAGACGACGCCCATAAATTGTCGCTGAAAAGTAACCAAAGCATTATACAGTTGCATAACAGTACAGTTACAGTAAATAAAAAGGGGCAAAAGGAGCAAAACTGTGCACGAAACTGTGCGCTTTTAAATACGGGCGACGTTGAGCGCGGGTAAGGCAAAGACATTTATGTTCACTAAACAAGTAGTAAAAGTCACTACTTGAGCGTTTTTATGGCACTCATAAATGTCAGATTGCGCGCGGGTTAGCGGCGGGCCGCGCCGTCGGTCGGTGCGGTGTCACTCGATTTTGCACAGTGTGCACTATTCCCTAATTGATTATGTGCGGTATTTGAATTATTTAACACTTTTTATTTTTTTGTGTTAGTAAATTTTTTAAATATTTCAATTGGCGAGAATTTTGTATAGACGTTTTTAAATTTAAAACATATACTTACGTACTTCAAATCGTAAAATCTTCGGGATATCATGGATGGGTGCGCAGTTTCAAAAATAAAAATCCTACATATATTATTTTTGATCGATATGATCAAAAACTAAAACTAACTAAACTTCACGCCACTGCTATAGTTTGATCGTATCTACGCCAGATAAATATTTACTCTGTGGATATAAAGATACCAATGCAGACTTTATAATATTTAAAGCAACATTATTAATAATAAACTAACTAAAGATATATACAAATATTATCTTTCAACGTAAGTTGCAGTGAATTGTTATAATAACTTCAGTAATATACTTATACATCTCGAGATAACAGATTCAGATGGATCACTTGATTAACTTGATTTTACACTTAGCGCACAACTTGGTAATTGATTGAGCGCGATTTTCAATTAACACTTTTTTCTATTCACTTTACACTCGCATGTATGAGCCTGTATAATAATGCAATAATTTTTCCTTTTCAGGTAACCGTTATTGCTGATTCAACAGTCTATCAGCGCATGAACAAGTCTTTAATGGTAAGATGACAGTTTAGACTCCGCTAAAGGAGATGAATTTTTACGCAACATAAAGCAGAATGTATTTCCTGTAATAATTAGCAATGGATTGACAATATGATTGACTTGATAACACTGAAATATACTATTTTTTTAATTCCAAATATTGGCAATATGCTTTACGGTGAGTGATGACTATAAACAACTGATACATTAAAAAAATATTATATTCGATTAGACCCTTGGGCTTTTTTACATTGCTTTTATTCACAACCATCAAAATTATAAGAACAAAGGGTATTTTATTATAATTAAACATTATCTAAACGGATTAGACTACGTATACAGCACATTTAAAAAAACTGATCAATTAGCAATACCTCACCTTCAAAAATACCAATAAATAAATAATCCAGCCCAGTTTTATTTGGGCTGTATTAGATATGTGGCTAAATGTAGTTAAAGGGGCTTGCTTGCTGCCCCTTTGACTCTACCTACGGGGATTACGAGCGTGATGTTATGTATGTATGTAAAAAATCATTACATGAATCATCAATAAAATTAGCCTTAATTAAATAAACAAATTAGACATCAATCTAACCAAGGACAGCACAATCTTATGAGATGACAATTTGAACCCCAAAAGGCAGCTCGAATACAAGTGCAACAGTGAAAATGGTCTTTAAATGGAAACTTGTCGGACAGACGTGAGAATAGCTTCGACGGTTGGCCCCCTATGCAAATGGCGTCGTTAAACACCTGGCCGCGAGCTTTCGCGACGGATCGACGTGCCAGCCGGATGCGGCCGATTGGCGATTGGCGTTTGGCGTTAAGCTAGCGCCAATCGCCAATTACGGTTGCGTTACGTTCAAGTATGGTAACAGTACGACGGATGTAGTATGTGCAATTGAATCAAAATTATGACCAAATTATTAAGTAATATAGTGATTAAAGAAATATCCATTAGGTCACATTTTTAAATTATGCCATATTGTAATTAAACATTTAGACACATAAACTATAACAGAATTACAATGTGAAAAAGTCGACCAATATTTTAATATTATGTACATACCTATCTCTTATCAAAATTATATTTAAAATCAATGCAAATTGAAAACGCTTATGTGACAATATAAATTCATAAATAAACCATTATTAAATACGTCATATTCCAGCTTAATCCTAGCTGCACCATCGCAGTCACATTTTACTTTACTTATACGCTTGAGGAGCTCCAAGAATGCAAATTACTCAATTTACATCATATGTAAATGATTGATTCGAAAAACACCTAGCCGCGAGCTTTCACGACATATATATTTGGTCAGCGGTTAGTTGGGCTGGTTCAGTTAGCGATTGGCGATTGGCGTTAACCTGTTCAATTAAGGTAAACGCTTAATTGAGGATGCACGTACAGTGCATTGCAAAAGAGTCTTAATAATGATACAAAGCTTCTATGTCTTAAAGTCTGTGATAGACTATTATGAGACTTACAATTTTTACTTTAAAAAAAAAAAAAAATTTTTTTAATTGAAATTTTATGAGTGTACATTAGTACATTTTTTTTTCAAGAAATTTTACATTTCCTTCAATCGCGGTAATGAGAACCGAGAAATTCATTAATTAATATTTACTTCATTTAGAAGCTTTTAAAGCAATAAAATGAGAAACTAGTTACAAAGGCTTTATTTGGATTTTTGTTTAAAATTGAATGATTTATTACAATTATATCGATAACAGAATCAACAAGCATCAATTGGATTGATTGAGTACAAGTAGGTAGTAGAAAACAGATTTGACTAAATGTGAATTGATTGATGATGATGATGATTTATAAACAGGTGTCTGCATTTATTAATTACTAGCTTCTGATTGCAGCTTCGCTCGTGTCGTATATCGATCAAAATATATTTATCGATATACTACATGAACAAAGATGATAGACTAAAATAGCTTTCAGTCTATAAAATCTATATAAATAAATAATAAAAAAATAAAGAAATATCCGACTACATCACATACATTAATCTGACTCCGAGGTAAGTAGCTTGAGCACTTGTGTTACGGATATCAGAATCAACAGTGGTATTACAAATATGTATATACTTAAATATTGGATATTAACACCCAGACACAGAACAAACACAAGTATTCATCACACGAATGTTTGTCCTGGGTGGGGATCGAACCCACAACTCTTGGCGCATGGGGCAGGGTCACTACCGCATGCGCCATCGAGCTTGTCAATATCAGTGCCTAATTTAATCCAAAAACCTTCAGTAGTATTTGAGTTTATGCGTTACAAACATATAAAAATCTTTCGTATTTATAATATTAAGTCTAGATGTTGTAAATGACATGAAGAATTGCACATTTTTCGTCTACTCTTAAAACAGTAAACCTTTTAACTCTATTTCTGCGCTTACGTCATCTAGCTCTAATTGAGCATTCGAGGCGGTATTTATTTCTATGTCCATACGCATTACTTAACTATATTATAATATATATCATCGTCTACATATCTCTCATACAATTATCACTTAACTAGGAATAGCTTTCAACATGTTAAAGACGAATAACGTTTAGAAGCTTATTCCAAACGCGATATGCATCATCACGCTATCCCTCATTGGGCTCAAATAGGACTAATACAAATTTAAATATTTTATTCATCGATAAAGCCAACCAGTGGCATAGTGGCACAATGTAACTAAAATAATCAAACTCGTTTACTTATGAAACAGTATTTGCATGCTATTTTAATGAGACATTCAATATAAGTGCGTTTTTATTGTGTACTAGCTGTGCCAGCGGTGTCACCCGCGTTTATGGTTAATATTATAAAGACTATTTCCGTCATACATGATTTCTATGTAACTTTAACCATTAAGGCTGTACACGTGACGGAAGCTTAAAAAATGGAGTAACTTCTCCCGTTTTCCCAACATTTGCCTTCACTACTCTGCTCCTATTGATTGTAGCGTGTTAAAAAGTATACTATAACCTGCCCAGGAGTATGAAGAATAATTGTACCAAGTTTCGTTAAAATCCGTCGAGTAGTTTTTGTTTCTATAAGGAACATACAGACAGACAGACAGACAGACAAAAATTTTACTGATTGCATTTTTGGCATCAGTATCGATCACTAATCACCCCCTGATAGTCATTTTGAAAATATATTTCATGTACAGAATTGACCTCTATACAGATTTATTATAAGTATCTATAGATAAGATTCTGCCCGCGGATTTACTCGAGTGGTACATCGATAAAACATAGCTTATGTGCTATCCAGGTGTATAAGCTATATTATTGTAAAGTTTCATTAAAATCCATTCAGTAGTTTGTGCCTGAAAGAGTAACAAACATTCTTAAATTCTCACAAACTTTCGCGTTTATAATATAAGTAGGAAGAACATTTTCATGAAAGCACAATAGTTAAGTTAGTCAAATATTTCTTTACACTAGCACAACAGAATCAAATTCGACTTCTAAGTTATAACTAGACACACCTAAGTATCTTAAGAACATCCATTACTTGAGTACAAAAGACCGGTGATCATTACCAGATATTTGACTCCTAGCGGGACTTGAATCAGCGGTCTTGTTTTCGTAGTAGGATCTCGCAATCAATCTCAAACTGATCATTAGTTACAGCGGTGCCTGAACTGTTATGATGTGCAGTATTCAATTATTTTCTTTTGTTTAACACTAAGAACTGTTATTCTTAATAAAAGATGAATATAAAAATTTAATGAACATACGCTTTCCGGGTATCGTACACGGAACCCAGTTGAGGTATCGCTGAATTAAGCTATGCTTTAAATACTCTTTCAATATCGTCGTATGAAAATGTTGACAGGATCAGTCTACAGAAGAATTTACATAGTACATCGTGTTCGAGCCAGGGTTGGCACGTAACGAGTTTTTGCCGAAAATTCCCAAGCCGAAGGAATGAATGAAGAATTTTAGTTTGTGGGAATTTGCAATTTGATTAGCTTTAATTTATGGCGGTTTTAGATTAGTGTTGTGATGTGGAATGCTTAATATTAGCTGTTGCCTATAGACTTTTAGTAATAAAACAGGTTATTTAAAGATAAACTGTAACCAAAACCGATTCCATTATAAATTATTGAAGTAGATATATAATAATTGAGATTTGGGATCATGACCTAATGTATAATACAACTGTTCGGTGCAATTTTTTCCTATTTTGAAGTTTTTGAAAAAAAGTAATTTTATAAACGTAAGTATTAAAAGCTTTTGAGGTATTTTTTAAGGAATTATGTTTTTCTATGCAATAAAGCAAGAAAATATGTGACCTGTGTAAGAGCGAACACAGTCGGTTAAAATTTAATTTCATCAGGTTTTCAAAGATGTCTGTCTCTACCTGCTGTGAAGACATAAAGTTACTATTTTTTACTTCCAACTTATGTACCCTCTTTGACAATTTCTTTCGTCAACCCTACGAGTACATCCTACGGCGTACACCTGCTGGCGAGGAGGGACATGTGTATGGTCGAACAGTGACTTTTATTGACGCGGCCGCGTTTATTAATCGCTGCCTTCTTGGGCCGGCCTAGAGACAGTTTCGCCTGCCGGTGTACGAGGAAAGGTAGGATAATGCCTTTAGCGGCGACAGCTCTTCCCGTTTTTGTGGGAAAACTATTTATGGGTGCGCCGACCAGTTTTGAAGGCCCTGCGTATTTTAATAAAAAAATGAGGCTGCTTCTTTGCAAGACTATTATTAAAATAGCTTTTCTTTTAAGGTGTACATAAATTAAATTGGTAACTTAAATATCACATAAAATAAACAAGTAATCATATAATATATATTTAACATACATACATACATACTTTTAGACAATATATGTATGTAAATATATTTTACTTTATTTATCATAATCTAGCATCAATGATGTGCTTATGAAGTTTGCAATGTGTTTATAACTTTTTAACCGATATTAAATATGTAGATTTTTTAAATAAAATTATGGCATCTAAGAACTTAAAAAAATATCGTTATAATTATATCACCTAAAATCGCTACCGCTCATGTTTTACACAGTACGGTTAGCAAACGGTTAACTTCACTTTATAGCTTTTGAATTACGAATGTTAAGTAGAAAATGAGCCATGGGAATAGGATTCCGCTTGCTCAGTATCTCATGATTTTGCATATTTTTCTTTCAATTCCATCGCATAGTGTTTTGAATAAACTTGCACATTGAAAGGGCAAAGGGACTTCCTTTCTACGTCAATTATGCAAGACTTATGATAAGTTATGGCTGGAATTTTGTCCTTTTTTACTTATTGCTGAGAAACGAAAGGCTTTCTATGTTGGTTTTTTAACTGACTAGCCATGGGTAACGTTTGTAAGTTAAATGCTTTTTGGAATTCGTTAGCGTGGAATAACGTTTTTTTTTTGTTAGGGTTCTGTAGTTACCTAGGCACGCATGTAATTTTGCCCAACTAGAATTAGCAATAAAAACTATCGGACCTACCTAGGCTTAGCATTGAGTACCAGTCGACTGAACTATAAACTGTACTTGAAAGTAAAAAAAAAATTGCTCAAAATTCCACTAAAAATTATATAAAAAAAGGTATTGTCGTGTAAAACTGGTAGTAAATATAAATTAATTAACATGAAAATGGCACAATAAAATCATAACTATGGAACCGTACTCATCTTGTGGCCCAATTAGTTCTTGGCCAGCTTGCTAGTTTTTAGAATAGGGGGAAGTAAGACCTTTATACATTAACTTATCAAGAATAATGTAACGTATGGTTTTATAGAGCAATATACAACTATACGAACTTGACAGACTGAGTAGCAATTATGTGTAATATATTCTATGTCCATTAACTACGTAACAATAAAAAAAAAACAAATATTCTAAAAATTTAAAATCAAGCTCTGAATTAATTAAACAAACGCATTCCTAAATTAAACTAGCATCTAAAAATAGTCGAACAGCCATAAATAGGTGCGTTCCCGTCGACAGCACCAATCGTAATGGCGCGAGCGGGCATGTCCGCGATGGCAGCGCCACGATAGCATTGTGCTGCGCGGGCGCACCGATCGTGCCTGCGATTGCGCCGGCTGTCGCTTACGTGTCGCCTCCCGCCCGTATCTCAGGCCGCATCGCACGCAAATTATTATCGATACCATTATTGTAACACCCAAGTGTAACACTCGCTATTGTTGATTTTCTTCGCCTCTTTGTTTAGAAGCAAAAACTGCGGCATTGTTTGTAATTGCGCCTATCAGTGTGTTTTGATTTATTGTGATTTCGATTGTCGTTGATGTAAGCGATACATGTTTGTGATGTGAAACTATGTCATTTTAATGAGGGCAAAAAAAGCAGCGAAAAAAGACTGCTGCAAAATGTCAACCCTGAAGATTTTTTAAAACTTCTTCAACTAGGCAGCCTCAAGGGCTGTCTAGAAAAAAAATGCCCTTTAGCCTTTTTTAATTCTATTAAGAATTCAGTATAAAATTTATTTAGAATTACTATTGAAGATCTATAATTCTATATTACTAAAATAATTTCGTTAAATTCCACAATGAGACAAATATCTTGCTTAGCATTATGAATGTAATTTCTAATTAAATGACAAAAAGTCATCTTTATTTCGTTAAATTCACCCCCTAATTGATCAGTGGAAAAGTTAATTCTTATACTGCACAATAAGTAAAGCAACATACATATGTATGTATATTTTAAGCTCTGTACTGCTAGTGTAAATCTTTCTGGGCCGCTTAAACAACCTGCATCTAAGTAGGTGACTTATTTTTACAACTAACAATACGGAGTTTGCGTGGCAAGCTTTCGCGTATCGTGTCGAGGGATCTTGTATAAAAATAGTGGTCTAGAGAAATAAAAAAATGTTACGTACGCTCTCAGATGCAACACGTAACTCGATGCTATAGTGTGTCCCGTGATAAACGCGAATTAAAGAGTTTACACTCTTTAATTAACTAAATAACACACGATAAAAATTAACAACATTTTTCTTGAATTTTTTTTTTATCTGAACCATTTTATACATATGCTCTTGTTACATATATTTGACAATAAGTACATCTTTTAATTGAATTGTAACATGCTCTTTAGTCACATAACTTTATTACAATTTTCTTTTTATTCAATAAATCGAGCAAATACAAACAAAGATCTACAATTGTTATCCTTATACCTACTTAGAAAATTGTATTTCAGCATTTTTTTTAAATGTCAGAAAAAGCATCGCACTTGATATAGTAGCGAAATATCTAGTAATTACATTTAAGCTCATCGTGATTAAATGATTTGCGACGTAATAATAAAATATCCGACGTGTTGTCACGTTTTCTTAGGATACAGAGACAGAAATATCTCGAAGCGATTATTTCCAATTAAATTATTGTTTCACATTCCACACAATAACTTTGCGTTCTCAAGTACCTTAGAACCTTCTTTACCAAATGCCGTTGTCTGTCGGCTAGTAAGTATTTGTTATACCAAAAAAGTACCACACGATACAATTTATCTGTCATACATCAAGCATTTGATACTTTTTCAGTAATTTAATTGGATTGCTACGCTAATTGAAGATCTCAATTTATTTGTAAAAACAAAAACGCATCTTTATTCATTTTCCCAATCCTATTTTAAGAAATACAAGTGTGTGCTAATTTCTTTTATAAGCTGTATAAAATGGGAGTATAAACAAAAAAGTGCCGGTCCAAACTCGATTCACGGCGTAACCGGCTTCGAATCGAAACATGAGCGTGTTACTTCCACTGTCTGCATAAATCACAGCCGCAAACATTATTGTTTCAGCTCATAAATAGCCAATGCTCACGTCTTCATCCGAGCTGATAAGAGAGGGTCTCAATCGGCGTGGGACACGAGCATTATTTTTATCCGCCGATAGTGGCGCCTCGCTGGCAAATTGCATTCGCACGAGTATGGATGGAAGTGTCGTGCCGTGGCGACTTTTTGTCGTGAGTTTTATAAATGAGTGCTTTGTTACCGAGGAGGTTTTATTTGTATCGATATGCGAACTTATTTAAGATACATTTGTTCCTTTTCATCTTTTATTGCAGGTTGAAACTAAATGTTCAAGTTTTAATTTATTATCTGATGTAACAACATGAATTGCAACGTTAATTTTTTGAAACCTTAACTTTATTTTCTTTCCCATTTGCGTCATCTTTTTCACTCGTAGATCACTCTTAGGATTCATTTAAAAAATTTCTTGTGCGATAGACATCTTTAAAGCTCATGTTAAAATCTACGTAAAAAGCTTACGTCCAAGTATAGTCAGTAACAAAAATGTTTTGATTTAAATTTGCACATCCATCCAGCCAGTTGGAATTTGAAATATTTTTTTATAAGAGGAAAGTCAAAGATGTTACGTGATATTGATACACACGTTGTATCATAATTGTAAAAACATCCGCTACCATCTGTACCAACACCTCAATAAAGGAAGCAACTAGTTAACTTTCGAAACAGCTGAAGAAACAGGTGAAAGTCCTATGCAAAATAAGGTTAGTGTGCTAAGGTATCACGCGAGACACACAGTTGTTACGTAAAGCCGTTTAACGACTAACAGCCATAAATTGACGCTATATAAGGTCACGGTCCCCGTACCAACGCTCTGCTCGATGCACTATACCACAAAGTGGTCATTCGTTTCAAATAAATTACCATGTAATGGCACGTTAATTTGCATACTCCATTCGATGATAATAACCTGCCGTTGAACAAATATCAACTCTATTTCTTGCGCTCTAAACAGAAAGTTTGGATGGCTAATCATTTTCATTCAAAAGCTCCGGCGCCAGTGGCGTTGCAGCGGAACTTTCAGGAACTACGAGCTTTTATCGAAGTTCCCGCACCATCCCAGAGATGGCGCTAGTGTAGCACGGCGTTAGGGGTTCGTTTTGGGGTAGTTTTCGTGTGCTTTTTAGGGTGAAATGGTTCGTGCTTTTGTAACAAGGGTTGTTCGCCGAACAAAATGTTTGGGGATGAAATGGGTAGATGTCGCTGCGTTTATCGTTGCGAAAAGTTTTCGTGAAGCTTTAGAATTATGCAGTTATTTTATTATCACAAAGTAAAGCAATCATTGAATGCTTTTATTTTTTGTTAATAACAAAAGTGAATTAGATTTATTAAATATAAATGAACGAAAACATTGCAACGTATTGACTTTGCATAGATGGAATTTTATTCCGAGCCATATTCTAAGTATGATAAGCTATTACAAATTGAAATACTTTAATCCTACGCCCAAAAAAATATCAATTAATCTTTTATCCAAATAAATGAGCTTCGTCTTTTCGTTCCCATTACAATAACCAATAACAGTCAAATGCTACTTGTTTGGATCTTATATCAACTACATATGTAGTTAAAATGTTTAAAATAGTTACTCGTTCCCCACAGAACAGGCTTAGCCTAGTGTAACCAGCAAACCTGTCACCTGTACCTATAATGTACTTTTTGTGGAAATAAAATTATTATTATTAAAAACTTTTTTGCTATAATCGCATCGACCATTGTCTTAAAACAATAACAAGTAATTGTTAAGCTTACAACGACACTCGAACTCAATGCTTAAATTGGATTACACCTGAAAACAGTCAACGTAAGTTCACAACAAAAAATACAACAAACTATTGTCTAAACAAGTTCCATTGGCTATAGTACAACAGTCTTAGAATCTTTTATGGTATTAACAATAAAAGTGAAAGCGTTACGTCACGCAAATTCAGATTCGCATAAACATACCTGACTACCGAATTCTGTTCATCAATTGCATAAGAGGACAATGGTGGCTGTAAATTACCTTGGTACAGTCATGACCCAATTCTTGCTTTGTTGGATGTCTAACAATGTTTTGCATTGTTTCTTGGATTACCTACCTGAAGGAATTAGGGGTGGCTGTCAGTTCGGATTCGTTTTCTGGTGATGTTTGTTGCTTTGATCAGAGCTAAGTGAAGTTAAGTGCTTAATTTGGTTTATAGATTAATAAAAATAGTTTACAGTTCTGTGGAACCGTGTGTGCTCATTAAAAATTATTTGAAAGTGCATCCTAATCAGAAGTTCGGAAATTAGATGATGTTTTTTAAAGTTATTGTGAAAGAGAGTGATTTGAATAATTTCTAATTGAAGTCTGGAACCTAGTCAGTATACAAAAATTTATAGTTTTACAATAACTACCTGGTAATCTTAGATTAGTATACCTAGTGATATTAGTGATATTAGTGTCCATGGTAAGTGAGAACATTTATAACGCAATTTATTATTACGTACTATGTGATTTGTATGAAAATCGTTTATAAAGCCATTTAAATAGTAAATTTTACTTTGCCAATATCATGAGTGCCGAATAACTATAATTTTTCCGCAATACCATTTTCTCACCCACTGTACTCGCCTCAGATAAGTTGGACCTGACCTATAGGTAGGTTGTTGCGTTCACACAACGTGGCTACCCGCCTGTGAAGATAGCGTAATGCCCACTGAGCCCGCTGTATCTAATGAAACCGACTACTCGATAGCGATGCATGTGGCGCGGGTTTTAAATGCTATGCTCCTTGCCTTTCCCATGTTCGTTTTGTTATCTCAAAGATATGTTGGAATAGTTCATGTATATACCTTCTGTTGTAATAAAGAATAATGCAACAATAATGCAGACTAATGTTCAGTTCCAATGCAAAATACTAACCACATAATGCTACGAAAAATCTATAATCTTTTTGCGTTGTATCATATGATTCTCTTGACAGCATAACAGTAGGTGATAAAACAAATGAATTCTAAAAACAAAACAATGTATTCAAACTCAAAGAATGCTTGTCATAAATACAGCTGATTCATAGTACATCATCAATATATGGCAAAGTTATGAAGTATCGCACTCAAAACCGCCGTAAATTCAATAAGCAGTCGTAAACTGATCTCCGAGTAATTCAGACAATTTATAGGACAAGTTCGGTATCGCGTTATCAGTATAAATTGAATATGACCTTTGCCGATTCCTTGATGCTATCAATGACAATGCGTACTTTAGCGGCGCGCGCGCAACAACGCGTCTACCTTATTAACACTCATTAAGGTGCTATTACGTGGAAAGACATTCGCTGGCATTTCGTTTTTGTGTGTTCCAGTGTTGGAGTTGCGCTTAATAAAGTAATGTAACAAGTTATTACTGAATACAATATAGCTATGTCTGTGTGACTATTGAAAAAAGATAACAATGGACGATTTGCAGAGTGCTAAACTTTAATGAAGGTGATTTCTTACTTTCTTGACTGTCTAGATAGCTTTTTCTTTGGGTAATATAATTTTTTTACTATTTATAAAAGAAAGTTAACGCGTTTTGAATACCATACAAGTTAAATATTCCTTTATTGGTGTTTCCATGTGTATCATACCTTACTTATTAACATAAGGGGTTCGTAAATTAAATTAATGAACGTTGTTTCTGATAGTCGTGCATGTTTTTGTGCAATGCAAATTATGCAATACGCTTTTAGCCGTACATCCTGTTTAATCAGAAATTAAAACTCTTTAGTTACCACTTTTCTTTGATATCTAGATAAATATACTTACTTTAATTAAATAAATAAATCATTTTTATTTATTTAGTAAATACTTGCAAATGGTATATTTTAAGTGCCATAATAAAGAATGAAAGAAAGAAAGAAATTAATTTATAATAATAAAAGTCATTATTTTATTATATGCAGTTGTTTTTTTTAAACATGCAAGCGTGTATAAATTATAATATAATATAGGAACAAACTAACCGAAAATGTACTTTAGCTCGGCACTGAATAAATTTCCACTCCCCGCTGTTTCCTGTGGCTGCTAAAGACAGCATTTAATTTGTGCAACAGTAATGAATCTAGGGCTGCAACCTACCCTTCCCTCGGGATGCGGCACGGGATATAGACGTCTCGTGCACCAAGCAAACACGTATGATTTATTCCGAAATACGGGGCCGATGACGTTTCCACACCATAAATCGCAGCCCTCAAGGCGAGAGGACATATCTGGTGCTTTATGAAGAGACCCGTCGCCAGTAGTAACTCCGGTATAAATGTGCCGGTACCGGTATCCCCGGGTCTGCGGACCCGACATACCCGGGTATAAATCTGACGCATCCGGCCGGGCATCGCGCCGGTAGTGGCGACGATTATTCACCAATATCGAGTTTTGGCTTCACTTGGTAGCTCCTAATCTTCGCTTTTGCCGGACTAAATTTATGTGCTAGTCATTTTTGCGTTTTTTGTAAGTTTTGTTACGGATGTTAACGGGTTGATACGCGGTTAGCGGTTTTGGGTGGAACGTGGAAAATGGAAACGTTGTTACGTGTGTCTGTTGCCAAAGAGTTTGGTGCGGTTTGAGAAAAGAATGGGTTTAATTAAAAAAAAGTGATTGAAAGGCAAATGACCATGACTTTATTGGGCATAATATTTTAATGTCTTTGCAACAATTTATGGAAAAGATTTATCTTTAATTAACTTTAAAATATTAGAATGTTTTTATTATATCAAAACTGTTAAACCCGTTGCCTTCTAACATGAAAAGACTGAGCTAGAAAAATATGCAGGATAATTTGATCCCGGAAAATGCACAGTACTCACGGGACAAAGAATGGAGAGAATTTTCGTGGCAAAATGAAATCCACATGGGAGAAGCTGAGAACTCGTGTAGTATTTCCAAAATGGCTTCAGAAGATTGAAAAAAAAATTGCGAAGTGTTTTTGTTATCCTATGACTGACTTTTATCATGAATATAATGTATTTTCCTTTACCAATAAACACGGATAAACAATTAAATTTAACAATACGATAGTTCATGTTAAATTTTTTATGTTTATTATAAGATTCTTCATATACTTAAAGTATCATCGTTGCATCGCTATGGGAGATGATTTTAAGCTTAGATAGGTATTTTGGATGCATATAATACCGAATATCTATGCATTTTTCTGTTCAGTGATAAAGCATTTATCTTTTTTGTTAATTATTGCTTATATTTGTACCCCACTACCCGTGCCTAATCATCACTATTTTTGTAAAAATGAACTTAAGTATAAATCTAAAAAATGTGCTATCGCTATCCGCCCTTATAAACGGTCTCATTACCACGTTAGAGTTATGGCGATTCAACGCGGACCCGTTGTGCATCAGGCACATTGTTCCAGGGTTCACGCCGCTCGGGTGGCAGGCCGTTCAATAAAACCATAGTGTCGACAATGCTATCGCGATGAATACCATCCCGATAGTGTCCCGATACCGCGGTGTCGTTAGATAGCCGACGCGGTATTGTTGCGTCAGTGTCAGAGAAATGTATGTCTTTGTTTGAATGATCTCGTTATGGTCAAATCGGTGGAGAACAAGAAAATAGGCAAGGTGACCAAAACATTCTGTTTAGTTCGTCAGGTAGATTATAAAGAATATTGAACACGTATTTTTTATTTATTTGTAAAACAAACATTAACGAAGGTACAATGCATTCAAGTTGTACGTGACGTCACCCTTTCGTAAAATTTTTACTAATTAGTGACGTCATAAGCCACCATAATGAAAAATATGTGTAGTATTTTTGTATAATTTATCTGACGGATTAAATAGAATTGTAGTCTTTTAATTCAGTCATCATCCTTATTGTGTTTGTAATAGATTTACATATATATATATATTATTTAATGCCATTTAATTTTTGACTGTACACAAGTTCGGAAAATAAAACGCAATGAAATGTTTATACGTTTCCTGTATTGATGTTAATAAAGTGTTACAGGAATTTGGGACTGATTGATTAAATATATTGACTTTGAGTTCTACGAGTAATTTTTATAGATTGAAGAAAATTTGCCCAAAAAGTCCATTTGACCATATAGAGAGACGTGTACCTACATGATGCTTTTAAGTGTTAAGATAACATTGGAAATAATTTCTGAAGAAAAAGTTTAGAAAATTACAGCGAATTCAAAACCTCCGTTTTCCAATTCGTCATAAACAGATGCAGAGAAACAATCTTGATATTTTAAATATCTTTCAGCTCTACTTCCCACTGCATCCACAGATGACCCTAATCAATGTCAACAATACTGTCTCTTCGCGAATGCCTAGCTTGGCCTAATTCACCCCCTATTTTTCCCGGCACCCAAATCTTACACGTTGCACATTAAGGCACCTTGCGACTAGGCCGCAAGAGCTAATTCGGCACAAAAATGTGTAACCGAAGTCGATCGCACTAATACGCCGCGCAATAAATCACCTCGCCATTTTTGTTTTCAACGCACCGATAACTCTTTTGTCATAGGGTGATGTAGGAGAGGGGCCGATGGAGTTATTTATATTGTCGTATTTTCCTTGGCCGAAGAAAATTTCCTTTCTGTTTGCTTCATGGGTCAGTGATCAGATTCGTTCGGTGCCTGCCGCTGGCACACGCTTTGAGCGGAGATGGTGGTAAATGAACACTTGATTTTTTTTATATTTAATACTCATATGTATATGATTCTATGATAAAATAAAATTGGCATTTTTAAAGAAGTAATATTTTGGTTATGTGTTATAGTATTTATTTTAACAAGAAAAGAAAAAATAGTAACAAATTAAGTTGAAATAAGAAAAATCGTTATATGCTATGCTTAGAAATTACTTATATGAGTATTGTCTTGGCTTAAATGCTGAATATTACTTCTTGATATAAATTAAAAATTGGCAAACGGGTAAAAGAAAATTAATATGCACATTATTCATTCATTTTCACGTAGCCTGCGCTATCCGCTGCTGGTGCTGCTAAAGCCACGCGATCGGTTACCACCTCCTTCCAATCGTGGATGTCGACGGCCAAACCGGATTACGACCCAATACCCCCTACAATTTTTTCCAGTTTTGTCATACAAAATTCTTTTTAATTGAACATTTTTACAATTTCCCTTTACGCCCTTCTCCAGCTGGGCGCGGGACCCTACTGTTCGCAGGCGTGCTTGTGGCGCCCCCGCACGGGAAATAATTGTTTATTTTCGACGGCGCACTTACGCCGCTGTGCACTAACGACTATGTGCCGAGAGAAGTGGTCAGTGGCCACCCTAAGTGATTATTTAGATTCATTGTACTGTTGCGTCACGAGGTCATAATGCAGTAAATTATAGGCACAAATTTTAAAGGAGGAAGATAAATTGGTTTCGTCTAGAATTACCCTTATTAGTGAATATGCACATTCCCTGCAAGACATGCACTCCGCTATAAGCTATATGGTAAAAGCAACCTTATTTACTGCGTGTGAAAATTGCTATATGACTTTGAATTCTTTATTTATTCTATAAATATAAACTGCTATGCATATACCGTTGAGTTTTCTTTAGAATTCCATGTGCTGTATGAAGGATCCTTGTTCCTACAAGGAAATGTGCTCCTTTGCATGTTAAGCAAAGCCATATTTATCTAAACTGATTTACTTTTACACCGATTTATAACTGCAACAAGTGTTCATCGATCAAGAAATTACTTAATCATAGATGGAAAAAAGTTGCGCATTTATAATTTAGTGTATTTACATTGCTTCTTAAATAAAATTATATGTAACAGCGACATAAATAACAGCACATAGCGGAAAACGGGGCATAGACAACAACACAATGGCAAATGTCGGGGCTCACTCGCGAGCATTGTAGCGTGGCGCGGGAGGCGTTACGAATCAATGGAGGGAATTATCGGCGCTGGGCCTCCGTGGAGAGGGGCACAGTGCTGAAGGAATTTGGAGGCGTAAATAAAATAAGCCAGAATGAGGAACATTAATTATTTATTTGTTTATAATCACAGGTAAGTACAAACTTATTTGAAAGATTTTACTGACATACATAACATTACGCCCACAATCCCCGAAGAGGTAGGCAGAGTCAAACGGGCAAAAGGCCGCTTTAACACCTTCAGCCAAAAATAAAATTGCTGGGTTAGATGGAAAATTGTGAAAAAGTAGTGACAAGTGACTAGCTTGGCGCCTACAAATCACATACCCAAAACTCAATATACTATATTAGTCGCCATTTACGAGGCAAGAATCACAGTTGGCATTCTTCTTCATTCTTTTTAAGTCCCAGACCAACATGGGACAATGAGCTGGGTTAGATAAATAAATATAATAAATAACTGACGACATCACATACATTGATCTGACTCCGAGCTAAGTAGGTAGCTAAAGCACTTGTGCTACGGATATCAGAATCAACAGTGGTATTACAAATATATACTTAAAAATATTAAATATCATCACACGATTCTTTGTCCTGGGTGGGGATTGAACCCACAACTCTTGGCGCATGGGGCAGTCACTACCGAATGCGCTATCGAGCCAGTCAAAAGATGGAAAATTGTGAAATATTTTTTGTACTTTAGTTATACATACATACAAACCACCATGCCCCTAATTCGCCGAAGGATTGACGGACTCCCAGCAACAAGACAAGCTTTTACCCGAGAGTCGACCTGGGTTAGATGGAATAGTAAGTCTTTGGCTACTCGCTTCTACTACTCTTGAAAGCTTTCCGACACTATGGAGATGGAGCTATTTATTATTATTTCGCTTAGGCCAAATATAAGACCATTTTGCTATAGGCAATTTCAGGACGGAAAATAAACTATATTGAGACTATAGAGGAATTGATGTGATCTAGATTCTCCTGCAAGATTTGTAATACGGCGTCACCTCACGGCGTCGTCGTCTAATCAATAAAAAAAATCGTCTAAATTAAAAAAATATGTAGGAGCCGCGGAAGGCTTAGGCTCACCTACCACGACGGGATTGGTCAAGTATTACAGAAGGCGATATTTAGGAGTCATAAAAACCGTAGAGCTTGTATGAAAAGGATCATGAATGTTGAAGAGGCGAGTGAGGTGTGTAAGGATCGTGCCATATGGCGTTCGGTTGTCTCTGCCTACCCCGCTAGGGAAGTGGCGTAAAGTTAAGTTAGTTAAGTAGTTCAATTAATAAAAAATTGTCAGCGTTCCGCTAAACAGATTAATATTGACCATTTTAAAAGCAAAAATGGTTGTAAGCTCATCTCCACAGCACTCTTTGTGCCAGATTAGTTCATCCCACGCAGCGTATCGGTTGAAGAGGTAAATGAAATGCTATCCGGAGGGGGAAAGTTAAATTACCGAATTTGAGGGTCAAAGATATAATTCTTTCGTAGACACATACGACACGCCCGTCCTCGCGAGATTGATTTAAAATTCATGCTTGTTTTGGTATGTTTGATGATCAAAGAGGACGAGTAATTTGTGTGTATGTCGAAGCATATAATTACTCTTTCACTAAAATTCGGTTCGTTAGATGACAACATTATGAAATATAATAATAAATTTATTAATTAAATAAAATAAATATCCGACGACATCACATACATTGATCTGACTCCGTGGTAAGTAGCTTAAGCACTTGTGTTACGGATATCAGAATCAACCGTGGTCTTACAAATATATACTTAAATATTGGATATTAACACCCAGACACAGAAAAAACACAAGTATTCATCACACGAATGTTTGTCCTGGGTGGGAATCGAACCCACAACTCTTGGCGCATGGGGTAGGGTCACTACCGAATGCGCCATCGAGCCAGTCAAATTATATAAAATTTGTTTCTTTAATATTAACACATGAATAGTTTAAGTTTTCTTTAATAAAACTGAAATTTAATTCCATAAAAACTAGAGTACGTACATAGATAAAAAAATGCATTTATTTGTTAGTAATTAAATATACAAATAAAACAAGCTGGGGCGTAGTTTTGATCATAAATGTACTGTTCTGTTCTTTGGTTAAAATAACTCACTATAAATAATGGAGATATTATTAAATAAACATGATATATTTAATTCATTCCTGCAGCTTTATTCATAGAAACATTTATTAAATATGTGATGTAACCAAAATGTGACCTTGTAATAGGTTTAATAAAGCTCATTTTCATTTATGAGCGCACATTTTTTTGGCTTTTCCGCACATAAGTGGTCGATTCTGGATTTATGGGATCGGAGCTTAGCAAAGCCCATGGGGTTTCCCCGCTCTATTTTTAAATTGTTTTGCACCCATAGTTACTAAGGCTAAAAGGGCGGATTTATATGCCATGCCGTATACTTTCTATTTAAGATAAATTATTAGAAGTAGCCATATCGATTTTTCAAGTCATTAAGTAATTGGAAGCAATAAAACAAATGACGAGACATTTAAAAAGAGCTGCTCCCTGTTCCATGATAAATGTATGGCGTTAGTACAATATACCTCGGAATTAGGGTAGGGTCGTACTAATGACCCCGTTTACCGTTATCTATGGTAATCGCTACCACGCGGCCTACCGAAAACGCCGGCAAATTTAAAATTCGAATGTCATAATCAAACTTCTTTAGCCAGTTAAAAAAGGGGAAAAATGTAAAAAGTTTGAAGTTTTTCACTGTGTCACACTTTTTCAACATCATCCTTTAAAGACTAAGCAATATGGTCGAGTTTTGCGTGTAAACAGTTGCATAGGGAACATCTGCCTATGGGAGCGGCTCGCGCGCATTTGAAATTTTGAAAAAAGAAGTCGACCGACGCCAGCGCAACAGATGCGACATGTCGGATTCCTACAAGCAGATGTTTATTAAATACCCCCATGGATAATACTTGAGGACGCTTTGTTTTTGTCCGCCCGGCGTATTGGACAATATCGAGCCTAAGTGGTTTGACCCCTTGATATGCGGGCAAGATAACTTGATAATTGGTTTCGCTGTCTTTAGTTATTATCGATTGCGAACGTGTAATTGCCAATAATTGTGTTACTTTTTGCTCAAAACGTTTAGACGACTGTGGTGTGACTCCGGCGAATAAAAAGTTGTCCTCCACCGGGCTCGTCGGTGTGGAATTTGGATTGTTTCAGAAATAGCCAACTCTTAAGAAATTGATCATTTATCTGTGGAACAACAATTATAGTTCTTATTGCGCTTTAGCAATAATGTTTTGAACCCAAACGGCTTGTTTATTTAAAATATATCTACTTGCCTACTACCAGTCTACTTTCGACGACATTCTCTTTATATTCATTTCATCGACAGCTGCACAGGACTTGTAAAAGCTACTAAAAATTCTGCTCTCGTAAACAATTTCCAAATTGACATTATTTGGCAGCCAATTTGCCATCGACTAGATAAGAAAAATATAATTAAATTGGCATTTTAAACGATAAAACATTAAAAAATACCTTGTCATATCACTGGTATACTATACTTATGTTCACTGTTATGTATGGTCCTAAATATAGCTGTTAATGGGATATACTTCAGTCCTTACCTATTCTGGAAAACAAAATAAATATATAAAATAGTAGGTACATCATGTATTTTTTTTATTCGTATTATAAAAAATCATTTTTTTTCCGAAGATTTGAGATTTGTTTGTTGTAGTTTGATGTATAATGTATTATTTGTTTGACGAGATCAATTGAAATGTTTTCCCATATAAAAAAAAATATAAAAAAACTACACAATTTTCAATTACTGCCACTCAACCTCCGAACCAAGACATGACCATCAACCGCAGCATTTACTAATAACGTTTAAACTATAAAAACGTAACGAACTTTTATTAACGGATCCAAAACGTTATTTCCGTAGCGGAGTCGAAATTTCACGGCCAATTTTTATAATGATTCGTGGAAGTTGGCACTGGTTTAATCTAAACCGCGTTTTAAGTGCCGGTCGGCATGCAAGCATCGCGTGGACAGAAATTAGATAGTTGGAAATGTTTTGTAGAATACGGAAGCGTGGTGGTTTGGCTTTGGTATTGCTGATTGAAATTGGTTTTTGGGGATTTGCGAAATGTTGGAATTGGGTGACGTCAGCGATGTTTTGGGCATAGGTATTTATTAATTATACACGGTAGTGAGAAGTTTTTACGCTTAAAAACGGTTGCGTAATAATTGCACGTATTTATGTACTTGTCTTTGACGTGATATAGCTTGTTAGTGACTAAAAGTATGTACAGGAGCTTCTATAGATAATAGATATTAAAATGTTTACAAAAAAATGATTACAAAAAAATATTAAAATGTTTTCTATATACAAATGTTATGTATCAAAACATAAAAGGGGTATATATTTATAAGTACTTATGTTTTTTATTATTTTTTTCAAACATCACGCCCTCAATCCCCGAAGGGGTAGACAGAGTCAAAGGGGCGGCAATGTTTTTCAATGTTTCGTTATGACCGTATATACCTAGTAATTAATATAAGTTTAAACTTTCACGAACTTTTAAACATATAAAGCAAAATATAGTTATTTGTTGATAACTGTTTTAAGGCGTCCCCAAGTTATTCAAATCATTTTCGGGACTGGTTGTACTAATCCAACTTTTCAACGGTGTGACGTCACGCTACGGTTAATTAGCATAATAGCGGAAATAAAGTACTTTACCGCACCCTCTAGGGCAATGAATTGATACAACATGTCAATCATCTGTAACTATACATTATATATATATACTTGTATATAGACATGAGAACCTTTCGAATTATGTTTTAGTAGCTAGTACATATATGTACCTAAATATAAATAAACTTTTACCTGTCGTAATATATTGTAAGTATACTGTTTGTTTGTTTGTTACCTTAGATTCTAATTAATGGATATACGTACGTAAAATGCGTTTTATTAAACATCCATAACTTACATACACATATTTTTCAGTGACGTATGACTGACGCTTTTCCGATCTTTTGCCCATATTAACATTCTAAGTTATATACTCGATGTTGCATGTACCTACCTAAAGTACTTTCTATGCATTGGCATTCCCTCTTAAGCGATGCAGCCCAATAACATTTTTAAGTGAGTGCACGGCACATTTGGGCAGCGTGACGTCACGCGATGGCAGACCAGCACAATGGCTGCCATGGGCTATTCCGACCGCGCCCCGCGGATACAAAATTGATGTAGGGTACGTTTTAACGTGTAATTACGTATCGATTCGTCGACGCCCGAATATTCATAAGACCTCCTCAAATTATGGTCTAGGATAGCATGGGAGGTAATGGTTTTATTATTGATCGGTGTGTTGGTTCACGGTTGAGGTTCGTGTGTGAATGTAAAAAGCTTAGTGAGGGATTATTCTTTGAAGTCATTATTTGTATTTTTCCAACGATATATGTGTGAAAAAAGTAAATAAATAAAAGGCTAGTTATGAATTTGCCGTTTATACTTACGGAATGGTTTAAAATTAAGCACTATGTTTGTGAATACGGTTTGCTTTACGATATTGCACTATTATTATTTATTTGATAATACGAGTACTTACTTGGCAAAATTTCAATAAACAAAGTACAAAGAATATTCGATATCAAAATCGCGACCTTAAAAAAAATAAAATAAAAGACGCAATGTTCAATGCAACTGATCACAATGGAGTTTAACAGGACTCAAAAAGATCAATGTGCAAAGATAACATCCGAAAGTGAAAGTACGTGTGATTGTGGACTCTACCTGTTGCGGGCTACTCGTATAAATTTACGAGCGAAAACAAACGTTTTATCTCGCTCCTCCACATAATGCCGCAGTAAACGTCATTCCGACACCCATTCGGCGTTTACGACCTCCTTGCATAACATTCTTTGTTTATAAACAGCCTTCAAGGTTGTAAGTACGTTTTAAAGGTGCGTGCCGAATTTTCTGTGGGACGTTTGTGCTCGAAATTTAAACGGAGTTTTTTTTTATTGCGTCAATGGTTCGTTCGGGCTTTGCAATGCTGGTTTCCATTATTGTTTTTTTTTAATTGTTAATGAATATTGATACTTTAAGAAATGATTTTAACTGTTTATATTATTTGATGAATAACACATAGATAAGTTATAAAAGTCCCTACATTTCATCTAATGAAAAGAAGGAGAAGCCGCTTATAAAAATGTGTTGCCAGTTTTAGCCAACTAAAAATAAATTAGCATTAGATACCTTATAGTAGGTATTTGAAATATAGCGTACTAATTTTCACTTTATCTTGTTAAATTCTAAATTATAAAGTTTGTAAGACAATTAAATAACTAGGCGCTCGTACAATACATCCATAGATGCCATATTTATATGAAAGAAAACAAAATTTAAAAAGAGAAAGCCAAAAAAAAATCGTTAAATAGGTAGTGTTGTGATTTCTTTTGATATACCAGATACATAAAATATTAAATTATCTTATTCTAAACATACAATAAATTGGAAATAAAAAAAAATGAGACATCTGAACAATCGTAAAAGCGCATTGCGCACTAAAACACTGCCCCCTTGACACTTGTCACTTTTACAAGCCAATAAAGTGATTAGTCTGATAGGTTGTAAATAAAATAAGTGATAATTTATATCACAGTTGAAGATGCTCGTCCAGTTTACGAGTGGGCCGACTTTTACGAGGCGATGACTGTTCCTGGATGAGTTATGGTGATGTTAATTGTGCGAGTTTTATGAGATTCAATGGAGATGTTGCTTGAGGTTAGCAGTTGAGATTGCAAGTTTGTACTAATTGGTTACAAAGTTAATTTAATTGCTTACGTAATCAAGGAAGTTCGTCGAATTTTAAAGGATATAAAAGTTTAGCTTTTTTGCTGTCTTTATCTATTTCTTGGTTATGTTTTACGGAAAGTTTTGTGCAGAATTACTTTTTTAAATTAACTATGTTACCTAGTTAGAACTTATAAAATGAGAGAAAAATAATGAATTCTGTTCTTAAATTATTTTAACCTAAATCTAAGTTTAAAAAGCCCATATTATATTTGATACTTAGTTAATTACCGCCGCACTCTTAAACTTGTAAGCAATTTAGAATACGCATGTTAAAACCACAATGTGTATCCACCTTAAAAATATACCGTTCATCACACTCATACTCATCCATCAACTTTTAAAATCAGAATGAGAAATTTATATCTACAAATCATCTTAACTATCTATGTACCTACTTTTATATACTACGACTAGATTCCCACCACCAAGCTCCCAGACTCCTGATTCAGTGAATGGCGTCACAAAATCCAAAATGTCCCCGCGCTGATGGGGTGACACACGCTGTTATTATTAGTTTTTGCCCCCACCCCTCGCCGGCGGCCATGGCGCGCATTAGGAGCGTTTTTGTCCGTTTTTTGTCCCGGCGGGATCCAACGTCCGCTTTTTGTCGCGTTCGGATATTCTTGGTTCGGATTTCGACGCGTTTTGAACGTTTTCGGCGGCGAAAGGCGGATTTTTGCGAGTGCTAGTGTTCGTTAATGAATATTTTGTTAGGCACAGTTTTATTTGACGAGGTGGAGATGTCAAATATGATAATTATTATATATTTTTTAATTCAAACTACTTTTATACTTATAAAACGAACATGATAGAAAGTAATAGATTTTTTATTTCTCTTTCAAAATGATAATCAGTAAACAACATCCTAAATTTAAATATCTCTAAAAAGTGATGGATTGTAGATATATTAATTAACATTACCAAACCCTAGCATCAATTGATACAGAACGGATAGACGATTTTTTATGATTAACATTTAATTACCTTTTTACTTTAAGTACTGGAACTGATTTCAGTATTAGATTTAAAGAGAGACAAATGAAAAAATCTCGACCTGAAGACTTTTGTGGTGACAATAAGAGCTATATTTTTTATTCGTACATCGTCATTCTTACTACCACAGAGTTGCCTATGACCTATTTCATGGCAAAGTTAAAAACCTTCATAGTAGATAACCTCTGATTATAGAAGTCCTATGCAACATTAGAGGCCAATCAGCGGTGTGATCTATCGTAATTATAACACGGCGCGCGCGGTCACGACGCGGTGTATCGGCGTGCGCGGGCGTGTGTGCGCGATGAGCGGATACCGCGGGGAATCTGATCAGCGTCTGAGGGGCTGGGGCGTACTCGGTGCACGCGGCGTAACGGGATTACGGTGTTATTCGCGACTTTTGACGGAAATTGAAAAGAAGATTCGCAGTAGAAACATCGTCATCATCAACGTTCCGCCACAACTGGACATAGGCCTCAGCTAATGCAGGCCACTATCTACTAAAATTTTGCCTGCTAATTAAATTATTAATTTACTCCCTACATATTCATATGTTTGGTCTCAACGTGTGGATAAATTGTATATCTTATGCAAATTCTAATATTTATAGGCCGGACTAGTAAAAAAAGAAGGACTCCACTCCTCATACTATACCGTGAAACTACATTTATGAATGTGTGAGTGAGATACTTAAGGATACCAGATATCGGATATCTGTCATTTGGAGCACTTATTATGTCAGTGTGTGACGTAAGTTGCCTGTCAAGTTGAAGCATCTGAGGAGCTTCAACGTCTAGTTAGTGGCGCGGTGTCCTTCTTTTTTTACTAGTCCGTGATTTATAGATGTGATAAAGATTTTTAAGAGACATTCAAAAGAATCTCTTATGTTACTCTCCATACATTAATAATTCTGTCATGAATAAAATATTACACATATAAAATGGTATAGGTAAGAAATGACTTAAATTAATATATAAGCAAAAAGTCACATCAACTCGTTTATCAAACGTCTCGCGCCCAGTGCGTCCCGGGCGCAACATCCGAGCCGTGAGTTAAACCGGCTGATAATCCTGGATGTAAACACGCGAAACACGATCGCCACCCAGAGACCGCCCGCCACCGACCTACACATAAAAATGCACTTTTATAATACCGTTGTTGACGATATCTAGGATAAACTCCTTTGATTAAGAACAACCTTATTTATGGTCAGTCACAATTTTAAATCTGTTCAAGGAATGTGTTAAAAAGATGTCTAATGGTGGAGCGTTCACTCGGCATTTATTTTATCACGATACCAATTGCGTATTGTAAACTAAATTGAAGCAACTACGAAATTTCCAAATTCGAAATTTTAATTCGAATTGACAATGCGAAACGTTAAATTAAATTCAAATATCGAAAGAGGAAGTCGCCGCGCCCGCCCTCGCGTCTCGCGGCAAGATTTATTATATTTGTCCTGCGCTTATTTCATTATTGCCACTCGGATTCCGAACGTGCCTATTAAAATTTGAATTTGGAATAGTTTGTTTTTCGATAACCTAGGTCAGAATATTTTCTCGTAAACCTGTATTACCAGTTGAGTGTCGACTATGTTTTATAGAGAAGAACTTAGATTTTGTTATCAAATGTTTTTTTTAAATTAGATTATTAATAATCTATGTTTATGTAAATTTGCAATAGTATCCATAATGTACAAATATATTTCTAAATATACTAATGGTCCACATTTCATTGTTACAGGTAAACATCAACAATTCAACGTCATCACCCTATATAACAAATAAGTTTTTCCACAAAACATAGTAACTCAACCCTTAAAATATTTCGGAACGTTAAACCAATAGGAGTTAATGGATTGAACGTTTCCAAGCAAGAATAACTTGAGAGGGTTAAAACGTTATGTAAATAGAATGAAAATCGGTTTCTAACTGTAAAAGCGCGCAAAAACTTTTTGATGGGCTTCCCAGTGTGATTGTAGTATATGCAAAAAGAAAGAAAAAATAAAGAGTATAACATAAAATTGTTAATCGGCTATAGTTTTTGTAGTCGGCATTTTAGATTGTAGCAAAAGTAAAATGAAAAATAATTTACAATATTTAAAATTAATAATCTGAAATATTTGTTCAGATAAGACAGCAATTTGAAAAAAATGGATCACGTTTGATGTTTATCTCCAAATTTTTCATATACAATCACTTATGAATAGAAAGCATTGGATGGATATCTGTCTCGTTCACACTTGGGAATAACCTTATCAATCTAACACGAATCGAACAATAGCGTCGCATGTTTGATTTATACAGTCGCTTAGTAGAAACATTACGGATAATTATACTAGGACCGCGTAGTATTAATGCTTTTGCTTGCGAATTCAGTTTTAGACCTGCAAAACGAATTCGATTTTGTTAAGTTTAGTATAACGTTAAATTATGTTTATTAACTTATTTGTGTTGCGTACTACCAAAAGTAGGCTTTAAACTTTCTTCAAGAAATTTTTCTGTATTTCAATTTTATTCCAATTTTAGTTATGCAGATGCTTATCAACAATTAAATGCTGCACATTCTTTTCATTTACATCCGAACATTAAAAAGTCGTTAAAACAAAACAGTGTGGTTAGTTTCATTACTTTTATTTTAACATTTGTTTACTATTCAAAAAAACTATAAAATTAGAATTTTATAGTTTTCATCATATCAGATCAGCCAGTCCGTCACGCTCACCCACGTTGTTGCCTTAAAAAACACGCAGACCAATTTCAAATTTCGAACTGTCAATTGCGAGCGATCGAGACAAATCCCAAGGGTGCTCGCGCGAGCTACACCTCCACAAAGCCGAACAGAAGTAGGAGCTCAGCTTTTCAAGGGTGGTGCTGCTTTCGGCGCGAAAGCGGCTTGGGGTGGGGTGGGGTGCGGGGCGTGATGGCTCGTATTGATTTAGTGCCGTCGTCGACGGAGCTATGTACTGTTAGTAGGTAGGTGAGTATCGCTCGCTGTCGCTTGATGCGCTTTCTTTGAGCCGACGCGGTTGGTAATCGAGCGATCTTGCGCTTGACACTTAGCGCAAACTTGTGCAGAAATGTTGATGCTAATTGTAATTTTTATAAGGTCATTAAGATAAACGTCGATTACGTGTAATAACAATGCTTATTATGATACATTAAGGTTAAAACAAAATTACATAGCTATTTATCAAAAGTCTATACTTTTTGCACATCTTTATGTGGCTTATACAGTTTCAATTGATATAAAATTTTACGAAACAATATATTCATTAGATTAACCTTAAGTTACAAGCAATTATTTCCAGTATTTATATTTTTAACAAAGTCAAGTCGTCATTTTCGATTATAAATAAGTATCTACGCATTTTTTTAATTGGTAAAGACAGAATCAAGCAAATATCCAAACAAGTCTTAAGCCTGTGGAAAATTAAAACTTACTCTAAAACTGTCAAAATAAAATTCGTTAAAATAAATCTCCTTGACAAGTATTTGCAATTTTTAACCTACTAACTAAACCAATTTCTTCAGCATTAATATAATTTCCAAGAAATAAAATGGATTGATTGAAATAGATTATGCTTGAATACAGTTTCAATTAAAAAAAATAACTTGTTCAAATGAAGACCTAACTAAGAAATTCCTCAATTTGTATAAGTTTGACATGAATTTGAGATGTGAAACATGTGAAATTGTTTGCGATAATGGAAAACTTTCTGATTTATTAAAATAAAAAGATCTTTAATCATGATCATCCGTTGATCCGACGATCACCTTCTGCGATTGCAGAAGGTGATCGTCAGATATAAGTAGATTTACTTACTATATACGAATACTCCCGTTGCCCATGTGGTTACAATTTAGTAATTCACCTCCAATCAATTTCAGCGAAGTTAGTGTTAGGAGCTCGCTTCACCCGGCTGCACCTCCCGGGGGCCCGCCCAACCCGAAGATTTAAATGGATATTTAACTTTAGTCTCAAGGAACCCAGTCTATCGCCCCGCACTCTGGTTTTTTCCCTCCCCAACAAACTGGCTGGCTTTTAGCGAGCGTTTTAAAATACAGCGGATTTAAAACGCATTTAAAACTTGCGCGAATTTTGTTTGTTTCGGTCTCGAGGGTTCTCGGCGTGTTGCTTAAATTGTGGACTGTTAAGTCTTGTAGATGTTTCGGTGTGCACGTGGCTTTACGCGTTTCGGAATTCGGTTTGAATAATGCTTCTTTGATTTTCACTTTTAATAATAATGAGTGTAGACATGAGAAAACAATTAAACTTCAGATGAAACGGCTAGCTACGAAATCATAAGTACTCGGATTGTGATAAATGATACTATAGTTAATGTTATGACATTAAAAGCAGGTTTATTACTTATTTACATTATTGAAAGACAGAAAAAATATGATCAATACCTACAAATATTTTGATACTTACGATTATGTAGTTAGTTATAAAAATATATGAACAAAGCTCTAATAACCTACCGAAGCACATGATTTACGAGTCACGCCGAAAACAATAAACTTGCCAGACTTGTAATTGCCGAAGTGAAAGGCCGAACTCTAGAGTGGAGAGTGATCTGAATATTCTAATGACGTTATGAGAATGCTGGGTGGACTGTTTAATCCGCTTTTTATTATAGAAACGTATTTACGTTACAACTTCATTTGTGAAACAACTAGCTTTCAAAAAGGACAGGGTAGTTGAAATTCTAGAGACTGCAGTAAAATAAGTCATTAATTTTAAAACTTACACTAGCGGCTGGCTTTAATAAAAAAATAACCGAAAAATTATCTTTATAATTTTTTTTTTATGTTTAGGGCGTTTAACCCACTATTTATAAGTCCAATAAACTATTTATATTTGATCAGTAACCATAATTGAAAATACAACATAATCTGAATGAAATATTATATATATTGTACTCCGCCTTCTATGACATGGTATTATCATTTGTACACTAACTGTCCGTCTAGGATCCCCTTCATGTCAAGGATTTGCGTCAACCGTAGTAATTAGCTTGATATAAACCATTAATGTAAATCTGCATATTTTGTGTACGCTAATTTTTTTTTTCAATTCATGGAGAAATATTTATTTTTCTATGTGTAGGAGCTTTTGTCTTTTGCTACTGGTATGAAACTGTACATGATTATTTATTTACATTACTCTTGAACATTGTGATTTTATTACCTACTAAAGTAATCATCTACTTAGTTTTTTTTATCCTTACCTTAAATTTCGTCGGGCCGAGCTGGGAGTCTCAGGCTCTTGGGATCTTAACTAACGGGAACGGAAAACAATAATAATTGCCTAATAAAAATACAGGAAATAAACTCTTATACAGGCTCAAGTTAATTTGGTTGTTTTCTCTTTATTTGTATCTGAAAGCTCTACATCTCAAACTACCCTGTGCGGCATAAACAATTTTATGGTTGCCGTTCACCCGCGCCTACCTTTTACAGCCGACTCCGCTTACGCTTCCTACTTATTTTAATTATCGTCTTAATTGCTATACGACCTCCGATAACCATCGCGGTTATAAACACTATTGTTTAGATTCCGCAATAAGAAAAACGTGTACGTTTTATCTTGGATCCGAATAATTTGGAAATACACCAGATTGTGTTCTGTTAATGATTAGGGAAAGTTTAGAAGGTTAGTGTCCTTACATTGTGAGGTACTAAGCGAAGGAAAACTGTCTTTGTTTTATTAATTGAGTGTTCAAACATTCATTTTATAGTCGATAACATCTGTCGGCTTTGAATACTATTATAAATAATAGAGACTGTCAAGGTGTTAACAGACGTATATTTGTAAAGAGACTGCTAGAAAAATAATAAATACTTTATATCAAAGTAAACTTAGAATTCTAAACTTGAATACAAAAAATAATAAAACGTATAAAAAGTATTAATATAAAAGGCCAGCGCCAGCAACAACTATAGATACCTATTACGTTGATAAAAGTCCACGATAAAGGCCTAACTGGTTGTTTGAGCTCTCTTGAATCACAACCCTCGTAGTACTTAGTTTAACATTATAGGTTAATCACACATTGCAGTTGAAATTCATTATGAGAAAAATGCCGATAAAACACAACACGATAGAACATTAATAACGGAAAGTTTTATTAAGTTACCCGCAAAAACTAAGATCAGAAATCATAACATCTTAAAAAGTAGGTACATAACGTAAAGAACGCAAAAAACTTTGACGCCCCAAGTGTTTGAACTTACTCTTTATATCCCTGCCTTGGAGACAGTCGGTATTTGCAATTCACAGACAGAAGTCGCTCCGCAGGTAGGACTTCAGAGTTATCTTTTATTTATAACTATGTAAAGAGTCTCTACTTAGCTACTAAGTGTTCTCGATATAGGCTTCATGAAGTATGAGGAAATAAATTCAGCAACGAAATTTATATGTTTTTTTCTGTATTTATTTAATAATACTAATAAAATATACATACTAAGAGCCTGGAGTCCCCGAAGGGGTAAGCAAAGTCCAATAAGTAATGAGCTCCTTAAACCTTTTCTTACTGTAAAACAGTAGATAGCTACTTTTATTTATGGTAACAATATTTAAACAATTAAAAATATTTGCTTAATTTCAAATACATATGTAGTTTCGCCATCGTAAAGTGAAAAAAATACAATCACGATTGTCAATGATTTCGGTGAAACGAATTCTAGTAAGTCCGATCGAATTCACCCGAAATCACCCAAGCACAGTCGAGATTCAACGGTAGAGCGGATAGGAGCCCGGAAACCAGCGGGTGTTCAGTCTCATAATTATATTCACGGCTGATATTTTTGAACTTTCACGTGAGCTCTTTATTTCGGCGTTTTTTCCCAACTTGGTGATTTACGCGAGTTGACTCGGATTCTGGGTGTCGGTGTCGAAAGCTTTATGCTCGCCCAAATTTATTTTGTTTTAAACGAGCCCTAAGCATTGTCACTTCCACGAGTGGGAAGACGCAAATAGATTTATACCATATAAATTAAAACATGTACAAATTATTAAAAGAACTGGTCAAAGTTTTGATGAATAAGTGAAATGTGGCGAAATGAAGATTTAAAAATAAATAAGTATTTTGGTAAAAATAAAATCTTTCCAATTTTGCTCTCCTAATATTTATCCTAGTTTCAACTTCTAACCAATTTCGAAGACAAAATAGCTGACCATGGATAAATTAACAGATCTTCGCAGAACCAAAACTAAAACTCGGCCAGCTAAAACAATTAGTTTCAAACACAATGCGCTACGGTATCCGGGTTAGTTTTAGCCGTAGCGTTTCCTGACACTAAAACGAATAAAAGACTAAAAGAGTAACGTCACGTCACCTGCCTTACGGGGATACTGGTGTGATATTACTAAAGCGCATTGCTTTTGCAATGTGTATTACTTATAGCTGCAAATATACTCGTATTACGTTATGTTTATATTCGTGGCAAATTTTTGTTTTTTTTTATCCATAAGTATGACTGACACCTGATAAGGTCTTATAGTAATATAATTAATGGCTAAATTACCCACTTAGTAAACGTTTGAGAAAATAGTTAGTATGACGACACTAGAAATTGTTTTGTTTATTTTACAAGGCAGTTTATATATTTTTGTTAATCATTTGTATGTGATGTAAAGTACATTAATAAATATTTAAGAAATCAAAACTATTTATAATAAAATTATTGTAATTAATGATTGACATACTTTGGCACTAGGACACACTTCAGGCTACAAAGTTGACAAAGCAACATTGTATTGAAATAACATATGTATCTACTCATAATTTCATGTTAATTCCGCTCCCTTATAAATAATTCTTCGCAACCAGCGTTTCAATAAAATTTTACTAAAATCCGAACATCCACTCAAATTCACTGGCGCCATTAATTCTGTCGAAAATACAACGCACTTTCGCCGTCATAGTCGAGAAAATTCGCAGCAAATTTCCTCTCGAACAACAAAGTTAATCATGATTTATGACATCTATTCTCATTTCTATAAAGCTGAGTCACACTCAACAATGAGTTAATAATCCAATTAAAATTTTCCTTCGACTTCTGTCCTGGGCCCTGTTTCAAATTCAAATAAATCTCAGCCCGAACTCGTCCGACGGAAATAGCGCTCCGTCCGTCCATAAATCCCAGTCTATTTAAGCAATCTCAAACGAAAAATCAGAAATAAGTCGCACAACACATCTCCTTGCAACAACTTTCACTAAAAAAACAAAACTACATTCCCTCTATGGCTTCTACATACCAAAAAGAATGAAAAATGCACTTCCCTGTTCGATTATTTATAAATGTTTTGCTTAAAAGATCAGTAACCTAGTCTAGCAAACATTTTATTACAGATAAGGACGATCTAGATATGAAGTTGAAAAATAAAATCAATAAATGGATATATGTATGGGCAATATTTTATTGAAGTTTGGACTTCCAACATTCTTATTAGGTATACCTACGGACGTTATATCTAAACACACATAATTAATGACAATACATCTAATAATCTTGATTGACGTAATCAAATTTGACATCACGGCTTCAAGGTATAACGGTCAAACAAGCTTCTGCTGTCGTAAGCAGCATCACATCATTTATTTTCTCAGTTCACAGCTGTCCAAAAGCGAACCTAGAAAGCTTTTTCCGCGTTATCGTTGTCACAATCGACGCTAACGTAGCGCTTGATACAGATCGGGTTAAAATAATTAATGCAAATTTATGGAACCCACGGGTTTCGGAACGCATCGCTAGACTTGTTGCTGTCTGCTCTAGATCACCTCGGTTACAAGTTTCGAACGATTCCACCGCCTTTGGGACGATTCGGCTGCAAACGGCCATTTATGTCCGAGCGTGGGAATATAATAGACGAGAAAAATGCAAATAAACTTGTTTTTTTATTTAATTTACGCATCTTTGTGTGCTTAAAAGCCAATTTATGGTTACGAGATATCAGTCGGGTGTGACATAAAGTTTTAAGTTTGTTTGGATTGCAACATTTTGTTTGAATTTATTTGGAAACTGTTCTTGTTAGATACACGATTCTTCTATATTCAAAGCGACCGGTTATAGTAGCTGTTCTGATATGGTAATATACTAGTCGAAATTGGACCAGATTTTAACAGATGTGATGACCAATCTGAAGTTTGTTAACAAATTCGAGTCATTAAATTTTGATAACTAATGGTAGTACCACATTCAATTCAAAATAGGTATTAGATAGACAGATGGCTGACAGTTCTTGAATAAGTGTGTATTCGTAGAAATGCAAAAAGTTGACGAAACTCAGTGATGTAGTTGAATCAATAATGAGCAAGTCGTTTCGTAGTTCGCAGAAACGTTACGGAAATCCTTTTCGAAAGCAAGGTGCGGTTGGATCAGGTGTTCCAAAATCGTATGCGTTGTACTTTCGCAAGAAATCTTTACTAGCTTAGCAATCAATTATTTTATTGCCATGTATCGGTTTAAAGAGTCTCTCAGTAATCATTTAAATTTAATTAATTGCATTTTTTTCAGCTACAAAATGTTGATTGTGGATTTTCTGTTTTTTTCAAAGATTTAGTGATTGTTTTATAACTCCCATAATGGAGGTTGCAAGAACGAAGATGTAGTGCTTATACTTTATTAAACTAAAATAAATTATATTCTCTAGTTTTTCTAGTGACCTCCATGATTCAATGACGATTTTAAAAAGTCTAACATAATTGACCTCAATTAATTGAGGTCAATTATGTTAGACTTTTTAAAATCGTGATGATACCTTTATGATACCTATCATACCTTGTTTAGAAAATTTAAACCATACATTGTAACTATTAAATTGTATTACATGCATACGACTTAACTGCATTGTGTGGATTCTTGCCGTAAGCTTAAACAAGTAGGGTTGCATGTATTGTCGTATACCTACGTGTGGCATCAACATAAATCTTAAGCAAAGATTGCACTGACAAGTCGCACCTCATTATAACAATCGCATCCCATAACAACCATCTGTTTACACCTGCAATTACATAGCGATAACTCGACAAAGTGAACTCAAGTAGACGCTATCTGGTTTAAGCCCGATCCATCTTCACTTATCAGACGATTAAACGATGCTGACTGACCGATCTAATTAGTCGCAGTAAAACTGGAGATACATTTTAATTAATCTCATCATACCGGTTGCGTTAAATGCGAGTTTTAACTGTTCGAAATTGAGCTTTGAGTTGAAGCATTGCGGCGGTGAGATGACATCTTTTGGTGACTTCTTGGCGTATCTTTAAGGCTTCCGAAAAGTCACTCTGTCTCAACATATTTGCCGTGAAGTGGTAAATGATTGAGATATTTTGTGGAAATTAACGGTTAATGCAGGAGCCAGAAATGCTTACGGTTTGATTACAGATAACATTACGCAGCAATTTCGACTTCTCCGCATATTGCAACGTAGAGGACATTGCAACATAGGATTGACAGATTTTGTAATAACATTTATTTCTTTTTTATTAAAAACAACTATTGAAATGTAATAATTGTTTATCAACAGTATTATTAAGAAAGCAAAGTGTATTTTATAAGAATCAATTAGTAAAAAAATAATATAGGTAAGTACCACACAATTATAATATGTAAAATAACTACATTATTAAGGGGGCCAGGCAGAGGATGCAAATATAACATTGTACAACTCACTGCAAAATACTATACCATAAATAATCATCTATTTCACAATAACAGAGGTTGTTTACCCAACCATTGTAGTTGATTAGACATCGCCTGTGTTAATACGAAAATTAGCATAAATTAGCTTACAACGTTATAGAAAATAGTGTAAAAAGTACCAGCTAATGAGCAAAGGTTGATTAATATCCAGTAACATCGACATGTGGAATAAAATCGTTCCGTTGGTTCACCCTCATAGACTTTAATTATTTTATCTAAGTCGATACATTTATTTGGAGTGTTTGTAGTATAAAAGTTAGTTTTGCCAGATCCCCGAAACGTCTTAACAAATTGATGAAACTTTTACTGACATCTAGCTAACATTACAAGACCATTATTATTATAAATAATACTATACATTCCTTTTCCCAATTTATAAATACTTTTACCCCATAAAAACATTAGCTAACCCAACTAAAAAATAAAAAAATACGATGATCAAAGGCCTCAAACTACGTTTGTGCGTAAAACACAATCGCATATCTGTCATCTTCAAATTAAATTGAAAATGCTTTGAGAAAAATATAATGAGAGAAATAAACTTGTTACTGTAAAATCTTCAAAATATTTACAATTTTCAAGCGATAAATTCCATTGTTTGAAATATTTCTCTGATTTATCAAAGACAATTTCAAACAATTAAGTTCCAATTATAAATAAATAATAAATAAGAAAAGGAATTAACTATGAACAAAGATCGAATACAATACAAAACTAACCAGCGTTTCCGTCACAATTCCAATTCCTGACTAATTCTGATACGCACAGCCCTATGCAATTACTCCATAATCGATAAACATCGCACGTGCATCGATAAGCTATCCGTCGATGTATCGATACAAAAATCGTTGGCGGCACCTAGTTAATCATGGCATACGCACCTGCTCCGATACATATTCATTAGGTGTATCGGAACAGTCACTATCAATGACTGTTTTCGCGAACGCAAACGCCCTGGGAACGCGTTTTGATGTTGGGAATTTATTTTCGCTGTGAAGGTATATTTTTCTGGGGCATCCGCGGACTAACTTAACGTTAAGCCAATTAAGCCGTGTATTGTAGTTGCCTATTGGATGGGTGACCATTGCATCAAATATAATATAGGTTTTTTTTCTTTGAAATGGCAGCTCGTTTGAAGTATAGGTGTACTTAATAATCCCTGATGATTTTTGTATTAATTATAGAATAAAAAATAACTTTACTGATTTTTTATTATACTATATGATTTTAGTATTATACAATATATGTAAATATTTTTTTAGCTAGATAAATGAGTTCGAGGGATAGTAAACAAAAAATACTATTTTAAGGAAGGAACCTAAAGTTCTCATGATAAAAATTAACCCATTGTTGCATTTATAAATAGTTCTTAAAACAGTAAAATTAATAATATCTAATAGTTACCAACATTAAGCGTCTATGAATGTTAAATTATAGTGAGTAATCTTAATTTGAATGGCCCATCATTAAAAACGCATTTCCATACAAAATGTAATATCTCAATTAGGTAAATGTGAGTCCATTTTTTAAATTACCCTATGAGGTTTATACTGTCAACAAAAAATGTGACGCTTAAAGTTGAAATGTTTATCCGTTCAAGATTAAGTATGTTTAGGTATATTGATTATGTGTATAAGATCGTATTGAGAATTTTCGACAGAAATATTTTAAAACGTACATAACACTTTATTTCTCTTTATTTTTGTTTTAAACGCTTGACGCGGCTGACTGTACGTGTAGGTACTTACCTGACATGGCCACAGAGTTGAAACCCCTCCGCGTGACGCGCCCCTGACAGTCTATTCGAATTTCGAATTCGGATCCGCCATTTGCAACGTTTAATTGAACTTTTATTAAATCCTTTTTGGTGTTGTGCATTTTTAATTAAAAAAAGGAACTCTCTTTTTAAATGGAGACGAGCATTACAATACAAAATGAAATCTATTAAAAATAATGTAATTCTATGGTGATTGATACTGATTAATAAAAAAAAATGATTTATGTTTTGCAACTAGTATTATTATTTAAAATTAGTAAAGCGTTTAATTTAAGTACAGCGTTCAAGAATTGTACGGCAATTTGAAACAAAAGAAATATAGAAACGTTACATAAACACCGGGTAGGTAACCTGGTCTGACCTCACCGACCAACACGGAAAGAAAACTTCTAATTTGCAAAAAGCTTTTTCCCTACAAGACGACCGTATCACGCGACCATATCGATCACCATCGTTCACTCACTTCCCGCTCCTAATCAAATCGCACAATAGGGGGATCACATGCAAATACCACCAATTAGAATTGTTACGCGAAAGAAAAATGCAAAGACGAATTCAATTTAAAAACGGAACGGATCTCGATGTGAAAAAGAAAAAGTGGCCAGTTCAAATAAGGAGTATGTTTTTGCGTGAGTTTATGATATTCGTCTTAATATTGCTCAGAGATAACAAACGGTACAACCGGTAATATTGTCTAATACAGATTTCAAAGAATTTGTCAGGTGATAATGACTGAATCATATCATGGATGGGTATTAAGGAAATCGGTAAAATAAAATTGAACAAAACCGTTAAGCTTTTCGAATTGTTTTTTGAATGTATTGTTGTTGTTTATAAATACTGTAAATAAATGTAATATTTCATACTTGAATATTTTATTTAGAGCATTTAATCAGATACCTAAACTTCAAAAGTGATTTAGCATAGAATGTCTCTTCCGTAAATGTGTGGAACAAACATCCACAAAAGTAAAAAATAGGCAGTAATGTGCAGCTCGCATAGAACAAAACAATACGGGTACAACGTCAATTAGAAAGAATTTGTTTGACGCGGCACGCGAAAGAAAAACGCAAAGACGAATTCAATTTAAAATGAGGCCCGTTCGTCGTCGATTCGAAATTGAAAAAGGGAAAAATAACTGGCCAGTTGGAATAAATAAAAATAGAGATCCCGCTACAGCGCAAGTCTCCGTTGAAATGAAAATAAAACGGCGAAACCGTTTTTGTGGACGAAATAAATTAAAAAGTGTGCCGCGATTCTGTGACGCGCGGGTCTATGTCTGCTATCATATTCGGGTTTGGTACTCCCGTGTTTTGGCGACGCGTTCTAGTGATTTAGGACTGGCATTAGATCGGTTGTAGTGCAAATGGCTTCAAACTTTGCCTTTTATGGCGCTTTGGGTGGTGCAGTGAAAGTCAGCAATATCTAGAGTTATTGGAAATTAAAAATGTACACCTATTCATATGTCCTACCGTAGGTTAGGACTTAGTAGGAGTACTTAGTCCTAAGTACCTAAAAAACTTTTTATGCTATTAAGAAAATAATAAAAAAATAAGACTAGCTAGTGAAATATAGATAATCACAGTTTGTATAGTTCGTTTCGTTCCAATTAATTCGTTTTAGATCTTATATTTTTCAGTCTCTATATATCTTCAATAACTACAAAATACACAATCAAATCAGTACATTCGTCTAACCTCTATAAATTCATCAGCATGCATAATTTGTTAAAGTTATGAATCAAACAAAGAAACCATGCTAATGAGCCAGCATTTCACTGATAACCCGACCACTACACGCTCGCCGGCTAATTTTTTAAACAATAGAAGATTTCTAAATACACACTTATCTCCTAACATTCCGAAAACACGTGTACCTCGGAACTCCCATAATAAATTCACACATCAAACAAAAGTCGTCCCCAATGCACCCGAGAATCAGTAGGCATCCATAACAATAGGGGAAAGTTTTACCTAAAATTATATTTGTGGGTCGTCACGCTTTTCCGGGGGGAGGGGGCGATTAGAGGGGCCCTCTGCGCCGGTAGGCCGGGGGTATTCATAGTGCGACGACAATCAGCTGTAAATGATATTAAACAGTATGTGGAAAAAAATCGGAATTTAGTACTATCGTTAGTGTATTTATTCGCGTTTTAAATGACTAGAATAAATAATTTACCGATCTATAACGAAAAAATTGGAGGGTTACTTTATTTTAAAAATTAATTTTGGTATATACATTAACTATCTAATATGAGGACATTTTTAAGTTACTTGTTTTTTATGGAGTTGATTTTTTGTTAATTTAGATAGACATAGGATTATTACATATTGCAATTGAAATTCATAGAGATTTTAAGGTTTTACAAGTAACTACATTTCTTTTATTAGGACAGACACATAATGATCATATTATACATGTGATTGTGTTTGTACTAATAATAGATTGAAATGCGAACTAATAGGCACTTTTAATCAAAACAAAATATCTGCCATTCTGAGGCCTCGACTACACATACCGGCCGGTCCTAATCCGGCCGGCACTTAACTTGTGGGGGCAATCGGTCGCTATACGCATTTCCAGCATTTTAGTTAGTTTTCTGTACTAAAACTAAATTTACGCGTTAGTTCGGCCGCCCACAGTCCGCAGTCCGCCATCTTATCAGATCCTGGCGGACTTGTTTAACACTGTTGCGTCTAAGGCGATACCGTTTTCCGGTGCTGTCTTATCAAAGTCGGCTTAGGTATTCGAGGAATCTTGTAAGCTTCAACGGTGGAAAGAGACTACTAATTGCGTTGTTTATAAATGAGTAAGCTGGACTCTGATGGCAGTTACAATTCAAATATTGCAGAAATAACATAAAACTATATTTAATTAATAATACATACTAATGAAAAGCTTTTTTAATTATATGAGAGAGGTGATCCAACTTAAAGTGTAGGTATAGAAAGCTTTAAAAAACCTGAAAACCAAATTAAAGTATTTTACGGACTCTATGCTGTAAGTAACAATATAGATATATATTAAATTTTTAAATAGCATTTACAAGTCACGTTCAAAAGCTCTAGGAATATTTACAACAATGTAGAAATCCCTATTTAATCACACTTGCTACGAGGTAATTTTACACAAACAAAAAGTAGGTACCTATTCGCTTTATGTAAAGGCAAGCTATACATAACACGATACCCTTTTATGTATACCTTGCTTTTACATAAAGTGAATAGGTACCTATTTTAAAGGCCGTCTACTCGGAAGCGTTCCGTGATCGTTCAAAGAAACTCACCGGAGTTTGTATCCGGAAGAGTTCGGAAAGAATTTTTAATCAAAAAGCTTTTCAGCGCGTCGTGTATATTGGCGCTTGTTCTCGCTAAAGCGAAATAAAGGAGAGTAGAAATGTAGCTATAACTAAGAACTATAGATACCGGGAGTAGTGCGTGGGCTCACTTTTGTTGCTTATTTCGCACAGAAGTCTTCTATTCATTGAAAAGACAAGGCCGCAACTTGTTACCTAAAAGTTAACGATTTTATAAGACATTATAAGGCCTTAGAAACTAAAAAAACTTAAAACTTTGAAATAGAAACTACGGCGAAATGACAAATATAAAAATGTACTCTTTAATCCAGAACTAATTCATATCCAATTCTGAGATCACCATTGTAAATCTATACTACAGCCGTTAAGACAATAAAAAAGGCAGTCCTTTACTGTTATAAAGACAATTTCAAGTTTCCGTTTGTGTGTGGTAGGAATGTTTACTTTGGATGACATAATCGAGCCCGCTCCAAGATGATCGCCATTGAAAACCGCTCTAAATTCATTAAGAAAATGCAAAAGTTGGCGTCCCTTCGGCCATTTTCAAGTTGTAGCCAGAAAGTTTTGTTTTCCGAAGAATTTTCCGTGTGTGTGCGAGGGCGCGGGGGCGGCGCGCGGCGTCGCGGCGGCGGCGCGGCAGTGTGCCGCGCGCGGCCGTAGCGCCGCCCGCCGTCAGTCGCGCCACGCCGCGCCATGCCGCCACGCGCCACGCGACACCGCGCGACACCCGCGAACACTACGACGCTGCATTCATCGCATACGATGCACGCGCGAACGCTCGCCCATTGAACTCAAACGCCCAAAACTGAATAAGTTCGACAAGTCCACGTCCTATCTGGACCACTACATAGACGGACGTGATTTACGCAGTGTTTCTTTATTTTATTAGTACAAAATTGTAAAATATCTTGCGTAGATTAATTAGTATTTTTTAAAAGTACAAAATAATGTAACATAGCGGCACCGTAGCGTCTCTAGTTTACGTACATACGAATAAATACAGGGTCAGTTTTGTATGAATTCAATGTGATTGTAGTTTAAGTCGCCGTATCGAGATCGCTACTGTTCATACGTTTTACGTAAGATTACCGACACTGATATTTAGGTAAGTGTTTACCTAATCAATGTGTGTGTTCATTTCTTTAATAGTACCACTATTTATGTTATCATACGCTCATTGTGCACAAATGGCACAAAGACAATTGAAACAACAAATACCTAAACTCGAATGAGAATTCGAATGGCAAACTAATTACACGGTTTATTCAACGCGAGCAACTTCATCAATTCGGAAAAGCAAACGTCTAAACAGAACCAAAACAAACAATATATCTTGCAGGCGAAGTGTTAAGTGATTCCAGTATCTGCTACACCGCATCGCGAATGCAAAAAGTACACGCATCCACCTCCGTCCGCGACACAGCTATGATTTAAGTCTAGCGGCAAACTCCTAAATCACGATAGGTGGCAGAGGCGACCGTCGCGAGACAGCCCGGCCTCCGCCGACCAATACTCAAATTGTTTGTCCCGCGAACAATTTAAATTTAGAACGAACAAATGCCGATCGTAAATCGAACGCAATTGTTTTGAATACGGCAGCGAAACTTAACAGCGCAGAATTCAATGAATGCTGCGTACCTATCGCGTCGAAAGTTTGATTAATCGCCCGTTGTTCGCTTACGGGGTTTACGTTCCGTGTTTCGCCTAATGTGTTGTGTTAATAAATCGTTTTATGAACTCTTGGCCCGCCCGATTTACATGTGCGACCCGTTTTCGATGCTTAGTGGATTTCCATGACAGACGGAAGCTGTATTTTCTTATACAGCGGCAATAAATAAGCTGAGATAGCGTTATTCGAACAATAAAACGGACGTCGAGCAGCATGATTCCGAACTAGGAAAATGCATACAAATTTGAATTCTCACATACACATTGCCTAATTTGCAGCTTAATGTTACATTAGCGTCGCTCATGGGAATTCTCGACGGAAAAAATAAAAATCATAGATTAAACGAAATAACAATGACTTTTGACACGAGCCTTTTTTCGGTAGATACTTGCTGATTCTACGAGATGTATTATCGTCGTTTTAAGTTTGACTAGTATCTGCCGCCTACATTGTTTTTTTCAACTAATTATGTTGTCCAAGACCTTTAAACATCATAAACATGTCAACGTTTCCAAAAATTGTAATCTCCAAAAAACGCAAGACTTGATTCTTTACAAATTCGTCTTGCCAAAAAAACCGTCTATTACCTTTGTCGCTCGGAAAGAACAGAAAACCACTAAATCATATTTGGATCTTTTGTTCGAAATCACAAAGGAGATGGAAGTAGTCTAGTTTTTATCTTAGACGCGTGGGTCTAACGGGACCCAATGTTAAGGTCCAAATAGTCGACAATGGTGTTTTGTGCGTGAATGGTCGCTTGCGCAAGTTACCTTGTTTTGTTTGGGACACGACTTTTCGTGAATGCGCAATGCGATTTGTTGGTGATTTTGGAGACAATGATGCGAGGGTGGTCGGTGAAAGTGGATTCAACTACTTTTGTAGCTTTTATCTGGACGCGGTCGTAAAAAAAATTGTGCAACCAAGTTTGGATGAATATTTAGAAGCAAATGTTAAAGAGGTTCAGATAGAGATTAGATAGCGCTGCTAGTTAAATAGAAAAATATGGCGCATCATCTGTAAGTTTTGTTAGTTGAAATCTTCTCAGTGCTTAAAATCTAAGTACCACTAGCTATCCAATGTTAAAAAAATATTAACAGAGATCTGCGCATACAGATAACTATAAATGTGTAACCATGATCCAATTTGTCTGAGAGTTTGTGTCACGAAGGGCAGGTGGCAGTCACTTCAATGCATTGCTATGTAATAACCAGACTTGCTAAATCTAATATCAAAGCAGATCTCGCTTAGGAATTGAATATTTCGAATATAATTTCAGAAAAAAGAAGCAATCTAGAAATAGATTTAATTAATTTTATACGGAAATAGAATATAATTAAACATTATACATTGCATCTCATCACTTCGTTATCTCTTCAAAAAAAAGATTAGCCCCAAAAAAAATACATAAAGCATTTACAGAATTATGTTTTACCAACATTACAATCGTATTTTTCAATTCGCCAATGTTTAGACACCTTAATCCTGCTGTCGCGAATATGTTTAAAGCAGATTAACTTTCAATAGATGCAGTGGTAAATTATTACTCGAATAATCCGAATGACGAGTTAACACAATGGCGGCCCAAAAATATTGCCCTCAATAAAGAGCAGATTCTAGTAATATGCAAATCGCGAAGCGTTCTCACAGAACTGTCGCCGCGTGATTATATATTCCGAGGTACAGTCGACGTCAGAAACGTACATATTAATAAAGTATAGCCAAGCTTTAACACATAAAGATAAAGGTAAAGACATCAACGTTATGAAATGGTTATGCATCAAAAACAGTTTGAAAATATTAAAAATAAGATGGAAGTACGTGATCTCTGCCTACCCCCATAGGAAAAAGGCGTGACATTATGTATGTATGTATAAATAAGATGCGTCGTAAAAAAATTGTTACAGTTTTTTGACACATAAATACTATTAACATTAACAAATTTCGTCGAAGTTAGAAAAACATACAAGCTATACTTATGCGTATTTATTACAAAAAGCACAAAATTATTTCGTGATAAAATTACTGCTACGGACAAAATGACAGTGCCATTAGAGAGAAAAATTACAGTTTAATCAATTACCGACTCCAGTTAAATGCTATTAAAAAGACCCAGTAGGCTAATTAATTTAATAAAAACCTGTACTTAACGGCTGCTAAAAAATATTAAATCAATTGCTTTAAACGTCGTTTAATTAAGATGTACAAATGTTAACATTTATCATCAGCGATATAATTAATTGGACAGAATTATCCGTATTGACGAGTTTCTTAGAATTATCGTCTTGTACACTAATCGTGCGCGATGTGAGAAATTAGAAATTGGTGAAAATGTTTTGATCGCGACTGTATATATATCAAGATACATGTTTTGTAACCGGTGTAGCCTCAGCCTGAGAACGTTGGAGCCATGACCTCAATATGAGCGTTTATTTTTATTTTCTAGTCCAATTTCCTTTCGGACCGTAACTAAAACTCCATTTTTACGACTTCCATATTTCGAAACACTTTCGAAATGGTCAATTTCGCACGCTTTTACGAAATGCAGTCGTGATCTGGAGCATTTTGATAATCGCTCGCTAGATTTCTGCCATTCTAATTCCTTTTTTTAAATATGCATATCTCGAGATCTTGAAATTCAGAGGAAACATTTAATCGGATAGCTTAGATGTGTTGTTTTAATCTTGAGTCTAATCTAATTTTTAGAGCTAAAGAAACCGTTTGCATATTAATTGAAAATGTAGAATAAACTCGTATTAGAGTATTTTGCCGCTATGATTTCAGTTAATGTTTAAATTTATTTATAGAGTATTGTAAGTATCAATGTTCAAGGCTATCTAAAAATGTATAAGTAGTACTTATACCAAAATATATTTACGTCACAATTTATTGCACTCAAAATTTATCACTCACGACTTATCACCACGGAAAGTTGCATACGAAACGTCACGATACAGCTACGTTTTGCATTCCACAGCTTGCCTATTTACGTAAACGCACATACTGAGTGAAAAAAAAAATGACAACACCACCACAACATGGCTAGTGGCATACGTCTGGACGCGATATAAATCATTCTTGAAACGAGTAATTAAAATACTGGTGTGAGCCAGAATCGGGCGTTTCGGATTCGCAGCGACGCGCGACACGCCGCCGCCTGCGCAGTGTTGCCAGGTACAAACGGGAAACGGATTTTGAGAACAATAATTTTAACCCGTTACAGCCCAGCCAGTGAAAAACAGTGACTTTCCTATTTTAACTATCTGTACTCGCGGTTGCACTCGCGTATATACTTAGCCTATAAAAATCCTCGATAAATGAACTATAAAACAAAAAAAAGAATTTTTCAATTTGAACCAGTAAATTTCTTAGATTAGGGCGTTCAAGCAAACAAACAAACAATCTCTTGAGCTTTATATATGTATTAGTATAAAAGTATAATATATTTCGTAATATAAAAGTGGCCTTTTAAAACCTTGATAATTATATTAATATATAATTTTAGATAATTACGAAATTACATAAAAATAATTAATTTACTCTTTTATTCAGGAATACGCTTATTTCCGAATAAACAAGAGATAAAACTTGACTAGATATTGTATACTAATTAAACCCATCTGCACGATCATGTATAGGTAACACTAATAAATAAACATGTCAGAATAGCCCACGCATGCCTCAGGCGATATCGCATCAATATCATCGACGATATTATTTAGTGACTCACAAACATGACGAAAACGTTGTATCAGTCTATTTAAAAATATGCAATTGTTGCATTATATGTTCTTTATACAAAGCCCTAAGTTACCTGAATACAATTTCTTTCTATACGGTTAACGTAACTCGAAAGTGTCGCCGTTATATTAGTACGGACTTTTTTTAACCTTTTACAGAAAGCTTTTTTTTACATCTAGATGGAAAACTAGATATAGAAAAAGCTGAACTAAAAGTTGAGATCCGATTCTCGACGAGCTACTTACGTCCGTCGACGTCGGTAGAAATTAAAAATTCGGCGATTGGCAACACCACTCCGTCCGCCACTGAGCGATGCAAACCGAAATGATATCGCCCGAATCGCGCCGAAATATGGAAATGGTTGTGGATTGCACACAATTTTCGCCCGCGAGCGATTTGTGTGGAATTTATCGTCGCATTTTTTGAACGGGCCGCGGAAATAATTAACGGCAAACGCAAAATATGGTGGCAATGACGTCACTGCGTGCTAGCGGGTGCGGCGGACACATAACGCCGATTGCACTTAAAATTGCTCACCGCGGTCCGCATAGAAACGTCTGTCTGTCCGTGGTCGACGTATTCATTGTTTTCCATATTAAATTGGCTCTACAATTAAAATAATAAGTAAAATTATTAGAAAAATGTATGGGTCCCGTTTTTATAATATACTTACTAGTCTTACATTTAATTGGATTAAAATACAAAAAAACATCGACTTTTCACTTTAGATTTTAGTTTGCACAGCAAATTACCGAAATAAAAACCACATAAAAATCCTTACAGACTCTTGACTATTGAGATAATCATACTTTCTAAGTGCCTCCAATTTATACTCCGCAATATTCTAATACATTAATTACATTAATCTAGCAGTGCAATGTCCATCACAAAATACAGAAATATGCCTTCAAAATTTTTTACTGAAACGAAAAATAACAACAATGCAAATATTAGCTATTCCGATTTCAAAAATGATTTTATCTCTGAATCGGTGACAGTTAAGGCTTAATCAATTTAATCTCCTCTTTTTAAGTCTGTTAAAAGTCTTCGTTCGTCAAAATTCAAAATCACCGAGGAGCGAGCCCGCTCCGCTCTCGGCTGGGCCATTAAATCCGGCTTTACGACCCACTTACGGCGTGGCCCAACAACCGTTTATGCACTCGTAATGCCTCCTTAATTGGCATATTGAGATTAAACGGTGTAATTGCCGCTTTATAGATTGTTTCAAAGGGACCTGTCGATTTTAACACCCAATTATGCACGGTAGATGAGTTTAGGTTAATTCTTTTTTTGAATCGTTAGTTGCTTTAATTAGTTCACACTTTATTATCGCGTCTCGTTAGTGTCGAATGTATTCATCGGTTGGTGTGAGTAAGGTGTCGTTTTCGGTTGTAAGTCAAAAAGGTACACAAGTATACAGTAGATACATTTAATGTGTTTGTCCAAAGCTTTTAGCAATATCTACGCATTTGTACCTTCATAGATTCTGTTTCTTATTTTCTTTTATAATTTATGAGTATTATTTACAACATCATATTTTTACTTATTTTCTAACTTTGGTGCCAACTCAGATTTTTGGTCTTCGGTATGAACAGTCAATGAACGATACTTGACAGCTTCGTGTCAGTATTTTTTGATAGGGTCCCATACCGATCGAAACCAATGCGGATCGACCACAAAGAAGAATATCCCTTTTACTTATTCTGACTTGTAGAAAGATACTCAGTGTACCAAGTAAAACTAAGGAGTTTTTAGTTAAGGAACTATATGCAATAAGAACTCTACTGACATTCGTCAAGGAAATACAATCTCCATCATAATTTTACATGTCTCCTTCATAATACATTCTTTTCTAAATACATTTGTAATAAAAAATACATTAATATGTTATCATCATCATCATCTTCCTAGCGTTATGTCCCGTGCTTAGACGGGGTCCGCTTACACCATGATCCAGGATTTAGCGAGTCTGGTAATTACATTGAAGCGACTGCCGATCTGACCTTCGTAACCCTAAGATAGGGGAACCAGACAATTTTTGGATCATGATTACAAATCCAAAGTTGTTTGAATTTGCAGGTTTCATCACGATGTTTTCCTTCACCGTCGAGCTAGTGGTATAAATACGTACATAGACTTGAAAAATCCAGAGGTACGTGTCCGGGTTTGAACCCGCACTCCTCGGTTAAGAGGCGCGTGTCCTTACCATTGAGCTACCACCGCTCACATTATGGAATTAATATGTTATACATTAATATGTTATATCTTATTTATATTTTAATTAGATATACTACTTATAAAGTACTGTATGTCGTGCTTTCCTTGGCGCTAAGCTAGTCCAATTGTTTATTAATGACGCTTATTTACAACTGTTGTTTACATCTATAATGTGACAACAAAGTCGCATAATAAGCCTTTTAATAGTTTGTAGTGACGTTAAATTTGTTATAATACAATTTATTACCGACACTCTGCAAATGTCTTCATTTCACACTAACAAGGTCATATTACGAGTATATACATATATAGCGACGCGTATAAAATTAAAAGAATGTCCTAATTAGACACCTGAGTATCAATAGAAGCTATTTAGCCAATAAACGTATTTTATTACTCAAGATTACTACGAAAAATATGCTAGTATTAACATTAAAGTTCATCCAGGCTTTTCATTCAAGTCAGCTATTTGTTTACTGTACTTTGTTAATGTACTGTCGGGTGATAAATTGGTTCGCTACGGCATTATTATGCATAAACTGTCATTACATTACAAACAGAATAAATTCACAAGAAATTGTTATATAATATTCCATTTCTTTTATAAACTCCACTTGAAAAACGCAATGTTTTTAACATTTTATGTTTTTAAATTCAAAACAGCTATATTGTAAGTTATTATTGGTGCAAATATACCATGCATTTAATTCCGTTACTCTATCACATATTCCTCATTTCCTTGAAACAACGAAGATGCTTTATTATAGGTAATACAATTATTCATAGCGTCCATTCGTTTATTGCTGGTGTAAATTCATTTTATTAGGTTCCTTATTAAAATGAATTTACACCAGCAATGACTGTACAGTCAGGCACGTATCAGTTGCGTTAGTTAAACTGTCTTTAGTTAGGGCAATAAGATATATGTCCCATGTTGGACTGGGGCTTAAAAAGGATGTACCAACCGTGTTTTTTACCCAGCCTGTCGTAAAAGGCGACTGATGATGTATAGGTCTGTGATTGTATAACCGATCTATCCACTAGTCAGTATTTTTACTACCCGACCCTATTTTTCTTTTTGACTGAAGGCAATTAAATGAGCTTACTGTTTCATAGACTCTGCTTACTTACCCCTTAGGGAATTGCGGGCGTGATGGTATGTAATAAAGTGTTCTTTGGAAATTGGATCTACATTACACTACACTTTTATTGCCGACTGTACAAACTCACTTTTTGCTTGGTGTCTGTATTAAAATATTTTTATTAAGACATTACTCGATTTGCCGAGCGCCACGTATGTTTTACAGCCTGTCGTAAAACGTAAGGAAATAACGAGGTGTGGTTGGACTAAATGGACAGTTTTTTAGCGATTTATTCATAAAAACCTTGGCAGATAGAGTAGTTTGCTCTAACACGCATCACTGAGTAATAATATAATGCATTATTATTTTATATTAATAGATATCACTTTTCCAACGGTTACCGAGTTTCTTATTTAATATATATATATTTTTAACTTACTTTATTAGTCGTGGAACCTACTTGGTATTTTTTAAATATTTATTATACGAACAAACCATACGTAACTTTATCATTAATATTAAAACATTATCTCTTTTCCTTAACTATAACATGAACAGTTATGACACAGACAGATGTCGGTTGAACTGAAACAGATGTTTCGCTGAATCTAACTAGCTGTAGATGTGTAGTAACGTGAAATGTTTTATTAAGAAAGAGAAATGTTCATTATTATTTTATTCATATCGTCTTTGTGCAATGTTTGATCAGATATTATATGCATACATGGGCGTACGCAGCTTTTACAATACAATATTATTGCTAGGTTCTTATAGTACATAAACCAGCAGGTACCTTGGCACATGAGTTCCAGGAGAAGGCAGCTGCCCATGTGTCCATATTTTATATTCAACAAGTCAACTTATCCATTGCATCTCAATCAATTCGACATACGAAAGCTTATTCCAAAAACTCCAGCATTCCCGACGTTATACAGGGTGTTCGGTCGCAGGCTCTGTTTGCTATGCACGGCGTCGTGAGCAGCCCTGATTTTTGCTCGATGTCGGCGCGAGGCCGAAATGTATTAGTGGATTTAACGCCTACTGAATTGCGCCCTCGATCGCTATGTGCCCGGAATACGGGATGAGAGGGGACACCTATAGTTTCAGGGTGGCAAGTGCGGTACGCCTGTGTCAAGAAATAGCGGTACAGTGCGATTGGAGGACTAATGCACTAATTTATGTATTGAGCTTATGTTTAGTCAACAAGCATGTGGCAATTTGATAACATGTTAAAGTAAGGTTATTCACAAACCAACATTTTCAAAAAAAGGCAGACATGAATAAATCATAAATAAAATATATATAGGGTAAAAAAAATACCAGTATTGAAATATGGCTGAAGGTCAATTTGAATTAACATACTGTAATTTGTTATGTTTATTACACTTACAAACTTTTTAACCCCGTATAGTGCTAGTTACGTAACGAACTTAATTCTTATACAAACAAGTAGGCAGTTTCGCAGAGGCCCATTTCGCTGAAACTGTAACAAAACCATTACCGGACTGATCACAAAGTACCAGCAACTTAATTTATTTTGTCTAGACTCGCTCGTATTATTTGTTCATTACGCTTGACCGTTTTACGTATATTTTGATAAACAACTGACCTACTCCAGACTAGGTGCTTTGAAGGACAATTTGGCAGGTTTTATTAACTCTCTGGCGATTTGGGAGGATGAACTTTTCTAAAATTAAAAGCTTGATCGCTATCTAGTTTGACAAACTCGATGGCGCATTCAGTAGTGACCCTGCCCCATGCGCCAAGAGTTGTGGGTTAGATCCCCACCCAGGACAAATATTTGTATGATGAATACTTGTGTTTGTTCAGTGTCTGGGTGTTAATATTGAATATTTAAGTATATATTTGTAATACCACTGTTGATTCTGATATCCGTAACACAAGTGCTTAGCTACTTACCTCGGAGTCAGATCAATGTATGTGATGTAGTCTGATATCTGATGCTTAAAAATATGCGTTTGGTACTATCATTTTAAAAATATATATATTAGGTTTTATATCTATAGGAATATGATTCAGAAATAGACAACACAAGTATTTGCCTTGGGTTCAATGTTTTAATACATGGCGAATTCTGATTTATATTATGTAACTCGTGCTTTGACAGCTTCAGTTATTATGTGAAGTAGCTTGATTAAAGATAAATAAAAGGGTTTCAATGCAATTTGAAACACCTGCTTAAACCCAAAATAGGTTATTGTTCGTGGTCAATGAAACACGTGTATATGGGTAGGAAGTGGGCGTAGCACACTTATCGCAACAAGCAATCTGTACCAGGCACCTTATTAAACGACTGGCTCGGTTTTTTGCTTCACAATCATATTTATACTTGTTATACTTTAGAATATAACTGAGTACAAAAAAGCTTTGGATTTTTATATGAATCATATACCGTACAAAGTCTGACTATATTCGTTCTACAAACGAATAATTTCTAAACGCCAAAAAAACATTTACCATCTCCTTAACAACCTTTAATTATGCAAAGAAATATTGCTTAATTTTTTTTTTTAAATTACAAGATTATAAGATGAGTATTTATTACTACAGAAAAGTAAATTACTTTGTGCCTTTCTTTACAATATGAACTTAATCATCTCTGGCTGGCTCGATGGCGCATTCGGTAGTGACCATACCCCATGCGCCAAGAGTTGTGGGTTCGATCCCCACCCAGGACAAATATTCGTATGATGAATACTTGTGTTTGTTCTGTATCTGGGTGTTAATATCCAATATTTAAGTATATATTTGTAATACCACTGTTAATTCTGATATCTGTAACACAAGTGCTTAAGCTACTTACCTCGGAGTCAGATCAATGTATGTGATGTTGTCGGATATTTATTTATTTATTACTAAAAGTTCAGATTTTGGGAAGTAATTATAGATATCTGATGATAACTCATGATAAGTATGATATAGCGATAGTACCTAAATATACTAAACAAGTATGAACCATATTATATTGATGGCATGGCCCTAAAATTAAAAACAATTAAAATATTACACATAGATGTACGTTACAGAGTAAAGAATTATGTACAATACATGCCAATAAATTTTAACTACCTACTATTAGTTAAGTGCTTCCGCGCTAATATATTAATAGAGGAATCGTTTTAATAAATATCATTATTATGTACATTTATGTAAATAGCGATGCATACATGAAAGTGAACGGATGTAGATAATGAAGTCGAATGGCTTATGTATAATTATGAACAGTGGTATATTTGTGGAAATTTGCATATTTTTTTTGTTGGAGGTTAATCTTATTACAAGGTAAAGCTTTAACAGACGATTGGGGCATAGATAAGTAAAGGCTATGTTTTGACTACTTGTAAAATTATATTAATATAATATAAAATGTGTGTGCTTTTTAAAGCTAGATGAATTTAATTAGCATTTTTGCCTCTTATATCACTTCCATAGAGGCAATTTATTTGACTCTTGCATCAAAAAAAGAACATTATATATATTTTCGTAATTTTACTGTTGTACAAATTATATATTCAGTTATAATGAGTGGACGGCGGACCTCCTAGGGACATGGGAAGTAAAAACGCAATTATGTATCATCACCATCATGTATATATTCTTTCGTGTCGACAATTAATTACCAATGTTATGAACCGATTATCATGTATCGGTATTTTGAAATGTTAAACACACAAATTATGATCTAGCCTTTATAAGAACGCAAATTTATGACATGGCTAAAATGCTACAAGCTTAATGGTTAATACAACGCAACTAGAAAAGGCGAACCGGTTTTTTACCGAAAAATTATACTTAGAAAAAGTAACTTCTCATTAGGATTTTGTATTTTTTTTTTAAGCCGTCCCTTCGTTTAAGTTATTGAATTTTTGATATTTTGTATATCATCAGTTAATATATTTATATATACCATATTAATCAATTCCTATTCGTAAACAGCCTAGACCTTTACATAAAAGAACATAAAAAAAGAAACTACTAAGGAGACTTTTACTCTTGCCCTATGGGTTCTGTATGATAAATGTATGTTGCATTTACAGACAGGACTTACAAGGCGTGGCGAATCCACTGGCGTCTCATTTCCGCCCACGCCACTTCCGATGTCGTCAGACTATTGGATACCAAAACCACCTACTAGATTTAGCCTATCCTTTGAACTTTCAAGTCTGCGTTGTGAATAGAATGGAGTACTGCATTATTTTTTGATAAAACATCAAAGCTCTTTGTTGCAATAAAAAAAGCTTTTTGTATCTAATATGGAAAAGAAAATGGAATTATTATTACAGATTATGTCTGAAGCCAAATTGTCTAATAAGCATTATGTACTCTATACTTATAAACTAGCGTATTATTAACTTAAACCTAACTGGCTTATATATTTTCTAGTATTTATATGAATGTGTATAGAAATTAAACTATCTATTCATAAAACAATCGAGGTGCTGACTCCCGCATAGGATTTCGAATTCAATGCTAATTGTCAGAGAAAAAATCGACTCCGCAAATTGCCGCGGAGCTTCCTCGCAGATACGGCGAGCTTGTTGATCTTGCGGCGCGATATCATTTGCGATACGATCTCTGGGTTCCTTGTAAATAATTACGTTAAATTAGATCACCTTCATTTTGATAACCACGCGTGCTTAACGTTTTTTTACGTGTAATGAAAATTAAGCTTCCTGTGTGGTTTTATTTATAATTAAACGTAATTTTCGCAAATGTCAGCACAATTTTATCATTCACACCCTTATTTATTCATCTTCTGACTACAGCAACATTTTCATAAGCATTAAAACTGATTCAATATACTCCGTGACCAACTGTTAACGAAATCCCCTTTGAATATTTCAAAAACATCGTATTATTATAATAACACAGCATGCCTTTTTAATTAATACCATTCAAAGGCCCATTTTTATTCTAAAACGTATACAACCAATAATATTTACGACGACTCGTAAAAATGACGGAACATTATATCTGTGGACTGCTATTACACACAAACTAATTACATGAAAACCCGTTATCTATCTACAAACGAGTCACTTAATAATTTCTAGCCACACACGGCGCAGCAACCGGCCACTTCTTTATCACTGTACTGTTTGTTCAGCCATTACATTAGTCACCGGGTGTGGTAACCAACCAATTTGAAGAGGCAATCCCTTCGGATTGCTTTCCATTTCTTACGGTACTGACTTAATCCGGAATCGTATGTCAGGAATCGCGCGCTGATTTTTTCTTTAGTGAGCCTTGCATAACATACATATAATGATACTGATTGCATATATAATTACTACTAGTGTTCATATTTCAGAGCGTAACATGACGTAGTGTAAAATAAAAAATTACATAGCATGTAAATCATAGACGAAATTAAAAAAAGAAACTTCATGTACAAATTAAGGATTTTGATTGAAATATAACGTAACATGCACCACTACTTACTTAATAAATACATTAATATGATACAAAACAGTAGCTGGCGGTTGTTCTTTCCTCGTGCCCTAATGCGATCTTATCAGAGGGACGGAAGAAGGGACCAAGTCGGCATGCTTTGCCACTTAAAGTGGGGCTATTTATATCTATGTGGTTGTGGACCCTTGAGACGTTGAATCAGGCGAACAAAGCTTAGCATCTGTCTGGCTCGATCCTAATTGGCCGGCGGAAAAAATAGTCGGTTTTACTTTAAACGGAGCATCGAATGTTATGTAAGTAATGAGAATAACAACGTAGATAATATCATCGACAAATTTGATGGATTGGGGAATAGGTAATTCATTCGCGTTCAATTAGTGAAATAGGCCGTTAAATTATATTTTTCAACAAGCAATTAGCTAATGAAAACAATAATATTTATGTGCGGAGACTATGATTAAAATTCGTACTTATATTATGGTTACTGGATTAGCCCATTATAACGAAACGCCATAAAACGTTGTGAGAACATCTGACACCGATGCCAGAGTGATATAATTTAGTGGTATACGCAATTAAAAAGGCTTGTGAGCATAGACACCCATTTATTGAAACCAGATGCCGAATAAGCAATTAACTAGTACTATAAATGAGTTTAATTGATACGCTACTGTTCTGCTTTTGTAATTGACATTTTTCTTAATTAATTTATGATCAAAGAAATTGTTTTATCTATATATTTTTTTAATAACGTTTTTTTCTTTTCCAGGTATGTAAAAATCGAGTATGCAACGTTTACATGAATTGAATGCCGTAAGTTATAATATAGAATGATAAAAGAAACGGAAATCGTATATTGACAAATATCACAATCAAAACGCCCCGTGAGAGTTTCTACTAAGTTTGATAATACAAAAATTGTTTGAACAAGAGTGAGAAATCTTTTTGCAATACGCTTTTCACAAAACGTTATAGACACCAACTGCATCTAGAAAAAGCGTTGAACTTTTACACAAAAGCACTCAGGTAAGTATACCGATAGGTAGGTGCCGTTTATAGAATGGGATAGAGTCTTATCCGCCGTATGAGACGGAGGTAGGCGGTTTGCGGGAGTGCGAGAGGGACGGCCGTATGCAGCTCGGTTGCGCCCTGCAAAGCTTAGATCTCAGCTGTCTGCTCGCCGCGGTGATGTTTGAAACACGGGACAGGCGGAGCTTAGCTACAAATCACTCAATGTCACATTTTGACGTTTGAGATATTAGGTCTTTTTTTCTATAAAGCCGCCACCTCTTGTTTCTCGGTACGCTTTTAGGTATCATTCGCTTTGGACGACATTTAGGTTTAATTAGATCGGGTGCTCGCGTCTCCTCCGCCGAATTTCGATACTTAAGCAGCTCGAAAATTCACACGCAGTTTACAACGGCAATAAAGTTTATAACAAGCCGACGCTACCCATTTTAAATTTGGAATCAAACGGTTCTGTCTACGGAGTCTGGTAGCAATTTAATTCTGAGCCGTTGTTTTATTCTTGGTTCGTATAGTAACAGGTCTAAATACGTTGGTCGGTCATGCTTCGAGGAAGTGGGTCCGAATTGCTCAAATGAGGTCATAAAAGTCCCGCTGTGTGACGTCTCAATACGCGGTGCTGCGCTAATCATATTTTTACTGGCCACATAAATTACCAAGGAACAAAAGCGATGTCGGTAATGGGAAATTAGGCGACACGCGTAGTTGACCACATTTGGTTGCTTTTTTACAAACAAACCGTTCTATTATCAATTGTTCGTGACAATTGCTTCTGCAAGTACGTAAGTCACTAGTAAACTTACGAAAACTTATCAAATTTCGGGTTTATAATACTCGTAACATTCAAAATTTTGAATACAGATTGATTTTGAATAATTTAGACAATTTTTTGTATATATTCTACACAAGCAATGCCCAGATGGTGTGATTTTATATAAGTACTTAACAAATCTGTCAGGCTTATCTCCAAGATTTAAATATCTTTACAATCACAATTAAATTAAACACAACTGAACATTTCATATGTTCCAAATAAATGAGAAAGAGGTACCTAGTTAAATGATATTCTTAATAAGTTAAACAACCCAAATTTGCAAAAAAATCGTGATAAAATTTATGATAATGTAACGTACAAAAGCTCGCAAACAAAATCTATCACGACACAAGTGCACTTAATATAGCAGCACGTTGAATGAATTCGGTCCATATGCTTAAAATTGTTATAGCTTATAACATTATATAGCTAGAAAAAATCTTAACAACCTCTTCGTACTAATTCTCTTTTCAAACATTTCCGATTACCCAACCATAAAACGATTAGTTGACAAAAACTATTGTATTGTCTTTGCTATTTTGTTAGACATTACGCAAAATGTCCAAACAGCCCGGCTTCGGAAACAATAACCGGGCTCTGTTTGCATAATTAATTCTCGGCAAACACCCGAATGCCCGAGTGGGCCCGTACGTACCGTTACACTCGTAAACGAATGTGTAAACAAACCGAGCACATAGCACATTCAGAGGACTCTATTACGAAGGGACAAAGTCTAAATTCGTGTCGTTAACGCTCAAGATAACGTGGTTACCATACTTGTTCTCAAATATTAGTCTTTAATGATTCTTATTTCGATACTCGTAAAGTTTATTTTAAAAGCATTCAGTTCGAAGAGCTTGTCGGACACTAAACGCATTTTTATTCTAGTTTATTTTTTCACATATACAAAACAATACTCATTATGAATTACAAGTATAATTACGTCTTCTCTATTATTCCTCGTTGTTTTGTTGAAAAATACAATTCATTATATTTTCGGCTTATATTTTTTGCCGATTTTTTTTTCGAGTTCCACGCTTGGCCTTTGTTATCTTAGAATTATGATTTACATAATTTATAATTGTCTAGATTTAATTCGATAAAATAATTTAGTCCACTATACTGCGTGGGACATAATAATTATAAAACTTACCAGAGATTGTTCTGTCGTGACTTGCTTAGACTCAAAATCTATGGTCTTAGTTTACAAGTGATTTGTTAGGTCTGTTTCATAACGGTACTTTTTAAACTAGTCTCATGATTCTAGAACACATAAGTGTGTTATTAAAACTGTAATCCGTCTTTAATACTGCAAGCGCTTGTTGTATATTTGTCAAATTATGATTTAAACTTATTATAGCAAATTAGGGCATTTAAGATTTTTATACTTGTGCGGCCATAATTGTAGAATCTTGAATACGTTCTGTCCTATAATATACTTACTTTAATTGATTGATATCATATACATACTGATAAATAACGCCAGCTTAATGCTACATAGATATATCATATACCTAAATGAAGATTTTGTTAGATCATTCAATAGCAAAAAGCAGTGTCTAGAAGTTGCTAGATTCAAGGCGATCATTCATAACAGTCATTCTACATGCTAGAATTTCTATCGGCTATTTTTTAAAAGAATGAACCATTTATTTTTATAATAAAACTTTAATAAAATGCACTGATTCAAAAAGTACTTTTATATCAACAGAGAATACCAACAAAACTTTGTAATAGCAAAAAGATTTCATATCTAAACAACCGTTATTCCTGGGCAGAGCGAATTCTCGCTTGGATTACCTCTCCGCGGGCGAGTACTTGCCGAAGAGGTATCCTGACAAAGGTTTTCTAATATAGTCACCCCCTAGTGAGTTAAGACAGCGTGATGGACGGTCACTATATTGAAATCCAATATGTAAGTAGCCACATAGGACCCGGTCACGCAACTTTAACAAGATTATGGGAAACAATTTGATTAGCTAAATCGTGGGGCTGATGGTTTGAGTAGGTACATAATTAATATCGTGTTTGAAACGTTGATTAGAGTTTTGATGGAAACGCAGCTAATATTTTTTTTCCCTTAAACCGAGAGTAAATAAACAACGTATGATATATACGTTGTTTATTTACTCTCGGTTACATACTTATTTGTATCTAGGGACTTTTTCTGAGTCGGCTTATCAAATAAAAGTTTTAAATTTTTATTCACTATCTAAAGTAGGTAATTAAGTAATTAACTAAGATATGTGTAAGTTCTTCATTATTAATTTCACAATTAGTTGTCGATGAGTTCAGATTCAATAATTATTTGTATGGTGTCATATATTTAATAATCACTGGAATTTAAGAACGGTATGCCTATTGAAGATTTATAACATGTATTGTTAATAGTAAAATATTTCCGAGTGAGTTGATATACTAGGTAAGATCATTTCAGATTTGTAAGAATCCTAAATATCTAATTTAAAAGCTTGAATATCATTCAGCTCTTAAATAAATAACTCCAGGTCGATTATTTATTTTAAGAATTCTCGCACCTCGGACTGAATATAAAAATGTATTGAAACAAATTCCCAACAGTTTCCCGATTCAAATCTGACCGGATTCTTGGATAGTTCCCAACGCATCCTCTTCTCACCTATTGTAGGTATCTAACCTACAAAACGTAAATAGCCCGTTACATAACCTAACATTTGTTCCCAATTATTACGGTTAAGTTCTAATATTTGGCAACTCAGAAATTTACATTTGGTCATACTTAAATTTGACGCAACTCTACAAAATCAAAACATTTAAAAGCCTAGATTTACCTAAAAATCAATTGGTCACTAAATATTAATATGCCTATGAACCCGCTATGTGTTTTGTCCGAGCTGTAATATTTATTAAAGTTCATCATCTTCATCTTCCTAGCGTTATGTCCCGTGCTTAGACGGGGTCCGCTAAGACCATGATCCAGGATTTAGCGAGTCTGGTAATTACATTGAAGCGACTGCCGATCTGACCTTCGTAACCATAAGAATGGAGAACCAGACAATTTTTGGATCATGGTTACAAATCCAATGTTGTTTGAATTTGCAGGTTTCATCACGATGTTTTACCTCACCGTCGAGCTAGTGGTAAAAGTGCCCGGGTTTGAACCCGCATTCCACGGTTAAGTGGCGCGTGTCCTTACCATTGAGCTACCATCGCTAATATTAAATCATTAACAAAAGTCGTCAGCACTATTACACGTGAAGCAAAATACACACACCCTTTCCAGAAAACTAGAGCTTTCCATTTACTCTACATTAGATGCGGCGCAGCTAATGCAAATGTTTATAAATGTTAAAAGCGTAGGGAAAACAGCCCGATAATCGTGCGGGTCCAATGTTCTTAGAAAAACAAAAGAGATTACTCATCCTACCGTTCGAACTCTATCTGAGGATTCCTTGAAGCGCACCGCCGCGCAGGGGAGTAGCGACAGCAAATAAACGCTCCCTTTTCGTTGTGCAACTAGGTTGAGCCTGCGGCTTCGCTGCGAAATTCGGTTTGTTACAAAAAGTATCGTGTTTCCTGTAGGATCTATAAATACATTTTTTTTAAGCAGCTTATGTTATGCTACTGAAAAGGGATTGGACTATAGGCTAACCAAAGTTCATCGCAATTGGTTGAGTAGTTTAGGCGTGAAGACGTAGCAGACAGATAAATAGAGTAACTTTCTTTCCTATTTATAATATTAGCAAGGACTAACGACTTACCCTGGCTTTGCTAGTTAGTCGGAGTAGTACAACATACGCCTAAAGCTTTCTCACAAATCTCCCCTTATATTAGTAAAAACCTTATATAACACACATACATATCATCACGCCCATAATCCCCGAAGGGGCCGGCAGAGTCAAAGGGGCAGCTTGCCCCTTCAACCACATTCAGCCAAAAATAAAGCCGGGCTGGGTTAGATGGAAAATTGTGAAAAAGCAGTGACAAGCGGCTAACCTGCCGCCTACAAAATCACACACCCAAAACCCGATATACCATTAGTCGCCTTTTACGACATGCTAGGCAAGAACCACAGTTGGCGTATTCTTTTTAAGTCCCAGACCAACACGGGGCAGTGGGCTGGGTTGGATGGAAAGCTGTGAAAAAGGATATATAAAATACTTTTTATTATTGCTTTCAGAGGCGACTGTTTTGCATCATTTATACTATATATTAGTAACTATCTAATTATATATATGTAGAACTAACTAAAATAAGCTAGTAAGGTTATTTTATTCGTTTCCGAGCGCGCCGTGTGCTATCGGTTTGATATTGCAACGAATAGATTAGTCCATTGTTTTTTAATCACTGGATTGCGATCGGCTGCGTGTTTGTGAATCTTTTTCTGATAGTTTTGCAACAAAACGCATAGATTGTTTTATATTTCGTATGGTTATGTGGTTATTGTAACTTACTAAAGCCTACATATCTGTTATAATATACAATCGCCAATTTGCATGAGGTATATAATACAAGCAAAAGCCGCTACGTTAAAAAAAAAATCTTTATTTGCTTGACATTTACAGCTAAATACTATATTAGACAAGATTTTATCGTAAAATTGCATTAACTCGTTACCTGTACATCAACTATATATAAAAGTTTATACGCTGATGTATTACACATACAAATAAAGCGATTTAATCAGCACCATGTGCTCATTACATTTATTATTAAATTCATAATTTTTTTTTATTTTATTAAGTATAACAATAATGGCAAATAAAACCACAGTCAAATGCTATAGGTGTAAGACATACGACATCAAAGTCAAAACATTTCGTATAATCCGATAGATCTTCACAAATACCAATCAAATGCCATTTAACAATGAATTAAACAACAAAAGACCAACCCGTCACCTCGCGCGACGAAACAAAATGAAAAATGCATGTCTGTGGGTCTATCCGTACCCACCCCAGACCGAGACGAGAGAGCGTAAGACGGAGTACAGAGAAAGTTTGAGTGACGTACCCCCACCACCGCCCCCTCCCCTTCGAGGATTTATGGCGCCATATTGGATTGGGACAAGATGACACGAGGCCCGGATAATTTGGGCAACGGTATCACGTGACGGGGCGAACTGTGAAACGGCACTTTAATTATGATATTCGGAGTTTATTCCGTTTGGAGTTCTGGCGTAAGCTTTGACTTGTTAGTATTATGTGCTTGTTAGTTGTTTCGTGGTCTATTGTTTAGTTGGAATACTATGCGGACGCCGTAGTAATGTTTAGAATGAAACAAGACATTCCGCTTTACTCAAAAACTTGAAACAGTTTTTGTGAGTCATTCTATAATTTTCTTTTCTATCTAGCCTTATTATTGTGTCAATTGTTTTAATTAATTATTCATCTTTTTTATCGGAATAATCAAACGCATTCTTCAATGCCGAAGGTCTTATTCATTATGTGGAATTACAAGCATAACTTCCTCACAATTTTCTATTGACTTGGGTGGATAGTATAGTTCTAAGAAAAATGGAGATATTAAACAAAGTGTTCAATTTAAACTAACTGTCTACTCGGTGACTGCGATTAGCATATGTTTAATTACTAGATAATTTACAAAAAAATCATCGTTTAACAATTACGTATGCGTATACGATGTTATTAGCTGTACAGCTTGAGGGTTAACAACCCATTTATAAACTTTTTACAAAGTTAACCCTGAACTGAAAGGTGCTATAAAGTTAACTCATTGGCGGGCAATAAATAACTGCCGTTGCACGCACTCGCGCGCAGCGTCTGATGTCTCGGTGCGCATGCGCTACTCGGCGTGCCAAAGCACATGCGTCTACGCAAGCTATCCGACATTGATGTGGAAATTAATGGAATTAGTATTTCCACGTTGGTGCCGATTTAAATTTGAAATGGCACAAGTGGCTGATATTTGCGCAAATAGTATGTTTTTTAAAGAATTGATTTTAAATGGAAACCTTTCAATGGTTTAGTTAACAATCTTTCTATAGCTCTCTAGATGGATCGACTTTAAACTTGTAATAGAGATCACCGATACTTAATTACTTTTTACTTGTGATTTAGTATAATCCTTCTTTCGTATATTGGCAGCTATTTAGTAAATATGTACCAATGTGCCTAATAATGATTAATTCATGAGTGCATCCTACTTAAACATTGCAAAAGAAGCCATAATATTTTTTTGAGATCAAACTAATTACTTGTAAGTATCTGAATTTCCCCGACGTTGTTGTCAAAATACAGATAACAATGTCACACCAACGAACGAAATGAAAGCATTCCATATTCAAAAAGGCAACAGCAAATATTTCATGTGTAGGGCATCAACAAACTGCTAGTCACCAAACACTCGAGGGTGCGAATCCTGCAAAAACAGAAATCTCGTTAAGATGACAATTTATGGGTTGTTTTTGCTAAATGAAAATAGTCGCGGCCCGTGAACTGAGCAGACCTTTTTTGATTTTCTTAATGGAATCTTTCCGCTTGGGATTTGTGTCGAGCGATGCGTTAAGCTCTTCCGTTTACTCACAATACTCCATAGTTCCAGATTTGTATAGTCCTATTTTCTTTCTCTTGAATCGGAATTGCCAAGCGTTTTCCTCAAACGGACGAAAATACGCCTCTCAAATTCGGGGACAGAGGATTCAACATTTCCGAAAGTAAACCGATCGATGCCGCTAAATAATTAGCTGTCTTTCTCGATTCTTGTAACAATAAAACGCTCATAACGTTGATACAACTTTCTTTGTAATAAAGCAACCACCCGGAAGCATTTCATGATTTATGACAAAGCAAATTTTTATTTCCATTTCTCTTCGTTCATTGTTTTTTTATTATTTTGCCACAATTCCGCGCAGCTTTTCTGTTTGAAAAAAGTCGCCGTGGAAAGTCGCTTTCGCTTTAGTGGAAATGGAAAATGCCGGCAAAAAAGAGTGAAACGGCTACATATGTGCTTCGGGGAACTTTAACTTATGACGGCTGGCCTTTCGGACCCGTTATGTTTTTAAAGGTTGCCTTTAAGCCGTTTTTTTTATATTTTGCAATTGACTTGGCGTCGAAAATAGTAAATATCGAATGAAAATAAGTCCTTAACTGTTATATCTGTTTTGTTATGAATACCAGAGCAAATTTCGTTTGAAGAGCATTATTGCTCCTTGGATTCTATCTACCTCTATGGGAATTACAAGGATGATGATATGTATGTACGTATGTATGTACCAGAGCAACATTATGAGCGTAGTTTATTCATACAATATTTATCAATACAAAGCCGTAATAAAAAGTACTTACTATGACTATCTCTTATTAATTTTAACGGGCCCCATAAATATTTATGGAAATTTTACGATTATTGTTATTAAACTTTCAATATACAATTCTATTTTTACGTCTTACTTGACAACTTAAGTTGTCGTTTTAATCAAACTAGTACTGGATTAAGACGTTGTTAAAGCCGTGGATAATTTACTGTTACGCTTAATGTAACATGCAAACCAAATATAATTAGCGTAATTGTTTCTTCAAAGTATAATTAAAAATAAAATATCTTCTCTCAATATATAATTATAAGAAACGAGGACGTAAGAAACGAATACTAAATAAAAGGATTCATCAAACCAGACTTTTTCTAAACTTTCAATTTCCAGGTATGTTAGTCAAACCGAGGGCATACCTGGAGCCCTAATGTTAATATGGATTTATACCATCAGCTCGCCGGTGAGGGAAAACGTTAAGGAGAAACTTAATTCAAATAATCGTAGATAACCTATGATTGAACTTATCTAATTCTCTTGTAAGGGTTACAAAAGCCAAGCGGCAGTTGTATGTATTAATAAGGACCTGGTCACAGAATTGTATGGCGTCAGGTACTGGAGGACGATCTTTCAAGGAAGTAAAATGGTACCGTTACTGTACCGTCAAAAATCCCTAAGAGCTCATCGGTAAAGGCTTCGATCTCTCTCAAGGTGTCACTCGATACAATTGTAGAATTCGCAACACCGTGAGACTGGCCAAGTCGACTGCCCCTGGGACTAGCAGAGGCGAGTACGTCCCACTTGCGCTTTTTGTCCAGTTTTTCCTGCCACTGTTTCCTTTTCGGATGTTTCTGTCTCCGTCAGTCGCGTAATGAAACCTATGGAATCGCGTTATGTTTACTACAGTAAGTTTATAAGTGGTTCTATGAAATATTCGTTAATTACCAATCAAGGCTTCGCTTCTTTGGTCTCACAAACGAACACAATAGGTAACTTTGTCCATAGAAAAAGGTAGCATCTCTGATAATAAGACTTTTTTAAACTTAATAATCACCTACAAAATATGAAACACCCGCTCTAAACTAAAAAGTTAAGGAATAATTCAAAGCATTTTAAAATAAAAATACTATGGAGTGGAGACAGCAACAAGAACTTGGCACTAACCCTTTTAGGCTTCTTTAGTTAATTCGAGCGATTCTTATCGTGGATCGCTTAGAAGATCCATGAAATCCTGATAAAGCAACACTGCGTTAAATCTTAACGCAGTGTTTTTTAATATATTACTAGTAGTAGAAGTAGTAGGTATATCTTAGCGGCGTGTTTTTTAAACTTGAAGTACCTTGTTGTATAAGTAATTATATCGAATATAATGCCGTCTCCACGGTTTCATTGTTACACAACACACGTCGTCCCATTTTCTTTGCTCCGCTCTGTTTTGTTGCCTCCCGCTGCTTCCGTACCGCGGACACTTTGGGTTAGTTGGTTCTGTTTTCCGTATAATAAATAATAAAGCCCATTCCATGGAATACGCTTGTATTGAGCATTAGCGTCTGAGGGTTAGGTTACATATAGGAAATGTGTAACTTTTATAAAAATATTTATAATATCTATATCTACTTATAATAAATCTGTAGAGAGGTCAATTCTGTACATGAAATATATTTTCAAAATAACTATCAGGGGGTGATTAGTAATCGATACTGATGCCAAAAATGCAATCAGTAAAATTTTTGTCTGTCTGTCTGTCTGTCTGTCTGTGTCTGTATCCTTATAGAAACAAAAACTACTCGACGGATTTTAACGAAACTTGGTACAATTATTCTTTATACTCCTGGGCAGGTTATAGTATACTTTTCATCACGCTTCAATTAATAGGACCAGAGTAGTGAAGGGAAATGTTGAGAAAACGGGAGAAGTTACTCCATTTTTAAGCTTCCGTCGCGTGTGCAGCCTTAATGGTTAAAGTTACATAGAAATCATGTATGACGGAAATAGTCTTTATAATATTAACCATAAACGCGGGTGACACCGCTGGCACAGCTAGTACTACATATATTTCTTAAAATAAAATAAAATATTTGTAGTATGCCTTGAAATATATTCCAGTTGTTCTTTAAAAAATGTGAGTAAAATTAACCAAGTGTGCCTATGCATTGTTTTCAAAGATTGAAAGATTCTATTATACTTCACGCAATAAAATATATAATTCTCATCGTAAATTAAAAATACCATAACAACCGTGAAACCGATAACCACGAACAGTTTTATAATGAATGCAGATAAAATGCAGACACAACGTCGCAGCTTGATGTATCGCATTTTAATATTCCATTAAATGCGTATACGCGACTAATATTAACAGAAATCCCGACGCGGTAATCGATCGTAGGTTATATACCCGATTTATCATTATTCGATAGGAGGGCGATACTGTCATTCGATTCTGTGATGAGTCGATGGCACGCGTTCACTTTTGTACGACTGATAAATAGTCCACACTAGGGCGAAGCCATTATATCTATTCAGTACCTTGATTTATGTTTGAGCCGTGTAATTCGCGATTCGAAAACCACTTTTTTAATCATCCATCTTTATGATCTAATTCGATGAGCCGTTGATGAAATATGGCGAACGTTTATTTCTGAAAAGTTGCAAAAAACGAACGCTTTAAAATCGGTTATCGATATGAGAGCAATAAATAATGTGAAGGTCAATATTATCGGCGGCAGAGAAACAATCAATGGGTGCTATATACCTTTCTTTACATCCTATATCTATTAGGTTTAAAATGGAAGTTCTGCCAACAGTGAGTACAGTTTTTTCTTCTAATATTGTGACGGGAACAATGCATATTATCTTTGACGACTCATAAATATTCATTTTAATTAACATCCACCATCGACCACAAAATTGCTGCAAGAATTCATCCACATTGTTGTACTTATTACAGCTTTGAGAGAAAAAATGCTGCATTGTTTACTTGGAGTTTACGATTTCGACATTTCAGAGTGACATTTTTATGGCTCAGAATTCCATTGTTAGAAAACTAAACTAGAAGAATATGATGAACGTAAATTGTTTGTATTTTGTATACGTGGAAGAGGCTCTGTGTTTTATTTGTTTTTTTTTTTATATATTAGCCATAAAACATTCTGATGGAGTGCTAATGATATAATTATTTCGGAATCTCCTCAGCCGGTGCGAGTGAACTTTAAATAATTTTTATTTTAAATTATAACTTGTTACTTTTATGCGTTTAGAAAACGAAGCTTTACTTTTAAACTTTTGTATGCCATCTTTACTTAGAATCATTTACACGATGATAATAGGGAAGTTTCAAATTAGTGTGATTTTAGTAATTTTTTTAAAGATGGAGTACTTAAATCATTCCAGCTAACTGATATTTCCATCATCAAACACTACTCGTCTAAATGCTTCCCTTTCATCGTCTAGACTTCGAAGCTTACAAGAAGCACGAATTCCGCCACCAGAACTCAGCTGGAAATAACTAACGTTCAAGTTCGCTCGTGAGTCGCGAAAGAATCAATTTTATTGGTAAAACAAGCCGCTAGGGTGATTTATACCGTACGGACGTGGCCCGACGGTGCCGTGTCACTGCGAACGTTCGCGCCTCGCTCCAGAATTTGCTAGAATATTCTTTTGTGTTTACAAGTACAATGGCTTTGCTGAACGCTTCTGTTACTGTTTTGATAAAACGTTTCATGTTCAAGCCGGAATTTTAGCAGTATTTTCGCCCAGCGCCTAGTATGGTTCTGCGTTTGTCTCTTACTATGATACCCGAAACTACAGAATGTGTTATATGTTTACGCCGTCGATGAAAATTCCATCCGATAAATTGTTTGAAAATTTTCTCATGGAATTTTATGAAAATATCAAAATAATATTCAATTTCATCCAGCTAAAATTTCCTTGATTACTAAGCCCTTGTGAAGTTGATATTATATAATTGTCGCACTTCCACCGCGTCGTTATTCAAAGAACGCGAATCATTTACCGAGACCTTTCAAAAGACAATGTCAGGTAAACCGGCTAGAGGTATTCCGTGAATTTGTGATAAACACATACGAAAGCCCTTACATTTGCCCTTTCCACAGGCCACGTAGATGAGAATCTCATAAAATATCATTAGATATTGCGGAACGGCTGCAGGCGCCTCAATAACTTTCAATGGCACTATTTAAATGTTAACATCGTCCCATCCATTTACGATGGCAGGTGCATTACCTAGTGGCTGCTAACCGCCGCTGACGTGCATCCACCAAGCAAACAGTGCACTCGTCCGTCATAATCGACCATCATTACTATTAATTTGCACGTTTACCACCAATTTGCTGTATGTTTTAACCATTTGTCAATGTTACACTGCTGGAATATTTTATCGTCAGCCTAACGATTGAACGGGTATAAATTATTGCCTCGTTTGTCGAGTTTTTAAGAGACAATGGGCAATTGGAATGATTTTTTCAAGGCTATAATTCCAGTTTTATCGTTTAATTAATAGGTTTGGCTTTAAATTAAGTTCATTAATCCTTAAGTTTCTTTCACTGTAAGCACTACTTATTCTTAATAAGGAATGTAATGTTTTTAATACACAAATGAAGTATATAGTAAAGAATAATGTTGTGGGGCTTTGTAACGGTTTGAGTCATAATTGACCAATATATAAATAAATAAATAAATTCTTCAGACTGACACACCAATACCCTAGTCCCAAACTAAGCTTATGCTTGTGCTATGGATACTAGGTGAACGGATAGACATACTTAAATACGTTTAGAAACATCCATGACTCGAGTACAAATGTCCATGTTCATCACACGAAACATTTGCCCCTAGCGGGATTCGAACCCGCGACCCTTGGTTTCGTGGCCAGGGTCTCTGACCACTCGACCAACGGGCCAGTCAAAATACCTCTGTCTATTCTGTTACTATATCATTTAGACGAATAAATCCCAGTCGAAAACAGCAGATCAAAAGGATTAGGGTCACGTATTATGGGTAATATAAAATGGGCACAAATGTGGTTTTCGTGACTAAGACAGAGTGGGTTGACTCTGTTGCAGAATAAATATTGTGGGAAGGAGGGGATCTTAAGATTCACTTGTTTCTTAATTTATGATAGATTAGCTTCTGCCCGCGGCTTTGCTCGCATAGTACATCAATAAAACATAACCTATATGTTATAAGGGTGTATATATATAAGCTATATTATTGTAAGGTTTCATTCAAATCCTTTCAGTAGTTTTTGTGTGAAAGAGTAACAAACAACCTCATAAACTTTCGCGTTTATAAATTAGTAGGATTGGAGGAAAAATATTGTAAGTTGAATATAATTTAATTATGTTAGTAGGCTATTATCGAAGTAGCTGGACATTTATACGAAGCAATAGTTAATGGACTAAGGCAGTAACTAAGTGGCTTCTAAGAATAGGGTGACGTGCAGTTGGCAGAACACCAGTCGGTCAGGTCGCATCATTTGAGCGACAGGAAGACAATATTCGGACCATGATCTGAAAAAACATTTTACAGCTGGTAATTTTCATAAAGATGAGATGAAACATAATTCTCAATTTCTATAAAATGTTAGTATTCATACAGCTATAGATTACATGTAATTGGTTCCTACGGCACTTATCAGATACATTGTATTACGCTTCCTTAGCCACAAATCTTCGTTCGGTTTCAATTTCTAACGACTCCGTGCGAGGAACAGTTTAAATCATGCGCCTGCGCCGAAAATAAACTGCGCGCGATCACTCCTCCGGCTCGCCGTAAATTTACTGCTAATTTACTGCCCCTCAATGTTATAAATAAATAAATATTCGTCGCCGTGCACTATATCCTCTCTGACACAATGTGCCACCACTTGTATGGTCTTGTCATAACAGATCCTTCGTTGGATATTTAATGGCTAACTATAGCAGTTAGTACACAAAGCTTCAAAAGGATAAACTTTAAAACCGAAAGTCACTGCCGGATAGTTTTAGAGTCAGGAACTATTTTAAGAGCAATTAATAGTTAGTTTGTTGCGTCTATCGGGATTTGATAATATCCGCGGGTGAGATCCAATTAATTAATCAACATTGTTTCACAGGGAGCTAACAAATTATAATGCCACTTGCTACTAGCGAAAGTTATTGAGTGCCAAGTGGACTTAGCCGGTCGAAATAAAGTCTTCGTGCCAAGGATCATCACCGGTATTGTACTGGCTATTGTGATACAGATTCTCAGCCGCTGTTGCCATCTATCTTGCGGCCGAAATTTGAAAACGCAGAATCACACGCGCATACCAATAAAGAGCATCCTTCACGTCGCATATTAAATATCTACGAGATTTCCAATTCTGTTTTTATGTTTAGTTTCATCTAGAAATTCCATTAAATTACGCACTTTGATTGACATCTTTATCACCGACTTCATTATGAGTAACAATGAATTTATAAATACGCTAATGTTAGTAGAAACTGCTTCACGCTCCAACGAACCAGACAGTTGAATTTAAAAATACAGGCTCGTTTCAGTTTTTGATTTATCGGCCGTGTCGTATTGACATTGTCTCGTCAACACTCAGTTTTCAGTGTGCACCCGCGATGACTGATGGTTCTAAATGCGTCACGCATACTTTTCTATCGACAGTTGATTGTCGTGTTTTATCCATCACTATCGATATTTTGCGATGCGAGTCGGCTGCCAGCGGGCGGGGTCTCCGCGGTGCCAAGTATGACGAGCGCGTTAATGTATCGCCGGTGTCCGCGCGCCTGCTTTTTATTGTCGTCGGCTCGGGTGCCTGTCTATTAGGTCGACTATGCGGTGTCCGCCACACACAGCGGGGATTCTGTAAAATAAGAACTTCGGATTAATAGTTGTTACGAAACCGTGGATTTCGAGCGGAATAAACCGAGCGTCCTTGGATAATTGAAGGAAGATTTATCTTGTTTTATCCGGTACCTACTGGATATGAACTTACTATATCAATGTGCATATAAATATAATTGTAGTAAATATTGGTTACCGCATTCCTTTTTACGGATCGTATTGTGTATAACATTAATTTGCAATAATGGAATTTTCAGTTATGTTCAGTCATTCCACTGGGAATCGTTTACAATTTACGTTATAAACGAATACATAATAAGCATAACACAGTATATTGGATTGGGTATAGTCTTTATAGTTGTAACCTTACATCGCTTCATTGTAATATGATCCTTGCAAAGTTTATCTATAAATCTTTCGACGTGTACAACACGCCGCGCAACTTAACATTTATTTTTTACCAAGCTCGTTCGACCTATCAAGAAGTTCACCCGATCGAAATCTTGACAAATGAAAACGTTTCCCGCCCACTCGAGAGCCGAAAGCTCGTAGATACCCATCAAAAATGCAAACTGTAATAATTGTGGCTGTTATATAAAATTCGGAGTACATCTGGAGAAAGCGTCTCAAATCAGACGCCGAATCGGGATCTGTTAACGTCGGTGGACGGTGCATTTTATATTTATATGTGTACGTGAGAAGGGCCATCATGTTTTATTTATTCGCGGCGCACTGGTAATAGAGTCGTGCCGTGAGAGCGGCCGCCACGTTTTTTGCCGACCGTACGTAAGGCTCGTATTGAGACGTCTCGGGATGCTGATGTCTTGTTGCCTGTCCGTACTATACTTTCGACATGACGGCTACATTTATTTTGCTGTGTTTTTTGTGACGGCGCAAACGTTAAAACAATGTGTGGTAATGTTCCAAGCATCATAGGCGACGCGGCAAATCGGAATGGTAATATTGGAGTTCCTTTTTACTCGCTGAATGTTTATGTAACGTCGCAGAATCAGATGAAACTAATACTTTTTGTTGACTCTACAATACACTCGTTCTGAATAGGAACTTTATAAAAGGAATTGGTTTTGTTATTTCTTTATTGTCTTGAATTAATTTTTATTGTAGTTTTACCAAACGTGTACTAAAATACAAATTAACCCTTTTTTTTTTATAGAGTGACCTTATATATATATCTTTATACTTATAAACATATAGAATAAACGTTGAACCAAAGTTGGCATTATATAAGTTCCACTACGCAATGAGACTCAGCCATGCAAAAGCAAATCTTTCACAAAAGCGTTGCATTTAGAAAAGCATTTTTCATCAAAGGAATCGTCCCTAAAAAGCCGTCTGGTGGGATATTAAAAATCCATTCGTCACACTCACAAAAAAAATTCAGATTCACACCCGAACACGGTAGCGGCGAAATCTGGAGACGAGGAGTTATTTCCATCCCCCCTGACGAACGGGGTGGTGCCACCCCCACCCTTTTTGACAGGAAATGATTGTCTAATATTAGCTTTGTTATAAGGCTCCTCTTTTGGGATTCGGGAGTGCCTTTTTGCAATGTTTTGTTGTGTAAACGCTGTTGTTTGGGGATGCGGCAGTTTTGTGCGTTGGAGAAATATTATGCATGAACTCGTTGTTCATGCACAAAAATTCATCTAAATGTAAAGTCGAACAGAATCAAAATAACGGTCAATAATAACTAGGTACTTCTATAATTATTTGACATCATAACAGGTATCTGTTTCCGTATGCTGAAGTATACAAAAATAAATGATTGAATTGGTTACTATTTTTCAGCTTTATAGTGAGATATGTAAGTTGGATTGGATGTGGAGGTTTCCGCTTTCCAAATGAATATTACAAATATGAATGTGTTTAAAAAATTACATTCATATTAGTAATATTCATTTGTAATGTAATATTTAGTTAATATTGATGGAAACGTAACGTTATGACCCACCCTTCCTGGATATTGACAAATCGTCGATGTTGAAGACTTACACGTTATTTAAATAGAATAGAAATAAACGTATTAATTAGGCGAAATAAATTGCGGTAGCCGAATTCCCGAGAATTAAGTGTTGCGAAAAATTTATAGGCGACTCACGCGCAACTATTTAAGTCTATAAAACTGTGTATCACTAAATTATAAGAGGAATTTAGGTTCGTCGACCCGAGCCCGCGTGTCGGAACAGAGAAAAAATCCAGTCACCCTCGATAGTCATAATAAAAGCCGTTCAAGAAAAAAAACGTCTTCACATTGGTGCGTTATTTTGAATGAAATTTATCGGTGAGACGTCTATTTCGGGTCGTTTCTCGTCAACACAACCGGGTGAACTTCGTGGTCGGACTATGAATAGTGCCAGCGGGACTTGCTGTGGGTATTCCGCAATGACAGATTTGTGTCTTACACGCTCGTGGGTCCGGAAGTTTTTTTGGTACAATGACAGATTAATTTGACGCACTTTTCTGGCTATTAGATGACAGAGCTGACATTTATTAATCGCGTTATAAGTGACTCGAAAATGAAATAACAAAATTATACGCCGGATTCAAGGACAATATTTATGGGTTGGATTTTCGCGACTGTTGACATCAAGTGTCATAACCACAGGAAGCTTATAAATAATAAAGCTATTACTATAATTCTAAATATCTCATGATTCTGAAAGCTCATAAAAGACGTCATCGGAGAAGTGTACGTCATTGCCCTCAACGTATTTTAAAAAGTTAGACTCGTGTTGAATGTTAATGTTTCTGGGATTTACCATTAGTTTTCACATTTTTTCCTCTCACTCTTATTTTCGTACTTTATGAAAAGCTTAGCGGCTTCTGCCCAAAAGCAATGCCTAATGCCTATTGACAAATTTAGCACAAAGATAAAAAGTTAGTCCTTTCTTTACATTTAAACGCGTACCTAAGCTGGAACCTAATTTTTAGCGGTTTGTCAATATCAATATCATACTCATCATTTCTGGTTCCAATTTATATTTTAAGATGATACTGTATAATATGGAATTAACATCGGGATGACGAAGCATGATTTAATAGCATACCTATTTGATCTCTTAAACAATGGAGGCCAAGACTGGGCGAAGCTGGGAACATCCGCCTGTTACGACATCTATAATGGCGGGAAATACTGGGATAAACATAGCACAGAGCACGTAAAGAACATAATTCATTTAGTGAGGCTTAAATGTTTTGCTTATAAATTTGTTGTAATTGGGATATTTTATAAATCAAAATTCGAATAGATTTGTGTTTGATATTGGTATGACGTATTTTTTCGTTCACTTATTTTCATGAGTTCAAATGTTAGACTTCGAATGAATGACGTCAGTGAAATGAAACTAATGCATAATGTATCAAAGAGAAAATATCATAATAAAGATTAATATTTACTTATTCACCATAAAACATTATATATTATATTTTGTGTGTTTAACTTTATTTTTAGACTTGTTAAATAAATTGACAAATATCGCAAAGAGTTGGTTAGACATATAGCGTGCTCCTTGACAATATAAACATAATGTAAATTGCTATCTTAAATTATATGTATCATGCGTCTACTCGTCTTACACGTAGTGGGGTCGCTATACACGCCATGGGGGTATCAGATGTTTCATGTTCCGATAAGTCGATTTAATCTCGACCTCAAACAAACTGCAATTCACTCGAACATCCGATTAAACGCATTAACCGCTGTCCACATCGGAACTAGCCGATCCGTAATCGAAACAAAAACGGCACAAAATTAAATTACCAATATCCAGCGGGCGCGTCACCGCAAAATATTTTTGCCGATGCAGCAATAATTTCAGACTCGCATATTGTGCGATTTCGCCTGTAGATAACAGAAATAATGGGGTTCAAAAATGAAATTAATTCCAGGTTGATGATTTCAAATTGAAAAGTCACATCGGCCCGCGCCATAATTCATGGCCTGAAACGTGTTCGGACGGCTGCGGCGTAGGGTTGCCAGCGACGTTTTATTTATTTACTTTTCGGTTTTGAGACTCGTTCGCTGTGAACATGCTGGGGTGATCTGGAATGTGGAATGGACGTTGGGGTATTATGACTGGTCAGTCAAGCAAAATCTATTGAATAGATCTATGGTAAAAATTTTTACCATTATGCCTTTGAAATTGTGTGATTAATATTTGGTTATGTTTATCTATTTTACATAATTAAGTTGTTGCATGGTATTACGTACAAGCCGTTAATTAACTATTGTTACGATATTTTAAAGTCGTTTATAACTATCACTCACCTTTAGATGAAATAAAATGTAAAATAAACATATATGCTGGATCTAACTAGATCCGCTTACTTGCTTGTAGCTATGGGAACGCAATAATTAATATTTTTTCATTCGCGACAGTATTTATGTCAAATATCTTACCCCTCTATTTAAGCCACCCTTTAGAAATAAGCAGACATGTATTAAACATAACTAAGCCCGTTGTAACGAAGTTGATTTTAACATGTCGCCTAAACAATGAGCCAATTGTTGTTTGTTATGAAAATGCAATGCAAATATTACTGTCATTGTTCATATGCAAAGTTTACCCGTGTTTACTTTTTTTTCGAGCAATTTTGATAATCACCGATCACATTAGAATATATTTTGTGAGATAGAAAAAGAAATAATCAATTGAAGGTTTTCTTTAGTTGTATTAGGTACCTCCTTTTTAAAATGTGAAGAATTATGTAATAATTAGATATTTTAAATTGATTATGTATTTAGAAACAAAAGATGATATTTTTAAACCTAAACATAGTGACCCACGTTAATTAATAATTTATTCTAATTTTTAGAACTTACTTTTTTATTATTAAGCTTAACAACATGTTTTAATAAAGCATTAAGGATCAAATTCAGACTAATCAGAATTTGTCTATGTTACAGTTTACGGCAGATTTACTCAAACTCAAGTGTAATTTAGAATTGTAATGTAGAACAATGAGAGGCAACCCTGAGCGCTAGCAAGCTCACTGTCATAGTACTCACAGTTCTTTGTCGAGCTCCCTTCCGCTCAACCGCGCGCATTATCTGTGGGGGTAGGTCGCTGGAGAGCATACCTGAATATCGACTTCACTATGTATACGAAGTACATAGTGAGATCGACCTTTATAATTTTTTGGAGTGATGTAACACAAAAAAATTATAAAGTTCGAAGTTATTTATGCATATACTCCTGAATTATTATATGACTTAAATAAGATTCACGGATGTATGATTTTCGAGTCAAGCAAACTAAGAGAATAATGAACTATATACGTACATCCTCAACTCCGTTTGATTATGTTTCTCATTACTATAACTTTCTTATCCAAATGACCTTCCTGTGACATCATTGCAGCATCTGTAGGCTATAAGCGTCTCATTTAGATATCTGCTCTTGAGTATCAACATTGTTATTCATTAGAGCTATCTATCGATTTAAATTACCTATTGACTATATTTTGAATGTATTTTTACTTACATACACATAAACAATCAATTCATAGTGTTCATTTGTTTTTGTTTAAATTACTACTTACGTACATATACTTAGTTTATATAAAGTACCACATGATGCTATGTATGTATATAACACAAGTTGAAGTAGGCAACAATATGAAGGCTAATATTTACCGCTTATACCATACTCATTATTATTTTCATGTATACTAGTCTGTTAAGGATATTTCTAACCTGACTATTTTTCAATGGATCATATACCGTCGCTTAACAAAGCTTTCAATGGAACTAATAATAAACAGCTGGTCCTTGTGTCAGCCCTACGGGCTAACCAGCTCATTGTCACAGTCCTTTGTAAAGGGCCTTCCGCTTCACCACGCACGGTATCTGCAGAGCTGGATCTGCCAACCGAATATTCATGAACATCCGTAGTATATACACTGTATATGCATAATGTATACATATATTCGAATCCACGCAATTCCTTTCTCTTGAACGCGGTCACTAGGGTTAGGTTTTGACCTTTGTCTAGCTCTGTGCAATAACGTGTAATTGCGTCGAATTAGGGCGTGCATATCATTTTGTTTGGTATATTTTGAGGCACGATTCGTTTATATTTTGGCTCTCGATAGTTTTTCGGTACGAAGTCGGTTGTGTTAAAAATAGCGAGGTGTTTGAAAATGTCCTGAATTTTTCAAAATTATACTTACCTCTTTGCATTGCATTTGCATAGTTATAGTAGAAATAAAAAATTAAAAAAATATATATAAAAAATAAAATAGATTAATGACAAATGAAATGAGAATGGATAGTTCGATGACAGCTAACCGGGAATTATGGAAGAAAAAAACAAACTCCGCCGACCCCTGATGACACAGAAAAAGCGGAAGATGATGATGATAAGAGAACTTGCTCTCTAACATATCACTTCTTTCACCAAAGTTGAAGACTAACGATCCAACGGTCACTCCTTATAAGACGCCATTCGCCGCCTAGTTATGGTTTTATATGTAAATACGACCGTGGCAGATCTAATGAATAATGCAGCCGCTTGTCTTCAACATTTGTCGGTGGCACATTTCAACTTGTTTGGTTTATTTAAAACATAAAAGCTGTTGACCAAATAGGCCAATGGCTGTTTTAATTCGAGCGGTTTCTTACTACAGTGCAAAGTTAAGTATATGTTTTTGAGAGCAAGCATTGCAAGCTGATATTTATAGAGCAGGCTTCATGTACATGTATATGTTCATTATTGTACATAATATGTATTAAAGATATCGGCGTCAGAAGGTTTATTTTAACTGTGCCTTTTAAACAATGAAACATATCTTTTATAATAATAATAAATAAATAAATACCAAACACAAGTATTCCTCACATGAATGTTTGCCCTGGGTGGGGATCGAACCTACTACTCTTGGCAAATGGGGCAGGGTCACTACCAAATACGCCATCGAGCTAGTCCTAATAATTTCTTTTGAACTATGGTTCCCCCAAGTCTACCTATACTATACTTGTGGTCTATTTAAATCCTTCAGGGGGTAATTTATCAAGCTTTATTTCTATAACAAAGCTTCCTGAGCAGCTTCTAATTTATAATTAAAATCTTAATAAGCTCCAACCTCCAGCCTTCACAGGACGTTGAAAAATATACATCCGTATTATACATGATAATCCGACTAATTATTGTACCTACGAGTTAATTATAAACCATCTAAATCATACCATCTACTTTTCGAAACTAACGCCTGAGGCTTTTAAGGAAACAATGGTAATATCTTACGTCCTTATCTAATGCCAAATTTGGCTATGCGTTAGACAGAGAAAACGTGAACAGGCAGTCACGAAAAACGAGGCAGTAATTTGCCTGCACGAAAATTTGATAATAAATCATAATAGTTTTAGACAGAGCAGAGGTAAAAAAATAAACCAATTTGGAAAGTGAATTGTAAGGCACGCCGGGCCCGCTCCTCGGTCTGTTATTAGAGCAATTATGTTATTATGTTCGCCGTATCTAATCCGAAAAACTAAATTGGAGTCGGCCGCTGCCGGCGAATGCCCGATAGGTTCAATCATTTCGACTTTTGGGTCGCACGAAATTCGTTGCGGAAGCAATAAGAAACACGAAAATTCCGTCCGAAATTAACCAATAATATACTAGGCTATATAGGCGAAAAGATCGATAAAAAACTCAACTCAACATATTTTTTAAACCCCACTTTGCTACGGTCCATAGTTCTGTACAAATTAAAAAGGGTGCTCTGTTACAGTACATATTTCAAAGTTCACATTTCACAAACAACCCCGCGTTGCCCTTTGATATCCCTCACTTAACTCATATTTCATTCAATATGACCATAATTGAAGTGATAGGTGGGACTTCATTAGAATAAAATGCTTATTCCCGGAGCGGAAGGGTTCATAATAGTTCGCAGATGCGTCGCAGATAAGAAACATCGCATGAACGATTGCCTCTTTCACAATTTGTATCTTTAGCATACTCCACTCGTGAAACAGGTTTTCCTTGTGTAAGTTATGAACGCGGAGTTTTGTGTTTCCAAAGCGCCCGGTCCCTTTGTATTATCAAAATATCAAATATGAATACCAAATAAGGGTTGGGACAAAAGAAAAACTGACAACTTTTTAATTTATGCGTAAGCGAGTACATGAAAAAGTAATAATAGGAGCGTGTTTGGTAAATACATTAGCGTAATAATTCCGTAAGGGCGTAACGGAGTTGTCGGGTATTTTCTGAAATTTCACGGTGGATGTCGCTCGTGGAAAATTGTGACGTCTTCCTAATGAAGACGTCACAATTTTCCGGCCACGTGTAAAACCGCCTCTCGACACTAATGTCGAGAGGCGGTTTTACACGTGGCCGGGACCGACAATGAGCGGGACTGAAAGCTAACGAAGTTGTTATGCCGGCCGGGCGGTGCGAGTACCTACTCGATCAAGTACTCGCCTCGCTATGTCTGTAATAGACGTCTCAATTGTACAGTACCGTTTGACGTGTTGTCTACTTTTAGAAGCGTATGACACGATTGTATGTACCTACAGACCGACTTAGTTATTGATTTTAACTATGACCGCGACAGGATAGCAATCTCGTACTGAATTCGATTCGGTTTGTTTACTGTTTAAAACAAGTCTGCAAAATGTTTTGTTGATTTGCTTTGCTTCTTATTATGTGAACAAGTTCAATCATGCCAGACAAAAAAATCACTTAAGTCAAGAGTCATATAAGGGCCTATCAAATGCTAGCACCATTAGTATAAATCATGTTTTTATGGGACTTATTAGTAACTGAAATAAATGCAATAAAATCGCAATCACTCAAATAAAGTTTATTTATCTATAACGTCTCGCAAACACAGAATTCCTATCATTCCGATGAAACCGTTCACCTCAATGTTTACGTACGGATTTTTATCTAAAATTTATTTATAACCCTCGCGCGCTCCAGATAGCATCCGCTATAAATTAATTTTTATTAATTATTCTATTCAACTTTTGTTTATAAAAATAGTAAGTGTTTACCTATTTTCCAACTTTATCAATTCATTTAATGTTACCACCCGATAAATTCTATGTGATTTGTATATTTTTTTTCAATAATTTATTGCTACCGCTATCTCTATTGGCGAATTCATAATTTGATTAAATATAATTAATTACTTTGTTGCCAAGGCAGTCAATTAAAAACGATCGTTAAGTGAAATGGATATGATTTATTGCGTTCGTAATCTTTCCAGACATTTTTGTAAACAATTAAATGGTTGATTTAATATTGTGCCAAACAAATGTGATATTAGATATAGTAGTATTTTTTTGTAAACAAAAACGTCTGTTCTCTATAAAAAAAAAAAATTTTATTTCTTTTTATTGGTCGACAAGCAATTTCTTTTAAAGAAAAAAATAGACAGATATGTCTACGGTACCTATTTGCCTTTGCCGAGAAAATTATAAATAAGCGCTCAAATCGGAGTAACCCAATATTAAGAAATTATTTAATCAAAAGCACCATTAACCCCTGGTCAGTACAACAGTTAAATAGAACAGCCTACATTTTCCATGGCTCTTTATTCAACTATTGATATGAACTTGACCAATATAGGAGGCAGTCTTCATTCACTGCAGTGGCCTACTTATCAGTCAACTAGAACATTTCCTGACCCTGTCTTCGTATCGCGCTGATAGCGGGGTCACATACACAAGAGCCAACGACTTTTTAAAAATGTTTTTTTTTTTTCCTGGATTTCTGATAGTGGTGCACAAAGGATAGCTTTGTTCTCAAGATCACGTGTAGAGTTGAATAAAAAGATGCTTATGAGTTTATTTTCGTAAATATTTTTTTTACTTGTGTGTATGTTAATTGTAGAGACTGGTTTTTACCAATAGTTTTCTATTTACTTATTTTTCAACGGTGCAGAATTAGCATGTTCTAAAAAGTACAGTTATTACCATCATTAATAGTAAAAATCTTATTGATACTATTTTCAAATTCTATCAGGCATTCAATTTGCAAAACTTACTTACTTATCAAATTATTACTCATACTGAACCGAATCTCATTAGAACTTGCTTGCAAATCTGATTCATATTTTGTTCCTTTTTTAATTTCACCCCATGGTATCCATGTGTTCGATTTTTAAATCTGATTGTCTTTTGTTCCAGGTAAGTTCCCGCCATTACGGAGTCCGCGGAAATGAGTTCGAAATTCGAATCGTGGTGTATATCTGTGTGCGCGCCCGACTGTGTTTTGTCACGTGCCCGCCACGCGATTAACAGTTCAATCTCGATTTACATAAAGTCGTATTTCAATTTCGCGCGGCCCCCAAGCTCGAGGAGTGAGTGCATGTGTGCGGATAAACGACAGCTGAAAATCAGAGGGAAGCCTTCTATCTCGTTTTGCCGAGCTAAAGCGAATACCATGAATACAAAACGATTTAAGACCGAATTGGGTAGTTATCGATATTCCGGCGTTTTGTTTAATTTCCTTTGTCTATAAAGCATTACATCCATGATGAATGAGACAGATTTAATGACACAAATCATCACGGACATTTTTTACCAATAAATAATGACAAACAGCTACGTAAAGTCAGAGGGCCATTCAGTATTTACATTGCTTATATTTGTAGAAACGTGTGGGCCGATATTACCCGCATATCAGTGTTGATGCCGTTTTTTCATTATAATAAGATCAAAGAGGTAAAACTACTACACTTAGGTCATTGGTCTACCTATATCATTACACATTCATAATTGGTGTCAAATATAAAATTGTATGTGTAAAATTAAACTTATAACTCTACATAATTCGGTATTTGTTACACCCATTTTCAAATCCGTGCTTAGTGAATTTATAAAGAAACTTAATATAAGCAATTTGACTAGCCTGGGAATAACCTTAGGCATAGAGCAAATTAATAGTTATCGAGATCAATGCGATAAACATGTGCAAGCACGCTGGTACGCCTGCGAGTGCGTTTTCCGCCCATCCGTGGCGCGTCCGCGTGCATTCGCACGCATTCCGCTAATCTCTCATGTGATCGGCAATAGGCGCGTGCACGCTCCTCCATAACCGGCCATTTTGTAAAACACACACGGCCCGAACTCCCCACGGCGGTTAAGCGTCATTTTCGCGCGGCCGCGTTAAAAACACGCTGCATGTTCGCACTCCCACCCGCGGCAAGCGGACACGTATGAATCATGCGCCGCGCGTGTGTGCGTGTTCGGCTCCGCTGGAGGCTGTCAGTGTGGTAGTGTCCACGAGTGCACATGTACGCGTGAGCCCACTCATGCCAGCCGACTATGACGGCTAGTAGATTTGACAGCTAGCTCAATGCGGGTTCAGACGTTCATTATACGCGACCGATGTAATTTTCGTGGGCCACTTGACATGTCGTGTACGCGACGCGCAACGTACGTGCATTTATGACAGTGACTTTGTTTTGTTTTAAATTCGCGCGCGAACTTGTGATCTGTGACTTGTTTACGGTGATACGATGCGAGCGATTTGCTTCGGGTGGTTGGTCGTCTTGGGGTGCATTGGTGTGAATAAAAAATCTCTCGCGGTTTTGTGGCGGTAACTAGACGGAACGAAAACATGCGCCACGTTATAGGAAACATAAATAAATAAACTCGTTAAACCGAGCCGTGTAACGAAACAATAAATTATGCCTAAAAAGAGGTGATATATTTTGAAAACTTTTGAAGTTTATAAACGTTAAATTATTTTTGTACGTAGTTTAGTAAGTAATTTTGTACCAGACTAATTGTGTTCGACTCTACATAGTGATAAAGTACTAAATTATGAGGATTCAGTGCAACAGTTATGAATATTTTCCTCAAACAATACATTGAGTGGATTGTTTTGGATCTTAATTGGTGAGTTTGAACATTCACAGTGATATTGAATTAAGTTAAGATTTAAATAAATGACTTGCTTATGTAAAGCAAAACTTCAGACACATTACTAAGCTCTACATTTTTTAATACCTACTTAGTAATTTTGGTAGAGCTGAGAAGTTTTGAATCAACAAACACAGTTTATATTTGTAGCGACATTGAAATCTGCGATGAAAGCTTAATTATGTCTGCATAAGATAAAACTAATCATAAACATTTTATGTAAGTAGTGCCAAGTTTTATCATTGTTTACTTTACTGTAATATTTTCACTAGGTAGGTAATTATAGAGCGATCTACCGACTTTACTGGCCTACTGAATTAATCAATTCTCATTGCGGATCAGGTATTATTGATGTATGTTTATATGTTAAATAATTTTATTATATCAATTGGTTACTTAAGAAATACCTAGCGTATTTCATAATTACGTTTTTTTTAGTTTTAATAATTCGCGCAAGGATAATAAAGCCATTGTGCAAATTACGACAAAGAACACTATTTACATATTTATAAACACATCCAATTTATCACCGATACATGAAATATTTTGCATAAGAAAAAAAAAAGACACCTGTGGAATAATCAAAAAGACTGTTTTCGTAAAAACGGACTAAGGTGCATACGTCGTCAAGATTAATAGAGACATTAACACAAATAAGCATAAATTTTATTGTTTCCTTTACATATCTGAGTTCGGCCCTTTTGTGGGAGTCTAAAGGCAGGTACCGACTGGTCCTTGTCATTAATCAAAATCTTGCTGTTATCCTTTTAAATGAGTCGACGAAAGCGAAATAGAGACGTTCGTTCGACTATCCGATGATGAGGCCCCGCCTTTAAAGGAGATCATTTATATTTTTTTACAATTGCGTTTTTCTAAGCATTTTTATATAGAGATTTTAAATCAATGTTTTCAAATAAATATGTATGTATGTTTTTGTAATTGACATTTACTATGTCTGGCCAGGTATAAAATGCGAAAAATATTTTTTTATTTTATGGTACGAATATTATACTGCCATATCGTTGGTAATAAATCTAAAGACTTAAAAATATTTATTCTATTGTATAAAAACATTTTAGTAGCTAATTTGTATCTCCATTGAAACGATATATTTTATATTCGTACAAATTATGTAGGTAATAAAACGGTTTTATGAGCTATGATGATAAAATTTAAATGAAGACTTATTATTTGTTGCTTTAGCATAAATATATTGGAGACTGATATAAGTATGTGAGTCTTCAATGGCATGATTTTCCTTTACAAGTTTGACAAGGATAATAATTATTTTTTGATTTATAATAATTTATAAATGTATAATGTATAACCATTTTTCACAAATTTGTGTTAAAACTATAAAACAAATAAATTTCAACGAATTTTGATATGTTAATAAGAAATTGGATTATTCTGATGTTATATTTCCGTTAAAACATTATATTAATCTACCGACATGCAGGTGTTGACATAATTTTTAGTTTTGACTACCCATCCTAAATAAGATCTTTGCAGACGTTGCTTAAGACGAAGTTAACACAATAGTCTTCACAGATAAATGTCTATTTCCTTTTACGCAGACGCTTAATATATTAAAATAATAGAAACATTTAGGTATGGACCGTTCGTTTGCATATTTTATTAATGAACGGATATCATCACTCAATTTATGAAACGCATTAGCGTCGTTAAGCCTATCTGTGTATTCGTTATTAGCAATTTATTGCGCATAATGTTAAATGGCTAACTTGCCGCCTCTAAGCATTCTTTATCAGTCAACGTAAGCTTTTAATGTACCGCTACTTATGAAATAAGAGTGTGGTTTATAGTTTTCATTGCTATGAATGAAAGTATATTATGACTTAATACCTCAATTCGAATAAAATGAGAAGTGCTTACCTAATTAATAAGGTCATTCTTCATTGGTAACATCAATACAAAAATAACATTTTCAAAGCAACTTTATGTGAAATAATGAGGCTAGAGGTTATGTTTACTAACTGATGAAAACAGGATTTCTCTCAATCACAAGCTCTGCTGAATACGATATTGTAGTTTTTATATGTTCTAATAATAATAATAATATCTAATCATAAGATGTTCAAGCATGGCAGTAAAAGAAACATGGATTAATAATTTCAAACGGACTGTAAACTTCGGTAAACTATATTAATATACATAGGTACATACATACATCCCTGAAGGGGTAGGCAGAGTCAAAGGGGCAGTATGCCCCTTCAACTACATTTAGCCAAAAATAAAGCCGGGCTGGGTTAGATGGAAAATTGTGAAAAAGCAGTGACAAGCGGCTAACCTGTCGCCTACACAATCACACACCCAAAACCCGATATACCATTAGTCGCCTTTTACGACATGCTAGGCAAGAACCACAGTTGGCATATTCTTTTCAAGTCCCAGACCAACATGGGACAGTGGGCTGGGTTGGATGAAAAGCTGTGAAAAAGGAGTTACAAGGGGCTAGCTCGTCGCCTACTCAGTCACATACCCAAAAGCCCGTAAACCATTAGTCGCCTTTTACAACATGCTAGGCAAGAACCACAGTTGGCACATGCTTTTTTTTGTCCGAGATTAACATGGGCCAAGTCCCAGACCAACATGGGACAATAATATACTCCATCAAATTAGGCTTTTAATTTGAACTTTACTGTACCGCGAAAAGTAAGCACGTCCTATTATAGTTGTTGACGTCACCCGGTCAGAATTCGGTGGCATTGTTAAAAACTATAATTGTCTCATTAAACCAATGGGAATCGTGTTTTCCACATGTTTTATTGTGGAGGTATTAAATAATATGAATGCTGGCAATTGTTACTCGTTTTTTGTACTATTCGAGCATAATCTAGCTTCGTCCACGTTTTTGTATAGTTTAGATAAAGCTCGTTGTGAATACGTACGTACCTACCGAATCTGTACCTACATAATTCATAATGAAATATTAATGTGCTGGTTCTTTTTTTAAATTTATTATAGTTATACTCAATTGTATAATGACTCAAGGAAGGAATATGAATTATAGACTTCGACAATCTTAGCGATTTGAAACACATGTTTTGATATTTGTTAACAGTAGGTACATATCTTAAGCTACTTGTGCTACTAAACCTTATTAAGCCTAAGCTGCTGCTTATACTCATACATAAGTTATTAAGTATGGCCAAACATAAAAAGAGCTTTTATCGCATTTTTTATTTATATAATATAAACAGCATATAAGAATAAAAATAAAATAACGCGTGCTTAATCTTAATTTTATGTAATAAATCATTTTATATTGATTTTAACCACAATTTCACATTGTATGCAACCGTTTGCTAAACTGCAGGCACATAAGTACTCCTGAACGTAATGTAACAAAATATGAAGCAATTACGTACGCAACGCAATGAATCGAAGGTCCAATAAAAATTGATATGTCTGAAACTAGTTCCATAAATTTCAAATGCACGGCCGCGCATTCGGCCAGCCGGCTATTATGCTAACGGTCCCTTTCACCGCTATCTGATGACCATCAGATGAACTGCTTTTTTAAACTGCCTTAATAAAGCGAGCAACATATAAGATTTTAATGCTCGGAGATTCGACTTGCGCGATAATGCTCCGTGACCGCGCACGACTTTCTATGAGCTGCCATCGGCTCTCAAAAGCTGCTTGGCCCACTGAGGTCGATAGATTGTACGGACTTGATCACACCAAGTCGTTGTCAGTGAACATCTATTTTATGAAATAACCAGGTACTATATATGCTGTTATTTGAGCTTAGATTAAGGAAATTTTAATTAAAATCGAACATCGTATCTACTAATTAATATAACGTGTAGCATGTTTCATCGTTTATTTTAGCTGAATCTCTAACAGACATAATGTTAGAACCATACTAAAGTGCAATAGCAAATAAATTCAGAATTATTTACTTACACTGTTTTAAAACTCCGACCTCCTAAATAATTTATAAGGTGCCTTTAAATAATCAAAAATTGTATTAATCACATTAATCGTATTAATAACTGTTTCTGCACATGTACAATACGGGTCGCTTACCACAAAGGTTGAGAACCGATGGGGCTAGAGAAACGATGGCGGCTCGCGGCTCCTTCTTTCAATTCGGTACGGTTCACCCTTGGCCACGAAACGGTCGGCGAATGATGCTTAATGGCCTGAATGACGCTAGGTCAGTGCTGGACCTCAACATTTTATTGACCAAAATTGGTCGCTTTCTTGCATACTTTGAGTTTGAGTTCACGCTTCATGGAAATTATTTTGGGGCTAAACGTTGAATACGGTTACAAACAACTATTTAATAATAGTTTGAATGTTAGCTGTGTTTTTTTTACATCATTCGGGAACTTACTAGAATTATACTAGATTATTATTTAGGGGCAAAAATTATTTTTGTACAATTACATTATACGAAATAAATTACATAGCGTATTTTTCTTTATAAATTGTACACGGCATAGAAGCTATAATTTTTGACATCATCAATAATATTGTAGGTGGGTTTATAGTTTAGATAATGCATATTTACTATATTTATTTTTAATTGTTTAATAATCAATAATCTACAACTTATCACGGTACGAGCTTGGTCAAATCTACACAAACAAACATAACATCACGCCTATAATCCCCCAAAGGGTAGGCAGAGTCAAAGAGGCAGCCGGCCCCTTTAAGCACATTCAGCCAAAAATAAAACTGAGCTGGGTTACATGGAAAATTGTGAAAAAGTAGCTAGAACTGACTAGCTTGTCGTCTACACAATCACTTGTCCAAAACCCGATATACCATTAGTCGCCTTTTACGACATGCTAGGTAAGAACCACAGTTGGCACATTCTTTTTAAGTCCCAGACCAACATGGACAAACAACTGATTACAACTGATCACGGATGTTAGCTTAGTCAAATCTATCTCTAGAGAAATATGCTGCAAACAATATAATATAATTTGTACCCATCAGTTTCATATTAACTACGTAGCTATCTTACTCGCCTTCAAAAATACTCTCAACGAACATTAAAAAAAGTTAAATAAGGAACAATTAATATATTAGGTACCATTTTGTCGAAATCGATTTATAATCTATTCATCTGTTAATTTAAATACGCATTACATGCAACTTGTACAAAAACACAAGAAGCCGAGCGGGCATTACAAAAGCAGCTTACAATAATAAATTACAACCATTTAGATAACTATATATTATTACAAATATACCGTGTTCAGTTTGCCATTACCCAAATGCTCAGAACAAAATGATTACGCCCACCAGTCGCGTCCATAGGGTAAGCTCGGCTAAATTGCACCCAGACATTGAACGAGGTAGCGCATATGAGGTAAATTAACAAAATTCATTAAATATATGAGATGCTTCTACCAAGTGGTCCAGTCAGGTTAGTTTTGATTTCTACTCGAACCTAATTTCTTTCGGAATATAACAAACTAATATGCAGGACCGTTGTAATTGGAAGGAATTTTTATGGGTTATTTCGAATATGGATTTTAGTGCAATGACTATTACTTGTTTTATTTATACTACTACCTACTGAAACAAGAACGATGATATTTTAATATGAAAAGAAACAATAATGGCTATAATTCTTATAAGCTGAATGAGAATAAATATAAAAAAAAATATATATATACTTATTCTTAAAACATATTTTAAGTGTGAAATAAATTTTTCGATAACGATAACGGTCCCTAAGCGATCTAATCTAGCCAGTTTCACCCTATATCGTTAATTTAATATCATTTGTTCGTGTCATCGGCTCCACTAACAGCGCTGGCGTGTCATTAAATATTTTAATTAACTTTCGGTGGTCATGTATGGATGTGTCAAAACTAGATAAATGAATGGACGGAAATGTGGATTTTATGAATAATGTTTTTGTAATAGTCTTATGTCTGTCTTAGATATGTCTGCTTGTTTTGTCAAATAACATTCATGATCGGAACTGAAACACTAATCATTAATGCACATTCAGGTTTCTAACATATATGTACTTAGCTGATGGAAGTGATCATTGTGTATTTAAATCTGGTTTCCAGAAAGTGGTCATGTTCACTTTATTATATAAGTTAGAAAATAATTTATGCAGGATGAGTCGAACATTTTAAGAGTTAGAAAATAAAAAAAATAAAATCAAAATTTGTATCACAAATTGAGCCTTGTGAAAGCTTAAAATAAAAAGTAGTGGTAAATGGAAAATATTTTTGCAAATCTGATTATGATGGTTGGTCTAGTAGTAGTATTTTATTCAAAGTTATTTAGACTAGTGGCTAACTTGAAAGCCTGCGTAATTAGATCTTTATCATTTCCTTTACTTTCTTCATCTGCACATTAAGAAGTAACTGTGTCATTACTTAACGGTAAAAATCTATATGTAGTCATATATTAAATTGGCTTCAATTGAAGTGTCAAAAATAGATAAATGACCGGACGGACATGTGAATTTTATGACTTATGTTTTCGAAATATTTGTGCGTCTATCTGTCTCAAGTTGCAATTACGGAATTAGTCCGCTATCTAGTCTCACTAGGCATGATTAATAGCTGTCATTATATATACAACATTTTGTATGTATATATTCGTCGGCGAATGAACGGGCAATTAATAAAAAAAGATACTGTCACATTAAGCCTCGAAATAAGAGCGTTTAAAATAATGTAAATACTTTCAGGTATTTACTACTTACCTACTGCTTACATAAGTAAGTTAAATGAAGTCATGTTGTGACTACAAAACATAGACATACTGCCTTATTATAAAAAAAATGTTTTAATTTAAACGTAGAATAGAGAATAACTGAAAAATTTAAAATAGTGTCCCTAATCCAAAAAAAAACAAATTAATTGGTCTATAAACTAACTAACTAACTAACTAAACTTCACGCCACTTCCCTAGCGGGACTATAACCTAGTCCAATTAATTTGTTTTTTTTTTTTTTGTATTAAGCCTGATTACAATTGCAAAATTAGCTACCAACCTTCTGTAAATAGTCTTATAAAGTCACGATTTACGTGTAAAAGTTATAAAACATACATGTTTATTTCCTTATAAAAATGGATCCCAAAAATCAAACAAGCAGGTTGTACCGTGATAAGGAAAACACGATGATAATTAAATTACGTCAAAAAAATACTCGTCTTACAAGAAAGAACAACCTGCTTGATAAATTAGCGCTAAATAAAGATAATCGCGACTGTAGGGCTGTCTGTTCGTGCTAATAACTACAGAAGATAAGTATTTTTTAATAAATGATAGAACAACCAGTAAATAACAAAATACATAAACACGCCCATAATCCCCGAAGCGGTAGGCAGAGTCATAGGGGCAGCAAGCCCCTTTAACCACATTCAGCCAAAAAGAAAACTGGGCTTGGTTGGATAGAAAATTGTGAAAAAGTGGCTAGGTTATCGCCTACAGAATAACATACCCGATGTTCCATTAGTCACCTTTTACAACATGCTAGGCAAGGAACACAGTTGGCTTATTCGTTTTAAGTCCCTAACAACTGGGACTTTTGTATTAATTTTAATTATCTGTTTTACATTTGCATGCATATTTGTGTATGAATTTAGTATAAGCAGTCGAATACAGAACCTCCTTTTTCGAATCAGGTTTAATATTTTTTGTTAATTACTATTACATAGTTGAAGTTTTACCAGATACTTACTAATAATTTCTGAGGACTTAAAGGTTAATCAAGGTAAATAAACTAGTTCATACCATAGTTTTCAGTGTTTCCGATCGTCAACCCTACAGTGAATTGCTGGTTTGACATGCAGAGTCGGGTGAATGATGTGTATTATAGGGCGAGTCGCTAACACCCGATCGTTAGTTGGGTGAATTCGTGAAATTATCGGGTGGGCAATTTGAATATTAATCTCGCTGCGCCTGCGCCGGCTCAGACCTCAAATTGTGCAAAAAGATGACTGTCGGCCATTTTTCTGTGGCCTTGGCAAAATGCTAACAGCCGGAAATGTTTTAGACTAAATGGTTTTATATAAGTGACTCATTGGAAGTTTGATTGCCGTTATAAACTTTAGCTAATAAATGTTTCTTTTACCCGTTCGGGAATGCTAATCCTGTTTGATAGGAGTTCAGCTAATGGTACAGATTACAGAATTAAAGACACTAACTAGAACTAATTACAATAAATAAATAAATATCCGACTATATCACATACATTGATCTGACTCCGAGGCTTACCTTACCTAGCTTATGCACTTGTGTTACGGATATCAGAATCAACAGTAGTATTACAAATATATACTCAAATATTGAATATTAACACCGAGACACAGAACAAACACAAGTATTAATTATACGAATGTTTGTCCTGGTTGGGAATCGAACCCACAACTCATGGCGCATGGGGCAGGGTCACTGCCGAATGCGCCATCGAGCCAGTCAAACAACAATGGATCTATATTAAGTGCTCACTCAAAATGTCTCTAATAAAACAAATAACAATTACAAGATGTTCTTATTTATCGTCTACTTACTACTTAATCAATTCTGTGTATTTAATGCAATATTACTGTACCAATGATCAAATCAATTATTATTCTAATAAGGTTAAAGTGTAGAGACGGATCAGACCAGGTCTTAGGATAAAACAATACACTTATATATTTTTACACACTACAGACTTATTACAAAACTAGCTGTGCCAGCGGTGTCACCCGCGTTTATGGTTAATATTATAAAGACTATTTCCGTCATACATGATTTCTATGTAACTTTAACCATTAAGGCTGCACACGCGACGGAAGCTTAAAAAATGGAGTATTTTCTCCCGTTTTCCCAACATTTCCCTTCACTACTCTGCTCCTATTGATTGTAGCGTGATGAAAAGTATACTATAACCTGCCCAGGAGTATGAAGAATAATTTTACCAAGTTTCGTTTAAATCCGTCGAGTAGTTTTTGTTTCTATAAGGAACATACAGACAGACAAAAATGTTACTGATTGCATTTTTGGCATCAGTATCGATCACTAATCACCCCCTGATAGTTATTTTGAAAATATATTTCATGTACAGAATTGACCTCTCTACAGATTTATTATAAGTATAGATTTGGAATGACAACATTCCAAATTATTTGTCTATTCTTTAGTTCAGTTGAAATCGAATAATACTTTCTATTATAGCTGATGCAATCTCCTATACGACTAATTATTGTGAATGTATAGCGTTAAATATGCATTACAGTTCACCAAATCAGCAAGAAACACACCTCAAGTTTATACTTGGCCACGTCTTGCCCGGAATGGCGTACCATGCAAAAACTATAATTACGAAGTGTTTAATTAAACGACCACCACGGTGTACAATTAAACACGCTTCACTATTTACACTAAATACCTTTATACTCGCTACACTCATTAATCTTTCAAGCCGTAAGATGCAACATGGTAGTGCAGAGACTTGATCGACATGTGATCGATGTTTCAATAATAATTTAATTCTATTCTGTTGATATCGCGGCTGTGGCGTGGGAAGACTGTTTACGGGCTATCCACCCACATTGTATTATTTCTAGAATGTTTACTATATTTTATAAATACGATTAGAACATAATAACTGTTAGTGCAATCCTATCTTGGTCAGTTATAGCTTTTTGTAGTGAGTTTAAAACCATTCAAAATGACACTGTAAATCCAAATTAATTATATTGACATTTACTAAACTGTTGGTTATTATTTAATCTGGACATAAAAAATTTCTTATTTTTTTGTGATTAGGCTGTTAAGGTCTAAAGATGTCAACCGGATTTGTTCCCTTATATGGGACTGCGTGTACTTCGGCAAATCCGTGTAGATATGTAGCCGGCATTCCGTGCGGCGCGTACGGGCCGATTCCGATCTAATGGACGCATGCTTCTAACCTCTGTATCTAGCACTATAGATGTATAGGAGTCTATATGTCATTATTGGCTGTGGTAGTTATCGATGCACTCTTTTCAATAACATACCAAAATAACATTTAAGATTCAAGTATATTGTAGTAAAATTTATGTACATAGTAAAACTAAGATACACTATTTTGAATTGGCATATTTCTACGACCAATATTTTAGCTAATCAAAAACTGTTATTCCTATTTTCAGGTAGTTCCCAACCAATTTATAAATTTTAAAGCAATCCGCATGGAACGGTCCAATTCAATGCGGATTCAAATATTTGTACGTTTAGATTGGTACTTGAAACGAGGGGAAAAATTATAAGCTATTAAAATAGAAAACACTCTTAAATCAGAGTGAAAACAAATGTAATGTAAATTTAAATATCGCTTTTACATTTAACAATCTAGTGAGAAACGTTATCAATAATTGAGAACATAACGATGAAGACAAGTTCATCATTATCGCAAGATAACAGAACGCTAGGGCCACGAACAGCCGAGAATACGCAGAAGTGTAACGACCAGACTGTTTGCAAACACTTGCATCGGGAATTTGGATTAAAAATGTGCAGGTGTGGTGTATAAACGGCGTTACGCGCTGTAGCGGCGAGTTTGTTTTCGTTGTCTTGTTCGCCCGATGGCACGGTATTTATAGGACGTATTTAATAAATACGGTAGCCGTAGGGCCGTCAAATGAGGTGAATTAAGCTATTTTATATCTTGTTGCAGCTGGAAGCGAAAGACTAATGAAGATTAAAGTTTAAGCAATGTTTTCGAAGGAGTTGACTTTTTACACTTCTAGTAGAAACATAAAATACTGCAGTCATATAAAGGACATAGATCAATTTATATCGTAATAGTGCCTCCTTATATAATATGAGATGATTTTGTATCAAAATTATCTTAATAAGCGCTAAGCCGCTTATTTCTACATGATGTTAAAATTTTGCTGGTTCCCCTATCTTAGGGTTATGAAGGTTAGATCGGCAGTCGCTTCAATGTAATTACCAGACTTGCTAAATCCTGGATCATGGTCTAAGCGGACCGTGTCTAAACACGGGACATAACGCTAGGAAGATGATGTTAAAATTTTGCTATTTCTCGGTTATATCTTATTTAATATTTATTTGCTAGATTCTATTTTATAAACGGTTAAAATTAAGATTTAGCTCTTTGAATTTACCTGTTTTTTTTTAGTTTATATTATCGATTTCAATTTCATGTCTATTATGTTCCATTTCATTAATCTTCTGACAGCTCTTTCAAGAGCCCGGTTCCTGGAAGTGCAATACACATGTCTTTTTAAGTTTAAATAAAGGAAAAGCATGTAGGTACCCGACACGTTTTATGTAAGTACATATTGCAGCCGTGTACTTGTATGTTGTAGTTTAAGCTTTTTGTTAATTAGTGGTCTAACACGCGGAGGAGTATTGCAGCAATAAATATGACGCGGATACACGGCGCAGCCGAAGGCAGCGATTGCCTCCTCTCGCCTATAATTTCGGCCTTGCTTTTTCTTTTTTAGGGTTCCGTAGTAAACTACCTATTCATCTTACGCTTCAAAGTTTATTAGATTATCATTTATCGATAGATAAAAGGATATACTATATTGCTCCAACTGTTTACAGAGATCTCTATTTCAGACTTATTAGGGTTATTAATTTGAGTATTTATACAATTATGTGTAACATTGTCATTTATCGTGTCAGTTAAAAAACATATATTATCTCAGGCAAAAGGCTATTTCCTCAAAAAAAATTAAAGTCCACTATTGAGATTACAAAAAAATATTGCTTATGTATTCTTTCTTTTGTTCAACAAACTAAAAATGATGAAGATACCGCGTGATGTCACTAGGTGTGTAACATTTTACCGTCCAAGTGACGTAAAGCGCTTAATTTCAAATCTTTTAAGCGCTGTATCTTTGTCATTTTGAGTATCAGATAAAGCATAAAATATGTATTCAATATTTGTTGATAATCTAATTTACTTTCGGACTAAAAAAACTTTTGAGGACGTATTTTTCCTCAAAATATTTTGGATAGGTATACTGATCCAATTGAATTATTCACAAATTAACTATTTTACATTGGAGTTTTAAAGCCGTTCTCAGATCTACGAACATAGTTTATTTGTATACCTAGCATCGTATGCGTTCAAAGTTGCAAACTAAACTTGTATTAGATTAGTTTACATTAATAAATTAAGATAACTAAGAAAATACAAAACTTGTTTAGTATTTGAAGATCTCCTTTTCTTTAGCTTCTTAACTTGAGCGACCACTAGGCTTTTCAAGTTAATTCCAGTACTAAATTGAAATGATTATCCAGAACCCTTTCCAAATGAAGCGATTCGAGCATGATGGCGTTTTATCAGATTGATCTTCAACTGCATTTTGGGTTGTGGCCTTGTTTCTTTCTATTCGACGTTACAGATGATTTATAGGTATACGTTCAACGTTAATATATTACCTATGGACAGCCATTCCGTCCGAGCTATTAATATTGGCTGTAACAATTAATATTTTTACTTTAATCTTTATTGATGAAACGTATTGAATGTAATGGAAGAGAAAAGTTATGATTGTCGTTTATGAGATTTGACTACTAGATTTTAATTAAAATTCTTTGAAATGTGAAGCTAAATCAATTCACTTAATAAAAGGCGTTTTTACAAAATATATATATTCCTACTAATAACTACTGAATGGATTCCAATGAGACTTTACAATAATATAGCATAGACATCAAAATAACACATAGTATATTTCATCGATGTACTGCTGCTAGAAGCTAGTTCGATATAAAATAGTAAAATAATGAATTTGTGAATAATTAAATGGGATCGTAGCACATGGCGTTTGGTTCCCTCTGCCTACCCCGCTGGGGAAGTGGCGTGAAGTTTAGTTGTAGTAGTAATAGGTATATATTTCCTTTGATAATTCTTGAATACCTGTGTATTTTAATAAACAGGTATTAAATTTGGAATTTATTTGTAAATGCCTCTTAGTTTTATATAGTTTTACATTCGAAATTTCATCATCTTGCCAGCGTTATATAAAAATATCTTGGACGTAAACATTTTCAACCACAAAAATCTTTGGTATTCCCTATAAGAGCACTATGAAATTGTGTACTTAAGGTTTAATTTTATTGCATGATTAAGTATTGACAACGATTAACATTTGCCACACCACACGCTTTTTGCCACAAAAATTAAAAATAAAATAGGAATGTTGACTGGCAAGTCAATTTTTAAAAGCTGTCAAAACCCAATCACTTCATATATTTTGTATGGGCTTGTCAACATATAACGTCACTAGTTCGTATAGTCAACTGACGAAATACTTATTAAGCAGTTTTTGTAAAATTAAAAATCGTAGACTCAATATAATTGAAAATCAATAAGGTTTTACAACATACTACGATACTTTCTTTTACGGAATTGAAATTACAAAATTGAATATAAATGGTGTCAACATCCCAATTGTGCGTTACTTGTAATTTACCATTACTCCAATGATTTCAATAATTCAAATGATTTATCTGTCTCCTCGTCTCGTTCACAGCGTTTTCCAATGACCTTAACTAATTAGTACTACGTTAATACGTACATTAACCATTGCTTCATTACCGAGGAACAGCGCACCTGATCAAACAGTCCGCGCGTCAATGGTTACTCTTGTAACGAGGTACTTACTGTTTGGTTCGCGCATTCGCGACATACCTACATTTGTTTCTGTATCAATTATATTATTATGTAATTAGGGTTTCGTATTTCCATCGGGTTTTTGGAATTTTTGGATGCATAAGTTTTACTGTTTCTGGTACACGAATGTGCAAAGTGATACATGTTTGTACGTACATATTAATAATATTTTAAACGCGAAAGTTTGTATGGATTTACGGGTGTATGTGTGGATGTAAGTTACTGTTTCATGCAAAAACTACAGAATGGAATTTGATGAAACTTTACAATAATATAGCTCATACATCAGAATAATACAAAGGCTATGTTTTATTGACGTACCACGCAAGCATATCCGCGGACAGAAGCTAGTGTAACATACATGTATAATCCTTTATGAGACTTAAAGTATACTTTGTTTTTAGATCGGTTCTCGATGGAGTATCATTGCATACTTTTGGGTGAACTAACTTATTTTGCCTCTATAATCTTATACAGATTTAAGGTTCGTGGTCAAAACAGATGTCTACTAGAAAATAGAGCAAAATCTAGAATAAATATCAGACTACATCACATACATTGATCTGACTCCGAGGTATGTAGCTTAAGCACTTGTGTTACGGATATCAGAATCAACAGTGGTATTACAAATATATACTTAAATATTCAATATTAACACACAGACACAGAATAAACACAAGTATTCATCACACGAATGTTTGTTCTGGGTGGGGATCGAACCCACAATTCTTGGCGCATGGGGCAGGGCCACTACCGAATGAGCCATCGAGCTTGTCGTATGAATGTATGGAACATCTCTACAATAACCAACATGCCGTATACACAAGAGGGTTCCTAGTTATATTAATCCGACCTAGTTAGCTACTGAGACCCAATGGATGCTGCGAAATCATTTGTGCCGAGTCGCGACGGTCTCGACACTTACGTATTTGTGTACAAGCCTTATAGACGACGTACTTCTTGCTATAATTTACCAATCAGTCATGCAGATGTAATATACAGAACATACACAAACAACTCCAAGATACAGTAGCAATACTTCATTTAAAGTCCCATGTTGGTCTCGGACTTAAAAAGAATGTGCAAATTGTGTTCCTTGCCTAGCATGTTGTAAAAGGCGACCAATGGTATATCGGGTTTTGGGTATGTGATTGTGTAGACCACGAGCTAGCCACTTGACACTACTTTTTCACAGTTTTCCATCTAACCCAGCCAGTTTTGTATTTGGCTGAATGTGGTTAAGGTGGATTGCTTCCCCTTTGACTCTACCTACCCCTTCGGGGACTACGGGCGTGATGTCATTGGTCATTCAAAAGTTGATTTCGGTTACTTATCCTATTCTAATATACATATATATATATATATATATATATATATATATATATATATTTAATTAAATTAGACAGTTGAGTGTTTCATGCCGTGTCTTCATTTATCTAGGTGTTGCTGTACAAAATTTATTAGTGTTTCATTTTGATAGTTCATAAAAAGAACGTCAAATATTGATGGTGTTTATTGCCCTACTGGTCTTTTGCATACGGCTAGTGATGTTCCCTTATTAGCAGGTTACCGAATTTTCGTCCCAGAAACAAATGAAGCGGTCTTGGCCGTTGACGTCATCAGCGTAGCTATTGTGCTTGCCAATGTCTTGCCACAATAGGCGTTGCTAGAGCTGGCGAGGTGTTCCCTCCGTTACTGCGCGGTAACACGCGACGCCCGCTCCGCCCATCGGCACGCACGTACTACTTTGTTTTGTATGTAAATTATTTTTTCGATACTCATATTGGGCTGTGTATTTGATTGTTCTGATTATGTGCTAGCCGTATACGGGCTGTTTGTCTACTATTGGATGCATTAGGGTATGCTTTGCATAAAAATAGATAGGTACATATTCTATTTCAAATATAAGAATGATACATTAAGTTGAATAAAATTTCAACAACTACAAACAACACTATCAATCTAATTCTAATGTTAAAATATCATCGCTATATTAATCCGGTAATATGTATTCATCTGTTAATAATATATCAACATAATGAGATAAATACAAACAAACACGGACAAAAGGTTCTATAACTATAATATAATACAAATACATAGTTATTATAGTAGTTTTATATATTACTTACTTATTGTTTTAAACGATATTGGTAAGCTACTTATTTATACAGACTTTTAAAACGAAGAGTTTCATAATAATTAATAACGATCACTGAAGATGACTTTGTGTAAGTAAGTAATATGGTTTATTATTTCAAAATCAATCCACCATTATTTAGTTGAGCTTGTAAAACTGATTTCAGAAGCTGTTAAATATCAATATTAAGATAAGAAATATATAAACCAAAGAAACCTCCAACATACATTTTCATAGTCTTTCCAGTTATTATTGTACGAACATCACCTTCCAACGTAAAATATTAACTTTGTAAAGGAACAATCTTTCTCACAAACACCAAGTCAGAAATAGTCCAAGTGCAGGGAACTAACGCTCGTTCTTGATAAACGGCGGCCATCACTGCACGCCACGGCCTATTATGAGAGCATGACGTCACTGCCCCGCCCCCCACCTCCTCGCTTCAATCAAACCGGGGAACCCTCGTCATTCCCCCACCCCACGTTCCGCTTTACTGACTCCGCATTTTTTTCTCATAATAATAACGTCGAAAAAATCGCACAAAAAATCTCGACAGACGAGCCGTTGCTCGTCCCATCCCTATCGGCGGACCTTTTTCGATTCCGTCCTCGGATTCTAAATTTGAATTGGCGAATTTTTTACGAGTTAAATAATGGCCAGCTTTCGGATAATAATTTTCGCAGTTTTTTTATTAATTACATTGTATAATGATATGAGAATAAAACATGCAAATATTGCATTGATGCATGTTTGATTAATAAAGATATATTCGTCTATTACCTACCTAATTATATTTTATGTACTTATACAAAATATAGTTTACGCTTACTTCGTAACAGCTTGATAGCGTGTTCATCAAAATCCGATTAGTATAAACTACTAACTTGTACAAACATACTCGGCTACAACTATTAATCTTTATTTTATTTTTGCCAAAGACGAGTAAAAATTTAAATCCGTTTGTACTTAAGTACTGGAATAGTTTGCTTTTCTTAATGGATATTAAGAATTACAATGTAATTTCCAACTAGATTAGCGTCAAACATTTTCTTAAGACCAACATCTTGTAGGCATTATATTTTAAATTGAACGCGATACCTAATAAGTCGCGTGTTTTGATCAATTTTCATTCTGTTTTTTGTTATTTGTATATTTTCCGTTAATTAAATAGTACATATGTACAATACTAAAACATTTTATTATCATGCACTACTTATATCTAAATGTAAATTGACGAAAGCATGCACAGCGGTTTTAAGACTTTCGAAGCACACATATTTTACTATAGTATTCATTTTGCTTACTTTAAAACTTATTTTTTTTATGTTGGTCACCCATCTCAATCTGGACACCAACATAGCTGCTTGTTTTCCAAAAGGCGATTGCACAAGCCGTCATTGCTCCTCGCGAGTTGCTCCAGTTTGATCAAACAGACCTTTTTGAAGGTCGTCGCGTACGCATAGGTCACAGGTGTGTGTGAAGGTCTTATTAGGTCTTATAAGGTCACTCTTATTAGACTGATAAACGCATATTGGTTTAATTTTCTTATTAGTAATTGCTTATTATTATAATATGTATTGTGTTGAAACGACATTTCTCGTCAGATGTTGAATGATTATGAACGATGTTTATAGAAGTTGCAAAATGAGTAGGTAGGTATCTATCATTTGAAATCTCAGTGACAAAATAAACTATGTCTGAAAAGTATTAGGCTTCGCTATTGCGGTCTCAGTGGTCTAAATTGTATATAAAATACATTTAATTTATTTTACGGTGCGGTACAATGACAAGGTGCCTACATTAAAATGATTAGGTAGGTACTCGCATTAGTTTATTTTTATAAGCGAATGATTCACTGATCTGAAAACTAATTCAACGATACTGTATTTAAATTATAAAATAAATAACGAAATACTAATTCCGCAAATTATAGTTACTTTATTATTGTAAAGTGTAGGTACTATGATGTTAGAAATAATTTCAGAATTATATATAGTGTACTCAAGTTGCCATCTACCAACAGGTAGCGTCCCGCGGCAAGCATCAAGTCAGCGAGTCATTTAGTTTGACTACTCACCGGCAGGGGTCACTAGTGAATCACTTTTTGAACTCTCCAATGACTTTAAATTTAGTTCCTTTAATTTTTAATAGATGGTGCTGATTTATACTTGGAACTGCTATTCTCAGTAGCTTCAGATTTGTTTGAATATTGATTAAGCTCATTATTTTGTAATGACTAATAGAAAAATATTATTATACCGTTATAATCAGTATAGTTGTTTTATTTAAGATTTTATTGGGTTTTATTTCGACATTGACAGAAATAGAACATTTTTATTACTAGAATTAGTGTTGTGTCAGTTCGATGTTTGTAGCAACGATAAAGCATTAAAAAATAATATTTTTCTAATATTTTTTTATTTTTTATGTATTTTTTAATATCTATGAATGAGAGAACTTGTACACAACTATTATTTGATAATACTAATAATCGTATGTCTTCAAATACTACATAAATGTCATAGTCAAAAGCTTTAATTCGAGTCAACAAACTCAGTTTTCTTTTGTACGGTATATACAAAAAACTTTGTTTTAAGCAAAGTTTTTACAAAATTCAAGCCATGGCTAAATAACTTAGGTAAACATACCATTTACGATACTATTATTACTATGCTAAACCTTGAATTCCATAATCGCAAGGATTTAACCCTTATCAAATCTGACAACCCTTAAATTAATAGTTCGTGAAGGTATTTAGCAAAATATGACCTTACGGATGGCTTAACAAAAGATTTGCTTGTGAATATTCGAGAAAATATTGCTAGTTTAGGTAGGTACACAGGTTTGTAATTCATATTTATTTATTGGAATTTTAGCAGCTTAGTCTAATGTATTCTAAAGCGAGCAAAAATCTTTAATAACTGCTTAAGTCCCGCATTTTTGTACGGTACTATTAAGAAGAAAAAAATAAATGACTTTTCATAGGTACGTTAATGGTCAATGGAAGTATTTTAAATCCGTTAGGTAGGATATTACGTAGAAATATAATTAAGTATAATAAAGAACTTTCTTAGACAAACCAACCATACTTTTATTGCCAATCAGCAACAAAGAATAAAATATTTAAAGAATACACTTTATACTCGTAGTGTGTAAAGTTACCTTAGAATAATCAACTTCGACCTTTTAACACGTTAGTGTTACCGCGATAACTTTATTTTTTTAGAAACCTTAAAGCCTGATTTTAGATGGCCCCCAACAGTGCCTTCTATTTATTTAAAACTGAACCTTTTAGATATTGTAGCATAAATGTAAGCGGAAGTGCGACATGTCGGGCGAGTTAATTTACGCGGCAGCATGGCGGGCGGTATCTGAGCGCTTCCGGTCGGCAGCGGCGATGAAAGTCGTTCATCAAAGTTCGGTCACAACACGCTGCTTCCAATAAACCGCCCTTTAAGCTGCTTGGTTTGGTACTCTGTGGATTTAAGAGCGCTTTCAAATTGCTTTAAAGTGAGTCGAGGCTTAGATGTAGTAGTCTAATAAAGTTTGTCCTTGGACCCGGGTATAATTAAGATTATGCGATTATGATTTTATTGGCATACAAATAGATTTTGTCATTACACAGAAATAAAATATCTGTCATAGTCAAAGGCCGATATGCAGTCTCTTCCCAGAATTACTGGTTTATCCTCGGTTTTAACAAAGTCTTCCGGTATTCCCAAAAATAAATTCCAATTTCGGCCTTTGACTAAGTAAAACCCAGAAGTTCCTAACTTTTCAGTCAAACGTCGTAAGTAAAATAATATGTTTCGGGCCAATGCCCGAATGTACGAGGCAATGCCCCGTCGATCCTAAAAGCGACTGGCAGACTCGGTCAAATGTAGACTGTACTTGTCACATGTTTAAACAAGTTTATACTTCCTGTGTTCCACAAAAAAAATGTATGCTTTATCTGTTAAATTAAATGATTATAAGGCTATAAATATATTTCATAAGGGTATAAAAAAGGTTATTATAACAAAAGATGCTCTTCAAAATTATGTAAATGTAAGAGATCTTACGTATTGTGTAATTCTAAATGTCATAATGCCTCACCAAGTATGAATAAATACCATTTTTTTTAAATTGACATTAATACATTCTAAAAGGTACCTAATTTTAGACTGGTCAAACCCCGATATCATTAAATTGAGTGTCGACGTTTGACTGACCGAATTAGTTACTCCTAGGTTTGTCGAAGATTCTTCAGTCAGAGGCCGAAAAGTTTGGGCTTTGACTAACACTTCAAGCCAGATCAATCCTCAGGGGATTGACTAGTTGAACCTAGGAGCGCCGGAGCTTCCAGGTTTGACTATAACATATATAAAATACAAAAAAGTGTAAGCCATGGAAATAAAAAAGCTAATCAATTTAGTTTTTTGTTTCGGTTTCTGTTTTCATGTGATCTGGCAACAAATTTTCCAATTCGAAAAAAGGGGTGATATAAAAAGCACAGATTGGTTTATTTGGGGTTATATCACAATCGATTCATTAATGATTAATTTTTTTTTGCAATTGCTAAAATTTCCTGCGTCTAAATTTGTATCTTGCTTGGGTACAACGTGTTGTTTTACTGCCCTCAATAAAATATTAAAGTATTTTTATTATGGTTGAAGTTGAATTTTTAGGTGTACCATAGGCGATAGGAAAACGTTATATGTATTCAGAGTGTGTTTCAAATTATTCAAAGTAGCGGAGCACGATTGTGTAGGGACATTTTATGTTAAGCACGTTTGTAAACAACGCTTTCCCATTTCCCACACAACCGTTCTCATAATAATGCAGAGAAATCGAAAGTTTTCATTCATAATATAAATAACACCAAGAACTAATTCCAATTCAAAACTCGATAATAAAAATTCTAATCGGACATCACTCACCAACCAGAATTGATGATAGCGTCAAGCGAGCGGTGGCTTTCACTATAGTTCATATACATTTGTATAGATGGCGTTAATATAAAAGTTCTTACGTTTTTTAATAGATGGCGCTTACCGGAAATTTTTAATCAAGTTATAATTCAATTAGTATTAATTCTCGACGCAAAAAGAAGGATTTTAATAATTTACGTGAATTTAATACGTAGATGTGTAAACAACAGTTTGTATGGTTAAATGAAAGATTTGTAATAGGATACACCTACTTATCTATTGTCATATTTCACCCCCGCTCCCATTGTTCGAACGTATGCATGCAATGTTTGAATCACGTGGAGCAATTACTAAGGTGTCGGCGTTTGTATCTTGCTATAAATCAGCTCTGCGCGATATAACAATTAGTCGCTATGATAGCAATGTTAATTAAACGGCCATAACTCGACAGCGCCTCCTAGCTGCGCGGCGAATGTTGGAACTAAAGGCGCAGACTGCAATCGAGGATGGAAATTGAATTTTTTTGAAAGGCGCTGAAAGTTGCCACTTATTAGATTAGCGTGTTAACCATCTACCTAAGTGGCTTTCGTGTTACCGATATTCATAGTGTAATAATTAACTAGTTACATGTTGTGTATGAATTTATCGAGCTGTTTAAGTATGTACATGAAATAACATAGCATACATGCAGAGATATTTTATATTAGTCTATGCTTATGTATAGGCGGATGCTGAATGAACTGATTTAGCGGTTGCTAATTGTATTTCGAATGAAGGAAATTAAAAAGGTTTTTTTTTTTATTGTTTGTCTTCCATATTTCACTTTATGATACGTGTAGGTATTCATTTACAATGTATTTTCATTTTAGCTCAACTGGAAGTAATAGGTACCTATAGACAGTTTAAATCTTTTGTTCATGCTAAGTTCTAACTAACATTAATAAAATCTCTCATAGATTGTTACCTATTTCTCAATTAATTAAGTACATAGTACTAAGTAGAATTAGAAAGACTCACAGAATCTAATCTACAAAATATAATAATTAGGTATATTACTGAAACCAAAATAACAATCTGACGATAATGGACCTTATTCGTTATTAATATTAGATAATTAATCCCGACTGTTTTGCACGGTCTGACCCTTGTTTTCAATAGGACAATTTCTCCTACCTCAAGGTTGTCTGGAAGATACTATTAGCAATAACAACCGCTAAAATGTTCTTTGTTCTAGAATATCTTATTTAATGAATATCAATGTAGGCTATTTTAATACTTACATACATATCTAATGCAGCATTTTTATGCCCATCCAGTATTTGCTTCGTTTTTTTAAAACAAAGGCTCTCAACTTAATACTCAATGCAGTACCAGTAGGTACCTACAGTGTACTTACAGTGCCTTTGTATCTACATTGTACATACACTGCCTCCTACAATGCACGTACACTGTCATGTACCACTGTGACGCAGGAATCTGTTAATCAAAGCGAACGCAATCAATTACTGCGGTGCAATCAAAATGGCTGGCATTCCCGATCCGAGCCCATCAAAGGTTGCACAGACTATCTTAATGACTGTTCGCTATTGGATGTAGAGAAACACTGTAGTGCTGCTGATTGGAGAGAATGTTTTCGGAAATTTGCAATCGCTAATCATGCAGTAGCAAAACCAATTTATTAATTGATTGTCTGTTTGATGTCGAATGAAGAGTTATAACGCGAGATCGATCACTTGGTGGCACATAAATGTTGACTATGTGTCTACTCTGAAAATTTCTGAAATAAAACTAAGAGCCTTTTATGCATACTTGGTTCATCAATACGATTTTTTCACAGCGCGTGATTGCGTGAAACCTTACTCTTTGTATTCGAAAACTAAACTATTGCACATTGGGCTGTTAATATATGTAGATAGGATTCTAGCTTTTACTTGCGGCTCCGCCCTCGTGGCGGCTTAATTTTTTTCCGACACCTCCAACAAATATCATAATATTTTATTCAATATATTAAAAAAAACTTAACAAATTATATACCTAAACCTTCCTCAAGAATCACTCTATCTATTTGTCAAAACCGCATGAAAATCCGTGCAGTAGTTTTAGAGTTTATCGCGAACAGACAGACAGACGCAGCGAAGGACTTTGTTTAAATATGTAGTAATATATTTCGAGTTATATATAGGTGCTTTTATAAATAGCACATAAATATAACGCGTTACTAGTTTTTATGTAACATGATGTCTCAAGAAATTAACTTGAATATAAAGTATAGAGCCAATTGAAAAGCAAAGCAAAGCAAAGTGGTGAACTAATGCATGATTTTTGAGCAGTTAAGTCGTACTAGGTAGCTGGTGCTGGTTCTGGCATGGCGGAATACAATTTATGACCACTGTTAGTAAACTAATCAGAGATTTGCTAAAAGAAAAAGCTTTTCCTTGACAATGCCAGCACCAGGAAGCAATGCATCATCCCGGTATAACATCTAATAGATATATTTTAAGCTGCTCATTTTCTAAGGGAATTTGAACGGAAATCACATTTCACTCTTTGAAACGAACGCTTTATATTTGAACTATTATCTACTAGAACTCGTGTTCAAAGAAAATTTTGCTGTTTATAGTACCGCGGGCACTAGCTGTGCCCGCGGTTTCACCTGCGTTTATGGATTTATGGATAATGTTATATAGCCTCTTCAGTCAGCAATCTTCCTCGATAAATGGGTTATCTAACACAAAAATATTTTTTCAAATCGGACCAGTAATTTCTGAGATTAGCGCGTTCTAGCAAACAAACTAACAAACAAACTTTTAAGCTTTATAATATTAGTAAGTAAGTATAGATTGAACTCGGAAACTTTTGGACCGACTTACGAGTTCGCTTCTACTAAGAATTTTCTAAATAAGAGACTGAACGAAGACAACGTGATTTAAGGAAAAAGTAGGTACTATGTTTAAATAAGGTAGTAATAATTATCACATACTAAATTCCAGCATTCAGACCACAATTTAAATAAAGTCTACCTATTGAGACCAATAACAAATTTTAAAAGGTATAGAAAAACAATGAAGAAAATGCATATTTTATGTCTAAATATTATAATTTTGTAACATTTCACCTTCCCGAACATAAAAGCCTTCCCCAAAACAATGTCCGCGAACCAACGGGGTGACGTCACAAAAAATTATGAACTCCGCCGCGAAAATTACAGAAGTTGTCTGATTAAATTTAGAAGTTGCCAGGGATAATTAGCGGAACATCGCAATTCACTCAGGGCGCGCTTAGCCCAGGATTCACCCGAGGGTGTCGTTAGGCGACTTTTGATGACATGAAAAAGGCTCGTATCCGATAGAGGACGTAATGACACGTTGGGGATTCGAGGTTGTGTGTGGCGAGTGGCTTAGTTCGATTAATCAACTTTAACATTGATACATCGAGGTAGGTAGTATGATGGAAAGGACACGAGCCTTAAACAAGGATTGATACAAACCCAAACTGTAGATTTTTCAAATTCAAATTTTAGCTCGGCGGTAAGGGAAAACGTTGTGACGAAATCTACTCTCCAAATGTATTTGTAACCATGAACCAAATTGTTTGATTCCTATATCTATGGTGTCTGAAGGCAGCAGCTTCAATGTAATACTTAACACATTAAATATAACATCATGGTCCAACCAAGCGAAGCCCACCTAGGGACGAGACATACCTAACGCTGCGATTTTTTGTAAAACATCGAGAAGGATAAACTGGATACATTATTAAACATACTTCTGCAATCTACATACTCGAAAACGAATCAAAACCCGCAAGTACAAATGTTGTTAATGTTACAAAACAACACCAGTACTAAGATCATTGCGTTACATTATAATTAATACCACAAGGTGTCCGACTAATTAATCTAATTACACTAAAAACGGACGGACAGACAGACCGACAACAGATCAGAGGAGCGCGTGTTCATATTAATGCGATGCCCGCTATAATGAATGCACTCGGCTGCTCGTGACTCTTTGTGGGAACTATATAAATAGCTTACTATATTCGTGTGATATGACCGGACAAATTTTTCAAGACAAGCTTTGTTCGCGTCTTTATCTGATGCTAATTGCGATTCGCTTAGTGGTATTGTGTTTGAAGACGTAACATTTCCCTTGTATGAGAAGTTAGATAGTAAAATACTACCCAACTTCTGCAATTAAACTAATTGATTACAATCTCTCATTATGAAATGAAATGAAATGAAATGAAATGATCTTTATTTATATAGGCTTACAAAAAGCACTTTTAAATCGTCAGAACAAAATAAATATAAATATAAACCGGTTCAAACCGTTATTATTATGCTGTTTATCGTCCTAGTAAAAAAACCACAGATGTAGATATTATGTAATATCTTTAATTAATTATTTACTGTTGCTTTGAATAAAGGGTATATATTCTTTCACCTGTTGACAGCTTCTGTCTATTTGTTATTTTTGTATCCATTTCATCATATGCCTGCTACGTCTTCCCCCATCCAAGCAAAAAAACTAGCTGTTATTGTAAATTTCCAAATATGAATTTCATACTCGCATATTTCTTATTCCGGTATCATCTCCATTATAAAAGACATATGTATGTAAGTTGCCCGTATAGTAATTAATCTTAACATATATCCTATAAATAAAAAGTGAACATCAACCAACAGATTAATACAGTCCAGAGTCTAGACCTTTCTTAGTAAACTAGACGAGTCTAGTTGCTTTTCATCAGTCCTGAGTTATGTTTCAGGCAGACACGATTTGAAGCTTTGTCTGTTGTCTGAAGTCGCTTAAATTAATTCTTGTAATCGTCCCTTTGATCTGATGCCTCCTCCTCCTATGGTTAGATGCTCTACTTCCTTGAAATATCTGTATAACAAAAACGTATAATGTAATTCTGTATGGGTAATGTATTAATATAACCTTCATTTTTGGTGGTAAACGCCTAAAACTACATATCTTTTGGTTTATTCCGCGTATACGCATTGCTTTGTTATTAAAATATGCAATAATTTGTGAAAATTTACAAAAAGCCGAAATAAATCCACCTCGTCCCAAAATTTATAGCAACTATGAAAATTTATTGAGACATAAAGAAAACGCATAGATTTGAAAAATATTGCTAGTTAGGAGAAGTGTCTTTTAATATAGCGCCGAAACCGAACTGAGGGGATAAATCAAGACCACTTTGCGGCCCACAATAGCTCTCTAATTGACAAATAGTAGAAATGATAAATACCCACGCTGGGAAATTCCCAAAATACACCCTTTGATCATCATTTGATTAACAACTGCCGAGCGTGTCTTGCGAAATGTTATTAATATTCTTTTTAATTTAGTCCTTAATCTGCTCACGTGTTGTAGTTTGATTTATTTTTGGCCAGTCCGTTGTGTTTTTCGCTGCTTTTCAGAGCTAATAGTAACTGTTACGAATGATTTACATATGTAACAGTCAATGGGTGAGATGTGGGCGACAGTGTTTCGGTATTCACGGCATTAATCAGTTGTCGGTTGTGACATCTTTATACTCGCATGAGTTTCATTGAGACATTTTTTAACTGTGCGATCTATGATCTAGAGAATATCAAAAATTCCACTTTGACTTACACTTTCATGATGATGGATAAGTGATCGTTCCGGAATGACTTTCTTGACAGAATTATGGAAAACGGTTGTTTATCATTGTCATTGTTTTGGGTGATATCTGCTTTAAGAAGTTCTACTAAATAGTTTAAAAAACACATACAAAGGTATCTGTTTGTTTCATCATATTTTTAGCGGGCTCTGGAATTACTCATTTTAAACTTAATACATAATTATGTAAAAACTAACCCACTAACTAAACTTTACGCCACTTCCCTAGCGGGGTAGGCAGAGAGAACCGGTGTCGTATATGTACTGTAAATGAAAAGCCAGCTAAATTTAAAGAAGCCTATTAGGATGGTCGCTTCTGGAAAACATGTTGATATCAATCAAATACTAATGACCATATCATTTATAAGATAAGATGCGATGCATCTTACGTCCTACCATACCTTCCGTCTATTTTGCATTGAGCGTTTAACTATTCGTTTATGAGATTATTTTTTGTGTCCTAATAACGTAAGATATGACAAGATAAAACCTACAGTCCACTATAACATAACCACAATTTCTAGGAAACGACAGCAAATATATTACGAAACCACAATATTATACCTTTAGCCAAATTTAACTTGACACTTAAACTATGACCCGCGTTCGCTGCTACACTTTTTATTGTTAAATATTAAAAGCGGCTAATTACGTGAGACCTTACCGAGAATTTCCCGAGGAGGGCATGAGAATAAGAGTCTGACGCAGCCGGGTATAAATCAAAGGCGTGTGTACACTGTTATCAAATTATCAAAAGCACGTGAGACGTTAATTCTCGAGTCGCGGCGGTCAGTCTAAAGGGATACCTTGAACCGGGGTCTAAGATCTTTATCTGAGCCATAATTGCGGGCTAGAACATTACCTCGTTACGTGTTCAAAAGATTAAAACTGTAACTAAGAGATTATGGCAATTACCCTCGTTTAGTTTTTTTTTTTTTGCAGGCGGTGGAATTAATTTACGTGCGTATTAATTGGATTTGTTGCATAGTTACCGTAAAGAATATCTATGAGAAAATATTCTTAATCAGAAATTATAATAACATAGAGAGCCAAGTAACAATAAAATGCACTGAAATTTGTTAAAATAAAGTTTATTATACTATTTTTGAAGAATTAAATTGCGTATCTACATAAAGCTGAAAGAATTTGGATGCGTTTTCGAAGGACATCTACAATAAAAACACACTTTATATCATAAAATTTCTGTGGTAGACAAAAATAGATTACCTACTTTAGTTTTAAGAGTTTCAATTCTCCAAAGGAGTATTCTGTTCTTTGTAGAAGAGCTAAATCAGTCGATAGTCGAACTTTACTTTGAAAGTTTAAAAAGAAAAGATGTTTCGGATGAACCGTCTTACTTGGAATTATGCCAATCTCGGGGTAAATTCAATTAGTTTAAGTTGCTTTAGTGCTATTATACAATTAAGGGTTTCATAAAATTGAAGAAATTAAATTAGTAAGTACGATTTCGCACCGTTTTAAAATAAATCTCAACTTGATTATGGTTGAAATGTCTGGTGTAAGCGAAGATTCATTTGATCCTTATGTAGATACGCCTTTTCGTATACTGAACCAAATAAAAGAAGTAAACAGAATCTAATAAATTACCGTTCTTCATCTACATACCCAATGCTATAGTTGCTGGAATTCAAATGGAAATTGAAAATTAAAAAAATGCGAGGGTCGCACCACGTGGAGGGGAAGCCCAATCGTAAATTTAAATTGTCCATCCCTCAACATGCAAATTTTCCGAGCATGCCTTTCAATTGTATCCAGTAAGTATGGCCAACCATATTATTAATGTTGGACGCCGTAGCATTTTGAATTTTAACAGCTACAGAATAAGAGCGAACGCGTTACGTATCAATCTAGCGGGAATAATACGCAGTGAGTTCTGTACTGCTTCCGAATTAATTACATTTGCAATGAATGTTTCGACTTGTGAAATGGTCGCACTGATACGGAGTTGGTTTTGTTTGATTTATTTTGGACAATTCGGTTACATGTACTTGTATTCGGAATTCAAATCTGCGGTTTAGATAACAATTGTAATTCTTATCAACATCTAGGCAGTCCAGTCCAGTAAAATTCTATGAAACAAGTTCTTATTAACTGAAAGCATAAAAGCTCTCAAAGATATTGCATAGTCTATATAGGCAATGCTTTAGCTGAACCTTCAGGGAATAGCTTCTCTATTGGCATAAGCCAAGTCCTTTAATTTAATAATAACCTTCTTTTTATAATTTGACGCTTTCAATTGTTTTTAATAATAACAACATTAACATTTGGGTAAACTAATTTCCTGCAGTTAAATTTAGGTATATGTCTTAAATAAAAAGTATGACTAAAATAGTTCAGATGTGTTTGCCTAAATATTTTCCCACATAAGTACCGCGTCGAGACGAACAGTAGCATCTGTAGGGCCACATTGTCTTAAACCGCCGCCATCATTAACTGTCGCTAATGAACCTTGCCTTTTTGGTTTTAAATAGCCCACAAGGGGCGGGCTTCAGGGCAGCATACAGACATACAGATTTTTTACTCTAAATATGAGTTTAATAGACCATATCGAAAGATCCCCGATGTGACTTTGAAACGACGCACACACGCCATTCACTCCTCAGGAAAACCACGTACTAGGCAAAGTAATTGCAGAACGTAAGCATTTATGAACAAGATTCTTAGAAGCTATCTTAATGCGAAAATCGCTTTTTTTCCGAGCAATTTATTTTATTCGCTTTGTAAATTCTAGTAGCTGTCGTATTAAGTGCGCGATAAATTGTCTACTTTAAAACTTGTAGAGTGAGATCTGGTGATAACGCTGTGGTTTCTTCGGCACTCGTCTCTCGGTGCACAAATTAACGTCCGCGTAAAGTTATGTCGTCGGGCCGGCGGCTGTCACTCAGCCTCCATCAACTGCTGGTACACGCGAGGGTATGACGCCGGGTCAGCCACATGTCGAGGCAAGACGTGACACTATTTCATCTCGCCGTCTCACTTCTGACGTCCTCCTCCCAACAGTCAGACAAAGACAGATTCCGCACTCAAGAATGTGCCGCTTAGTTATCTGCAGCGGGCCCCTATCGCAGACAGGTTGTCGCTAATAGGCGGTTTACTTGGAACATATGAACATTATGACTTCGTGTGTGTCCCAACGTCAGGACACGTGTCAGTCTCTGTCGGCCGTCAGGTCGGCGGCGCGCAAAGACTCCGGCGCAACAAACCGCGCGCCGGCCAAAACAAACACCCGATCGATGAGAACGTCTATACCTGATCATTTAATGAATAAACAATTTTAATTATAGCCCCACTAAGTGCAATAACCTCTATTTCAGATTTGCCGAGGAACCGATGAGAAGACACCGTCCGTTGGCACCGCGTGACAGACCAGTGAGACCAAACGCCGCCGTGTAGTGAATGGAATCCGAAGTGTCCGTGTTGTGAACTGAACAGTGATAGTGTCGGCCCTCGCGGCCGAGAATCTGCGACGGAAGATACGGACGCGAGCCGCGCGGGCTGCGGGCCCGCGATGAGCGCCAACAATTGCGACAGCATGACATATTTCTCCAACGCCTACATGCCGGACATGAGGAACGGGGGCGGGCACGAGCACCAGCAGGCGCACGCGCACTACGGCGCGGTGCCGCAGCAGGGTCACGAGATGGAGGGCTGCGATCAGCAGCTGAGGCCGGCGCAGCACCACTACCCGGCGCAACCGGCGCCGGGGATGCCGTACCCGCGGTTTCCTCCCTACGACCGGTTAGGGTACTACCAGCAGATGGAGCAGAACGGGTACCGGCCGGACAGCCCGTCACAGATGGGGCACATGGGGCCGAAGTCAGACGGGTATGGGCCGAACGGACACCAGCCGCCGGCGCCGGCGGTGTACACGTCGTGCAAGCTGCAGGCGGCGGCGGCGACGGCGGGCGGCGTGCCGGGCAGCCCGCCGCTGGAGCAGGCGCAGCAGATGCCGCACCACATGCACCAGCAGCACATGGTGCCGCACGGCGTGCCGCACCAGCAGCACCTCATGTACCCTGTGGACGACATGCAGCACCAGACGCAGATGCCGCCGATGCACCAGCAGTCCATGCACGCGCAGCAGCCGCCCCCGCAGCAGCCGCCGCCGAACACCAACGCCTCGCTGCCCAGTCCACTTTACCCCTGGATGAGAAGTCAATTCGGTAAGCATCTTCTTTTCTCATTTTATACGTTCTCTCTGCATTCCCCAATAGAAAATGGCCATGAAGTTGGTTTAGTTTCCTTAACTTTATAACTTTTAGAAATGACCTAGAATACAATTAAACTATAGAGAGACATATGACAGTGAATGATATTTGCATCTTACGGGAAGCACTCGTGTATAGATATGATAATATTAACTTCAATGTCAATTGAAGATAACAAAAGAACGTCAGAAACGCCTTTTAACTTGTAAAATATCTGTAAAAAATTAACAATAGATAAGGAAATAAATTAGAGCATTCGAAAGTGAGACCAAATTCCTGTCATAGATGTAAATTTGCACAATGTAACAAGTACAGGTAGCAAAAAGGTCATATTCGCAAAAACACTTTCGCTCCACGTGCTCATTGATGAAACAATAAGTGGCAGAAACAATGGGCCTCCGTCTATTCGGGGATTATTTATGGGCCGAACAGCTATTCAAAAGGAATTTCACTTTTCATAAAATTTACAACTCGGGACACAAAAGCGCTCACCTTCTGTTTTGCTGACGGCGGCCGAACAAAGAGCCCTCAAGTTGCGCTACCGTCTCCTACTGTTTTTGAATTTGTCTGAGATCTAATTTATGGTCGAGCTGCCTGATTTAAGGATTCCATTGTAATTGAGATCATTCAAATTTCGCAAAGGAATTTTGAGTTTAGAATTTAGTTCGCCGCGTACTTTTGCGAAGTACTCGCAACAAATTCGTAGAAGTAAGTTTTAAGTTCGGCTTTTAAATTCAGTGTATCAGTAATAGGTGACCTAAAGTGTAAATTAAATTCGTTTATAGCGCATACTATTCGTCTACTATTCAAGTATGATGGTTACTTTATATCTTTTTAAGTGGTGGTGATTAGGTAAGTGATTAAAAGGTATGCCTCGTTGACAATGTTTACCCACGATTCATTTATTTATCAACTTATTGAAAGCATTACATAAATAAAAAAAAACTTTAAGATGTTTTTCTCCCGATTGTATAAATTCTTAGCTCGAAACCAACTCTACAAAACGTTGGAATCTACGTAGGTACCAGTATTTTTTTGATGTTTTCAAAGTATGTAGGATGAAACGAAATTGAATACTTACTTCAGATGAACGAGGCCTTTATTCATTAACTACTGTCACAGATAACGGAAACTCCACTGACAAGTAGATTGGTAACGTCAGCAATGTTGACGATAATAATATTCCAAGCTTTTTAAATGTAGTATCATTGATAAAAAGTTAATGTCCTGATAAAAGTGTCGTCAAATTATATGAAAGTAAAGATTTCTTGAAATAATTCAGAAGCTCTTCTGTTACTTTAAATATAGATATCAATTCACAACATTTTCATATTTTTGATGAAACAGATACATACCTCTCTTCTCAAAAATATTCGTAACGTTAAAAAACTTTACAATGTAGATTTTGAGACGAATATAATTAGTAGCTCATATGAAATAGTTAAAATAGGGAGTGGTATATTGTTTAAAATGTTTATCAATCAGGCAGCTATCATTAGCCTTCTTCTCGATTTACTATCTCTAATTTAATAAATTAATTTATGTTAACTTCATTCTTTATAAATAATACCAATGGATTGATCATTTAGAATGAAATGTCATATTTTATATCAACTTTCTTTGCCATCCCTACCGCGTGGGATGGCCAGTCGATCCGCCAACTACGTACAAGTTCTGGCGACTCGATGAACCCATGTCATAACCCTTATCTGGCCAAGTCCCGATGCCAGATAAGATGTGCCAAATCTGACTTAGCAGCCGTTGGAGTTGCAAGCTTCTGTTAATTAATTTCCAACTTGGTTATTGGATGCGAGGTGGATTATAGCATGCCTCGTTCGGAACCGTGATTGATGGTCTTGGAATGGTAAAGCACTTAATAGGTGAATGTAGTAACCATTAGTCATTCAGTTATTTTACAATGTAATGACTTTTATAAATTGATTTGCAGTAGAGAGAAGCACATTGATATACGCATGAGATATACTTAATATTGTTTTCGAAAGCTAAAGCTAGCCGAGAGTATGAAAACAGTAGCATTGGCCAGTACGAAAATTAATTATTTATTTACAATAACATTTATCGGGGAGATGTAATCGATAAGGCACATTTTAGTATATACAGCGTTAAGATTCTATAATTTGTAGACCTTTGATATTGAGTGAGATGGAAGTCTAGCGGGCGAGAACTTTTTTGTTTAGACAATTGGACGATCAGCCTCTTTTTCTATGATTTTGAAAGAGTTCAGCTTAAACTTGTATCACATTCTAAAACATTAAAATCAAAGTAATACCAATTGGGTAACAAAATTAAATACTTGCATTGTTCGCATCTGCAATTTAAAAAGTACCTTATCCATCTTAGGGCCTTGAATGTTAAGTTTAGATTACCAGTTCTTTCAGTTAACATTATCAGTTTCTCAAGTGCGTTACAAAAAAGGCCGACGTCTAACCATTCGCTTAATACATATTTAGCGTATGAAAAATACCATCCACTTATGAACAAGCAGTAGCAAACACTCTTAAGCTCCACTCATGTTATCTTCTCCGGTTCGTTCCTTCATTAATTATCTTCGAAAATCGGCTGCCATATTGAAAAAAATGGACCAATCGCAGCTCGCGTACGGTTTTGTTTGAAAATAGATCGGTCTGGTAGGAGCAGACCGTTCATTAATCACTGGCAAGTAAATCTTACACCTACTGGTAATGTTTACGTTAGATGTTTAAATACATATGTCTGGTACATAATGTGCGTACGTGATCGAGTACTAGTCAAGTGCGATCTGTGGATTCTTCATAATGCTGTACTGTGGATTTAATCAAAAACTAACTTATATATAACAAAAGATTCATGTTAAAATAACCATGACGTCAAAAAGCAACTATGAAAACTACATAGTTGCTTCCATCACAATAATTTGTTCTGCATATGAAACATCTTATAAATTAAAGTTTGTGAAAACCAACTGAAACTGATATCGGCATTGAATAAAATTTAAATAATATCAAAAATTAATTCCACTTCCAGATATCTCAATAGAGAAATTAAAGTAGCTCAAGCCACACATCTATTCATCATATCGTAACAATTTCATTTGGCCAATTAAATACGCGCTGAAAGAAATGTGATGATGCATAGCGATTAGGTTTGCGCTTCGCCTGTGTCTAATGAGCCGAATATTTTCATACGAAAAACATACAAATAAGCCTTTTATCATTTTACTAGATCACATCATGAGTGCGACAAAGATATATAACATTAAAAAGCCACTGTATCGGTTTTGTAAACCACGATTCAAATGTTGATACGAAAAGTTTCAGAAAACTTAAGTCAGGTGTTTGTATACTGTGTAACTATGAAAATAAGCTTGATATCCCTATATTACTATTTCACTTCTTCCGAAAAAAATATGCTAAATATATCAACGGTATATCAAAAGCAGTCAAAGTCAGTTAAAACGTATCCGTAATCAACTGCGTTCATTTAATAATTTTAATACTATCGGCGATGGCATTAGTCATTTATCCTACAGGTTCATTAACCTTAATGTGACAATTGAAAAGCGAGGTTCAAATGATTAGAAAATACTAGAACAGAAGGATTTACTTTAGAGTGTTACAACAACCAACAAGGACGTTCAAACGCCTGCACATCCAGATCCCGAATATGTGCAAAAAGAGAAACTCATTTGCAACCTTACACCGACTTAACTGAAACGTCCTTTTCAGCGAATCAGTGGCAGGCGCGTACAAATATACCTATTCAATCATCAGGCCCAACAAAGGCCTCAGGGCTGATATCTGAACAATGAAATGTAACCAACCGTCTATCCGGCATTGTGCGCCGGGCGAGGGGGTTGGGGCTCCATTATATTTCCATTCCCACCTCTATTCGCAACTTATCGAGCCTACCTCGGTCTGGCAAGTCTATCTTTCTATGTCGTTAGTCAGAGGTTGTATATCAAATGGTGGGTAAATGAATTTTGAGATCTACTGTGCTATAGGAAATTAATATTCGGCGGTGGACAAGTTGAGCTTGTTTTTGCAAACATGCTTACATGCACATTCGAAATATACTTAATAACAATAGGGGTACAGTATTTTTTCGTATCCTAAATTATTTTGCCATGCTATATAAAAATCCGTGAACGAAATATTGCCAGTTTCAAGCTAAAGACACATTTGTAAAATTCTGCGTTATTAGTATATATGATTATATTTCTGTAGTTGATTTAATGGAAATTGATCGGATTACACCAAGATACCAAGAGGTAACTGTAGTTACTTATAATGAAGAAATCAGATGGGGCGAGGTTTCTAAAGGAACCGTACCCCAATCTGACGATGCATTGAGCCTTTGTTAGCGACAATCGGCAGTCGACAATCTACAATCGATCAAGCGTCGTGAGCACCGACAATGGAACTTATCGGTGACTCCTGTAATCGTTGCCTTTATCGAGAAGGTGAAAAAATCGATTCGCAGCGTTTCAATCGAGTCAAAATCTATTGTTTTGCATTGCTGTCCAAACTCAATTAAACTTTCAGAACTGATTTTGCGACTCTCACAGATATTAATGAACCGATTAGTAAGTGGGTTTCCTCTATTTAGAAAACTGTTAAGAAATATTTCTTAAGTGTCATTTTGAAGACGCACTATTGTTAATACTATTACTGACAAACGTTAAAAACGTTAACTTTGTACATAGTGAGAGTAATCCCTTTATTCCAAATCTTTAGCAGTGGAATCCCCTACTTACGAGCATGTTGATGATATTCGTTGAGAAACAATATGATGTACAGCAGCTTCTTTGATGAAACCAGAAGCGATGTACAAAGTACAAAGATAGCTCACCTTTAACACGCTTCTGGTGTAACCTTTGGGCATCCTAAGTATCAAATAATGATATTAAGCTTCTTTTCTTAGAATTCTCTGACAAGATTAGTCTCAGCTTGGCAGATCTCCCGACCAGTCATATCTCAAGGGCTAAGTAACATTCATCATTCTTGGCCAAGACTCTACAGTATGCATACCTAGTGGCCGTTTAGAAGTCTGGTTCAGTACAAGGAATTCATAACATGTGTATAGTGTCTATGTTGTAGGCAAACCAAAGCGTGTCTACAATAAAATGGAGTCACGAAGTGACTACACCCCAATTAATAGGCATTATATAACTAGTGTCTATAGTAGGTATGTACTTGCATGTCAATAATTGAATTGATGATTCCGTCACAATCACAAAATCTTTCGATAATATTTCCAACCATCAACAAATTAACACTAATACATCCCAGTCTTCGTCATAATCATTAAAATCACCTAAACCAACTTCCTCCGTGTTTATTGTTACGATCGCTTTCCCTACTTCCCCTTGTATTTACACGTGCTATTATTTGCATAAAGATTTTTTTATCCGTACAGGGGTGGAGTGACGTATAAAAATATATTTCTAATTCTGTTCGGTGTTGGTTTCCTGTTCGCCCCGGCGTAGAGACGTTGACGGATTGCGTTTTTGCCCGGCTGATATTATTTTCGAGTCGGTTTTTGTGTACACTCTTATGGGGAACGATTTGAAATGACTGCTTTTTAGAATGAGGTTGGGGAACCACCTTATAAAGATTTAGCTGGAATTTTTAGACGCCGTACACGCGATTGAGTATTCTCATGAACTCGATGATATAAAAAAAGGAGATTTTATTAATCTAATATAATTACATATACTTACTTACTTTTAAGTTATTAAAAAATCGTATTGTATAAATACGTATTGGATTGTTTTTGTCTGTTTGTATATTGATATATGACTTGTTTGCCAATGGTATTATCGCCGTGTCTTATGCCATTCATTGCTGACACTCCATATATGAATGGAGTTTAAAAAACCGATTTTATTTATAGATCATACATACGTAACATCACGACCACAATCCCCGAAGGGGTAGGCAGAGTCAAAGGGCTAGCAGTTCCCTTTAACCACTTTCAGCAAAAATAAAACTGGGCTGCGTTAGATGGAAAATTGTGAAAAAGTTACAAGTGACTAGCTTGTCGCGTACACAATCACATAATATTTATAGATCGTGCTATTTATAAGCAAGATAAAGTTTCATTGCCACCTAGTTTTATACATAAAAAGTAGAAGTTGAACAAAAACAATTATAATCTCCAAGATGAAATCTCCAATCTACATAATCCCTGGGTATACAATGTATCAGAGTAGATTGCTTACGAAAAAAAAATTAGACATGCGGCAAAAAGTTGGGAGCTTATTAAAAAACCATTACCATCTTATAATTACATACACCCACATCCAAAAGACCAATCCCATTAATATTTGTCTGACAGTGAGTCACGCACACTGACATAAAACAACTCACGACCGCTCACACACACACAGACGCACGGTGTGTTGCGACATGATTGTAGTTTTGAGTGTGCTAGCGGGTTGCTAACGTTTTTTGTGTTCCCGTCAAATCGGTAGGTTTAAAATATTTTCATCACATTTTAAGCATATAGCAGGCATTATTAGGATTCTAAATTTATAGACAGTTCTTAAGCGATTCACTTTGCACATATGTAAAATAGATGACTCAACAAGAGATGTCACTAAAGGACTACTTAACGGTTAGTTTTATACAACTTTTCGTCACAACAAAAGAAAATTTTACAAGATTTGCTATCACTAGAAAGAGACGTATTCATTCTCATTTTAAATTGCAGTTCGAAACTAATATAACCACGTTATGTATGGCTGTAAGGATGTTAATGTTATTACTGTAATTACTGTAATCATAATACTACAGGCAAAGATGATGCACAGTAACAGCCATGGATTGGTATTAAGAGAAATCCTAATTGTACTGCTATTTCTCAAGTTTCATCTCCAGTTTATCAACTCGTTTATTAGTCTAGTTATCAATTATCTCCGCGCCGCCAGTAGGTATATAACGAAGAGTCGCTCTTCCTGAACCCTTTCGAAGTTCCACTAAGTTCAGACCAATAATTTCCCCCGAACTACGTACTTTTACTTCCAAAGTAACTTGCGTCCAATTAACTGGCAACATTCTCGAAAATCTTATATCCCTTTCGCACTCATTCCCCGTTCCTTTCTCACTCGAGGTTACGTTAGCTTGCCCCACATTAATTAAACGTCGGGATAGAACGCCAATCAAACTTTGACCGCCGCTAAGCCGATGAAGCCAAACTTATTATGTGGTATTAAAATTCCATTTTTGTCGGAACCGTCTCAAATTGAAATGGACGCATGAAATTATGAAGTAATAACCACTAATTGGATGAAAGCCATGAATTACTAGGCCATCGGAAGCGCTATAGATTACCGCTTTTTACAATCATCAAAATTGCCATAATAGACGACGAACTATACAGTCGTTAGTGATTAAACCGGTATCATTTGTGGTACAAAAAGCGCGTCACACGACGCGTGCACATGTGCGAGTGAGACACATAAATCATAACGTATCTTTATATCTACTTATGCGTAGGGAGTAGCCACGTCGATAGAGAAGCGGAAAAAAGCCCCCCGTTTCCTGCCCGGGGATCACACATGACCGGCCTGTCTATCTGCCAGACCCATGTCAAATATCCTCTGGAGCGGAGACCGCCCCCTCTCGGCTTTTGGGGGGTGCCCCCTGGGGCATGCTGTCCCGTGGCGAGGCTCATCTTGGCGCTCTAATGCGTTCCCCGCTTCGGTATTATGTCGAGATGAATTTTTAGGCACCCGCTCTTATTCCCGAACGCAATCAACGGACAAAGAAGTGTGTTGCGCGCCCACATCGGCGTGATTGAATATTTTTATTTTCATTAAGATTTTCGCCGGTGGCGTTGAAAAATCGCCCGGCCGGCACCTTTCATAACTTTTCACTTCGTGATCCGAGGCAATTACTCACTTTCTATCGCCTTCTCAAATATTCATTCGTGCTTTTCCTGGTGCAAATTATAGTAATGGCCCGAACAAAACTGGTAATTAGCCTTCGTGTAAGGGAGGGCTTTCATTTTTGTAAAAGCAACGCTCGATTTTGTTTTACTTTTTGTTTAGAAAATTACTCCTTTAATTGATAGTTTTAATTTCCTTAATGGGGCGATTTAATAATATCCCTGAGCTTTAACCTTTGATATAAGACCTTAGAATATATGTCTCGCTGATAGCGAATTAGCCAAATAAGTTTATAGGTAGGCGGGTATTGTAAAGCAAATTGTTCGGTGGCGGAGGCCGAAGTAGGATGTCGTGTCGACAGGCGGAGTCGGGCGCAGAACAAAGCTCGCCGGTCTAACAAAGACGTCACCGGCCGTGGCTGCGACGCGGAGTTATGGCACCCATTGTGCACAACAATACCCAACAAACGAGTTTGTATAAGCTATTAGGTACGCGCATTAATATATATTTTTTGTTCGCCCGAAAATTTAGCATTCCATTACGAGGGAGAGAAATGAAACGCCCGCCGCATGAATTATATTAAAATATATTTGAATATTTCATTTGACACCTTTTTTGCGGGCGGAATTTCGTTCAATCCTGGTTGGGCCGCGTAATTTTTGGCGTACACCAAAGCGAAATTTTTGGTGAATAACATTCCATTTCGGATGCGAAACACGACGGGAATCAGCGTCGACACAACGCTGACTGATGGCGTTGTGTTCGCGATATAAATTCTTTTTGAGATCCGCCCGGATTTGAATGATATAATTCCTATGTGTGTGATAACGAGAATGCTTACAAGGACCCTTTTCATCAGGCGAAAATGAAAACAGCAGTGTCCCACCCGAAATGTTGGCGAGCATAAAAGACAAAGAGTCCACATTGAATATGTCGTGTAGCAGTTTCGCAATATGGTTATTTCGTATTCTATCATTTGTTATGTTTATGTTTTGGCAGAATTTCAACTAGCAAATCTTTGTTAAAGATATTAGCGAAACGCCTAAGGTCGTCATGTCGAGGCTCTGTTCGGAGGCTATTTGTCTTTTTGGTATTCTTCCAAGATATAAAAGCCTAAATCATATTACACTACAGAAATTGCTATTTACTAGATGAATAACCTCAACCCAAAATCTTTTGTATCCAAATGGTCGTATATAAAGGCACATGTATCGAAAAAGTCATTAGGGCAAATCAAATAGTTGGTCGCAACATTCGTATATACAAGCGTCCGCCCAGACCTCGCCAATGATTAATGGATATCAGAACTTGAAAGGCCGCCATGCTTTTTCGTTTTTTTTACTTTCCATTTAGTTCCGCTCCCTGGCTTCCCATTTCTGTGTTTGATCGATCTGAAGTGTAATTATTTGATAACAATCAAACAATAATGGCGGACCGGCGAATTCAGATTTTGGAACGGTGGAAATAATTTCTCGTTTTCTTCGACTTAATTTATAACTGTAATTAATAAGCACTTGGCATTACCTGGCCTGGCACCTAATTTGTGGACAGTGACATTCGATTGCGAAAGTTGTCTAAAGGATTAATTTATTTAGGTAAGTTCAACCAAACGTTCAATGTTTAGTAGGATACATAATTTGTAATAAGCTTAAAGCTTACGTAGTTAATAATTATTTCATTCGTTACTTTCACTTCGAAGTTCCAGTTACTGGCAAGTAATTCGTGCTAAGATATTATCAATTTACGTTTTTGGACGTCGTCTGCAATTAGCGATACTATCACATTACTTAAGTGGATACTAGGAAATAAAGATGTCATAACAAAAAGTTCACTTACTATTTAAAATAAATTTATGATAACAGGAGACATTAATTACAAATTTAACATGCTAGTATATGTGCGTACTTGTGGCTGTATCTACTTCGCTTCTTTTGCCATATAATTGTTGTCTACAAAATCCCATTTTATTCTACCAGTAAACAAAATTGAGACACGATAAATTTTGCGTCAGAACTTTTATTGATTGTAACTAGAGCAGTAGAGTACCTATTTTTTAATGTAAGTACACTTTCTAACTTCCAATCAAAATATTGTTGATATGTATATAAACCAATACAGTGACAATATTTGCGCAGATAGTCATCAGAGCATACACACCATGCTTATGCAAAACAAAACAGTGCCGTTTAACGTAAACATTCCGTACTTACATGACTCCGTAATAAGTATATTTCCATTAATCATGTATGAGGTGGCTGTAATTACGCGTTCGCGTGCTTTGTCATCCCAGGCCTGGATGTTATCAATGCCAACAAATTGCCTCGGCATTACGGTTCTTTAAAATAGTGACCCTTTGCGGTCATTACATTGTCATCAGCTATACCAGCGGTTGTGGTTCCCGGTAATGTAGTTATGTTATGTAGTAGAAGATTATCGTATTCCGCTGTTTACGGTTTGGGGAAAGTATCTACATTGCCTATATGATTACATATGTATATAGGTTTAACTATCTTTGTTGCTTTGTGGTTGAAGATCAGAATTAAGTTCAAGTACGAGTTTCACATCATTCTGCCCTTTGATATTTGACCTCAATCGGTTTCTTAACATTAGTGTATGAGCTGGGAAAAGAGATATTGCAATGAGATTTATGGAGACAGCTCATTAAAGTATTTGATATGTGTTAGTTTAGACGGCAGAAATACGAAACGCAGGTTTTAAATTTAAAGCTAGATTAGTCAACTGTCCGTATGTCTGTTTTCATTTGGATATTTGTGCCTGAAGGTAAAACCAATAATTTGATTATGCATGGGTACTATGGTAACTACGTGTAATACTTATATTAGTCTTAATTTAACACTTATTATGACAATGAAAAAAAAGTAGTTAACAGTCGTAGGTACACTCTTGATCGGGAAGTACTCCAAGGTATATTCTTCGTAAAATTTCTCATATTTTGGTCTCATACCGTATAAATAAAGCTATCACATACCCAAGCATATTTATTATTCCGTAATTTAAATATCAATTAAACTCTTTACGCAGGACCGACCTTTGGTACCGAGACATCGGCGGAAACCACCAATTTTATTTACGACGTGCAAGCGTTTAAGAGAAATTGCATTAATATGAATACCCGTTTGATATCGTGTACGATGTTGCAATACACTGAGTGGCCGGTCCGAAGCCAAAAAACTTAAATTAACACCCTCGTTGTTCCAACTTGGACTTTGGTGAACGAAAAATAAGGTCACATTTCGAACGGAGGTGTGATCAAAAAATACGACCGAGCGTTCGCGTTGAAATGTATGAAATTGTAGGACATGAATTATGGATTGTCGATATCGCTCCAAGCTGTTGCAGTATTTTTTTCGTGTACCTCGCGCGATACCGCAACGAATTAAATTAAAAGCTCTTTTCACTTGTCATCCGCTGATGAATTCGGTATTTAGGCTTGCGCTCGCGCTGACGGTTATTGCGTTTTGATGCGCGCTTCGGCGTTTTCGGAGCGTTTTCCTGTTTTTTTGTTATGGTTTATTAGCATACTTGGCAGAGCAGATACTAATTTCATCTGGTGTTGGGGCTAACGGATCTCTTTTATCACTTTTTGACTCAATTAATTGATGTAAGTTTTGTCCGTAATTAATAATATCCGTGAAAGCCTCAAATTTGGAACTCATTCAATTCTTAATGTGACCTCAAACCAGACTACTTAGGTACATTGGGATATCTTAAGAGATATGATTGTGTAAGTTTCGTTCATAAAAAAGCCTTCTATATTAAAGGCCAAACTAATATATTCCTTAAGTTTGAATATGTTTAACAAATAATATTTGTCAACTACTATATCACCTTCTACATACTAGTTGATAGAAACTTCATAATAATATCCTTTACTGCAGTGACAACTAAAAATAAGCCTTAAAGTTAGTTTAAACCAACTGATGCTACATTTGAGCCCTCGAAGAAGTATATTACAAAACAAGGATTTGTTAAGCCCGGTTCACACGCGGTAAGCAAACAGGGGACTGAGAGGATTCGACGAACTTCTTAACTTTAGGATTCTTTATGATACGTTATTTAAAGGGTTGCATATCGTTGAAGGAATTCACAAAATAAGCAAATAATGTGACTTCTCGAGTATGTAAACAGTATACATAGTTAATACACCAGTCGCCTTTGTATGCTCTGCCTCGCTCACTAAACTTATAGACAAGATTTTTTTACAAGTAATGATTTAGCTTAGTGATTTTCTTAATGAAAAGATTTTCATTGGCTTCTGAATCTATGAATCACACACATACGAACGTACATGTTACGTGTTGATTCTAAAACTACTGTTAGGTTGATAAGTCAAACAATATTGCTTTACACCCTGCAAGTAAAACTCAATACCGGGCAAGTCACACCCCTCTTGCGTCCAGCCATTACCATAAGAATAAATAATAATCGCGCTAGGGAAACGCACTCGGAGATTCGGGACGGCCGCGATCTAATTGAATCTGGTATACAATGGAGCCAGGACTGGGTCGAGCAGGGAGGGTGAGCGTCACAGTGTTGTTGGAGAGAACACTTTGTTTATGTGAGGGATTAAACTTATCAATGATATTCGTTTGTTTTCACCGTAGAGTATTGTGGATGGAAAATGCTGGCCAGTCGAGGCAATATTATCTTGCAAGTTCTCTACACTGGGGGAAGAAGAGTAAAGCCTTTATACACTCTTGTAGAACTACAACTACAGGATAAAAGCTTTTTAAAAATCTTATGTGACACTCGTAAAAATTCTGAAGATTTTTGAAGACTTCTTAAGTGTATCTTAAACATAACTTTTGAATTTGATCTCTCGTGTAAATCTTAGTTGAGATGAAAATGCTATAAACTTTTTTAGTTTTTACAGTTGCTTTTGAGCGCTCATTGTTTTGTTTTTAAGTTAAATAACATTCCAACATTATTGTTCAAAAAACTTTCGAATTCTAAATTCGAATAATAGTCGGCATATAGGCAAGCTACTATGCCGACCTCATTACAAGCGAAAACTGCACTTAAAGCCTCGCTCACACAGACTGTAAACAAACCCGAACACACCCGGACCCCAACCACCCTGTGTGCACACGCCACTATCGCTCTGGTAATCAGAACAAATGCGATCCAAGATAGTAGCACGGAGCTTGCTCAATATTTTAGCACGCACTCTATCCAGATAAATGTAGTCCGACCTTTAGGTCTAAGGAGATTAGTCTCGACGATTGTTGAACGCTGTCAGTGAATGTTATTGCATTCAGGGATCTGGTTTTTGCAATGGTTTGAAATTAGGTTGGCTTCTTTAAATCTTTTGCACGAACTGATAAATTATGGCCAAAGTTTAAAAGCTTAATTCTGGATACTAGGTTACGACTGGGTTTAGATATATACCTATATAAGCAATCATAATTTAAGTACAAACAAGCATGTTCATCATACAATAATACGCACTTACCTGGGTAAAAACCCCTTATGTTAGGTACTTTTTTTTTAATTTTGGTATCTTATTTAAGAATCTATTTTTCAAAGTCATATGTCAAGTTTATTATTTTTGTAAATATACTCCTATGTAGTCCTAGTACATCGCACTAAAAAGAAGTGTATTTGATTTAATTGCTATGCGAGCTTGTACAGCATATATACATGGTATTATATCTGTGAATAGTAAATTATAGTGACAGACTAGGGTATCAAACTACAAATATTGAAGGCGTCTCCTATTTCTCCTCCCACATTCCATTCCAGACGTCATCTAAACTATACGATAACCAATGCTTAGGTATACTAGATGCTATCTAGGCGCCCTAAGGCCTTTGACTACGTTTAACAACTGACGTCTATAAATAGTGGACGATAAAACTGTTTGACATTCAAAACATAAAGTTATATAAACTAGAGTAACTTATATAAACTAGGGTAAACATCGATTGATGTCTAAATTACGTTCTTAGATTTGAACATATCTAAGTTACAGTATAGTATGCACCCTATTTTACGCTAATAGCATTTTTTTTCTGTAGGCTTTGTTGCTCAGTTTACTATTAAAAATCAAAAAACACCAAATTCATTAAAATCCGACGAATAGTATAGGTGCTACACGCAAATACATACATAGAGTGCTACAATCCTTTCATTAAGGCTCTGCTGTCGACGTGTGGAAGTTTGTAACTCTTTCACACAAAATCTACTAAATAGATTTTAATGAAACTTTACAGTAATATAGCTTATTTGTCAGAATAACACATAGGTTATATTTCATTTTGTAAATATTGAATATTTCATCATCACGCCCGTAATCCTCGAAAGGGTAGACAGAGTCAAAGGAGCAGCTAGCCAAATATTATTTGATCAAAATATAACATAGTATAAAAACTATTGCAATCGATTCCATCAACGATTCTGTACATACGGTTTTAAGGTTTCGTATATACAAAAATAAGGTTGTATAAGTCGTGTGCAGTCTAGCGTTCGGAGCGCGTTCGGAACGCCCGCGTGTCCGGCTGAACGAAATCGCGGCTTTGGAGCGGTGGGCGCAGCGCTGCATGTGTCGGCGAGGCGCCGTAAATCATCACGGGGAGGGCAGTTACAAAATCGGGCCGGCTTACTTTCGAGCTACGGACGTGAGGACAGTAGGGCAACTTTTGAGAACGGTTACTGAAAGCTCTTTGACAACCTTTGCTTTGGACTGGTCTAGGTGTTTGGCCAAGTTAAGTCGCCAGTTGCTTGTCACAACGTGATCCATTCAGGAAAAAAATATTTTAAGAGGTATCTTTACAGGCTTACCTATACAACTAAATCAGTGAAAACTGTATTGGTTTAGGTATTGGCGATATAATGCAGTTAGTTGATAGACTCAATATAGAAAACAGAATAATCCACTTGCTGTAATCTTCACTTTTTGCGCTCTCAGTGGTCATTATCTGGTAATGAAATAAAATGAAATACTCTTTATTTACGCAGGCCTTAATAAGCACTTATAAATCGTCGGTATATACAAATGAAAATTTACAACCGGATTCGGAAAGTAGCTTCTACTAAGTAGAACCGGCAAGAAACTCAGAAGTTACCTTTTCATCGCCAAATTTTTAATAAGTATCAATAACAATTATCATATTCTTAAGCTATTATGCTATAGTAAATATTTATAATAGTAATTACAAATATCTGTCACTTAAAAAATCTTCTATAGTCCTGTCCTATATAATAAGCCTTTCTCATGAGATGCTCTTTAATATGCACATAATTTAAATCTTTGCATAGGCTACTACTATAGGGTACTACTAATATACAAATCTACTATGTAAAAAAAATTTTATTTCCGTTGTTATAAACAATTTCTTACGATCATTATAAAAACAAGAAACTTTCATGTAGGTACATCTTATTTTACTAACAAAAATCCAAAATAGTTGCAGCATTTTATCCAATAAACCAAATACATACATACTGTAATAAACTTATACAATATATATATATATATATAAATAAAATCCCCTTTTTTAATTTGGCCGCAGTTGACTTCACTGCACTATTCGCTACGCTGTGGTTTCATGGCAGCGCGGTGTGGACACGCGCAGTGTTATCGTCGCGTTTTGTATTGAAACGAATGCTTTTTGCGAACTATCGCTTGTATAAAGTTTTGATTAAATTTGTCGTGATATACTTAGATCGGTGGATTTTGGGTATTTTTTACTCAGATAATTTTACTAAACATATATTTAGGTACGATTATCAGATTATTGATCACAAATGGTTTTATGACATACTTAATTCTTTTTCATCGTTATAACTACTGGTCTTGTAATTTATCACTAAGACATCCGTAGCTGCAATTTAATCTCAAATCAATGTGACTTTTGTCTACGGGTCGTACTGGATGTTTTATAATCTGTATTTATATGTTGCATATTAGGTTTTTTTTAGTCTTTATTCTGAAATTTCCCTCATTAAAAACTTATCTATTCTAATAGCCAATACTTCACAGGCTAGACGCAACTAATTAAAAAAACTCTACACCGTTCTATTTCTAGAGCTATTAAGAAAATATCACACTCACCCAATTAGTCCGAAAACAAATAAAGAACATTAATTACGTTCGTTCGGGACTGCCGCTAAACGCTACTACATATTTATAACTGACCTAAAAACATTTAATAGGAATACCTAACCTAACAGCTAAGACGCAAGTCTCCCGACGTTGTACCCTTAATGCTCTTATTACGTACGTTTAAATCTGACGTCGGGATCATGTTTTATGCATCTGAGTGTGCGATGAAACCGCCAGCGTAATATATACGCCAGTGTAATATATAAAGGCTGCGAAGGGGATTTTATGAGATGGCTAGCTGAGTTTGTTTCAAAATTTTCGGCTATGAAAGATGGTTTCGGTGAAGTAAACATTTACAATGTGAAATTCCTTTGAAGTAGTAACTATAAGAATCGTTTTATCTAATTGAGATCGATCATTCAATAGTCTCAAATGCTGCATTATTGTTTCATGTTTAAGAATGATTGGTTTATAAACCTGAAATTTTTTAAATAAAATGTATACATATATTAAACTGTCGATTGCCAGAAAAAGTTTACTAATATTTAAAGTTCGGTAAATGTAGATCATACTTTAAATGAGTGATAAAAAAAAATTCCCTACTACGTAGTTTTTCTTCAGTAAAAAATAAAAGACTTAGCACTGACATTTTAATGGCCAGTATTTTAACTGCTTGTATAAAGGATTGCATACATTGGATATAACGTTGTATTATTTGTAAACATTTAAAACAGATGAACATTGACGCTAGAACTTTGAACACACATGAATTCTGCAACACAGTCCTTCATGCAGCAGTCTAAATGTTCATTGAACAATAACGTCACATTCTTGAATGCGTCCCAAAACCGAGAACGGCGATGAGGCTGTTATCAATTTCGCGAGCAACAAGTGGGCGATAATTTTGAATCCGTTGCAACGGCCACGCCGGCTGCACCATCCAACAGTCTTATTTCATGTTAGCAACATTCCACAAAAAACTTACGGAATCAAAAGATTTATCCCACCCGGTCAAAGGCTATCTATATGGATGACATTACACTCAGTAGCTCATTTATTAGGACCACAAACACTTACAAAACGCTCAGTTTGTCATCGACCGCTTCTGTTTTAGTTTTTTTAAGCTTATGAATATTGTCGTTCGAAGAAACGGCGGTAAGAACAGCGCTATTCGCAATGTAATCCCCGCTTCGTGTTAGTGTTTCTTCGAAGTTCGCGTGTTTATCTTGTAAAGCAAGTCGTTTTGCGTGTTTCAGTTGAAAATAATCAACTAAGTTTGGCTTTGTTGTTTGCAAAACTTTATTTTCAACTGTTCTATTTCTATTGGTACAGGAGACTATGCAAGCGACTATTATTTCAAATTGCTCTGTAAACGTTCGTTGTTTTCAACGTAAGCATGTGTGTTTGATTTATTTCGTAAAGTTTATTTCGTTATTAGTCTAGACAACCTGATAATTTGTCTTTTAATTAACGTGAACTTTTAAACGAATTCAATAAGAAAATGACACGAGCAAATTCAGTCATTACTCTGCTTATTTAGCACAGTTTGAGATCAAGAAACATTGGCCATCATTCCAAATAAAGTCTTCACTTTGATTGATCTAGTCTAGATAAGATCATCATAATAATTATTAGTCTTGACACATAGAAGTCTCACATGCGCATTGCTGTGAATATGGATATGCAAGTGACAGGATAATCGATTAATTATCCTAAGCCCAGTAATACGAGACGTGCCGTTTCAACTCTGCATCTGTCTTTTTTTAAATCATATAAATTACAGTTCAGAGCATCTTCTAAACCGTGTATAATAGGCTTCGCATCTCCCGAAGAATAATGATTACAAAATGAAAAAGGCCTGCGGCGTCTTAAATTATTTTAATTGGCTCCGGTAGCTCTTCGAATCGCGTCTCAACACACGGACAAATGCTCGGATACATTTATGACATATTCTCAAAATGCTGCATGCGCGTGTATTCCATTAGAAATAATACCAGGTTTATGATGATACTATTAGTGTATTTGGACATCATCTAGATGTTTGTCTCATTAAATATATTTATTGGCGAGTTCAAATCTTTCTGAAGCGAATTGCTAATTGGAAGACCCGTTATTAATTTCTAGATAAAGAACCTAGTAATTATCGCTATTAGGTCCGTCTGTGAAATTTACCAAGCAATTGCATCATTACTTTCTTACGTTTCGTTCGTCACAATTACATATCGTTTCAATTACGGTACTGTTGACTGGTGGCGCAGCTTTACATAAACTTTGCAACTACCGACAGCCGAGAGAAATGCCCAACAAGCAAAAACAATTAACAAATTGATAAGCTCAAAACAATTTTCAATTAACTCCGCCGGGAGTGTTCGCCGTTTACAAATAACCACCATTTATCAGAAATGCCTATGCAGTTTTTAACGTCTGCCCGGTAGGGCTGCCTCGAAATTAACATGCCTTTTTGTTTCCTCGTATTCAGTTTTGTTTTTATGTCATTCCAGAGAGAAAGCGGGGACGGCAGACATACACCCGGTACCAGACCTTGGAGCTGGAGAAGGAGTTCCACTTCAACCGATACCTGACGCGGAGGAGAAGGATCGAGATCGCGCACGCGCTGTGCCTCACCGAGAGACAGATCAAGATCTGGTTCCAGAATCGCCGCATGAAGTGGAAGAAGGAGAACAAGACCAAAGGCGAACCTGGCTCCGGAGACGAGCCCGACAACATGAGCCCGCCCACCTCGCCGCAGTAAAGGCCTCTAGTTTAGACCGCGCGGTCCGCACCAGGGATCCCCTCGTTTCAGATTTGATCCTCAAGGAATCCGTTTCCGTGTCCGTTTTAATTTCGCGCATCGTTGAATTAAGTTCAAATGCTTCGACGAAATGGTGAATCTGAAACTTTCGATCTGGAGACCGGAGTTACTAGAACAGTTTAATTTGTATAAATTGTATGTTGGACTTTTCATGATAATATTACATTATAACTAATACGTAACCTAGTGATTACGAATAAAGAGTAATGATAGTGTGATGAAGAGATTTTTACAGTTGTTAAGTATAAATTAATTTATAGAACAATCTCAATACCAATAATTACCAAAAACGCAGTATATATGATTAGTAAACTGCATGAACATTTATGTGATTATATAGTTGAATAATATCTGGATTGACAAAATCATTTGCGATTGGTAACCATGATGTGAATTTTTGACAAAGTGTATATCGTAAATTTTCCTTTTATGCGTTGATTCCTATTATGTACATCAATTTTTAATATTCCTTTTTAAACCTAACTACATGTCTGCCTTCTTCTTGAATTCTGAAGCTAATTTTGTATGGACCACTTTGTGCAAAAATTTACAAAGTAAAATTTTTCTCATTATTTTGAATCACAAAACCATAAGGACCTCTTATAATTAACCATTGATAAGAAGGCAATTAGTATCCATATTGTTATTATTTAATATATTTGATGTTTTATTTCTCATTAAGCTATCAAGATACTATTCTGTACATACATACATGATAATTTTAGAATTTGTAATGTACAATTGTTTTAGTGTGAATAATATAATTGAGATTACTTTGTGAAACAACGATTTTTCGCGTTTCAAATTCTGAATAATGAGTGTTTATTTTGTGAAACTTATCTGATTTTTACTATTATGATTCTACATCGTTTTGTAGTTTTGGAAAGGCCAGTTATACAAGTGCAATGTATACGATTTTTCGATGACACATATACGTAATTAATACTGATATTAAACGTCATAGGAAATCTATTATTATTATTGTAAAATGTTACGAGATTGAAACCTATAATTTAGATGAAAATAATTATCGAGATTCTCAATATTCTTTGATAAAATCTATTAAACGAACAAAATGAATGTTGTGCCATTCAATGGAATGCAAAATCTTAAAGGCAACTTGGACTTGAAAAGGGGGGGCGAGAAGGTCCTTCGCGATTATGTATAGTAATGAAACAAAGGTTACCTTCAATTTTGTAGGTGCAGAGAACTTAATAGTTAATACTTTTATTTGAGTCTTTTACGGAACGTATGAGGTTATATGTACACAGTATACCAAAGCTAGGAAATAAACTGCTGGTTGTTAAATGTTTACTTAAAAAGGAGTCTTAAATTGTGAAGGTGTGAAGACTATGTCACCATTTGTCGTTCTACCAAGACACCATTTACTAAAAGGTATTTTTATAAAATCATTGCCTATGGAACCCAATATACGTAAAAAGAGATATCGTACATTGAATATATTTACTCGTAACACGATAGTCTTACGAATATTATAAAAAAAATGAGAGTGAAATTGAGAGGTTGGTGAACTTTTTCAGGATTCACGTTATACGTTTTTCTTAATAATGTAAACTATTTGTAAATTATTATTTTTTCAACTAGATTGTAACTAGTGAATGTTTTCTAAGAACTCAGTGAGCCGGTTTCGTTTTATAAATATTTCTCTTTTTAATTTTGTGCTGTGTTCGTTAAGTAAATGTAAATTGTAATAATTGTATATTGTCGATAATATTCAATATTTATTTATTGATTCGCTTAATTAGGTTCGCTTTAGTGTACTTCGTTCTTATCTTGAATTGGGTAAAGTTTTTTACTCGATCGCTGTCTGGCTGGGATGCATTTTTTTGTTAATTATTGAATAATTATTATTTAAACCTTTGCTCAAATATCAGATGTTTGTGTTGTACATTTTTCTAGCAGTAAGGATTGTTTTGTCTTTTTTTAACTTTGAAATTAGAATGTGCGTTCCAAGATGTATAATTTATATATACCTTGATATGATTTGCTGACACCAAGTGCAATTTGATTGTGAACTAAATTCTAAATAATCCCTTGCCAGATAGGTATTCGACTTTTTGACTTGTGGAATTTCAGATTAGGTTTATGTGGAAGTTTTTAAATTTAAGTTTCGGTCATTAGGTCTAATGAACTGTCCTCGAATTGGAGTTAGGTCTGTAGAGAGAAATATGGGAACCTAATTTGAACGATTTTATTTACCATTTATGTCCTATCGATTCAAAATTTATGAAATATAACTATAATTAGTAACTTAATAAGGTTAGGCGAGACGATATTGTCATAAATATATAAATACATGAAATTAATAAAGCATAATGATTGTATTTAGAGATTTTTTTTATTGTTATAACCTTTATATCAAGTTATCTACATGTTATACGCTTGATGTTTCTATTTCAAACTGAAAGAGAGTGAAAATACGGAGGAATAGTTTTCTTATGTTTCCATGATTTGTAACACCATGAGATTTTATTTTCATTTATTTGAAATGATACTTACATAACATCGTGAATAATATATATCGTACTTACAGATTTCAAGCACCTATAGTAAAAAGATTCCAAGATTCTTTAATCATATTTATTTTACATTTTTCAATACCAATATTGTGAAAAACCAATATAAATAACAGTTTTCAGCTTGCACTGATTACTCATCATTACATTTGTTAATTTTAATGATAAGTAATCAGTTTGAACAGTTAGGTAAATTATGTCAGCCTGATTTAACATTTTTACATTATTAGGCACCTAATAGCTTTATATCTTTGTCACCACGTAATCATATATGTATTGAACATTCACGCTGTTACATGCTTAATCGTGTACATTACAATACGTCATCGTACATAAAACAATCGCAGCTTCAAGTCATTATAATACCGCCCTAACGACAAAATAATGATTCGCGTGACGGAGGCGCGGTTCCTTCCGTGTCAGTCACGGTTGATTCGGCCCCACTCCCCCCACAAATCTCGAAATTACTTTTTTCTGTTTCAACACGAACTCCGATATTTATACTAGGTGTGGCCAGCTCTAATGCGTTTTTAATAATCCTCCGCGGCGGTGAGCCGGCCATTATTCGTCGGAACTAATGCGATTTTGACAAGTTCGGAATTGACGCAATTACGCTTTTGCGGCGTTTTAAATGGTGTCTCTGGGTGCAGGGATGCGATGGGTGTGCAGGAAGTTGCTTTGCTAAATTTTGTGACGGGTTAAGACTATTGGGGTGAAAAAGCACTTTTCTTTCTAAAAGTAGGTATTTATACAAAAACTGGGTAAGGCTGGCTTTTGAAGAAGAAATGTACTTTCTTTTTACGAAGTTATTTATATAAATAGTTCGCTATAGCGAAAGTCAAAATAACTTTTATAATGGACTTACCGATAAGATAGAGTAATCAATTTCTTTCTTGAAAATGCGTAAAATATAATTTTATATAGGTAAATGGTTTCACCTTGCTTTAGTATCTATGCTTATCTACCTATTGAAATATTTTTTAATAAATTTACTGTATAGTTATTCCCTCAATAGATAGGTAATATTTTGATTCCATATCTATGTGAAGAAGTTATTTTTGTGAATCAATGGACTAGTACACTGACGTTCTTCTGAACAAAGAACGTTTGTATTTTTTTTATTTCCATAAAATCAATAAGGGGAACGGATGCAAACAATTCAATTTCTCTCAATTCGTCACCCGCCGTAACTTGACCTCCATTGTCTATCAACGTGCCACCGAAAGTGGGTCATCGTGCGTTGGTCAGTCACTCCGCCCAGATAAGTGTTATTTATGACACATGACGCTCCTTCAGAGTGCCATTGCACTTGCCTCAGATTGGGTTCATGGTCACACGGCCGATAAACTATGAGGAAATAATATAATAACGGCTACAAGTTCACGAAACACATTGTTATATCGACAGATATGATTTATTACTTTAATATTTATAAAAGTGCTCGGTACATCTGTCTATTAGTAATCTTAATAGGTATACCTAAATATTAAGATTACTCGAAATCTGACATAAAATTAGAAGGATCATGTAGCAGTTATGTATATTTACTGCTACCTGAGTTTATACTCTGCCCTTTAATAAAATCTTATATCTAAAGGACATATTAAAAAAAAAAATTGAGAACCTTCTCCTTTTTTGAAGTCGGTTGAAAATAGTATCCGTTGTAGTATAAATATGTTAAAATTAATATATTTTAACAAGTCTAATATACTCATACTCAAATTCCGGAAAAGTCTAATTATTAACAATTTTGAATACCTATGGCTGGAATAGATATTTAATTAATAGGTACTTTGTTAGATAATTTTCACTGAAAATCTTGTACCTAATGTTTAATTTATTGGCTTTAATCTCATTTTTAAATACCTACTTATTAGATTTAAAAAAAAAATATCTAATTGATTGATTTTATGACAAAATACTAATTTATACATATCTACCTACCTACTTTCCTAGTACTTAAATATAATTTAAAACAAAATTTATTCTTTACCTATGTATGTTTTTAACTATAAAATGTATTTTTGTGTATTTATTTTTCTAATAACTATTTTTGACGTATTTTATTTGTGTAGACTGTATTATTGCAAATTGAGAATCTCCAATTAATCGTCATTTCCAATTGTTAAAGTGTCATAAATGTCAAGTTACACAAAAACCGACAATGGTCCCAATATCGTTTCCCAGTCCCGCGATAAAGTCATAAATATTCGCAATTTTTCATCCGCGTCCTTGCCTTATAACGTTCAATTTTATTGACTGCAATAAACTAAAGCAATGGTTAAATCAACGCCGCTGTATCGATGTAAACACCTCGTAAATATCACCTGTCCTTTTCCCTCTTCAGCTAAAATGAATAAGGGGGACTGAGACGGCAGCGTCACCTCTTCATTTAGCTGTTACTTGAAATAGTTTATGAGATCTGAAGACGCTGTCGTGTCATGCAATTTTTGACTTTGTATATTGAGTGATATGGTTGAGTTTTTCGAAGAGCTTTGATTTTATAGCTTTTAAATGGTTCCTTAAATCGCAATAAACGATTTGTTTATAGGTCGTGTAGAGGCGGTGAGGCCTTTGTGGAGGATGTGTTAATTTATGGCACCTATTATTGTATTTATGGCTTGTTGCTATATTATTACTTAACTAATACGGCGCTTAGCTCTAATTGAGATATAATGTGCTCGTATTGGAGTGATAAGGATGATTTACTGATGTTTACTATTCATACATTTGTATAGTCATCAATTTTGTACACGCCTTATAATTTTTTTTAATATTTTACATTCATTTAAATTTATGACGGATTTCAAAATGATGTAAGTAGATAATATTTGAATGTTTTCATATAGCACTTGATATCAAAATATTTGTAGATTCATTTATAAATTTTATGGACATGTATTTTGAAACTAAATTTAAATATGTGCTCCTACATAGCAATAGAAATACTATACTATACAAAAAATTAGCTGACTAAAAATCAATAATTTCATACAAAAAACCTAACTATTTTAGCGTATCTAATGCAGAAGTTTTCTCTTTTTAAACGCCTAGATGTCCCAGTATTTTTTTTTTTTATAATAATTTGAATAAATTCCATTCCAAAGGAATTCAAAATTCAAATTTTGGCGCGCTCCAGCCGCCATTTTGTTTAGGGCGTTGCCCCCACGCGCCCCGCCCCCCGCCGCCACTCCCACGCGTCAGGCACTCGGACGCAGCCCAACTCATTTGTTATAATGTACAGTCTGCCAAACAGGTTTCTACCTGAGGTTTGCAGTTGTGTATTTATTTTATTAGAAACGCTTTGAGAATGGCCGACTTTGAGGTATCGATCGTTAAAAATATATATATATATATATATATATATTTATATATTGCCACATTTCTATTTCTATTTCAAAATCAGTAGATTTTATTACATTGGTATATATATATATAAATATCTAGCGCTTTTGCACCAAATTTAGTTATTTTTCAAATTACTAAGGTGTTTCCTATTAATTTGTATAATTAAATTAAAAACGCTTACAATCAATACACGGTTTCCAAAACCAATACCTATTATATTGATTATTGACCATAAATTAAGGTTTGCTTGTAAATGTCCATTGGGGCTGAGATCCATTCCTGTTCTGTACCATAAACTTATTTTAAAATATTTTATTTATGCATGAGAATTTAGACCAATCAATATGTAAGCATGTATTAACAATGAAATAAATTATCTAAAAGGTGTAAAGTACCTATTTAAAAAAAATGGTAGTAGGTAGATATACCTATCCTTCTAATTGTATGTATCCGTGTATTGATAACTACGGCTGGTCCCTATTTCGATATTCTTAATCACTACACGAAATTGCTTAATGCGATTAGATAAATAGGTAATTTTTAATTGTGTAAAAAGTTTCGAAATACAATGTCTTTAATTGGCTCCTATGACGTGGGATTCGCGTGAGTTTGCTCTTAAACAATCTGTACCTATTAAATTTTATAAAATTACGAACTCCAATTGTCAGCTAAACTGTTCAAGCACTATAATTTGTTTTCGTTACTAAAATCATGATTCTAGTAACGTAAATAAATTCAGAGATAATTTAGTGAAAAAAATCTGTTCGAAACGTCGACGGCGAAACCTCTTGTCACGTTGTACACATCAAGCGTTGCATTTGAAGATGACGCGGATTGAGATATAGACATCTCATTTCTATACATGGTAAGTTATATAGTTCTGTCCTTTTTAATTAATTTCCGACACTTCAACTTGAAGCTGAACAGGCTGGGTGTTGAGGGAGTTACGTCAGAGTCGCAGCACACGTACGAGTAAGTATCAACATAATAATACTTATCTATACGATATAGTGAAAGATCTATATAGATATAATATTCATGTATAGATTAGTACTTCTAAATTCTGACCCACGATAGAACAAAGTTTCCCTCTGTAGATAGCTTCGGAATAATAAATACCTACTCTTTCGCTTTAGCTCGGATATCCATTTGTGCATTTTCATATGATATGTCGACTAACAGTTAGACGGTAGCTTGGAGGATAGAAATACCATACCAATAAATGAGTGGGGTAATCCAAACACGTGCCCCTATATCTCTATTAAGTTTTTAATATGTATGTAGGTATAGCTTTATATACCTAACTAGCTTAAAAGAAGGAAAACATGGACTAACTTGAATTTTCTGGCAATTTTAACTAACATACCTACTTATCTGTAATACGAACTGTTTTTTTTAGATATATCAACGAATGTCTGTCTAGAATACTAGAAGAAATCAACTATATTTACTAGCAATAACACGAATTCTAACGTTCCATCGTCATTTAGGTACGTAGGTACATTGTATGATAATTTCAGCTTAAATACTTACATGATGAACCCTTCCGTGTGCGCTTACGCATCCCTATTTATACAAAGTTGTCTATTATTAACTCTATGGTAGGTAGTTGTCGTAAGATTAGACCACAGGTAACTGGGCGGTGATTAAGTGATCATAGAAGACTGATTTCACAGGTTAAATGGCGAACATACTAGATATTAACAAGCTTAATTAAGTAATATAAACTAGCACGACTAACCATATTAGGACACGTAGGTACATAGCAAAATACCTAAAGGTATTTTCACGACACTAAACACGCCGCGACAGTAGTGTCTATCACACGTAATTACCTAAACCAGTTTCAGGTAATTACGGTACAATTATTCGTACTTATATAGTTTATGAGCAATCGCTGGTTATATGATACGAGCGATGTATGAATGCACTATTATAAAACGATTTGTCCGCTAGATTACCTACATGCGAGAATTCGAATTAAAGTGTACATTTTCAGTGTATATTACTTCGCGAACAGGGTTAGCAGTCTAAAAAACGCAGCAACTTACATTATTATGTAAGTTGTAGTGATTTCGTCTGTGGGAGTAATTCTTTGAGTACCTACCTACTAATTCTTTTCTATACGTATCTAGAGACTAATTTAAATGAAAGTATGTAGGTATAAATATTTGTCTCTTGAAAAGCCCTATGGACGTAGGTATGCATACATAAAATTTTCTTGAAGAATTATGGTAAAATCGGGTATGAGGTACCCAATTGTGTGTTGCGGGAACCTAATCCTTGAAATGGGTAATAAATAAAAAACATACAAAAACTAAGCTTTCTATTTATTCTTACATAAATTCGATATTTTCCAACTAATCTAGAATATAATATTTTAGTATAGGTATAATTAAGCAGTGAATAAGTACATAAGGAGCATTTATTATATCTTGCGTTAAAACTAAATCTCTACAGGGTCATTATATTACTTTGCAATGATAAAGCCCCTAATGTCTAACTAATAAAAAGATCACAAAGTAGCTTCACATTTACCTAAATCTAAATACGCGTACGCGCAGAATATGTGCAGAAAATATTTCTAATGTATTTTCGGATATTGATATGGTAAAAATCTCCGAAATGTAAAGATTTTGGACTAAAGGTGGCCCTGGCTGAACTATTATAATGTCATCAAGGTACACGATGTGTCAGTAATAATGGTCATAGCATGGATCACATTCGTCTCAGTTATCTTTGTATTAACGTAATAACGTAATGTTTAACGTGATACTATCGCATCAGATGCGTAAATACGAGACTTAAAGCGACTTGTGTTAAATTTGAACGTCCTTTTAGATTTAAGAAATTATTACGAATTTATACCACAAGCTGATGTTGAGAAAATCGTTAGAAAGTCTAAACGTTCAGATAGTTACGGAAGAGTGGCCATGACCTAAGTATGTTTAGGGTTAAGAAATTTTAATGGTTATCGTTTAAACGTATAATAACCAGTCTTGATAAATCTAAGCTGATGGTCAAATCGACCCTGATAAACATCGGGATATAACGATCAAATAGACAAGTTTTATGAAGTCAGGTCTTTGAAACACAACAAAACAATGATTCCAAATATAAACACGATGTTTACAGAGCTAACCGTTATATGGTGTTACAATGATGTTTTGACTGGCCCAGTCCAAATATTTAGTCGGCGCCGTCACTACCGGCGGCCGCTTCCAAAAATAGAGCCGACGGTTGCGCCAGTACTAATGCACTTCTTGATTTTTAGAAATTTGATTCTTATTCTCTAATTATGTAATTATAATTCAATAATTATATGGACCTACCTATTACGTCCGTAAATACAATTATTTACGGACGTGATATGTATATCCATATTAAAAAACATACATTTAAACATAAATTTTTAACATAAATTTCGAAGACAGCACAGAATTGGGTAATTATTTTTTATTGTATTCGTTATATTTAGGACAAGGTTTGTATGAGAGATACTGTTCAGAAATTTTCTAGATAGCCGAAATTAAAAATACTTATTAGTTTAAATTTAACGTTTGACAGACCAATTACTGTCGGGTCCTCTCGGTAGAAAGTTTATCGAAAGTAGATCACTAAGATGAAAATAAAACAATTGCTTTAACATATTTGCTTTTATTGAATTACCTACATGCAGATAATGTCAAGCACTACAACTATTTACTATTAAAAGCAACATAACAACATATTTTAAAGTAAATTATGCATTTGATGTATGTTTTATTACAACGAACATTAACTTTTCAATAATATTTTTTAGGAAATTAATCTTGGTTTCGTAATAAGATATTACAAATTTATTACAAAACAGTATGAAGTGCTAAATTATCACAGTTAATAAATAACCGCAAGTTATATTTACTTACTTCCAAGTACGGTCATTAGCACAAATTCTTTCCAGTCTAAAATTAGATTTAATGAACAAATTTGTCCAATGCAGGTTGTTAAAATTGTCTTCTCTTGCAGATTACACTTACAAATTATCTTTAGATGTAGTACTTTACGGTATCCATTCGTTGATTTATGTAAGTGGGTGATTCAAACAATAACACAGTCTTATTATCTATTAATTCTTTACACATTCTGCTGAAACAGTTTCATTACAACATAAATATTACAATTAGTTACGTCTTTAAGATAGGTACTTTGATATCTAACTGCCATAATGATTTCATACTGCCTTAATGTAAATGTAGCAAATCATATTATGTTATACTACATTCACATTTAGAATAGACACAAATTGAGTACCTACATTTGTAGCAAGAGCTGTTTGAGACTCGAGTCTTAGACTCTAAATCGTCAAGTAAGATCTTTCGTTTATCTAAAAAAAAAGGAATACATCGGCAGTTTGTACTTCTACCGGTACCAACAAAAATAAAATTTAAATCACTTATGTTTTATATGTCAATCTTGTATTGTAAAATACTTACTGGTTAAATTAAAAATTTCCATTATTGGACTTGAATTACTTACCTCATCTATCCAGTGCAATTAAATTTCGTAATTAGGTACTGCATGGAGCTAAGAAGACCAAGGTAGATAAAATCTAATAAAACAGTTTATCGCTTCCGCAATTTCGGATCAACGATTGATAAATCAAGTCAATTAATCATGTGAATTTTCGAGTCTTGATTCATGACTCAAGACTCGAGTCTTGTCGCACCACTGTTAAATGTCGGTTTGTTTGCTCCGTCTGAAGGTTGATTCTCATCATTTGCATAGACCCGCGACACCAAAGCGTGTAGTCACGATTTTTTAATGTCATCTCTGTTGCTTAAAATGTTTCGCTTTCTAATTTGTATTGCTATTTGCAATTTTGATCTTGGAATCTAATTTACAATGTCTATTTAAGCTGCATAACAAATTAAATAGACACCGTTGTTTCCACAATAAGTATACTTTTATAATTTTGTAAAAAATGCTGTTTTTAATTAATAATTGGTATTGGTCTTATCTTGAAATCGTTTGTTTTTTACTAGGTAATGTTACTTACGTTGAGTTTTATAAACGTATGTTGAATGAATCGCTGAAATTAAATGCATTTAATTATGATGATTAGGTAACTATTTTTTTATTCAAATACTTACAGAAGAGTGGAATTGTAATTTTCATATATAATTGTGTCAATACACAATCATATATGAAATTTACAATTAACATTGCAATCAATACCAACCAATTTAATTTCTAAGCATGAGTATTATTAAGTATGATTCATTTGAATGAAAGTATACACACTATTCCATTACAATGTCGGTGTTATTATAGTAACATAATAAAATACCTACTTAAATCTAACTTAAAGAATGTAATGTCTAGTGGCCATACATTTCAGCAAGAGCATGTCCATCGAATTCCTTTAATATCCGGGCCGGATCTCTCATTGCGTATTCAGACTCCACTCCTCGCCTGATCTTATGTACCGGCCTTATAACTAACATACCGACATCTTTATTGTATTTCAATTACAATGTCCGTTCTACTCATTATTGAGTAACATTCGAACATCTGATTTTGTGGCACGTTCAAATTCTTGTATAGAAAAGCATTTCCCTAAGAATTAAGCGTTTTATTGTACGTGGCTGATTCGTAAAGGGTTTTAATAATTGTATTATTTAATATACACACTATAAAATTGTACACACTAGCACACCATTTCTCTAGCTCTAAATGAATTATCTTACTACTACTTAATACTTTAGGTAATATTACTGTGTAAATAGCACTTAAGTATGACGTTGTTCAAGCCTCCTACAACCAAAATCTGATCCGTAATTACAGATATACATCAGTCGAACGTTTTTAATAAAATGTTCATCAAAATATAGAAAAACTCATTTGTATATCACTTAGCAGTTAGTGTAAGTGCAATTATAAAGAGTGTTGCTAAGCGTAGGTGAGAGAAATAATAAGCCGTCATTCTCGGCTTTGAAAAACACATGTTATTAGTCTATAGTAGTACGAATTACCTAGTTAGTATACTCGAAGTAGTAGGGAGACGGACGAGATAAGGTCCCGGGTTTCCTGTCGCCGGCTGATACCCGCACGTTGGGGGGGCGGGATGAGAGGGTATGTAGTACATCCAGGGATCATGACTGTCTTATGTGGGGGGGTTAACAAATGAAACGCGTTCGATGGATGTTTTTTATTTTACTTAATAGAACTATGAGCTATATATATTTTTTACATCTGCATGGCAAGTACAACTTTTGTTTTGTTGAAACGTATCATTATTGCTAATACTAACCATTGATTTGTAGTGAGTACGTCATATTTGTATACTGTATGTAATAATAATTAATGACTTGGAGAGTAGGAAATTAATGTAAATAATTATCTTTAAATAAATAATAAAATGACGTTTGAAAAACGATGGTGAAACATAATATGTAGGTATTTTTTCTGGAACAATGTTTCCAGAAATTCCAGAGAAAAAGTGCACGCACGACAGTAATCTTAATTTAATAAATGAACTTTTCCAACTTAAGGGTTTGGTATTTATCTTTCTGTACTCTATATAATGCAGTTTCTTACTGCATTATGAGTAGGTATCGGTCATCTGATTTAGACTCTACTTTCGAACTCAGCGTTTTAATATTATTAATAAAAATAAATAGTTGTAAATATCAGACTGAGGACTACCCTTTTGAGGATAATGGGCGTGATGTTATGTATATATGTACATATGTTTGTATAAATATTAGACACATCATACATTGATCTGACTCCGAGGCACTACAAATATATACTTAAATATTGGCTAATAATACCCAAACACAGTAAACACAAACTTAAGTATTAATGGCACGAATGTTTGTCTTGGGTGGGGATAGAACCCACAATCTTGGCGCATTTGGTAGGGAAATGCGCCATCGAGCAGCTACTATTTTCTTTGCATTTAATTAATTACTTAACATTCACCATGTGGAAGATTCACAACAAGACCAAAACTGCATTACAAGTGCATTCACAACACTAACCAAATAAAAGCCTCTCCAAGTAACGCAGCCATCACGTTTGTCTTCAGATCCTGTCAGAGCACACGTGTGTCATGTCACCGGCGCCCTCACGGAACAGCTGACGATGAGGCTGTCATCAAGGGCTGGAGGGGTGTTGAAGGTACACGAAAGGAATGTCCTGGGTTGTCTTAAGGTTAAGGTGATGTTATTGCGAATCGAAATGTATATTTTTATACAGAAACAATTAATTTGATTTGAAGCATTTTATGATGTGTTCAGATCATAGTAATTGTTGTGCAGTTAAGGTAGGGATTATAGTAATACATGTATCCGATAGTCTTGTACACATGACAGCACTTCAGGCTTAACAATGCGGAGTCTTATGTCGTTGTGATAATGGCTGTTTCGCAACAAAAATGTATAGCCTGATGTGCTGTCGTCTGTACTTCGGTTTTTGTTACGCAGGCTACATATTTTTCCTACACTGTTGGTTTTACGCGCTAAATAATGTTTGCGTGTAAAACATATCAGTTTCAGTATGCTTAAGCATACCAGTCATTACGATTATGTTTCTAACTATAATTTACAACTTAATGCATAGTTTAAGATGACAATTATTATATTACGTTATTCTAATAATATTAGAGGAGAAGGAGAGTATAGGTCTAGGAAACACACGTACTTTTAAGATTAGAGTATATAACTACGGATTTTCACAAGATAACAAAATAACATGCTCATCAATCATCCAGTGAGTAAGTGTCAGTTTAATGAGTAACATTAATAAAAGACAATGTCACTTGATGACTGCCCCAGATTGGTGGTACATAAATAACAACAATCAATGCATAACCATGAGTGAGCTCAAATTTGTTCAGTCTCAACGTGTGATTATCAGATCAAGTTGACATTTCGGGCAAACCCGTCAGGTCCCAATATCGGCGTCGGTCATCCATCACCGCGCCGCCAGCCGCGTGACCGCTTCACTTTAGATCGACAGGATCACGGCGTGTACAAGGGTGAACATTTGCATTGAATGGGATGACGCTGTACCGATTGTCAATGGTTTGGGCGACGCTTATCAGATGTATACAGGTAGTGTGTTTATTTTAATGTAAGTATTACTAAACAACGGTTGCTCACATGGGCGTACGCAGCTTTTGATCCAGGTGGCAAAACAATATTATTCATAGGTTCTTATAGTAAATAGACCTTGACACACGAGCTGCTTTTTTAGTCTAAGTTAGATTATCAAAAAATAAACTTAAAAAAATATTAAATACGTATTTTTTGCTTTTTCTGATGTTTGAAAAATAAGAAAGATGCAACGCTTCAAAGATCTGAAATAACGCTTTACGTCAGTTGGACGGTAAAATTCTACACAACTAGTGACATCACGCGGTACTTTAACGCGCTGTATCTTCATCATGTCTAGTTTGCTGAACAAAAAAAAATATTTAAGCAATATTTTTTTGTAATCTCAATATTGGACTATAAAAAATTGTTGAGGAAAATAGCCTATTGAGGCGAGTTCTTGATATCGTTATTTAAACATAAGTACATAATTTACCTATAAATCATGTTATGTAGTAAATGTTAGTTAGTAAAATTAGATTTAAAGGGCACAAATAAATACATATTTGAAATGCTCATGAATCATCTTTTCTCCTTCCAGATGCCTCGCCGGTCGGTGATATCACCTGCAAACGAAAATAATAACATTAATTATAATGCATTGTAGTGTATATTCGGCGTTGTCAATGAGAAACACCATGTAAATCGAATAGGGGTACGTAAATAACGCTTATAGGCGAAGCATTAAGCGTTCGGGTAAGATGCCATTGTTGTCATATCTGTAGATAAACTACGGTATTAATCAATGGATGACGACAATAGGACCGCTCACCTCAAACCGAAGACTCCTCACCAGTTAAACGAGACCTTTGCACTCTCCAATATATCTCTTCGCGCTCCCAAATTTCGAATGGTTTACGGGACGGAGGAGGTCGATATAAACTGGTGGCAATTTATCGATGTATATCGAGTGAATACCTGTATAATGGCACAGTACGTCGGGTAACGGTTGTTGTGACGACACCGATGCTACCCACGTGGTGGTATTAACATAAACACGAGATAAATTCGTTGTTTTGTAGGTGAGGTCTTCTGGAGATGTTGGGATGGGAAATAATCTGACTGTGGATATTACAATATATTACAGTGTCAACATACACGAGTATATTTTAGCTAAAATATTTTTGGAAAAAAAAACTCTTAGTTTTACATCTCATTTCTAGTCGGTCTGTATCAGCATAGATGATCCTAGATTTAGAAAGTCTGAACAATTCTTAGTGAGATTCATCTGATTTTTGTAACCGTTATAAAAGAAATATCTTGAGACATCATTATTTAAACCAATACTATTATTTTTTTTCTGGATGTGCAAGTTTTCTTGGAATGCAAAAACGCTTATAAAAAGGGAAGAATAAAAGATGATTAAATGACCTGAGTTAGAAAAATATAGTCCACTACATTACTTCTTTTCCAGTGGGGCTAGGCAGAGATTGCGGCCTTCCATTTGCTAATATCCTTACTATTGCTTCATCTGCTCTTATAAATCTCTCTAACTCTTTGAAATGCATGTTCGTCGGTATTTTTCTGTATTTGTCATATTGTGGGTGACGAGCTCCATTTCAAATAAATTGCGCCCAAAAGCAACCAACGGTAATACCTATAGATTTGCATTCGAATTAATATCCCGAACCCCGGTGGACGCATAAAATTTAATTACCCCGTTCGTGACAGGCTTTAATCACGACCCTCCATTAGGTAAGACGAGCGGATAATTTCATTAGCTTTCAGATCCGCGTATGTGAACAGACAGCCGCGCGGAAACTCCGCATTTATCATACATCCGCCCCTTTGTTTTGGTCCCGTCGGTTCCAGCTTCGTATGATTACCACGGGCTTCAGGTAAACTAATATTAATGATTGAATTCGGGGTTATTGTGTCCGTATTAATAAAAGTGGGAAGAGGAAGTATTCGAAGGACAATAATAGGATACCGTTAAGAATATCATTAACAACCTTTTGTGACTGTTACGATATTATATTTTGTAATTTCATTACCGTTAGAATTGAGTGCGACAATCGGATGTCGAGGTACAAAATGCATATTTATATTTTGTCCGCCTTTAATATAATAACCGATTCGACGTCTCAGACAATCCAAGCTAAAGTCTAGAAACGAAAGAGAACTAGAGCTAGAAAAACAATTTCATTTTTTATATATTAATTATAAAGTAACAAGCCACAAATAAATCTTATCGACATTGCTTTACGTGGTTAACTTCATTAATTAATACGAATATACCCCTAAATAAGGAATGTAAGTGTTCACTTCCATTCGAAAACCAATGGTTGTTGTAAACTAAGGGAGAGCTCTGCCACCCCCGTTAGTACGAGATACGACAAACAAGTGATAGATGAAAAACTTACCTACCCCTAATGTCACCCTTAGATGAGATTGGTTTTCGTTAGCAGGCATTCAGATTTACGGAGGGGGTATTAAATCATTTGATGTTATCCAGCGTATGTTGTAAACAGCCTATTTTTAGTTTCTTTAGTTCGAAGGACACGTCAATATAGTTCAAGGCGCGCTTTCTTATCATGTAGTAATTATGATATCATAAGTATTTTTTATGATTAACACCTATTTCCAAAGTTGCAAAAAAATCGAGAAAACAACAACATGATTTAATTTTTGTTAATGTAACCATTGTTTACCAAATTTATTAGAAACCCTATTCCTTGAGAAAGAGATTTAGAGCAGAAATTATTTTAGAGCTTTTTCGACTTCTTTCAGACCCGATATATTTTATTTAGTAAAAATAAATTACATATGTGTACATCTATCGATTTACCTACTACCCTACCTCTACTCTAGGGCTATCTTTATTGGATTACCCCACGCTGATCACAGCACGACGCAAAACCCCTCGGCTTCCAAATAACGAACATGTTTGCTATTTACTCCTTCACAGAGTAAAATTTTATTTTTAAAAGGAAATGTTCTCTTGCTGAAAGTAAGATTTAATAAATTCAGTAATATAAAGCTGGTTTGCCTATCAGACTGAAGTTTTTTATTTTTTCAAGACGCCTTATAAACTCAAACAATTAACAGTCCGGTAATATTTTTATTCCACCTTTCGTTTCGGTTGTTGGCTGTCATGCAATTCTTTAAATGGTTTGGTAAGTCACCTACTTAAAATGTCGACCACACTAATATTAGATATATGTAGATGTTATCCACTACATTTATTGAAAGGCCATGGTCAGTTACAATGGTTACTTGTCCTGTATTACCATCCACAATTGCATTATGGTATAAGGCCATCTGCATATTGATACAAGGCACCTTAAAGTTAAAGAGACTCCTTCGGTTAACAGTACTACATAAGACTTTAGTGTTTTTAATATGATCTTATTTATGATGGACTTCTTTTGATACTAAGATGGTTTTTCTGGTGTGATTGCGTCAAATCTTCTGGCACTCAATCTTCCTCAGGGTTCAGCCTCAAACCTGAAAATTAAACATACTTAAGAGAAATGTGACTTCGCCTAAAGTAGTTTACAATAATTATTGTATTGTTTTTATATGCTAAAATGTTTACACTAAAATAAAATTCCTAAACGTCCAAAACTTCCATTACATTTTTTCAAAATTCCATTACCTTATTAAAGCTGATTTATACATTCTCAATAGCTAAATGTTTTCTGTCTTGTAGAGTAATGTATATGTCAGTAACAGTTAGTTAGTTAGTTATTTCCCAACTATTTCCCAAAAATCTATAAGCATTAAATTCAGTAGTAAAATAAATGTTTATTTCTTCAAATAAATATTGCCAATTAATTTCATAACTTGTTACATCTGTTTATCTATCTGTTCCATCAACGCAAACACCTAATCTCTAATCGTGGTCTGAAAAAAGTGTTTAATTTATATACTTAATTGAGTTGTCTAAAAGCATTCCGCTCTATCAAGGAAATGGTGGAACTAATGATTACGAGATAATGCGTAAGAAATGGATGAAGGGAGAACGCTTGCCTACGTCTATTCTGAAAAAGCGAAAAAAGGTTTCGTGATGGAGAGACGAAAAAAAAGACCGAATTTCGTCTCAGGAGAGTAAGACTGCAGAACCTGAGTGTACCACCCAAGTTCAAAACGAATTAATACCGAAAAAATATCGAAGGATTTTTGGTCTTGCGCAAGTTGACATAAAGTTGATTTCTCTGTGGATCAACTGTTGAGTAGTGATGTGTAATACACACAAAGAAAAACGGTATATCCGTGACTAGTGCGAGAGGGACGGCTACACAAAAAGAGCGAGACAAAAATATGGCATTTTGATTAATACGTGGCCATTGCTCAGAGCGGGCTGTGTACCATTGCTAAGTAATGACCACTCCATAAAGACATGGTTAAGGTTAAAAGAAAATTACTTTATCAACGCCTTGTTTTAAATAAATATCCTGTTTCAGGAAATATTATTGTTGTTTCCAATACAAGAAATTGAGTTGTCGGAGATGTTAAGATTTAGCCGCTTTATTGATAGCTACACAAATGATTTATTATTACGATCGTTTATTTTCTTGGTTCGTTTCAACGGGTGTTTATTTGGAATTAAATTTTATTATCGTGATTAAGAGGTTCAATTGAATTAGTGATGTATTTTTTAACAGTCTTATAAAACTGTCTATGTTACCAGATTATTCTTTAAAGTTTACATTGCGTACTGGCAATTTAATGCATATTTTTTTACATAAAATCTTTATCCGTTCGAAGGTCTATCGATCATACACAAGATTTATATCTTAACCCACATCTTTTGACATTGATACACCTACTCGCGATTGGATTATCTTGACTGAAATCTGGTTCGGTATTTCCTGTATAACGTCTGGTACATTCCCTAGTATATGACGTTATTTTATATATAAGATAAGTTTTGGGAAGTTTTCTATAAATTAATAGCAAAAATCAGAACTAAAATTGTGAAAATGTTGTCGGTGGGTCTTAATTAATTTCCAAATTTAGAAAACAGACGTAGACTTTTCTAATATTTTCAATATTAAACTGGGAGAGTTGAGTTTTTAAACTACGTTTCAAATTTCTGAGGTAGTTTATTTTAAGGAAAAGCCTTCAATAAGCTTCCAAAAACATGAATATTGTATTTTTAAGGATATTAAAATAACGCAGTGGTTATTTAAAGCTGTCGTGAACATTTCTAGATGTTTGCAAGTAATCATTACAAGTTCAATTGCTGAAAAGTCCACAATAAAGTTAATTTTATTACCTTTGTAAGTAAAAAAACATGAGGCAATCAAGAAACTTAGCAAATCCTTCCAACATTGCTCAGCGATCAAAGAAGACCAATAATCGTCCCCAAACGGATATTAAAAGGCAATAAAAACCACTTAATACACTACACAAAATAAATAAAAAACCTTCCAAATGTAAATCGTGCGCCTATGACACAGTCATTGGTTAAAAAGGGTTAAGTCAGCTGTCAGATTGGTCCTCTAGAAAAGGCATGAGTTATGGCCGGAGATAATCTGTGACAGATTCGTCTTAGTAAAAAAGCCGCGGTTGACTGTGATAAATAATATTATTCAGCCATTTTTCAACCTTGAAGTTCGTTCCTGCTTAATTACCTGGATTCTCACAATGTGTGCGATGTTTATCGTATTTTTGTTTCTGTTGTTCTTGGGAATATTTGGAGTCATGAAATTTTTATTTGCATAACGATTGATTGCCTGTTCGGTAGCTGTTTGAGTCAGAAAATATGGGTACCGCAGGGATTATATCAAGCTTTGGAATGCGAACTGAATATGATATAGCTCGATTCTAAACATTTGAGAACATATTTATGATTTGTAACATAATTTTGATATCGGAACGGATTTAATGTATTTGCTTACGGACTTTATTAACTAGTGGCAAATGTATCTAAAGAAGGCGGACTGTTAGTAAATAAGAAAATGAACTACTTATCTATAATTGTAATTGTATTTGTATTGTAAATGAATTTTCATTCATTTATTAAAGGTGTTTGTTGTTAGTCAATATAAATTAAGCATGTTATATAATAAAAACACCGAAAGAAGTAACACATAAAATATGTAGGTAGTAGATAGCTTTAGACCCGATTTGTCTGTTCATAAAAAATAGACCTTGATAGAGTTATGTGAAATACAAGTGGTGATAAACCTTTTTCGCTCAGTTGACGATCCATCTATTCACTAATATCTTGCAGGTGCAAGTATCAAACTGTACAAGACGCAGAAGGGTTCCGTATAATCAATGACGTATGGCTAGGTGAGGCCGCCGCGGCAGTTAGTCGGAATGGTCTCGCCATTACCCACTAATTCCTTGTCATTTGCCTGCGGCCACTGCGCGACGGTCAACCGATTGTGTACTCGCTATGTACTGAGATTTGGATACTGAGACAGGGGCCGGGAACCTTTAAGACGTTTCAGTGTGAATCATTTAGTATAAGATCAGGGTATTTATCTGAAAACCTGTAAAGTATTAATTTTACCTGTATAGTATTATACCTTATATCTATATACATATTTACCTACATAGGCACCTGCATGTATGCATAAATAGATACAATTTTTAATGGTTTAATTTGGGTATGTATTCTGACATCTTTCAGCACGCAAAAAAAGTTGCAATAATATGTGTAGAAAATAAGTATAAGAAAACGAGGCTGTTTTCTTGAATTATAAACATTGTGTGAGAAGAAAATTTTGCATACTTGCCCTGCTGAATTTGGATTGTAAATCATATTGCATATAATAATATTTTTATTTATATCTAAAGTATTAATTATATCTAAAGCACCTTAAAATCGTATCTAAGAGTTATGTATTTCAAGGCTACTATGTCACCGTTCTAAGTAAGTATTCATGCCGGTGGAATAAACAAGTCAAGACAGATTCTGTAAAATTAGTAAGTATTGGTAAGTTTATATGCATAATGTTATAATATTATGAATGACGTGACAGTGAGAATATTGAGAAAAGGTTTATGAGCTCTGCTAGTAGGTATAACATCGTCTATGTAAATTTGAGTCTGTACCTAGAGTTGTAACTTGAGTTAGACTACCAGTTGAAGTGTGGTTATGTCTAGTCATTTTACTTTAGACCAGCCATCAATTCTATGAAAGTTTTAAGTAGGTATAATGTTTTTAATTCATCTGAATTTGCTATATTACTTCATATGGAACTTTACTTAAAGCTTTTTTTCATACAACAACATATTTTAAAGAAATGAAAATTGTGGAAATAATGGACACATATCTAAAACTCTCAAAAAATTTTTTAAGTATACAAACTGCTTTTAAAACAATATTATAAATAAATAAATAAATATTCCACAAAATCACATTCATTGATCTGACTCCGAGCTAAGTAGCGTAAGCACTTGTGTTACGGATATTAGATTCAACAGTGGTATAACAAATATATACTTAAATATTAGATAAGAACAAACACAAGTATTCATCACACGAATGTTTGTCCTGGATGGGGATCGAACCCACAACTCTTAGCGCAGGGTCACTACCAAATGCGCCACCGAGCCAGTCACTTATTATCTTTATAATTTTTCCATATTAATTCGTCATTGCAACTTTTATGTCTTTCTACGTCATTATCTAAACAAAAGTTCGGGACCCGCAATTCTACCAAAATATGTAACCATGAAACAACACTACAAAAACAATCCGATGCGGGCAACAGAATCGAGAACTCCTTTCACATAGCGTTACACGAGTCGAGCAAGACGATTGTGGTGGCGATAATCGATTATGCACGGTAGGCCACGTATCGGACGCGCAGTTAGTCAGAATGGTCGCGCCATTACCGGATAATCCTGGCCATTTGCTTGTGGCTGCTGGACGCGGTGGCCATTGTCTGACGGCGTCTAAGGGAAATTTAATTATTTCAAAAACATAGTTAGGAGCTGAAAACTGTATCAGAACCAAAATCGATCACATAAGGTCGATTGTTCACGGTTAGGCAAGATATCAAATTTGTAATTAGCTAGAATATGACCATGCCATTTTCAAATAATTCTGGCCATTGATTATTATTATTCGCTTGTTGCTAACAACGTCTTATATAAGTATGATTATTGTTTCATAAAACAAAAATCATACTTATATGGATTTAATGGACGCGGTGGCTATTGTCTGACGGCGTCTAAGGGAAATTTAATTATTTTAATTAAATAGTAAAAGAGTGTAGAATAGTATAACTATCGAAGTCGATAATAAAAAGCCGATTCTGCACGATTTGACAACATATCGGACTTGTTTCTTGTAAGAATGGTCACGCCACTATCCGATAGTTCTGGCCATTGGCTATTTTTTGTAGTTGCTGGATAGCATCTTATGTAAGCTTGATTTTTTTTTTAATAAAAATACATTTTTGCATATTAAAATATTCTGAATGGAATCGATTATGCACGGTTAGGCAATCAAATCAAACCAAATGCTCAATTAGTAAGCGTGGTCAAATGGGTGTTGGATAGCGGCTATAGTCCGATAGCTTAATATTCTTAAACCTGAATGTTTATTGAATAAATATATTTTAATAAATCAAGACTCATTATAAAAACACTGGTGTTATAACAAAGAATTGCCAAAGCTTGGCTGGATTATTACCTTTCTAGAACTGTTTCTTTAAAAGGTAATAATCTACTTGAAAACAACAAAAACAGTCAAACTTAGAAGAGTAAATTAATTATATATAGGCAGTCGACGGTAGACTACATATTGAATATACAGTTAGTCAAAATGGTCGCGCCATTACTAGATAATCCCCGCCATTTGCTTGTGGCTGCAAGACGCGGCTGCGATTTTCAGACAAAGGTTAATATTCTACGTAACATTTTGTGAATTTATGTACGTTGTGTGAATTTCGATAAATAAATAAGAGCAAATGAAGCCTGTCAATATAAGATACGTAAAGATTATATCGGTTTTCGGGGTGTTAGGATGGCCATTATCGGATTTCTGAATTCTGTCAATTTCTTAAAAGACAGTACAAGTGACATTTGCAATTACCTGCTAATTTTGATTAGTATTTAAAGTTCTGCAGGGAGTAATATAAAACCAGAAGACGAAATTATGCGAAAAAACTGTATATTTTATATATAAAAATATATCTGCCTAGGATATGCAATTTTCCCATCATTGGAGAATATAATAACGATGATACACTGATGTAGCCAAAGGCTACACACGCGCGCTAATAACGAATAATCCTTCTCATTTACTTGTAGATATGGTACTTTTTCTTGTTCTGGTAAATTAAAGTAATTTTGTTTTAATACATGATAATTATGATGAATGACATCTGATTATGTAGTGTGGTCACTATTTTTAAACAGGCTGTTATGACAAAACTGGGTAATTAAAACCAATTTGCCTACAGCTACTAACTAGATAAAGGGTACGGGCATGTATGTTATAATATAAACCATATTTACTTTTTATTTACAATTTGATAAATAAAAGGTCTCACTTTTATATGGTCAGATAAAATGTATCAAATTAACTATTGAGAAATAGTTAGCACAGTTTTTCTATATACTTATAACTAAAAAAAATACCTTAAAGGAAAATATTGTTCTGCAGTGCTTTTCATGAGTATTAGTAGATAAATTTTCTGTGCAATTTGGTTACTTGATTTAATGTAGAATGTATTCAACAGCAGAAATTCCGCAGCATATACGAAAGCCGTGTCTACAAAGCTGCTGCCGAAAGCCAACATTATGTACCAGGAGAGCATGAGCATCAAAAATGTAATACGGTTTTCTATACCGGTAAACACATGGCCTCAGGCCGTCACCCTGGAGGCTACAGACTATTCCGTCCGCGAATTGTGAATTATGCACTTTGACCCTAGCTGCACCTTTTCTTGGAGATGCGACATGGAAGATAATACTGGTTATTTGCTGGCGATTTTATCGAATCATGATGGCTTACTTACGTTCAAGCTATGAAGTCTTTGGAATGTTGTCATAAAATATAAAAGTATTTACACAAAATGTAATGTTAACCTCTTAATCGTACCATACCAAGTATGTATTGACTGGCCCGTTGGTCTAGTGGTCAGAGACCCGGGCCACGAAACCACAGGTCGCGGGTTCGAGTCCCGCTAGGGGCAAATGTTGCGTGTGATGAACATGGATATTTGTACTCGAATCATGGATGTTTATAAACGTATTTAAGTATCCGTTCGCCTAGTATCCATAGTACAAGCAAAAGCTTAGTTTGGTATTAGGGAATTGGTGTGTCAGTCTGGAAAATTATTATTTATTATTATTTATTGTACTATTTATGAAAATATTTCTTAGAATTGTATGGTAATTAAATGAAGATTGTTTGAGATGGTGGAAAGAGAAGGACATATGCCTTAAAATCTCGATGACATAATCTCGCATGTCAAAACAATGTCTGAAATTGGTACCCACTTAATCTTCATCGCACACCATTAAAATGGAACAGAACTACAAAAGCCGATGGTTTATATAACCAGAGTGCAATACAGTTGCAGCCAACCTTGCGGTTCCTTCTAGTTTCCTCTCTGCCCCAGTCCAGACAGACAGTTACACCTATACACCTCACCAGGTGACACTCTGAGAACTTCGCTGGCGAGTTAGCTGAACCCTCTAAATAAAGCTCAACTTTTTACATGCTGTGATCCTGAGAATAAATGTACTGATACATATAGAACAGTGTATATAGAACAGTAAGAGCGGTGGTAGCTCAATGGTAAAGACACGCGCCTCTTAACCGAGGAGTGCGTTCAAACCCGGGCACGTACCTCTGGATTTTTCAAATCTATGTAGGTATTCATACCGCTAGCTCGAAGGTGAGGGAAAACATCGTGATGAAACCTGCAAATTCAAACAACTTTGCATTTGTAACCATGATCCAAAAATTGTCTGGTTCCCCTATCTTAGGGTTATGAAGGTCAGATCGGCAGTCGCTTCAATGTAATTACCAGACTCGCTAAGTCCTGGATCATGGTCTAAGCGGACCCCGTCTAAGCACGGGACATGACGCTAGGAAGATGAAAATACATATAGAACAGTGTATATTATTTGCAATATTTTTTCTAACTGAAAACCGATAACCATGATTGACACTTGAATTTCAGATAACATCGTTTTCATTCAAGTTCAATATTTGATGTCTATTAAAATTCTCACACCCTCGCCCATAAGAAAAACAAAAGAACCCAGCATCGGTCACATCAAGTGGGGACGTGTCGCGCCTCCATCAATCACGGACAATATTTGCTATTGGGTATAATCTGTGTCCCCCAACTTGGCCCTTCGGGGACGAACACGCTACGCGACAAAAATCGACTCTCACGGAAATTATATTGATATTCAATACACAATAAATGGGCCCTGTCAAAAACTTGCTGTTCGCTCCTACGGTCATCCCTAAGCTATCTGTGTCATTTGCCATTGGTAACGCAGCAACGCTTCTTCTCTCTCTACAATCCCATGTCTCGTAAGACAGACAAGGACAACTATACTATAGTAGGTTTAGCTCGCTTTTGTCAGGAGGACTGAACTAATTTTTCATCATAGGGTCCGCGACAGTTACAAATGTGGCCCGAACTGTCTCCTTCTTTAATAATACTTTTTATATTTTTTTTCAAGGGTAGTGCGCCCCCGACGAATGAAGATTTCCATCTGAACGCGAGGGAAAAATTGGAAGAAGCTTAAAATGCAATTTGTTTGACTAAACTCTTTAATGCTCACCCAATTAGAAAATGGGACGGATTTAAAAAAAAAATGCGCTTCTGTTATGTAAAATATGGAAGCCGTCCAAAATTTGGCTCAAACTGGATTGTTTACTCAACGACTATGTTTTTTTTTATCCAATATTGTTAGTAAAGTGCAGTCTTTGCAGTTGCATTTAAGTTTACTATAATTATATAAAAAAAAAACATTCTATAATTTAAAATTCAAATATCAACAATAAGAATAGTTTATTCAATTGCTATCCTAAAAGTTATTGTTATTTCTTTTAAACAAGACGTTCAAAGGTATGCATTTGACAGAAAGGTTGATAAATGAAACCAGACAGTTTGAGGAATTGCTGAGAACGGCCGTAAATGAAGCATTAATCAAAATTCAAGGCTTATACATACCATTTCTCCCGCCACCTTGACCTCAACATATACGATGTATTTAATGTTTTTGCAAAATATAAATACCTACTCAGTTATTACGTTCATCCTTTTTAGCTGCATATTAGCTCCTAGCAGTAATTCTACTCTGATTTCATTGTTTAAGAAAATATTTTAATAATCAAATTGCCTTAACTTTTTAACCGACTTCAAAAAAAAGGAGGAGGTTCTCAATTCGACTGAATGTTTTTTTTTTTTTTTTGTATGTATGTATGTTACTCGATATCTCTGAGAATTGTTAACCGATTTCCAAAATTTTTTTTTATCGAAAGGGTTTACTCCTGAGTTGGTCCCATTGCCACCAAGTCAGGATCTGATGAAGGGATCCCAGGAAAATCGAGGGCAACCCTCAAACTTTATAGGCACGTACAATGTGTTTTAGACATTTTCTAAGATTGTTTAAGTATTTACGCATGGTACTTATCATCTTATGTTGGTGAGCTGATGATGGAAGGTACAAATCCTTAACGATTAGGAATTAGTTTATGATTCTTTAAATATTGATATCTTCGAGAATCGTAAGACGATTTTTAGAGTTCTTTTTTTTATTAAAAAGGGTATATCCTGGAGTTGGTCCTATTGGTACCACATCTGGATCTGATGAAGGAATCTTAGGCAAATCGAGGGAAACCCTCAAGTATTATAGGCGCGTACAATCTATTTTAGTTATTTTCTAAAACAATTCAAGTATTTACGTCTGGTATTCATAATCTCATGTTGCTGAGCTAATGATGGAAGGTGTAACTCCTTAACGATTAGGAGTTCGTGGATAATTATTTTAATATTATAGGGCCATATTGAATGTTATTCTCGAGATAGTCTCAATTTCACCAAGTCTTGGTCTAGTGATGGGATTCCATAAAAACGAGGGCCACTCTTAAATGTTAACGACATGTTAAGTGTTTTATTTATTTTTTCTAAAACGATTCCAGTATTTGCGTCTCGTACTCATCATGTTATGTTGCTTAGCTGATGATAAAAGGTATAACTCTTTGAAGATTAGTAGTTTTTAGTAATTCTTTAAACATTAAAGGGTCGTTATAACTTTTCGTCTTTAGTCTTATTAGACCGGCACTGTCTCATTAAAGCAGCTCGTTTTGATTTGGTCTACCTACCTATTAATAAATTTAACTAAAAAGTAACAAATAAGTTAAATTTTAACAAAAATAAGAACCGACTTCAAAAAAACCCCGCAAAAAATGTTTATAAAAAAACACAAGTAAAAACTGCCTTAATAGCTATTTAAATGTCTAAACACTAAAAAGTATAAAATAAATTCTTTCGACTGCTTCGATGAAAGTATTAATCTTTAACACGTATTTAAATATTTACAATAATCAGTTAGTTTTGGAGTCGGTGCCAGCCAAACTAAAAAAAAAGTAGACACTTAATAACAAATTACCTTACTAATAACAATATGAAACAAATTAGTTAAAATATGAGTATATTAACTTACTATTGATTTTGTATATTCAAAACCTATTTTACCACCCTTCACCGAGAAACAAATAATTGCAAATTCCGAAATGATGATATAATTACGCGGGCTGGCACCGACTCCAAAACTAACTGATTATTGTAAATATTTAAATACGTGTTAAAGATTAATACTTTCATCGAAGCAGTCGAAAGAATTTATTTTATACTTTTTAGTGTTTAGACATTTAAATAGCTATTAAGGCAGTTTTTACTTGTGTTTTTAGGACCATGAAACCATTAACTATACATGATGCTACATTTAACTTAAGACTACTTAAAAAAAAAGAAAATTCGGCGGTATTACGTAAAATAAGTAGTGTAGTTATTTATAAGTAACAGATTTTTTTTATCAGTAAGTTGCACTTACATGTATTAAATAGCATAAAATAACATGGCAAATGGCGATTCATGAAAATTTGCTCTTAACACTTTATCATATTGTCAACTAAATATCTACTACCGCTAACTATCTAACTAATTAAACTGCACGCCACTTCCCTAGCGGGGTAGGCAGAGAGAACCGTACTACCAGCGAACAGAAACACGTAATTCAGAAATATATAGTAGATCAAATCAAAATAAATACCAAGTCAAGAAAACAGTATACTCGTATACAAACAAGCCGGCATACCCCACAGATATAGCACAACATATCTATCACCCCCCGCATTATAATTCGGCACCCCAGATCAGTGCGCCCGATCAATCACTGTACCGAACTGTCATGTTCGGTTTATGAGAAAAATTGTGAGGATGAGCCGCCTCCCTAACGGTAAACACTTGCGTTCATAATGGAAAAGGGTATCGGAATATTAATAAGTTATGCTTTATTCGATCGTATTGGCAGCGCATTTGGAGCTGAGGATAAATGCGCCAGACATTCACGTCAGTCGTAAATGCGGCGAGAATTCGGTTCCTTTTATAGAAGAAGATTCGATTCCCCATAGAAAAATAAATAAAAAAATATATTTGATAAAAGAGATTTAGATAAAATTTTAAAGTAACAGCCAAAGATTTTTTATGATCCAAATGTAATACGGTAAGATGGGGAACTTCATAGAAAATATATTACTAATAAATGAAGACAAGTGGTATGGTTGATAAGGAGATATAATGAAAATATAAAAAAAAAATGTGTAATATTAATATTCCATAGTAGTTATACTGTCTGATTGCTTGAAAGTCAGTATTTAAATTATAACGGAGTATGAGTTCAACAAAGCCAGATCTATAAAATGCCAACATGGAGTGGGTTAATAACAGCTAAAATGGTAATATGACAAATGGATACAAAATTAAATTTATTTGGTGCAGATACAACTAGTGCTCTCAAATTGGATAGGTACATAATTTTTTACATAATTCGATTCACAATCCACAGCAATCGTACAGAGCAATCTTCACTTAAAACCTTATAATAAAGGTAGAAACTTATCCAGGCTATCGAAAGCGGTTCATGCGATCCGGAGTTTCTGCAACTTTCTTAATCCATTTCTTAGGTAGCCACTTCAAGAGAACCGAAAAACGCGAAAACATTTTGAAGAAAATACTCCTCTTGGAAATCATTTGTCTAAGCATTGGAGGGGTCAAAACGACGCGGCGGTTCCCACGCCGAACCTTTTGAGACGAACAAGTGGAAATATTCAGATAAGAAACCTGGCAGCTGTTCCATTCTGAACCTTAGTCGTAAAGATTTACGAGCTACAAGTCTTGATCTTTCAAGGTCGTTGAGTGTAAACGCAAGTTGGTAATGCTATAGGTATTTCGAGAGAGTTTCCGTTAATCGTCCAGAAAAAATATTTGCCGATTCAGCTCCCGCGTTTTTCCACTGATAAATGCGGTCGGAATATGTATCTGGCAATTTGGGAGTAGTTCTGATCCTTTTGTTTCATTAAGTGCTTTCGCTAAATTTTTTCCCAGTCTGGGAAAAATGGCAGATGGCATTGCGTAGGTAATAAGTGGAAAATGGAATAATTAGTTATAGGATTTCATACTTTTATTCAGAATTTATATTAGTTGCTTAAATTGGTTGCGTTTATTATTTAAAATACATTACCAGATTGTTTTGTATACCATTAAGTGAACTTACCCATTAACTTTTCATACTAATGCAAAATAATTTAGATTGCAACACTGTTCTGTTAAAATAATAATATTCATACATTTTAATCTAACGAATTATGCAATACAAGTGCAGTTATAATCAGTAACATTACAAATACAATTCGGAACGTAGAAACAGTCTTTATCACCAGGTGATTGCTTTTGTAGGCTTTCTGGGCGAAATCTCACGAAAATTCTAAAAGTCCTAGCGGCGAGATCACCGAAAGTGTTCACAGTAATAGCCGAGGCGCGTTAGACCAAAGCGGATAGATATTGAAATTCAAATGGCCGCCCATGATTTAGTATTCATTTGACGTGATGGAGGCTTTACTCCGGTTTAGGTTTCGCCAGGCGTCGTCTTCTCGTACATCATAGCGCGCTCGCTTGAGATGATAGCGCCGGGGGTGTACTGGGGGCGAGGGGTGAGACAAAGTTATTACGAACAAATGATTATGTAAGTATTGTACTACTAATAATACTAATATGATAGCAACTGGTTATCTCGGAAAGGGTAGGTAGTGAGGAGTAGTAGTAAGTTGCTTTAGTCAATTTAATCCAAAAAAAAAATATTTCGGTTAGATAGAACATTCTGAAAAGTTGTGGACAAGTGGCTAGCTCCTGGCCAAAGCAATCGCAAATCTGATTTCTATACACGATTTATGTATTTTATGGTTCTAATATTATCATGGCTTTCGTTTTAAGCACTCATTTGAATGAATTCTATTTTTCTTATCGCGCACACAATCTCTATTCAACTTAGTGTTAAATTGGTAAACCTTTATTGAGGCATCTGATAGGGTTTGTTTGCAACTTTAGTCTTGCTACGAAATTAACAAATCGATAAAAGCTTTCAAAATACCAAATAACAGTATTACTGACAGTAGCACTGTAACAACTTCAAATCAAATGATTTTTTGGTAAATTAATACGAAGGCGACGAGCTAGCCACTTGTCACTCCTTTTTCACAGCTTTCCATCCAACCCAGCCCACTGTTCAACCAGACCAACATGTAAATGTTGGTCTGGGACTTAAAAAGAATATGCCAACTGTGGTTCTTGCCTAGCATGACGTAAAAGGCGACTAATGGTATTATCGGGTTTTGGGTGTGTGATTGTGTAGGCGACGGGTTGGCCGCTTGTCACAGATTTTTCACAATTTTCAATCTAACCCAGCCCGACTTTATTTTTGGCTGAATTTGGTTGAAGGGGCATGCTGCCCCTTTGACTCTGCTTACCCCTTCGGGGATTATGGGCCTGATGTTGTGTTTGTGTGTTTAAATTAATGCTAACCTAACCCTAACTTTATTACAAATAGTTTATAAAAAACACTTATTCTCCATACAAAATATTACCCAAGCTTATTCCCTCCCCGGTGTGTCCCAAGCCGGATCCAGTTGACGGCGGCGTAATCCCAAAAGATTTCCACTTGGAGCGAGCATCAACTCGCGTCTCCCGCTACACATTCTAAATAATAAACAGGGGACCGTACCTACACCGGACGTCGCCACGTGGCTGAAATAGGTATCGGACACTTGCATTTGGAGCTAGGATTAGGTGTAGGGGAAGTTTTAGGGGTTTTGGGAAAAATTGAGGTTCGGGGATGTGAAAAAAGAGCGTCGAGCGGTGTAAAAAAAAGAGTCTTTTCAAGCTTGTGTATGGAACAAGTGCTTTTATTTTTTTTATGGGACTACTACTGTGGACGTCATATTTAGAGATGTCTTTGCCAAATACTTGAGAGACGAGATCACATAAATTAATTAAGCATGATTTTCTTTTGTAAATTGAGTTACTAGGAATTATGATTTCTCCTTATCCCAAAACAATAGTGTCACGAGATTATACTTAAAAAAAAATTAGGTATCTCGACAGGCTAGTGGATAAAATGTTCGCGAAAATTAGGGTTATAAATCTACCCTTCTATACTAATATATAAACTATAAACTGAAGAGTTTGTTTGCTTAAACGCGCTAATTTCAGAAACTACTAGTCCAAATTGCAAAATTATTTTTGAGTTGTGTAGTTAATTAATCGAGGAAGGCTATATATAAGCTATATAACATTAACCAAAAACGCGGGTGAAACCGCGAGCACAGCTAGTATAAACATATTCAGACTAACACAGTACTGTACGTTTAAAATTTAATAAAAAATCCGTTACTAAAGTGTAAATAAACCATGTTCATTAGACAACAATTAGCCCATAATGGGATTGGAACCCGCGGCCTTTGGTTTCGAGACGTTAAACATTAACTTGAGTTTTTTTGAGTTTCGTTTTAAATGTCAATTTATTGTTTTGGGTTACTTATATTTACGTATCATAAAAACAACAAAATAATTTTATAATCTTTTTAAAATTGTATGAAAGATAACTAACTAACTAAACTTCTCGCCACTTCCCTAGCGAGGTAGGCAGAGAGAACCGAACGCCACATGGCACGACCCTATTACATACCTCACTTGCTTAAAAGAAAAAAATTAAAGATGTATAAAAAGAAAGGTATATAATACGTAGATTATAATACTTATAATACCGGCCTTAACGACTTCTTATATTCTAGAAGCATTAATTTAGAATTTAAATTCTGGTAGGTATATTAATTCAGGTCGACTATAGTTAATCTAAATTTAGGTACTAAAATTAACGAGATTTAGATTATCTGTAGGTATTTTTTTTCTAACTACAAAAATAAATAATATCAGCTTTGTTCCTTTTCTTTTAATTTTTATATTATATGTTAATATCACAATACAAATTAGCATATACAATTAAACATCAATATTGAAATATGTTAAATTTAAAAAATAAAACAAGGACATAATATGCGAACAGCAAATATAATATGAATAGAAAATTTTAATACCTTGTACATCATTTGTATGTAAGAGGCAATGTAGGTAACCTAAATACTAGCTCAAACGCTTTTCCATTCGTACAAAGTGAACATGCATTGGAATCACAAAACGCAACGATGAATGGTCAAGGGAGCGCATGAAACTGCATTTTCTTTCGTTGACCTTACGACAAATGCCTTCCTAACATTCACGTTATGCCTTTCACCATTTCCACGCAGATACTTCACCTAATTCAACATCCATTGCTGCTTTATAAGTTTCAGTAGGGTTAGGAGACGGAAACCAGTCAGTAATGTATACGTGTTTAGGCGATAGTATCGTTTGGAAGCGTGGGTGGTTGGTGACGAGGACACAGCGCATTGATGCATTCGCGTTGCGCCGCCGGGCTTTCGATTGATGCTTCAGCGACCATCGACGTATTGCGATCGTTTTGCATCTAATGTCATTGCGATTTGGTCCGCTACCGTCTGTCTATGTCGGGCTGTTAGTTTTATTTGTTAGAATCTGCATGGAGACGGATTGGAGAGTTGATGTTGGTCCGGCCTAAGCATGTCTCAGGAGGTTTGGATTTGTCGAATGGACTGCGATTGATAATTTATAGCAGCAATGGCTTTTTGTTTACAATACAAATTGTATTTTAACAGAAAAGTACAGAACTCAAATACATATTTTGTTTCAAAAAAAGCTTTGGTTGGTGTCTAAAATGATATTTGCCTTCAATGTTTATTACTTACAACACATAAAGGAAAAAAAGCTTCTAAAAATTAGACCACAACATACTTTTATTACAAATTCAAGTACAGTAACTGTATTTCATATCTAAGCCTGGTAAACGATATTCAAATTTGGAAGAGAGATACCGTTTTTGACTCAGCATAAGCTTTTCTAATATGCTGAACAAATCTATCAAATACCAATAATATGAAGTAAATTACTTTGATTATAATATAATTATTTATTATACGTAAGCCTACGGCAAATAAATTAATATCTGTGTAAAGACGCGTAAAACTAAATCATCTAAAGCAAGTTAGTAGTAAGTATTTCAAATATGGAGAAAATTAAAATTAATAGCAAACCATAAATAAAGGAATGTGTGTAGTAATTGATATCGAATCGATTTAAAATATTTATCCACAATACCGGACCTAGTCCAACAAGTTGTGAGAAAATAGAAAAACAAAAAGAGTTATCGAGCGAACGTACGTACTGAGCAGTGGAAGCACGGAAATAAAACCGGCCAGATTTCTAAATTCTATATTTAAAAATGTTCAGAAAGAATAAGAATTGTAAATGTGTCAATATACTGTAGGAATAATCCATTTTGCTTCGAAAATCGAATGATCTATCTATACCTTCATTTATTTTTCAATAGTTTTACCAAAATATAAAATGAAGATATGTACCTATAAGAATAAATTTAAATTTCTAAAAAAATTAACAGCGCATTCACGAACTATGTAGAACGTATTCGAATTTTAATATCTTAACTCTTAATGATTCTTTTTCTTTTTTTAACCGGCTTCAAAAACAAAGAGGAGGTTCTCAATTCGACAGAATTTTTTAATGATTGATCTGTTTATTGAAGAATGCATTGCAATATTAGTATCTTTACATATCGTGGTCGCTGCTACTGTGCACGGTATGTGACTCATTCGTCTTCATATTTATGTTAAATACCGGTTTGAAAACACATACTTACCTATATAACATTTTTATTTATAGGTATCACCTGTCTAAGTGTAGAGTTTAGAAATTGTGTGTCGATATTCGCGTCATATTGATATTTTAACCTAAAAGATTTACTTTCAATAAAATTTAATAAATACTACTTTTTTTTTATTTTTTTTAAACAGCAACCTTTTAATAAAATTAAGTTAATTAAGCTAGTTTTTTTTTATTTCGAATTCCCTTTTTAAACGGCCAGCTAACAGATTAGCCTTACTCCTTCCAGGCGAACATTCGCCAGAACTAGGAAGCACTCACAAGACTGGTTGAAACATAAATCTGAGCCGGCGGCTCGGTCGCGCGGAAACTTTTTGAATTATTAGTTTTAATTTCCGCCTAAGATCCGCCGTCCCTGTATCTGTCAGCGGACATATACACGGGTGTGTGTGTACCAGAGGGTTGGAGTTAATCAAGCGGGGAATTAATTTCGAACGGATCACATACGCGGTTTTGGTGCGCGTTTTCGGTGATTTTCGATATTTTGAACTGGCAAAATTATGTCTAAAGAATCGTTTGAATTAAAATCTAGAGGTAATTCATTCAATTATTGATGAACTTGCTAGATTTCCGATTTTGTGGTAAACATATGTGTCAAAATGTCGTATATTAAGGTTTTCTTTGTATAATATTAGTAGTAGTCGTTAAAGTAGGAATCTTAAAGTATTTAGTTAAAAGGTAAACTTTTAAAATCGTTTTCGATGAATAGTGGGATGAAAAGTGCCTCAAAAAGGTAGATAATATTTATTTAATTAATTGGTAAGATATACAAGTGATACCAAATTATAAAAAATGACGGATTAAATCTAGGTACTCCGATTTTTTAAATAAGGCCCATTGCGATATCTTTGCTTTCTAAGTTTTTAAGTGATACATTTTAAAAATTATGTTTTTATTTCTAAGTTGAGCCAATATTCCTCGTACATCAGGTGTGCGTCCATTGCACAAAGCTACCGCCCTCACATTCCTAATCACATTTAGCGAAACCTCGGACCTTCTACCACATGCATTTATCATACACGCTACAGGCCTTTGTATCGACCATCTGCATTCTTAGCACTCTATTAAGATTGCAGCGGTATTATTGAATGGCGTCGTAATTACACGGCCGGGTCGCCACCGGGCAAGCCTGTTGGTTTTGTATGGCCGATGGTATGGAGATACCGGAATAATGACTATGTGTTAATTTGCGGGCTGCCTATTGGAAAATGCAGGTTTGTATGATTGTTGTTCTTATTTTAATTATGGTCATCAAATAGTCCTTGAAGACAGGTTGTGGCATTAAATGGGCGCGTTTTACGTAGCGAGTGTTTACTATGTTAAGTTTATCGCTTTTATAATTATTTTTCAAATTTACCAAACTGAAAGGACATTGAAAATATAGTCGTGCCTTTGAGGCAAAGTAGGTATGTTTTGTTGATTTCCAAATATTACCTACAGGAACACCCATATCTAGATTATATAAAATAATAATAAGTTAGAATACCAGCGCTCCTGCGGCGTTAGTTTGACGCCGCAGTAGCATAATGCTGAGGCAGGGACCTAATTGACGCCAATCTGCTTTCTTTTTTTTCTTTTTTTTTACTGGTTTTCCGTTTTTGTACTATTTTGTAATTTGTCAAATTTCGTTTTCCTGTGTATTCAATCTCCACTCATTTAATTAGTTACCTCATACATGTTAAACACTGCTTTCCTTACACATTATTGTAGTTATTACATAGGTACATTCATACCTACATAAATAACATCACTCCTATAATCCCCGAACCCCGAACTATGCCTACCCCAGGCATAGTCAAATTTTATTTTCGTTAAAAAATCTACTAGTACCTACCTATGTATATTTAAAGTAACTTACACTACATATAATTTTATACGTTTGTGTTGCAATATCAATATAAATAATACTAAACGCGATATACGTTATGTAGTACATGACTACTTACAGCTTGACGTTTCGGCCGTGTTACAACGACCTTGGTCCATAAGCTGTAAATTCTCATGCATTTCGCGTTTAGTACCGTTAGTATTATGTGTAACTTACACCACAGTATGCAACGCCCATATCTAACCCATATATTCTATTCGCAATAAAAAACGAACTAGAAAGCCGATACAGCGCGCAAATAAAAGCGGCCGACCGATAGGATTAATAAATTTGTCTAGTGGAAACGGCGCGCTTTCACCGTTTCTCCCTTTTTGCGTGTGTTTCCACATTTTTCGAGCGATAAATCATATTTTTTCACCGGTAGCGCTTTTTGCGCTGGCGTCCTTTATCCGTGGCGCCAGAGCAGCGGGGCTTGGGAGGTACGAGTTAGTGCGTTTCCTTCAACGAACATAGCTGTCATATCATGTGTGACTATAATAATATGAGCATGATAATCCATGCCGGTGATGTGTACATGATATGTGTCCAGGGCCGGACCGTGAGTTTAGGGGGCCCTGGGCTAATACTACTTAGGGGCCCATCTAATTACTCAAAGTAGGTATAAGATGTACTTAGACTTGAATTAAATGAATTGAATAGGTTTGATTAATTGCAGGATTCGCAGTGCTGCAAACCGTACGATCTGTTTAATTTAATAAAACTATGGATTTTATTCTATTTTTTGTCTATTTTCGACTTTGATTTGACTTAGCTAGGGGCCCCTTGAATCTACGGGGCACTGGGTTAAAGCCCAAAAAGCCATATGGTAGATCCGGCCCTGTGTGTCACATAATTCAGAGCGGTGGTAGCTCAATGGTATGAATGTGCGTTTCATAACCAAGGGCTGTTTGGTTACAAGTAAGTACCTACTTATTTAACTTGTAGTTCTGAACCCTGGTTTGATAAAAGTTAGGTATATCTTTATAAAATGTCATTGCTTAGCTATGAAATAAAATTTAACTGAGCAAAGATTTAAAACATGGCAAAAGCATTATGCTTTCAATTTAGATAGACATGAAGTTCCATACAAACTATTTTTTTACATATTTTTACTTAACCTCTCGATTCTGTTTTTGGCTAATATTGGTTAAAGGAGCTTAACTGTTCCTTGAAGTCGGTCTACTGTTGCTGGTATGATACACGTATGTATGAAAGAATCCTATGAATAAACGTTGCAATGGCGACACGAGAAGCAAATGTACGTATGCTAGGCCCACAGCCGCAGCAATCCGCTCGCGGCCGCTCCCAGGCCGCAGCCTTCGCTCGGTGTGTCGGAGCGTGCTGTCATTTTTTTCACTCGGACATGGGAGTTTGCACTTGCCCACTCGCTTTTGTTTTGTACAGAATATTTGTGATTAATAACTCGCGGACGACGGTCGGGTTGAGCGACCTCGGCCCGTTTCATGATCTTTTCCTCGTGATTTGTGGAACGAGCGGTGTTCCGCATTATCGGGGCGGTGAAATGTAGAGTTTGCGTTTGTTTGGCCTGATAGTTGATGTTTATTTGAATTTCTAGCTTAAGGTCAAATACACAAAGCCAAATTTAAAGTAAATTTTATTTTTATATTTCCATTCCGAGTCTCGCTGTTAACTGCTGATGCCTAGACTCAGAGAAACTAAAAAGACCCATAACGTATTTTCGCGCAGAAAATCTATACAGAAATTGTCCAGTTAGGTAAATTTACATCACAAAAATGATCTTTGGTAGATGTGTGATGGTAATCATTGGACTAAACCTATCTAAATTTATTATTTTGTAAGAAGTAAATAAAATAGTCAATTAGGTAAAGTATATCGGCGTTCACAAGTTTCTAGTGCATTTAAGACTAAAACAGCGACGTCTACAACATACTAATAAAGCTGATGGATGACTTTTGCACAAAATACATGAATATTTCTTAGAAAACACTTGAAAAATAGTTACGCGAGGTGCTAATTGATCGCGTGCAATTAAAGAGAATTAGATTCGAGCACTAAGCAAATTCTCCCGAGACGCGAACATGACAAATGCGCGCCGACGACAGCGCTGTACCGCACAAAATCATCGCTGTAAATTTCAATTTAGCTACCAAAACGAGAACAATTTAATTTAACTGCCAAATCATTAAGTTAAGTACAAAAATATTAGTCGGCACTAACGCTGGAATTAATAAAGCAACAACAAATAAAGAAACCAATGACGTATCTATCTTATGGAAAAAATGGCGGAGACTCCACATTAATACGTGGCCATAAATTAAAGCGTGGCTTAAAATTAAGACAACAAGCCTCTTTAATCTACAATAAATGGTCGTCGCTGCGAGACCGGTTCGTGTGGAGGCGCAAAAGAAAAAAGAATAATCCGGTCGAGAGCGGGTCCAAAATATGATAGGCATCCATAACACAACATGGCTGCCTAAGCCTGTGTTGCCGTCTCTCTCGCACCCGCGGGCGATGATCGCGCCATTTCATTTTATTAACGTTGACCACATGTGGAGTGTTCCGCTAAGCCTAACCTTGATATCATACTCTCCACTTTACGGGGTGTCCCGGGTCAATTTTCGGAGCAACAGCGTGAGATGGCCAAGTAAGAGCAATTTATTACTTTGTTTTTTTAGTCTATTTTTATCATTTATTTTTTTTATAACGAATTGTTTAGACCACTTAAAATGGATAATAATGGGCGTCCCTGGAATTGTAGAAATAAAAAAATTTAAGAATATATTTAAATTTTATATTTATGTATAATAATTTTTAATTTGAACAATTTCAAAATAATTATACAGAGAAAATCATGTTCCAACTTGCTCACTATCAAAATTAAATCAAACATTACATGTAGTTCTTAGTATTATAGTAAGTATTCTATATGATGTAAGAAAAAGTGTGGTTTATAAGTCTAATTCGTTTTTTATTGCAACATTGTTTAACGTATCTAAATCGCTAAAAAATCGATATGAAATGGCAAACGTTGTAAGAAAAATCCCTAACAAAAAATATGTTCGGTTTCAAAGTCACTACATCATCCCTACCAATCACCCTATATAGCCGCCTCCCCCGGGCATCCAACCAGTGCCTCAGACGCATTCCACATTATTACAAACACACCTTATAAATAAAATCCTATATGAGCCTACCTGTTACCACGGCCTTAAAGTGGGCATACCTCGTTGACATCTTCCTCCGAGCTATATTTCAAAACGTCGAAACGTAGATAATGTTATTTTTATCTTATTAGCTATCGACATTTTTCTTCGGAGTTTTTACCCTTTCTCTGATTTCTTTAATTTATTGTTTGTTTTTATTTATTTCAATGACGGCGGTTTTTACATTTAGTTTCGTACTAATTTAGTTGAAGAAGTATACATTTAATTATATGCTCGCTATATAATGTGTAAATTGGTCACTGAAACGAATAATGTATGTAATATTTTGAATGTTGTGGAATTTATTTATTACGATCTTTGATGTAATAATAGATAAAGTATAGTTGCATTGTAATAAGATATCGGTGCATTTGATGGCGTTTGTTTCATTATATAACTATAAATTATATTTAAAGACACAACATTGTATTGTAATCTTTAAAGAAAAAATATTTTAATTTAATTTGAATTTCTTACCTAACTAGATTTGTGATTGCGTTATAAATTTTGAAGAAAAATAAATATTTGGTCCATCCAGCAGACCCTACAACTAATTACATATTTCGGCGGAAGAAGTATCTTATGCAACTCCATTAGTAAAAGATATCTAAACACAATTGAATAAGCTGCTTTAGACACATGCAAATGTAAACATACAAAGAATTTACCTCTCGAATGTAAATGTACATACATAACATTTTAGCACCACCCTAAAACAAAAGATACAACTTCACCACTCATTTGTTTTAAATGGACACTAACATTTTAGACCCACTACTCACTCGCGCCGCAGATCTTTAAGGCTAACGTTACACTGTCACTTGTCATATCGAATAACTTAGCAATGCAAGCTGTGAGAAAAGACTGAAGCCGAAGTGAAATCGAAACCTTGCGAATAATATTCAAATGGGCCGGCAGGTGGTCAATTGTGGACGACCATTGTTTCTTGTCATACGCAAAAACGTATTCATGCCTTTGTCCGGTCACTTTCGCTCGCATTCTTGCGAATTCTACACCTTTACTTTTGATTTTGAACAATTTCGAGCGTTTGTTTTGATGCGGCGACCTTAATGCGGTTGTAAATCAGTAAACACTTTCTTTTGAACGGGACGTGAAAGGAAAGTACCTGTTACAATTTTTCACAGTGCAAACTTAGAATTTGAATTGATGGTTTTTGCGGATCGTTAAAGAGTTTGAAGGTAATTTATGAGGGTGTGACTCAATGGTTGACCATTTATTGTGTGCACAGCACAACCTAACAAAGTATTAAAATTTAAACAAAGTACTTAGGTAATAGAAATATTTTTAGTAATACCTTTGAGCTAATTAATCGTTGTACTAGATGTACCTACCTATCTTACATAAATAAATTATAAACGGGATTTTCAAAGTATTTTAAAGCAAATGACTGTAAGTTAAACTTACTAACTAGCTAGTTAGTGCAACTAAAGAACAATTTATCAAATAAAAACGACTTGCGTCTTTTTTTTTGTTTCAATTAAAAACATGTTATTTTAATATTAAATTAAATAACCTTCAAACATGTTCCCAAACTGTATATATAAAAACTGTAAATGCAAGTTGTATAAATGGAATAATTCCAGATTATTAATATGATAATTATTATTAAAATTGTGTAGGTATACAAAATGTTTTATCAAAACCTTCAGCGCTTTTTCGTCTTGTAGACTGTATTCGTGGAATGTAATTTTTCATAACCTCGGTCTCATTTGACAATAGCTCTTTATATTACTCGCATCTGTTATTTAGGTTTGGCCTCCATCAAACGCAGTGCTAAAGATGAAGTTAGTTGTTTTGTTTGCATATTCACATTGCAAAAGGATTGCATTATACATATAACATGTATAAAAGAACCAATGACTGTTAAAATATGTGTATAAATGCATGCAAATATTACTGATTATGCTAATATTAAGTTATATTTTGTGGACAACCACAATAATGAACTGATTTCAGAGTTATTTCGGCTACATACTATTAGCGTCTTATTTTTACGGCAGGACGTTTTATAAAATGATTATAATATATAACGTAGTTAAGGAAAACTTTAGGCATAGTTAAGAAATCCTACAGCATAGATTTAGCTTGGCTTCAATATAAGGTCGTATTCACAGTACGTCTACGTTAGGCGTATTCGTAAGTAAATAAGGATCATCATCATGAAGAGTAATAAGTAAATGATCCATATTATCTTATAATATACCTGAAAATATTTGAATGGACGTAGCAACAATTTTTTATTGTAATGCTGTGAAGATCTGTACAAAACCTAGCACATTTGAGTAATAATTTAATCTTAATATAAGTCATTTATAAAGTTCCTTGTTCGATATTAAGTATGACAAATAAATTAATATGATATATATTCAGACAGCTGATATCAAATACTAGTTTATCGCATCGCTTTATCACGTGAACCGCCTTCTTGCAACTCATTATCACGCCACGCCTGCAATAACAGATGTTCTTGCAGTTATTAATACGATACGAATTAGCTATTTATAGTAAACCGTGTCCGACATTAATATTTACGTGCTTTTTCTAGACACCGCCGGCTAAAGACTGAATTAAGGTGTTTTTGTTGGTATCTTGCGTAAAGTGTTCAGTCAAAACATTATGAGTATAAAATTGCATATAAACACGCACGTATCATTAGTTTTTTATTGAGCAAAATTAGAATAGAAATTATATCTAAACGTGTACCTAACACGTCGTTGTAAATATCAAATGGGGCAGGTTTCTTAGATACATGTGTGGAAAGAAATACAAGATCAGATAAATATTATTAATTTGATAAAACATTTTATTTAAAAAAGTTAGTCTACGTTTTTATATTATATTATTTCATGAGTAACCCTATGTATCATATTATAAGCATATTTATGATCGGAATATCTGCTGTTATTTACCATGAACTTAGCTAGAAGATTTACGTTTTTAATACCTATTTTAAAACGTTTTCGAAGAACACCAATTTGAAAGTCAAACAAAATTCAACCAAGAACATTCTAAAGTTGAAAATTATTCAAAGCGAACATCCAACGGCCCAAAGCCGTGAGTCAAATAATTACCTCGCCGCGTGAAACACGTTTCCTTATTTTGTTTTTTATCTGCCGACTATCCGGAGCACGCCACACGCTTGACCCACGACCAAGGGCAGGAAGAACAAAGCTTCTAATTCTATTGAAACACCATTATCTAATAACTCGATGGAGCATCCATCACGACGTCCAAACGTACCACGTCCCCACTTCCATGTCATTAATCAGAATCTATAAATATTACTTTGATACTTGTGGTTAGTTTTTTTGGAGGTATAAGGTCGTGGATTCCAATAAACTTTGTTGCACAAGAGGTTTGAAAGTTATTTTTGTGGTGTAGATTTATTTAATAGGTGTAGGTATTATCGGCTTACGAAGATTCGATTAAGAGACTATTGGTATTACTTACTTTATTGCTTTGCTTGAATTAAGGACTCAATATAAGACTAGTAATATTTATGGACGTTATATTCAAAGACCTATGGATTCGAAAACATTATTATTTAGTCTGGCTGGTATACTTGCTCCGCTTATATATTCGCTTATAATAACAGTCGCTTCAATATAATAATACCAGACTTAACTTACCAGACTTGCTAAATCTTGGATCATAGTAAAAGCGGACGGCGTATACAAATGGGGCGTACCGTTTGGAAAAATAATAGCCAACTGTTTGGTAATAGAGTGGTGTATCTCAACTTCAAAACATTTGACAAACGTATTTATAGATAGTCTTTATCTATAGTAATAATAAAGAATATGGTAAAGCGTTTACTAAGCGAAGCATTCTATACACAAATGCGCTCCACAATTTCACTTACGAAAGGAAAGGTGCAGAGGGAATCGGAGTCAATATTTAACGAATAGACGTAATGAATTCGCTGGTACCCCGATACATTAGCGCAATCGCTTTATCAATCATTCGAATGATCGTTTAAGCAACCAATTCCAAAACAATTTGCTTGTCGTCGCACCGCTGCCGAGACTAAAGTAACTTGCGAACTAATGCTATGCTTTTCTGGGGACATTAACTTTAAGTGTCAGTACATAAAACTGATAGGTATCCAATACATTCGTGGGCCATCGATCTGGAGTGATTCGAATAACGCCGTACAATCGATGTTCTGTTCGCGCTGCAAAAAGTAAATAACGGTGTTCCTTTGAAGTGTCGATAGCACTCGATTTAATGTGGACAGATGGAGCGTTTGACTTAATTGAACTTTTAAATTCAAGGACGACTATTTCATAGTTTTCTCGGGACTAATTTATTAATTACTAAAGTGTGATTTTTTTTTAATAAATTATAATTGTTCCAAAACTATTATTAAGCTTCTTCATCATAAGGGATAATAATATATTTCAATAATATTTGACTCTAAAAAAACACATTATATTCGAATATGATTCCTGATTCTGCCTACCCCATGGGAAAAAGGCATGACATTATGTATGTATGTATGATTCCTGATTGTCCTTCAATATAAAAGACAGTATATATACAATATTACATAGGCATGTATCATGGTTGATAACCTAATTCGCGATACGTAAGCTCTATAGGTCTAAGATTATCCAAATACTCCGACATTACTGACTCCTAAAGTTACAATCGCACCGACACCATTTAATTTCCCAAGTAGATCACCAAAGGAAGCCAGATTATAATCGGGCGTTCAAACACGATGTGAATAATTCTGTCGAATAATAGGGGCTCCATCCTCCGGCGCGGCATGCGGGCATCCCGGCCGCGTACTACGGCATGCCGCGTACCGCGTCGTGTTGCAGTTCGGAGCGGCCGCTCGTAGGTATCTGTCGGCGCTCATTTGTCACCATCGATCCCGCTCCGTCACTCGACTGCGTATCGGCCTGTCATTGTTTTGCTCATTCAAAGCAAATAGTAATACGACGCAGAAAGTTCAACTGAGTAATTTTGCGACAAATGGATTTGAAACTATCTATATAGGTACTTTACTTGACCAGGCTGTGCAACAATGACAAATATATTGTGTGTTTTCCTCATTTGGAGCATTTAATAATATGCACAAGGAAATGAATTTCACTTATTTCCTAAGCTTATTTTTAGTCAAATCCCATCTGTTTGTAGTGTTCACGAGTCTAATTTGTCATCATCGGTTCTATTTCTAACACATTACTGGTTTACAATCCGATCTCCTCCCTTCAGCGAAGCATCCCGGCCGTGTACTACGGCATACCTACCGCGTACCGCGTCTGCAGTTCGGAGCGGCCACTTGTGGGTATCTGTCGGCGCTCGTTTGTCACCATATCGATCCCGCTCCGTCACTCGGCGTATCACTGTTTTTCTAATTTGAAGCATGTAATAACGCGACACAGAGAGTTCAACTTGGTAGGCCTCAATTTTTCGTCAGACTCAAGAGCGTATCTACACGGGGTGGCTGACTACTAGGAGTAGCAAACGTCACCTATGTCACTTCACTAAGCAGTAAATAAATAAAAAAAATAATAACTTATATGACGGCAAACTTATAGGTGTAAGATTTTTTTTCAAATCAGTCCAGAAGTTTCGGAGCCTATTCAATTCCAACAAACAATTAAATCTTTCCCCTTTATAGTATTAGTTATGACTAGCCCAAACTGTCTGGGTATCTACCGTGTTCTATCAAAATATACTCATGATCATTTAAATGATTCAACACTAAGCTAGCCTTCTGTACACTACCATCGTCTTGGAAGGCGAAAGTTTGATAGATGTTGGTGTTTGCATACGTCGTATGACAGAAATAGCATGTACCAATTAGTACAGCTGATTTGGACTAATTTAGACGTTCGGACGCACTAGCGATGGGCTTAGCCCAACGGATTATGAATGTGCCACTTAATCATTATAGTTCGTAAGTCTGTCAACTGTTCTATCTTGTGGCTTTGTTGTTTATTTAGAACATTACACATGCTCACTCAAGCCGCTGTAAATAAAAATTGGTCATTAGAGGTTTCATTTCGTCTTCGTTGGGTGTCGAAAATAGCAAGTGTCTTCTACTCGTATCTACTAGTAGTACTTAGATTATATAATAAAGGAGCTATGCAATTTCTAAAACAGTCGAGAGTAGATATGATGAGTACTTTTAACTATACATACATCGACTTTTAATCTAACTATGGCTGTAAAAAAAATGTTTGCTACACAATTTTATTGATTTGGATATGTGAAGAGCTGTTATTCAATGTTCATCTTAACTTGGAAAGCTAAATTAGTTTTGTTAAAATATGTTTGAATTTCTATTCCTACTATTTAAAGTTAGTTAAAAGCTTGCATTCTCTGATGGTTTACAGTTCATGTAGCATATGTAGTGCAAGGATCTATTACGTTTTAACTACTCAACCGATTTCATCATAAATTGAGCAGATGCATTATCAAGAGTACCAAAAACGACAATAAGTTACATTTAGCCAGAAAAACAAAACTGCAAAAAAAAACATACTTAGGTACATTTACGTCATCAAAACTGGAAAAAAGCTTGTTTATCATATTTTTAAAACTGTCCCGTTGGTAAAAGCTGCGAGGACGTTCTTAATGCATTTCCGCTTTTATACGAACAAAGAATAAGAAACATCATCACATACAGCCTGCCTGCGATTACTTTTGAAACACACTCCAATCTTCTACCTATATGATTATTTCAATCTTGATTTTATTAACTGATAATTAATGCCAATCATGCATCGTTTTTCTCGAGAATTCTTGTTATTCGCATTAAAAGCCATCTGGCGCTACCTTCGACACTTTACTGACTCTTGCAAATACTTGTTTAATGAGACGAAACAAGATCGTAAGGTGATAACCGTAAGTGTAATATTAAATTACTGTTTTTCCGTTAATGTGGGTGGGTTGCCTTCGCCCAATTCGATTGTTCACGTGACCCAGCTAATTGGCGATTATATCGATGAATCGTAGCCTTATTTGTGTTTCGTTCATGAAAGATAGTCACTCAAAAGACGGGACATAACGGAAGACGCCTTTTGAATAAATTTTTAAAAATCGATTTTTGCACTCGTCTGATTTAAGTCGGAGCAAAGCAAAAATTAAAAGTTGTATTATGTTGTTGGAAAAAGTAGGTTATTTATCCTTGGGTTTTCAGTCTTCTTTCACTTTTAAACATAATATGTATATATAGTAGAAACAGTCGATGATGACTTGTAAATAATAGTAGGTAAATAAGATCATTAATTATTTATAAATACTTAGTTAGACTTCATTCGACACGTAAAAAAATGATATCTCTAATTAAAATTTTATATAAAATACATAGTCCTATTTATATATATATCGAGTATATAGCTAATTCAATAGTTGTTAGTAAATGGTTATGCTTGTTTGTGAATACTTTCGTCAAAGTAACGCCGATGCAGGTTAGACAATGACTGCTCGAACATTGTTTAATTGCTTTCGGTTGGAAATCATCTGGTATTTATTTAATAATCACTAACATATTTTGTAATTTTGTTACTCATGACTAATATGCAATCTAAATAGCACTAATGATTTTGTCTTATTCGAAAAAGTAGCAAACGTCATATAACAAGTTGTCGCGTTTACTATTACTGATTTTAATAATACGCAATACGAAATTATATGCCGTATAAATTCGTACCTATGTATTTATCGATAAAAAGTACCATATATAGCCTTAGAGTTCTAACTTTTGGCACATGAAATTTAATTACAAAATGTGACGAAAACCACTCAATCACTTTCATGTATCACATTACTAAGGACTACAAACTACAAATGATCGTGTAGTCCAGTCATTCCACCGCCCGGATTGAGGAAAGGGGCATATCGTGTGCACTTATTGAGTGGAAATTATAGATGGATCCCGTCCATCATTTAACGCTACTTCACTTCTGATATTCGTGATGGATACAAATTAACGGCGGTTACTTATTAATCAACTTATTAACTCTTTTTTTCGCGGTAATTGAGTTTAATAACTTCGTTGGCACGGAAGACTGCCATTCACTAGGATATGTGTTGATAAGTATGTGTAAATCACTGACGTAAACTTTACTGAGACTGCATTTTCTCGCGTGTTGTGAGTTTACTAACATTGGTTCAAATTTTATTTAAAATGTCGTCGCTAATATATGTATTGTACGTGTACCATTTTAAAAATTTAACATAATAATAAATTATGTAGTGATATATAACATTTTATTTTTAGATATACTATTTTATCTAAATATAAAATGTATTTATTAAAACTTTAATATAGGTCTACCCCGCTTGGGAAGTGGCGTAAAGTTATGTTAGTTAGTTAGTTAATATAGATATGTCAATAGCTCAATTGTAACCTTAGATGTTCCTCCAACTAAAAGTTACACAGAAAAGAGATGAACCGCGTACCTAAGATCTTGGTCAAAATTACCCTTACTTGATTATATTGTAATGTTATAATAATGGGGGTTAATAATAATCAGACCCCATCATCACCCCACGTGGAAACAACCTCACGACCAATCCGTCAAACGTTCGCAATTCAAATCAATGCGATTCAAAATCCTCTATAATTACAACAATCGATACTTTTCACCGCGGCAACCGGAATCGATTACCGCCAATCGATACCGCCCGAGAGGAGGCAGGGGTACGGTGTCTCTGCAGAAGGCGTTGACTAATCGAGGCGCGTCCACGCGGAGTAAGACTGATTGCAGCGAACTCGCCTATGCCTGCCTGCTATGTGGCTGAAGGCGCCACACTGCTGACATTTGCGGGATAAAACAGGGAACTTTTAATCCCATCGAAATTTATGTATGTACTTAAAATACGACTGCTTCTCGTCGAGGTATAGTGGTATTAGTCGTAAGTTTGTGAACACTATACGGACACATGATAAGTGATTGACCTATTTAGTAGGATTTGGATATTATGTCTTATGTTGCGATTTTCATCTACAATAGATTACGTACTTGCGAAGCTTTTAATTGGTAATTTAACAGCCGTTATGGGAAGTTTTGATTCAACCTACTACAATTTACTTAGTCAGCAAATTGTAGTTATCATTACGGTAAAATAAAAGTATAGATAAAAAAAAAATACTAAAATTTACACTTGTAACTAAAAACACTAGATTTCAAATTTTGTTAACCACGTTTAACTTGATACATAAATATAGTAACATCGTAGTAATAGTTTCAGGAGCGTTGTTCAGGACTCGATTAAATCTTACATAAGTTCAAACCATCAAAACCGCGCATCTACTTAGGACTATCCTAAAAAAGCTGTACAAACAGCCACCCTACATGTGGCCGGAACCCTCCTACCTACACAAACCGACATTATTTAAGAAATCAGCCCGCCCGAGCGGCAACAAAGGGAGTTTTTGCCGACGGTACGTGCGTTTGAAAGCTAACTCGGCTAGGCTTTGTGCTGAGCAAGCCTGAACCGAGCGACGCGTGGCATGTTGCGATAAAATAAAAGGTATGTACCTAATCGTTTATGAGACTGAAGGTCGGGTACCAGACCTTATGGTTAGGGGTGAGAGCTTCGGCCAACTACCGATAGTCATCTCAAAAAAAGACCTTATGATTTGTTTTAACATCGTAACATGAATGATTGCAAATCAGAAAGACAGCATTCATTGATAATGCACCGTTGAAGTTATTCAATACATCTACGAAAAAATATTTTTTGATAATTGAATGCTCGATATTGGCGGAGTCCCGTTTTACATGCGATTGCTGCTTTAAAGTTTTCGTGAGTGATTCACAATGTAACAGTGATTAAACTCAATAGATGGTCCAACACAGAATGTATGGAGACTTAATCCAAATTTTCATTAGGGCCATGATATTAGATATGCCTGCTAATGAAACACTTTTCACTATCATTCTCATGTTCCACATACCATCTTTATGGTAAAATACATGAGTTGATCCAGGATTTTCCTTTAGGCACAGGTTTTCGGTATTGAAAAAAAACATAATAACACGCAACAAGAAATATAATTACGTGCTAGAGATATCTAAATTCTTGTTATTGAATTACCGGTTTCTAATAAAAAATCATTGCTTTTTGTAATTTTCAATATTTTTTCGTATACATGATCTTTTGTACTTCCCTTGGATCTGCTAATTTTGATGTTCCGAACTTGCTGTAGTTGTTGCTAGCAACTCGTTGCTTTGCATCCATTGCTTGATGAGGTCACAGCAACTACGCAGAAATCAAGCTAAAAACTAGGGTAAGCTGAATTAGGTAAACAGGCCTAATGGACGTGATGTAGTAACCTCTACAAATTACTGTTGTTTGGTGCCAAGCCGAGAAAGGCTCTTACTCTGCAATGTAAATAACGTCGAACTACACAACTTTTAATTTGGTCTTATATGCTGTATATATATATATATATATATATATATACTACCCTGATGTTAGGTGGGTTAATCTTGTAAAGATACAGTATGTAGATTTTTTAAATCACTAATACCCATGGTGATTTTTCTTTACTTCCAGCAGAAAACTCCACAGCTCCAGTTAAAACATGGTGTAGATCCTATTGAAACGTGTATTTTCCAACTTTTTGTCGGTCTTAATATGCTGACATGCCTTTTTCGTTACGTAATTATAACTGAAGTAAGGCCTGGTCAACTCATATTTACATACATAGGTACATATCACACCTGCAATCCCCGAAAGGGTATGCACAGTCCGAGGGGGAATGAGCTCCTTAAACCACATTTCACCAAAACTCGAGGTTAATTGGGTGAAAAATTTTGAAAAGTCACAAGTGACTAGCTCGTCACCCACATAATCACAGAGCTAATACGCCATTATTCACCTTTTAAGACATGCTAGGCAAGGATCACGGTTGGTACATTATTTTCGTATCCCAGACCGCTTCGTCAACTCTTGATCTATGCTGTCTTCATACCCATCGTTTTGCAACTATCACAGCATGATGAGGTCACAGCGACGATCAAGCTAAACGCTGTAAGCTGAACGAGGTAAACAGCATTATCGGGCAGAGGCCTAATCGCGCTCCGAGTAACCCCGACAAATTGCTGTGTTCCGCGCCAACACTGAAGGCTGAGCTGGGCTCTGGGCTCTTGCGCTGCGATGTAAATAACAAAATGCTTTAACGTTATGGTGGAACTAATCGTAAAATATATAATGATAAATTGAGTGAACACGGAAAACTTATATCATGCAGATAAAATGAGTTCAATAAAAGAAAAAGGATTGTTTTATTAAAAAATAATTCTTTAAAATATGAATATTCATGTTTACTTAAAAGGAAGAACAGCTAATCAGGACTTGATAGTTATTGGAAATAAAAAATATATATAAAAGGCATAGTGACGCGAACTATAAATTAAATAATAAGAATTAAATAATAAATAAAATATTTTATTGTAGAAAAGTTTCAGTTAACACTAGCTGTAAAAAGCTTAGGTTATATATAAAACTATGTCCAAAAATTAGGTAGTTAGTCGATACAAATTAGAAATAGTTGTCACTGCGATACTTAAATTACGTTTCTTCACGTAATGCCTCATTTCCGATCACATTGAAATAGTTCATTCACATGTATTTCCATTGTTTAAGTACCCCTATACAAGGAAATGCTATTATACAGGCCCTCTGTTACCGATACTGTAATAGTCTTAATTAATTACCAGGACGTGGTGTGTAAAACTAATTAGACCAATTACATCGACATTGAATTCTATTTACTCAACATTCGCCATTCCTGTATTTACTACTTGCTTGATAACCGTATCTTCGCTCGCTCGAAAATAATAAATTCTATGATTACCATTAGTGTCGTCAGCTATGTCATTGTCACCACATTCATTATCGCCCGCTATCGAAACCAGTTTCTCACTTCGCCTCGTATTTAATTTATCTATGCGAGAGCACTTGGTTCACCTTTATCAAAATTCATTACCTATATTTTATTCACGCGCCCATCACTTATCACGAGTTTTCTCACTGTGGCAATATAATGAAGAGTTTAAATTTAGGCGTAATGGTTGACCAATAAGATAAAAGCGAGAGGGCTATACGCACAAAATTAGTTATAGCAATGATGAGGACTCTAATACAATAGCAGTAGAGGTGATTGTTGCGATGGGAGGTGATAGAGTAGCTTGGGAAGTGGGTAATGACGGACGCCTGGACGGCGCATACAAAGCAGCCGGCTACCAGAATAAAGTTATCTCGCGATACATCCCTGAATTAATGGCCACCTCGTTACTTGGGTATTGAGACGTTTGGGAACACTCAATGATTGGGAGTCATCGAACTTTTGAAAATAAACACGCGATTTTGTGCTGGAGGTCATATTGGTAGCCGAATTTAGGGATCAAACGTTTAAGTGCGTCTTTCGTAATTAAAAGTGACGATGTGCATCAGCACTAAATCCGTGCGAATTTTTAAAGCTGTAATTTCTTATTGCACAAAATTATTCATCAATCACAGTACAAAGAATGATGGTAGTTATTTATAAGGAGATATTTCTAATGAAATCAGACTTGTTGAATCTAGAATTATTGCTGAATCACACTGCTACTAGGAACAGGATGAGATGATAACTACTAAGATTTCAACTGCCTAGCTTTGTAATTTATTAAATAATTGACTTAATAACTACATATAATAAGTACATTATTTAGCAAATTAGTAATAACTAACTATAACTAAGTCTTACATCTTGCCTCCTGTTTCCTGAAGAAGTTACTACAAAGAGTTTTCTAAGTCATACATAAAAAAAAATCAGAATACTTACAATATTCTACATGTAGAATTTCCTTGCAGTAAATACCATAAGTGTAATTATATTTTTTTTCATAATGAGTGCCTATAAAGTTTTTGTAGGGCATCATCATCAAAATTTGTACATGTACAATAATACTATGCGATTATGTGCGTAACAATTGCGCGTTCCTTATTACGTAGTGATGTATCTAATTATAATCTAAGTAGTTTTAGTCAAAAAATTATTTGTTGCTTATGCTATTTTTTTAATAATATTTTTTTTTAATAAATGCTGCTCTATGAAGGATATCGAAATCTATGATTTTTACACTGGAGACCAGTAGCTGTTAAATAATTAATTAGAAAGTCATTTCATGTTATGAATTTAAATTGGTTTATCTCAGCGGGAGACATGTGCCTCTATCTTTTAAATATACCGTTTAAGAGACAGAAAAATTCAATCGAATAGGGTCAATAAGGAAAATATTTATTTTCATAGAGGCACATAATTGAATATTGATTCTGTAGTTCAATCTTGTAAACACTACTTACCTGGAAAATCAACTAGACCACTGCACGCACACATAATTTAAGGCACCCATTAACATTACTTTTATTAAAAATGATAAAAAAAATGATATTAAATATACAATATAACATTATTTAGAGCATTAAAGCAAAAGCAAATATCCCAAATCATAACTCGCACCCGTATACTAATCGAAAATAACGTTGTTACGTGTCTTTTACTTGCTTGTTTGAGAGACGCCCGCGCCGGCCAATCATGAGGACCTCGGCCACGTTTAACAGGCGGGACGTGTCGGCATTCGTCGGGGAAACGTTCACGGAATAATGCTCGATGTATTAAATAATAAAGCGAACGTCCATTACAAAATAAAAGACAAAAGAGCATGACTTGATAAAAGTTTGCGCATGGAAATTGTTTTGTAAACACAGCCGATGTTTTTGTAATTATCGGAAACATTACTTTTCCTGGCTAAGGCTTATACATACTAGAAGCTTTTTCATCTATTTATCTATGTGAGGAAATTGTTTTATTCAAAACAAACGGTACTTTATTCTTAAAATCGCGTTAATGCCTTAACTTTTACAGGCAATAATATAGATAGGTACTTACATGAATAATTTAAGATTGGTTGGACTGAATAAATAAATCGTGCATCTCCAATATCACTATAAAGAGACTCTTGTATTTTGTTTGCAAGGAATACCCTAATGTACCTACACAAATAATTATTATTAACTTAATCGTCTTGGAATGGCGTGCCGTACGTCCGAGGTACCTATAGCCAACAAGATTGCTGCGGAAACCAGCAAAACTTCCTCCCCAGCAATTTTATTCAGAAACTTGAGGTAAAAGTCACAATAATGGGCCCTTTTTACAATAGTTGGTCAAATCGCTCCGATCTCTATCGCAACCACGGCCAATGTCTGCGGTCCAACACTATAATTTGCCAGTTTTCGCCGCCTAGCTGCCTGTAATTTTATAACAACCTCAACCTGCTTGAAGACTTCATTTTAACTTAAAGTTTTTGCCCCTTTTCAACCCATAATCATCGGCCTTCGCTTACATAACTCTATAGCATGTCTACGTTTATTCACATGTAAATATACCCGTCGAAAAATAAAGCATTAGAATACTATAATAGTGCGACTTGTTTATTGTGTACTTCTGCCACATACAAACCTAATCTGGTAACCAAATGTTTATTCAAATGCTAACTATTGCGCAGTGTGTTGGAAAAAAACATTATGGGCGAGCTGGAAATGTGCAAAGCACCAGCCGTGGGCATTCAAATGAGCCGTGACTCATAAAACGTCAAAGAAATGTCACATAAATCATAAAGGCAGGCGAAAGACAAAGACCTGCAGTAGTTCGGACGGTGGATTTCGTGAAATCAGGTCAGGATCACATGTGCTCCCGGTCGTCTCATTGTGCAATCTTCCGGGTCTTGCGGTGTCCATTGTGAGATTGGGCATGCAAATTTTTTGCATTGTTGTTTTCGAAATTTGGACATTGTTCTGTTGTTAAAAGGCCGTTGTGCGCTTTGTTTCGCTTACGTATTAGATGTGATGGTTTTTGAAAGTGATATTTGTATAAAAAATATTGCAAAAGTAGCTAGCGCAGTCTTTGAGCACAATACCGCAGTTTTTCATTATGGTTGCAAAATTATCACTACTTTAACTTCAGAATAACTTATAGAGAATAATTTCCGTTTAAAATTCGAATCGAAAGGGTATATTATTATGTACATACTACATACATACATAAATACATAAATATAATAATATAACTGGAGTCGACTAAATCAAGGGCGCCAAGTGATTAAGTATGACTTTCGATTTCAGAATCAAAATTATCATATCTATAGTTAACTACATAACATTGCAAACCGAATTCGTGGGAAGTCTAACGCGTCGGACCAAACAAATCACCGTGTCACTTCATCCATTTACTTGCAAATTTCGTGCAAAACTCGAGAAAAAAGAACCCAAGATAAAGGTACAAAAGTGCTCTATTCTAGTCGCCAAATGAATAATTACCTTTCACGTCTCTCCTTTCAATCTGCGCCGGGCGATCGATCAGCGTCCCGCGAACTCTTTCAGCGTCACCGTCACCCTCCGCCATCAGGTAAAACGCAATTAATCTGAAACATCCCAAATCAGTATTACATTAAAAACGAAATAAAAAGCCCGCAGCCTGCCGTTTTTTCGCTGCCGCGTTTTCTTTTCCATTCAGATTTTTTTGACAGCACGAAAAATGAGACTCATTTATTTGACTCGTACACAATGTAGGACTGTTTGAGTACGAGTATTTGCTATAAATACGCATTTTTCTCTACATATCCTTCCTCCGTGGGGTGAGCATTAGCCTCGGATGCGAAGGGAGTCTCACGTGTTCCCTTTGTTCGATTTCGAGATTTTAGGGGAGTTCTGATGGTTGTATTCTCATGGAATCCATCAAAATAATCGCATGCTCATGTATAATGGATTCTGGTGTCAACAAAGTTTCGTGTGATAAACTACCGTCTGAATCAAAACGGCATGAAATATCTGTTTCCACTTATAATACCTAAACAGGTAACACAGATCAATCTTCGTAGCCGCGTCGGTTCCTCGCTACAGAGTAATACAAAAATCGGGAAGTGCCTTATTATATCAATTAATTCTGACACAGCTTCCTCTTTAAGACAAATTGAAGTAGAAACTGTATCGGACAGTTCTACTTACATCAAGTATAAAATTCGTCATGAATATTAACGTGTGGTCTTACTCATTACCACACACATAAAAGGCAATTGTTTCTTTATACTTTTTAAGCGTTTCCTTTGTTTTACTGTGTGGCCTGCGAGGCTGTGTCACAGTTTTGTCGCGGAGTCATTTGTCACGATTCACAAAATAGTTTTTCTAAGCCCAATTTTTGAGGTTCTTTCTATTGTGAGTTTTGTGCGCCGGTCGGCCGAAACATCGCTGCTTTGTTTGATAAATTGGTGAACATAAATACGGCATTGTCTTTGCTCATTCACTTGTAATTAGGTAGCACAATTTGCTCTCTTGAATCGTTAATGAGACGGTTATGCAGCGAGACTCTAAAACAATAATGCGGTAAATCAATTTTACAATACGTTCAGTAATTTTACGCTTTGAACGGCGTGTAGAACGATACGTGAATGTAAGAATGGTTTTGGGTAGTGTTTTACTACGTGTAGTTATTCTGATTGCTGTTTTAGTGTCTGTAAACAAGTTGCCTTATACGCGAGACTAACATGTACATCTCTATATAGTAAATATATGTAGGTATGTATGTGCAGTACCGAGAACGGTGAAACAAGGTCGCTTTTGTAATTTGCCAAAATTGTATTGCACACATGGTATCATTAAATATTTAATAGTTTACATGAATATTATGAATAGATATTGTCGTGCAAATAAAATAATGGAAAATAGTGTTACGTTAGTTAAATCTATGTTAATAATCCTTATAGAGATACGCCAATGCCTATATAACACAATTATTGTATGATAATTGTAATAGAATTCCTTGCCTTACTAAAATAAGTTGAATTTGTCTTTATTTCGTTTTTGTGTTATAGTCGGTTGTTATAACTGAAATACAAATTAAAAACAACGATATCATTTACTACATATTAATCAAATATAGTTTTGGAGAATTTTCGTAAAGTATATGGAGAAAAAATGGAGAACATGAAATGAATGTGATTGATATTACCTAACGATGATAGATATTTCTCTCTTAACTTATGAGCTTTGGAAATATCTGAATATAACATGGAAAGATTTCTCAATACAAAATTGCATACATCAAACAAAGACACACCAAAAAATGGTAATATCGACGTCTTAATATTTTGTCATGCACATGTGTTACATGTCCAGACTAACAAAACACCAGATGATAATCCGTCCGAACGAAAATTCTTATCCAAATCACAAGATATCAATCAAGCCCCAAAGACATTTGTACGGACCTCCAAACGATTTGTCCAAATGAAAAATTAATTTCGCCGATGATTAATATAATGGCGGGCAATAAAACGTAATCGTTGTTTGGAACTTTTTACATCTTCCTCTTGTCTAAATTAATTTGTTTTAGCGGGAGCGGGTTGTGGCCGTCTTGGCCACGCTAATTTATCGTGATAGGTTAATTTTTGGCTTGGAAATCTATAAACAATTTTTGGAAAGAAAAGTAACATCAATCTAAATTCGATGTCATGATTGATATTATATGCATGTACCTATATAATATCGCTTGTAAGGGCAAATTTAATACATTCAATAAAATTGGCACTAATTTCGAATTAGCAGTAAATAATGTTGCAGAACATTAAATGCTACACGCAAAAATAAAAAATCACTTAATCTCAAACATTATTGCAACGATCCAGCTATCATAACAGACACAATTCTATTAAGAATTGTATGAATATCATTGTTTCATAAATTAATACAAAATATTAACAAATAATTTTAAAAATAAAGTTGAAGTTATGAGTCTTAAGAAATCTTAAGCGACCAGAATACCGTAGATACTTATTCAATAAGTTGTTATCATCAGTCTTTATCATTGATTGGCGTTTTAAAAATAGATGAAATATGCTTTTGATTGGATTGGATTAGACTCAGCACTATTGCCAACAAACAAATGCCCTGTCGCGAGCACTAGCAGTGTAACTCCCTCCGTAAACAACATTTTCCGTCTCACAAATTCTACACAATTCCCAGCTTTGAGTAGACGACACCTCCATTGAAACCTGTGAACCGAAACAATCAGGTGACAGAATGAGATATGACATTTCGTAAAACAATGAACGGGATCTCGCCGTAATAATGGGATGAAATATCTGCGGTAACAATTTATATTCTAACGCTGGATTCAACTTGACAATTTATTAATCAAACCGATTACCACCCCAACAAACCCGGGCCTATTGTGAAAATATTGTCTCGCAAAACAATCCTATGAATAATTAAGGATTTAAATTTTCATACAACAAAGGCATAAAACAATAAAACTCTTCAAAGTGGACAATGGAATGTCTGTGAGTGGCGCTGGCGTTGTCCCCTTGGTAAAAATGTTAATGTGAGGGTCCGCTAACTGCATATTAGCACGTGCTTAAATGTTTAAATGGACTAACAACATACTCGCACTTAACACTTTCATTTAAATATTAGTAATTACATTTACTTACCTACTCATTTTTAATTTAGTTTAGTTCTAATAAAATAAGTGTCGAGAGAATATTAGCACGAGTTGGGGAAATTAAAGAGTAATAAGTATTTATATTTATTCTTAATTTATTTTGCGTGCTGTTTTTTTAATGTTTGTTTAAAACTGTTTAATTTTATCGTCATATTAGTAAATTTGTTAATTATTACTCTTTATACGTGTGTAATCAAACGTGTAAGCTATATTTTATAAACGTATGTATTGCATATTCGCCAAAAAGATCTAACTAATAGGACAAAAATTAACAAAATATCTAAATTGAAGATTTGAAAAAATATTTGATGCATATGATTTCATTCACCATTAATATCTGCCAAAGCCCTGAATAAGAAATGTAATTAAAGTGAGAACTTAATTTCTTGTTTTATACAGGAATCAATTAGGGCCACCATCGGTTTGGTGTGCGTCTCTGACACATGTCGGCCCCACTTCCCTCAGCTTTTTCCATAACGACCTGTGAGCCCCTCCCTTCTTTAGAGAGAAAAGCATAATCCATCACCGTACGTCACCCCTATTTTGGCATAGGCCGTCCCTCTCATGCCCACCTCACAGGGCTACCCCTCTCTCGCTCGCACTCGCTAGGGGTAGTTTCTCTCAGTCGCCGCTTGACGGGTGATCATTTTTCTTGTGGCGCGCTCAATCATCGCGTCACTATCGCCCTCCCTTTTCGTCAAGGGCCTGTTTTGTTGCCGTCCCTCTCGCACCGGCCCTTCCTGTCTTTCTGTGTGTCCCTTATTTTCTGTTAGCGGTGCGTGTTCCACTACGTGCCTGCCGACCAAATATGGCGTCTTTTGTGTTTGATTTTGACGTTTTAATTTTGTTAATAAAGTGGTCGGCTTTTTAATTGCGCCGGCCTGACGATTTGCATATCGGTGAGGTTCGGCGGGTTTTTGCTTGCAATTTGGCACGTGAAAAAGTTCTTGATGGTATAGTTAATGGGTTTGGAATAATTGAGTAATCGGTGCTGTCGATAAGGAATTAAGTAAATCTAGTGGTGGACGTAGACCATTAAGAATTCTATCAAGGCGTAACATAAAGGACGGATAACACCGCATTAATCCACAGTCATAGGTACCCAGTTTAGAACGTATGCAAATGCATTGAATGTGCTGAGCGCTTGTAGAACACGCGGAGTTGTAAGATATAACAATTTTCAACGTTTGTTCATAAATCTGTTAGAACTATGTCCGAAATGCTCGTTAATGGGAATAAACGGTGGGTTTGATTCAAGTACATTAATGCAAATCTGAGAATAGTTTTTGATGTCCCTATCGGTATTCTAAGGCCATTATCTACGTAAGACTTTAAAATATTTAGATCAGTTGACAATGTTGAAATATTTGTATATTTTATTTTATGATTATATTTTGTCATTTATGTAAGTATTTGTTTTATTGTGACAGAAAGTCACACTTGTATCCTTCTCTTAATATATTTTTTTCTGATTATTCAAAGGCACTGTAGATATTTAATAAGTAAGAGAAAATTATTTTGGGAAATATTTTTGTAGTTCCTGGTCGCTTATCAATAAATGTCAAATTAATATTTTTTTGAGGTCCTAGAATATGTATGGTTCTGATATTCGAAGTTGGTTGCAAAGCATGCAACCGTAAACTTTTTATACCTAATAATCAAATATACATATTACAATTTGTCACATATTAACTAGGCCAGATTCGCTAACATCTATATATAGATCAAAATTCATGCTTTACTAAAATGTAAGTAGTATGTAAATAAAAATTTACATAATAGGCAAAATCTACACAGTAAAATCTTCTATAAAACAAAGCATCTGTTCTTCACGCATATACTACGCCGCCAGGATGCTTGTCCGCGCGGGGGCTCCGCCGCCCGGGACCTCTCTAGATTGACTTGTCGGAATATTTGAATTTTAATCCCGGCCAGCATTACATAAACACTCGCTTATTTATTCATGAGCCTATGTGAGAGCTTTGTTCAACCCGGTAGGGAATTCTGATTTTAATTGGCCGAAGGTGTTTGAAGTGATCCCGTTTGTGTAGAATGTTGTAGGTCGAACTGTTCGAGTCTATGTGTTAGTTGGTTTTTGATTGCTGTCGGTATTGTAATGGCTGTTGTAACGGAATAGTATAGAGGGTTTTCACTTTAATTGGTTAGGATTTCTTTTTACAATCAGTTAACCTTCCAGCTAACTTATTAAAAATACAACAAATGCATTATTCATGGGAAATAGTAAGCATTGATAACATTGTAGATCAGCTCAGAGTAAATTTACATATAGGTATTGTTTATTCAACAATTATTACGGATATTTTTTAATTTTTACTTTTATGTGAATTTTGTAAATATGCTTTATGTGAACCAATATTCTTATCTGTTTAATAAAATAATAAGAGTAGGTACTGCAAAATTATGAGCCTTTGAAAAGAAAAGTGGAAAAGCCACTATTAGGAAATAATTGAATCAAAAAGTCATTTAAACGCGCGAGATTTTTTAACTGAAATATCTCCTTGTTAATAGCTATATTATATTAAATAAAAATTTCCTTAAAACTACTTTACAACGCTCTACTCAGTACCAAACATTAAATTCCTCATTACATTTCTCTCATAAGGCTCAGATTACTAAAAAAGGCGCGCAACTTTTAATTAAAAACGGATAAATAACTGCAACAAAAAACGAGAGCACGAATGCGCCTGCGGCTACGTACGAGTACGGGCCATATCGACGGCCTGGATTGTTCCGAGTATTTGGAACATCGTGCAAGTTGTTCTTTAAACCGTAATGAAGCGAGGATTTGAACTGTTTGACCTTTGCAATGAGGTGAAACTGCAGTTAATTGTAAATTCAGTCAGCCAAATACTGGCTGGGAGTTTGGCATGTCGGTGAATAGTCAAAATGTATGTACATGTAGGAGGATGATCGGATTTCTTTTAGGAATTTTTCATTAACTGTATTAGCTATATGTTATCCAACAGGTATATTATTTTTAAACATAATTATTATTAACAAATTCGACTTGTTTTGATAGATTAAAGAATTTAATAATGTATAATAATACCAGAAGAAAAATTTTCAACGGTCAGATATGTACGTCCATATATTAATAAGCGGATGATTTTAATATTCAAATAATTTACTTAAACAATTTTCAATAACAAATATGAAAAATATGATTTTTATTTTACTGTTCTGTTAATTTTTATGTGACTACTGAGAAGAAATAAAATGATTTGATCTAGATAGCTGCTAAACTTCAAATAAACAAAAAAAAAACGAAAAGTTACTTTATTTGAGTCACTGGCTTTTAATATATGTAGTAACCGTAGCATAATAAACCATTCGATATTCCCGTCTTGCACTAAGATTGTATTTTTTATCTTCTCTAACGTAACGTGGACCCACATGAAGTTACGATTATTTTTTGTTACAGTTAAGGGGCGTTTGATTAGTGTCAATGGCGGTTTGACATTCTGCTAGCGGCAAGCGAGTGGAGTGGCGGTCGAATTGTCGAGATAAATATAATCACAGGTGAGATATTTCTAGGAATGCAATTTATACAATAATAATGACACTTACATGTTTGTTTAAGATAAATATTTTTTTTACTAAACTTTGGGTTTTAAATTTGCTTCAGATTACGACTTGGTGCTGATATTAAAAGATGGCCCCGCGAATAATTAAAAACCAAGTACGGTAAGAACGCTTTATTATGTTCTTTAATTAAGATTTTCAAAGTAATGACAGATTGACTGGCTCGATGGCTCATTCGGTAGTGACCCTGCTCCATGCGCCAAAAGTTGTGGGTTCGATCTCCATCCAGGACAAACATTCGTATTATGAATACTTGTGTTTGTTCTGTGTCTGGGTGTTAATATTATATTTGTAATACCACTGTTGATCTGATATCCGTAACACAAGTGCTTCAGCTACTTACCTCGGAGTCAGATCAATGTATGTTATGTAGTCTAATATTTATTTATTATTATTTTATTAATAGTTTGCCTTTCCTAGACTTATAAGATTATTTTTCTAATAAGAGCTTTGGCATAAACTCTGATAGGTGAACATGTATAAGTTTCCTATACGCCATCATATCTATTCAGAAGACAATTAGAAAATGTATAATAACATTCTATACAATCTATAATACAAAGTTATGTGAAGAATACCTACACTTCAGGACTTTCAATACGTATCCAAACGTACCATTGTTAAAATAATGTAGCCTCTGATAAGTACCTAAGTAGCCTTTCTCCACTTCTAACAAGCCTTCCTCAAAATATTCTCACCGTGTCTCCAACTCGACACACCTTATCGGCTTGTACCCTATTTATTTGCTAAGGAAGCGACGATCCACTGTTTGCTTTTATTTTGATAGATACGCGGAGAGATAGTAGCGTCCATTAGACTACAAGAGTGACTAAGGAGCCGACACCAAGTGTCGGGGAGTATCCTACATAATATAAATATTCAATGGGGTTTGAATATGTTAATACAAACGTCTCCTCATTGGGTTGTAGATTGCGCCCTCGTTTTTATCTTATACGACATTTAACTCGGTAATTCAATTTAGTCTCTTTGCATAATGTCTTGCGTTGTAGGTGAGTATGGTAATCTTTAGGGGCTTCGTCGAAGCAATTTTTTTCAAATGATTGAGGAGAGTTGTCCTATGTTGTCGCCTTATTCGGTTTATGCGATGTGCGTTTTATTACCGCGTATTAATATTCATATTGACTTCTGAATTTATTGGCGTGTAATAATTTGATAGGCAACATTTTAATGTCTCGCTACTGAATGACGTTTTCAATCATTGTTTTTTTTTTGCTTTGAATTTATATCTAATGTAGACGCGGCTAGTTTTATTATTATAAATTCTAAAACTGAAGAATAATGCAGACATTATTGAGAAAAATCGTTTTTTAAAGACGAGTGATTGAGATGTATATCCACAATTCCGAATAGTTTACATAATTTTAATCAGGAGCTCTTCAATAGTAATACTTAGTACGTACACACACTTGCCTCTAGCGGGATTCGAACCCGCATTCCATTGTTGTCCGTCAATATATTATTGTCTCATGCTCTTGATACATAAAGGTGAGATTTGGCAAACCTAACCTCTTTGGTTGCTCCCAGCCATATCCCACGTTACATTTGATACAGTGTAAACCCACGCCCGTTGTTGCCGCCATCAAAAAAGGTTTCATCACGCCATCGTATAGGCAAATGGAGATATCTAGAATTAATCGGCTCCAAGAGGCACAAAGCCGTGAAATATGGCTCGCTCGTCGCTCACAATGACTACGTCTTCATCATGGGCCTATTGTTTTTTTTTCTTAAGCACCACACGTTGGATTGTTTTCTTGCGCGCGAGAGTTGGGAAACGTGTACTTTTGTCTCTGTGGCCATTTGTCAAGTGGCTCGATGTGCGCATTATATGTTGTATGTGTTGGCTCGGATGTGGAGTAGGGCTTGTTATTGGTGCCCGGTGGATTTGCATTTTGATTCCGTTATATGATCCTTAAAGATTATTTAAGCAGATATTAAGGTTTTTAGTCAAAGTATCACCAAGCTTTTTAAATAATTGGCTACATCAGAAATTGGTCGCGAGATGTGAATTATGAGATAGACAAATCTAGCTCTTATTATAAAATGCTTATAATCAGGTAAGGTGTTAAATCCTGGATCACGGTCTAAGCGGACCCCGTCTAAGCACGGGGCATAACGCTAGGATGATGATGAATCAGGTAAGATGTGGCTGACAAATAGTAGTTACCTACCTATTTAAGATATTTGTGATTCGGGAAATATTTAAATCTGTTGACACCAAATCACGAATTGTGAAGTGAAAAGAGATGAAGCTTTTAAACCTACCTATTAGAGATACTACTTGACCACACAATACCAAGAAAACTGATTTATCGTGGTACATAGTATAGATAATGTATAAAATATCATTAATAGTTTTTACAGAAACACACTCTTCATGTTTCTAATAATACAATAAATTTTATAATTAAACGAAACTTAGGGAAGTGGCGTGAAGTTTAGTTAGTTAGTTTAACGAAACTTTAATATAATAATACATAATGTCTTTAAAAAAAATCCTCTTCTGCAACTTAATCAATAAATTTAGTGTCTTCCGTTGAGTTCACGGTACAGCAACAAAGCAATTTAAGCAATCCCGTCTTAACGAAAAAAAAACAGAAAAACAAATACTTTTCCACCTAATCCACCTGCGAAGCGTACATTTTTATACCCACACACAAAAGCGTCACAATAGAACGGCGCTCTCCATTCCCGTTATCAATCTACCATGATGCCATCTGTGACGCCGCCATTACTCAATTTCCTTTCCCGCCAAAAGAGCGGCTAAAAAGAATTCGAGGAACGAATTCAAACAAGCGCTCAGGATTGAGGAACTTAGAATAGAGATGCCAGTTTGACGTTTAACGATGTTATATTCACATTTCGAACGTGTAAGTTTCGATTATAGTTTTAATTGGCTGTATAGTTTTGTTTCTTTGAGTTGAATATGGCAACGAAACCATGTCAGTTACTAAATAAGGTTTGAAAAAAGAATGCACGAATACTGTATTCGTGCATTCTTTTTTCAAACCTTATTTTAACAAATTTAGTTTAACTATTTCTAACGAAAATCTTTTATCACACTGTTTATGCAACATTAAATATTGTCTAATAAGATGCATCACGTGAATATTATACAAGTTAAATGCCAGCCATGATTATATGTTATTGATTTAGAACTATTTCTGCCAATTGAACAATAAATCTAAAGTCTAAAGATTATGATATGGTATTAAACAATTCTGCTATGCAGCTGACTTACTAGTCATGCACCTAAAACATACATTTGTTCCAGACTTTAGACTTTCTTTAAATGTACGAAATTTTATTTCGATGTCCGAGTCAATTTAATCCTGATGGATTAGATCGGTATTGAGCTCCCGTATATTTTTTGGCCAGCAATATTGTGTATCTAACGGCTCGAGGGCACCCACACAATCCCAATTTTGGGCACTGTTGCAGTATGTTGGTACCACTGAATGATAATTTAAATTCATTCTCTCCGCCGCCCGCGCCATCATTTGGACAAATGCTACGTCATTTGTCTAAGGGACTGAGGCGGGGGAGGAGAGGGAAAACCTAGATAGCACTGTTCAGAATCTGCCACTTAATGCCTTGATAATAAGACACACTTTGGATCAAAGGCTGGTGATCAGATTCCAAAAACTTCTGTTCCCATTACGGCATGCGACATCAGTCTCTATTCTTCAGAAGCAAAAGTTTATTTGGGCTTGCCCTCTCAGAATCTCATTTTGTAAGCTTCCGAAAACATTTCCACAATGAAAAATTATACTTAAAAAGTATACGCCTCGGTCGATTTTTGATCGTCAAACTTCCCTTTCGATGACTATTGAATTAAAACTTACCGTATTTGTGCTACGTTACTAATTAATTTAATTATTTATCTCATTGTGAGCATGTTTATTCAATACACATAGCCTTATAAAATAAAGGAAAGTTGGACTCTGCTATATTGATTGCTTGCAATCGTTTTTACAAATTGTCACAACACAAATTTAAAATAAACAAGCGAAATAAATAAAATTCCCTTTTGATACTCCGCCTGGTAATTAACCAAAGGAGTACTTACACTGTTCATATGTAATCATGTTTGATCATGTTATGTATTTATTAAACGATTTCATAAACTTGTTGTTAAAAGCAAATATTCCGATCTATACCAATTACCCTTATGATGGGCTGGTTTGACTGACTCGATGGCTCACTCGGTAGTAACCCTGCCCCATGCACCAAAGAGTTGTGGGTTCGATTCTCACATAGGACAAACATTTGTATAATGAATACTTGTGTTTGTTCTGTGTTTGGGTGTTAATATTGAGTATTTAAGTATATATTTGTAATACCACTGTTGGTTCTGATATCCGTAACACAACTTACTACACTATACTTACCTCAAAGTCAAATGTATAAATGTAGTCTGATATTTATTTATAATAAGTATATATTATACATACATATTCTATTATACTATCAATTTTATCTCTAGCTCTTTCATTTGTTGAAGTTAAGTATATCTAATGAGCAACATGAAATATTGGAACTTACTATAACATCTAGTTTAATTTTAAGAATAGATTAAAACAGACATAGTTAAATGTCCCATATTGGTTTGGGACTTGGCCCATTTTGATCGGGCCAAAAAAAGGAATGTGCCAACTGTGGTTCTTGCCTAGCATGTCGTAAAAGGCGACTAATGGTTTACGGGCTTTTCGGTATGTGACTGAGTAGGCGACGAGCTAGCCACTTGTCACTCCTTTTACACAGCTTACCATCCAACCCAGCCCACTGTCCCATGTTGGTCTGGGACTTAAAAATAATATGCCAACTGTGGTTCTTGCCTAGCATGTCGTAAAAGGCGACTAATGGTATATCGGGTTTTGGGTGTGTGATTGTGTAGGCGACAGGTTAGCCGCTTGTCTCTGCTTTTTCACAATTTTCCATCTAACCCAGCCCGGCTTTATTTTTGGCTGAATGTGGTTGGAAGGGCAAGCTGCTTGACTCTGCCTACCCCTTCTGGGATTATGGGCGTGATGTTATGTATGTAGAATGTTATATTATCAAAAGCTAGCTTATCGCCTACACAATCTAATACCTACCCTAAACCCCATATACTATCAGTCGCCTTTTACGACATGCTAGACAAAAAACAGTTGGCACATTCTTTTTAAGTCCCGAACCAACATGGGATATTAACATTCTATTTTAATTAATGCCCTTCCATTGAACAAAAAACTGCTTTACGAAGCTACTTACTATCTGCCCACATGCGAGTTGGAGCCCGACGCGGAATAAAATAATAGGATTCCGTAAAATGCTGTATTAATGATCGCCCATTTGTTCAAGTGAAATAAATTTGATGAAATTAAAGCGAAAAAACAGTATGAATAATGATGTTCACGTACCGACCCCGCTTCTGGTTCATATCCGGACGAATGGAACATGGATGAAGGTATTTAGTTGAAGAAGAGTTTGGTGTGGTGTATAAATGTGTTGCAAAAAGTATTTAGTAAAATCTACTAAGTAAAGAGCACAATAGAATCACTTGTATTGATGGTTATAGTTTTCCTATTAATAGAAATGAATACGTAATAAGTTGTTTATTGAATATAATTTCAACATAAGTAACTGTATCCACAAATAAAATGTTTCTTAGAATACCTAGTTTGCTAAAATATTCCCAACTTGACACTGAATGTCTTTAAATATATTGTCACCCTTATAATTGTAATTAATTGGCGACCCGTCGCGGCTTTGCGTGGTTAGTGAAAATATAATTTAAAAAAATCATAAATTTTTGTAAATCATTCTGCGATGTCTATTGACGAAAACAGTAAGAAGATCCGTTCAGTATTTTTTGAGATTATTGCATCTAGACATACAGATGTTACGTCAGATAAACTGTAGTAACTGTAGTGTGAGAGCATTCGTTTGAAAACCTACAGAGAAAACGTCGCAGGCTAATTACAATGCTACGAAACTAACGCGTAGCACCAAACGTACGCACTAAACGCTACGTGCATCTACGAGGACTACGAGAAACGCGTACCTCGAAGAGCCATCGCGAAGACTTTTTTTTTTTTTTTTATTTACCAGCGCAAATCCTTTCCAGCTTTTGACGATTAAAAAAACTTTTGGCCCCGAACGCGGCAAAAGCAATCTACTCGCCGCTCGGGATTAGCTGTTTCTTTTTTTTATTTCACCTAATTGTGCCCGCGGCATGCCCTAGAGATGGGGTGACGTGTCGCGGAGTGTCTACTGGCCCACGCGGAAACCAATTTCAAAAGACCCAGAAAAGGGACAGAGACGGACGGGTTGACGGAGGTTTTTATTGGATTTTTTGAACTATTTGCAGGATTTATGGGAAAGTTTTGGATAGCTCAAATTTTAAGACAAAATATGTCTTAATTGACTATTTGTGCATTTTTTTGATGACGCAATATTGAACATAGATCAATAGATAAATAGAAAAAAAAATAAAAATCCATACCACATTACATCTTCGTAAACATAGTCATAGGGAACGGTGCTCGTTCCGTTATCATAACCTGTCGGGTTGTATCATGTTCTTTTATTTTTCGTTCAATTCAATAAATATATGATATCTTCCCCAAAACCACTAGGCTAATATGCGACGTGACCATAAACGTTATTTTTCTTTCTAGTCATTAACTGTTTTTACCTGTCCAAAATCAGACACGTCTGGCCAGTACTAAAAATATAGATTGTTCAAAAAGTAAAGAACACTTCTGTATTCGATTAGCATACAATACCGAAGAATGCACCTTGACATGTCACGTGACAGATTAAAAACACAACTACGAATGACTTTATCGGTCACGTATAGAGGCCGAATACAGAAACTCGATTTACATACAGATACGTATCAACGAAAACCGAATAGGGGAAATGTTATTCCGAAAGGATACCTACTCCGGCCCTGGGCAGGAGTGGCGCCCCCGGCCCGCGAGTGACACTGACGGATCGAGGGACATTAGTCATAGTCGCTCCTCCCGCGCCCCCTCCTCCCGAACTCCTATATACCCTGTTTATTTACTTTTTGTAACGGTATTGATGTTTAATTATAGAGCACCCTAATGTATATCGCCTAAATTTGGCGCGTAATGTTTTCTTTGTAATTTTTCATTGGCGCAAACGCTTTGATGTGGAAACTATTTCGAGAAATACTATTTGTATTTGAGTTTATTTTTGATGGGTGTTATTATAGATTTTTTTTTTTTATGTTTATGCCTTGGTTTTGATTTAGATTTAAACGTTCTTACTTGTTTTAAAAAGAGCAATACGTATGTTTTAGATCGCAAGTGTAGTTTTAGCGACGATATTTCAAGCTGCTATCATCAAAAATATACGTTTCGCACTAAGAATTCCAAAATATTTAATAAAAAATTAAAAGCCTTATTAGCTGGTCACGGATGAAGTACATTATATTAATCAATATGTGTGAAAATCCTCCTAAAAACACTCCTTACAAATACAATTAATTTTATACAAACAAGATTTAGCAGCTGTATCAAGGAAGTAAATATCCTTGATTCGTTAAATGCATTAAATATCGCTTTATCAACATTATTACTCATTTGACCTTAAATTGGTATCGCTTCATTTTTAATTCAACGACATATGTCCTCCAGATCTTAACACGTTTAACGGACCACTAATGAACCCTTCATTCGTGACGTGCGTTTATTAAAGAAAAAACTCCTTTACGAAACTCGTTTCAAAATACGGCAGTGACGTCACACCGTCACGTTAACTCAAATTCAAGTTAAATTGCGAACATTCGTCTGTGTGTGAGCTGCGAAAATCTTAATTAACAGATAGGCGCGAGTCATTTATCTTAGCGCGCGATAAGGTGACGAACGCGCAGGTAACGGTACGATGACAGATTCGTCTGTGATTGATGGCTGAATCATTGGGGAAGATTTGGTTTTATTTTGAGACATGATTATAGTTATAGGATATATAGATTTTTGAGGTTTGTTATTTTACTAGTCATGTAGGTAATTAACTTCATATATAAATTAGTTTGTGGTAAAATAAAAAATAATTATATGTGTATACTTAAGCTAAAGGTAATTTCAGTTTGTGAGGTATATTTTACGGAGTTGCATTTAAAAAAAGTAATGCAAATTAACGCATGTATCCTTAAAATACTCATACTTTTTCGCAGTGAAACTTTAGTTTAACGTTTTTGTAAAATCAAACCACAGAAACTTATTTGAGCAATAGTTTGGTCGGCCAATTTTTCGCAATATAATCTCCTATATTTAAAACATAATCCTAGTAAATTACAGATAGGTAAACCCTAAGTACGTAAGCAGTTACTGTTTACTTATCTCGACCAGAAGTCACGAAGTATATCACAGTTGATGCCCGATCGCCGATAGAGGGCGTGTCCGGGACATTTGTCAAGGAACGCATTACGGATGAATCTAGTCGATCTCCGGGGATTAGAGACCTGGGTACGTGCCTGCTCTGATGGTTGATTTGAAAGTACTGAGACCATTAGATTTCCACAGCAAATGCTACTTACTTAAATAGTTTTCTTGAAAATACAAAGTCTGGGTTTTTACGATAAACATTTTCAAAGTAAGTAAATATATAGCTATTGTACATAATATTATATTTGTTATGCCATAATTATGAAAACTTTTTTGTTGATTTAGAATATATAAAAAGACTGTCTCAGTACACTTTAATTACCTACCTGCTTTGTGAAATATTTTCTTCCAAATGTTTTTATTATACTGAAAAATGTGAAATACCAATGTTCCTACAATTGCGATGATGTCAGACAAGAAATACTTGGGCTTTATCATGTTTCAGTTTGAATACGCATATAGTATATACTCACTATGAAGCCCGCAATCCCCAGGGGTAGGCAGAGTCCAAAGGATAATAAGCTGTTTAAAGCACGTTTAGCTAATAATAAAAAATATGAGTTTGGCCATAAATAGGATTTTGTTAATTATTATGTATTATGTCATATTTTCTGCATTATGGGGAAAAAACGACCATCGAACTGCAAGTCCCAGTTCACTGCACTCCCATGACAACGTAATCGAGGAAGCACAACGTCGTCCAAAACACCGCGATTATAACAACATTACCTGATAGATACGAACTTATCACGACCGCCAATCACAAACGAGAACTCGAAATAAATCGGTGTTACATCCAATCATTACTCCACGTCAGGATCAACTCAATTAAAATATCGTTAATGTCGAAAAACTATTCAAAATCCGACCTTATAGTGCCCACTTTAGGATGTGTTTTAGTTCGTTCGCCTTTTTACCTTGCATTGGTCATTATGGTAAATGTAGTATAGTTTAAAACCACGAAATCGGCATGTCGGAATCGGCATAAAGGCAGAATAAACAGTTGGTAAAACCGCGTCTGACGTTTACATAAAATAAAACGGTCATTATAAAAATATCAAGCCCGCTGTGGTCCGCACTACTCCGCCATTTAAATGTAAACAAGTACCATTTTGGGTACTACGCATGAGAGGGAATTTATTATGTTTTTAAAAGGCGTGCCTGTAGGGTGGGAATATTTTTCCTTCAGCATTTTCAAGAATAAACTTAAGCAGTATTTTCGGAGAAAAGATGTACTTACTATAAATATTACAATATGCTTATAACTATCCATCCTTCGAGTACAAATGGCAGTATTGATGAACATTTTGATTCGAACTCGAGCTTCGCACTCTTCGAACACTTTGGATTAGTAGTCAGAATGTCTGACCAAGCGGCCTTTCAAAAGTCCACAGATAGCCTCGTATATTTATACATTTTACTCCTGGAATCGGCATTTACACCAATGATTTTCCTTTATATGTAACTAGAAAGATATGGTGAAGGGCATTTCACTCACGACAATAAGTCCATAGTTGACGAAACCTCTTTTCATTATTAGAAGAAAAATCAGTCGAATTGAGAACCTTCTCCTTTTTTTTTGAACTCGGTTAAAAAGGGTGCTAAAAATGAATAGAGAATGCACAAATAAATTTCACTTCCAAAACACTGCTAAATTAAATTTTCCTTACAATTTTATCTTTCCATTATCTATTCTAGTCGTTTCACTAACCCAATTTCATGTCTCCCCAAAAGGCATCTCGGTACATGCCTAAGTACTCACCCCAAACAAAGAGTAATCTCCGAGCGATATTTTAAAAAAATATTTACACCCACCAACACCGCTATGTTATTCTGTGTACGAGCGATAAATTACTTGTAATTTTGTACTCGGGTGATACCTGAGCACAGTGAAAAAACACGAGACATAGACGTCTTGGTGCGTCGCAAATTACGGTCATCATCTTCTCATCAGGCGTGGGTAAGCGTTGATGTATAGGAGTCGGGCTGGAGGGTACCGGGGCTGCAAAGATTATGGGATTGGTTACAGGCGTTTTGTACCTAAAGGGAGAAGAAAGAAGAGCTCAGATAACTTTTTAGTAGCCCGTAAGATTTTTTATTATGCAATTACGTAGTCCATATTATTATTCCATGTTGCTCGGGGACTAAAAAGAATGTGCCAACTGTGTCTCTTGCCTAGCATGGCGTAAAAGGCGACTAATGGATGGGGTTTTGGGTATGTGATTGTGTAGGCGACAAGCTAACCACTTGTCACTATTTTTTAGCAATTTTCCATCTAACCCAGACCATTGTCCCATGTTGGTCTGGGACCTAAAAATAATGTGCCAACTGTGGTTCTTGACTAGCATGTCGTAAAAGACGACTAATGGTATATAGGGTTTTGGGTATGTGATTGTGTAGGCGACAAGCTACCCACTTGTCACAATTTTTTCACAATTTTCCATTTAACCCAACCCAGTTTTGTTTTTGGCTGAATGTGGTTAAAGGGGCCTGCTGCCCCTTTGACTCTGCCTGCCTGCTGTATGTATGTATGTATATTATTTTGAGGAAATATGTTCTCGTAGTCTGCTTATCTTAGTATGAATGCGTTATCATGGTCGATTAAACCCGGTTTCCTTGTTGTATAAATCAGGTGAGATAGCAGTATTTTTAGTTTGATAATCACAATTAGTCAATCTAGAGTTATAGTCAAAGAGGATGCCGCCTAAGAACGACTATGGCACTAGGAAAAGAAATAGTAAGTAGGTACATGTTAAAGAAGTTGATTGCTAGTAACGTTTTATTTCCAAGTATCAGTTTAGCTTTGCTTCAATGAGCATTTGCATTTGCAATGAGCATTTGCTTCAATATTATTGATCATATATCTAATATAATTGACTGGCTCGATGGCTCATTCGGTATTGACCCTGCCCCATGCGCCAAGAGTTGTGGGTTCGTTCCTCACCCAGGACAAACATTCGTAAGATGAATACTTGTGTTTGTTCTGTGTCTGGGTGTTAATATTGAATATTTAAGTATATATTTGTAATACCACTGTAGTTTCTGATATCCGTAACACAAGTGCTTAAGCTACTTATCTCGGAGATCAATGTATGTGATGTGGTGTAATATTTATTTATTCATTTATATTATATGTAATAAATTAAAACTTTAAGTATAGTATAATGTACAAAAAGTGCTGTAAGTACAATTCATATCATCACGCTAGTTATTATGTTACGCTATTCTTTGTTAAAATACTAACAACATTTAAACGCTCCGTCTGTATCAACAAAAATCTATTCTTTGGCATAAATATGAGCACCTCTGTGTCAGAGAGAGTTGGCTAAAGAGTAAATGGGCGTTCAGTGTTAGGTTTTAAACCTCGCTAAAGTTCAAGCCGTGCGCGTTACAAATTACAGGGAAATGAAATCTTAGCCGTAATGCAGTGTTACAAGTCTTACGGCGGTACACCGCATGCGATGTTATTATAACGAAATTTTAACACCTGCGGCTACGTATAGTCTGCATTGGGAAACAGTTATGTGGAGCACTTAATAATAGCTTTAAAGCGCAAAGACATGCAAAAATACTTTAAGTATTGTAGCTTAAATATGCGAAAATACATTCTCCATTTTCCTAAGCGGTGGAAGCTCTATGTGATATACGGTTCGCGATTCGGGTGCTGATTCCCGACTCGAAATATGGATTTTTTAGATATAATTATTCTAACTGTTTGTTAGGTACGTGCTTAGACAAGGGCATTTCGCAGACAATTTTAGCAGTCGTTTTTTTCTTTGAGGAGGTAAAAATCTGTCATGGATCAGCGTTCCCGCCGCAACTATTGCAAGGGCGGTGATCCCGAACAGCCGAAGACGCCGACTAAAACCCTCCCTAAGGTTTTCCTTTCCTCCCTTACGTTGATCGTTTATTTTGACTTAGGTATTACATACAATATACATATTATATAATATCACGCTTTTTTCCCATGGGGGTAGGCAGAGATTTGACTTAGGTATTAAACTTCCGAATACCATTCAAACAAATCACTTGCCATTCCACATTCATCTTACCATGCGTACGCGCCGACTTCCGAACGGTCTTTAACACCCATTTAAACTAACGTCCAGCAGGCGTGTCATATAGACAAATGTCACGATTTACTTTTTAATACTTTTCTGTCTAATAGATATTAGAAAGGCAGTAGCGGGTGACGGGAACTAATCGCCGTGCATGCGCGTCCAATTGAAATGACGTTGAAACAATCGGAACTATTCACGCTCGGAAGGCAGTCATGGGTGTTAGGTGGAGTATGTGAATGTGGAGCGGTTTGGTGGGTTCTGTACGCCTTTATATAATAATTTTGGGTGGTAGAGCCATGTTGAAGCCATATTGGTTCGGGCGGGACTTGACTCGACCGGGGTTGGACCACCTTCACAGAGAAAATACGAGAAACGTAGCGCTTTCCAAGTAGGGTCGTTTCGTTCGGTATCTGAGACTATCTGAGGCTCAAATGACGCTTGTCCCACGGACATGATGTGGAAGCGTTCTTGTTCCTTATACCGTCGGCGCATTAAATCCTTAATAACAAAACCTTGAAAGTACAAAAAATAAATATACCGGTGTTGCAACATACAGTAGACAGGTGGGCTACTCCCTTTATGTCCTCGTGGTAAAATGCAACCTGATAAGTTTTAATTGGACATTCTTTATAAGAGCTTACACGCAATGAGGTGTTAAAAGAAATTAAAAATTGTGTCACCTTGCCACCTGTAGATCTGGTTCTGTATGTGTAAAATCTTTATGATTCAGTTATCTTTCTTTAGAGTTTAAAAAGGATATAATGGATTAAGGAGACATAACAGGGGTTTATTTTTATTTAAACCTTTAATTTGCGTGAAACGGAAATGAAACGATTTCACACTTCAAAATAAAAATTATATCTGGACATTAATTTTGAAATCTCGCAAATTAAGCGCCCTTTACCGAATCATAGCGGTCCTCTAATTTTTCGGTCAATCAGAACCACATATCGCGATCCGAAACAAAAACATTTTTTGCCGGTCCCCAAATCCGCCCAAACCTTAATGTCGGTAGTTTTTACGCGCCCCGCAGTAGTTGCGTAGAAAAACGTAAATTACAAAAAGAGATTGACGATGAAAAAGTGGGCCGGCCCGTCGGATCATTAGCATGAACCAATGGTCGTTACCTAAAAGTCATTAACATCAACTTTTACCGTAATTTGAGGCTCTGTATGTACACATAAATATAAACGTGAGACGAGCATTCCCATTATAATAATTTATGTAAAAGAACCAATTTTGTGTTATTAGTAGGTCTCCTGATCGCTCCGGCTCAATCGCAAAATTGTGTTTCCTTTGATAACGTTTTAAAAACATAATTTGTACACTCTCATTCGGTTTAAGAGGGGCGTGTTTTAATCACAATTTATATGCATTACGGTATTTAATTCCAGTTTTTTGAAGTATGGCAATTTAAAGATGTTTCGCAAAAACTAAATTAGCTGGAGATTAAATTTATGAATTATAATGAGCTTTTTGCTTGTGTTAATAAATGAAATTAGTCAGTACTGTCTATACAAATGTGCTTTTTAAAGCATTGTGTTGTTATTTGTGTATAATTTTTGATGCGTCATTCAATGCTGCCTTTTTTTCATTATTTTTACTAAACTTATTTATTTACGGGTGCTTCTATTTGTTAATTATTCAGGTACATATAAGATTAATATATTAACGCCCTGTATAAACCTTTTAAAGCAACTGTTATTTATTAATTGAAGTTTGTTGCGACAACACACAATTTGGTTTATTAGTTCTGGGTAAAATAGCAGACATGTCTATCTTCATTCAAATCCAGTTTTATCTAAGCTAAGCGCTAAGAGAGGCTAAGCTTTCTAATCTTGCCTCCGTTTATTATCGATCCAACTCAAGTTATACTATCAACAGTACCCTGAAAGTAACAAATTCATCTTCGTCCAACATCAGGATTCAATTTATTGTTTTGCTTCCCCCAGTTTCTAGCTATTTATTGACGAGTCCGCTGGGCTTTTTGTAACGCTATTGCGCACCCGATTGTTCTAATTACGCGGTTCCATTACAATAATGCTTTATAATCATAGGGCAATTTGTAATGGCAGTGTCGGCTCGCAATGAGGTGTGGAAATGCACCGTTTTGTGGTGGACGCTTTCAGCAAGAATAAAATGGTGGAAGGATAAGCGGTAGCGGGGGATATTTAAATGTCATATACAAAAGTTATGACTTGATTGTATTTGAGGTTGCACTATTGTATTCAGAGTTACTCCGATTTCTTGGGAATGAGACATTTTTCCGGCGTAAACTTATGTTACTCTACGGCTTTTCAAATATTTCTAAACAAAACATCACTTCGATCCATAACTTTGTTACAATATACAATTGTTGCGTTACAAGGAAAAAATTGGTGTCTATCTCTGCGTCCATGTCCAACAGAGACAATAGACAATATGGTGTAACAGAGACAATATTTTCATTTCTACCCCAGGGTACGAACGAATATTCGTTTTATAACACCATGGTATTATGTTATCGCAGCTCAAAGATGAGAGTAGCTTGTATTAAAATAGTAAGTTAATTGTATTTGATAATTATGGATTTCAATAAGAAAGCATTAGCTTTCTAAATCCAGACTCAAGAACTGGAGTGTAAATCAGAAAGATCTGGTCCACTTAATTTTTGTTGGGCTAAAATTCGACTACATAAGTAATAAGTAGATTACACTTTTTTAAGACCCTCGTCAAAAAATACAGATTGGTGTATACCCGCTACCGCTTGTACATTGCACCACAGACAAAAAGTGCATTATTGTTATATTGTCGACATCGCTGATGGTCAGCAGCTATGTGCGGTTTAGAAATCGATGGCAATACTCATTAAGCTAATGCGTTTCCTGTAACTGAGCTCTGTAATTGGTTTCTAGTTAAATGTTCCACGAATTCTTTGTGCTTTGTGAAACTCTTGGCGGACCATCCTGTTATGGCATTTCCTAGTGACATTAATTTTTTTGCTAATATAATATCAACCAGGTATTTTAGTGTCATTCAGCACTGTAAGGCTATCGTGTGTGCGGTTATTATTGTTTTTTAAATTAGATTGATCAAGGAACAAATGAGGCATTTATGATTTTCTTAGCGATATGTGCCGTTCCACGGCTTGAGCTATGATTAGCGATAGAGAGATGGATTATTGTTACACGTCCCAAAATTATTTTCATTTATACTTCCTTGTCCACATATCCCTAACCGTAAACGAAGGCACTTTTTCACTATTAAAATGTATTTTTTTTGTCATAACTTACATTTACTTACGACATTTTCTAAGTATCTATGTACTCAAATTTTAAATTCTATGGAATTTATAAAAACATTGCTTAATTTGGCAAAATGGCGCACTCGGGCCGCGCCTTGCGCATAGCTACTAAAGTTATACTCGTATTATCAAACAAAGAATATTGACACAACTTACGTAGCAACAGATTCGCAATCTACATTCGCGTAATGGCAATTGCAAAACATCAGTGCTGAACCCACTTGCCAAGAGTAGGCAACTCAAACACGACGTGATTAATCGTTTTAAAAATGGAAGCCGTCTGGCAGCGACGAGAGAGTTCGTCATCGCAGGGCTGACAGTAAAACGTTTCGTCACATATAATAATTAGTCTGCGAAAGACTAACGAGCGACAAAGTAACTTTTGTAGGGTTGTCGGCTCTGACAGCCTGACAGGATTATGGACGGCGGTATTAAGATCAAGGCCTTAGAGCATTTGTTGCGAAACATTGGCATTTGGCGTTACTGATGTTTAGGTTAATTTGTTATTGTAAATGTTTTTATTTTCTTGGCGGTTTAAGGCTACATAGCAATAATTTCTTGTACACAGGATAATTGCATACATACATTTCATCACGGGTAGGCCCAGTCAAAGAGGTAGCAAGCCCTTTTAAATATAAATTAAAGGGTTAGACGGTAATTTTGTAAACAAATGGTTAGATTAGGTTAGTTTAGCCGCCAGCCGTCTAAAATTTGATGCCCAAAGCATTTGTAGACGCATTTAATGGCAAAGGACGCAGTTAATATATACTTTTTAAGTCCAAGTCCCAGGTTAACATGGTAGTCGTATTTTTATTATGTTTCGGACAAAAAGAAGAGTTTCTCATTATTAAGTTGAATTGCATCATAATAGTATGTGTATGAATGTATATAATAATGTAAAGTTGTCACTCCACCAGCAGCCCTAGGCTGTTTTAGGCAAGGGTTGTCACTAACGAGTCGGCAGTGCGCGGCCGTTAGCCAAATGCGGGCCGACCCGAAAATCCACTTAGCCGGCTCTGCGGCCGCGAGAAGGGTGCTGCGTGCGAGTGTTTATTAAATTATGCCGCCGTATGAATTAATGATTGGACTGAAACGTACATATCCTATGCATGCAAAAATACGCTTTTGTATTTTTTACATGCATGTCATGCCTGCCATCCTCGATGGGGTAAACAGCCCAAGGTGTGAGCTTTAGTGCCAAAAATAAAATAACGACTAACTGTCGCCCGCGACTTTGAATTTAGCGACGATTGGTTGATTTTTCTTCTAAAATAAAAACCTTAGTTATTCGTTAGAATCGGTCTTGATAATTAAGGAAGAAAAAAAGTTCAAAATAGTGTTACATACATACATAACATCACGCCCATAATCCCCGAAGGGGTAGGCAGAGTTAAAGGGGCAGCATGCCTCTTCAACCACATTCAGCCAAAAATAAAGCCGGGCTGGGTTAGATGGAACATTTTGAAAAAGCAGTAACAAGCGGCTAACCTGTCGCCTACATAATCACACACCTAAAACCCGATATACCATTAGTCGCTTTTTACGACATGCTAGACAAGAACCACAGTTGGCATAAAAATAGTGTTCCTAAAGTAAATAATAGTATTCCTTATTTTTGTATTTTTTTTTTCTTTCTTTCTTGCTACATAAGTTAGAATGCATGTTACTCGAGTTATAGTGCTAGTATCAAAAGTTGTTTTCTTTTTCAAACAAATAAAGTTTTGAAGCGATCTTGACATGTTTTATTACATATTATTATGATACATTTTTCTCTAACTACGCTCATAATTTGTTTTGGTCTTTGGGTGGAAATTAGCTTAACTAGCAAGCTTGCTTGTTTTACAACCTCAAATGTGATACCTATCGTTGAGCAAAGGTTCCCAGCCAATTGCCAGCTGCCAATGTCAATCACAACACCGGATCAAAACATGCACCCCAATTCCGGAACAACGCAAAGACATCTTAAGAGCACTATGATTAATACCCACTAGAATTCTCACTTGAAGCTCTCTTACTAATTAGTTCCAGCGGGCGCATTCCGCCCGGCGTCCCGCACGTACCGACGATCCGCTGTCGGCGCAAAGAGGGTTATTAAAACTTTGCACTTCTGCCAGGTGCCGTGTCAAAGTGGCAAATATTTGCCGGCATTTTTGGCGACGAGGATCATGAGGTGAGCGGTTGTGTTTTGTTTTGTTTTGGGTAGCGGCTTTTGCTTTTTTTTTAATCTTTCTTTTATTAGGCTCCTTGTATTCTTCAATTAATAGTGTTCTGCCACCTGAATTTTAAATGATTTGGTTTAAAGACGATTGTTTTACAGTTTCATGATATTGACACATGGTTTCTTACTATGTTGTGTTGAGTATGAAGTCATTCTCCAATAATGTTATAAAAATAGGAAAATGTAAAAAATCTAATTAGTTTCAGATTTAAACCACCAATAAGTGCTGTAATTATTTGAAATTGTTGATACCGTTTAATAATTACCTACCTCTGTACATCGCACATACATACATACATACATTACATCACGCTCATAATCCTCGAAGGGATAGTCAGAGTCAAAGCAGCAGCAGGCCTCTTTAACCGCATTAACAATTTTTACACATCTCACATGATAAGGAATATTGACTAAATACTACTAGACTACCAAACTCCGATGCGCCATACAAATTAAAATACTTTTTTTTACTATAAGATAGAGAGATTACAATAAAAGTCTAATACAGTTTTTAGCTAGAACATACATACATACACAAAATCACGCCCATAATCCCCGAAGGGGTAGGCAGAGTCAAAAAAGGCAGCAGGACCCTTTAACCACATTGAGCCAAAAATTAAACTGGGCTGGGTTAGATGAAAAATTGTGAAAAAGTCACAAGAGGCGAGCTTGTCGCCTACATAATCACATACCCAAAGCCCGACACACCATTAGTCGCTTTTTTCGTCATGCTAGGCAAGAACCACAGTTGGCACATTCTTTTTAAGTCCCAGACCACCATGGGTCTATGGGCTGGTTTAGACGGCTGATTAAGCTAACAATTTTATAAAAAAGAAAACATCTGTGTCTAGGCTTGATGTGTTGAGGGCGTCAAAACTAAATGCTGCCAGGTGTCCTCATAATTTCAAGACACGTCTGCAAAAATCAAGATAAACATAAGGATCACAGCATCCGTGATGCGAACCCGAATACGTATAACTAGAGGTGAGCGAGGAATTAAAACCTCTGGAGAGCGGCACGGTACACCACAAATCGTTTAGTGCTTCCCGTCCGTCCTAATGGCACGCCAATTAAAAGTTTGCGAGCTCGCTCCCCGAGCGCGGATTGTTATCTGCACAGCTGTAAAACTGAACAGCTGAGCATCCGAGCATAATGTAGTTTATTCGAGCTCACCAGCGCGAGCGCTCCGATTAGCATTTTGATGTCGCGACGATTGGTGCGGCTGTCTTGGCCGGATTCGAAATTTGATTTGTTTTGACAATGGCATATCAAGATTTTTCACTTGATTATTATTTTTAATTTTCATTAATTGCATTATCGAAGCGAAATTATTTTTGTATTAAGTCTTGATGCTCTTGTAGATAATAAATAATTCTTGATAATATTTTTTATTGCTGCAAAGATATTCAAGTGAATTTATGCTTTGTATAAATACATAGTTAGATAGTATTTTGGTCGAAGTTTTCCTTTGGAAAAAAATATTTATTGAATGGTAAATGCCAGCCTCATTGAATTATAAAAAACGTTCAGAAATTAGCTCACTTTGTTAGAGAATACGATTACTGTTTAAGAAGAAAGATACTATCTATAAGATTTTGGCAAAATACCTGCGATGTTGACTTTGGTAGGGTCAGCCGAATTTCGGTCCAAGGTGACTTGTCGTCTTGGAAAGATACCTACGTAATCAAATTAAGTTTTATGTCAAATGGATTAAGTGTTTCAATCAGGATTAAGTCTGGGCGTCAATTTGTTGCCCTTATTGATTCTTTTCTTGATCTTTATAATGCATGAAACGTATACTAGAAGTCAATAAGATTGATTCAATCCAAATCGAGGTTTGAAGACAAGAAACCGTTAAAGAAGGGACAATATGTTATCTTCATATAAAAGCGGAAATATATATCCTTCAAACAAAACATTCGTTCGTTATGAAAGGTCAAGTTTGCAATATGAGACCTATCAGAAATCTTGGAGCTGTCCATGAATAATGGATGCGTGGAAAACTAAGAAGCTGCGAGGATCCAGCGAGTGGGCCCTTGCTCGGACAATGACTGGGTTTTATTGCAACTTTATATCTGGAGTTTTTATTAACTCTACCCGATTCTTTTTAACCGACTTCAAAAAAAGGAGGAGGTTCTCAATTTGACTGTTTTTTTTATTAAATTTTTTTAATTCAGCAAGTGTCACATTTTTTCAAGTGCGTAACTTGAAAAAATGAGGTAAATATGATATGATGTAATTTGATGTTTATAACGTAAATATTGTGTGTTAATCATAACATCAGCTAAATATCATGATGGCCATATATCGATATCATAATAACACATTGATGACATAGAGTTTAGCCAAATGAAGTCAAACATAACAAATAAGTCATAATTATACACATACATTGGCACATTCTTTTTAAGTCCCCGACTAACATGGGACTATTGGGATATTTTAAAATATACATTTGTCATATTTTAATTATAGCACCTGTATTTACTTCTATAATGGCCCAATAATTTTGTTTACATAATATTTTTTAATATCGATATTAAAAAAATATTATGTAGCCGCCCACCATGATACTAATTCTCATTATATAACTTCCACATTAACCATCTTCTATGATTTAAATAAATCAGACTCAAGTTTGCTCAACAACCATAATTATGTATGAAAATCACGTGTTACCTTCAAACTGGCATAAAGAGCATTCGTTATTTTGCGCAAAAACTTGCATTCTATAGTTTTACTTCCCAACTCAGATCACACAAGAGTCTTTTGTGGCTGAACAATACCGTCTAAACTTCGGCAAATCGTCCATTAAGCGTTTGGCGTTTTTCTGAAACAACGACTTGAGCCATGCCTCCCGCTAACGACGACTCGTTACCGCCACAGATCTCAGACATTACACCGTATTAAAACTCTAAACTTCAACAGCCATTTGGGTTCAACAGAAAGTTTGTTACATCACCGACATTTAAATTCAAGTCTCGAACGTCGAGTGAGGATTCTTCGCGAGGCCGTCTGCTGAAAAACGTCGCGGAGTTTTCGTTGAAAGATGGCTTTTTACTTCTGTGGGGAACTGATATTTGCGAGATGTACGAGTATTCAGCTAATGTTATGTAGGTATTTGTTATACTAAGTAATTTAAGAGACAATTCGGTGTTAATGTGGGTCTTTACACAGAAATCTATGTACATTAAGATATAAGCTACATTAGCATGGGATTGTCTGTGCCGGCAGGAAGCTGACAAAAATTACATACTATGCCTATTTTAAAATAATAAAGACAATAGAAACATTCAATCTAATCATCAATCAAACGAAGTTGTTTAAGAATCATTAATTATTTACATGAGTGTTGCATTCTGTCACAATTATACTTAGTTGTTTGTGTATTTTTTTTTTGTTACACAATAATAAATACGCATATATTTTCTACGATACACAACAAATATAAAATAAAATTTCAAATATTTGATTAATTATATCAAACATAGACCGCTCTAAATGCTCCAATTTATTTTTGTTTTTTCCCGCCAATTTCCCGCCTTCACCAAAAGCGCCACTATCCGCGCCATTTTGCAGATTTTCTTTCGCAACCCTTAGCCATTAGGGGTTGAATTTGGTACCGCATACCTCGCAGAGATGGCGCCGCGTTCACCCCTCCAGAATTCCGCGCCGTATGATTCCTAAAATACCCCATAGATGGCGCTAGCAGGCGAAGTGATAAATTGCATCATTTGTTACTCTATCCCGAGCCGCAAACACCAGACGTGGAAATATTTTCAGGTAGAGTATTTTTTCTTACTATTCATTAGCTTCTGTAGATTAATATAGGTAAGGAAAGGAAACGCTTTGGAAGATGAATCAGATAATCAAGGGCGTAGGTATTGCCGATGATTCGAGATGGTCAATAAGTGGATTCGCAATATTGAACTTGCTTATACTTAAAAATCCTTTATACATATCTACTTTAAATTCCATACCATAAAATCCTTGGATGCAATATTTATTTCTTTTTTGCAAAATGCAAATGAATATAGCATTCTACTTAATATTTTCTTCTATTCGAAACTATTTATACAGAAGGTATACATACCTCTTTATATCAACAAGTAGTATTGTTGTATACTCTTGTGTGATGTCTGGCAAACGTTTTTCTCCGTGTCTTAACCGTATAATCTTCAAGCCATATAATTGTTAAAAAAAAAACAAATTAGCATTCTAAGTTCCTAATTCAAAAAACGTCAGAAAAAAAAATTACAAATCACCGTTCTGTTAGGTTCCTAATTCAAAATTTGTCGCTCCCATTCGGTCGGTTGTCGGGCGCGTGAGCACCGGCTGTCGGAGATTAGACACGCTAGCCGGAACAATTTTTTAATATCCCCAAACAAGGAAGGCGAGACGCTTGTGTATTTGAAAATTGTGGATGTGGCGCCGATGTTTTCTTAATTTTTTCTTAAATGTTCTATGTTGCTAGCTTTGATTACATTATATTTGTCAAAGATCGACCATTAACAAATGTTACATTATAGGAAAATGATAATGTTGCTTTTGTTGAGGTACACTAAATAGCATTTTTAGTGATATCAAGCAATTTCACGAATTATCTATTAAGTACTTACATCATTATTTGGCGTTAAAATATTTACGATCGTAGAATCGCGATATGCATTATGAAGCGCTCAAGTACTCATACATTAGTTGTTGTATCTATTTATAATGCAACATGAGGGATCTTTCTAAATGCATAGAGCATTAAAAAAAAATAATACTAAATTAATTAGTGCCTTATATTTATTTAACTACGCTTTTATTGATAGTTATAAACCCTATCGAATATAAATGGCCACGTTGACTGTGACCTTAAAATTTGCATATTACTAGCATGTTGTAAAAGACGACTAATGGCATATTGGGTATTTGGTTTGTGATTGTAACTGTATTTCAAAATTTTTATCTACTAGTGATGTTGCGTATATAAATGCAAGTAATGTCCACGCTAAAACAGCGCTCAAAGGATATTAACAGTGCGGGAACAGTTTGACAGCGGCAATACGTGTCGCCGGAATTAGCATACACACTTAGCGCTTGCACTTGTCAGCGGTGCCAATAACAACAACGTTACGCTTCCCTGTGAACTTTACAGAGGGATGCAAATACATTTGATGGCTATACAATTAGACCTGCTGTATATGACGGGGACCTGAACTTTGTTATATACCAAGAAACTATCTTCTGCCCGTGGCTTCGTGCATTGTATATCGATCAAACATAGCCTATGTGTTATTCTCATGTATAAGCTAATTTGTGGTGAAGTTTAATTAAAATTTATTTAGTATGTAGTTTTTGAGTGAAAGAGTAACAAACGTCAACACACACATCCATCCAAACAAACTATCGCGTTTATCATTGAAAAGACAACTTGGTCCTATGTGAGGCCCGAGTTCGTCTGCTCTTTAATGAAACTATTTGATGAGTAAATCCCAGTCTAAATTCTCGACAGTCTTGCATTATATTTTGCCGCGGCACGATTTTTAACTTATAGAGCTTGGTACAGCCAACTACGCCTAAGTGACTATGTTGACGCAAACGTTTTAGCTGAGTTACCCAAGTTAATAATAAAGATTTCTAAATTGGCTAGAGTTGATTTTTCTAGAAAATGTGTGAGTGTATATCAAACAGTCTGGGTTTGAGATGAAATAGTGGATGTTACAGATTTTTCCTCTACTGTTTTTAAAACTTTACCATGAATTAATTTTAATTTTAAAAGTAGTCTGATTAATTTTCTATAGGTATATGGGTAGCGGACTTATTTCGATTAATATGTTTGATATTACACTCTTAGATATTTTAGTTTCGTTCTTTACTTTAGGGTTGCATCTACATATACAAACTGTCTCTTATTGTTATCCTGTTATCCGCAACTAATAAAATTTATAAGTACGCTAGTTAATGAATTTAAACCATGCTTGTGCTAAACATCTTCCTAGCGTTATTCCCGTTCTTAGACGGGGTCCGCTAATACCATGATCCAGGATTTTGGAAGTCTGATAAATTACATTGACCATGCTTAGGCTAAGTTTACCCGATATTATTGACTGGCTCGATGGTGCATTCGGTAGTGACCCTGCCCCATGCGCCAAGAGTTGTGGGTTCGATCCCCACCCAAGACAAACATTCCTGTGATAAATACTTGTGTTTGTTCTGTGTCTAGGTGTTAATATCCAATATTTAAGTATATATTTGTAATGCCACTGTTGTTTCTAATATCCGTAACACAAGTGTTTGAGCTACTTGCCGCGGAACCAGATCAATGTATGTGATATCGTCGGATATTTATTTATTATGTGCCTTATTTTAAGCCTGTCAATATCTCAAGTCTGATATACCAAAGTAAATAAACGCTATGTACCCAAGACACGTCAGCGCGCATTATTTAATTTTTACCAACAAAGCCTTAGAAAACGGGGAGTGGTTTCACAAACACGGATTTCCAATTAAGTCGGGGCCTGATTGGCAGGTCGTTAGTCACTGAATGCGGGCAGACGGGCGCTTCTATGCGCCATGTTCCGTGTTGATGAATGATGGCGTCAGCTGCTTCAGGACAGGTGGATTGGTAGTTACATCAGGAGCGTTTGAAATAAGTACGCACTGTACTAATTTTACTTCAGTACCTACCGCTCAAATATTGTGGTCAACTACGCCAAACCAAAGTCAAAGTCAAAGTCAAAATATTCTTTATTTATATAGGTTTCAAGGAAACAGGAAACTTATAAATCGTTAAATACAGGTAAAGCCACAGCTATATGATTCTACCACCGGTTCGGAATGTTGTATCTACCGAGAAGAATCCGGCAAGAAACTCGGTAGTTACTCTTTTCAATACAATTTATACAAGGTGTATGAATCATAATCAACTTTGAACCACGTTTTAGTGTGGGCCTGTTGTATAGTATCAAAAATCGATTTTATGCGCACGGGCGCTTCTATGTGCCATTTTCTGAGTTACTGAATGATAGAATCAGCTGTTTCAGGACATGTGGATTGATAGTTAGTTAAATTTCTAATTTAGTTACTTCCAGTCCAGCTGTACGAATCTAATTGTACCTACCGGGTACCAATCCAGGTTGTTTAAGTAATATCAAACTTTCTGCATGTACACGCATTACTTTAGTACCTACCCACCATCAATCCACTATTGTAAATAACTATACCAGACCAGAAATCTAAATTATGTGTAACTATTATCTATAATTCTATACTAATACTTACCAATATTAAAAAAGCTGAAGAGTTTGTCTGTTTGCTTGAACGCGCTAATCGCAAGAACTACTGGTCCTGTTTGAAAAATTATTTTAGTGTTAGAAAATCTATTTATCGAGAAATGCTATAGGCTATATAACATTAACCATAAAGGCATATACATATACAAGGTCATAAATTAGAACTTTTATGCATGTATTATTTATCACACGTACGAAACTACAATTATATTTCATGAACCCCTGACTCTATATTATTTTATGCCTGAAAACATCCATTTTGTGGTGTTAAAGAATTTCTCCATTTATTTAAGTAAATTTTTAGTTATTAATTTTCTCAATATAATAACTTAGTGGCGTCAATTAATGTTTTTAAGATAACATAAAGTGTGGCTAAATTATATGTCACGTCAGGTATGATTTGGACACATAAAGGTTGTATGCAGTAATAATGTCCACATAATATAAATACCACGTTTTATTACTAGTACAATTTCATCAACAAAAAGCTCCCACATGAAAACATTTACACAAACAAGAAAGGTCATTAAAGCAATTAATTACATACGTCCATAGAACACAAAAATGTCCATACATTACTTTTTTATTTCCCTTCAGCGGCAGAAGAAAATGATACAGGCCTCGTTAATTACCCGTTGGTGGACCACAAAGGACTGTCTCCGCATAAAACATGATTGATCACCGATTCGACGTGGCATGGTGAAGATATCGCGGATAGAGAAACATTAAGTGTATTCCTATGTCGGCCGTGATATCATTTTCATAGGGCCGTCAAGGTTCTCCCCTGATTTTGCGCACAGGGATGTGAGTGGAGAGGGAGATGTTAATAAATATCGGACATTACGTTTGTAGATCTGATTCATTCGAAAATTGGTAGCTTAAGCATTTTCCTTGTGGCTTTTTATGTAGCTTTTTTATTTCGATACACTATTATTATAAAAAGGAAAGATTTGTTTGTATGTGTGTAACGAATAAACTTAAAAAACTGCTGAACCGATTTAAAAAAAAAATTACCAGAATGTTACATTATCCCTAATTAACATAGGCTATAGAATATTAAAAAAAGTTAGGTTATGTTAGAAAATAAACGTCCACCAGTACGAAGCCGGGGCGGGCCGCTTGTGAGTTATATTAAATTGTTCTATGAATAACGCACTACACATAACTTAACAAGGCTCTATGGAGTCTGAGACATTTTTGCAGAAAATAGTAAATGTTACGCTATACTATGGTCCTGGGTTTTGCTAAATCCATCAGCTAGTATCTTCTGTAACAAAGTTAAGTTATTTAATTGAAACAGCTACAACGCTGACCTGGGGTGATGCCTAATTTAATCGACTTATAGCTTATAAAACCAGACTAAAAATTCGGAGTCTTTTAACAGAATAAAATTGGTTGAATTCTGGTATTAGAAGACAGGGTCTAGTTCTTTAGTTGGGCATATGTTTGCCGCACTTAGCCTGGTAAGTGGGCTATTGTACGTAAATGATCATTGTAACCAATGATCATTTGAAATACCTTAGCACCGTTCAGAAGGTTATGAAGGTTTTAGGAATGAATGGAATGGAATGAATTCACTTGATTGTGTCACGAAGCCAAGACATTAGTTCGCTGAGTGGTATCAGTATGATCGGCTCACTTTTATTTCTTAACCTCTGCTAGCTAGTTAGTTTGTAAAAACAAAATTACTTTTTCAAAGTCACGTTCGCATCTACAATATGCGTAAGGATGTAGTAACATTGGACATACTATTATGTATTTATCAACTGAAGACCAACTCCACACCTCCCTTGTTCCTTCCACTCGAAATACGGCGATATGGCATGGCGCTGGAAGAAACAGGGACGTTTCAATCGGCCACTACCCATCACTCTTCGTCACCTTTTCAAAACGAACGCATTCAATCGCAGAAACACATTCAAGATTTAAGTATTGCAGAAATTGAAGAAAAATGTGAACTCCAAAAATATAAGTTGATTTATGTAATATTTTCATATTATGGAGTTATTATATTTCCATGCTATATTTTTTATACTGAGTTTGATGATTTTAAGATTGAAATGCTCTCTATCCGGAATATTGCATATAGATGCGATGACCATTATAGGCTGATATACATATCCAAATACATTAAATGATGAGATTTGCTTATTATTGCTAAGATTATAACAATTATAACAATAGTACCAGATATATTACAAACATATACAGGCAATTTAGTATAAGTCTTAAGTTGATATTGTCATCCCAATACGAGGAATGGATTTTATTTAAAATAACGTGTGTATGTTCCTATGATTTTTATAAATAAACAATATTTTCGAATTTTGAATATCGACGACAAAAATATTATAATGGCAACCTACACACTTCTATCGTTGGCGACAATAAATTAAAAAAAGAAAACGCGACAAGAGTTGAAATTTACGAGGTCCAAAAGTCGAATTCTGAAACTAATCACTGTTACTCTATGCAAATGTGTGTTAATCCGGCGTTTTCGCGTTTAATTTTATATCTGGCCACATTTGTGGAATGATATTGTCTCGTAATTCAGTCGCCGCTGTTTTTCTTGGACGGTGGACTACCGTGTTTTGTTTAGTATCACGCACACCCTGTCTTTCGAGACTTCTATAGTGATTTAGTACGCTGGAATTGTGCTCTCCACTGTTTTCGTATTCTAATTCGAAAATAATAATATATTCACGTTACCGGTTACAAATCTGGGTTGAATTAAAAATGTGGTTTATGTTTCGGGAAAGGATTTTTAAGATTCCTATTATTAGAGAAAAAATTACAAACACTGGTTATTTAACCTCAATAAAAAGCATAGCGACTACTCAATAAATAATTAAACTAGTTATTAATTTTTGTGTGTATAATAAAGGTCAGATCGGTAGTCGCTTCAATGTAATTACCAGACTCGCTAAATACTGGATGTCTAAGCGGACCTCGACTAAGCACGGGACATAACTAAGAGATTGATAAATAATGTTGTTAATTAATACTATTACATTACAATAGAAATACTATAAGTGGAACTTTTTATGGATTACGATGATACAGCTAACAGCACTATTGGACCAGCGAGTATTTCGTAGGAATTAAACAAATTGTTACGTAGGTATACTTGAGATAAGGCAAAATTTAAACTCAGTCTGTAAGAATAACTAACGATTCTCAATGCACCAATGAAAGCTACGTTATCAGCGAGTAACGTAGGCGATTTTATCCCACGGGAACGGGAACTACGCAGGTATACTACGTCATCTTACTAATATTATAAACGCAAGAGTTTGTGCGAATGTGTAAATGGTTGATGTATGTCCATCGTTATTTTATTTTCAACTGTTAATATCAGTTTAAAATTATCCGAGTATTCTTGAGCACTAGCTTTTCGTAATAAGGCTGTAATGAAATAAATCCTTAGTTTCAAACTAGGTTAGTCGAAACGCACCGGATCATTATCGAAGTCAGTGTGACCATTCCCTTTGGAACTTTTAATCCGACATTTTGAACAAAATCCTTATGACGTTGGAAGAGTAATTATTGTTATTCTAATGGATCGCGCCGCTCTGAACAAACCCCATTGTAAGGAGTCGAGGATCGAAGCTCTGATTAATGGTAGTGCAACGAGGGAACAGTAAAGGGCGACTTTTACTGAACAAAGTTGTGTTTACAGAAGATAATTTAATAGTATGAATAAACCGGAATAAACCGGTACGGGTTTCCGTAGTATTTTACATTTTTAAGACATCGTTAACTTACTTAAATATTAACCGATTTTAGCTGTTATGGGGATAACCCCATGTACATATAAATGTATTAGCTTTTATTTGAGTGTTGCACAAAGAAAGGCTACTAGACAACTAAATGAACCAACCCATAGATTTTCATTAGTCTTATAACAATAATGTGTTAACCTGACCAGCCTGTTAAATATGGTCCTTCGACCCGGATTGAATTCACAGCACATATTCACAGGACTTATTTTTAGAAAATAATACGAAACTCTGTCCCTCTTGTCTGTAACGTTTTTAAAACCATGCCTAATAATCGATTGCGATAATATTGAATCGCCTATAGTTGAAACCTTGAAAAGATTACAGGATACATTTTATCCCGAAGATACGTGCTACTAAAAATATTCTACAGTCTGTATCAAAGAAACTTTTATGTGTGTGTAAGGTAGATGCGTGAATGCCTCTTTATACGTCGCCCCTAACGATGGTATCGGGCATAATGCCGCAGCGAGAGATTATGCTCGTACAGTTGACCAACTGATGTTTGTTTGCCAAAATCGACTCGTGGGGTACGGGTACGGGAGACCTGGGGTACAAAATATACGAATGCTCTAGTACCTCAAATGACCAAAGTTACGGTGACCAATGTCCATGAGGCAGGACATAAAATGTTCACCAATTCTATCGGTGGAAACAAAAAAACCTGGTCATGTATTTTTAAGATGATGAAATCAGTACAAATCACAAATACGGCCAATCGTAATGTTATGGACATGCATGAGTTCAACTTAATGGTATTTATATTTAACTAACTAAACTTCACGCCACTTCCCTAGCGGGGTAGGCAGAGAGGACCGAACGCCATATTTATTTATTGTACATAAATTTTTCATATTACTGTTAAATTAAATCCTAATAGAAATTGTGTTTTAATCATCAATTATTATCTATCATCTTCCTAGCGTTATGTCCCGTGCTTAGACGGAGTCCGCTTAGCCCATGATCCAGGATTTAGCGAGTCTGGTAATTAAATTGAAGTGACTGCCGATCTGACCTTCGTAACCCTTAAGATAGGGGAACCAGACAATTTTTGGATCATGGTTACCAATTCAAAGTTGTTTGAATTTGCAGGTTTTATCACAATGTTTTCCCTCACCGTCGAGCTAGTGGTATAAATATGTACATAGATTTTTTTTTAAATCTAGAGTTACATGCCCGGGTTTGAACCCGCACTCCTCGGTTAAGAGGCGCGTGTCCTTACCATTAAGCTACCACCGCTTCTAATCATCAATTATTATATATTATTATATTTATTATTATATTATATTATTATATATATTTTTTTCTATTTATATAGTTTTATTAATCATCAATTATCAATAAAACTATGTAAATAGAAAATATTTCTCTTCTTAAATAAAAATACGGAATGAATGTTGAAGAGGCGAGTGAGGTGTGTAAGGATCGTGCCATATGGCGTTCGGTTCTCTCTGCCTACCCCGCTAGGGAAGTGGCGTGAAGTTTAGTTAGTTAGTTTAGTTAGTTAAATAAAAAGCAATAAAAGCCAACATATTGTCAGATGAAAGTGTAACTAATTTTTAAATCTGGAGAAGGGGATTTAGTCTACACATTTTACATTATCATTTGCTTAGAACCTCAAATGCAAATTCAACTTGTTCTTTCGCTCGCGACAGACTATCATCGATTTTACTTATGCATGTCACTTTCAAAACACAAGAGGCATAATTTGGCACGCGTTACACAACTGTGACGAATGCTCGGACGCGCACACAAAATGCTAAACAAGCACATTACTACAACAAACGAGACAAAAAGTCGAGCCAGCTTCTCCGAGTGCCCTTTAAAAAATCCTTACAATGCCTCACTACTTTGAAAGTCACCGATTCATTGTTTGTTCGTTAGTTTTTTCTCTCACTTAAGACGTCGTAATTACCCTAAAATCGTATTGTTGCATTTTTAGAAGGCTTGTCGTAAAATATTGGTCAAGGACGCTAAACAATGACGTCGCAAACTTTTCGCAATAAGGGATAGGGTAATATAATGTCGGCCGATAAAATTGCAGAGGTGATAAATTATATTAAAAAGGAATATTTTATTACATCTGCTTATATTGCGCGGCTGCTTTGAAGATTCGTACATAGAATAAATATTTTATTGCAACACCGTATAGGCTTTCATATATTTTTAAATTGCAATGTAGAATATAATCATCGTAAATATTGATAACGAAAAACTGACGTTGTACAAAGTTGTATGTATAACTAGAAACTTGTTTTTCTATTCAATTTCTAATATGTCATATTTACCATGCTGTCGTGTTTTTAAGTTCAATTCTAAACTAACTAACTAACTAACTAATTCAATTCAATTCTTAACGTTAACATCAAATGTAAATATAGATACCTACACATTGTCAAGATGGCCATTTGATATCAACTTAATTACACTACAAGAGCGTTGCGATACTTAGGTATTATTATTTTTATTTATTTACTTCATACAATTTGGTTTCGATGTTTACATTTTCACACATAATATACATGACTACGAAACTCTTATAGGCGGAACGAAATGTCGAATTCAGAAGCAACTCAGCCTTCCTGTCTTCGCCTAACTGGTTCCCGATCTCCCAAAACAATCAAAGAACGGTCCGCTACGGAGTCCCGTTCGGGCAGCCATAAATCTCCAAATTCCACGTTAACTGTGAAGCGTGTTGACAAAATAATGGACAAGACAAAGTCGCGAGATAATTGTCGTCTTGTCTGTCGGGGCCGCCGCGAACGCTTTTGTCTAACCGTGGAATTGCCCGGACGTAGATGGTAATATTTGTATGACTTACTTATACATTGAACGCCCTGATAAACATGTAAAGCAGTTTTATCTAATATGTTATTGATTGTTTTTACTTATTTTTAAATAATTATATACTCTATTGTGTAGGATAAATGCATATTTAATTTAATAAATACATACATACATACAACATAACATCACGCCCATAATCCCCGAAGAGATAGGCAGTCTCAAAGGGGCATCATGCCCCTTCAACCACATTCAGCCAAGAATATAGCCGGGCTGGGTTAAATGGAAATTTGTGAAAAAGCAGTGACAAGCAGCTAACCTATCGCCTACACAATCACACACCCAAAACCTGATATACCGTTAGTCGCCTTTTACGACATGCTAGGCAAGAACCACAGTTGGCATATTCTTTTTAAGTCCCAGACCAACATGGGACAGTGGACTAGGTTGGATGAAAAGTTGTGAAAAAGGAGTGACAAGGGGCTAGCTCGTCGCCTACTAGGTACATACCTAAAAGCCCGTAAACCATTAGTTATTAATTTAATAAATAACTGTCTAAAATATTTTAAAATGTAAAAAACTATTACTTCTATAAACCAAGTGTATGGGAGGTATTCTAACACTAAACGCATTGATTTGAAACAATAAAAAGTTTCGCTTATTAATTTGGCACAATTTGTACTGTATATAAGACAATGCTTACGGTATATATATACCGACCAATATACCTTTTACAAAAATAGTTTTAAAAAACATTTAATTTATTGTATAGCTTTCCGAACCGTCCTTATTATAATCACATGGTATTAACCTAAAAATAAATTATAGATATTTATCAAAAAATAATTTATTTTTAGGTTAAGCATGATTGCTAGTTATTAATTTATCGAAAGTACTCTTATCGTGCTTTTGCAATACAGACAGTTGAAGTTACGCCGATGATTCTAAATTTAAAATTATCGTACTTTTTCTCTGTGCCTATGAAAAGTACCGAGCAGATACGATATGGCAGGCAATACCGTTTGCCATTCTTCATTTAAACTGATAAACATTCCATTCTTTTGACCATGTGAAATCTACAATTCTAGGTAAACGAAAATTCGCAAACGCCAACTCAGGTAGTGAGTGACTTTACGACGGCATCGCGGCACTTCAAAGGAGCGCCGGAACAACCTTTATTGTTTTAGCACCCCAATAAACGGGAAAAAGCGTGTTTGTTTTACAAGGAGCCGCCTCTGTTTGATGATATCGCCTCGTTTGGAATACAGAGGACAACGATTGTTCTAGATATACGTTTTTGTGTCTACCGTGAATTGAACTAAGCTTCTGCAGTTGGTAGAAAGAGTGTTATCGAGATGAGGAGATAAGGTTATCGGTCACGGGTTGGTCTTTGATGTCGCGCCGAAAGAGCAGGTAAGTTCTGTGTTGGGATTTATGAAAATTTCTATATTAAGAAATAGCCCAAATTTATAAGCTTCAATCTTGCCCACATCTCACGAATTTCAGGGACATTATCAAAAATTTCAATGTTCGTCTCAGAATCTAAGAAAGTAAGAATTATTTTCAAACGCTTTCCATGTTTTTAGTATTTTAACTATCTAAAACTAGACCTGCTCTAGAATGTTGAGTCCTAATTTATAAACACGGAAGCTTGTATGGATGGATATATAGATGTTTGTTACTCTTTCACGCAAAAATTACTAAATGGATTTTAATGAAACTATAGGCTATGTTTTATCAAAAAAAAGCTGCAGTAAAATATTGATTACATAAAACCTTTTAAGTATCTATCAATGTTAGATCATCTTTTTTCTTACGACACTGACAATGCTAAGATCTCATATTTTATTAAGTCTTTCCGTTGTCACAAAATTGTAAAATCTTTTGACAAGCTGACCAATTGCACCAAAAAATTCCTTTCGCACGTTTCAGCCACCAACAATAAAAGGCGACAGATGTAGGATTTTTTTCGGGCGAATCATAAATTAGAGAAAAAGATCCAAAGTAAATATGAACAGAAAAGCCCCGCGGCAAAACCAAATACGATATTCTGAATAAGCCATCGATTGATTTCGCAAGATTAATGGTGCCACATTGTCAGCGCCACAGTATGACGAGAACGTACAACTAACTCACTACACCAATATGTACTCTATTCCGCATGTAGTAAGAGCTAACAAATTTTATTTTTCAATTCATTTTGACGTGACGGAGGAATGAATGATGTTTTTATTTCCTAATGAAAATTTTAGCTTGTTACTTACAGAATACAGCTCTAATTTGTTCGTCAGACGTTTTTCTAGTTACGCCATTTTAAATTTTGAAAAAAGAACTTAGGGTTCGATAGAAATTGATTTTAGAATTCAGTGTGAAATTGAAATAAAAGTTTTTTATTTGAAATCACGTAGGCATAACGAGTACTTTACGCTTAATCTGGTCATTAAACATTTATTTGTTTGGCTTTAAAAAGCAATAATATTTGAGGTAAAATATTAATATTTTGGCCGCGTTTAGATTTTAATGGGAGTAGTGATAAATGAATATTTAAAAATATTAAATAGTTGGGCCGTTAACCCTTTGCCTGACTGACTGACGGTTGATATTCGGCAAATATTTTTTTAAATTTCATAGCAATATAAGGAGGCTTTTTAAACTACTTCTATTTTTAATAAACGCTTGTTCTACTCTTTACTTAGTATTAAATTTATGTGCTATTTCTATGGATGTAATAAAATGTCGCTAAATGAATATGACCTTTTGCAGGATTCTTCACAGCATTTAAATTCTTGTTATTGATTTATAAATTTATAAATGTTTATGCAATTTAAAATAAATTTGTAAACACAATTTGCAACAGCAATAAAATTAATCAACAGATAAATTTCTCCTTAATATCGGCAAGCGTCATTCCACATATGTAATTGTAAAGACGTGCACACATTGAGCCGATGGGTATTCGTTTGTCCGACAGATGGGCGATAGGTAGGTGTGTACTATGCACAATGCATATGTCACGATAGCCCGCCATTGGGCGAGCAATACTGCGAACGTGGTATGACGTTGCAACTATGAAGTGCGCAGTTAAAAGCCGCTATGTGTAATGACGAGGCTAATATAGGTACACGCGTAATATGCTATATAGCGTATTGATAACTACGTCTTACTAGGTACTCCATACGTATTAAGGATAGCTGCGACGAAGCCATTTATTTTTCTTTTGGTTCGCGTCTGTAAAATATCTTCTATGCTACAAATGTTTACTGTACTATTTGTTTGTGATAAACTATTAACTGCGCTGGCTGGTGTTGACGGCTTACTTTAATCATACAGTATTAAAGATCCAAGAATAGGTTTAATAGGGCCTGAAGTATGTTCTCCTGAAAATATATATTCTACAGAATTAATACACCACGCAGTAGTAATAGATCAATATATCCTTTATATTTCTTGTATTTTTCATTTGCTTCAAGAGTAGGTATAATGTGTTATTAATTAAGTTTTATTATAAGCACACGTAACCTTATTATTCCTTACTAATACTTTAAATTTAAAAGTAATTCCGCTCGTCAGTCTAGTATGTACCTACCTGTAAATTTTTGATGAGCCGTACATAATTTTGTCTCTCTGTTAAACTAATAAAATACTATATTAACTAAACATCTGAGGTCACGTTATACGCGCTCACCTCAAATCTTGTCATTCTTAGAAACCAACATATTGCAATCGGCACGGCCACAGTCCGTTGTAATAAATTAATCTCGTAATATATTAATCATAGATCGAAACACCGTGCGCAGTCGCAGAACGCAGCGGCGCACGCGCAGCCGAGCCATTGTGTCGTCCCCCGATTGAACTGTTGCAGGACAGCGTGAGTTATGTTCTAGCCACGACGCTTGTATAGGGTGTAGTCACAAAGCTGAAGCCAAAAAGTTATCGAAGGCAAATAGTCGAACAGCTAAAGTAGAAAAAGTATTGGCATGAAAAGTAACATCAGTGTACATCATTGTCGCATGTTGTTCTTGGAATTAAAATGAATACATCAACTGTATTCCTTGTATTCCTTGGAGCGGTGGTAGCTCAATGGTAAGGACACGCGCCTCTTAACCAAGGAGTAAGAGTTCTAACCCGGGCATGTATCTCTGAATTTTTTAAATCTATGTAAGTACGTATTTATACCACTAGCTCGACGGTGAGGGAAAACATCGTGATAAAACCTGCAAATTCAAACATAATAAAAATATTGATTACACTTTTCACTTTTATATATGGAAATTAGAATCAAAAAGGGTGCCACAAACACCAGTCCCAAGAAAAAAACCAACACGAGGCTGTCAAAGTAATGTGATACATAATTTTATACGTCAGGATGCTAACTAATGAGTGAGCTTCTTAATGTATGAAATATGTTACTTTATGATTTAGAAATTGTAGTAGAATATGAAGTCGATCAGTACATTCGTGTCCAGCACAGGATCTCGTGTATATTTGGTTACGGACCATCTACTCTATACTGTCCATAGGACAGATCTATTTTTATATTTCTTACTAATAAGTTAAAAGATGCTATTTGAATATGATATAAAAATATATGATTAGTTATTAAATGGAAAATGTTTCCAAAACTTAAAAATATACATCGGATTCCCCCTGTATAAATGCAATGCAACACAGTGACACACATACGCGGCTTTACACTAAACCAATAATAGAATAAAATCCATACCACCCTCTATAACCCACACATATACAAACCAATCAATGATTTACTAATACCCACGTGGCGCACACATCTGCAAAATATTGGAAATATTGGCATTGTAAACATTTATAGATATTTGCGAACTATGCCGACAGCATTTTCCGTCCTTGTCTCTCTCATTACAATAAGCGGCGTCACGTCAAGTTGGAGGGGGACGGTATCCCGGTTTTACAACTTCGCGAAGGGACAATGGTGACGCTATTGTTGAATGTACCCCAAACTTTTTTTAGGTCACATAAAAGTATTACATTTGCTAGGGACGTGTCGGCCCTATGCACTTACTGCATTCGTTTCGCAGTCAACCTAGCAGACGGAACACCGTCTCCCACGCAGTCCAGTCTTTGTGATAAAATTAGTGAAATAAGTGCGTTTAAGTGAACATCTGATGTCATCATGTCGTCGGTAGCTACTACCAATCGTGCGAGTGAAATGTGGAACAATTGTGCCGATATAACCAGTCAAAGTGCGAAAGAAGCAAAACAATACGAATACGGACAGTATCCAGTGATATCACCTAACCCTTACAACTATCAAAACAATTATTATCCTCCAAATTGCGACTACTCTAATACAATAAGCGGTTACAGTGGCAGACCATATGGAAACAACAATCAGGGTAATGGAATAGTGAAATCAGAACCGGGTAATTGGCATGGTTATCCAACGAATTACATGCATGATAATCACAGTAATTTTGACATGATTAATAAATGGAGAGAAATGAATTATTATACTCAACAGCAGCAACTAGGGAATTACGGTTACGATCAGAGAATGAATCCATTAAGGAGTCAGCCGACGCCTGAAAGAAGTGAAGACGCTAGATCGATTAATTCTCCAAGTCAGTGTCATGTTGGAGACATGAATTACGGGTCGCCACAAAGTGCGTCCAGTAACATTAAATCGGCGGAAGAAGAAGATTCACCTAATCTAAGAGCGTTGTTGACCAAACCACAAACTAAGAAACCTATGCCGTACTTTGTAAAAGCGGATAAGCCGTACGCGCAGGAAATGTTGCAACGTATGATGTACCACGCAGATGATGTTGGCGATTGGGAAAAAAGTAATGAAGTTTCGCCGGAGAAGGAATGCAATTTGTCGCAATTTCATGGTGGATTCGAGAACAGCAAGGGTCAAACGTCAATCAAGAGCGAAGATGCCGTGGGTGTGGCGCTCGCGAAGGAAGGCGCACCGTCATCGCTAGAGGAACCCTGTCAGGACGTGACGAGGGTCGAGCCAGGCGGGGACAATGCGGATTACGCTGAGAACAAAATGGCCGCTGCATCTGATGTGCAAGGATTTTATCCGTGGATGAAGAGTGTTGGCGGTAAGTTTATGTTCTTTTGAAAAGTTTTTATGCATTGTTTATACTTTAATCTTGCTGATTATACTACAGTTTTTGTTTACAAAAAATTTACTTCAAAAAGCATATTTATTATTCACATTGGTATTTTTTTTAATTGGTGTAATAATTTATTTTTATTATTTTCAGGTGACGACAAAAAAGAAGGTTCAAAGAGGACGAGGCAAACATATACCCGGTTCCAGACATTGGAACTAGAAAAAGAGTTCCACTTCAACAAGTATCTATCAAGGAGACGACGGATAGAAGTATCTCATGCCTTGGGGCTTACAGAACGGCAGATCAAGATCTGGTTCCAGAACAGAAGGATGAAAGCGAAGAAAGATGGGAAGCTGACCACATCTCCAGATCCTTACGGCGCTGAAGATATTAGTGCTACGAAGTTAAGTAGCATGCCAGAGTATATGGACACGAGACAACAAATGCAAACTTTAGCCGAGTATTCGAACTATCCCATGACTCCGGGTGCAGTGAATGCTGGTCACAATAGCATGCCAAACGGTATGCCTCCGAATTACATGATTCCAAATTACGGCGGTATGATGCCGAAAATGTGACCGTTGAATTTTATTTTATGTTTATGTAAAGTAGGGATGAAACTGATTATTTTTAAACGTTATTCCTATGGGCCAAAGAGTAAATTACGGCATGTAACAAATCAGGAGTGCGGGTAAAATGTAGGGCGCGTCATAGCCGTTGCCCGTGTTTATGTCGCGAACCGTATTTTCGCCATCTAGTTACGCGGCAGCGTGTTAAGCCAAGTTCAGGAAAAAAGAATTAGCGAGTAATACCCATGTGTAATTCCATTTCTTTTGCCATTTTATCTTTATACGGATAATATTTAATGATTCGGTATAACTTTTCCAATACATATCTAAAATTTTAACATTTACAAGATTTTAACATAGCTTATATTGTATAATTAAAAGTCTGATAGATTTTTAAAGTGATAATAACAGAAATTCACTATTATGTGACGCTGATTTCTCTATGTAAATAAATATAGTTAATAGTTAAAAAATAGTTCCTATATAGTTGTAAATTTAGTTGTAAAAGAATTTACTGAAATGTAGATAGATATGTAGGTTTAAGGTTGATTATTTATGGATATGTTTTTACTTCTCTAGTCATTCAAAGGGCGCTAATAAATAAAGAGGAGTTTTGATTCCTGATTACAACATCTCGTAGTTTTACTTTTTACTTCTTACCCTAATTATACAAGATATTCTAATCTAGATAATGAATAATATCGTTTAATAAATTATATATATTATTATTAGAAGTACTACAAGCAGTATAATCTTAGAACTGGGTTCAAAGAACCAGTCTAGAGAAAAAATGCACAATTTGAAATATTGTCCAAAATTATTAATAGTGAATGCATGCATTTTATAAATTCTTGGCTATTATTTAAACTGCCTATAACGTAGTAGAAACTTTTTATAATAATGCTTTAATTTAAGTAACAATTTACTAAAATAACATCCAATTTAATGTGCAAAAACTTCGCATTATTTAATGCTTAAAAATTATTATCCTATTATAACAATATTTATACAAAAACAACTCATCTCTCACTACAAAAAGAAAACAACAACCAAAGCTACTTAAACAGTCCGCAAACAGTAGCTCAGCCCTCACTCAAAACCGGACAGGTAGCTCAACACCTCCCCAAACAGGATTACTCAGCAAAATCCTCAAATCGGCGCTTCTTTAAGCCGCCGACCAAATCCGACGGCTAGTCAAAACATGTCAAAATTGTCGACAAAATGTTGACAAAGCGTCATTTGCACATTCGTCCCTAGGGAGTAATAGTTGCAACGAGGATAATAACTGTGAGCAAAGGGTTTGCAGATTATTTACTGTTCGGCATTGTTATCGTTGAAAGGATTTTGAGCTTTTGGTGTTTGCTGAGGCGTCACCTGTTATATTGCTTAGTGACTTCTGAACGGAGCTGTTGTGGTCGATCGAAGTTATTTAAGACTTATACTGAGACTTATTTTGACTGGCTCGATAGCGCATTCGGTAGTGACCCTGCCCCATGCGCCATGAGTTGTGGGTTCGATCTCCACCCAGGACAAAAATTCGTATGATGAATACTTGTGTTTCTTCTATGTCTGGGTGTTAATATCCAATATTTATTTAAGTATATATTTGTAATAATACCACTGTTGATTTTTTGCCAGTAAAATTCATTATCTTTTGCGGCACTGCCTGCGCGGAATCGGTTTGGTTGCACAAACACTCTAACGTGCATCCCGCGGGATGTATCATTTTTTGTGGGACATGAAGCTTATATTTCCTTTCTTATAGTTCAATATTTAGTTAGGCTAAATTCTGTCCTAATCGGTTAGGTAGTATAGGCATTTAGACGTAACAAACAGAGTTACTTAATAAATATAAGTAAGGATTATCTTCCTAAATAATTCTTCTTTCCATTTCAACTCACAGTCCCAGTTTTGGAGATTACCCCAAATAAATACAATAATACATATGTAATTATGACTTGAGATAATGTACATCTTTACATAGTATAAAACAAAGTCGACGCTTTTGTCTGTTCTGTTGTAAGATCTAATCTTACAAACTACGCAAGGGAGGTTGATACGGTTCTCTTCATAAATAGAGTGATTGAAGAGGATTGTTGCCGATTCATACTTTTTATATCTTTTATTATTTTTGTATTCAAGTTAAGAATTCAAATTTTATTTTGATATAAAGTATCTATTGTTTTTCTAGCAGTCTCTTTGAAAATATACGTCTGTTCACACCTTGGCAGTTTCTATCATTTTTATGGAAGGTTTATATTGTTTGTTACACTTTTCTACTGTTTGCGATGTCGAGGCAGGTCGCTAGTAAAAGATAAATCATGTTTTTCGTGTTATGAGTGACTTAATTCCTTCTACAAAAACTTGAAACCTCTATTCTACCGTTTGGGTGTAAACTGAGATTTATATTTTTCCACCATTCACCGGGTTTAGTTTTGTAGTAGACATCTAAAATAACTTTATATGCTTAAGGTATACCTCCCTCATTAGATTTATCACATAAAATGTTTTTAAGCGTTTAGGTATGTGTGTATTTTGTTAAGAATTAAAAATATTGCACAGAAAGCTAGTGGTTAGAGACTTAGATACAGATAAAACTGTGCTCAATTAAATAAGATTTTAAACTTGAAGGATTAAATAGAGATACACATAACTATACTCGGTTTATTTTAATTTCACGCAGATTTTTATAAACTTCAAAAATCAAACGATGATAATAATCTAAATGTCAGATTTGCTGCTAACTTCACACCGTCGAGCACCCCAGGTTTAGAAAGTAGACCCTCTTGCCTTTGAATACAGAATAACAAAAGATTCACAGAGAAAGAAACGGAAGATAAAGAAAACACTATGTTAGATAAGGACGGAACACAATCATCCCTTGAACAAGGGTGAGTCGCAACGACGCATGCGCGGCCGCCATTTGCCCAAAATGGCTGCTTGTGTTTAGTTTCTATTTTGTTTATTGCAAAAAGTAAGTTTTTCAAGGTATTTGTGAATGATTTAAATGTTATATATATTTATTTTTTTGTGTAGGTCATGTAGTTTTTTGTGACGAAGGTAAGATCATAAAAGGTGAGTTGTTTAACATTTCTAGGTTATGTATTTACACTGTTGACAATTTGATGTTGAAATATTGGGTCTAAATATGTATTATTAAATATTCGTTATGAGAATAAACGCGGAATAAAATCATCAAAAGCATAATAAATTAAAATATTTTTCAGTAAACCGTTGCTAGTTACATTTTATTATATTACATGATGAAACTTATCTAAGATTTAAGTTTAATTTATACAGTGTGCACCTATCATAGAGTATGTATTATATTGATGCAATTAATTTGTATCTACTACATAATAATAACGTTTTTTCCAAAAAGAGCGACTCATCTAAGCATCCCTAACATGAGGTATGGTATTATTAGAGTTCTGGATATAATTAGGAAGGAAGGTATGTAATAAGATGTTAATGTGATATGTTAATAAGATATTATGTTTCATTTAAGATATAATTAAAATAAAACTTGTAAATTTGTAGATCGAAAGATTTTATGTTAATCAATCATTTTCAAATCAAATCCTCAGGTAAAACATACAACGATATAAACCGGAGTATCAAATATAATTTGTATAAATAAATAGAACAACCCTGATATAATATTGCGGTTATTATATACGGTTTGATTTTGCAGACTACATAATTTCGCCACGAATTATATTTTCTATTAATTACTTCCGACAAAAAATAATCCTTATTTCGCTGTCAATCACTTCGATAATTAGCACATGATTAATTAGTAGACAACTAAATTATTCTCTATTCAGAAGCACTTACAATGAATCGTACTGTTACAATACCTATACAGTATTGAAATTCCTTAGCCACTGAACCAAAGACTCGCGTTATTCAGAACAGTAAAAATGTTATTGCTCTTCGGACACCGACATACATTTTCACTAACGACAGAACACCTTGCTGTCGGTCCTAGTTCGACCAAGCTTCATTTTACAGTCAATTAACTAATTCAGTTCAAATGTGATCTTTATTATTAGAAGCTTTAAGTTTATGTTTGAGCTATTCGTTAGTGAGTAGGTGGAACGAAGTTTGTTCGTCCATACATTGAATAAGTCTTGAATGGCGGGTCTAATTAATCCAGTGTCGAATGCGAGCTTATTGAAGACGGATCAAAAGAAACCTCCTAATGGATATTTGAATGCCTCGATAGTACGTATTTGCCTTTAGAACGGGGCACTTCGGAAGGGCTTAGAATGTAGTGAGTCATACTACTTTCAAACGGTGCGCACTAAGAGAATTTAAATTCGAACGTTCTTTCATATCGTGTTTTTAATCAAGGTTAACTTTTTTATCTGATGGAAAGAACATAGAAAAGAATAACATTCGGTAATATTGTTTATTCCTGAATGATGACTGCCTTGTTGGTCTAGTGGTAATTTGCGTAGCCTAAGGACCAACAGTTTCCGGGTTCAAATCTCTGATCGGGCCAAAAATTTGTGGCTGGGTATTTCAATATTGAAATTACTCAGTAACAGCCCGGAGTCAGGAAGTTGGCGGTTTAACCACCCACGTTGCTTGGAAAGCACGTTAAGCCGTTGGTCCTGCGCCTGACCTCTCTCCGGTCATGTCGAATTGCCGTTTCACCGGACTATTAGAGTGTAGGAATAGATAGTGCACCTGTGTTTGCGCACACGCTTGTGCACTATAATATCTCCTCCGCAGAAGGCTAATCCTCGTTGAGACTGGTCGCTGTGACCGATATCGATTAGGAGGACATTATTATTATTATTATTTCTGAAAATAATTCTTCAATTTATTTTCGGATAAAATTTATAACTTTTTTCCCAGCATTCCTATCGGGATAATATTTTAACACATTGTATCTTTATCATATTAAAGAACGAACATTTAATCTTCGTTGCCCATAGATTGGTGAACCAGACTTATAGATTCATAGTTTGAAATCTATTATACCTACTTATAGTTATTAGAATGTGTGAACTATTGGACTAGTATTTTGCGTAATTTACCGCACATATACATAATTAAAAAATTATAGATGTTTGAATCCTAAGTGTTGATTGAATTCATTGCTCGGGTTTGTAGTTACATTCCTTTTAATCGAAGCGCTTGTCCTTGCCATTGAGCTACTACAGCTCAACATTTAGTATAGATAGTTTATGTTTATACAAAAAGTTTATATAAACTAATCATATTAGTATACATAAACTAAAAGTTATACTAACACCGGTAGATGCAAAAATTTTAATCGATCTCCAGCAAATCACCCTCAACATTGATCGGCGATGTGCCGGGGCGCGGTGACTAATGGCCGAGGACAATGCGCTGCAGATTCTTTTGTGAGCCGCTTTTTGTTGGACACTGATGTTTCTCTAACGTGACGTGTCTGTGACGTGTCCGTCAGGGCTGCTGGCACAGGATTTGTGGGACTTCAAGCTTGAAGGCACGTTTCAGGATAGCGGCTGGGTATTGGAAATCTCAGTATTTTGGGCTCTCCTGAGAATTGCGAATTTTGGAAATGACAGTTTTGAGATTGCAGTTTTTTTTGGGTACGTCTCAGGCATGCGGGCGGATTTTGCAAATTTCGGAATTTTCTGAATTTTTCGATCGAAAAAATTAGGGGATTTCACATTTTATTTAAAAAATACAAATACCTATTAATTAAACTTTTTCTGCCATTTTATATTTTTTGGCTAAGGAGTATTAAGGAGCTTATTGCTGCTTGAACTCTGCGTATCCCTGCAGGAACTGGGCTCCTAATGGTATTTTTTTGAATATTGAATCTCTGCGAGTAATTTCGCAAATTTATATAGGTATAAGTAGGTCCGAAAATCGGGCCTTACTTATCTTGGGATTTTTCAATTTTCCATTTGGTAACCCTATGTCAGCTGGCTCACGCTCCACTACAATTATGGGACGGTTTGCGGGAGGTGACGTAGGATCGAGGTTTGTATTTGATGGGAGAAGTATATACAGGGTAATATACTTACAGGAAGTGTATACGCATACATCAGAACGGTTCGTATATATGAATTGGTGTGCACAGTTAAAAAATGGAAAGTGTCCGCAGCAACCATTAAATAAAGTATAGTTCAAGTCTGCCCAAGTTTTCTTAAGAATTCTGTATAATTATGTTCACTACCCTGAAACCACATTTTAATTTTACTTAAGGTGACATTAAGAAAAAAATTTAATTAGCATTAAATAACATTTTTCATACCTACATGGGTTAATGGGTGAATTCTTAAGTTTTTTATAACATGTAAGTAGTTTAGTTTGTTAAAGTGAATCAATAATCCAACCGCAACAGTTTTAACCAACTGTATCTGCGCAGACAAACCTAATTTATTTTAATTCACAAGATGACCCATCATCGGCTTATCGTTCCGTTCCGCACATCAAAACGAACCAGCGAATACATCAAAGAGCAACGCGTTAAAAATAAAACGTTAATACGTTCTTAACTCGACATCAAACAAAATAACCATCTTCCTGTTATCAATACTCTTGATGCTTGATGTCTACTTTATGTAATACTTGACCTCGGACAAGAGTTAATAATGTCACTTCTTATCGGCAACAGTATGTTCTTTCACATTAATATTAATTGCTCGTTGCGTTGTAATTACGATGTAATTTATGCCCATTGATAGCGCTCCGCTTTGATCGTAAGCGGTAGTAAGCATCTGTTGCTTTTAAGTGTAATAATTAGTTGTTTTAGAGGCAATTGAAAATAAGAATAGCTTTGGTAATTGTTATTTGGTAGCACATTAATTTTAATCTTATTAAGAGATATGAGGTTCGTAGTTTTTAGTCTGATAAGTTATATTTGCTATTTAGCAATTTTTTCCGAGCCACTAAAATACTAGTAGTATTCAAAGCGTGACGAACTTAAAAATACAAAGGTATTTTTTTGGATATTTGGTGTTTTTATTTATCTCAGAATCATACATGTTTAGAATTAGACTCTGGAATTGAGAATTGTCACTCAATTTACTTCTTAATGAGTTTTTTTATATTTCAACATAGATAATATTTTGATAACAAAATACATAAAACTTATTTTGTTTGAATTATATAAATATTTTATTAATCAATATACAAATTTTACTAAATTACATATCCTTAATCTAAACTAACGAATAAAATTTGTACTTGCAGCTTTCTCTCTTTAGCAAGGATGATAATTCGACAGAACCAAAAGAGAAAAAGCAACGTCTTCAAGATGAAAACTATTACTAAGAACAGTAGCTACATATGTACGTCCAGAATAATTATGTACAAGTTATTCCGAGACGGCTACAAGTATGCACGCGCAATTACGTACCGATCGCGCCACCGTATAATGGGGGTTATTAAGTCCAAGTAATTTGACGCCTTCGCGAAATTCATAATAACTCAATTTATGAGAGAGTTTTTTGCGAGAGCAATAGGCTTCCGTTGAGTGGCTCATTATATAAATTCCGTTTCGATCGTGTAGCTGCTTTTTGCGCTAACTTCTACATTTGGTTGTGGTAAATGAGATGCTTTATTGGTGGGCCTGAAAGAGGTTTTGCAATGCCTTATCGAAACAATTGAATAATTCTTTCAAAAGTTATTTTTTTTTTCATTTAAAAACGTATTACCTAATATCAAACTGTTAATAATTAAATGGTCGATGGTATTCATCGTTTTTGTATACCGAACAAACTTTTGAAAATTTGTTGCTAACGTTGCTAACATTTAAAAACGATTTCAGACGGGGTTGATTTTGTTCCCTGTCGTCAGTTACAAAAGCTATAATAGAGAAAAAAATATTAATTAATTAAATTATCAAAACATCTGCAAATACACCAAGATAAAATTGTCAGTTACAGTTCAAATCAAAATATAACGTCATTTACCTGACCTTAACGTAACACGACTTGCTTGGAAACGGCAGAAATGTCGATTGACCGGCCATCTTAACCTGACCCTTCGCGTTATTTAGACAAACTGTCGGCTCATGCGGGGTTGTAAGGTTGAGGGTTCAAGCGTGGTTGGTGTTGGAATCGGCGTCAATGTCACTTATGTGTTCAACCCGGCGAGTGGATGGAGGAAATGATGGATGGCAGAACAAGCGGGCTGGTGCTGTAACTACTGGGAGTAATATAGAGCGGCTACAACCTCCCACACATTACGAGAGAAGACGCGCAAAACTACGAGTACATCCAGATTCTAAATGCTTTGTTCTGAATTCCTTCTATGTTTCTCAAGATTTAGTAGTTTTTTGAGTTCGTCTAATTTTCTTGTGTTAGTGCCAAATCTCAACTTTCATGATATGGCTATTAATCATAGTGACGTGATGTAAATAACGACCTGTGAGTCACCCATCTGTGAAAGTTGGTTACTTTACTGTTTTATTAATTTAATAACAGTAAAAGAAACATACACTTCTTGGTTTAGATTACATTTAGAATTGAATTGCATTACTAGTTTTTTAGTAATATAGGCGATGCAGAACCAACAAATTTATATATTCTTATTTAAGTTAAATTTTTTTACAACAATTCTTTCTTATCTACTTTTAAAATGAAAACCCTGAAAAACTCATAGATGATGATTTCTCACTAATTTATTGAGAGATTTGGGATATTTCTGTAACATTTTCCATGTTGCAACAGCTCTATACAAATCTCAATTTCCCGGCGCGGCCGACCCTCCGCGCGCACCAAATTCCAAATTGTTTTTGACTGACAGCTAAATGTAAGTTAGCATTGTTTGAGCGACGCACCGCAGCCTCCAGCTCCGTGCCCGGCTCTTTCTATAATTATTTCTCGAGCAGTAGGGTAACCCGCTCCCGTACTTTAACTTTGTTTCGGATGTTCAGCAATGTTGTGTGGCTGGCAGTGGCAAAAGTTGGGGCAAATCTTTACAAAAAATTATCACAAAAATTTTGATACAAATATTCATTTGCCATCTCTTATGTTGTGGATCTTTAAAAAAATCGCCAACTGTGACTCTTGCCCATCATATGGCGAAGGGTGACTGATGGTGTACTGGGTATCTATTCGGTTTGTGACTGATTATGTAGTTCTAGCCACCTGTCACTACTTTTGGTCTTTGGTCTTAGAAACAAAAATAACATTAATATATTAATAGTAAGTTTTCTGGGACCATTCGGCTGCTAAAGCTTCCAAACAATTGTAAAATGATTCCTATAGGTATTACTGTTGTTTTAAGAAACACATTATTACAAACATTGCATAAATGAGGATTTGACTGAAAAAAATACTATATACAATACATACCATAGATTTAGAATTTTTTGACTACGCAAAAGATACACAAAGCGTGGGAGCGAGAAATCCTGCTGTAATTCAAACCGCCCGAGAGAAAAAGAGACAGCGAATGAAGTACCTATATGTCAATGTTTTTGCGAGTAAGAGGCCATAGCGTCCAGGGCTATTCTACGTCGCAGTGAAATTTGTGCATTTATGTATTAAACCTTGGATTATAATCGAGAATATTAAATGTGCCATTAAGGTGACTTGTTCTGTACGTGACTGTGAGGTTACACGACGGAATAATCCGAATAAATACACTTTTCACAGGTAAATACGATTTTATCATAAGATTTTTTCAAACCATATTTTGTCAAATTGTTGCTAGTAATCAGTTTAGAAAAATATGTTTACAATAGTATATTGATTATAATTGATCTTTCTAATTAAACATCGTGATTATAAACAGAATTGAGGAAAATATTGTGTAAAATAGTAAATAGTTTGGTTACGCTAGTGCTTGACAAAGCGGTGACGTCACGAGTATCGATAAAAACTTAATTGTCTTTTAGCGATATCATGACATGAATACAAAGTTATTTAGCCAAGTTATGTTGAAATATAATTATATTCACATTGGGAACTCATTATCTCCGTAAATTTGTTAGTTAAGTATCTGATAATTTTTCTAGGTTCTCAAGCAACCCAGCATTGTGTAAAAAGTGGATGCGGACTATAGACAGACCAGATTGGACTCCCAGTAAGAACTCCACTATCTGCAGAAAACATTTTGATGGCAAATGACGGCAACAAAAAATTTGTTGCACTACATATTATTTTAAAATAACTAAATGTCACCAAATTAAAAGTTGCTAATATATTATTTGTTTCATTTCATTCCATCAGTCAAAGCAAAAGTCATGTCTTTTTGTCTTATAGGTATAAAAAATAGAACATATTTCTATTTTTTTTAATTTTTACACGCTGAATATACGAGGAATACATTTTACCATCTCATTGTTTATAGAACTGCTTAGAATGTGATTGCTTACCAACTAATTCCGATTTACCTAATATAAACAACTTCTGATTTCATCAATGCCACAAATAATTAATCAAAAGTATAAAAAGTGTTTTAAATACCTATACTATTAGTAGGTATACAACTGAATCAGTCGATAATGTAAAAGTGCGTCTTTGACAACACTATTTTTAACTCACACATAGACGTCAACCAACACATGCTTAAATTGATTTTGGTCATGTCTCCGAGCCGTCTTTGTGTATCTTGTACATCCTAAATCTATGATACATACATAATCACAAAGCTTTATTCGTTAGATCTTGCGACTGCAATTTTATTTGCAATCGCAAAATTAATTAACCGAAGGTGTCCATTATTCCCCCACAAAAGTCGACGATGGCTCGACTGGAGCGATCGACGTTCAAATAAAACGAAACTTCGCTCAGAAAATGCTTGGAACTTCCACTGCTTTTTATTTACCTAAGAAATCTCATTAAAGAGAACTCGTTCTTAGCCGCTATTTCATTAGACACCAAATACCGGGAGATTTTTTAATTAGTTTTCCTTACTTTTGATGTCACTCGGAGCTACTTTAGGCGGATAGTGTAAGATAAAAAAACAATACCTAATTTTGGTTCTAAGAACATTAACTAACACAGTAGGTAATGTCACACTAATGAAAAAGATAAAGTGAAAGTAAAGTCTCTAACAGTCTATTTTGCATCCCTGAACACCGGCTTTTTTTACAAATAGCTCAAAATTATCAGCAGTTGACCTAAGGTCAAGTGTGTTTGTGGGAGGGTCGTAATCCCAACGGCTTTATCAAAGCAGGGTGGTTACAAATCTATTTCTACTCTTTCAATGTAGAAAGAATATAATAACAAAGTAGTCGACTGTTTTTGCCTTTACAAAAATTGCCCGTTACTGTCATTACCTTCTATCGATTGTCTATGTATATAATGTATATAAATATAGATAATGTTTTGTGTTTGTTCTCAGGTAATCTGCAGTCAACGTGCCAAGTACAACACAAGTGCTTAAATGAAACACAACCTATTTTTTATAAAATAAAATATTATCTAACATTATAACAACCTTCTTAATTGTTTACATCCATCCTCTCCTCACTTTGCATCTTTACGTTTTTTATGTAACCAATACCATTGATTACATAAAAAACAAATAACGTAAATAAACAGCCATAACCTCCCACCCAGTCCTCTTCTCCCAATTCCATGCCATACGCAAACATTCCGTCACACAGCCCAAAAAGATAGGAATGCCATTAAGTACACATGTACTTAATAACATCACGCCCCGTCAGCGGTGCTAAGCGGTATTGGCAAGGCTTGGCCGAGTTCGCTTGACAAGGGCCGACAGGTTGACTAATGGTGCACAACTCTTACTTTCCTCCAGACGCCGGGGATTTCAAGTTTTGCCGAAATTAAAAAACAATTGAAGGTCGTATTTGTGTTGCCCTAGTTGACAGACACGTGCTAGACAGTTGGGATGCTGTTTATTGGAGTCGTTTAGCTAAATAGCTGGCTAATCATATGTATAGCTTAACATATGCATTCAAAATGAAATAAAGAAAAGTTATAATACCCTATGGCGATATTATTATATTTCGTATGGGTGCACAAAAGATTTTCAAAGTATATGAAATTATAATAAAATCCAAATAACACGGACAGCACCTGTTTGATGATGGGATAAAACGGTTTGTGGTGAGCCAGTCAATGAAATCTGTTTTGAGGTTTTTTATGTAACTACAAGTTCCCTAAAGAGATGTATATTTTTCTCGTAAGGCTGCTCAATAAAAACATTCATTCTACAAGATCTGAGGAAATTGTCATAGTCAGATAGCAAGAAAAAGAAAGTGAAAATATTAGACAATTTTAACTCGGTGAAAATAATAAAGGTACTTTACCGTAGGCAGAAATAACGGAAACTTTCGCACAAATCAATTTATTACAAAACAGTAGCCGCTTGGTCTTATAGAAGGCTCTAGCCAATATCCTGAGGATGTCTAAGTCTTCCGTAGGTATCCCTACTCCATGTTGGAGCCTGTACCAGCGCCGGGTGCTGGCCGAGCCGCCGGAGTGATAGAGAGGATTGCGCAAGCTTAGGTACCACTGTCGCCCCTGACATTTATGCGGCAGAGATGGAAGACCCGGGAGTTTTAGCCGGTAAGAGTCTGACATAACACCGGGGAGCGACGTGTATGTCCATGAGGATTTCCCCCGGGAAAAAAAGAAAGATCTCTAGCCAATATCAAAGACCGTAGGTTCGAATCCTGCTATTTTTTTCTTATATCACTCAAATCTTACTTAGGAGCCAGAGAGTCAACGTACTAGCGTGAAAAAAATATTTCTTACCTATTTAATTAGGCACACGTTCTTAGGAGCTTAGTTAAACCACTGCAGTTACCTTGCTTAGTTTTGCCTAATAAAATTATCAAACACCGCCATCTAGTTTCGTCAAGCACGCAACAGGTTTTCGCAGCTGACGTTGCTAAATAGGTGTCGCCACTCGAGCGTCGGGAGTTTTCCGAAGTTGGGAGACGCTTTCCGCGTTTGCTGCGAATATTGAGTTTTCATTATGGTTTGTATGAAAGTTAATCTGCTTGAAAATAATGTGAAAAAATATTTAAAAGGAGAGTTTTTAGACCTAATGTGGAAGAAAGTAAAATCTAGAACACATTTTACCGAGCAGGTAAAACGAAATGTTAGGGTTATTTGGTTGCTCGTTTGCTGCATGCGATGCCCCTGTCCTATACGCCAAGAGTTGTGGGTTCGATTCCCGTCTAGGAAAAACATTTATGTGATAAATACTTGTTTTGTGTCTCAGTGCTAATATCTAATAGATTTAAGTAGTTACTTTTTTGTAATGCCACTGTTGATTCTGATATCCGTAACACAAGTGCTTAAGCTACTTAGCTACGAGTCAAATAAATGTTATGATATTGTCTGATAATCATTATTGATTTTATCCATTTAATCGATCGAGGATCGATTAGATCGATCTAAAATATCTGATATTATTAAAAAACAGGAAATACGAGATTTAAGAACTTTATAAGCTTTATAGACCTTTTTAATTTGATATTTCCGACGAAAGCTATCGAAAGCAAAATGAATTACTGACTGAGAACTAATTACTACTATTGAGCGAGTGTTATCATGAACATTGACAGGCCCGTTGGTCGAGTAGTCAGAGACCCTGGCCACGAAAACAAAAGCTGGGGATACAAAACTCGCTAGGGGCAAATATTTCCTGTGATGAACATGGATATTTGTACTCGAGTCATGATTGTTTATAAACAGTATTTAAGTCTATCCGTTCACCAAGTATCCATAGCACAAGCTTATAAGCTCAGTTTAGGCCTAGGGAATTTGTGTGTCAGTTTGACAAATTTATTTACCTATTTATTTATATTTAACATACCTAAAGGTATTTGCAATAATATATGCTGACACAAAAGATATCTTATACAATAAATATCAAAAATATACAATAATATTTTGAAATATATTAAATACCTATTTATCTACTGGCGATCACTTGGGCCCGGTACTAATTTATAGAAAAGCGAAAGGCCGATTCCTTGAACTAAATGTTGTAAAGGAGCTGGCTACCCCTAGGACTCTACATTCCTACCCCTACCCCTTTGAGAGATTGCGGGCGGAATGGTATGTCTGTAAGCCCAGTAACCATACTATTAGGATAATACATACATACATACATAACATCACGCCCAAAATCCCCGAAGGGGTGGGCAGAGTCAAAGAGGCAGCAGCTCCTTTAACCTCATTCAGCCAGAAACAAAACTGGGCTGGGTTAGATGGAAAATTAGGATAATATTAGGAGAATATTATCTACTATTAGGATAAGATCGAAATTATTTTTTGTTGGCATTTCATTTCATATCTTTACCTCTAGGCCGTACGCTTGTTTGACACTTCATCGAAATTAAAATATAAATACCTTAATCAAACAGGAATATTTGAAGTTCGAAATTTGTAGTTTTTTTCTAGTTGGGTAAGTATAGTTTATTAGTAAATATATCTGATTAAAAGTTTTTATTTATTTATGGTGCAAGAAGTCAATTAACAAAGGTATACAAAAATAATGCAAATATTTTTGTATACCCTTGCTAAAAGGGATTCTCGAGATGATGAACTGAAATGATGGTGATGTTTATTTGAAATTTTTTTCTTATATTGAATATTTATTTAAAAATGTGTTTAATATAGCCATTATCGTTAAATGTTTTGATAACATATTTTAAAATAAACACACACATACTATCACATCATCTGTCCTTCACCCAAAAGTAAACTTGAGTTGGTTTTGTTTAGAGCCTTCTGTAACTTAATGGAGGCCACATAAGTAAATTAATATGTTTGTGAGTAACAAATGTCGATTGTCTATTGGAAATCTAGAACTAGGGGGCTCTCTAGATCGTGAGGGCCCTGGGCACGTGTCCAAAGTGTCCAGTGGGAAAGAGGGGACTGGTTTTGATGGAAAATTGTAAAATCAGTAGTAAAAAGTCTCTAGCTCTTCGACTACATAATTACAAATTCTATACCCAATATAATATCGGATACTTATTAATTTACCGATGCGATTTCAGAGTCATGTGATTCCCAATTTACTAGAGTTAATCTTTCTGATTGAAATAAATAAATATATATAAATATCCGACGACATCTCATACATTGTACTGACTCCGAGGTAAGTAGCTTAAACACCTGTGTTACGGATTACAAAAGTGGTATTAGATACACATTATATACTTAACTATTAAATATAAACACCCAGACACAGAGCAAACACAAGTATTCATCACACGAATTGTCCTGGATGGGGATCGCACCCACAACTTTTGGTGCATGGGGCAGGGTCACTACCGAATGCGCCATCGAGCCAGTTGAGTCGAATTTAGTTAAGCTTTCCAGGCTAAGTGATCGTGTAGCCACAATGACTGCACTATTGTTATAATAGGAGAGTTTTTATATTTGTTACTTAATTTTACGTTTTTTTTTAGACTTAATGGATGATAAAGAGAATAATCTGAAATTGGCCACATATAGGAGTATACATGTATACATATACTATTGGCTAGCACTAACTCCGAATACTATCAAATTTGCAATTGGGTATTATCCTTAAAAAAAATTTTTAGTCTGTAAGTTAGATTGTCAAAAAATATGGAATAGGTACGTATTTTTTGCTTTATCTGATACTCGAAAAATAACAAAGATCGCAAATTAAGCGCTTTACGTCACTTGGACGGTAAAATTTTACAAACCTAGTGACGTCACGCTGAGTACCGCGTTAAAGTAAACGCGCTGTATCTTCATAATTTTTAGTTTGTTGAACAAAAGGAAAAAGACGTTAGCATTATTTTTTTGTAATCTCAATAGTGGACTATAAACATTTTTTGAGCAAAATAGCCTCTCGTCTTGTCATCTACACTAGGTTGGCAATATGCTAGTAGGTATTCCTGGTCAAAGAAAATTTGGTTCGTACAGTTTGTAGACAGTTGGTACCTACATTTTTTTAGTCCTAAACTAATATAGGAAATTAATTAAACTATCTATCAATTGCGATGACTGTGAAAAAACCGATAACTAGATTTTGAGTTAATCGGGTTCGGACAGACGAGTTGAAAGTTTTGATTTTTCATATGTAGAGTTAGTGACTGAATTATGTAGGATATAATTTTACCTTATTTTTGTGATTTCATGGAATAATTTTAAAGATAATAGATAATATGTTTATTAGGCTTAATAATTTTAAATTTTACGCTAACGATATCGAAGGCTAGCTAGTGTCTAATACAATTATTTATTTGTCACCTATCTTATGTCATCAGATAAGATATATATCATAATATTACACCTGGTTCACATAAGGCTGTTAGCATACAAATTTGTGTAACTTCTTTTTTACATTAGTTGTAAAGATTAGACTTGTATTCTTATAAGAAAGATTTACCAAACAAACCACCATTCTATTCCAGCAAGATTATAAATAAATAAATATACCATAAATTCCGACTGAATAACTGACTTCTCTTAGATGCTATGGGGGAGAGAGTTTGGTCTTGGAGAGTGAACTGTGAAATTATGTTCGAACTACATCCCCATATCTACAATGTATACTTAATCAGTAGAAGCGTGTAGACAGTCAAATGAAACAGAAGTTTGCTAATCAGGTTTGAGGCCCCCCCCAACTTAGGGGCCCCGGGGCACTGCCCCGCCTTGCCCCTAGACAGCTACACCACTGCCAACAACCTCAAACAAGCGATTTTGTGTGTGCATGCGCAATAAATAGTCTAATTGAATACAATACGGGATTTGAAATTGGTATTTTTTTTTTACTAAATTATAGTGTACTTTTGTAGCTATTTATTCAACCAATACATAAACAACAATAAACAAGGAAATATTAAATCGTAGGTAATAAGTTTTATTAACTTACCTAATCTTCGCTATGGAAGTGTGAATCTCTGAATCTCCTTCGCTCAAAATCCTAATGCCAATCACGTAGTACAGCGGGATCAAAAAAGAAAATTTGTATAATTTCGGAAAAGTTTTCAACTACGAAACTTTCAAGTTGTTCGCTTATTCGTACCCCTCTTCACCGAAGCCAACCGACCAATCAGGGGCCGCGGTGTCACGCAGAAGGCCCCGCCCACCGCCGCTGCATTACGCATGCTTCTACTGCAACGCAATACCCATGCACTCGCCGTCTCACTCTGACTCTTACTTTACATCTCCGCGTGATAGAGACAGAAATAATTCGCAATGATGATATGATGCAAATTTTTTGTTCACTTGCAAATTAAGTATTGCATTAAGTAATTATGTGTTATTATGTGGGACCACGTTGTTCGAGGTGTTAAAGAAAAGCGTGACACGGGAGTGACTTCGAAGGGTTAAGTAATTATAAATAATTACCTAATAAGGTAAGTAATAATTACGCGATGTATAAAGTTTATTCATTATATTTTAATAATGACGAGGCGAGTGTGAATAAAGATGATCTTAAAGCTGGGTAAGGTTTTTTAATTCAATTATTTTTTTTATTAGCTCCGTAGTTTTATTTTTTGTAATAAGCAATTACTTTAATTGAACTAAAAGTGTGAATACATATTATGGAGTAGATCTAAAAATAATAACGATAATTTTTTTTTTTACATTGTAAAAGTCCGTATAAAAATCCAACAACAAATGTTTATTACGAACCAAAATATTTCAGATAAGAAATGTCCTTATTTGAATTAAGTCAGATCGAAGGCAAAACATATTTAAATAATTAAAGTTATGAGGGGCTTAAATATATGTCCTCATATTGGAAAATTGTATCTATACTTTGTGAGAAAATAGACAATGTTAAACCTAGTCTACATAATGTGCACCACTATTATTTCCAGAGTACAAATTTCAATATCCGGCGATACATTAAACTAAGTTAAAACCAAGTACTAACTAAAAAATTTGTACGAGTTCACGACTTTAAAAAAAATATATAAGGACACAGATTTATAAAACAGTTCGTATACTCAGATCTTACTGGATTTGTACACCGCTTAAGTGTCTGAAGCGGCATCGTTAGATCTTCCTTACAATATAACAATGTCTCGTCTCATTTGTATCGTGCTGATAAGTACTACATATTTATGATATTTTGATAAGATCTAACTTACGAACTAAAATCGGTGTGGAGAACAAAAAAGACATCAAACAAGTAGTACGATGTGTATAATAGACCGAAGATGGGCATCATTATAAGCAACCTTTAAGCACGTTAAGCCGTTGGTCCTGCGCCTAACCTCTCTCCGGTCATGTCGAATTGCCGTCTCACTGGACTATGAAAGTGAAGGAATAGAGAGTGCACCTGTGTTTGCGCACACACTTGTGCACTATAATATCTCCTGCGCAGATGGCTAATCCTCGTTGAGATTGGCCGCCGTGACCGATATCGGTTAGGAGGACATTATTATAAGCAACCTTATTAAAAAATCAAGTCTAGAATGCTCATATAGATAGAGCAGCGATTCCGTATGGCGTTATAGGGAGACACATAAAAATTTATTGATGTTTGCCTGGTATTATGAGATATCGTTTCTCTCTTATTGGTCAAACTAGCACATAAATTTCGTAGCTACAAACTAAATATATATTACATCCATATAAACATGTTATACTATATATATATGGATAGGTAACGACTAGGAAGAAGAAGTCATGAACATATCACACCCACTTAATAGATATCATTAAGTGGGTATAATTACTGGTAAGGATGTTAACTTAGTTGTGAAGTATTCTTCAATGCACGTACATAACTACTTAGATTTAATTTATTGATTTTTTTTTCTGTAATGAAACCTAATTAACGATAGTATGAAATTACCGCTATGTTTTAGACAGTGAAATATGTGACAACGTTATTTTATACTTATTTTACTAGGTACCTATGTATTATATTAACCCTCCCTAAACACTCGTGACTTTCCCCTACAATTGCTTAGTCATTCATGCAAATTACGCTTGTATCAAATTAGTCAACTTCCAGTATAACATACTAACAAGAATTCAAATCCAACAGCAAATTAATATCCAATCGGATATCTGTCTAACATCAACAAACATTTCCAGGATTCCTTTGCTAAAGAATTTATATTGAAAACTAAAAAAAAAATAAAACCCGTTTCTCACCACAGAACATAATTAAATACCGATAAACGATTTTTAAATAAACATCGATAGGAGATCCTATTCACTCCGGTGAAGAAGGAAAGGGAGGCAACAGCCACCCTTAGCTCGTAAATTATGTTGGAGTCAGAAGGTGAGTTGGCTGAATTACGTTGACTTATGTTGAGTTATGTGTTGGCAACATGTGTGCGTTCTGTCGCGTGACCAGTTCATTATCAAGTTGTAATAAATTTAGTGCCGTCGGGACAGAGGGTAGTCTATTGGGAAATCCGTAAGAATCTTCTTTTAAAAAAGTATTAAATGCACAACATTTATTTTTAATATCCAGCATTTTTGGTTGATTATTAGAACTTCCATCTGTTTTCGTTTAGAAGCTCCGATAAATTTTATTTATTCATTGATAAACTGCAACATTTCTACAAAGTTCCACTCGAATAGATTGTACCATTTTACTATTAATTAAAAAACTCGACCTACACATAGAAATTGTATATATGAAAGGAATGGTTACTAAACTTTATGTAAAACCAGGCATTATAACATTAAATACCTATATCCGAAAATTAAATATATAAAAATAAGTTGCTGACATTGTTGCATTGTCTCTAAAACCCTAAAAAGTTTACGAAGTAGGTTTAGGTATAAGCAACATTATGTCTAAATTAAATAATTAAATAAGTGTGTAAGGATCGTGCCATATGGCGTTCGGTTCTCTCTGCCAACCCCGCTAGGGAAGTGGCGTGAAGTTTAGTTAGTTAGTTAGTTAAATAATTAAATGATATCAACTACTTCCGCTTACCAAAAAATATCAATGTGCTAAAACTATAGGCAGCAAAATCAAACAAATTACATAAATATCATTAAACCAGACCCAAAATTAAAACCCAATGCTCAACAACAAAGGCAAAGCACAGCGGCCATCGCTCAGCCCAGTTCTTTAGTAACTGGTACTGGTAATTAGCACTTAATTATAATTAAAGCCGGTACTCCACAAGACAAATGCAGGCCATTACATGTGATTTACGGCGCACTTTTAAACTGCTACTGATAACTACTAACTGTTCCATCAAAATATTTTTGGTGCTATTGTTCTTTTCAGACGTTTCAAGATCTAGATTTCAGTTGCTTCCTTTTTTGTATGAAATGTGGTGCTGTTGACACGGGAGCGTTCACTTAGCTAGATTTTTAAGCCAACAATTAGCTTTGTTTTCTGACTGAAATCTTGATAACTTTGGTAACAGACTGGTTTAGATATTCAAGTGACTTTCTTTTAATTGCAGATTTTATTTAACTGCTTGAGACTTTTATTTGTTTATACTGCTAACATACATATATACAGAGCATCACGCCTATAATCTCCGAAGGGGTAGGCAGAGTCAAAGGGACAGCTGGCCCCTTTAACCCTCATTCAGCCAAAAATAAAACTGAGCTGGGTTAGATGGAAAATTGTGAAAAAGTAGTGACAAGTGGCTAGTTTGTGGCCTACACAATCACATACCCAAAACCCAATATACCATTAATCGCCTTTTACGACATGCTAGGCAAGAAACACAATTGGAAATTCCTTTTAAATCCCAGACAAACACGGGACAAGTTATACTGCTTGAGAGTTTAAAATACGATTGTAATATTTTTTGGTTCAAATAACATTTTAGTAATTTTCAAATCACTCAATTTTGTAACAAAATACCTAATTACCCAATAAATAAACAGGTACAGCGTAATCTTAACGAATATGGACTATTCGTAAAAAAAATATTCAGCTACCAGAACATTAAACTATAACTTAATTTTTTTTTCAGTACGTACCTATTACGCTTATCGTAAATATTTAATACGAGACATTAAAGTATTTGGCACCTAATAACAATGTATATTGTAGTCGATTCTTAATCTTTATCTATATTCTAAATAATAATTCATGCAGAAACTGTTTCGAATCAAATGAATCGTACAGACTGAAAAGTGTACATATCTAGACCGACGACATACATTTGAACCAATGAACTTAAAAATTTTGCGTGTTAAATATCGTAAATATAGGTAGCCATTTTGTAACTGACAAATATGAGCCAGACACTTCAAAACCAGGATCATGGTCTAAGCGGACTTGGACTAAGAACGGGATATAACGGTGGGAAGAATGATAATATGTATGTTTGTATATAAATAATAAAAATAATATATAGGTACCCTTTTTTTGGTAAGGTTCAATGTGGTCTTATACAATTTATTACTAGTCTAGTACTAGTCAAACGTCAATTTATTACTAGCTATATTTTATACTAGCGGGCTGTCCAGGCTTCGCACGGGTGGACATTTATTTTATAACTTAACCTAACTTTTTCAAAATATTCTATAGCCTATATTAATCAGGGATAATGTAGCGTTCTAATAGTAAAATATTTTTTTGAAAAGGTCCAGTAGTTTTTGAGTTATTAGAATAATAGTGTTGATAATATATATATATTCAAATGTACATAGAACCGATATCCAGTTAGTGTAACTAATATTACAAATGGTCGATATTCGACCGTAATTCGTAATTATTTTTTTAAGTAATTTAATATAATTCTCACGTATTATTTATTAAAATATAACCTTTCTGCACTCCTTCTCCGTATAAACTTAAACTGTGCCAAATCTCATACTCTTCCGTCCACGTAATTTTCTTAAAAAGGGGTACAAAGTTTTTGCTTCACGCATTTATATATAGATATTCTTATAGTTAAACTAATTGCTCCTGAATTTACACACATACATACATACTAAAATCAAACTTACTCCAAAGAAAAATTTAGTGAGGTTAGATGGAAAATTGTAAAAAATTAGTCACTACACAATCACAAACCCAACCTCAAATAGTCGCCTTATACGACATGCTAGGTAACTGACATAGATTTATTGTATTGTTTTTACAATAAACAGAACATTTTATAGGTTTGCAAAAGAAGAACAGTTGAAATAATGCACATAGATGGTCTTTTAATAAGGATATGGGAAGAATATTATAAATATCAAACTGTCAAACGAATTTTTAACAGTACTTGCGGTGGAAAAGTTATTATAATGGGATTTTATTGGGTTTCATATGATAACTTAACGCTTTTGGTCATTACTTAGCATGGGTTTATACCTTTAATTTTTTTTTGTAATCCTGCAATAATAAATTTTCAATAACAATGCATCCAGTTTTTATACTCAATTTCAATGCTATCACATTTCAAACGGCTAGGACTTCGTTACCGCCCGTTACGAATTAACATAATTACATGAAAACAGATAATCCATTTTAGTGCATGCAATTTTTACAGTTCTAGACATCATGTCTGGCTGATGTATGGCCGGTGTCCGCCACCCCAGACTGATACTAAGTGCCGTCCTATGAAGAATTATAACCGCTTTTGACGTTATTCGTATTAATATGTACTGTCTTTGTTGGGACTAGTCCTAAGTAGGTTGTTTGTATCTTAGGAGGGCGCTTGTTGAGTGGGAACATTAAAATTTGAGCGGTCCTCAGCGCGGGACATTTGTCTTTGATAAGTGAATTTTGAAGTGTTTCTTTGTTGCAAGTAACAAGTCTACTTGTTGAAGGAGTTCGAGCATGTAGCACCCATTGTTCAGAACCCTGGTAAATATTTTGAAATCCAAGGTCTATTTAAGATAGGTATGACGTTCTAGCCAACCACTATTGTTGTCTATGAATTTCAGCATTTCTTAATCATTTTGTATCCAAACAAACTTCAAACCATCGAAACAACGGCACCAAATCCTAATATAACTGTATATATATCAGTTATGATTTGTCATCAAATATTTCATTCAAATATAATAAAAAGAATTCTCTGGATACACGCAAAAAATCTACAGTCTCTAAGCTGACATCCACTTTTTTAGAAGATTATCTAAAAAATATAAACTTAAAAAGCTTTTTGTGATAAAAATATATTTTGGAATTGTTTCTAATAAAACGTACCTGAAGGCATCTTTCTTATCAGCCAGCTACACTCAGCTATCATATTATTTATACTAGAAAATTGGGCTCAGATTATGTGTAAAGATTTCGTTGTTCAATAAAGCACAATGCGAGTTAAACTAAAAGCTTTATACGTATGTCTTTGTAAAACAAATACATCCCAAATACATACATAGGTATATGTACGTATTTTCTGAACTCAAAATAAAGTAGTAATTTACTTGATGAGAGTATTTATAGGTTTACAATATCCTCAAATATAAAAGCGATTTCTCTTAGCACTCATAATAAGACTTAAATAAATGTTTTATTACACGTCAACATGTCAAAAGCGCCATTCAAAATATTGCAAAGAAACGGACATGCGAAAAGAAAAAGTGTAAGTCATTCCAATAATCGTTTCGCAACTAAAACAAAATTCCACAACGCCAATCCATAAACATCAATCGGTCCATTGAAATCGGATACGTGGTGTTACGACGTAACCCTAATTACGCTAATCGGAGCGGGATTCGGAGCGAGAGCGGAATCGCAGCGTGAGCGGGAGCGGAGGCGCTCACGTGGCGAGGCGGCCCAGGTGCGCCCCGCCCCCCGCCTCCCGCTCCGCGCTTGACGCGCGTCAACTCGACCGCTCACCTCGTCGTCAGAAGCGCGCTGCACTCGTCGCCGGAACGCCGGGAAAACACGAGCCGTTTTCCGCCGCGACGTAACGCGCCGAAGTTTTCGGAATTCGAACGCGTTCGAATTTTCTTTTTTCAAATTTATCGGACGTTACACTCGAAGTTTTGTAACGGAGATTTTTTCGTTTTAGTTGAACGACGATTTTTGTGAAAAGTGTATGGAAAGAATAAACTTGTGGGATTATAGTGATTTTTTTTATTCGACTCTGTTGGTTGTGTTTTGTCGTAAAGTTTGCAGTTTAGGCTGTTGGTCACTCTAAAAATTTATTGGAGTGAGTATTTTTACTTTTATCTTTTAATTAATTTTCTTTGTCATATATATATATATATATATATATATATTTAACTATAATTTAATATACTTATTTATCTATTGTAAAGCTATTGAAAATTATCTCCAATTGACACAGATGTAATTGAAAAGATGCGTTGTCGTGGAATCAAAGCGTGTCGCAGTAAATCTCCTGAACTCTCTGGATTTAAACTGTCCACTTGTCACGGGGCATTAAATGTTATTATATCCTGAGCTTTGCGAATCAGCGGCTATTAAAATATGAATAATTAGTTAGAAGTTCTGATTTAGAAACATTTGAAATAACATGAGTGAACATTGAATTATTTTGAAATGCATAAAGTTAAATTGTGCACTTTGTTTTTACTTAAGATTATGATGTTTGCGGTCCCAAAGTTACATTACGATTGCGTTTCGTCTCTGTAGACTGTATTTAATTACTACTAAGACTTTTGCAAAAGTTCACAATAAGGTCGTAAATAAATATAATTTATCTTGTCCTAAATTTCCAAACAGTCATCATACATTATTTAAACATCTAAATTTACAACACCGAATGGCCAATTAATGTCCGCATAGTTAAAATTTATATCAGGACTAATCTATTGAATTGATAGCAATCACTCTAAATACTTTTAACAACGGGGATAACAGTACCAATAAATTGCATCCCACTACTTTTACAAAGTAACTTGGCATGTTATAGTCGCGTTTCTAATTATACCAAAACTCATTACCAGCGCATCTCAAAGTCGAATATTTCAAAACATGTCACCCCAAATAGAATCAAATCGAACACGACACAATAAGAGCTATCAAACTGCCGAATTAAAATTAAAACCGTCTTCCAAAACGTGTTCAAAGGATGTCTGGGAATAAACGGGAGACTGGGAGTAAATAGGAAAAAACGAGCAGGATCGTTCGGCCCATTTAATGTGTGCCGGACGGCGGTGACAAAAATTGTGAACTGAAATAAACTGAACGCACATGTGCCCGCCTTGATGCAAGCAATCAGTTGTTTTGGGTAACAATTATTAGCTTAGTAACTAATTGTGGCGTTTAGCAACAAAATATAAATCGCTAAAAGTTCAGCCGGAAAATATAGATGCTTTTGACGTTTATTGGCTTAGTAAATTTCCTTAGATTATGTTATCTGTAGTAAAATATATTCTTAGTATATAAATCTATAGTTAATGATATAAATATACATACAATTTTGAAGATTGGATTACCTATTGTCTAATAGCTTTTTTTTGTGAGAGGCACAGTATTTTTTTTCGAAATAAATATGTTTATCTAATATTAAATCGATTTACAGTAAACATAGAGTTATTCTCGGATGGAAAGCCTCGGGCAATCGGAAAGTGTAATAACATTATCAAAGATAGTTTAAACCTACGGGAAACGGAATTAATAAATTTGCCATTTTTAGCTGACACTGTTAAATTTTTATGATTATTGAAGTTATTATTAATGTATTATGTATATTTTTTGTTGGATAAAAAGCCTAAGTCCTTTGTCAGGATTCAAACCTTAGGGCTTTAGGCGTGCCAATTTTATTGCAATCAGCTACGTAGTTTAGCCGTGAAGCAGTAACAGATAGACAGACAAAGTTAGTATCGCATTTATAATATTAGTAAGTTGCAACTTCGAACGTGAACTACAGAGTATAACTTATTCACCCGTGTAGATTTTATTCCGATGGAGGTATCATGGTAAAATTTCCTTACATTAGGAACTTCTGGATAATGTAATATACTCAGCGCGAAATGTTTTGATTATCTTTCATTTAAGTAACATTAAAATTCTATTAATTACAAACAAACAAAAAATTCATTTATTTTTCTCTTTCCATAATAATAGGTATAGATGTTCATTTAGTTAGTACATATTTCATTGGTATGTATGTATATACATATATATTTTGTAGTGTTCTGGTAATCTTAACCTCAAGTGTCCTCCATCTATATCTTGTAAAGGATTTTTTATAATAAAAGTATGATGATCTTTGAGTATTGTTCAGGAGAAGAAAACATATAGTGATTGTGTACTTGTGTACGCAGAAAATAAAACAATAGTAGTAGTATAAAAATATCTGGATAAATGAATCTACAAAACAATATAATTTTTTTTAAAAATAAGAAAATATATTTAAATAAAAATGAAATCGCCATTGGAAGTTTTAGAGACATGCGCATTTCATCTGAACAGTATATTAAGTACATGTATTACATGTAGGTACTTATATGTACCTTAATTATACATATACTTTTTTAAGAAAGTATAATGATAAAATCAGCCTTTCATAATACCACATTCATATTTATTATCTTGTTTTATGCAAGTGTTATATGAAACTTCCATCACAACGGCAGATACCTAACAAAATAAATATCTTTCGTTTTACAACCACCATTTAGATTTAAAAAAATTCAAGTATGTTCCGCTCTTTAATTTGAATTTTAGTTACCGATTGTTATATTGTTTTTAAGTTACAGTTTAAATGTAATTTCACAATAGTAGCATTAATATAGTGGCATATAGTAAATACTGCAATTCATTCGAATTTCCATTACAAGTTGTTTGCATATTATTATACGTAGTTTTTTTTATATGAGCTCTCATTTTGAAAGTTGATTATCAACATTTCACAAGACGAGTCGTTTTTTTATTGTTTTGTTGCAAAAACATCCTTTGGAATTTATGTTGTTTGTAGATATATCTTAAGAAATAAATATAAAAGAAAATACTGACTCAAATAAAAGATAATATCTATTCACGACTCTACACTCTGAGAAAATTTCATAAAGTGTAACGGCATACCAGACTTAAAATCCGAATCGCGGCCGGCGAATCGCTCGAAAATCGCAAAAGCGTAAAATCGTCAAATCCGCCGCTGAAAATTCGCACATTTATCACGCGGTGCGCGTACAAGTCAAATAAATCGGGTACACAATGACTGCTAATTTGCTCGGTAAGATGTATGCACTGGCCGCAGTACATAAATCGGGGGAGTCACACCGGCCTACCGCTTACAACCATAAACCTCTGCGGACACTCTGCGGACCACGTGGCCGAGACGTTTTTTCCGCACTTGACATGACATGTGTACCGTTTTCGGATGAACCCGGAATTAATTTATTGTTTTAGAATAGACCCCCGGCGCATTGGCATGCACTAATAGCTAGTGACGTCATAACCGTAAACGCATATGGGTAATAAAACGTGTTTATTGGGCGGGCCCTCGTTATGTTCGAGAGATAATTTTTATGAGGTATTTTATGTTGTGTTAATGCATGTAAGCAAACAAGATAATTTTATGCATCTAATATACAATACTAAACTTTATTCATTCTGTTCGTAAAAATTAAGATACCTAGTGTGTTTTCAATTTATTTAGTATATTTATGTATTTATATCTGTAGATATATTTTATTGTTACCTACATTTACATAATTTTCTCACTAAACAAATATAAAGACTTCTTAAGTACCTATATATAAATCTGGATGTATTTAATGTGGATGCATCCAGTTTTATATATATATTTTATTTTAGCCTAATATGTATATAAAAGATATATATTCTTACAAAAACATTTTTACCCATCTACATTTATTAGATACTTATATCATTACTTACATAAAAGTGGAAAGTCATAAATCTTCTACTTATTATTTATTTCATTCTGAGCTTAATAAAAATGACTGTCCAATCATAAGCATTTTAGCAATAAACGTCTCCTTAAATTCGCTCAATCTTCAACTTGCATTCAAATGAACATTTACGGCTCTATTATCTGCAACACAACATTCATCACCAATAACGAGGCGACGCACTTGACCAACTAATGTGTCTCATTTTATCACAGGACCATCAATCAAGCCCCACTCCGAGGACAATTGAAGCGGGACCGAGCATCGGTAGCACTTAACATGTCCAACTAGACTATTCAGTGCTCGTCCGGACCATGACAAGCGCCGACTGAACTTAACAACGAGGAAACACAACACTGTTATCGATGAACGAGTTAAACTACAACGCAGGGATGAGCTCCTACCAATTCGTCAACTCCCTGGCCTCCTGCTATGGCAACCAGGCGCCGGGGCGCACTGGGACGCCAGTCGAGCAGGCTGGCCATCCCGGGCTCCCGACTCCAGGAGCGGATTACTACAATCCCAACCCTGCCGCGTCAGCGTACCCGAACGCCTGCTACTCTCCCCCGCAAGTCGGGCATCATTACCCGCAGCATCCGTACGCGACGCCCGCGACCGGAGCCCACATGCAGCCGCAGACTATGATCGATTACACTCAACTACATCCGCAGAGACTCGGCAGCACGGCTAGCCATTTGCACCAACACTCGAACCCTAGCCCCGGGGCTCTGTCGCCGAATCTTATGTCCACGCCGCCCAGCCAAGCTGCGGGAGCCAGTTGTAAATTCGCAGACTCAACGTCTACGACAGGCGTCGCGTCCCCGCAAGACCTATCTACGTCTTCGGGACCGGGGAGAACTTCGCCTGGCTTTGGGAATGTGGGACAGAATTCTAGTGGCAGTACAAGCACTAAACTAGGATTGACCACGCCCATCGCGTCTCCGGTGGAGCACAAAGCCAATGTAAATCAGAACATCTCGAGCCCGGCTTCTAGTACTTCGAGCAACGAGAGCAACGAGGCCAACAACTCTAGTTCGAATAACACGAAGAATTCAAAGTCAGCTTCGAATACGCAGGCTAACCCGCCGCAGATATACCCCTGGATGAAGCGTGTGCATCTAGGACAGAGTGAGTATTACATTTTTAATATAAAAGATTCGCATAGGAATTTTATGAATAGCGGTTCTTGTAATGATTGTTTCCAATGCGAAGACAATCAATTTCGTGAACGGTCCAATTCACACTTTTTTACTGGCAGCGTGAAATCGTAAAGTAGCTCGGTGCCTTATACAAAGTTTATCCGACGGGCGTGACCACGCCTTCGAAAACCAACAGTTTGACGTAATAGAAACAAAACTATCCATCAATTGGATGCCAAGGTGGAGACAAAACAAATTATATATCTATTTATAAAGCATTAGCATGCATTAATGTCGGATCGATATGACTGCCTGATGGATGGTGTCCATAATAAGGCATAATGGCTTTGTTGGCGGGCGCTTACAACTGAACATCCCTAGTCTTTTTTCTCCGCGTCTCCTAATGACGGGGAAATGCTCCGTCATCGTGACGTGTGATTTGACGGATCCTCACCTTCTGGTATTTAGCGTGAATTGGCTTTCAAGGGTTAATCTCTTTTAAATTGAAATTTTGAAGGCAGCGGTGAACTATTTACCTCTTTAACGTGTTGATAGTTTTTAATGATGTGTTTCTTCCGACTTTTTATCGTTATACTACAATTTACATTAACACCTGCTGGATGTGATTGTCAATAAAATCTTTGTGATATCACCATTTCTTCTTTATTGCAATTGCGGGAAGTTACCGTTTAGCGTAACATTTTTTTTCTCACTAGAAGAACATGTTTCAAGTATGATATATATCAGATATTGCAAGTCATATACTATATACGTTTTTGATATAATAACGATTACAACTACTTTTTCACACTCTTTTATATTTGTAACGTATTTCATCACCAGTCTACAATACAAATACGTACAATCAACGACGGCCGCAACCCAATCTCAAATGTATCCCGTATTTCTAACATTTTCTAAATCTTTTCACAAAATGTTGTGAAATAAAAACCAAACAGTTAATAATAAACGGCAGCGTACACACGTCGCAACAGCTTGTGTAGATGTCTCGAGATAAAGACAGGCACAGATGTGCCCGGTTCCGGGAACTGTGACATAGCATTGTTTTCGTGATATGTAAATTCGATGCGACCTTGTCGGACGTTCTAATTGCCCGTCTTCTGTGCAATTAATCGCTCCTCAAGTACCAGAGATGTGCCAACTCTGAAACAATTCGATTCGAATTAACTCCAGTTGTAATTCACGTAACTTGAAATCAAATCAGCATATAAAGCATTGGCAACATGATCCTTTCATCCAAAATATTGAGTCACTTTATTATAAGTGTCGCCACAATAGTTGAGATAAAAGGGCCAATTTTCTATTATAGAAGATACAATTTAAACCAAAAACGTTTATGTTGTATTGAATCGAAGCATGCACCTCTATAGTTTCATTTTTTTTTTTAAAGTATACAACGTGTAATGTTAAATGCGCAAAACCTCAGACACCCCAAATGATTTTTAATTCAATTGACCTAATTATGAGAGATTTTTATTAAAAAAAAAATGTTTAAAGATTTTATGTGATGTTTTAGTTTTACTGGCACTTCTGACCATTTATTGTGTCTGTGGAAGACGCTCTGTCGAAAGCGATCTCGGTAGTTATATCGCCGGGCCGCTGCGCCGCGCTGACATTATTATTATTACTATCTACGCTCATAAAGCAATAAGGTTATCCTTGAACAGTGATTTAAATGTTTCCATCACACTTTTCCAGGCTTTGAACTGGCAACATAGGTAACCTACATTTTCAAACTTTACCTACAGTAGGATCTTATTAGTAGGAAGTTACTACGTAACGTAAGTACGTGATGTTGGCGTGTTTAAAAGGTTTAAATCAATGTATTTACAAATAATTGCCACGTAATCAACTTATTTACAATTAATTAAGTAGATAATTTGGTATCTCCACTTACTGGTCCTGTTGTTGCGGTAGAAAAGATTCAAAATGTCTACCACTTTGTGAATACACAACACAGCCCGCTTTCTTAAGTTATTTTTCAGCGAATCGAGAGCACTTTTCACTTGTTGAAACGCGCTGACCCCCTCTGTCCATTGACCGAGGCGTACCATGTACCATAATCACGAAGCCTCTGTGTAGCTGCAAGCATTGTCCAATTGGATACAGATACTCCAATCTCTTCTTAAAACCGTCGCACTGCCAAGTTAACGTTGTAATTACATCGCGCTAACATTCTCACCATTTCACAATACTGAATGTTTGTGTATAAAATCGCCATAGTCGCGATTTTTTAAGCACACGCGCCGCCGGCTATCGAGATAATAAAAAATGCACCTGTGACGCATGTGCCGGCGCCGCTGAGACTAGTGTAAGCAGGTCAGGGCCATTGTCACGAATTTCGCACGCCCTACCCCCATTTCTTTTTATTATTAGTTACGTTTAAGTTAAATAAGGATAGATAACATTGATTTGTTTACTTCAAATGTCTTGTTCATTCCTAATCGCATTGAAATAAGAACTATTATTATATGCGTATGAGAAAATTTAAATTGGACGACAGACATAGTTTGTTTACGTATTCTGGCGCGTTTGTGCGCGTGATGGCTTGCGTTATTAGTAAACAGACAGGGCAACATTTTTAATAAAGATTTTTTGAAAAATGTGACCTATAATAGAAAGTGGTTTAATTGATTCAGCTCGTTATTCTGATCATACTGTTTTCAGGTTTTGCGCATTTAACATTACACGTTGTATATATCCGAAACATTATAAAATAGGTACGCATGGCCAACCTGGCGATTGTGAGAAGAAATTCGAGTTAACTCAAGCTGAACGCAACTTGGCACTCGAGTCAGTGAATCTAGATGATCTATCATTGAATGTAACAGGTGCAGGCTTTGGAGATTTAATGAAAATCAACGTCTTCGCATCCATATGCTGAAAATAGTTGCCGTAAACAATCGCCTCGTTATCTTAATTATGATTATTAACAACGCTAACTGTATTTACTCTAATTAAATCAGTTCTAACTATATTTATATAATTTCTTGTTTGTGTAAAAGTCTCATATATTTTCATATTATGTTTAACTAGCTTTTGCCCGCTTTCTCGCGTGTTACATAGATTAAACATAGTTTATGTGTTATTCTAATGTATAACCTATACTATTATAAAGTTTCATTAAAATCCATGCAGTACTTTTTGCGTGAAAGAGTAACAAACATCCACACGTCCATCCATCCATAATAAGTGAATACAATGTTCAAACTGTAGTCCAACTATGCAAGTCCCAATTTAATGGTAATTTTTCTACTAAATTATATATTGCGATAGTTTGGACATCGCACATGACAAGTTTACGTACCACGAAGCAATTTGTTATTCTATTAGCTGAAAAGGCGTCAATTTATTGGCCACGACTCAAATGAATTGTTAATATTAGCACACATTAAAGGCAAAACCCTTCTATTTCACACAGCGTGTTCGTTGTTATGACAAAGCCTTATTAGAATGTAAAATTCAGTTTTTAAGGCTTGCCGTACACCGACCGCCTTAGGTAATCCTTTTTATGATTCAAAACCTGATATGGTCCCCAGAATTAGCATTTTTGCAACAATGTTATTATTATGACAGCTACTAGTCAAGGTTTTAGTAGGTTTTACTAGTCAAGTCAATTTAACTGCGAATAAGACTTTAGTAAAAATTTACCAAGTATTCTCCAAAGAATTTTCCAGGGACTAGACAACGTTTTCTTGCTATATCATCTTCATTAGATCCACACAAAACTGTAAAAATGTTCAAATTAAAGTATTTCATCTTTTTAATTTAGAAGCTTTACGTTAAAAATATCTTACTCAAAAATAGAAATGTGTATCCACTTTATAGAACATGTGAATAACTTCATGCAACTTCGCAATTCCGATTTACCGGGCCTTAACGGCAACACAAAACAAATAAATAAAGTTGCAACCGTCCGGGTGCAGGAAACCTAGTATGCAAATACCTCGGAAAACTAGAGGTCGCGAACCTTCCATGTTTAAGGGCCATAACTCAGCGTGGAGCACCTGCCTCGAATGCGTGCCGCCCGACGACTTATAAGATTTCAATACAATACCATTTGGTTCTAGTTAGCAGAAGCTACACGTGATAAACTTTGTTAAGGGCTGAACTTCGATGGGTGACGTCTGTTCTTGTATCATACAAGTCTTCCCCATTATTGTATTGTACTTTAGTATTGGTAGGCTGGCTCGTAATTTCAACTGCTTCATGATTTGCCCTTAATTTATTATTGGCATTTATATTGTTGCCCATTTCAGTTAATCCCATGATGGTAGGGGTTTTAAAAAGAATGCCAATTGTGTTCCTTGCATGGCCAAAAAGGCGACTAATGGTGTATCGGTTGTTGGGTATGTGATTGTATAGGCGACGAGCTAGCCACTTGTCACTATTTGTTAACAATTTTTCGTCTAACCCCGGTTTTTATTTTGGTCAAAAGTGGTTTAGGAGGCTTACTGCCCCTTCAACTTTGCTTGGTCCTTCGGAGATTGCAGGCATGTATGTAATTCTTTTGCAGTATTACTTACTACATCCACGGTAGTATTGTTACTTCTACTACGTTATGTAAATCAGTTGATAAAAATCCGTCTTATTGTTGTAATGGTTTCTAAAAAACATATTTACGATATTCCTTATATCGTCATCAAAACTTACAAAAATATTGCACGTTTTTTAATTAGTTAGAATATTTTATATTTACGATTCGGTTACGGTCTGGGGGGTTTGTTAATTTGAATAGATGAGTCAACCTTTTTTCTATTATATCCACTGCACTTTATACTTGGTCTTACGATAATTCACAATCAAGTCCACATGGCAAGGCAATTCTGAGAGAATATTTTGCACTTCACCAGAGATTTCATGTAATTGGCATGAATCGTAATTTCATGCAGTTACTAATTTTAAAACATTGTTAAACGTTCATCTTAAATCTGAAAATAATAGGTTGACGAATTACAGGTAACAAAGCACAATTATTTCTTAAAGAAATTTAATGACATTAACAATTTTTTAAGCTAAATGGCAGATCTATTCACACTAGAAGTATATTAAAATGAAATAATAATTAACTAAATGTATATGATGTCACTAGAGTGGTTTAAATGTTATTTACATGCATACAAAATATACAGTGGCCAGATCCATTTATCTACATAATCACAAACTAAAATTATGTTTACAAATACGACCCATATACCATTAGTGGCCTTTTATGACATGCTGGGCACGGAACAAAGTAAAATCTTATAGATTTGAAGACTCTTTTCACGGTTCCCACAACATCACATTCATTGATCCGACTCCGAGCTAAGTAGCTCAAGCACTTGTGCTACGGATAATAGAATTATCAGTGGTAAATATTAGATATTAACACCCAGACATAGAACAAACACAAGAATTCATCACACGAATGTTTGTCCTGGTGAGGATTGAACTCTTGGCGCATGGGGCAGGGTCACGACCAAATACGCTATCAAGTCAGCCAATATAAAAAATAATGTAACGCACATTATTTTTAAGTCCGCCCGGGATCATGGGAGTCAAAAATAATTTGCTGAACATAATACCTCTACGGTATCAGTTCCTGCATTACAGACTGCATTATTTCCTTACACATAAACCACCTAAGATAACGCCTTTATGCTTTGCCAGACTGCAGCGATAAAGACGAAAAACACGCGAATCAGAACTGGAACAAACAAAATATTGTAACAAGCCGTTTCACCCGACTTTGCTTTTACTACATTAAATATTTTACTCTTACTCTCTACGATTATTAAAATTTCTGGACTTTACACAATGTTATGTTACAGAATGGTTTTTTAGGTTTTTTCAGACTATATCAAACCGAATTACATTGGTCTAGTGTTTTGATAAATACTTCGATTCTAGTTACAAATTTCAGATAAACATAAGAATGAAAATAGTAATACTATTGCCTCAATTAAGTCATTTTCCTTAATTCATTATTAAACATCCACATGATAATTTGTCCAATTCTCATTTTACAAATCAGTACCTAACTAGCGGCAGCTCGCGCTTAGCTTGCTTGCAAAATAGGGTCAAAATCCATTCCTCTAATGTTTTAAGGAAATGATTATGGCTATCTTGTTGCAAGAATATTTTTTCGACTTCAACCTACACTGAGACTAACGCGTTAAAACAAATAAACATCTCCACTTTATTATATGAGATAGATTAGTTAGCATATTCATTGCAATATTCACAGCATTGTTCACTAAAAACCTTTACAATTAAAGTAACTTCCAGCCGTTCTGAGATTAAACAATCATTGTCAACCAGCTAAGCTAACCAGTAAAAAACTAACAATAACATTCTACGGATAGAAGCAATTAGCTTGATAGCAACAGCAAAACATTACCTGTACCCGACTATTAAGAGTAATTTATGAATCAATTTACGGAACATACCTATGTGTACGAACGTATCATAATCCGACTTGCCGCTCTGTTAAGTTAATTTATTCGGTTTTAATTGAATATCGCGATACTGATAAGGTAATAACTGAACATGCCGGTGGTTAGAGATAACAAAATATTGTTTTGTAATAGGCTGTCAATCTGTTACTTAAATGCCTGGCTTGGCTCTATGCAGCTAAAACTATCTAAGGTATTGCAACGCATTGTCACTGTGTATTGAATTATGAAAATTTACGTTTTTTTTTTGTTGCATGATAGGAATAAACCTGTTACTCAGTCAGAAGTCAGAAGAAATAGCAATGCTATAGGTAGGAAACCTATAAAGGGTTTCTTGTAATAACATAAAACGTATTTGGAAGAAATGAATTTCTTTATGAAAGCCGACTTTTATGTCTGGTGCTAATACGCAAAACTCTAATGCTTGGGCTTATATGAATCTATCGCGATCATTTCAGTACTTGCTATAATTCTGATTCAAGAAGAAAAATAACTGCCACGTTTTTCTTATTGTTTAACTCAGATCGACTCAGATCGAAGTGACTGGAAGAATATTATATTCTCTTAATTGCTATGCTTAGTCATACCTACGTTTTATTTTTACTTACATACAATGACGATATATACACCTAGAGAACAAAATAGTTAGCCAAGTATTAAATAACATGAAGTCTCGTTTTGCAGGATTACTTGTGGCAGTCAAATCTTCTCTTATGGCATTATTAATATTAGACAATACATTTGGAAGCAATTATCGGTAAATCTACAACTATGCTTCGCAAATGGGTTGATTCTGTTGTTATCCTGTATTTTAATTCATAAACACTTATTTAAATATTAGGATAATAAACGTAGCTCAGAAGTGGAGTACTCTAGTTCTGCTCAGAACTCTGAACTCTCTAATTCTGAGCTAGGGGATATTCGCAGTCACGCTTTGCCATGCTTTGTTAACACTTCAGGATGCAACTCAAAAGTCAGTGTGGTGAAACAACAAACAAAATACAGTTAAAATAAATGTCAGCTCAAATTTAGTAAAACTTGACCTAAGCCCACAATTAGTACTCCCAATGCTCATGTGCCAGACAATAAAGAAGTCCATCAATCTCTGTCCCCATCGCTGCGCCCGCGCAGCCGTACCTGCGAAGAGTTACTAGAGGCGATTAGTAAATAAATAACAAATTAAATTCCACTAAAGATTAGTGGCGTAGTCACCGTTCGCTCATAAATAAATCAAGCCGTTTGGACTCCGGGCCGCGGTAAATTACGACTTAAATAATATTATGCTAAAGTAGGGCCCCCCTATCTCTCCCCATCGGCAGGACATGTTCCAATGTTCCACGAAATTACTTAAATACGCTCGGCATAACGAAATTTCATAATTATGCACATAATTCATATCATGTTGTGAAGAAAATTATATAGGAGTCTGTATGTACCCCTACGATATCCAATTAAATTCCTGTTTTGAAGACGTCTTGTCGATCGATTTGCATGGAAATTCAAATATGTAGTTTGTGCTTAGGTAGCTGAGATCATTATTATTTTGTATATTGAGAACGAATTATGTTTTATTAGGCACATGATCAGATTTCGATAACACTGATTCACATTTACGAAATACAGTAGCGATAAATTTTTCCATAATGTGGTAAGTACGTGTATCCGGTGTTTTAATGAGCTGTAAAAAATATGCTCTTAGAAAGTTTATGGTAATCTGAGTTGGCTTTGACTTTGATCCGGTTTAACATCAATCTCAGTCGGCCATAGAGCCAAAATAAAAAATAAATAAAAAAATAAAGTAAAGAAGAAGTTAATAAGCAACTAATATAAATAGTTTGTAAAGTGAGAGGTTCATAAAATGTTTGCTTTAGGTTAATAAATGAATAAAACTCTGAATGATTTTTCAAATGTATTTCTTGGGACTTTACTCCAAAACGACAATCAGTCTTCATAACAGATGTTATCAAACCTAACAGCCAGGTTAAGTCTAAATCTGCATCTTTCTTCTTCTTTTTGAGTACGCGACCCTTGTAACAGTTTGAACCATTCTCGCGACCCCCTTGAGTCATTACAGTAAAAAAATCTTACTTGAAGTGTGTACAGTTTTTTTTTTCTTCCTTCTTCCCTTTGACGGCTACCCCCCGCGTGGGACTCCACGACTTAACGGCTATCGGTAGAAACTAGTTTTAAATTAAAAAGGCCTACTATTTCAAAACGCTTGGCGGCCCTACACCCAAGATATGCTGCATGGTAAGCCCGTACTTTAATATACAGTTCTTGCTTATACTTTGACGCTTTTTATAATTACACCTCTTGTAAGGGCTAAAAGCGGTTTGCAATTGCTCATAGCATTTAAGTATTATACTCTGTTAAAGGTACGCCAATGCCCAATTTTTAGCCAATTAAATAATCTTGTGTTTTAAAGTTAATTTGAAGAAATTAAAAACAATTAAGTACTCGAAGGTTACCTGATCATAAAATCATATTTATTTGAGTTTAATTATTGATACACATTGATGACACTGCAGTGTAAAAATATTGATGCATACATATTTTCCATTCCAAATTTACAAAACTCACGAAAAGGACCTTGACCGTTCCACTTTAAGCTAATATTAGTTTATTTATATTTGTTAAATGGTTCTTCAGAATATAAGGGACTGAGAATATCAACCTAAAAACGGTGGACCAGTTTCTAGTATTTAGTCCTATTATTGATTTTCAAATAAAAATCGTAATTAAAGTTGTCCGCGATTGTACCTCTTTAGATAACCACTACTCGCTTATTAAAGTAGTTAAATACGTATATACCTACCTCCAGCTTATAATAATACATTTAATTCGCGATCCGTATAAAGATAAAATCACAGCACGAACGAACGGCAAGCCAAGAATTCCTGAACATGCTTCGGCTGATACCCGGTATACCTAACAGGTAATAGCTGATTATAATCCTATTCTCAGCTCGTTAAAGTCCAAATTCGTTTACGAGATTGAATAAAGCGTTGGAGATATGAGAAAGCCCGTTTGGCGTAGGGACACGTTTTTGGCGTGGTGGTGGTAAGATTGCATGCTGCGGTAACGCTTATGCATTTGTATCCCAGTTGGGATAACTAATTTATTGTGGTATTATCTTTTAGTTATATAGTCTATGTACAACACAAATGGCAGTGAGCATTATAAACAGACAATTGGTACATGGTTGTCTGCAAATGGTACCTAAAACTGTATAGGTAACGATGACTATATTTTTTTTGTGATCATACAAGAATCATTAATTTATGTTGGTACATAAATGATTAAATGTGCTGTGATTTATTTATTAGAGATATAATATATATATTACGACAATTACAATTTTTAGAGAAAACTGTTATAATTACAGTATTTCGATAGCAAAAATTATATAGAGAAACATTTTTGAAATGAGCCCATAATAGATTATACTTACATGAGCCCAACACAATTAATAAGGATAAATTGGATCACTTAAAGTACCTCAAATACATAGCACACTGTATCCCCGCCTCTTCCATGTAGGTTTATATACCAAACCAGTCTTACAGGCCGCGTTAAAATATGCACAAAGGGTTAGCAAAAATGAAGTTCCAAAGGCGAGGGCACAAAAAGTAAATAAGTTGGGATTAGTGGGCCCGGCCCGGGGAACGGCGGCGATGACTGGCAAAACTGGGCCTGGGCTGTGACGTGTGCGGCTCGGCTATTGTACTGGAGTTTTGGCAATGACATATATTATGTATCAGTAGAAATAGTATAATGTAGGTAGAGGGTTAAGAAAAATAAATTGTATGGGAGCTTAATAGTTCATATTAAGACTATAATTGGGATTAGTCCAGTGTTGCGTGCGTGTGCGTTAATGTATTGGTCCAAAAAAACACATTCAGAAAAGAGTTAAAATTATATTTAATAAAAATCCTCAGCAGATTGGTTGGATTTAGATACTAAATTGTCTACATTATACTTACATAATTATAGATACCATTACAACTTTTAATAAAGATCATCATATTTCGTAGTTTTAACATTCAAAACTTCTAACAAACTAATGTTAAAAACAATTAAGATATTCAAATGTTTTCAAAGTTTTCTATTATGGATGGATATGCAAAAGCTACGGAATTTATTTTCCGGTTCGATTACCTTAAGAATAAACAAAAATAATGAACTGGCTGTTTACGTTAGTTTTTTTTACAAAGAGTCGTAATATTAATAGCAAATTCTGTAATTTCGTTATTTTTACTGAGCAGAACATATAATTTTGATAAAATACTAAAAATAACGAATTAAAACTAGAAATCAATGGTAACGTACAACTTTTAAACATATTCCGAACTAAAAACTCTCCCCGCATCGGGAATTCGGGGCAAACCCGTCTCCCTGGGGAAGTTCCAAGTTCAATTATTGATGGCAACTTTAGCCTCTATAAAATATAGGGGGAGATTACACTATTTTTCATCTGGTTTATCTTTTAAATAACTTGTTGGTGTTTTAGGGTTCTGCACGTCAAGTTTTTCCCCTTTTCGCGGTGTCCATAAATTCTTCAATCAGCGTACTTATTTGCTTGCGGTACTTATCGCTTTCAAAAGTTTTTTATGAAAAAAAAAAATTAGCGTGGAAACTCACGAAGAAATGTTATATTTATTAAATCCAATTATAAGTGAAAGGTATAGCTTTCTTTAACTATAAGGAGAGAAAAGCATTGGAAGACAACAGCATTTACTGTTTTGGTCCAAAAAAATAATTTACCTAGATATAAAAGATACATTTAAGGTCTGCCAAGAAAACAATAAATCCGAATATTTAAGGACACTATGCAGCTAAATGTATTGTATAATAGCAAATTTTACTGAAATTCCTAGGGTGAAATCCATAGTTGTTTCTATATAGAGATGTAGGTATATTTTTTGCTAGCTAAATGAGATTTGAGGTCAGGTAAATCCTAACTACGGAGCCCTATCGTGTGGCGTGCTGCGTGCTGGTCAAACTCGTTAGTTTTTTCTACAAATTAATTTATGTTCAATGTTTTGAAACTTTTAAATATAAAATGCCTTAGGTGTTTCGCACGCAATTTATAAGTACGTCACTATGTAAGTGGTCAGTATTAAAGTTTTAACCATGTGAATATCAAGTTATATGAAATGCAGGTGCTATGCAGATTATTTACCAGCTTATTGAAAAGGCTGCTGTATTTTTTATCTTAATTGCTATCTCTTAATAAAGATTGCTATCCTCTTCTGGCGGCGTTTTGAAATAAAAGGATAGAGTTCGTTCCCTCGGGCTGTTTCTTAATAAAATACCTGTTGCAGAAGTTTGCCTATTACCATAGCTAGTCCATGCCTCGTTTAGAAGACGAGTATCAAGATTGCTTTATTGAAAATATTTTATTAAATTTAAGGCTCCATAGTGAGAATGGTCCTTTTATATCCCTTAAGCTTGAAACGATTTTAAGCAAAATAAAAACATCAGGCAATGTAATATTGACAGCATTTTCGAATGTATGAATCAAACAGAGTCTCATTAGCATTCTTTTAAATTTAAAAGTCCATTTTTTTTATCATTTGATCAACGTACATTGACGAAACTTCAAGTCGGAATGATCAAAAATGCTATTCATAACGATGGTCGCTGATGATTTATACCATTTCAGTGGCGTTTATAATTCTATTGACCTTGTATGCCAATTTGTTTTCTGCACTGTGCTTCTTATATTAATTCAATGAGTGGATGGGTCGGAATTTCAAACAAGAAAACTTTGAAGAATTATACATCAAAAAATTAAAATTAGACACAGAAGCGCTCATTAGATCCCGCCCAGTCCGTACAAAATACCGACAGCGACCATTCAGGGGTCATTTTATTTAAAAAAAATTGGGTACCATAAAATTGCAACAAAAGTGTTTGTACAATGAAGGTATTTTAGGGCATTATGAGATGGATGGAGATGGCGACTCTAATCATTTTAAATTGTATGAAAATATAAGAATAATATCATTAATGAAGCAAGCTATACACGTATGTATCATATAGCACAAAATAACTTCAAACAGATGCATAGAGACAAGCCATAAACTTTCAGAGTAAAATTAAAAGCTAAGAAATGATATCCGTATAGCACTAAGAGTCTAAAACAAACTTGATACATTTTCCTTAACTCATCAGTTCGGACTAAACTATCCGCATGCTATCCGCTATTTGTCCCATGATGGGACTTAAAAAGAATACGCCAACTGTGATTCTTACCTAGCATGTCGTAAAAGGTGACTAATGGTATATTGAATTTTAGGTATGTGATTGTGTCAGCAACTAGCCACTTTTTTTCACAATTTTCCATTTAACCCGGCTCAGTTGTATTTTTTGCTTAAACTTTATATATTTTTCAGTATGATTAGACTTAACTGGCCGCATGCTATCCTCTTCATCTATGTTATCGACAATGTCATCACTCTGTTGTTGTACAACATGAATGTCATCGCGTTTTTATGAAACCATCGATCGGTGTAAGAACTTATAATTTTCCAGCCGACCTTTTGTCCCACCATTAAACTCTACAACCGCTGGTTAATAACACTTGGGGCCATTTTAATACAGTGTTTCCCTCAATTACTTCTTAATCGATATTAATGGGTATCCGTAATTACGAATTAACTCTTATTAATTAATTGGGCTTGATCAGAAACTAGTTTCCTTGTTTTTGAAATTAAAATAATTACAAAACGGCATACCTACTCTTATGTTTTATATAAGCACCACATGCATATTATTTCCAAAACAAATACTTGTTTAGTACATAGTTCCTTTTTGTACCTATATATTACGTACTCAATAATGATACGCTTGTTTCTTCAGTTACTATATACACTTAAAAACACACATCTTATATACTTATAATTTTTTACTGTTTCATTGTAATATATGCCATCATTTTCAACTCCTGAAATATTTCATAAATCAAGGAACCAACAAATTCCATTAAAAACATACCAACCGACGAAACGCAATTAAAATCCAATAATAAAAGCAGTTTGCATTTTAATTTCCTTTCAATAACCCATGTCGCCTCGCAGACACTGATTAAGCTGCAATAAGGGTCCACTGTGCACAGAGCTGCGCGCGCGCAGTGCCTGCGCGTACTCGGAATTAGCATAGGCATCCCGGGCCGTTACTCATACGGCGTGGATGTAGCAATTGTAAGAGTACAATTAGTTTGACTTTACTGTTATAATCTTCTATCGTGTCGATGGATCGATCTTTATCCGATTTGACCGGCAACATCGAACAAACAGCATGGTATTTAGCATCGGTTCTACTCTTGGTGATTGTGACCATCCAGTCAAATGCAAAGACTTCTTTGAGCTGTATAGTTACACTGTATATAGATCAACTGGTAGGTAGGTAACCTACCAGTTGATAGGGGTGGCGTAGGTTAGACCAAAATGGAGACCAATTATATCGCAGATCAAGATGCACTTTGGGTCGCTGCGCCCACTTAGCTATTATATCAAATGGAAGGCGATTCTCATATTAGTATCGGTACAGACGACGGCAAATGTTAGGATTTTTGGTTATTGAACTTTATAGATATAATATTTTTTTCTATCAACAATGTTAACAAAGTTCTGTTGACTATGATCATGCTATTTCCGTTGGTAGGTATGTAAAAAATAATACTAGAGAGAGATACATTAAAAAAATACAAGATGTTCTTTGAAAGTAAGAAAGACCGCGATCTTAATAATGTGACTTTGATGATCTAATATCCGTTTTGTTATAAAATGAGATAAAAAGTTTATAAAGGAATCAAGAGCAAGATCATTGTCCCAATTGTTGTAAAACTCAAAACGAACTGAACGTCTCAATCTCGAGTTGACGACAAAAAACAATAAACACAATACTGTTATTGCTGTCAAATGTGATATAATGGTAACACTGCAATTGTTTTCGAGACCATAAATTACTTTTTACAAAAGATTCGCGGTTTCCATAAAAGTTAAACGGGCTGATAAACATTTTTTTTCTTCCGTCTCGGCCCGTCTCTCCTGCGGCAAGCCTATAAATATTAATACAATCAAATGTTTTGACGTGGCCCTTTTTTAAGCTTTTATCTTGTACCTTCGCTTATTTTTTGTGAGCGTCGATTTCGTTTTTATTTCGTGTTAATTTGGACAGCGAATTCGGTCTTTTAACAGGTCGTAAAGTATGTAGACCGGGGAGGCTGGCGCCAGGGGAATATAATAATATTAGGGTGTTTAAGGAAGCGATTCAATGAGCTCGAATCTGTTGTGGATTCAGTAACGATAATTAGATGAAGTCGAACATAAAACTGATCGTTGTTCATTTTTATCAAAGACTAGCTTCCGTCCGGGTCTTCGTTTGTGTCGACCACAGAATTAAGACAAAACCGATATTTCCCCTATGCACTAAAAGTAATCCTATGTTTAAAACATAAATTAAGAACAAAATTTACATGTGTACCAAATACCCACGGACTAGTAAAAAAAGAAGGACTCCGCGCCACTAACTAGACATTGAAGCTCCTCAGGTGCTCCACCTTGACACGCAACTTACGTCACACATTGACATAATAAGTGCTCCACATGACAGATATCCGATATCTGGTATCCTTATGTATCTCACTCACACATGCATAAACGTGGCTTCACGCTATAGTATGATAGCGTGGAGTCCTTCTTTTTTTACTAGTCCGTGACCTAGTAATTGTGTTCAATAGTTATTGCATAGAATGATAACAAATACACCAGTACAAATTTTCACATTTTTCATATTAGTAGAATTCCAACTCCTATCCCAAAAATGAGCGACGATTCCAGTGATATAAAAAAAAGGTTAGGATTTAAACTTAATTTTTTCATATTTGCAAGACAGTAAGTGTATTTGCTATAAATGTGACAAAATACGTTACTCGTCGAGACACGCACAAGCTTCCTGCTATTAATAAAGCCTTTGAATACATTGATTTACTTAGTGGACTTTAAATGCCAAGCAATCATATATAAAAGTAACAAGTTAGCACCGGCAACCTTCTGTTACAAAAGGAGGAAATAAAAGTAAAAAATAAATGAAATAAATAAAATATTTAATGCGATACAAATAAAACTATAAAACTGCGTAAATTAGCATAGCTGTGAAGACTTACATTCATTAATTTTTAAATAAAAACATAAATCTCTATGGCGTCTCTACTCTGTGGTAAAGACACCCACAACCGTCGTAATATTTCTAGCAACTATGATCTTTAGTGTTACAGATACAGGGTTTAAAGTAGTTTGTCAATACTGTGGCATGTTTAGATCGACAAGATCTGATCAAAGTATCTAAAATGGTCACAGTTAGTGGGTTAACCACTTTAAATTGTCATCTGCTTGATTTATTTCTGTATCTTTTGCGGCCAACACATTTTTGTGAGAGTTCTCGGTTAAATCTACTGCTTTGATATATTTAGATTTGGAGATTTTCAACGGGAATTGTTGATTCAGCTGATTTATTTAATTGTTTCTTTAGAATTAGTACCATTTTAAAATTAAACTCATTTAATTTAATATTTTTCTCTACCAATTTTTAATAAAATGTGTAGTTTTACTACTTGTCTTATTATTTAATTCTTACATCTGATTTTATTCAGAAAGGAACATCATCGCAGATTTTTTATGTATTTTCAATTTATTAATTAATGTTAGTTAATTGTAATTAATTAATAATATTGAACCAGATGCTACTGAATATAAAATCCTTAAATACATAATTACAATCCACATAAGACTACATTGCTAATAAAAATATATTGCAACAAATTTCTGCACATTTTCGTAAACAAACTGCATTCAATAAAAATGACACAATTCCAACCAATCGCCATCTAGCCAGAGGCGTATCCAGTGGATCGCTCGTAAACTATAATCATTCGCGGAGTCAATAAATAATTGCCCGGTCCAGCCCTGGTTTTTGTCGGTGTGCGCTCGCGCAGCAGAGGTAATATAGTCATAAATTTCCATAACCGCCACTCGATCTTATCAAATGTAATTTTAATTTGATTTCGGAACCACACGTGTTGAAGCAGTTTAGTGGCGAGTTACGATCGTAGGTATAATACTGGACTAACAAATAGTTTACACGTAATAGGATATTTTTTGTTTAGAGCTGTAATGCTACGTCGGCATCGGCAAAAGAGTGTGCCATTTTTTGCAATACGAAGGGTAGCGATGCGGTTTTTGAAATTAATTTTATAATTTCTACGTTAATAATTATTTTGCTTCTTATATGTTGCAATTGTGATGCAACGGTCGATTAGTGATCCTGTAATTTTCAATTTAATAATAAGCGATAGCCAACGTCAATTATATCACTAATCAAAGTTACCGCAATTCAATATGATGATATTTTCAACTATCGTTTTTCTAGACTTCTTTAAGTTGAAGCCACATCGTAACGGCTTTCCTTAGGCTAGTTTTATCAAAAAGTATAATTTACTTCTCGTATTTCACCACAAAAGGGACTTGATTTTTTGTCATTATTGTAATCTGCAAGATGTTTCATATACATTCATTGGTAATAACAGGATTTTGTATTGAATAAGTCTTTACGTATTAGTAATAATAATAAGCATTTCTATTATTTTGTACTAGATATTGGCCAAAGGTATTATAATAGCTAGTTCATTTGTTTTCAAGTACACAAATAACCAATCATTTATTTCGCTCACTCGTTTCTGCACCTTAACGACATTCGCTTGATCAAATAATACCCACACACATTAGCATATCGCGAAAAAAAAATAGCTACACTTGATAGCGAAAGTCGAAGAACAAAGATTCGACTACGATTATTAATAGGTCTGACACCATTCCCATCGAAATCAAAAGCTTATCACAAATGATTGTCATGTGTAATCAATAACCACAAATCGAGTTCTAATGATACGCCTAACAAAACGCGTCACGCCTTACCGTATCAAAGTATGTATATCTGACAATAATATATCATTAAATTCATAACACTACAATGATATAAGACTTTGGCCGCGTGTTACACCGTAATGTAACTCGTTTATGCTGAAAACTGGTCTTTGTTCAATACTGTATAAGTAAAAAAATTCCCACAATTTACTTTTCACACGAGTGACCATAGAACTGACTTCACTATAGCACACTGGTAACTCTATACAATTTAGATAAGCATTACACATAATTCCAAACATTGGAAGACTATTAGGGTCCGTTTCCTTTATGTGGTCCTTTAATGATAAAAGACATAGGAATAAACTACTATTGTTGAAGTCGTTTGCCAAGCTTGAAGTCACAGTTCCTAAAGAAGGTGTAATGCCTTTAACATAATGAGTGGATGTTAATTTAATTTGAAATCATATGTAACTTTTAATATCATTATATAATTTGTCCATCCATATTGTTCTAATTCACTAATCCATTTGTTTTTAATATCAGATGTTGAAAAAATATCAATCAAATCTATTACCAGTTACATATAACATTCGATTTCGTGTGATGCGCGGCCGTCTGAAGCCTCAAACTGACCATCGTTACGAAATTACGATTTACAACCCACAGCACGTATTATCTGGTATCAAACTTTAATCCATTTATCACCGCTTTTGTTTACGATACTCGCGTATCATCGACTATTAATTATAATGCGTTCTTCACTTCCATCTTTGACGTTCTCCTGTGTGACAGACTACAGATAAGAATTTTAATGTTACCCGATACAATTTGACTTGAAACTTCGTCTGCTAATGGAAATTAGGCCTTATTTGTTAATTTTATAGAATTTATTTTTGTTTCAAGTTCATTAGTGAAGGTTTTTGGAGCAAAAGAGCAAAGAGCAAAGCAAACTGTATTGTTAAGACTGTAAGTTAATTATTTGAATGCCCAGACGAAGGCAAGTCAAAAGAGCGCGGAGTTCAGGATTTTGATGAATGCGCTTATAATTGTTTCTGTATCGATTATGCCATTGATAAATACTTTGACTATTGCTCATTTTATTAATGACTTGGAAGCGGAAGAGTTGGAGCCCTAACGTCGGTGTAATGTCACAATTAATATTGGAGCTGTCAAAACATCTGTCAGCGTTAGCGCAGCTTTTCGTTTTTGTGGTGTAATTAAATTTATTAATAGGCGATTGGCATCTTGAACTTATTCGAAGGATGTAATGAATATAAATGTATAAAATATGCTCAATTTAGTTCGTAATAACTAATTACCATCTCAAAGGTAAAACTGGATATGACCAATAACGGATGAGAATGCTTAAATAGGCTTTAAAGTTTATGACATTAGGTCGAAGATATAATTTTTATATTCGTTTCAAAGTGTCACTCTATCCAATAAATAGTGAAGGTTAACATTCTTTGAACATTTTGCTTAGTATTATCTTAAAACAGTCACACCTCGCTGTGAAAGTCTTTTATCATATAAATGGGTTCGAGGACCATATAGATTTAACTAAATACAATTTAGCAATTCAATTCCAATTTCTAATTAGCAATCAAAACTATTCTGTCTAAATATAAAGACAGTCCATTATTAAATGTAGCTAAAAATAAAACTGGGCTGGGTTAGATGGAAAAAGTTGTGACAAGTGGCTAGCTTGTCGCCTACACAATCACATACCTAAAACCCGATATATCATTAGTGGCCTTTTACGGCATGCTAGGCAAGAGACACAGTTGGCACATTTACGTCCCAGACCAACATAGGACTAAATGGAACTACCATAATAACGTGTTTAAATCTTTATACTATTATCTCATTATTAGTTTTTGTTTAAAATTGTAGGCACTTAGAATTTAATAGTCGTCTGTCTAGAAGGCTCAGTCTATCTGTAACTAAAGTACATTCCTACTGTCTTTACTTTGTAACTATTTGGCTAAAGGGAAATCAATATGGCCCCTTAGTTCAATTTTCGCTAAAATTAACGGCTCCGTATAAACCAGCTAAGCAACGAACCGTAACGGAATTTAAATAGTCCAACATTTCACCCACGAGGAACAGTTGGTATTTTCCACCATAGCCTAAAAGATACCACAGTACTTAATACAACATCCAATATTAGTCTTTATGGCATGGTATTAGAGTTCGTTTTGGTTCATTGATGATTGAGCGTTAGTACCTTCGCGTAGAGAAAGGCTGGGTAATTTTAGAGAAAATGCTTGTGAAAAATGGAATGATGTAAATTCGTTACGTATACAACTATGTTTAGTTTTCTTTCGTTTTATTTCGTTGGGCAGTAATTGAAATATTAAAAAAATACGTATCTGAGTATCTAGAAAGGTGAAGGTAATGACAACATGTAAATATTTACATCTAAGTTCTCAAGATTAAGAATATGACATAATGAGTGTAGTAAAGTATTTTATAATGTTTTAATTTTCTATGTCGTTAATTTACGCTCATAGCACATAGCATACCAGTTGCATAATATGTTTGAACGTATCGCAAGGAAAGGTTTACATTGCAAGTCACTTTTGTTAGCGACTGTACGGTGCATCGAGATTGGAAACAACGTGAGTCATTGTAAGGGAGATTAAAAATTAACTTCTCGGTCTAGCCGCGGCTGTGCAGTGGAGCCATGACCTGACTAGAAAGTTCCATAAACTTGGCAACTTCGCTATTAGTTACCTAATAAATGTTAGAAGTGAAGACTACTCGGGTGATGTAAGAAAAGCTATATTTCGAAGCTTTAATCGTATGCAATAGGTACATGTTTTAATGTCTTGTATATTTTCATTAATATAATAGAGTTCGTGTTTTTTTTAAATGCGTTGGAAGAAATTTTTGTTTATAATATTTTGAGCCAGTATGACAGTTCCTGATAAAGTTTCAGATACTTAAGTGCCTTAGTATGCTATTCAAAGACATGTTTTTGCTGATATATTTTTTTCTGTTTCGAAGTCAAATCTTCCACACCTATCAGTATTGGAAATTCTTGTAATTTCAATCAAGGTACGAAATCATGCGTTGTTGTCAAATGCTCAAACCGACTGTTTATATTTAAACAGTTAATTTTCATCCGATGCATTTTGAATTATTTCAAGTGATAAATTATACTGAAAATACCAATTACCTATATTTTCGCATTATCTACGAGTATATATCATTACCATCTATAAAGTACATGTTAAACGCCAGTAAACAGAAGGTAAGGAACACACGAAGCAATAAGCTATTGATCAGCGTTGCTCAAGAATTAATGAAGTGGGCATGTCGACCCCTGTCACGCGGGCCTGTCCCACTCGACTCGCGACATGTCCCGTCCCGTTCCGTCCCGTCCCGGCTCCGGAATGCTGAGACACGGAAGTGACACCCTCCCTAAAACAATTCACCTAGGAATTCGCGTTCGGCTAAATTAATAATAGATGAAGAGTATTCGATTGGCTATTGAGAAAGAAAAATAAATGGATAGATCCTGTTATAGCCATAACCTAGAGCTTTACTTTCGGAATACGAATGTTATATAGTATTCTTAACGATCTGTAATAAGTCTGACCAGACTTTAAATTATTTTACCTCAGTGGTAGATGAAATCCAACATGTTTTGCTTGTAATAAAAAAAAACTACCATGCCTATTATTATAATAATGCATTAACGCTCATATAAAATTCTAACCATGTAGTCGCTCTGATGCATTTATCTTACACCTGACATATGCGTTTAAAGCACATTATGTCTAAACAAACATCTTTACGCATCTTATGTGTGAAATTGAATTCATCACTCATGCCAATTAATAACCAATTTGTCTGTATCCTTTAGTATTAAAGTCGTTAAATTAACTGTAGTTACTCCGTTGTTCGAAATATAGGTATAATAGTATAATTGCAGAATTGCAAAAAATACACATTACGGGCCGCTTCACGGGGGCTGCTATACTCATTAAAATAATAACTACTAATGTAGCTCATAGCCAATTTTCTTATAACTGCATACAATTATAATTAAGTTGATAATATTCAAAGGTCAATAACGCCTTTTGTGGCGCCCAGTTACTTGTATTAAACAACGAAATCGACAGCGCAATTGTTATTCAAGCATTCAACCATTTGAGCCACAGTACAAGGATGAATCAGAAGGAATTTCTTCCATCCAAAAATATTTCGCTAGAATTTCATTATTTTCAATGTCAGGTTAGGTTGAGACCTAGAAGAAGAAAAAATCGGAAAGCAATAAAGATTTTTTAGAAAACAACTTCTGATGTAGTAAATAATTACCCATTCATGGATACTGCGTACTTGAACAGACGAAAAAAAACACATTACTCGTATGTCAGTATTTTTTAATAACAAAGCGTGCGATAAATTTACTATTTTGACGTTAATTTCAAGTGCGATTATTAATAAGGGGAAAGATAAGAAAATACCTCCTGATATTTTCATATATTTTAAGCCCTTTTTAACTCATTTTGTATGTAGACGGCTCGTTAATAAGTTGTTACGAAGATCCCATATATGCAAAGGTAATACTAGAAACACCAGCCTGTTGAATATTCAACATTAAGTTGGATGTAGATAACCAGTCGGGGGCCCTTGGCGTTGAGTTATGACTTTGTAAAGTGATTTATTTGGTGTCATTGATAGAATACAGGGGACCTAAAGGTTGTAGCATGCGATCTAAGGAACTGTTGACCCAGTGTATTACTACACACATTTATGGACTTCGTTTAAATGGTTACAACATTTATAAAGTGAAAAATTATATAGAAATAATCATTTTTAAGCTAAAATTATATAGGTAATGCTATATTAGCAATATTACTAGTGGAACTCATCTAATCATATGATATTGAATGAAATAAATTGAATTGGACTATGTCATTATTGACAAAGTATAAATATGGTTTCTTTGTTCATGAACAATTTGTCTATAAATCTGGATATAAATTAAGAAGTAGTTGTAAAAAATTGAGAAATTTGTAATGAATAATTGATAAACTGGATAATTAAGTATGCACAAGTGCACACGCATGAACAGAGACCATTATTTTCCGCTATTGTCAGGTTACTGTTCCATCTCTGCACTATGTCCACAACTACCCCCGACCGCACACTGGGGCGAAATGCGTCCGTGGAGGAAACAAACTGACATTTATTAATGGTTATATGGAAAAAATATTGTTGCGTTTTCGTTTCCCCGGCTTTTAAAGCGCAATAAACAGCGCGCAATTAAAACGTCAATAGCAGATTGATAGCTTGATTAATAACGGGAAGGAGATTATTTCGGAACTTAATGTTTTGAATAGTTCTTGTAGATTAGGATTTTTGTATATAGGTACTGAACCAGTGTTCTGTAAAGTCTAATACGCTATTAAATTGTTTATCCCTTCTAAATTGAAATAGATTTTGAATCTTGACTATGTATATTTAAGGTAAAGAAAGTATAACTAATAAAAGACAGAATTAAAATTAAAATAAAAACTGTTATTGATATATGTATTACGATCCAATATTTAAATTTATCAATAGTCTTGTCTAGTTATAATAATACATTTGATCACAAAATACACAATCGATTTTTAAAACATAGTTATTTTTTTCAATATCTTGCAGGAAAAATTATATGAATGATATTAGCTTAACGACTGATCTTTGCTAAATAACCTTAAGAATCCCAAGTCTAAAAGTTGTAGATCCAGAAACTTTCTGAGACGCCATCTATTTGCCAAGCATAATGAATCGATAACAATAACACTCGACAGGATATCAAATCGATTGTCTATCGAACACTGCCACGCGAGCTACTCGAAAATCTAGATCAAACTCAGCCTGCTAGCTACCTAAATCTATACCCTAGGTAGCACGTGCATAAGCCACGCCCATTCAGCCGATAATAATTAACCAATTACAAAATGACAAGCCACTGTGGCCATTTTAATTGGTCCGCCATTCCGGTGCAGTCTATATGCACCGATGCATAAATAGGTACATCAGATAGCCCTTTCTGCAATGGTGTTGACTTGCCCTTTATTAAATCCGTGTATCTTATAATTAAACTCTTGCTAGTTATGAAATCTCTCGGAGTAAACCGGGGATTTAATCTAAAGTGAACATTGGAAGACCTTTGAAACTGGTTTTTCTTGATATTGCAGTAATGGTTGTTATTAGAATGCATTGCTTATAGTGATAGGAAGTTGCTTTAGCGTTTTAAGTACTTTTTGGAGTGGGATAGATAATATGAAATATTGATTAATTAGATAAATAATGAGTTCCAATTGTTATTTAAAAGTTAACTTATAATGTATAATAATAATATAATTGGTCAATGAAAACTTTCGTATGAAATGTTATCATTATAGCTAGCATATAGTATAATCAATTGGTACCTTAGATTGGTGTATTTCAATAAACTTATCTTAACTCCTCGTATCGTTTAGTTATTTCCTCTATCAGTCGATTACTTTACGTCCATAGTTTAGATAAGTAAAAGTCTACTAACCCCTATTCACTCTTTAGCGGCTAACAAACTTCCTAATTAGATTACTTCAAACAAAATTGCTGTTTAAATTCTAAATTAAAAAACAAAAGAGAGCCATAATGAAGCTATCGTTAAAAATACGACACGCTTCCGTGACACCAGTACCTGTGTGTTGTTGTACCAGAACATACCATTATCATGATGATTAATGTCAGGCCCAGGGGAGCTAGGTGGCGACGGTAATGTTCATTCAATTCGTAATTATGCGTTTATCATTAATATTTTTACAACGGACTATGAATAATCGCTTTATAAAATTATACACCCTCTTGGGGAGGGTATTGAAACGGAGGACGATTAACGCGTCGTCGATGAAATGCAGTGTTGCATTCACCTGTTATATTACAAAATGATTAGCACCTCCTCTTTTTAGAGTCGGTTAAAAATAATAGTCACACAGGAAAAAAATTATTTCTTACCTACCTATAATGCCTATGGGTGCGAAACTTTCTAATTTCTAATTTATTTATTTATAAATCACCAAACCAATCAAATAATGCTATTTGCTCCACATCAGGCCAGTACATCGATATGAACTAATCAATAATGAAGTGACCATTTGTCCGTCCGTAGAGTTATTAATTCGTTATAATAATACCTTCTCTTAGTATAAGTAGATATACTAAGAGAATAATATTGAGGCAAATAAGTTATTTGCCTCAATATTATTTCGAACTAGCCACTTCGGCCGCGTAGTTTGGTCTGTTATGAAGTCTGTGTTGTATCCCGCGGGACATATAATTTGTTTTGTGATGAAAAGTAGACTATTATTGGTTTCAAACTTGTTTTCGTACCTACCTAATCTTATTACAATAACTTTAGGTATGAAATGTAGGTGAAATGTAACGAGAAATAGGCTACTTCTATTACGAGTATATTTCATACTTAGTTACCTAATACTAGTAAACATTACCAAAGCTTATAAATCAAACATTAAGATGGTATAACCGTTTCATCTTGTTCACCTTCGTATGTTTTATAGGTACTATTTTCACCTAATTATGTGAATACCTTAATATAAAATAATAATTATAATAAATACCGTTAGGACTGCCAAGTTCTCTTATCTTATTTTATATTTTTTAACCAAAGTATGAACTATTTTATATTAAAATTATTACTACAATTATTATTAAAAAAAACACTTAAAAGATTTTCCTATGTATAGATTTTACAGGTGCATTTTCTATCTCTCTCATCCGAGTTCAATCTCTATTCTTCCCACACATTTTCATTCGTGACTCTTTCGTAAACATCTAGGCTTATTGTTTGTTTGTTTGGAAGAGCTAAATCAAAATCTCTCATCGGAAGCCAACGTGTCTAAGTGCTGCAGTGCATAATATCGAATAGTTTTCAAACAAATTAAACAAAAGTGCTATTTTTCAGCGGCATTCGTTTACATTCCCATTCGGCTGGTCAAAATATTTCCAAACTCTGAATGTGTATCGAGATTAGCGCGCCGAATACCGACTACCGACGTATCGGGCGAGAATGGTTTATTTTCAAATGTCTCGGCTTGATAGCCGAGCGTTTCATATCATGATGAATACGCTGTTGTTTACAAAACACCTTATGAAATTAACCGTTTGTGTAAAATACGGGCTGCGGTAATGCAGTTTTCCGGTAATAGTAATTAGGTATTTCCCAAATCGACGGTAACCAAAGCTTTTTGTTGCGGCTATGGTATTTAGTTCTATAAAGTAAATGTTTTTGTTTCATCAAATGATCTCTTTATGACTGAATATTGTGCAATAATCGATTAATCTAGTCTGCTTATTACTTTTTTCAGATAAATGGGTTGCAATTCTGGGTTGTAAATAAGAACAATTAATTATCTTATCAAAAAAATATTTGTTTCAAACACAGGAATCTTCGAAGGTCAAATATTTATTTTGGTTAATTGTATAAACTTTATGTGAAGATATTGATACACTAGACAAAAATATTCGGTCGAATTATGACTTTTAATAAGCATTAATACTAGTACGCTAAGATAAAACCGTTTTATATGCACTCAGTACAAACCGAACGAATTTAAACCCATTGATAAAACAGTAACATGTGCATTACTTCAAGACACATTTGATTGGCGGAGTTAAAATAAAACCACAGAATTAAATTTGAATGAACCTCCTTTTCAAAGTCTAACATGCTTTCACGTTACTTCTGTCGGGCGAATGAAGACCGGCGCGCGTGTGCCGTCACTCGCCGGGCTGCGCTCGCGCAGCAAGCGACGGATTAAATAAATCCACGCACTAAGATGAAAAGCCGGCATAATGTGGATATGATCCTCAATTATTACTATATTAATCTTATTTTGTAGAAATATGTTGATTGATTTTATATCAAACTGCGACGAATTTAATGATTAAATTCGTCGCAGAAGACATTTCCGATTTCAGATATTATTTAGTGTACATACTCATTTCTACGCACCGTATTATATAACACTATATATATGAAAGAACGTTAAAAAAGGGAGGACATTATGTTAAATTTCTATTATTCAATATAATTAGATTCCATCTTCTTGCATCTGAATGAAATAAAAAAACAACAGACTAACGCGTTCCACTTAGAATGTACGCACTCAAAACGTTACCGCCGAATCCGGTAATTCTATCTTCGTAAGAGTTAATAAAGTTTAACAATCCTCCAAACATAAACCATCTCTTTCCCCGCAGTTGCCTCATCAGTCGGCCAACAAATTAGTCGGTGTCACTACAATAATATACAATAAGGAGCGCACAGTGCTCCCAAGCCCGCGGCACGTCGCATAAATCGCTCAACACACCCGAGTAATGTTTTGTATGGAGATTTCTTTCGACGGCAACTCGGTTGCCGTGTAGTGGCCTTTATCTAGTCTTAAATTAATGCTTGAAATTGATAAACGCGAGCTCTTTTTCAAACCGCCGACGCTTATGTTTACTCGATTGTTTTAAGACTCTATTATTACTTCTCACATTTATTATCTCATACTTTTTACATTTACTCGTTGTCATTTCGCTACTAAAGACGGATCAGTCCTACACAGTTTGTACGATCATAACCAAATTGCCTCGTAGGTATTATGATATCATGATCTATTCCTGGCCTATTGTGGCGCACATTTACATCCGTGCTAACCTCGAGGTCTTTATACTCTATACATACATTTTCATTGTTTGCATCAATACACTGATGCTCAGCGCATTCATTATCTCGCCTTAGTATGCTTTCTTGCAATAACATTACGTTTCATTGTGGTTAACAGCGCTGTTACGAATTCGCCGCAAGTGGTCTTTAAAACAACATGGTTTTAAGTTGCGATGTAACAAAGCGTATCCCCCACAGACAATATAAATCAAAGTCTGTGCGAAAATTACCAAATGTTGCAAAACGTTTGCGTGCATAGCCCCACAAGGTCACTTGCATTGAATTTTTGTACAAAAAAAGTCCATACCATTGTGTGACCGAAGAAAGTTTGAAAAGCCTTTCTTTGCCGTGTCACAGTAATTAATGTACTAATGCGTCACATTTAGAGGTCTATTATACTTTTACTCTCTTTTAAAAGGAGCAATAACGAGGTATGTTCTTGGCAAAAGATTTTGTAAATTTGCATGGGCCGGACCCACCGCGGGCAGGTAGTGTCTCGTAATCGGTCGATTTGTCTTATTGTCGGAGATGTCGTTTGTTTGTGCGCAGTGACCGTGACTGTGCTCGAGATAAAAGTAATAAATTATTGGAGGCGGAAGGTGTTTGTAATGGTCGCCGCCAGAGGTGTGGCACTCAAAAATTAGGAGATGCACTCAGAATTAATTCGAACCGCATGTGATGCAACAAAACAATGTACGTGCATTGATAAATCGCGTTTTTCGAAGGCATTAATTATCCAAGATAATATTTGTCATGATCAGAAATGCCGTTATTAATATACGCGAGCGACGAAAAAGAAAACATAATTAATTTATTATTAACAACGCCATTAATGCGACCTAAAACAAATTGGGCATGATTTAAATCTATTAACGTGGGCAACTATTGCCAAACGTTCTGAGTTAAGTTATAAATAAAAAGGTACCTACGATAACTCGTTCGACCAGATTTATTATGAAATTAATATTCAATTAGCTTTCCGCACATGATGCCGTTGCGTTGGGCGTATGTATTATTAAATTAAATTTATGGCATCATTTACTGGGCGATATTTTTTAAATTATTGCCGGTCTCACGGCGTCCACGGTAATTGTGCGATCAATTTAGGAAGCGATCGGGACACGTCTAGATTTATCTTTTTCCGTACAATTGCTGCATACAAACCACTGTGTTTGTGTTTTTAATTAAAAAATTATAACACTTACAGACCTTACAAACTGCTTTTTCTGACATTCTTTGTGTTTATTAAGTTTGTATAAAATTTATAGGTTTATTATGTAAATAATATATAAATTTGGATAGGTATATCTACAGGATTAGTAGCAAAGAAACAATGACTTATTGGCACTTGCATAAACATAAGAACTGAATATGTAGATTAAGCAATATTACTCACAAGAAGGTGTCACTGCCATTTGTCTTCAGCTGATCATAATATCAAATTGAATTAAATATTTACTTAGATCCTGGAAATCATTGGCTCTGTTATTTGTCTGCATATGCAATTAACATTAATACTTACACAGACTCTATAATAAATCACGATCTATAGACATTCCCTCATACCAAGGTTTGTGCTTACTTCCTACAGATACAAGTAAAACTATGTCTTTTGGAGCTTGTTATGCGACTTTGAACCTTATTTTGCGAGTTGTAAGGCGATGGTCAGTAGCATGTTTGGGACCGACCACCGGTTTGGTTAGTAGAACTAAACGTAGATAGATAGGTCATTAGTCTTCCAGATACTGATCTCGGCTATACATAATATAATCAACCAGCCTGTATCGTATTAGACTAATATATGTCTACGGAATACGACAACTTGTCATGAGTAATTTGATTCTAAATTATGGCAAAAGGAAGTGTGGGTTTTTTATTAGGAAGATATTTTGAATAACTGAGCTGTTCACAAATATTTGATACATGCAATGAAATTCAATGATTCGGGGTTCTTTAAAAGTCCATGTGTTTAACATATTTTATCCTGCGTTATTTAACACGATTTTTTTCATATATATATTTTTAAGCATTTGCTCATTTTAGGATAGTTGGTGTCTACACTAAATATTGATTGAGTATCTCGTTTATAGTTGATCAGATTAAAATAAATTCATAACTATTATCCTCCTATTTTGTAACCATTGATAAATTTTAGCGTAGGCGTTTCTAAAATATTATGAATGATAATCCAGTTTCAAATTTAATTCCAAAATTCATATTAGTGGAACCTGGTTTAGGTTTATAAAAAAGGAAAAAGAAAAATTGGAAATCAATGTCGAGAATTTTAAAAGTTCTTTGTGACTTTAAGAGTGGTACTCAGTAGCTCTAGTAACCCTAAATATGACAAAGGGAAAAAAAAAATATGTTTACGAAAGAGTTGAGTTGCCGCCACGCCGGCCATGGTGCCTATAATGCTGGAAGCGTTGTCTCTTTGAATGACCAGGCAGAGGCGCCGATCGAGGTAGCTGCCAGCATTTCAGAAACATAAATCAGGAAGGTACCTACTTTGGTTTACTGAGCTTTCTATGTAAGTATCTACGAATTTAAGTACTTAGGTACTTAAGTTAGACATTAGCTCGGCGGTCTTAAGGAAACCTGCATAATAAGAAGATATTTCTTATATTGTTAGTATCTCTTATACTAGGTAAATTGTTAAAGAACACGTCTAAGGCTTCACAAGCAAGGCTTAATTTCTAATAAGATATACCAAAATGTGAATCTAGTAACAAAATGTTACAAAACACCGGGTTTGAGCTGCACGACTACCTCCAAATCACAGTAAACGCTTACTTAAGCACGCCGCATACGCTGGATAGATCATTTTTCATTTATTGAGAGCTGGAGAAATGGCATCTAATTAAATGAGATAAAAGCTTAAATTTGCATGTCTTAATAATGTTCAGGTCACGTGTTACGCTGTGTCTAGCCAAGGTATGATCTGACCGTCTTATCTACTAGATTTTTTATCAATATGATTTATACTATTAGATAAGGTACATGGATGTAACGTTTTCCAATTATATAATTAGGATAAATATTATACATCCAGATGTTCAAGTTATAATGGTACAGATAGCGCGCGAGTTGAATGCAGTCGGGGCCTTAGACGAGACATACCTGAGCTCTGCATTCAACTTGCGCGCTATCTGTAGATGCTTAGATTTTAATTGTCAAACAAATTACCTTGTCCATAAATATACTAAAAAATTCCTAATGACCTAGAACTTACTTACTTTACCTTAGTATTGCAAATGTTACTTTATAGATATAAAAAAAATCGTTGAAATAACGAATTCCTCCCAAAAAATCACAATTCAGTACACCAAATGAAAGCCCACTACCAATTCCAAGAATGTATCATGTCAGCAACACTGCTATCCATCAGAGTTCCCACAACAACACCAACGAGGCAACCATCAGCTAAAAGTATCATGTGTGCTTCGCACCTAAGAATGTATCAACAGCGAGGACTGAACGTGAACGCGTCGGTGCGCGCGCGCACGCAGATTTATTGCGTGTTATGTAAATGTGTACAAGATATTAGTGTCCTTAATATTTCCACGTCGTGATTAGAACTCACCATGGGACGTGAGAAATCGGCACCCCGGGACGCGGTCTGGACTTTGAAATTTTGTTTTTGCAACTCTAAGCTCTAAGTCATTAATTACTTTATGATTTGGAAACGGATTCTGATAAACCGGTGAGAGACAAACGAGATTTGTAATTTTGTACCACTGCAAGGCAAGAATAGGACATACTCCTATGTCCAATAATATGTTAAGAAAAGTAACTAAGCCATTTTTAAAAACCCAAAAAAAAATATTTATTCATCAATAGGTAAGGTTTGTTGCGGCGCAGCGACCAAATCCTACCAATAATAAAGTTCAAGCCATCAATAGCTTCAAAAATAAATAAAAACTACACCATGAAACAGTTTTCTAATAAGTGAACCAGTTCCGTGATTAATCGCTTCAAAACAGACCGTTGCCCTGCCCGAGCGAGCCGGTCCAATCGGACGATCTTCGGATTCTCTTTACGGACTGAAAATTGCGCACACGCAACGATGTTATTGTGCAGATTATGAATTTGAGCCAATCGAGGTGGGCGCGCGTGAACTGTAGTTTTCGATTCTGTTTGTGCGTTCTGCGATGTTTTCATTCCTCCTACTCGATTTTACGTACCTACAAGCTTTAATACTATATCGGTTACTATTTTAAGAGAGCTTTTTGCTTTCTATTTATCGTATCTTAGGTACTTTGCTCTTGACTTGTTTTAACTAAATTTTGACAGTGTTAATTATATTATCTATCTACATGATTTACTTCACAAATACCAGTCTAATTGATGTACAAAAAGAGATGAGACACAGTAAATAAATACATCATTCAGTTTAGTAAATGAAAGCGGTGTAATGTGCATTTGTAAGTAGATATATTTGTTTATTTAGAACGAATGACATCAAAGACGTTATAGCTATTGGAACACTCAACCGAGTTAAAAGCCAGATCATTGTAACATTGTGGATGTGTACCGAATTTCTGCGTACTGTTAAACTTAATAATCGTAAGGCATCCAGCCAAATCATAACGAGTGTCGACTAAGAGGCTGACATTTGGATAACACAACACGACCTAGCGGCTTGCCGATGACATAATTTGAGACATGCGTGCGCGCCGACTCCGCGGTAATATTTCATACAGTTTGAGCGGTATCGTGGACGCAGTTGTGCGATCGTAGTACGGATAAGATAGACTTGTTTTTATATGTACGGAAGGTTGAGTAACATTAATAAGTATTTATGTGGCTGGTATTAATAAAAAAAAATATATGTCAACGGACTTGTGTGAGTTGGTTAGCAAAACACGGTCGATGTGGACATAACGAGCCCTGGGGTTCGTAACGTTATCTCATGTGAATGAAAGTGTTTAGGATAATAGGTAAGACTTTTTATTTTGTGTTAAATGATTTCTAGAAGGACATTTGCCTTAAAACTGCGCAAGGAATAGTGACATGTTTTACTGAATGTAACAATACCTAATTACTTAATAAATCGATCCTCATGATTTTTTTAAAGAAACCTTTGGGGAAAGATTTTATTTTTAATATTTTTGTAAGAATTAAAGGCGAAAATCAAAATTTTATTCTGATTCTTCCATTAACAATATTGGCCGCATTTAGAGCCCATTGCCCAGAAATGTAACAAAAACGTTTCTCAAAAACTTCCCGAAGAAGTTGATAACTCAAGGGATCACGAATTAAAGAGCGAGCCCGGGCTAAGTAAATCAAAAGTTTCGTAAAGTGTCACCGGGGACAGGCTGACACATTGCGACGATAGCTCGCCACAGATACGACTAAAAAACGTATCTACCAGTTGAGCTTAAACACGAACCACGCACACAATGTAGAGAAAAGCAGTAGGACAAATGTATGCTTAAGCTCTCAAGGTAATCATAATGAAGTATAAATATATTGTATTTCATCATAATTATATATTTTTTTGGCAAGTGCCTAACTAGATATACTAAGACCGTATACTACATTATATTTGACAACTCTGAGGAAATTGGCAAGGTAGGTTTATTATTAAAATATCGAAATGATACTATTGAATCTCTGTGATGCTATAGACTTCGTGATTATGACTCCACTTTGTTCAGTGATTTCCGTAAGCTGAACAAATAAGTCTATAATTGCATGTGTATAATATACAAAATACAATAGGTACCGTTTATTTGCCCATTTACCTGTTACATTGGCAGATGATTTTAGTACCATGTAAATAACAAGGTGTAAGGTAAAAGACACTAAGTACTTCACACCAGATAAACTCTTTGTATACGTGCCTTTAACTTTAATAAGCTCGTACGTAATATCGGACCATGTTGGACACGCTTCACTGCCATTTATTCCAAACGGACTTGTATCATTTTAAACGCGCGATACGTAGACGACACTTAAAAATAATTACACGATTTTATAGACTCCTTAACTGAACTCACATTGTTACAAAATAAACCTTATTACGGGGTTATTAAGTGCTTATTTATTACGCGAGAGCAGTTGTGGAGTCACGACTGCGGCTTCTTAGGAACTATGCAGGCAAATTACTGGTTTGCAGTCGGCAACTACTTGTGAGGCTTGAATTACTGAAAAAAAGCAAAAGTAGCATATTATCATTGCTGTTGTGCAGGGGTGGTAAACCTTTTTAGACGTATGTGTGAAACATTTTTAAATGTTGTTATTGAAGTTCCGGCGTGTTAAGAACGTGAATTAACGGGACATTGAAGTAGTTTTTGCAGTCAAAACTACATAAAATGACTTTCAATAGATAGTAGAACTAAAATTGAGGTTCTGATTTTATTTCTTTACAATGCTATTTGCATAATCCCATCAATAATAATTCAGATGCTTAATAAAACATTGCCCAAGTTAGTAAAGACATGTTGCAATCACGAAAAATATGAACAGCTGACTGACATAAAATATCGAGTACTAAGTACGGACAAGTGAATTTTGAATTCCCATGTCAGTGCCACCTTGCGGCTGTCATTGTCAGTCACTTGGACTCCAGAGGAGTGACATTTGTGACATGCCGCGTTGCCTTTCAACAGGTGAGGGGACAACTAGATTCATGGGCTTATTTAAAATAAGCACCGTTGTCGCTTGACACTTTTATCATACACGATATTGAATAGGTTTATCCACCTCAAGGTGCCTTTAGCTTTTTATTTTAATATCTACATAAGGACTTCGATGTGCATTAGTTCAAATTTCAGTAATCGATCGGGAAGAAAACATCACGAAGAAAATCATAGTTTAATTCTGGATTTCCTAGGAAGCCAATATGATAGCTGTTTTTGTAGCATACAAGTAGATTATGCAGTTTCAAATGCTGATGGATTGCAGTATTCAGTCTAGAGGCTTTAACAGATAGTTCCCAAACTTAGACAGGTAAATATGTAGACAGTGCCTATAATAAAATTGCGTCGCTATCCAAGACTGAGTGATAGCTTTCAGCCAAAGACAGGAAAGAACACCCGTCATACTCCAAGCAGCAAACCGTAGGGGTGTCAAAAGAGGTCCGTAATGCAGAACCTAATTCCGAATTCAGCGAGACGCCTTGATAAATGTGTTTGTTGGAGCACTGAATATTGTAGGATGACCTGTTTGACAACGCACCGACTGGCAATAATGGGCAGATGTTATACATTCGTTCGGCTAGACGCCATGGCAACTGATTTTATTAAATGGTCTCGAGGCTCACCTCGTCTGCGTATTATAATAATCGCATGCGTGCATACTGCAGCCTGGGTGTGTTGGTACTTAGAAGATAAAACTCAAATTAGAATTTGTGTGCCAATATTAACTAAATTTTAATGAAAGTAGCACTAGTACTCAAGTGAAAAAATAACTAAATTAATGATTTACAACAAAGTCTCGTTTTAACTGAAGGAAGCGACCCTAACAGTTTATATTACCTTACTAACAAAAATATGAACAATTCAGATACAAATTGATATAAAATGTCAAACTAAATAAAATAAGACCGGAAAATTTTGCCTTCGTCTTGCAATGTTAATATTATTCTCTTAAGAAAATAGTCATATTAATATTTACTGTATGACTATGAGATATTTGTTATAAGCCTAGTGAGAATAGAAATAAAAAGGCTAAATATTTTTACGAAAATCAAATAACGCACCGTCAAGTCACGTGGAAGCCTAAAAATAAAATAACGTAAACTCATATGTTTTAATAAAAATAATGTTAATCTGACCGGATTAGCGTGAAGACAGCAATATGACAAAAGCACTCGCAACTGAGATGCAGACTAAGTATTTGTGTTTAATTGCTTCTAGAGATTTATTAATATGAAATAAGATACGTCAGACTTAAAATTGTGCATTCAAAATTCTAATATTTGGGATTACGAGGACACCCACGGTCAAATGACTTCTTGAATTTAAAACAAAAGCTAATTTCCTTATCAATAATGACGCCACAGTTAATAGTAAGTAGATTATCTCATCATCAGCTTCATTACTTTGAACAAAAATTATGATACGAAGAAAAAAGATTCGTTTTCGTAATTCTAATTTCGAAATAATAACGTAAAATTTATTGTAACGACGATATGCCAGATTATGACACTAAGAACTAGTCGTAAAATCATAAAAAACAATTACAGCATCTCTTTAAGAGCGGTATAAACTATATGTGACACTTTTATTGCATGTATTCTGTTTTCATCTAGATATCATTAGTCATGCTCTCTTTGATGTTTTATCGCCAAACATTTTTATGCTGGCATATTTGAAGCTGTATGGTATTTAAGTAACCACGTTGATGGGATGATATAAAGGTTTCATAGACAACATTTTAAAATTTGTGTTTTTATGATTATTTTTGGCGCCATGAATAAAATTAAACGAGGGTTTTAAACCGAAAATAGCATCTAAGATAGTTTAATATTTTGGTTTATTAAAATCAGAGTAGGGATTTATACTAGTGTTATGGATTGGTCCGTGATCATTTTGCTAAAAATAATATTACAATGTTCAACCCAACTCGATGTTTAGTTAAATGTGGTTTAAGAAACTAAGAAAGGAGCTGACCTAGTACTTCGGGGATTGCAGGCGTAATTATATGTATGTACGTATGTAAAATAAATTCTTAAAATAAATAAATTCTTCAGACTGACACACTAATTCCCTAGTCCCAAACTAAGCTTATAAGCTTGTGCTATGGGTACTAAGTGAATGGATAGACATACTTAAATACGTTTATAAACATCCATGACTCGACTACAAATATCCATGTTCATCACACGAAATATTTGCCCCTAGCGGGATTCAAAGCCGCGACCCTTGGTTTCCTAGCCAGCTCTGACCACTCGACCAACGGGTCAGTCGAATTACAATGTATTTTTAATTAATCGACAACATTTACGTTCTTGATATTAGTTTTATAAAATAAAGCTCTCATAATTTAAAATATAGGTATAGGTGTAGGGATAGCAAAAGATTTGAAAAATTAAAATAATTCATAAAAAATCTGTAAAAAAATCTAAGACAGGTTTTTATTAAGCTTAGGGCAATGACATTAACCTCTATGAAAAATTAAAGTACCTGCAGTTCAGTAAATAATTTAACAAAAAAGGTATAAAATCGATATATTTCATGATATCTGTCTCCAGACAGTGGCTATTTTAGTTTTCAAATTTCTAGTCTCATCCATAGGTAATGCGATGTCATTCATTTAAAATTCGACCATGCAATATGTCTAGACTCAGGCAGACGGAATATCAATCGTCTGTGACCTAGAATTACTTACATAGGCATAAAAAGAATACCGTTTCCATAAGATGCTGCAGCGCGTCTGGCAGACAGTGCAATATTTATATGTAGGTATCAAATGACATTAATTAATCTAAGATAATATATTTATTAATTTGCTTATTACAATAGGACCTATCTCTAAATATATATAAAATATAACTAAAAATTATTTCGCACGTCTGTAAATGACCTAGTGTGCAAGAGCCTGGTGCGGTGCCTTTGAAAGGTTTAAAATACCTGTTACAATTCAGTAGGCCTGTATTCATTAATAAATATATTTTAAAATATGTATAATAATACATCAAAAATGGTAATCGTTATAAATGGCTTTAATAGAATTAACTTATCAATTATCATACAAATGATTGACGTTTGCAATAAAATCATCATATACATTTTAACTTTATTAATTCAATTAACATAATTCTATAAAATAATCGTTTCTGCATTAAATCGCATTTAAACATTAATAGCTATTTGTGTGGCATTAATTAAAAATCATTTTAATTTATTCTATTAGCAGTTAGTGTCAGGTACACAGGTCACTAACTGCTAATAAAATAAATATTGTTTTCAGAGCCAATTACAATATACAAATAATTGAAAATTAATAAGTTATTCTTGTTTTACCTTTCTAATAGAATGTATTTTTTCTAATTAATATTTTTTTATAAAGTCGGGTAAACCAACCGAATTTAATTTATACATGTATAAATATTGTTCTACATAAATATCTTGCAATAAATAAGCCGTGAGATACGCCACATATTACGGCGACATGTCCAATATGCTTAATTAATAAAAACATACGTTTATATCATAAAATAACATGCACAGATTCTTCACAGTTACATAATCTGTAATCGAATAACCCGCGAAACTAACTGAACTAACTTTATCAGTATGTGCGTCTTCCCCCCTAAATTACTGAACCGTTAGCGATGAAATTTGGTACACCCTAAATTTAAAGACTGAGAAATGACAATTCCTAAGAAATTAAATTAAGATTTATTTCTGCAAATATAAATTCTATGAGATGCACGATAAGAGTCTCTGAAACGCACCGAATTTCACGTAAACCGACCCGCGGGCAAAATGTAGTTAACAATATAGGTAATTTAATATATGTAGAAGTTTTGTATAGTAAATCAAATCATGCAGAATATTATATGTCGAAGTCACTATAGAATTCAATACGGAACTCGAACGATCCGATATGAAATTTATTCAAGTCTTGACACCCGGCCGGAGTTGCATTTGTGATGGGATATTTATGATGTGCCAATTGTTCTGCGGATTTCTTACACAACCCATCCCGAGGTCGACAGCATTAAGCTATGTTGAAGTCTAAGACTATAGACGCCTAACCTTACTAATATAAATTGGTGTGTCAGTCTGGAGAATTTATTTACTTATTTATTACAAATCCGAATGTTTCTGTCTGTCTGTTACATCAATTTTTTCGCTTAAATTAAGTGTTTGATGTAACCCCTAAAGCTTACACTCTAAGGGCAGACATGGGATTTTATCCTAGAAAATTGGTAAATCCCACGGGATGCACCATAATGTCTTGAGCGCGTGCGCAGCCGCGGGCAAAAGCTCGTAATAGTAAACACTCGTAGAGTAAAAATCGGACTAGACATTGGACCAATCTTAAAGTAATAGTATAAGCTCTTTTAGGTATTGAAAACCGGCCAAGTGCGAGTCGGACTCGCGCACGAAGGGTTCCGTACTAATATCGACCAAAAACGGCATTAAAATCACCTTAGTTGTATGGAAGCCCCCCTTAAATAAATAAATAAATAATAATAAATTCAGACTACATCACATACATTGATCTGACTCCGTGGTAAGTAGCTTAAGCACTTGTGTTACAGATATCAGAAACAACAGTGGTATAACAAATATATACTTAAATACTGAATATTAACACCCAGACACAGAGCAAACACAAGTATTCATCACACGAATATTTGTCCTGGATGGGGATCGAACCCACAACTCTTGGCGCATGGGGCAGGATCACTACCGAATGCGTCATCGAGCCAGTCAAATATTTATTTTGTAGTATTTGTTGTTATAGAAGCAACAGAAATACATCATTTGCTATCACAGTTCATGAGATAGGTACAGCCTGGTGACAGACGGACGGACGGACGGACAGCAGAGCCTAGTAATAGGGTTCCGCTTTTACCTTTTGGGTGAGGAACCCTAAAAAATTACCTGCGGTACTTACCATAAACACCAATCACAGAAGTACCTATTACATCAACAACTATTTGTCCCGGTTCGGAAATCGAACCCACTTCCCTTGCGTTTAATGCGAGATCTAAAGTAAAGTCGGACAGAATTGAATTTGTCCAAAAACATCAACCAAATTTTTTTTTTAATAGAAGTGGTTTCATTGAGTTTGGCTGTCGAAGGAATGGGTTGCAATCCCAAAAGGTTCAAATTTGAATTGGAACCATGGATGTCTACCAGGTTCGATCAAAAGAGTCAAGTGAAACTCCTATGCCAGGTCAGACCAGGATGGTATCAATAATAAGTCATTAACGAATTACTTCAAGGTTGGAAATGTAGTATGTTACTTTGAGACTAGTTTGCTATATGGGGAGCGGTGGTAGCTCAATGGTAAGGACACGCGCCTCATAATCGAGGTGTGCGGGTTCAAACACGAGCACGTCACTCCGGATTTTTCAAATCTATGTAGTTACATATTTGTGAGAAAAAACATCGTCATTTGAATTTGTAACCATGATCCAAAAATTGTCTGGTTCCTACTACCCTATCTTAGGGTTACGAAGGTCAGATCGGCAGTCGCTTCAATTTAATTACCAGATTTGCTAGATCCAAGATCATGGTCTAAGCGGACCCCGTCTAAGCACGGGACATAACGCGCGACATAATCATGCTAATATTATAAACGCAAAAGTTTGTGAGGATGTATGGATGTCTGTTACTCTTTCATACAAAAACTACTGAATAGATTCTATTGAAACTTTACAATATTATAGCTTATACATCAGAATACATACAGGCTATAATTTATAAAGATATTGTGAACACCCACAGCCAAGGGAACGGGAACTATGAGGGTGAAACCGCGGGGCGCTGCTAGTAATATATACTTTGGACTAGTCGTTGATATAGAGAGCTTTTACAGTGATTCTAAAATTGTTACCATCAAGCTGATTTACTAACATGAGTAATTTACATAATTTACACAAGGAATTATATACATTTATAATTTTTTACTAGTCAACCTTCGGAACGACTGAGCTAATTTGACGTTTTTGCTAATTAAGAAACCATTTCTTAGCGTCTAAACAATGCGATTTATAAAAAAATATTGTATTCCTTTTATTTTATCATATTGGTAGACGTCTTTGGGTACTATTTGTCAAACAACCCATTTCAAAGTTAGGTATCGCATAGCCAAGGACCTACCTTGATCTTTTAATGTAAAGTTTTCAAAATCATATCGCAGACAGTTCAGTTTTGTTTTCCCGTATTGACGTATGGATTAGTTTAACTATTTTGACTTAAAATATGGCTTTGCACTTTTACACTTATCACATGAATTTAAGCACATTCAAATTAGAAACTTGAAGTGGCCGTTTAATCAATATCACAGTTTTATTCGTGGTTTCACATTGAAATTCAAATGGGTCCGTATTGCGTTCATTCGTTTCGTTTCTGTACAAGGATTATGTTAAAATAATGCTGTCAGTCTCTTGTTTGTGCATCAAGCTGTCACTAACATTTCAATCGCAGGTTTTTGCCGCATCTTCACTTGTTCCCTTACTTCAACCAACATCGAATATTTATATTCTCTTAAACATCTTTATTGACGCGGGCCTGACATCTCGGACGGAATAAGTTAAAGTATTGGACGCTTCAACTGAATTCATTAGAGCTTTTTCCCAACTTTATCCATTTGTTTCAATGGACTGATTCATTCGATTCGAAAGGGCTTACTGCTTTAATGGTGGTGAGTAAATGGTCATATTAGTGGCCGCGATGATTTTATCGTTAGAAGCTGCTTAGAGGAAAGTAATAAATGACACAGTTTAATTTGGTAGACACACCCGAGACAGGCCGCGTATCGATCACGGAGCACTGGCGGCCGTCCAAGGCGGACCAAGTGGTGGGCCGTGCCGTCGACACGCCGTGACAGGTGCGGCATGCAACCCATGACTTGAGCGCCGCTGCCATACCACCGGTGGACAGGCCCTTCTTTGATTTCTAACTGCCACATTCCCAGCACACTCCAATCCCTAGATACACGAAACACAATCCGAGACGATTTCACAAACAGAATATTACCAGCATTAATAGCTACATTCATCATAATAATAGTAACAAATCTATTCAAAGCAGCAACGTTTTCCTTGGCCCCTGTTTACACGCACAAACAGGAACATGTTCGTGCCAAGACAATCACCAGCGGAGGTGTCATAATGTGGCGAGCACACGATATAAATAAAGAAAAATGAGACAGCTCGGGGAAATAAATTTAAATTAATTGCGCAACACTATTTGAGTTTCTGCATAGAAATCTCGTTCTGAATCAAGCGCGTTGCCGCGAGCTGTACATCACAATCGAGCAAGCGTAGCAAGCCACGAAGTCGATCGAGCCAACTATTCATTGGCGCTCAAACGAACATTCAGATCTAAATATTAACGTGGCTAGCATTTGTGACTAGAATAATCCTTAACGAATTTATGCAATGAAAATACGCTCGATCATCCTGTCCTTTGACGTGTGCTAACATTTTGCGTTGTATATTTTCAGGTACGGTGAACGCGAACGGGGAGACGAAGCGCCAGAGGACGTCGTACACCCGGTACCAGACCTTGGAGCTGGAGAAGGAGTTCCACTTCAACCGATACCTGACGCGGAGGAGACGGATCGAGATCGCGCACGCGCTGTGCCTCACCGAGAGACAGATCAAGATCTGGTTCCAGAACCGCCGCATGAAGTGGAAGAAGGAGCACAAAATGGCTTCCATGAACATAGTGCCGTACCATATGAATCCGTACGGCCACCCCTACCAGTTCGACCTGCACCCCAGCCAGTTCGCGCACCTCTCCGCATAGGATCAGTGGAATTTTTCGAACAGCGGATAACTGATTTACTAAACTAGACAGTCGGCCGTTCGTCAGACGGGGTTGTGTGTGACGTCAATATTTCCGCGCGATTATCGACGTTACAGCAACCAGACTGGATCAGTTATTCGCTGTTTGAAAAATTTCTCTAGTGTAGCCTAATTTTGTTAAAGTTGTTGTTGACTTTACAAGTGACTTTAAAGACAATGTGTTTGTGCTTCAAGATTTCGCGAAGCTTATTCAAGACTAAACTTATGTGAAGACGTGATTAGAAGAAAGTAATTGCGGTAATCCCGAACATGATGTGCATGGTGTAACTAAATCTCTTTGACCTCGACTGTTTATTGTCAACTTAATAGCAATTTAAGTTAAATACCATCATACAATGGACTTAATATTCTTTTAAAATAGATTAATCATTAAAAGGATACATGTTGTGTAATTTAACATGATTACATTGTGAACAAATTATACGATAAAATGAGTTTAAACTTGAAGTAGAAAGAATTTTACCTAGTCATAAGCTGTAATTGGATTTGCATAATATTCCTAAATTTGTAAGATAAAACCAGCGGAATATCGAATAGTGTACATTGTGATGGCTAGATTTAAGAATCGTTTTAGGTGAAGACAGTTACGTATAATTCATACAACTCAATGTTAAACTATAGCCGTCACACCAGTAACAAATTCGGAAATGTACAGGGATAGTTTAAAACTTGGTCAATCCAAACAACATAATTATAACACAAAGAATGTATCAAAAGTATTTAGGTCATGTTGTAATTATTAATGATTATCATTTAGGGGGGGGCTTGTAAAAGCGCTGTGAACTTAAATAGGAATCGTAAGCTCAGTAATAACTATAGATCCTGTGAATAGGTAGATATTCCTTCATAGTAATGTAAATACATGGATTTGTCGTTTAGTGGTTACGATGAAAGTTTAATATATTTCAGTAAACTTCCCGAAGAACTGTTTTATGTTCCTGTCCTTAGTTGTAAATAACAAATATTTATCATTATATAAATACAGTATACGATGTGTAATTTAACAATGATAAGGTACCTATAAATAGTAATTTTCTAAAGTTTCCACAACGCTACCAATTAAACGTTAATTGTGGCCCTAGCTACGTACTTTGAATCTTTAATGTCGTATTTGTAAATGTACTTAATATGCTAAGTGATTAATTTCATTTCTTCCACGAGATCACGGTTGTTTCAATGGTCATTGTCATAAAGGCGATATGACATTACATTTGCTTAAGGGTTTTGTTGTCACATTTTATTAAAAATGTCGTAGTCAACTGTGATATTTTGTTAAATTTTATATTCTTAAGTGAAACAGCACTAATTGAGTTCAAGTTTTTTTTTACTTTCACGCGTATGTCTGAAGTGCTATTTTTGGTTTCCTTGACTGGTTCATTTGTTGTATTATTATTTATTGTTTGTAAATATTAGATACGTCACTTAGTATAACTGAATTAATAATGTTCAAATCTTAATACGTAATAACTTAAAATCATCACTTATTGATTTTCGCTTGTAACGTAATTTTTTCTGTGCAATAGGATGTGGCCTATTTTGTTTATCAAATCCTCCGTCTTTTTCTTGTAAATAATTCTTTATTAAGTTATGTTATTTCTTTTTAACTGAATATAAAATATGTTTATCGTTCATTCCAATTTAAATGAGGACTAGGAAAGTAGCAACTTGATCATTTAAATTATTGTATTGTATTAATAAAATGTATTAAATTTGAAAAATTGGTGAAGATGATAAAAATAAATTATGAGAATAACTTGTGTTTTACTTTTACTTCAATCATTATCTTCAACATTAACAACCAACTTTGATATTTCAGACATACTAATTTGTGACAGATTTGCAATATATCTATAACGAAATCATAATTGCAGGAAAAGTGAATGTCGAAATGGGTCCCAATAAAAACAATTGCCCCAGTTTAAAGATAGACATGTAAAAGATTCATCTTACTTCCCAAAGAGTCTGTCAGCAGTAGTTCCGCAAACAGTATTTCTACAAACAGTTTATCGTTAAACGAATACTTTTCTTTCGAATGCTTGGGAGCTGCAAGCGCCAGCTAGACGCCGCTCGATTTGATGGCAGTATTGAGCTATGATAAATGATCGGCATAGCAATGACATGACAGCCGAACCTGCGAGGGGGCGCCACGTACCACGTGCCGGCAACAAAGGAGTGTCGAAAAATGTGAAGGTTGCCTTAGTTTGTAGGTCGCGGGAGTTGCGTATCGGAGGCTGGACCTATAAATCATCCTGTCTGAATATTTCGCTTTATGCCCTGTTTTGATACAGATTCGGCCGCTGCCTGCAAAAATGTGGTTTGTGCGTTGAAACTTTCATGAAATGCGTCGGGCTGGAGCGTGGAGCAAAGTTTAGCGTCAGTCTGATTGATGAGTGTTGATGAAAAATTGGTTTATTTGTTTGGACAATAGCTGCTCATTTCTTTTCAGATTTAATCCAATCTATGATAAAGATCTGTCTATCTGTGATATTTAAGTAATAATTTAAAAATCTATCAAAAGTGGTAAATAAAAGAAAGCTGAGAGACGCGAAACCGGGATGTGTTGAAGAGAAAAGCACACTAAAGACACTCCGGGAAAGGACAATATGACGATATATAAAACATACAAGTAAAGCTATAATTTTAACTTATCTACAATGTACGAGGTACGATCGACTATAAACACGTAGTATTAGACATTATGAAAAATAGATGATTGGAAAACAAAGCAAAAACTAATAAATTAGAGGTAACAAAAGAAAGGGAAGAAACAAAGTATAAATAAATAGCACATATGATCTAGATTCACATCATACCTACACACAAAGAAACTCACGACACAACTTGGAAATAGAGCAACGTGTAGTCTCAAATAAAACTGCAATCTTCGCTTTTGAAGTTATTGACTTCGCAAGGTATTTTTAGACTGAGAACTACAATGTAATGCATGCAACAGATGTCCAGACAAAGGCTTCGTTTCCTTATACGACATGAATTAATATTCTTGATTTAACTGTTACTTTTAAATGTAACCGTTATCGGTGCTACTTAATATACATAATTGATTGAAGTCGAAACATAGTTCAGGACAACTGCAGTATTTATACATAAAAAAGGTATTATCAGTTTTTCTCCCAGTTTAAGCAACAGAAGTATGAGTATAACAAAAGTAACAAAAGTATAAATATTACGTTAGATTGTAGTAAGTGAAATTTCCATAGTATGCGAACATAGGGAACGAAAGTCAAACACTTTAGGGGTTCTAAGGTCCAGTATAGTTTAAAGTATACACTTTAAACTATAGAGTAGTTTTTCTTACTTAAGAGTAAGTTCTTTATATAGACGATCCTAGACGCTTTTGGTAGGTAGAAAATTACGTCAAAGAATCAATTAAAAAATTAACAAACTTAAACAGTCAAGCGTAACCAAAATGACAAAAAAAACTTACATATTTCTTACAAAATTAGTGACGATTTTCATAAAAATCACCCGGATCATAGGTTCATTGATTAGCATTGGGTTGTATAGAAAGAACAAACATGTATAGCACCTAAAATTATTTCAAAACTTCAGGCCTTTGAATCACTCTCAGCTGATTTTTCATTAGAATGATTGTAGAAAGCTTTAATAGATAGAAGGTCTGAAGAAGCTTTAATGGAATCTTTTACATACAAATATGCAAAATGGCATAAGATAAAAAAAAATGTAAAATATGCGTCATATCACACATCAAAAGCTCCGTCCCAGCTTGCCGGTTAACCCCAAAACGGCGAAGAATCCGCTTAGCCGAATACTCGATATGCTCCTCGCGATGTGTATCGGGCATGTCCTGTCGCGTACAATGAGTAACATTATTAATGTTCGTCCGTCCGTCCAACTGTGGCGTTGGACGATTGTGAGATACCTTGCATTAAGGTGTGTTCGGCATCGCGAATCATTTTTCACATCGCACAGAGGAGCTTGTGCGACTGTTTTGACAATTGTGATAAAATTCCGTGTACGTATAGTTTCTTGAGCGATCGTGTCCAGTTTCCCAGTTGAAAGCTGTTGATATTAGATAATTTATCATTTGAATGTTTAATGCTTATTTGAGACACTTTGCAGACTCTTTTGTACTTTATCTGATTGGTGCGTCGGATGTTTTGTTGGAAGAGTAATATTAATAACAGCATTTTATCATAAGTTAAGAAGCTCCTGATCTTTATGAGGCTGACTAACGCCAGCCTTTTGTTCTGCCTCATTAGGGTAATATCGGAAATCAATACATATTTTACCTACCTATCCTTTAGTAGCTAGTAGAAGTTAATAAAAAAAAAATATGACAATTTAACCAAAGGTTAATGAACCGAATCATTACGTAAAAACATAGAAAAATATGGAATTAAAGTCTAGTTACAAAATTGATATGTGACATAAACAATAATTGTTTATGCATTTTTTAAGTGTAAGAGTAAGTTGTCTTCACATACGCAGACCCAATATCCAGTACACCATTATTACTTGCCTATTACCACATGCTAAGCACACAGTTGGCACATTTTTAAAGTCTATACGTATGTGTCATACCTTCAAATGACATTCATATCATTATGCCCGCTCGGAAGAGGTAGGCAGACTCAGGAGTAATGAGCTCCTCAAACAACATTTGGCCAAACATTTGAGATTACTTGTTGTGTCACCTTGAAAATGACACAATATAACATCACGCCCATAATCCCTGAAAAATAGGCAGAGTCAAAGAGGCAGCGGGCCCCTTTAACCACATTCAGACAAAAATTAAACCAGATGGAAAATTGTGAAAAAGTAGTGACAAGTGGCTAACTTGTCGCCTACACAATCATATACCCAAAACCCGATATACCATTAGTTGCCGTCGACATGCTAGGCAAGAAACACAGTTGGCATATTCTTTTTTTTTAGTCCCAGACCAACATGGGACAAAATTAAAATGACGTCTAAGAAACAAGTATCTCACCATTATCTGCTGCCAGTTAAATATTGTAATAAATGCTATTCTGTTTCTATTTGCCATCAGTTGTGCAGAAACATAAATATCCATTAGCGCTATCGGGTCGCGCACTTAGATCAATAGCAATGAAGCCGTGATTGATGCGTGTGCGCTTGAGCGAGTGATGCCGTCTCCTTTCATAGCGCTGGGAGGGACGCGACGAGGGAGTAAGTTCTAAGTTACGTTTATAACATCCAAGGTAAAGTATTAGTGGATATTAATATTAAATTCCAGGAAATAAAGGTGTTACATACATATGATCACGCCCAGTATACCCCAAGGAGCAGCAGACTTCTTAAACCACATTTAGCCAAAAATAAAGTCGAGTTGAGTTAGATGGAAAATTGCGACAAAAAAAAGAGGCTAAAACATAACCTAAATTGTTACAAACGCAATACGCCGTTAGTCGCATTTTACAAATGCAAGAAACACTGTTAGCATCACGGACTAGTAATAAAAGAAGGACTCCGCCCCTTTAACTAGTCGTTGAAGCTCCTCAGGTGCTCCAACTTTACACGTAACTTACGTCACACATTGACATAATAAGCGCTCCAAATAACAGATATCCGATATCTGGTATCCATAGGTATCTCACTCATGGCTTCATGTAGTATGACATCGTGGAGTCCTTCTTTTTCTACAAGTCCGTGGATAGCACGTTCTTTTTAAATACAAGACCAATATATGAGATAATAAAGGTATTATTAGGTACTTGGTGGGTTTTATAAATGTCTCATCGTAACCGTTTTAACACAGTGTGTGTGAACACAGTGGTAATTTCTATCCGTTATCTAGTGTCCATAGTACAGGCATAAAAATGTAGTAAGATAAATATTTAAATTATTTTATTATAACTACAGGAGTAGACAACTATTAACAGGTACAGGACAAGAAAATAAACGCTTAACTATATTTTGTTTATTTGTACGTTTGTAACTTCTTTATTTCTGAATTAATTCTAACAAATGTTAGTATGAACATAGCCTTTAATACGGAAAATAATATAGGCTACTTTTTATTCCTGATTCCTAAAGTAGTTCTTGTATAAATAGCCTTAAACAAGCGAGAGAAGTTACGTGTAAATGATATTTTTTTCGCTAAATAGCAACTCATTTTTCTTGTAGGAACTATTTTGAGTAATTTGTTAAAAAAAAATAAAGAACTATGTATTTCCATTAATAGTTGTAATATTAAAAGTAACAATATCCTTAATTAAATTTGAATATTTAGAGCAAAAAAAACATGCAAAATATTCGGTTTAATAACTTTAACTACTATTTTCATTTTCACATCTTTCAATTTTCTTCGATTAATAATCAATTTCCATTCATGTCACTAATTTAATTTCCTAGCACAGTCAAACATTAATTAATAGATAAATTAAATTAATTTAATTCACAATTCATAAATTAAGAATGAATATTGTGCCTTTGCCACAGTTTATCATACACACAATTTCACAACCCGTGCGAAATTTTAAGGTATTTTTTCGTTCGGTTTAGTAAGCAAAGCATTTACTAAAAAGCATCCCTCAGAGTATTTTTACCGACATCTACACCACACACCGAGAATCTCAAACTTCCCCGCTCAGAAGCTAATCCGGACTGTGCTTTAAGCTTGTTACACATGCGCACAGACGCCACCTGCAGTGCTGGAAACGAATTAAAGGAGAGCCTTCAGTCTCACAGCCTCCGCGCTCGCGAAAAGGTGTATCGCGAGAGAGAAATATTTCAAAAAACGGGAAAAATCGCATTAGTTACACCTTTTTCGCGTTCCGGTTAACAACCTTTGCGTTATGCACCCGCTGGTACAAACGCAACTCGATTTGCAAACTAATTCGCGTTTCTCACGAGACTTTTCCCGTGTCTCTCATCGATCGTTCGAGAAGAAGACAGAAAACGCATTGCGACAGTCTAAGGTAAGTGTAGATACGCATTTTCTGCATTTTCATTGGATTTCATTGGGGTCACCTGAAACAAAAGAAAATCAATCGCGCACGAAACATAACTACCTACATATACAGGTTTGCTACGAGCGAGCATGCCGCGAACTCTGTAGCGGAGCCGTTTTAATACAGCCACTCGCCGCTAGATGGCGCTAGGAGCGGAGCAGCTAGGATAAAACAGTCTCGTGGTTGGGAAGCCGACGAGCTTTCAAAAAGCTCGTGCAATCACCGTAGGGTTAGACGCTTTTTCTGTATTTAATTTTTTAGATTTGTCGGCGTGTCGGCTTCGTGTGGCTGTTTGAGAAGAGCAGGTAAGTCATTTTGTTGATTATTTTAACTATCTCACTAAAAACATAAAAAAAATATAAATCTAGTAACAAAGTTAGTATACACTTAGGTTGATATAATCATAGATGACAAAATTATTTCAATCAATTTTAATCAAATAGTTTTAATTTAAATTCAGTTGTAGGGCTATTATTATGGTATAAAATAGCATATTTTTACCAATTCTATAAAACAATATTGAGTACAGAAGGACTTAGATACAAAGCTACACAAATAATCATATTTCAATTTGACAAATCACACCTCTTTTTAATTTGTATACTAAAGTTGGGTTATCAAACGAGTTAAACAATGTATGTTTATAACATATACATACATTGCTGATATATATATATAGTATATAATCAATATTTGTGTTACTATTTTTCATATGGAACGTTTCGTTTTTAGGTAATATATTCAAAATGCTACTCATTATATTCAGAGTTTCTGAAATTTATACATAATTTTTGTTTTAATTACCACGTTAGGTACCTACTTAATATATTTAAACTATATTGTACCTATCTATTATATACCAGTTAATCAACTCACAATGGAGTCAGCATCATCATATGCAATATACCATGTAGCCGTAAGACCATTTTTTTCTTAATAAAATTCGCATATTATACGGGACATACACGTTCATAAATTTATGTTCACTTAGTAAATTAAAGCTGTTAACTATCTAGTGATAAAATGGCCTCAATAAAGAAAGTAGTATGTCAGTTAATGTGTTCATACATTTATAATATACACATTCATTTATAAAATAAAACATACACATACGTATAATGGGCTTCCAAGTTATATATACGATATATTGAATAACATGTTGCATAACAGTCCCATGTTGGTCTGGGACTTAAAAGGAATGTGCCAGCTGTGTTTCTTTCCTAGCATGTCGTACAAGGCGACTAATGGTAGGTATATGAGGTTTTGGGTATGTGATTGTGTAAGTGACGAGCTAGCCACTTGTTACTACTTTTTACAATTTTCCATCTAACCCAGCCCAGTTTTATTTTTGGCTGGTTATGGTTAAGGGGGCCTGCTGCCACTTGGACTCTGCCTACCCCTTCGGTGATTATGGGCGTGATAGTATGTATGTATGTATTGGATAGCAATATAAATGTAGTTAATTATTTATACTTCCACACTATTATTATAAAGAGGAAAGATTTGTATGTATGTAACGAATAAACTCAAAAAATACTGGACCGATTTCAAAAATTCTTTCACCATTAGAATGCTTCATTATCCTTAATTAACATAGGCTATAGAATATTTTGAAATAAGGTTAGGTTAGAAAATAAATGTCCAGCTGTGTGAAATGCTTAATAACAAAGCACTTGCCTTCTGGGATATCAACTTGTTATTGTTAATCTACATAATACGTAGTTTTTACATTTTTTATTATTAAAGTCCCGACTGTGATTGTATTAACCTTATGTATCAGTATTTAAGCCATGTAAATTAATCAGACCCATACATATTCATTAGAATGTTATCTAGAAGTTACTCAAGGTATGGATGTAAAAACATAAAATCTCGTAAATATTAGTCTCTTTCCGCTACTATCCACAACTTTGTATGTGTACGTAGTAGACTTCAAAATCAAACCCAATAGTAATATTTCCTCATGGGAGAATAGGTCCTTTGGTTAGATGGTATAAAGTCCAACTTATTTATAGTATTTTTTTGACTGAACTAATGATTTGTCTTTCTTTATCACGCTTTTTTGCAAATTTTAATTTCACATTGACGAAATTAGATTCATGAATAATATGGAAAACATGTAAATAACTGATCTCATAAGTTCAAATGCGTTCTTAATTACTTGCTATTTTTTAAAAGAAAACGTACATAATTTATTCCTTGAATTCTTTAATATCTCGATCAGTAACCCTTAAGAATAAAGGGTCCAGTTTTTTATTTTTTTTGCGTAGTAATTAGGTATACATTTTTATTTTCTTATTTTACACCAGTGAAAGATGGTTCAAAGTTAAATATGATTCATCAAAATTGTTGTTGAAAAGAGTAACTACCGAGTTTCTAGCCGGATTCTTCTCGGTAGATGCAAAATTCCGAACCGGTGGTAGAATCATATTTCTTTATCTGTTTTTGACATTTTATAAGTGTTTCTTTGAAACCTATATAAATAAAGAATATTTTGACTTTTGACTTTGAGCTATGTGAGACATGTACCTATGTATATTTCACATATTGAACAAATGTATAAACACATATTGCACAATAGTAACACAGCAAGGGCCGTGCAGTATAACGCCGACTGGGGTATTTAAGAAATAATCCCACGTAAATAACTATAATCCAATAGAAGCGATCTCATAATCCTATTTACGAACAAAAAATGCTTCTCAGAAAACCTGGTATAATCTGTAGCAGGGTAACTGATTGCGTTAAAACCTTTCTCATAAAAACTGTTAGCACGAAATTTATACCTGGCTTCCATGAATGGCGATATTTTTGTTTAAAAGCTGGCCGTTTAAAAAAGGAACGAGTAAAGATGGCTGCACAAAGGCACCTCTGCGCCTGCGCTGGGACTGGACTTGCGCATTTTGATTGAACGAATTCAGGTTGGCTCCGTGGCGTGGGTGGTACCGTGGGTAGTCGAAAGGGTTTCGCTTCAGTATCGAGTGAAGTGATGTCAAGGCGCGGAATTTTGACTTAGGTTTTTTTCGAGGCGTTCTTTGTTTATGTTATACGAAAGCAGTTTAACTATGCTACGTTTTTCTATTAGATGCAAATAAAAATACGGGTTTTCAAATTAGTTAGATTTACCTTAATTTATCATTGGGATTTATTATTTTTTATTTTAACCAACTAAACTTACGCTACTTATCTAGCGGGGTAGGCAGACAGAACTGAACGCCATATGGCATCCTTACACACCTCACTTGCTACTTTAACATTTTTTTCATACAAGCTATACGGTTTTTATGTACGGCTTATTTTTTTGTTTTATGATGTCTTCTTAATTTTTTTTTTTCATTTTACAATAAAATGTATAAATCAAATGATACCGAATACATAGATGTTAATAGTATGTTTTAATTTTTTTTTTCTAAAGCGTGGATTCTTGTCATACAAATTGAATATTTTAATAATGGTTATAAGTAATAAGTATTTTGTAAGAAAGTTGTAAAATAACACTATATTATTACACTATTACATTATTGCAATGATGCGTTATCATTTGATTTCAATACAAAAAGTAGTAGGGGAATTTCTTAAAATGAATCTAAAAGCGTTTTCAAGATGCTTTAATAAATAATAAAATTAAATATAAATTACACGCGCGTTGTAGTAACGCTTATTTTAAAATATCGATTCGTTCGATATCGTACGTGTAGTGAGTATAATAAGAGAAAATAAGAAGCAGGTATTAAAATAATCCAACAGATGTTTCGGACAGATACGAGCGAGTTTGATCTTGATTTAATGCACGAGTAGCTTGCTGTGACTCATAACCCCAAATATCTAAAAATAACACTGATACATTAGCACCCAATAAAAGTAACAGTATCATCGCTTAGTATCAACGTATAGCCGATCGTTTCTGGGCTATAACTTTCTCTTTTTTGAATAAAATTTGCTGAGCTGACGATAAACGAAAACTGGCTGGTTAGAAAAAGTAAACAATTAAAAAAGAATGTCAGTACATTCGAATACAGAGTCGGTAAAAAGCCGGCTGTCAGCTCTGTTCGAAGGGGAGAGATTAAATTGAAATTCCTTTTTTGAATTCACCAATAAGGGGAGGGGTGAAGCGGATTGGCTCTGCTCGTCCGAGCAAAATAATCCGCTCTCTGATTGACGTGGGGCACGGCCTCTTGTAGTTTTAGATCGAATCGCATTTCGTATTACCTACTTTTTTGAATACTGATTCTATTTTCGATCCTCTGTTGTTATTGTAAAAATAGTGTGGGCGGACGTATATAAATATTTAGCAAAAAACCGGTAGATATTGTTAGTTAAATTTATTTTGTGTAAATTGGATACATTGAACTTAGTCAATAACAGCTAATTTTTTTTTTGTATTCTGTAACACTACAGATCCTCAACTAACTGTATAGGAATACCGAATAAAAGACTATAGATCTGAATATGAAATACTTGCGTGTATTTTTTTCATGTGAAGTAACATTAAAGTAATAAAAAAATACATGTCAATATAATATTAGGATCACTAATATGCATAAAGAGTATTTTAATATTTGCTATTTTTTTTAAGTTTTTGTTTGTCAGCCTAAAAATTGGTTCACAAGCTCCAAAAATACTATAGAACGTAATTAGATGAAATTTAGTATGGTATTACTTAATACTCCAAAGTGAGCTATAGCATATTTTTTACCTCGATTAGCTGTTACTATCCATAATTTATAGTTGTTCTGACTGACAACAGATGGTTCTAGATCTAGGTACATACAGCTCCATTAAAGAAAGAAATCGACGTATTTTTACTGTATCTATCGGATGTTAGGGTAAAAGATTCCACCATCAAAGCTTAGAGGTTAGTAGGTACTACAAGATTTGCAAAACGAATATTATAATTAACAAAATAAGCAACAAAGCACTACAACAACATTCACACATGTTTCAATCGCGAAAACTCGACGAAAACTCAACACGAACAGCCAAAACAATAACTTTCAATTGCCGAGTTGGGCACGCGAGACCCGCTGAAATTGATCCGCTTCAAGCGCCGGTACTTTTAAATGAATTCGAAATCGATACGGTTTATGTGCACGCCAGTACACAGAGTTTGTTGCGTTTAAATGTTGGAACATTTAAACGCAACAAACTCTGTGGACTGGGGTTGCCGTTCTATATAATATGTGTTGACTTAGTTCGCATTTCAAATTTTTATGTATTGATTGCTGTTTCCAATATTAAAATCTAGTTATATAATGACAAAAACCATGGTCGTATCATAAAAAAAAATGTAACAGTGCTTTGTTCTATTATATATATCAAATTTATTCTAAGCTTGTTCATATGTAACACAGTATTAGTAAAAAAATGAATTTAATATGAATAAAAATATTATAGCCATTATTATATAAAACATACTTATTTTGAATAAAGTCAAAGAGGAATCCCGAGGCCGTAAAAATGGGATACAAGATATCCGTTATGCTAGATTAATCTGCATCAAAAGGGCGAAAGTAATTTCGTATCTCTGTTACATTTTTAGCCTGTGATGATGATTGTGATGGTAGCTCAATGGTAAGGACACGCGCCTCTTAACCGAGGAGTGCGGGTTCAAAACCGGGCATGTACCTCTAGATTTTTAAAAAATCCATGTACATATTTATACCACTAGCTCGATGGTGAGGGAAAACATCGTGATGAAACCTGCAACTTCAAACTCCTTTGAATTTGTAACCATGATCCAAAAATTGTCTGGTTCCCCTATTTTTCGGCAGTCGCTTCAATGTAATTACCAGACTCGCTAAATCCTCGATCATGGTCTAAGCGGACCCTGTCTAAGCACGGGACATAACGCTTGGAAGATGATGATGATGATTGTGATAAAATTTTGCTAAGACAAAAATACGAAAGGACATTCATTAATTTACAAACGTATATGGAAAATTTTATTTCGGTTAAACCGCGAGTAAAACCCAGTACTATGTAGTTAAGTGCCAAATTTTAGCTAGAACCATTCAACAATTAAAACGTGAGTACCTAACATGAAGCAAGCCAAAACTTTCACATTAATATTAATACGGTGTTCACTCCTAACATCCACCAGAAGGTAAACAGTACTAAAATAGATCGATCGGCCGCGACCACGCCTTAACAAGTATTAATAAGTCCTAGATTGCCCAATCTCAATGATAAAAACACATTGAGTTTTCTGGGCGGTGTTCGGCACAATTGCCAAAGTTTTGGCTTTATTAGAGGGGAGGAGAGTTGATAATAGCGTGGTATAAACTAGAATAGTACGGAGTATTGAGTCACAGACCGTGAACATGAGACAACATATGGCATCTTGTTAGTTGGACATAGGCACCGGACGGACGTGTCTCGTCGGATGCAAGATGGCGTTTACACTGGCCCCGCTTGTTCATAATTTATTTATTTATTGTAATTTAATGCAATTTCGGTTAAGCCGCGAGCAAAAAGTATTAGTATGTATTTAAGTGTCAAATTTTAGGTGATTCCTTTCAACTGTCAAAACGCGATCGAGTGTCAAACATTAAGCTTAAACTTTCACATAATGTGTATTAGTAAGATGGTTACTCCCATCATCTACCAGACAAGATAAATAGTTCCAAAATAGTGACCCGCTTTGGCTTCGCACAAAACTAAATGAAACTGTATACATACGGACGGGCCCGTTAGTCGAGTGGTCAGAGACCCTAGCCACAAAACCAAGGGTCGCGGGCTCGAATCCCGCTAGGGGCAAATGTTTCGTGTGATGAACATGGACATTTGTAGTCGAGTCATGGATTTTTGTAAACTTATTTAAGTATGCCTATCCGTTCACCTAGTATCCATAGAGCAAGCTTATAAGCTTTGTTTGAAACTTGGGAATTGGTGTGTCAGTCTGAATAATTTATTTATTTATTTATATAAACTTTTCAATCACTCTATCTATTGGTAAATTGCATTAATATGCCTAAAGTTAACAGATAAAAACGGCGACTATGTTCTATGTAATGTAAAATTTGTCATTTATTTCAAACTAACCGCCTCGACTTTGAAAAGTTTGTCAAATAATAATCATAATTCATCTACGGTACGATAATTATTTGATTATTACTTATTATAGTAAAAATCCTAACCGTCAGTCTATCAATTACGTCAAAAACAAAAAAATATATATTTATACAAATTAGTAGGTATTACTTTGTATATAAATATAAGAAAATGTATATAATTTATATACATACACCAGCATTAGTTCCCATGGTATTTATTCTATTTCAAAGATGTAAAGGATCTATTAAATTCCCCGAGATAAAAAGTAGCTTGAGTTCTTTTTTAGGTTTAAAAATTTTGACGTAGGTCCCAAGAATCGTTACTATTGATTAATTAAATAAATATCACACTACATTACATACATTGATCTGACTCCGAGGTAAGTAGCTTAAGCACTTGGGTTACGGATATCAAAATCAACAGTGGTATTACAAATATATAGGTACTTAAATATTGGATATTAACACCCAGACACAGAACAAATATAAGTATTCATCACACAAAAGTTTGTTCTGAGTGGGGATCGAACCCACAACTCTTGGGGCATGGGGCAGGGTCACTACCGAATGCGCCATCGAGCCAGTTAGTTTTTAAGTTTCAAAATTACAAAGCCAGAGCAAGAGTTAAAAAAGCTTTAAACAAAAGCGGTGAAACAAACAATTAGACGCTTTTCATACGCCAGTCGTCATTTGCATAATTTTACTCGCATACACATTGGTACAGTTATAATTAGGTCCATTATTTATCGCAAAACAGGTAGCGAATTTGTATAATAACCTGAAAAAAATAATTAAATGCATTTAGCATGCCGCAAGAAGCAAATATCATGCTACATGTTTGAAAATTCTACTACTGCATTGTGTAAAAGAAAATGTAAGTAAAACTGCTATTTAAATTTACATAACTTAAAAGTTTTTATTCGAACTACTAACTAATAAAAACAGAATTTCAAAAGGGTTCATCATAATAATAACATTATAAAGAGGAAATATTTGATTGTTTGTGTGTTTGTATTGAATAGGCTCCGAAACTACAGAACCGATTTAAAAAAATCATTTACCAATAGAAAGCTACTTTATCAGCGACTAATATAGGCTATATTTTATTCCCATATTCCCACGGGAACTGGAACTACGCAGGTGAAACCGCGGGGCGCTGCTATTGTTTGTTAAAGTAAAGTATTTACTTTTAAGTTAACGTATTTAAATGCATACTTTGACGCTATCCCGGAATAAAACAGAAAAAAGCGATGCGTTTTTTTAAAGCTAAAACTTTGGTAGTGCATAAATTGTTTTTTTTTTATTACTTTCACAAATCAAACTCAAATTCAAATTCAAAATTCCTTTATTTATGTATGCTCCAAAAAACCATTTAAAAATCGTCAAATTTACATAGGTAATCCTTAAAGCTACATGAATCTACCACCAGTTAGGAATGTTGATTCTACCGAGAAGAAGCCGACAAGAAACTCGGTAGTTACTAATTTCAGCGTCAAAGTATTAATTTTACAACTTTCCTTGAGGTCTAGACCAACTCATGCCATTAATCGCTCCCCGTACTTTGTCCTAAGCCGGAGAATATTTTCATGTTTTAATTTAATACACAATTTTATTCTAAATACATACTTTTCCACTTAATAACTACAAGCGACGTCCCCAAAGCTCAACATAATTTGCCATATTCTATTATTTTGCTTAGGTTAGGTTAGGCTCTATTATTAATATTTCGTAGTCGTTATTAATGAGAGTAATCGAACGTTCAGTACCAATAGTATATAGGCAGCTTAATTATCTGTCTGCCAGATGATGATTACGTCATTCACATTAATGGCTTCGCTATCTATGTACCTCAAAGGCTATTTATTTCTCTATGATATACCTACACTATTACTGTAAAACTTATAAAACCTTTGCTGTGGCAGTCTGATATAAAAATTAGAAATTTGACGCTCTTGTAGAAACTTCGGGAAAAAAAATATTAGAGTCATATGACATACGAGGTGTAGTTATAGAAGTGTAACTTAGAGAACTTCTGTTAGGGAAAAGTAAGTAAGAAAAACACATTTTAAAGCAGTCTCCATGAATCGATTATATATTTCAAGTGTAGGTATATAGTTGCTCTATATACTATAAAAAGTATCCGAATTCAGATTTTTTGTTAGTTTCTGTTCTGTTATTAATCAGATTTCATTTATTGGTTTCAAAATCTTATCAATGTACTATGCACCACACATAACTGAAATATTTTATATTAGTACATAATTACTTTATGTAAAACCCAATTTCGTTGTTACAATCATCAAATAAAATAACTAAGTAAGTAGGTAGAACTAATTTTCAAATGATGCACATTTTGCTAGCGTAAAATTTTCGACTACGCCGAAATATCCGGCCACGAAACATTTTGTAAAGATAAAACGTTTTGACAGTAAAAAAAACTAAACTGTCAAACGCTCGATCGTCGTAAGTATAGACGTGGCTTTATTATCCGCCAGCCAGTTTCGGTTACGTCACTCGGCCGTAACGGTTTCACTGTCAATACTTTGTAATTTTACTTACTCACTAACTGGTTTCTCGTAGACGCGATTATCGAATAGATACAATCGAAACTAGAAGTTTGCGAATCTGGCGATTGTGAATTCATTATAACGCCGACATTAATGCTAAATGATTAATAGTTTTTACGTAAGTGAGAGTAAGTAATAGAAATACCGAAAATGTCATAACATCGTCTATGTTTTGGATTCTGTGATTTGCACACAATAGTTTTATATTCCGTGTATGTAAATAAAGATAATATAAAAAGGGTATTGATAATATGATCTGGTGATATTTTTTAGCTATACCTACGTTTTTATTTGTGTTGAAAGTAATTAACGCAACAATGTACCTAAGTGGTCTTTTTATTTATATATATGATATTATACAAATATATAGATAACTAAGCAAATATATAGATTATTTTTTCATAAACCATAGTTAGGTATTTTTCTAAAAAAACCATTACTGACAACAGATAGATACTTAACAATCCGAAATTCATTCAGAATTTTTCTAGTTATTATTGGATTTCGGAAAAGCATCCCCCGTTATTATTAGGTATCGCGGAGCTTGTTAACCCCAGGCGTGGGGTAAGCAAATCTAAGTAGCCGGGGCGGGGAGGGGTGGGGAAAGCGCGGGGTGTGACGTAGGCCTGTCTGTCGCCGGTCGCACTTCCCTACGCGCGCAGCCACTGCCCCACGCCTCCGCGCTCTTGGTGAGTTCCATTTTCAAAATTTAAAATTGTTTTTTTCTACTTGACGCGTTCGCGAATATTACATACCTTTTGTTTCTATATATTTAAATAACTATTACATCACAGTTGGTTAAAAATCGTAAAGATTTTAATCTGTGGGCTTTAATCATATTTATTCAAAACTATTTCTCGTTTCAATAGTTTTAATTTTCTAAAAATCAGGGATAGAAAACGGTTTTGAACATTGCGTCGATAATTTAAATTACAGACGGAGCTTACGCCATGGGCGGATGCAGAAGATCGATGTAACCATGGTGAGTTTAGTAAATAAGTAATTATTTTGCATTTTACGACCGACATCGAGTCTATTATTTACTACCTACACGCAGACGTAACTAGGGACTGGGGTTGGAGTTTTAATGCAAATATCGATTGTCATTGTTTCTTTGAATACAGATAAATCGGACTTAGCTTATTATTATTTCTATTATTTAGATAAATTATCAACCGTTTATACTTAATATTGTCAGTAGTAGGCTTCTATAAAACTATTTGCTTTTACTAAAAAGCCGTTGATGTCTTTGATAAGTATAGGTATTTTACATAGGAGATGTATATAAATACTTAGGTACATGCAAGGTAACTGCAAATCTTTAAATTTTCTCAGAATTAACTTTGCTTACATAAGCAACATACACATTTTTATGCTATAAATACTTAAAAGCATAAGTTAAGTATATAATACTGTAGGTATTAGTAATCGCGCTTTCCATTGAACTTAATAATAGTGCAATATTATTTAATCATACAAAGTACTTACTACGGTACTAAAGCTTTATGGTATTAATGAAACTAATCATATTTCTGGATTCTTTAAAACGGCAAGATGCACCGACTTATCTGATCAGCCATATCAGAATGGTGCGGTTTGAGTTATAAGAGAATAGGATATGGCCAATCGTTTGTGGCATTTGAATATTCAATTAATTTACTTAGATTAGATTATGTTGCATATTTACTTAAATATTTAAGGCACATACATAGCTACCATACAACTTATTTTGTTTTTATATCTGATATCACATCTTAACAAGGATAAATGTACTAAATAACGATAAGAAACCATTAAATGAAATAAAACTGAAAAGTCTTGAACAATTATCGGAATATGCCTACGTAAAAAATGTTTAGCTTACTACGTTAACATCAAGTTACGGGTAATTATAAAAGTAATGACGTCGTCGACGGTTTCATGGTAAATTGCATCTTATAATGTAAGCGTGAAATAATAAGACCATTAGTATTACATACCTACTAATTATAATTACTAAATATAAAGTCGAATTTGCTGTAAAACACTTACGCTTCTTACAAAGTAGGTACATAAGTAAGGATGATTACTTGAGATTCAATAACAACTCTTAACGTATATAGACAATAGTAATAGACTGATGTATAGGAACTTCACGAACGTTTCGGCAGACTTTTGCTAAGATAATTTTAATACATAATATTTTTGAAGGAGACTTGAATTGGCGATTAAGAAAAATATACTTATACTAACTAGCTTCTGCCCGCGGCGCTGCTCGCGTGGTACATCGATAAAACATGGCTTATGTGTTATTCTAATGTATAAGCTACACAATTGTAAAGTTTCATTAAAATCTATGCAGTACTTTTTGCGTAAAAGAGTAACAAACATCCGCACATCCATCCATCCATACAACCTTTCACGTTTATAATATTAGTAAAATAATATATATAAATGGAATTATTTTTTTTGTATTCTTGACTAAACTTAAAATTATATGTTAGCATACCCATCCGTTACGTCATCACATGTGACTACTTACACTTGGGACACATTTTCATTTTAAACAATCTCTTTCTTCTCGTTTCATCTACATGGACTTTCTAAAATATTATCAGTTTTATTTATGTATAGGTATTATGTATATATGTATATAAGGGACTGTTTCTAGTTACTCCTTTTTTGTAACTTTATTTTAAAGTGCCCATTATTTAGGAACATGGTATTAAGTTACTAATTATTGCGAGCTATGGACTTATGTAATTTTCGGCGGCATCTATGAGATATTTCAAAAGTGTATTAGAGCCCTTATTTTTATTAGAGTACCTAATTATTTTACTTCATTACCTACGCCTTTTGAAAATTAGCTAATTAAAGAAGCCTTTCTGCCGTAAAGTCGCAAAGTCGCTTTAGTTTCAAATGCATCTCTTTCTTAACTGAACCCGATTGAGAAACCACCGTGTTATCTAACAATCCCTTCGGAATTTCCCGAAAATTTTCCATAATAAAAACGTATCACGTATCCCATATCATTCGCGTCAGCCGATCTACTTGCCAGCCGTCAAACGTGTAATCCTCCGAAATTCGCTCAGCAAATATTGACACAGCCCCGTGCTCGGAGGTCAACCGTCCATCAATTACTCTTTCCTCGTAAAAGAATCGTAACGGACCCTCCGTGTATCGACGTCGTAACACTCTATCAAGCTCAGCCAAACCTAACAGAGAGACATTCAAATCGAGTGGGATTGTATTATTTTTATTGTATTATTTTCGTTATTGGGCGGCGAGAGAGTCTGCGCGCGGCGCCGGCCGCTTGTCGATACTAGCGTCCCCAGTACGCATGTGCGGAACCATCCTTTGATAATATTCTGATTTCTCCTTTTATGCATGCTAATGCGTGTTATCAAAAAAGGCCTGACCTTTCTGTCTCCCTTTCTCCATTAGAGCGTTTGACAAATACGCATTATCTACACCGACCCTTTCAACGACTCGGTACTCGCGGAAGTTAATGTACCACCTTATCAAAATAAAGGCCGTTATGAACATTTACGATCGTGTTGTAATCAAATTCATTTTACGTCTTGTAATCTCTGTGTACTTAGCTGTATAAGGGTGATTCGCAAATTGCCTTTCTAATACATTTTCTTATGGAGGTATTTGTATTTTTCCTAACTAAATATTGTTTTGTAAACGTTATTGATGACGCATATAGGCGTAGGTATTGTTTGAGAAACGGTTTACACGAAATTTGGCAAATACCTTCTAACTTACATTATATACAACATATACATGTAGTATATAATGTTCTTTCCAGTACTAAAGATACCTAGCTGCTTATCGATTTTAAGTTAACATTGGCTAAAAATAATAAGATTATATACGCGATTGTGATGAAAATCAATTATATATATTGGGAATGAATAAAGCGGCACCATGAGTCGTATTTCACGATTTAACACAATTTCATGAGATATTGGTACTCGCACAAGACGTAAGCAATTAATTAATTACTATGCCATTACAGCTGTTATTAACCTGCCACGTTCAATAGTAGGCAATAATACTGATTTATGTTCGCCGTAATTATAGCGACCGATAACCTGAAAGCACATGTACATACTAAATATTCATTCGGATAATCCTACATAGGCTGCGGAACGTACAGCTTAATAAGCGCTAAATTCACATTTTTGCGCGTTCACGTGATTTATTTTGCAATTATATTTCGCGGAACACAATTTTCGGCGTTTCGCCCAACACAAGTCACCTGGTGAGATTTTAAAAGGAATTTGTTTGAGAATAGCCCGCGCCCCTAGGGAGACTTCGTGACAAACTTGTATGAAAATTAATGTATTTTTATTACTCGCCCAAGTTATTTTCATTGTCATTAAAACTTCCAAAGTTCATAAACAGCCCGGTAAATAAATAATGCGTTCTTGAGGATCGCGTGTCTCTGTGAATAATTCCTAGCAGTCCTTGTTGCGAGTTGTTCGCTGACTTTGTGAAAGTAATATTTTTCTTCAATGTGACTGAGCAAGTCCGTTTATGTTTACAAGTTGCTTTCGGCACGGTATTTTGAAGGAAGGGGAATAAGGTTTAGCAACATAATGACTGGCGTTTTAATTTATCATAACGACATTTCTCCAACAATCTATTTCAACTTCACATTATCAATGAAAATAAAATCTATTATTAACTTTACTAACCTACCACTTAATTTTGGTTACAAAAAATTAAACGAAATTGTAACATGTACAAATATTTAAACGCTCCCCAGCAACAATCGCTCACGTGAGACAAAATTGTGCTCAAAATTCCATCTAACCCACTTGAGAGTTTAACAAGAAACCTCTTTGTTGGCTATATCAACACCGACAATAAATTCTCTCTATAGATAATCCCGGTTATCTTACTTAAATATAGCTTTATCAGCTATCTGCTACAGGTGACAAACAAACAGCCGTAATCTAAGTTGATACGATATTATAAAGTGAACGCAAACATTTGATCCAGCAGCTTCCGTTGCCTTAATCTCTTATCAGATAATTATCAAGTTTGAACGGAAAACAGGTTAGTGTAATACAGTGGGTAATCTTGTTTTACCCTTCAGGTGAGGCGTCTTAGTTTTTTCTGAAATCTATTGCACTTCATACCACATGTCATTATTTTCAAACTTGTAATATTTCGTCGTCCTTTCATCATCGCCTGTTTTTTCATATTTTTTTACATATACATATACTTAATGTGATAAGCTATAATAATAATTAACTACAAAGCATGTTCACAAAACATTGCCTATTTTTAAGGCAATTGAAACTTCTATAAGAGAAAAACACTGCCAAAGCAACTCTGAACGGTACATTTTTGTAAAATAATTCAGTAAAACGTTGCAAAATCGTTTTCGCGTCTGTCAGCAGAATAGAAACGAGGAGGAAAATCATAATCCAAGGGTCCGGCCCTGCACAGGCACTATTGCAATGAGCCAGATGTGCCGGCAAATAATAATTTTGCTGTGCAACACTATTTTCTTTTGCTAAATAAACTGTAAGTTGTTTTGCTCTCGAAGAAATTGTGCTTGCAAAGATATTTTATAAAGTTTTGGTAAAATGTTGATGTTTTGAGATCTGCTTTTTTATACCATTAAGTTTACACATAAAGAATATACAATGATTCGAATTAAAAAATTTAACCTTAGAAGAATTCTCAAGAATCTTCTTTATTGCATGTGCGCATAAATCTTACTTTACATTGGTAACATAATTCAAAATTCACTGCAATTGATGTCGTCATCTACAGTTATTATATCAATTCCATAACATTTTATGTAAATGGCAATGTCTATAAATAAATTCTTCTTCACAAAGTGAAACAATAAGAAGTATTTGTCAGAACAAACAACATTAAACAAAACGGAAGACAAATTTGGCGAGCAAATTCGTGTTTAGGAAAAATATATGAAGTTTAATAAAAAGGCAGGAAGCGGACAATAAATCCCGTGTCAGTGAACCCGTGACTTGAATACGTTAATGTACCAAACGTGTTCTGATGTAGACGAAATGTACCATATGCCACTCTGATTATATTGCACAAGCAACTATTAATATCATAATAATGCTTTATGATTAACCAATATTCGAGATGGATTTGGAGAAATTCAATTTCACCGTCCACAAAAATTTTGTCATGCTCTGAAGGATGAAATATTTCTGCGTCCATTCCCAAGAAGGGCGGCCTCGGAGCAATGTGGCAAAAATGTCGTTCAATTTATGCCCAAATTTTAGTCGGGACTGGTCCCTTTTTGTTGCCATCTGCGCGCCGCGACCCGAATCTCCAGACAGCTCCACCCTAAAAACCGTTTAGACGTGATTCTTATCCTTTCACTCGCCCGTCAAATCGCATAACGTTATCTCTGTCTAAAAGTTCGAACAGCCAGGACCTGTCTCCTGTCCCGTTTTTGCACGCGCGTTCAGATTGTTCTATCCTTTCTGACTCGTAGTAATTCGTGTATTTCCGCTTCCCACACGAATGGCAGCCATGTTTGGCGGGCCTGTCAAGTCAACGCCAGTTTGGCGCGTAGCAAGCAGGGTGCACAAGGTCGGTCTCCATCGACGGAAGCTTATAAAAATTTTATTCTATGCAGTGTTCTCATCGTTTATTTAATATCGGTGATTAATGATATTTATGGAAAATCATTTCAGATGGTGATTCGATGGGGACGGGACCGATGGAGAAGCAGGGACGATGCAGAAACAGTAAGTGCTCTTGTTGTAATTACTGTATTATTTAGATTTTTGCAAGAAAAAGCAGCGGATTTCATTATTGTATCATGTAAATCTTTCCTTTGCGAGTTATTAGGTTTCTCTTGGCGCAGCTCCAAGAGAAATTTTATCGTACATTTTAGGAGCAATTTTCCGCCCATGTTATTAGCTTATGGTTGGCATAATAATAATATTCTTTTCACAAAGCTTGTTTCATTAGAAGAAAATTTTGGGTGCGTAATATTATGTAGCATATTAAATTCTTTTGTAAAGGTTAGGTCTAAAAAAATACTTTTTGGTAAAGTCTATATTCTAGATTTTCTTAAATTCATAGTAGACTAGTAGGTATTTTTATTATTTTAATTATAATTAGGAGCTTTATTCCATCTTTACTATTATTTTAAAGAGGAAAGATTTGTATGATGTATGTAACGAGTAGACTCAAAAACTACTAGTTCGATTTAAAAAATATTTAACCATTAGAATGCTACATTATCCCTGATTAACATAGACTATACAATATTTAAAAAAAAGTTAGGTTAAGTTAGAAAATGAATGTCCACCCGTGCAAAGCCGGGGCGGGCCGCTAGTATTATGATAAAACATGACTCAAGTGACATAATTAAAACTACAATGGGTCGGTTATGCTCAAAAGATAAGTTGCTTGTAAACACGAATCGCATAATATACATTCTCCATCCAATATCACAGTATTTTATTTGCTCCTAATACTGTCTGATGTAAGCTAACAGCTGTGCAAACAGTATTCTATAGACAATATTGTCTATCTAACTAAAGCCTTTGTCTAGACTCAAACAAATTCAATGGCTAAAATGCAAATGACGACTTCACAGCGGCTCACCCACATAAAATTAAATACACGTGGCAGTGTCACAGATACCTACATTTGTATACCATTAGTACTGTGTACGCTGTCACCCTGGTTCACGGCTTTTTTACATGTTTTCTTTGGCAATTTGTTAAGTAAATAATTTCAACTTATTCTTATTTGACCTGCCTACATCAATTGTGAAATTGTATAATTTCATTGTGTTCATACAATCTATTAAATTTATGCTCGCCCACAAAATTCTCAGTAAAGTCACCAATCGGCAAATTACTCGATACTTTTTCAATCAAACTTTAGGGAACTGTATACTTTACTGTTTCTTGTAAATGATAAGCGAGGTTACTTTTCTTAGCTGCAACTTAAGAAATGAAAGCTAACGCCACTGTTTGTCCAATTAACATGTCTGTTAAGTTCTTTTGCCGCTTCAGTAATTCGCTCATTAACACCTTCAGATTCATCTAGTTCATTTACAGTTTCCGGCATTCTTTTATATTATGATTTCCTAATGTATGCTCTGTTCGTGGTTGGCACATTCATATCATCGTAAACAGGCAACAATTATACAGAGCAGACTAACAAAACGTGTAAATGGAGCAATTACCGCTATGAATGTAGGCTGCCGTACAATTAGTGGCTTGCTAATAGTTTTCATCACCAACACTTCCAAGCATGCTCAATGAGAACATATCATACCGAGATCGGCTCTCGTGGTGGACACATCACTTTTTTGTTGTGAATTTTTTTTGGAATTCTTTTTCGTGTTTGAACCAAAAATTTTAAAGTTTAATCATCTTACAATCTCTTTTAGTAGCAATAGGGCAGTGCTTATCTGGATTTTAACAGGTGAGGTGTTTTTACAACAAAAGTTTAGTTGATTTTTTGACGTTGAATATGATTTTAATATAGCCGGCGTATATCATATACCTCTTTTCCCGTCGACAATGAGCTGTGAGGTCACTTCAAGGGTCAAACGTAGAGATTTAAAATCTTGAAACATGTCGGGTCTAAGGTCCCATATGTTGTGCATAGTAATTAAACACTTCCCTTTGAATATTTAATACCCAGTTTTATATGTTGGAGTACAATTGCTCATAAATAACAAGATAGTGCTAACTGTCCGTAAAGTTAGATTTATTAGACGTATCTAGGTCAAAAGTGCAGCCTTCCAGGGTGGAAACCTATTATGTAGCCTCGTATTTAAGGCACATGAAATTTATGTTAACGACTCGAGCGAGAACGTTCAGAAATGTGCTGGTTTTAAATTAGCTGTAACATTTACGCTAGATTGCTAATTTGGATTTTCGCGTTCCTAGACGGTTTTAATGTTCAATTTGTATTTTGTTAAATCTTTACCATAATTCCTTTATTTGTTCTTAATCTTTATTTCGGTTTTTGTAACATATAGTACGCCCATTTTGACAAACACAGTTAGGTATTGATTGCTTAGATTAAATACTTTCCATTTGATTACGGCAGTGATTCTTAGCTTATATTATTATGTGTATATTATTTATATGGTAATATATACGATGAAGTTGTTAGAGAAGAAAATACGATACATCTAAGCTAATGAAATACCTACAGTGAATCGAGCCAAATATCTAAGACTCGCTTAGCAACTAGTGGGCCGAGCGCTCAACAGATTTGTCCAACAGCTGCTTGGAAAGCAAACCTAAATGGAGCTCTGGGTGTCCTTAGGTATCCGCCGCTTGGTTGCTTTAAGCAATAGTCGGCTGGGTAGGGGAGGTCTCGGTACATTGGCCAGACGGGTCGGAGGGGTCCGCAGAATTCATTCCGTCCCAGGCCGGGGGCGGCGCTCATTGCTCGTGTCCGGAGCGCGCATGCGTCCCCGCGCCCTCTGACCCACTTGCGAGTATGGCGGCCTCGCATAGCCAAGGTTGCCGAATCAACTGACGAATTCGCGTACAGCAGACGTAGTGACGCGACGCCATAGTCTGCGTTTAAAATTAGAATCGATTATTTGACATGGGTCGCGCGTTCATTTGTTTTAATCGATCCCTTTGTTTCGAGTTCGCGGATTAAAATTGGACGAGTGATTTTTGGGCGGCGTTCGTTCTCTTTGTGACTTTGTGTGCAGTAAAATTTCCTTAATTGTTCTCTACTTACTCTGGGTTTGCGACACCTCACAGGCGGGTTATAAAATGAGTATATAGTGCGATTAAAAATTATTAGCCACCCCTTAGATTTTCGGCCCCATCTGTTTTTTTATATAAATATCTACATATGTATATACATTTCTTATTTTTCATTACCTTATTCTGGTAAAGTTATACGTAAAATTTCAAACTATAAATATTCATAATATTTCCTAAATAACTTATTGTCTTTATGGATATTAATTTTATGCGTGTTCACGGAGTTTTATAACGTGTTTTTCTAATATAATCATCCTTGTCTGTCATAAAAAGCAAGTGTACCTTAAATAGATTCAATAAAACGTTGTTCGCGTATGAGTAATGATGACGCAACAGCCGAGAAATGCACCTATAACAATAGATGGTGTACATAAAAATTAGCATACGCTATCTAAAACGTGTGCCTACTACCTTCCGTCCGCGCGACGCAGTGGAATTTTTAGCACCACTTTCCCTACATCACTTTCAACCTTGTCTCCAAAGCGACCACAGTTTAACCATTAGTCATGTGGACATTGTGTAAGACTGTTTAAACAACTTCGTCCTCAGTTGTCTCCTGAGTTTACTTTAGATTCCATGCACCAGCAATTACGATGATGGATTACGACAGTTAGCTACTGTCGTCTCCTTTACGGTTAATAAGCTGCACACGACCGATTCCGTATTTTACAATCGATAAAATTCCTCTCGATGACACATTACGGGTTCATTTTGATCGATCGATGTTGTGACAATTTGGTTGTAACAAGTCGAATCGAATCTTTCATCTTTTGCGCAGGTAGCTTTGGTATTTTTAAATGATAATAAGTATAATTTTTGTCAACAATTTTCCTTCGGAGGTGGAGTTATTTTCGTTTTCTTGTTAATAAACTTGTCTTTTTTCTTATTTCAGGTTCAACGCATGCAGCTTTGAGGCTACTCCGAAGACATCAGAGAAGTTTATTTTTATTTTTTTTATTACCCTTTAAATACCTCCCCATTCTAGTAATTCTATCTTAACAATACTTTTATTTCCCTATATCTAATAAAATGAAAAAGACAATATGGAGGTAATTGTCTTTGTTATTTTATTATGATGCAAACTATTGGTTTCTGTGTTAAGAATCTATTCTATTGTCTATATCCCTAAGGTATTATTGTTTCTCAAGAGAATATAGCGGCTACCTGCTTATTTGCATTATTAGTTCCTTGCCATTTATCCTCGGTTTTGTCTTCATTTATGATGTCATAAAGCGATGCCTTGAAACTAAATTCCATGACGCAGAGATTAAAAATCTTCCTTAGAAATAGATGGTATCGGTGCAGTAACCCCGCTTGGTGTAGTCATAAAATGAGCATTAATATTTACTCGTAAAGATCGCTCACGCCTGGTGACGGAGGCAGCCTTGTATCTACCTATACGTCACGTGATTACGTCAGTTAACGTCAATTGCATGTACATAATTTTTATATATGTAGTATATACCTTCTTCTTTAGATTATGTCCGCGTTATTGTATTTTCACTTTAATTTTCTTCCAGTAGTCACAAGAAATTTATTAATTTTCTTTATAACTTTTGATTAAACCAAAATTAATACCTATATTTAGTATTGGAAAGTCAAACTGCGAGTAAGACATTCATATTATACATACTTGTTTGTAAAATGCTCTGAGATTGTTTTAATACTCTCATAACTTTTTATTCATTATGTATTATTACGTTTGAATTTGATTTATGAATAACATTCAGGGCAGCATTTTCATACAAAGTTCTATAAATACCTTTTTTTCTTTCGTTTCATGACTTGTTAAAGAATATTCTAACATGTAAGTCAATAACAATCATAATTTCTGTTTTTTTTTTTAATAATTGTATTTTTTATTTTAAATAACATAAACTACTTTTCATCATTAAATTGTCTGTTCGTTATATATTTAATCGTTTGTCTTCCTTAAGCTGCAAGCTTAATGGAGCCAACAATGCTGTGCCGTCGGCAACAATATTAGTGCCCTACATCTACCCTGTAGATCCGAATTTGTTTGAAGTGAGGCGACAAATTCGGTTCTAGAGAGGTTTGTGTGGTGCATGCACTGCAACGAACAAGACACGAACGTGAAGAAGAGTGACGTTCAGCATCAGCCCAATCAAGAACAGAAGATCGTTTATATGTATTTTTTTTATAATGGTGTGTCGTCTTTGTAAGGAAAATTTTCTGTGCAGTTTTATGTCAAGTAAGTCTTGAATTTTCAATGAGCAGATAGTTTATCTGTGTGGTGGGGATGTGTTCGTATCTAATTTACAATTTAGCTTCAAACAAAAATGTATGCACTTCAAATGTAAAATTACAGAACTATTAATTTTTTTTTTCAATAAGTTCTCATAACGGATTTTTTTATATTAATATTTCTGTTTTACTTCTTAGTTGAGAGTTGATGGGTTAATTATCTATATTTTTCTCTGACTAGATTTATAGTAGCATTTTTGTATTATAATGATTACCGTTATTATCGTAATTTACATTTGCAATATGTTAGGTAATAAGTATAGGTAGAAATATATTTTTCTATTTGACGTCAAGCAAATGTATCTATATAAATTTAGCACAATAAATAATAGCACATAAATAATGTGCAAAATTTATTATATATCATAATAAATTTAGCACATTATTTACAATTAGTTTTCAGAGGGTTTTCTTGTATCGACATATTAAAAATGTTCTTATGTGAAACATTGCAGATAACAACATCATTTTTTGTAATTGGTTTGGTTTGATTTCTGCATAAATTCAATTCACTTTCAACTGTATGTTTCGATATTGTTAATGACGATTAGGTACTGCATTGTTCATTATTAGTGGTGTTATAAATTATTCATTTTCTCTATTAATGTCCTATGTAATTCTTAACAAGGAATCTCTTCATTATACTAAAAACTTGATCCTCTTAATGAATGCCATCTATTACCATGATTTTATGGAAAACTTCTACATGATTTGCGAAAATAGATTTATTTATCTTGTATTTATGAACATAGTGTTTACGTTTTGTGTATCTAAACAAGAACTTATTCTTGTAGAAAAAATGAATAATCCTGAGACTATTTCATTTATGTTTAATGTATAAATGTTAATCGGTTTATTTTGTATTCTGTAATGGAAATCATTTTCTGTCGTTTTTTCTATATTTGTAGATGTTTCTTTATTGTATAATATCTTCACATGTATTAAATTCACCGTTTCCATAATAAAATATACGAAAATTGCAAATGTGCTTTTCAATTACCCCTTTATACCATAAAGCTCTAAATAATCATTAGGAATGATTTGCTTTAATGCTGAAAGTTGATTTCAATTTAATTTAATTTTCTTACGCAGGCAATAACTAAGGTCATGAGATAATCAGAGGATGTGAATAAAACATTTGCAATTCAGTTAGGTTATGCTAAGTGGAATATGAATGAGTCATATAGCCTAGAATAGAAAAGCAGTTAGGCAAAACCTGATAGGTTTAATAAAGCTATTGAGCGAAATGGAAAATTCTAAATTAAAATGGGAGTAGGTATAACCCTAACAACCTTTGAAATTACACTGATATTGCTGGGCCAAGCCGATGAGACAGGAAAAATAATCAATACCAGCTCACGTAGGTACATAATGTAAGCTTAATATCAACAGTAGTATTTTATAAGCAAAAAGTAACTTTATCTGTTACGTTTATACAACTAAAATATACCACCGATTGTGATGAAATTTGGTAAGTAGATATGTCAAAAGTTTGAACCCCAATAAATGACACAGACTAGTAATGTCCTAGAAAAATTATATATATGTGAAAGACTGAATTGAATTTCAGTTGATTTGCAAGGCAATGAATACAGACTAAGGATAATATTTGAGATGTTTAATAGATATTGCAATAGAAACCATTTCTATATAATAAAATTACTTGTATCAAGTAATATAATATAAATACTATAGAGGAATTTAATAGAAAATTTAATTTATTGAAGTAATTTCCTTATCTAGGTCAAAATTCATCAATAATTTTAGGACCTACAGAGCTTTTTGATTGTCCAGTAAATTATAAATATTTATTCAAAACCCTATGTTAGATTTATTACCATTAGTCTATCTTTATGCATACTCCCGTTCTAAATGTAAGTATGTAGAGTACAATAAAAGTCAATACTGTGTATTACTAAGTGGTCAGACATTTTTGAGATTTAATAAATCTACTCGCCGCTAGATGGGGTAACCAAAGACTAGCAAGTCGGCATGAAAAGCACGGTAATCTATTCGCCGCTAGATGTCGGTAAATGTTTTATGTCTTTCATTCTAAGGGATCGACCACACCACAACGAATTTTGTTGGCATTTAAAAAATCATCGTCTCCGAGAAGAGTGTTTCTTGAACTACTAAATATAGCTGTTTAATATACAGAATTGCGTTTATTCTTTATAATTTCTACCCAATGCTTACGTTTAATCTACTTGCCATTTCTACGAATTTGTTTGTCGAAGCTGATCTTTTACATACAAACATACATACAGAACATCACGCCCATGATCCCCCAAGGGGTAGGCAGAGTTAAAGGGGCAGCAAGCCCCTTCAACCACATTCAGCCAAAAAAAAAAGCTGGGCTGGGCTAAATGGAAAACTGTGAAAAAGCAGTGACAAGCGGCCAACGTGTCGCTTACACAATCACACACCCAAAACCCGATATACCATTAGTCGCCTTTTACGACATGCTAGGCAATAACCACAGTTGGCACATTATTTTTAAGTCCCAGACCAACACAGGACAGTGGGCTGGGTTGGATGGAAACCTGTGAAAAAGGAGTGACAAGTGGCTAGCTCGTCGCCTGCTAAGTCACATATCCAAAAGCTCGTAAACCATTAGTCGCCTCTTACAACATGTTAGGCAAGAACCACAGTTGGCACATTCTTTTTTTTGTCCCAGATCAAAATGGGCCAAGTCCCAGACCAACATGGGACAAGACATCTTTTACATTATCTACTATTATTTAATAGTGGCGAATTTTAATAGGAAACAGACTGCCATATTTAAAGGTCTTCGACTACACTGTGTATTCTAATTTGTCTGGTCTTATCACAATGATGTTCTCTGAAGAACTCGAAAGGTAATATGAAAGTATATTTTCAGCACACCAAAGAAACTACCGCCTTAAAAAAAATCATACTGTTCATAATACCTACCTTACCAAGTATACAAAAATCCCACCATGCCCGCAGTCCATGGAGGGTATAAGCAGAGACCATGGAGCGTTTTGCGACCATTCAGCCAAAAATAAAATTGTATTCGGTCGGATGGAACATTTTGAAAAAAAAAAGTAGTGGCTAGGACGTCACCTTAGCAGTCTTCAACACCTACTACAACTTTAGTCGTCTTACTACGACATGCTAGACGCTGAACACCGTTGATATATTTATTCTTTTGAATTTTCAGACCTACATGCAACTATTCCCAATCTTGCTACCAAGATACGTATTTCTTCGAGAACAGTTTAATACAGAACGCGAATGTCTCAAACAAACCGCACTTTTAATTACTGCATATATACATACATACATATTCAATCACAAGTTCAACACTCATTACACCTTTAGTATGCTTCGCAAATAACACAGTTGGCACATTATTTTTCAGTTTTAGACCAACAGGGGACATTCAAACAGACAAAGCTTGGTTATTCTAAGGCGTTTTTACCAATACCATCCGATGAACTTATATTTGAAACAATTGTTTACTATTTGTGTTTACTTTTTTTCATCATCTTCCAAGCGTTATGTCCCGTGTTTAGACGGGGTCCGCTTAGCCATGATCCAGGATTTAGCGAGTCTGGTAATTACATTGAAGCGACTGCCGATCTGACCTTCGCAACCCTAAGATAGGGGAACCAGACAATTTTTGGATCATGGTTACAAATCCAAGGTTGTTTGAATTTGCAGGTTTCATCACGATGTTTTCCCTCACCGCCGAGCTAGTGGTATAAATACGTACATAGATTTGAAAAATCCAGAGGTACGTGCCGCCGGGTTTGAACCCGCACTCCTCGGTTAAGAGGCGCGTGTCCTTACCATTGAGCTACCACCGCTCTCATTCATTTGTGTTTACTTTTTTTAATCTTCCTTATTTAAATATCTTAGTTCAGTTTTGCACAAAGGAGCATTTGTTTTGAATAGTTTTAATTAGGTACTGGCACCAAAAAATATTAAATTAAAAAATACTCTAGCTATCTAGAAAAAAAATTACAACGTAGAGCCAGGAAAGTATAAGGAGTGGGGAAGATTAGGTACATAATGTCTAATATAAAAAAGTTTGGTGGTTCAAAGACGTTTTGACCCATACCAACTGATGAACTAATATTTGTTTACTATTTTTTAATCTTTCCTATGTAGATATCCATCTTAGATCAGTTTGTTATTGTTGCACAGGAAGGCGTCTTTTGAATAGCCCCACTTTTAATTACTCGCACCAAAAAAAGATTAAATTCAGAAATACTCTTGCTATTTCTAGAACAATTTCACAGCGCAGAGCCGGGTAGGTACCAGGAATGTATAAGGAGCGAGGAAGATTAATGGTGCGAGTGGGACGGCGGACAACCGCGGGCCGCGTTTGACAAGCGCAGGTGCGCTATTTTCATAATTGGCCGACCCGAGCGCCCTTTCGGCTTTCAGGAAACTCGCGAATGGCCATGTGTCTTCGTAGGACTAAATAGACTGGCTAGCGTTCGATGAGTATGGCAGTAGCTGATGGAAAACTGGTGAAAACGATCCAGTACTTCAATATAATTGTGATCATATCTGAGTAATCGCACCTACTTAAGTCCTAATATTGAGACGTCAGTATAATTTATAGTAAGCAGTGGTAGCTCAATGATGAGAACTCGCGTCTCGTATGCGAGGTATTGCTTCGAACCCAAGCACGTAAATCTGGATTTTTAAATCTAAGTACAAGTTTATGCCACCAGCTCGGTGATGAGAGAACACAAAGAGGAAATCTGCACATTAAAATGTCCCGTGTTGGTCTGGGACTATAAAAGAATTCGCCAACTGTGTTTCTTGCCTAGCATGTCGTAAAAGGCGACTAATGGTATATCGGGTTTTGGGTATGCGATTGTGTAGGCGACAAGCTAGCCACTTGTCACTACTTTTTCATAATTTTCTATCTAACCCAGCCCAGTTTTATTTTTGGCTGATGTGGCAAAAGGCGACTGCTATCCCTTTGACTCTGCCTACCCCTTCGGGGAGTACGGGCGTGATGTTATTTTATGTACTTAAAATAATAATCTACGGATGTGCAACCATAGCTCAATAATAGATAGACATATGTGGCTAATCTAACTATACCTATATACCATTCTTAAATAAAATGATCACTGTTCAAGCGAACCCCGTCAAGACACGTAAAGCTAGGAAAATGAAATCCCAAGCATAATTTGTGATTCGGAAAGTTTTAAGATGATCTGGCAAAATTTTTCAACGACCTCTCATAATCTTGAAATTAAGAATATTAGCAATGAGCTACAAAAAAAAATATTTTACGTGTGATAACTATCGTGATGGATACAATTTTCCAATTTTGAAATAAATTCAGAATCTGAACTTATCTTGATATTATAACTATTAATCATGGATACAATAAGGGTTATGAAATTAATCTACTAGCGGCAGGACATCTGATAAGTATTGCAAGTATGTAGGTACATAAATGTATCAAATACCTACCTAACGCTAACCAGATAACATCGGTTTTCTATATAGACAGGTAACTATTTCAAAATTATTTAAAAATTCTAATATTTCGTTTTTTTCTATATACGTACGTATACGTACCTCATTATCACGAAAAAAAATTCACCCATTTTTTGTAAGTAAAAAGCCCTTTTGACTATTGTATTCCTACAATTACGTTTAGCATATAAACTAAATCATTCACCTCCGTCACCTAAAGCATAAATAACTAGACACTTCGCATGTGGACATGAAAATCTGACGTGAGGGGCTCACCTCCATCTAATGAGGTCTATTAATCACGCGGCCCTAAGGCCAGTCCAAGTTACTCCGAGCTAAGCACTCCTGGAGCAAGGATTACTGCGGCATCTGTGCCAAAACTAACGATCTTGGGGCAAAAAACTTAAAAAGAAAGGGGGTCATTCTGGAGTCGAGAGAGATACAACGTTATTTCGAATGCGATTCGCGCTTAATACAGAATATATATAGCTTTTTTGCTTGCTTGTTGATTTACTCGTTTATGCAAAAACTTGTATAATTTTTGTGATATTTAAATATGAAATTTATTCTATAAAATTTATAACATATCAAATGGTGTAATAATCATGTATCTACTTATAAAATTAGTATCTTATATATATTGACATACAGATATTGTTTATTTAGATATAGTTATGTTAATATCTATGTAACTTAGGAGTACTTACGGTAAATACTAGAATCACTTCTTAACAAGGTAGGTATATAATATAAAATACATATAAGTAGGTATAATGTGCACATAGTTTATTATTCATCCATATGTAATTTACTCATTCAGACGAATTGCAAGAAATAATTATATTGTCATCGTCTGTTTGATTGCTATCATTATGTAGGTATTTGTTTCCCTTCAAAGGAAGATAAGAACTTTATGTTGGTATTTACCTAACCTGTAGTAATCTACATGCTTTTCATTTACTTGGACATGATCAAAGCACTTATTAATATAAGTGCTTTGATCATGTCCAAGTAAATGAAATATGTATATTATGTAAAAAAATATAAAGAATGTAAGTCTAATATAAACATTAATATCAGGTAAAGAAATTAAGATTTCACTTTTTTACAGCATACTTTTGTATTTGATTAGAATTATTTACACAAATCTGATATCCATCACCGATTCAACAAATCCATGCGACATCACTAAACAAGCGCTTCAAGAATCGTGCTCAGCCGAAAAAATTGTGTAACTGAACTATTGAAAGCAGGAAGGGCCACGTCAAAAATTACTATTATACCCCGCTCATAATTAATGAACTGCTTATTCAAATACATTTAAAACTATTATTCATGCCGTTTACGTTTGAAATGTGCCGACCATTTCTGTGAAAGGACTCCTTAGGTTATTAATTAAATGTTACCTTATGCGATTTTTAAATAACTACGCCGTTTAGCCGTAACGAATGTCGAGGGTAAACATTGTTGTTAATTGTGATATTGTTAGTGAGCGCCTATAATATTCCTATTGTATTGGGGTCATGCATTTGAAGGTAAGTAGGTACCCTTTAAGAAATAGATATGCAAAGTTAAAATCCATGTATTGGTCGTTCTTGTTTAAGGTCGAGAGATTTTATCAAATTTCATTTACATATTAACTATAGGTAGGTAGGTAGATAGTAATACATTTATTAAAAGTGGTTTAATATGTATTAATATGTACGAATGGTTTATTTTAAAGCGAATTTATGTCTTACTAAAACATATTTTAAAGGTAAAACAGATTTTTTCAAATAAAATTTTGTAGGTACTGTGAAAAATTCACATGACTCAGAATGACGGTAGATGCTAACTTTAATTACTTGTAACATGAATTGTATTAGGAATGCTATTTTCGCTTGTAACTTGTTAAGTTAAGATTCTTTGATGAAATTAACTGAACTAACCACACATATTTTCATGTTAACAATGGAATCAGATGAATTTTACCCGGAAAAATCTCTTTCAGACCAAAAAAATCCTTAGATCTCGAAATAGATATTGTTAGAGATGCTTGAGAATCTCATGCTAGTTACAGAAAGTTGTGAACGAGAGCAAAGCTATAAATAAGTATACCGAGTAGTTTAAATTACATTGTTAATTCTTTATAAGCTGTTTTGTTTATAAGTATAATTAGTATCTTTATACAGTAAAATTATTACCACACTAATAACAGAACGGAATTATATATATTTCCAATATAATATAGCACAAGGAAAAATTAGGCCACACGCAATCTAAGAACGCAAAAACTCCTCGGAGCGTTACTCCGCAAGAAAATGTTTTCTGCTAAGCCCGACTGTCTTTCATGTCCGTGACCAGTTAACTTGAGCTCCCTCGTCCCTTGAACCTCCTAAGTCCCCCTAATAAACTGTATTCATGAGAGGATTACGCGGAGTTCAGGATGAACTGGACGTATAAGATTTCCCGCTGTTTTTCGTCACTTCCTTTGATATTTCCATGTATTCGCTGGCTTATTCCCGACTCGAGATATATTTTGGCCACAAATAAAAAGTCTTGTATGCCGACACTTAGGTACTTCTGAATACAATTAATTGTATGTGAATTATATGAAATTTTGAGACAGTATTACAGATAACTTTTTTGAGAAAGGCGGTAGTTTAATGGTAAGGACATGCGCTTCATAACCGGCTGCCGGTTCAAATACGAGCACGTGCCTCTGGATTTTTAATATCTATGTTCATAATTATAACACTAGCTCGGCAATGAGGGAAAACATCGTGATGAAACCTACAAATTCAAACAACTTTGGATTTGTAACCATTATCCAAAAATCGTCTGGTTCCCCTATCTTAGGGTTACTAGACTCGCTAAATCCTAGATCATGGTCATATCGACCCCGTCTTAGCTCGGGACATAACGCTAGGAAGATCATTACAGTTTATTTTTTTAGAAACGTTAACTTTTATGACGATGCTAAGGTTAACAGAATAAAACTTGACCTGGCTTTAGTTTTGTCAAAGATACCTAATTTGCGGAAGAAGTGTCATATTTTCCTTGAAATTACTTTCACTGCATTTAAAATTTAGAACATTGACATTGAAACTTAGATATAAGGGACGAGCAAAACAGAAATACATCAAGTTAAAGTAAGAATTCAGTTCAAATATCGGGTCGTTCAGTGTTTCGTCCCACAAAGCCTAACGCTATAAACAAGATATGGTGGTTTGAATAAGGGTTGAAAGAGCTTTACATTATGTATTGTACACAATTTTGCTTAGATAAGTTATACATGTAGTTATAAAGGTAAAAGGCCTGTCACAAAAGGGTTGCCTAGACATAGCGAATACTCGCCGCCATTAGACGGGCATCATGTCTGTTTTGTGAGGTTGTACCTAAATTTTCAAGGGCTTTTTCGCCGTACTTTATTCACCGGGCTTTATGTGACATTTGTTAAAGAGAAGATAAAATTTTATCTATTATATTTATTATATTCTGGTAGCGGGAGCTTCTAACAAAAAGCATAGCATAGATTATACTTCATTTCTAACTAACTAAACTTTACGCCACTTCCCTAGCGGGGTAGGCAGAGAGAATCGAACGCCATATGGCACGATCCTTACACACCTGACTACTTCATTACATTTTGCTTATTATGTAATAATATCCGGTATGTAATGTTCAAAATGTTATTTTATACAAATCTCAAACTACATTACAAACATTGATCTGACTCCGAGGTAAGTAGCTTATGCTATTGTGTTACGGATATCAGAAACAACAGTGGTGTTACAAATATATACTAAAATATTAACACCCAGAACCGTTACTGCAAAAAGTATTAAGTATTACTAGGGAAAGTGTAATCTATTGTTAAAATATGGGCATGAAAGTTTGCAGAGAGACTTTGTATACATGTACGTTATGTTATAGCGGCAAACATGGTATCCATGTAATGTCAAAGCTACAAATTTAAATATAAAAAATATACGAAGAACCACGTTTCTAACTAAACTTCACGCCACTTCCCTGGTGGGGTAGGCAGAGAGAACCGAACGCCATATGGCACGATCCTTACATACCTCACTCGCCTCTTCAACATTCATGATCCTTTTCATACAAGCTCTACGGTTTTTATGACTTCTAACATCACCTTCTGTTAATACACGACCAATCTGGTCGTGGTAGGTGAGCCTGGGCATTCCGCGGCTCCTACATCCTTCCACTTTCGCATTGTATATTTGTTTAGTCAATCTTTAGTCATCCATTCTTTCCACATGTCCGAACCACCGGAGCATTTTCTATTCTAGAATATTTATATAAAACGTTTTATAAACATGAATCACGTTCAGCTCCCACGTCTGGGAAAATCAACTGCTGTAGTTAGCCCTCGAACCGCGCCCACGCCAACTCATTTTCTTTGAAACAGCGTTTTTTGATTACTAACCTTTTGTTATCGGCTCCGGCGCACGTCGAAGGGTTGATATTATCATAAAGAGAGAATTATATATGAATCATTCGAAAATCTATTTCTAAGCTGTAGTCATTTGAAAGATTATGTGAGAATAGGGTTACATGGGAATATTTTTAAAGATTTTTTTATCATTTCATCGTCTTCCAAGAGTTATGTCCCGTGCTAAGTTGAAGTTCACTTACTTAGACCGTAATTCTAAATTGTTTTTTTGTACCAATAATCTATGATATAATCAATTAGTCCTTAAAGTGTTCACGATAGCTGGAACCTTTAAAATATTTATAAACATTTAAACTTCATAAACTACAAGATGCGTAATGCGTATACGCAAGCTGCCAGCTTTAACTAATCGCGGGCACCAAAACGTAGAAGCTAGTGTTGAAGTATTTTGCTCCATAAAAATCTTTTATTCATCCCAATTGTATTCATGTGATCGATAGGTATACCTACCTCCAGTATACAGTATACATAATAATACATAATTTGCAGTGAAGGTAGTTGTGCCCACAACTGTATAGGGTACAGAACGTATGAATGAAATTAACGCTGAAGTTTTTTTACCTATTAAAGCTTGTCGACCAGCTTATTATTGTAGTCAGTACGTATACACACTACAGTTTACGCAAACAGGAAAGATAGTGAACAGGAATTAAAGTAGTGTTTCACCTATTGATAAGCTTTCCGCCATCCTACGTATATTGTCTTTGTCGGTAGTTATACTCACTACAGTGTACGTATACAGAAATTGTAGTGTAGTGGCGGCCACAGCGACGGTGCGGTGTGCAGAGCGTGCAACTAAAACTAGTGATTAATGGTGCGCTGACGGCGGCGGGCGCCGGCCGACGACTGCGGGCGCGCTGTGCCCAAAGACTAATAGACACAGAAAGGACACTAAATATAGATTGTTGCCCAGATACTATGATATACCTATTGTATGTGTAATGTATAATCTGTATTACACAATATGAAATAATTTGAATGCGTTGGATTACATTTTTTTAGATTAAATCTCGTTCTAAATTTTTTAGAGAGACGCGTCAAATATTAAAATACATTGTGGGGTGTGCTAAGCATTAGTATCAAATCAATGCACATAAAATAAAGATTGTATTTTATTTTAATAATGTAAGCATCTTGTGCATTCTTACAAAAGTTATTACTTTTCTTCTTCTTTCTTCTCGGCTGCTCCTGATTAACACTGCCGAATCATCAAACTGCAAATACTTTTGTACCTACTGAATTATGCATATCGCGTTGAGTTCCGTTACAGCTCTATTTAATTATAACACAAAGCGACGCGTTTCACATCTATACCCTACGGTGTATATGGTCTAGTTTTAATTGATGAAAATTGTACTGTATTAAATTGTAGCTTTAAGGAATATATTGAAACGCTACATAAATAGGTAGGAACCTGAAGAAAATACATGAAACCTCAAAAGCAAATTTATTGATAATAATGTATCAATAAATTTGCTTTTGAGGTATCCAATAATTGCCACAAATATTGCATATGCTCGTTTTATAAAACACCAAAGCAAAGTTACCTATTATATCCAAATTTAATTTTCAATCACAGCCTGTCGTTGATTAAACAGAAGTCTAATTTGTACATACCAGTGAAATAATCATGTTTTTATAATTAAAATATATAATCTGGCGTATCTGTATTCTACGAGTTTTATTCTATGTCACTAGTAAATCGTTTCTCCAGGACTTGATTAAAAGTTTGCTGTGCAATGTTGCAATGGGATTTCGATATGGAAACTTCAATGTTATAGGTTTCAAGACAAATGTTTAATAAAGATGATTGTACAGTGGTGGACTGTAGGTATATACCTACAGTCCACCACTGTACAGAAATTTTTATTTTTATATATATTTTGATAATATTATCAAAATATATATAAAAATAAAAATTTCTTATATGTACGTATGTTACGAGTTTGATAAATAATAGATATAAAATTTATTACGTAAATTATGTCCTCTAAGGTATGTTACTTTTCATTAATTAAATTATTTAGGATTAGGAGATTTATTCATATATATTTAAGATTTTAAGATAAACTTATAGATAAGATATAGTCTGATCTAATTATTGAATTTGTTTATCTTTAACTTTCGAACTGTACCAAGCAGGGTTTATTTAGAGAAATAAAAATATAATTATAATTAACTAAAAGTTTGAAGTAGAACCTTCCATTAATTGGTTATTTTAATAGTACCTACCTAATTAAAGTAATCTTAGTCTAATTCATTAAAAATGTTATACGAGGAACAATTTCACAACAAGCCGGTATAATATATCAAACGTCATCATTAAGTGTGTTCTACTAATTAATTAATTGATTACAATGATACTGGCTGCCGTGAAAGTATGTTTAACTAACCTAATTAAGAGTAATAATAATGTGTACTTATTAGATCCATAGGTACCTAATGAAGGCTCGACTTTATAAAAAACATAATTAGGTATACACAAATTAGAGATTTGGTTACATTTTACAAAATTACTAGTATATTTATAACATAATATCTTGCTAGGCACAGAAACACAATGAGGAATGTACAACATCATCAGTGAAATAAATATGAATAGTTTTGTATACTTTGTATTTTTTTCCGCTATTATTAAGTTTATTTTGCTAGTCAACTGATAAATAATAAGCAGTTTTTGTAAAATTTATTTAATTAAAAACTTAGACTCAATCTAAGATTATAATTAAAATTTAAAGTCAACAAGGTTTTACAATATACTACGATACTTTATAAGTGGTGGACCAATCTAGGTGTCATCACTGCCCATCATCTTCCTTGCGTTATGTTCCGTGCTTAGAAGGAGTCCGCTTAGACCATGAACCAGGATTTAGCGAGTCTGGTAGTTACAGTGAAACGATTGCCGGTCTAACTTTCGTTACCATAAGATAGGGAAACCAGACAATTTTTGGATCATGATTACAAATCCAAAGTTATTTGAATATGCAGGTTTCATCACGATGTTTTCCCTCACCGCCGAGCTAGTGATATAAATACATACATAGATCTGAAAAATCTAGAGGTACGTGCTCGGGTTTGAACCCGCGCCCCTCGGTAATGAGGCGCATGTCCTTACCATTGAGCTACCACCGCTCTCATGGTGTCATCACTCCTATTCGCATTTTTTTTAAATACCTATCTGCAATACAGTTTTCCCAGCAAAACAAAGAGTCTGCATTAGATCCGTCTCTTGTAACGCAACGGCGACTTACTGCGATGATTAAGCATTGTGACGTTGTTAGTTGAACAAGGGTTAATTTGCTGAGTCACGGGGGAGCACCGAACAGTAGTTAACGGCTCGATCGACACCATATGGGGTTCGATTTTCGTTTTGTAATGAAAAAATGCTGGATCTGTAGGGGAGCAAAATGAAACTTTACAATAGTATTGCTTATATTGCTTATACATTAGAATAACACATAAGCTATGTTTCATCGATGTACCACGCGAGCAACTACGTGGGCAGACGCTAGTATAATATAATTCTCCTAACAGATTACGGTTATGGAAGATTAGCCAGTTAGGCAGGAGTTATTATTGAGCACAAGTCTTTGCGCAAACCTGAAACACGAGTAAATCCCAATAGACTGAATCAAATTCACATGCGCAAACAAAGTCGTCTATGCTCACAGACGTCTTTGAATGATATTTGCACTGCATAGTACAATATTAATATTATTATTCGGTTCTCTCTGCCTAACCCTGACTGGGACATGACGTGAAGTTTAGTTAGTTAGTTAGTTTACAGTAAAATATGGTCTAGTTTAGTTTTTGACACTGTCAGTAATATTTTGTCAATATAAGCACCGTGATGATATGACAGGGTGGATCTAATATGCTAATATAAAAAAGCAGACACTAACATTGCAGCCTTTTTACTATCAATAGACTGCAGGTAGCCCTTCTCCTAAGCCCGAAATTCGCAAGGCACAGAAAATGCAAACCGAATTTGCATGCAACTGTCTCAAAAGACTCCTACACAGTACGGTACCTCGTGGAAGAAATTGATTTATTGCCTTAAGTCCACAATGTAACCCTTTGCGAATTCTTACTACCGTTTCTGTTACAATTTTTGTCAGTTTTACTTGTAATTTATGGTTCACATAGGTGGTCGGAGCCACAATGCTTCTGCAAGTCAGGGCATTTGTAGGTCAGTTACTGTTTCCCTATATCGACGCAGTAATGGCGTCTTGGCTATGCATCTCAAACTTCTTAATTAAAATAGATGAGTTTTATTTTGGTCGACCTTATTTTATTTTATATTAGCGGGACGCCTCCCTGACTTAGCTCGCGAGGACATCTTTCAGGTTCACCCCATTAGGGGGTAGATTATTAAAAATCCTCTCTTTAACTCTCACTAACACTATGTCACAGACATTTGAACAACATTTCAAGGTCTGTAGTTCGAGAATTGATCGTGAGTCAGTTTCCATTCTTTTTCTCATTTAGATATGGATACTCTGATCAAAATTCGAGGTTAATGTACTCGCAAATTTGACTGCTTATCATTCTGAATTGGTAATACATCTATCCACATTTTTTGTTAATAGTTGAATTGAAATTTAAATCGGCACATTTCCTCTTTTAAGTTGACATAGCGGCTTATTGGTTATTTTGTATTCAAATCTCTTAGAAATTTAAAATATCCTACTCTAATAGTGTTGTCGAAATGTGTTGTGTTTACTTAATATCTCAGTATGATTAAACTACTCAAATTAACTAAATTGACATTAATAAATTTAACTAAATCATAAATAGATAGATACTATCAGTTTTTATAAGGAACTACCTACTCCTGTCTTCGAACAATATGCTATTTATTTATTCCTAATATGACATATATCATATACTTAATCAAATGCTAATACATATTATAATTTATATCACTAAACAAAGGCAATACTTGAGATCTATTTGTCATAAAATTAACATTTTCTGTCATGCTATGTAGTTTGAGTAACAGAGCATTGGCATTTCCGACAATGGCTCACTAATGGCCGTCTTAGCATTCAAAGTGGCTCGATGGAAAATTGCCAGCCATTTCTCCTAGTTCTAGATCAAACCAATAACGTTGTTTAAATTCTTGCCAAACTTCAATGATACATAACATCCATAATTACATTACATCGCATTTTTAGCAAACAACTTTGAACAATATACAAAATTTACTAAAATGGTAGGAATCTTACCTAGTAGTTAAGATTCATTTTGTTAAAGTCACAATTTTATCCTCATTTCGATGCCAATCCTAAAAATAACGTCACGACGAAAATTACTATTTATCATAAAAAAATTTAATGTTATTACAATCTTGGTATCATTTACCTATATGCATTAGCCTACCGCAATCGAAAACAGCCAACGTATCCTATTGCTCCCGTTTTGTATGGCAGACAGTTTGAGCACCAGCGCCGGCGAATGGCATTTCCTACAATAGCCCGCTAATGATCGTCTTAACATTCAGATCGCCCACGCCCGCCTTTTGTCTCCAAAAACGCGGGGTTTTCATTCGCACCATTTTTCAACCAGCACGATACTAAAATCGCCATGATTGAAGGATGTGGGTCAACGGGCTGTCTTGCGACACAAAAGGTTTTGAAAACGATCGGTTCATGGGCATCACTAAGCTACCAGCTGCTAATTAGACGGCTATAGTTTATGCAGTTGATGCAAGAACAAGTAGTTATGTATTTACTCTCAGTGCCGGCTTTAGGGGCAGTGGCTGTCGTCTTGGGCAGAAATTATGGGGCATAAGACCTTAAGGAGAGTCAAAAACTTAGGTAAATACCTTTTTTTTGGATCAAGTGATATTAATAAGACGGCTATAGTTTATGCAGTTGATGTGAGATACGTGTAACTGCGGACCTACTCTCAATGCTGGATGTATGGGTAAGCAACTGGGGCCGTCGCCCTGGGCGCTAGTTATTACGGAGCGTTAAACCTACGTTAAAATTCAAAGACGACCCTTTTATCTGCGCAAGAGCGTTATTATAAGCCAGGGTAGTTCCACGTCCTTGATGAAATTTGTCAGCATGTTAGAAATAAGGGGCGCTTGATCAGAGGTTTCAACATAGGGCGCCATAAAAATCTGGCCTAAGGCGCCTCTAGCGATGAAATCCGACCCTGCCTATTCTGATCTATGCTTTGATCAATCAAGGAGTAAAGCGAGCTAATCTTTGAACTTGTGTTATTACTTGCTTGGCTGCATTTATATTGCAACTGGTTCTGTGTTTTTCCTGACATTGTGTCGATATTAGGTATAATTATGTAGTTTGCAATCATGTGCGGTTTTTGTCGGAAAAACGAAGTTTGCCTCAGGTTGTAGGTACTTATATCTATACTTACTATTTTAATAAGTAGTATTGCGGATACAGTATCTGTATTTATATTAAACTGATGTAATACTGTGAACGCTTTGACTATACTTATAATGATGGGCTCGAAATTTTGGGTGATTTTATAATCCTTTCTCCAAATTAGGCATGCAGGCGGGCTATATAAAATGGTGTTTTTATTAAATTTTTCTCTAGCCGATTCAATATATATGCATATTATGTAATCCATAATTGCAAGCTAACTAAATTTAATAACGTGTAGAACGTTATCAAATCATTTTTAATAACAAAAAATAGATAAAGTACATACCTGTATTTAAAACTTTTGAAAATTATTTTGTGCCTCATTGTTTTAAAAGCCACCTAAAAATAGGCGACCAACCAATATTGGCTACATAAACAGTAAAGAAAATGCATGTGAACAGTATAATGCAAAAATGCGGCGAGAGACGTCTTTGAAGTTATTCAAAGAATTCACAACCATTTCCTTGGGCATCGGTTACAAGAGAAGTTTAAATTAGATTTTTTACAAAACGTCCAACATAATGAATAGTTTTTTAGATGGAGTTTAACCTTAGTAGGCGAACTGGATTTGAAAAGTTACTCCACTGGAAACTCGATTGTTACGAACTGTTTTTATTCGCAAATATTTACTATACCAGAATTGGCTATTAAAAATACGACATCAATCTTACAACTACATACATAACATCACGCCCATAATCCCCGAAGGGGTAGGAAGAGTCAAAGAGGTAGCAGGCCCCTTTAACCACATCCAGCCAAAGACAAAACTGGGCTAGGTTAAATGGAAAATTGTAAAAAAGTAGTGACAAGTGGCTAGCTCGTCGCCTACACAATCACATACCCAAAACCCCATATGCCAATAGTCGCCTTTTACGACATGTTAGGCAAGAGTCACAGTTGGCACATTCTTTTTTAGTCCGACCAAGATGGGAATCTTACAATTATGGAAGTAAATCATTACTCTCGTCGCTCATACGCTTCTATAAGTAGTGCAAAAATGTGCTGCGTGATGTCTTGTTACATTAGCATTTATTAATCACGAAACTTCAATTCATGTACTACGTGTAATTTTCAAATTATTAGTTTAAAGCGGACACTAATAGATGGAGTAAAAAATACTTCGTTTCCTTAATTTTCTAGTTCACTTGCGTACGCTTCTTCTATAGCCGAGCCATTGAAATTAACGACGCATTTTCACATTTTTGGCCTTCTATATCTTGATGGTAAAAGCTGCCCTTTGCTTTCGACTACAGAGTTTCTGAAGATATAAGAAACTAGCTTCTGTCAGCGGCTTCGCTCCCATGGAACATCAATTAAACATAGCCTATGTGCTATTCTAGTCTATAATTTATACTTCGCTTAATTTTATCCAGAACGCATCAATAGTTTTTGAGTTTATTCGTTACAAATATACAGAAATACTTCCATCTATCTTTCCTTTTTATAATATTAGTGTAGATATAAGAAGGAACTTTCTGAAGATATTCTGAAGATTCTCCAATTTCTGTCATTTCCCGCTACGCTTGCATATGCAAAGGATGAGCTGCGTGACGTCGGAGCATGTGACATCGGCATCTATTAATCACGCGGCTCCGTGTTCCAAGCACTAAATATAATCGCAGAATCACAGAATGTCACGTTTACTTCAGTTCATTAACGGCCGGTTTGTTTGTGTCTATTAATATTTTTGTCCAGTGTTATTTTTAATGTGTCTGTCTATTGACTTTTGTTGTTATTTTTTTGTCGATAAAGAAGTGCCAAAATATGTTACGATAGTGCACGTTTAAAATAGCTTTTTATACCTATGATTCCTACATTCGAAAAATATTATGATGTTAAAGCAGTTTTTTTTACTGATTGAGAGTCGATAAATTGAAAGATGATTATTTAGTTTTTACGAAAGCATATTATGCTTTTAAAGTAAGTTGACGGTTTCTAGGAAGCACAAAAGTTAAAAAACAACAACGTTGTTTTATTGTGCAGACATTTATTCTCCGATTTTTAATGTTTTTTTTTTATTTTCCTCTCTTTATTATGTAACAATAGATCGTTAAAAGGAACAGATTGTTTAAAATTCTTTGCATTTACTTTATCCAGCCGTCACATGAAATTTCACAACAAAGTGCCATTAAAAAATGTTTTAAAATACAAGAAAAAATGTGAGAAACGCCGCACCAACGAGATCATTAACAACAAACGTCTAAACCGAATTGTATTGTCGGTGTGAAAATGGAAAAATCCTACGTCTGTCTGAATGGTGCAATTTCACGCGTCATAAAATATCTCCGTAGAATCCGAAAAGCTCCATGCGAGAGAAATGAATCGATCCGCCGGCGTCCGTATCGAATAAAATTAATCGATTTGTTTCTCGAAACGATTCCGTTTTATTTTTTGACGCGCGAGTGAGGGGTATTGATGACGTCTCCTGTCAGTCCCTTTTTGCTAAAAACGAAAAACGAGATTTTTTTGAGATTTCAATTCTATTTACGTACAGTCTTTGTCCACTTCTCTAAGGTACAATATGTCCCAAATTTCATTCACGTTTACGTCAATTTAAAATACGAACGTTTCTAGTTAAAAAGTATTTTACTACTGCGCGTGATTTTCCTTAATATGTAGACATGCGTCGAAGATATATCCAGATGTTGTCATTAAAAAGGAGCTATGTTAAAAACCAGATTACACCATTATAATAAACCACGTAAATTTTTTTCGAATGAAAAATTGCCTGTTATTTTTTTACAATAAAGCCATAAAAATAATATCAAAACTAGCATCATATCTCAAACCGAGATCAGAAACGAGCCTCCATCTTTACCCTCTCCATTACAATACATCCCAGAACCCGAGTGTTAATCCCCTAATTCCCTTGGGCCGAGTGGTCATCGTCCCTAATCCAATGAAGCAGCACCAATCAACACTCCTCCGGAGGGTCAAGACCACAGGGACAGGGGACACGGGACACTCAGGGGACAAGAGTAGGAGTCAAATGGACGCGCGACGAATCGTGAGGGATGATAGAGGAAGAAAAATGAGTTGAAATGTTTGGGGGCGCTTTTATTTACAGTTTATTTCGTTTTGAGTGAATGGCTTGTGTTTTATGTGATACATAGAAAAATGCATGAGGTTACAGGAGAGTCTGAGTAAGTGCTTAGTAGATTGTTTTTAAATGGAAACTGGTATCGCGATTAAATTCTTAGTCGACCGCGTTTATTATAAAACAGAGAGTATCAAAGCTACTGCATCCGAAGCAGTTGCGCAGCTAAGTGACAAAGTTGGGTGTTGACACAGTCAAATAAAACAGAGATTTGTTAATCAGATTTTACGGACCATAACTTGGGGGGCCCGGGGCACTACCCTGCATTGCCCCTGGGTAGCTTTACCCCTGATTCGAAGATTAAGACTTATTACATAAACCTACATTATTGTGACAATGTCTCTGCCCGTGGCTCAATCAGTTTAGTAAACAGTTCAAAAAAATTACACCATCTTTCTCTCACAGTAACCAAATGTTATAGAGAGTTTTAAGCAATGCCTTGGGTGAAGCATATTAAAGAAAGGGAAAAAATATTTTTGTATCGAATGTTTAATGTTAAAGCTTTGAAAGTACGGTAAAGGATATGGCATAAACGATTTGACAATCGACTTGTGTTATATTGATGTATAACGTCAATTTATTTATCATTTATTTATATTTCAATTGAAGTGATAAGTTATAAAATATAATTATGTATGTACAATTGACTATGTGACTATTTATAGCGGTTTATCATGTGTAGTAAATACAAGTAGGTACCTTCATTTTGTGTATATATTTCATACAAACAGTTTGATTGATCGTGTCAGAAATTACAAACAATCAATGTAACAACATGATTTGATTTCAATTATGAATGCTATTGTTGCTTATTAGAAGTCGAAGAAGCGCGATTAAATTGAAGGTTAGATATATTTTTAGCACACACAGTAGTCACTCACATGCTTGAATTATTCATTGAGTGACACCTAGTTACTATAGTTTTAATTTTTTTATCAATTTCCTTCATCAGACATATACACAAACAGTGGCGTTGCTAGGCGTGGGCGAAGTGGGCCCTCGCCCACGGCCTCGCACCTGAAGGGGCCTCGCGAGGCCCTTTGCAGGCATGTTTAGCATTTATAGGGTAGATCTTGGAAACAAAAAAGGGGCCTCGCTGATGGTATAAATTAGTTCACGCCACGCCACTGTACACACAATACACAATCATATAATTTGATGGTATGCTTCCTTTAAAATTATTTATTCACTAACATAATAATCTCGATGTCAAATAAGATAGGATGACCAAGTATTTCAAAACAAATTGATGAGTTTTATATTACACGTGGTATTACCAAGGGCTAGTTTTTAAATAGTTAGATAGAAGATTAACCTACGTATAAAGTATGAAGTCGGCAATGTATGGAATCAATCGGTATTTTACTTAAAAAACAGGGGATAATGTTTTATTTTGAAATTATCTCTATCGTAATTGCTTCAATTTCTATTTTTAAAAATCAAGCCTGAGCTAAATTGCCTAAATGTTTCTTTCCCTATAAAGCTATATACTTATTTGCCGGCTTTCACGCATTATTTATACAACAACGTACAAGCCTAACTAACCAGTTTCCAGAACTCGAAGCGAACTTTACTTTCAGCTATAATCACTCGCAGGTAAGCCCTCGGTCAAGGTTTTAATTAATAGCAACTGTATCGAGGGACCGTAGTCCATTAAGCCACGACCATTGAGAAGTGCTCTTTTTCGGCCCTCTGAGTGAAATCCCCAAAGTGTATTGTCCATTTTCCACTAGCGGGGTGAAACCCTCGCGCACTTTGGAAAAGTTGGAGCGTGATGTTACAGAGTGAGTAGAGGGCCAAGTCTATTGTTTTTGGTTGTTTTTTTTGATTAAACTAGTTTAAACTGGATATAAAGACGTGTAAATTGCTTCTCCACATTAAAATAATCTTAAGTAGTAATGAAATACTAAATTGCTTTGCTCTTATATATTCATTTGATAATCTAAAATTTTTTGTTTTTATTTTAACTCAAAGTATCTTCTGCAAATACATTCTCTATCGGTGTTCCGACCAAAATTTTTTCGGAAAATAATATCACAGGAATCCCTGACAACAATATAATATTTCGAAAAAGATGCACCACTAATACCAGTATTATATATTTAAGTGCTTTTTCAGTATTTTTTTTTTATTAAAACTGCTGTAACTTGATACTTACATAGTTTTGGGGTATCAGACAGTATATTAAGCATGATATGTGCGGTAAAGTATTTTTTTTTGAGGACAATGTAGGTAAAGAATAAAAACAAGAAAACTTGGCTGTATTTCCCTCCATCACACATTTCGGTCACGATTAAGGCTCAGCTGTTTCGTCGCCGAGCTGTGTATTATTCAGCGAGGTTTTACCTGATGAGAGCGGCTTTTAATTGAATTAAAGATGGCTGATAAAGGCTTTTAATGTAAGCGGTCGCCGCCGGTGACATTTCATTAGGGATGGGTATCGATTTTTTGCGGCGGCTGCTATTGGCTGGATCGCTTCTGCGGAGGTGTTTTATAAAGCTGGTGGCGTAAATATTTATGTACTTACCTCACCTTTTTGTTGCTTTGTGTTCCATGTATTAGATGTTATTGACGATAAGCCTATTTACTTAGCTTAGGTTACAAAAGCTGTTAAGGACGAATTTGAAACATATTACAGAGGCTATTTTATTCCAATATCACTAATGGAAATAAATTTATTGTTATCGGAGTGGTTTAATCCTCGTATTGGGAGAAACAGTTTTTAACGAACTGTGTAACTCAGTTAGTTAGCGTAACTTTTGACGCATTTTTTTTTATTTTATTCAAAATCGTGCTCTGTCATAAGAAAATACATACCTTCATACATATCATAACGCCCGTAATTCTTGAAGGGACAAAGCCAAAGGGACAGCAAGTCCCTTTAACAAAATAGAACTGAAATAGTGAGCCATGCTTAATATTTTCCAATATTATACCTGCAGAATGGGTGGTGCACCAACTTAATGTATTTTGAAGAAGTGAAAATGGACGTTAAAATACCTACGTTGCGAATGCGCATGTTTTATCTCCGATTTCGCTCATCTAACTGCCATTTTCTACTGTCCAACGTATCTCCGTATCTAAATTGCTAAGACAAGATCGTGTTGCACGACCGTATCATTATTATTAGGTAGCCACAATGCTAGCCGTCAGCAGTATCCAATAATTTTGACTGACAGCCAGTTTCCAGACATGACGAAATCTCATTGGCAATCCGTTTCCGTTTCTATTCAAACGAGTTTTTCTGAAGCTTTAATGAATATAGAACATGTTGTTATAAACGGGTTCTATATTAGGTGTGAAAGGTGCGACCTTTGTTAATCTGCCATCAATTTTGTAGCGAAATTTAATGGTGTTGCCAACTGCTCGAGTTACTATTTTTAAAAATTAAATGATAACAAATGGTGCTGTTGTAGCTGTTAACATTAATGATCTTAGCCTTACTTCATCGACTTATGATTTTAGAAGTTACTTTCAAGTAATATCATGTTAAAAATAAAGGGTATAAAATATTTTAGCTAGCTGTTATAATATTGTATTCAATTTTCAATGGCTGTGATGATTTATATGATAAAAAAAATCTCACCACAATTTCAAGTTTCATACATAATAATTCTTTTTAATTACCTACCTATATACTTCCTATATGGATATAACATGTGACTCGGTCTGAGTGTTTTCAAACCTGGGTTCAATGAGTAAAAATAAGTACCATAACAAAATCTGCACATCGGAATAACTATACACATTAATTGCTTACATAATGATGCGGTTAACCTGGTTGGCCTATCTAAGGTCACAAAAATCATAAAATCAAATACTTCAATGAACCTTATACTAAGATTTACTCAATTTAAGAGCATGGACTAAGCGTATCACGAAGCGGAATATATTTCTTGGAGAATGGAAATTTTATTAAAGACTTAATATACAATCAAACCTGCTAGTTAGTGCCTTACCAAATCCCTAGACAGCGTAGTCCTAGTCCAGGGATTTGGGACTCTTTTCTCGGGAGCTATGTCGACTATACATGGAGAGGCCTGTTGGCTCGACCTCCAACCTCCGAACACTCGAAAAACGGGCCTGTCAATGTATATATGTAGGGTCTCCACCCTGGCCACGAAACTAAGTGTAGCGGGTTCGAATCCCGCCGGGCAAATGTTTCATTCATAAACGTATTTTATTATGTCTATCCGTTCGCCTGGTATCCATAGCACAAGCATACGTGATTCGTTTGGAACTAGGGTATCGGTGTGTCAGTCTGGGATTTTTTTTCAATCTATACATACCTACATATAAAAGTCAGTTTAATAGCAAGTCGTTTAATTGGCAACACCGAAATTTAATCAAAGCATCGAACGGTTGCCCGCCATATTCGTGATCTCTCATGGCGTTAGTTAAATGAATTAGTTAAATAAACGTGCGCTGTACAGTAGGATCCATTTATTTTGCGGACGCGTTAGTGTCTTGCCCGGCTACTCCGAGATGACTCCTCCAATTTAGTTTTAGATTGATGATCTCAGTTTTTTGTTTGAGCGAAAGTAGTTTCGTCAAATGTGCATATCAGTAATGGTTTTTTACATGTGCGTTTTCCGTTTGTACGGTTTAACGGTACTATAAATTTATGTTATTAATTAGCTATCTTCATAGGACCGCAATATATGATCAATTAATTTATTTACTTTATTGATCAATTCAATTCTATGCTCAATAAAAATGTACTACTACTTCTTTATTAAACTAGCTGACCCGGCGCACTTTGTAACGCCCCGTTCTTGAATTTTCAATACCCAATTTTTTTTCCCGTGCAACTTTTTTTTTTTCTTTCCTAAGAACCTGATAATAACAAACACAAATAAAAAGAATTAGCAAAATCAGTTCAGCTGTTCTCGAGTTTTGCACTTAGCAGCACATTTAGCGATTCATTTTTATATTATAGATATTTATATACCACTGTATTACTTTCTTAGCATGTCGTAAAATGCGATTAATAGCGTATGAGGCATTATGTTTCCAATGCTATAGGCACTGCAGAATAGGATATGCGCCAACTTAATATATTTTGAAGAAGTGGAAATACGCCGCGAATGCCACATGTTTCATCTCCGATTTCTACTGTCCAACGTATCTCCGTATCTAAATTACTAAAACAATTGTAAAAAATTATGCAAGCGAAAAGTTAGGTTGTTCCTACGTTTTAACATTTTTATCTTCTAACCCAACTCAATTGTCTTTAGTTTAAGCAACTTACTTGGACTCTACTACTTCTCCAGGGATTGCTTTTGGGATTGCACATACCCAACGGGAATTCAAAGAGACTATTATTCTATAATATTGGCTTTATTCAAAACTTGTTGGAAATTACAATAATATATACCTAGTGTGAGGTTAACCGCACAATTTTATTTTCACGAGAATTCTTCTAGTTCAATTTATCAATTAATTCCAAATCCCAACCATCTATATTATTACAATGAAATAAATGATTATGGCATATGTGAATAACGATAGGCTTGAGTGCAATCAACACTTTGAAAATAAAAGCCACTCAAATTTCTCCTAGACCGCAAAAGCTACTGTTTCAAAGTGTGCAAGCACGTTGCTACATCACCAATCAATCATTTGACCTGACCAGTAATTACACGTTTCAAATTGATGCAGATAAGTTACTGTGTTGCAACTTTGCGAGTATATTTAAAAATTACTTTTGAAAACTCTCTTAAACGTCTATTAATGAGAAACGAATGTGAAATTATATTTCTTCTCTAACAATAGTCTTGTTTCTATTAAAGGTTCTAGATCTAAATCGTATGATACTTTTTAGACAAAACGGGTCTAGGATTGACAATCAAGACTTATCATCGAAAAGCAATTCCCCAACGGCCATTTCATCGATATCCATTTCAACGATGGGCTATTTCACCAATCGATTATTTCATCTAAAAGCCACTTGACCGATAATTCATATGTTTCACAGTTCATTTCTTCAATCACCATATTGTCAAAAGGCGAATTAAATCATGTAAGTACTTAAATAAACAAATAAATAATGCTGTAGGTTGTCCTTAAAATACAAGCTTGCAGTACCGCCAAGCTTCTTCATCCCACCATCCCATCCCATAACGAAATACCCGTACTCGCTTCGTTTTCAATTCTTATTTACTCGAAATCCTGAGGCACAGTCTCGGAATACTAAGAACTTAAGATGCAGTGATACATAATGGCCAGTTTACATGGCATGTGGCGGAAGGCGCGCCCGACGGGCGGCATGTCAAACAGCAGGGGATCCATGGTTAAATTGAAAAACAATCTCCCACCATTTTCGCTCGCCGAACGCAATAAATCTATGTACAAAAATTCTACACGTTATTTATGAAATCTATCCAGCGGACCGCTCTATCCGATTACAGTTGAGGCCGCTTTGAAGTAATGCCGTTTATGTTAATTTGAGTTGTTATTTTGATTTGGTTTTTTCTTTTCTGATTTGATTGGGTAATTGGCAGTTGTGGATGTGGTACTGAATTAGGATGTATGACTAATATCTAGGTTATTTCAAACGTAACGGAATCTGCATCTGATACATTTAAATTTGAATAATGTCATGACATATGACAATTTAATGTTAATATAATTTTTTAGTTTATTTTTCATTAAGGTAAATGAATGAAGTTATTTATTTGTATAATAGTGACATGTATCATTAATAAAAACTTGCGATTGACAAGTCACTTAACTTTTGAATAAGTGCTTCCAATTTTCGCCGAATGTATCTTATGCATAATATACCTATATATTCTTAATTAAAAATATTACAGATAAATAAAGATCCCAAGGCTTTCGATCAAAAAAATAACTGATTATTCAGCAATTAAAAATACAGTCGGAAGGAACTCTTATCTTTATTGCATGCCATTTATGTATTAACTCTTTAACACTGCCCTTCAACTGTCGACACAATAATTGCCAAAGCTACTCAGAGTCGAAATAAAACTTTTAATTTTGGTATGCAAATGATACGGCCGCCAGTGTAGCCGGTCCGCGTGGCCATTGTGGTATTAATTGCATTAATCATAACCAGTGACAGCTATTACATTTTTGGTGCTCGACTTTTGGTTTGAACACGACAAAGTTTCATTCGTACGATAAGACAATAGAACAATATTCAATTTGATTACGACAATTACGGATATATTTCATCTGTCTAGTTCGTTTCGTTGAGCTCTCGTTTAATCGTCCGTTATCTCATTTCGTTTCTGTGATGACATATTTATTTATTATACTCCATCTATAATATTTATATGTCAGCGTTATACCTTTGTGATTCGTTCCAATATTAGGTATAAAAGATTTTGCCTTAATGAGCAGATTATATTATCTCCAGTAGGGTAATACAAGAGAAAAAAAGTTTTTCTCACAATTTTTCATCTAACCCAGTCCAGTTTGGTTTTTGGTTTTTGAATGTGGTTAAAGGGGCCTGCTGCCCCTTTGACATTTGAACATCCGCTCGTGAAATAAATCCAGTAAACAAAGTATGTACAATATTCACGACGATTCCTATAAATAATGTACCCTAACTATTTATATTAAGGTCAGCATTATCTAAAAATACTAATGGAACCTGAAAGATTAACCTACTATATTATTACGATCAGAACACAGTTCATACCCAGCTGCTTTCCATTACAATTATCTAAAGAGCGAACAACTTAATACACAAAGCGACAGCAAGCAGTATAAATTATTCTTAACATTTTTTATACTTCGTAACACGGCCAGTCTAAAACGTTTTTTAAATATTGCGCTGACGTTTTGTTCTTTGCTAAAGTACAAAATAGTCTGGCATCTAATGTCTGCAATTACTGATATATATTATTTATATAACAGTAATTGCAGAAAAGAAAGGGTGCTTAGACTGACTCGATAATGAATTCGATAGCAACCATGTCTTATGCGCCAAGAGTGATTTGTATGGTAAATAGATACTTGTGTTTGTGTGTTTATATTTCATTTAATATCAAGTATTATATTATAAACCTCCATGTTGATCTGGGAATTGAAACTCGTCGTAAAAGTTGAAATAGTGCGACGAGTTAGTAACTGCTTTTCACAATTTTCCATTAATTCCAACTCGATTTCTGGCTACATTTGGTTTAAGGAGCTCATATTGACGGGCCCGTTGGTCGAGTGGTCAGAGACCCTGACCACGAAACCAAGGGTCGCGGGTTCGAATCCCGCTAGAGGCAAATATTTCGTGTGATGAACATGAATATTTGTACTCGAGTCATGGATGTTTATAAATATTTAAGTATGTCTATCCGTTCATCTAGTATCCATAGCACAAGCTTGAAAGCTTAGTTTGGGACTAGGGAATTGGTGTGTCAGTCTGAAGAATTAATTTAATTTATATCCCTTGGACTCGGCCTACCTCTTCGGGGATTGCACGCATATTCACGTATAGTGCATTAACGCATTTTATTAATCGCAGTTTACAGCACCGCATATATGTTACACTCCGTTCGACAAAAACGCCTACCTCAATTTAATCCTTCGAATTTCCCGCCCGCCTGTGTACCGCGTATATCATAATTTACATCTGTTGCGCAGGCGACCGGCCGCTTTGATCTCCGTTACAATCGCCCGTAATTGATGATTGCGGCCAACTCCTTATATAGCGAAACCAATCGTATGCGCGCGCGCCGGCCCGCGACTACAGGCTATGAGATTCCTGATATATTGCACTGTGCTGTCGTATGTTGTATATAGGAAATTGGGTTTACGTAAGTAAATAGATCTTCACAACACACTTGCATTAGAAAAAAAACTTTGTACTCCGAGAGACAAAAAAATGGCAAATAACTGTAACTGAATCAATATGTACATACATACATAACATCATGCCCATAATCGATACAACAGAACTAATTTCCTAATGAAAATTGCTTTTGAAAATGAAAATGAAATTGCTTATGAAAAGTTAAGTTACGTACGATGATAGTTTATAATAACTTTGAAAATAGCAAATTAACATGTACCTACCTACTTAGTCCGTTAGAGTGATTGCTGATTCCTACTCTTGAACATATGTTAAGATTTCCTTAAAAATATTACTAATAACGCAAAAATCGTTATTAAATGTGTTTTCGTCCATCCACTCTATCGACCAAGATTCCACAAAAAGGTATTCTTATTAAACGTTTCGGCATTTCATGTGTAGATACAGTTCTATGCGGATATGTCGATCAGCTTAAAACCTCTTTTAAATGATAAAGTACTCATATTAGCTTGTTTCCACCAAGACGAACAAGGAAATATTGTGAATACCTGACTTCGCATACCACTCGTCGCAAGCCCGATAAACCGTTCGCGTTCCCATCCACGCGGAGCGCAAGCGCATACACTTGCTTGCACATAAAATGATACGCAAGATAATTTTCAATTCTCCTCCCAGCCAACATTATGGTAATTCCTCAGATGAAGTCATTACACCGGGCGCCATCAGGCTAATGGATCAACGCTTTTAAAATTTTATCGATCTTCCCGTTTTAAACGACGCGATGGACTTAAGTGTTTTAAGTAAAAACTTTATTTACTTACGGCATGTCATTAGGACGGAGATTGAGACCGCAAGCGAGTCTTGCCTAAGATGCTGATAGTTTTTTTCTGGTGGTTAATGAAGTTCACAATATTGCTAGTTGCTTTGATTATAATGTATTTTGTATGCTTAAGCGATTCTGGGGGGTGTGTGATAAAAACATATTTTCGATCTATTGGATTAGATGTTTATCGACTAACGTAATCATTTATTATTTCACTAGCTGTGCCAGCGGTGTCACCCGCGTTTATGGTTAATATTATATAGACTATTTCCGTCATATATTATTTCTATGTAACTTTAACCATTAAGGCTGCACCCGCGACGGAAGCTTAAAAATGGAGTAACTTCTCCCGTTTTCCCAACGTTTCCCTTCACTACTCTGCTCCTATTAATTGTAGCGTGATGAAAAGTATACTATAACCTGCCCAGGAGTATGAAAAATAATTGTGCCAAGTTTCGTTAAAATCCGTCAAGTAGTTTTTGTTTCCATAAGGAACATACAGACAGACAGACAAAAATTTTACTGATTGCATTTTTGGCATCAGTATCGATCACTAATCACCCCCTGATAGTTATTTTGAAAATATATTTCATGTACAGAATTGACCTCTCTACAGATTTATTATAAGTATAGATGAATGTGGGTTCCAGATTATAGTAGATACTAGTAGGTACATGCTTTGATGGCTATTCTTTGAATCTAGATATTGATCATAAATCATTATTCCCTTTATTGCATTAGAAAAAAAGGATATAACTTACTTTTCATACAGAAAAAAGGGGACATATTAGTCAGAAAAGAGATAATAATGTGATAATAAAAATTAAAAACAGCCATCCTCAGCTAACATAAGATAATATACACGCAAAACCAAACGACATGCATCAAGTAAAGCATCGATTTCGTAACATATTCGCCTGAATGCAAAACACGACAGAAACTGGGTTAGCTATGAAATCGTTCTTAACGTAGGCCACAAAACAAAGGCGCAGTCGTGAGGCACCAAGCTGCTTTGATATATTCTCGAATGCAGAATCGTGCGCTTCAATGCGCGCGGTGATTGATCGACGGGCGGTGCGTACGCGCACAACAGTCAACGAGTAGGGTTGTGTGTAAGTGCTGTCACAATAACTATGTATAACATACAAACTATAACGATCGCAAACCCCTAAGTCTTGAGCTGCAAGCTTTCTTAACCACACCTTGGCTCTCTAAGCCGATAACAAAATTGAGTTGGGTGTAGTGGAAAATTATGATACGTGAGCCAATATGATTACGTAAAACAAAACAACATTAGTCGACGACTTGAATATTTGTTAATTTCCAAACCAAAATTGCAACCAATAATTAAGTGAGAAGGAAAAAGCTCCTGCATGGCGCATGACAATCCAGACTTGATTACTGAAAGTCAAACATGCATGAATACTTTAAGATTATAACCAAGCAATAAAAAAAAATTCTTAAAATGCTTTTCAAAGAATATCTAATCCAAATATACAATTTTGATCACATCCTAGCCGAATTGGGTAAGGACGTTTAACATAAAATATTCGTTCTTTACCGGCTGGTTTGACTGATTTTTAAAACTAAGTAATACATTAAATCCTTGTTTAGTGTGATTGTTACATAAGTTCTTAATAAAAGAAACAAAATGTATATATCATTTGCCGTGAGACTTAGGACTAAAAACTAAAATACTAATTATATTAAATTGATAATAGCGTTTTTCAGAAAGTAGTTTTCCTTTTTTTAACACGTTTGCAGCACTTACCATAATACTAAAATCTCGACAGCCCTGTATAAACCCATCCTCATACCAACCGAAACCAGTTCGACGCCTAAAACTGTTTGGAAAATTCAAATATTCCCAATAAATTGATTAGCCAAACAGTCGTAATGACAGGTAATAAATTCCTTATTCGAGTGCGCGGCTGATTGATTGATTTATTCAATTTTTCGTGAGACAGGTAACTGTTCTTAAAGCAAGCCGATGTGGGATCGATCGCGTGGGTAAAAAAGTTTAATAGATATGTTTTTATAGTGGAACGATGGAAGGTTACCTGAAATGACACATTCGCGACGGCATCAGCCATTTCAAATACGGATAGAGCAGGATATAGGTATAGGATTAGTTAGGAGAAACCTGATAGTTAATTACAATAATACAAGCTCCCTCCTATATTTACATGAAATAAAACTAAACTGTCGTATTCTAGAATATGAATTTGTATGTTTGAACTTGTTTTTGCTGTATCGGTACTACAAAAAAAAAATATAGTCGTATGTTTGGTGTATTCTCAGTTTTGTGTCAATGTTTACTATTATTGTCCCATGTTGGTCTGGGACTTGGCCCATGTTGATCTGGGATAAAAAAAAGAATGTGCCAACTGTGGTTCTTGCCTAGCATGTCGTAAGAGGCGACTAATGGTTTACGGGCTTTTGGGTATGTGATTGTGTAGGCGACAGGATAGCCGCTTGTCACTGCTTTTTCACAATTTTCCATCTAACCCAGCCCGGCTTTATTTTTGGCTGAATGTGATTGAAGGGGCTTCCTGTCCCTTCGACTCTGCCTACCCCTTCGGGGATTATGGCCGTGATGTTATGTATGTATGTTTACTATTAGATTATTATTGTACCATAAACCTTTACATACAGTACATAGTTTATTTTTACATGTTTGCATACTTATGCAGTGGTTACTTTATCATAAAAAGTATTTAATTCAAATGAAAGAATAAACTATGAATATATCATTTAAATCATAGAAAAATTATTACTTCCAAAACTGAATGGTAAAAATGACCCAGCTACCTGCTTTGTCAATGATAAAATCTACATCGGTTACACCATTATGGTTAGAAAATTGTAATTCGTGCGTAAGCCTCAAGGCTCAAAATATAATAGACGCAATTATTTATGTTGTTCAAGGTCACTGTATATAACATAAGTCAACTTGATGTTAATACTGTACTATCAAATGTTCATAGTACACATATTTTCCAGGATTTTTTTTGCGATGTTATCGAATTTTTTTTTTTAGTAAGGTATATATTTATAATATAATTTATTTGTTCTATAATTAGAGGATTTATTTGCTAAATTATTTCCTGTAGTCATGGTGAAATGTGACGATGATGTAATAAAATGTAAGTTTCAGGTTTCGGCAATTCTATAATGTCGGGAGTCTTTATGGGGGACTGAAAATATTTTGATATCAGTTAATTCTGGTAGTGGTTGAATACAATTTAGACGAGCTAGTGTCAATTCAATTCATCGTGGCTTTTAAAAACGTTTTGTGTCACGCTCAGACAATTTCCGTCTACTAAGCACTTCATGACTAGCAACTATTCCATTAACATCACTAATTATCTCGTCATCTCAACACTTCTTCACTTTGACCCAATTACACGCAAGATGGTCCGTGACCAAAAACAAGTGAATGGCGGGCATGTTTACAAACATCCTAACCTAGGCTAATGATGAACGACAGGGCGCACTCAAAGGTAATCAGCGGGCCGTTGACCCCTGATAATGACTGCCCGATGACGGTGCATGTACCGGGGCACGTGGCCACTGGTTCACTTACGTTTTTTGGCAGTGTGAAACGCGGCAGATGCGTTGTTCTTTTGTTAATCGAACTCGCCGATGAAAGATGGGAATTTGAATTTGAAAACAGCTGATTCTGACGATGAAGGTCATAATAATTTATTATTTTATAATGATTATGTATGTACTCACTTCGTTTATATTGTATTTGAACTCGTACCTACAATGTTTAACAACATAAAGGCAATCTTTCTCAGATACACCTACATCTACTTCTGAAGAAAAGTATTAAAATAAAATGCACTTTTGTTTAGTTTCCAAATTATACTAGTTTGGATTGGAATCCTGTTAATCCTATACACAATAAATAAATATTAGTTGAGTTACATAAAATTTTTTTTTTTTTTATAACCTAATATTTTTTTAAGTCGAATGCTTTTAATTTGCTTAGAAATTTTACAAAAATGACAAACCTGACAGATACATATTTCCGAAAAAACTTTCAAAGTCACTTATTGTTCATGAATATTGCATTTAATTGGTACCAATTGCTTGTTTTAAACACCAGATTTGTGTCTCACACGTTCCAAACATTGAGATGTCAAAGGAATGAAGACTAATGTCCCGGACGATGACTTTCAGAATGAAAGCGTTGCGGCAAATTGAATAAAACCCAGTCAGAAGGTTGTCGAGGACTTTGCTAAATTAGTTATTTACTGGGCCCGTATAGTACATTAGGCTAGTACCTAGAATTTTTTATTTACCCAATGTTGGTCTGGGACGGAAAAATTGTACCAACTGTGTTCCTGGCCCAACATGTCGTTAAAGGCGACTGATTCTGTATTAGGTATTGGGTATGTGATTGTTAAGGCGATGAGCTAGCCACTACTTTTACACAATTTTCCATTTAGACCTAATTTTTATTTTGGCAAAATTGATTAAAGGTGTTTGCCGCTCCTTAATTATAAATAAATATCAGACTATATCACATGCATTGATCTGATTCCGAGGTAAGTAGCCTTAGCACTTTTGTTACAGATATCAGAATCAACAGTGGTATTACAAATTAACACTTAAATTTTGTATATTAACACCCAGACACAGAAACACAAGTATTCGTCACACGAATGTTTATCCTGGGTGGGGATCTAACCCACAACTCTTGACGCATGGGGCAGGGTCACTACCGAATGCGCCATCGAGCCAGTCGAACTTCCTCCGACTCTTCAGTCTTCAGAGATTGTAACCATGAGGATATGTATGATATGATCATCACCTTCAAAGCGTTATATTTCCAACTCCAAGTTTCAAGATTAGCGAATCTGGTAATTATATTCATTTGGCTACCATATGATCTGTAATCCTTAGTTAGAGCAACCAGATTTTGATCACAGTCACACTTCCATAGAGTTATTTGATCGTGCTGGAAAATTGCAAGTTTGTCTATCCAGGACAAAGCATTTTACATTCAGTTCTTAATTCGGCAACATCATAGTAAAAACATAACTGACTTGTTGTGATATCAAATATCTTTAACGGCACCTTATTTTAAAAGAAAACCCTAACTGAACGAGTATTATTATCTTTCCTTCAACACGGCCAATCAGTGATCTCTCTAACAGCATTATAACTTATATTTTGATTCTTTATCTAAACGTAAATAAGCGCGCATTCATGGTCCATGGGCGTGATTACAAAAAACGGTCAAGTGCGAATGGGACTCCGACACGGAGGGTTCCGTATCACACTGCCTAACAGTAGAGTTAGTAACTATTTGGATCGACCAAAAACACGTTTCCTCTATGGGGAACCCTACTAGTTTTACCTTATTTTATTTTTAGTATTTGTTGTTTACTTAACTTTTGTTATATACGTTTGAAAAATGTTCATGTATTTACATATAATATTTAAAAGATTCTAGTGTAGGTAAAGCCACATAGTCGCAATTTTGTCGGTGGCTACAAAAGTTCGGCTGGCTCGACAGGGGAAATACCACTCAGATACCAAAAGAAACGGCGTAAAATAGCAGCATGTGCATCTATATTTAATTTGATAAGTCGTTGTACTGGAGGCCCAACCTTTTGAAGGCCGGGACTCATCATCAATATATTTGTTGTTTGTAGCCACAATATTGCTGGTCACAGGCTGACCATACGATCAGGACATTAGACATTAGACAGACAGACTGACGAAGTCTCAGCTACAGAGTCCCATTGGCCCCTTTGATTACTTAACCCTAAAAAGCAGACAATACCGCCAACGAGACCGCCAGTAGCGGGCACATCACGTCGGACAGGAGTCGGGTCCGACTGATCCGAGTGATCTTGATTCGCGTGAGAAGTTCACGTACCGGTGAACGTGAATCACATTTGATTTTGTGCACGCCTCGAATTACGTTTGACGTGAATGTAATTCAATTTTAAATTAAATCGACCAACCGGTGTAAGAAGCAGGTTCGTTTGGCTTTCAAAGGTTAAGAGGTTACAAGCTTCTGTGCGTGGCTTTGTCTACCTAGATTTTTTATTTTCAAATGTTGTATGGATACGGTTATACTTCAGCCATAATCAGATAGTGTCATCTAACCAATTCTGTTACATATAAAAAAAGAGGTGAAGAAGAAAAGAACGGAAGTAATTGGGCCGAATTTTACATAAGTTTTAATTTGCTTGTCATATGATAGGCCCTAGCTGTCTCGTTGTTGCATACTGGTCAAATTACACTGCCCGTTTTGATTTTTATTTCTAATCAAATGAGAAACGTTACTCATCAATGATACCTATTAACCTGATAAGTGTTCGATGAACTGTTATCATGAAATTTGCTTAAAGAATCGCTTTGGAAGCAAATTCGTAATTCAATACAATGTTAATAAAAGTATACTTTTACGATTATTATCTAGCCCCATTGTACGCTAAAAACCGTTGAAAAAAATCTCTTTGAACCTAAATTACTTGATAGCTGACTTCACTCTGACCTAACCGAGGCTAGTGACCCCATGACAAATTCAAAAAGGCATACTAATAGCAATAATATTGCTATTCTATTGATATTACGATTTGAAAGCATCCAAATTGCCATTTATAAAAGAGACTGATATAGCCCCGTTTAACATTGAATATGGCCGCCACTAGTCAATGCGTGATTGGCTCAAATTGACATGTCCGTCTTCGCAGCGGAAGCTGTCGAATTAAATTCAGCCTACTGGTACTACTGGGGATATAGTTTGTAGGATGTAATTGACTGATTTTATTTCAAACTAGCTTTTACCCGCGACTTTGTCTGCGTAGAAGACAATTATGTTAAATAATGTTTATGCAAAATTTGAAGTCCAATCTACTTCAAATCGAGGATTCACATTGTCCCATACCAACGTAGGAAACTCTTTTTCACCCCCTTAGGGGTAGAATTTCGAAAAATCCTTTATTATCGGATGCCTACGTTATAATAGAAACCCTCCAAGTTTCAGGTTTCTAGGATCAACGCTTCCCGCTGTGCGTTGATCATTCAGGACACAGTATTTTATATGTATAGTTAATAACAATGTAGTTACATAAATCTACATAAATGTATGTAGATTAATATGTAGAATATCGCTAATACATAGAATCTGCAGAACTTAAGGGCTTTAGGAAATCAATAGTTCCATTGACAATTTAATTTAAACGGATCCTTATTCCGGTGGTAAATATTTACAAACACTTTGTAGCGAGATTTTGTAAAAACTTTTTAATAATTTTTTTATTTCGGTTTCGAAAAAGACGATTCACGAAAGTTAGGAACTTATATTGCTACAGTTAAAATCATGTGTTAATAAAGAAGACAAAGGACTTTTGGATATCACAATATTTTTTTTCTTTCCTTCCCCGTAAAGAATAAAGCTCGATAAGCATCGCCCAACATGAATTTGTATTTTGTCACAAACTCCGTACTTCTTACGTCACCTTAATACGGTTTAATGCGTATTTCCATAATCGCATTCCCGAAGAATCATAGACAAGGATGACGAGCATTACAGCAACAATCGGATATCAAGCGGCGCGACTGACATGTAAATCGTGATCGACCCGGGACTCGAACCGGCTACCACGCACTACCGGTGCCACTGAGCTGACTCAGCGATTTTCTCCACACCTGCCGCTTTCTATGCCACAAAGTTAAACGTTAGTAGGAAATTAGGTTTTGTATTAAGAGCCGTAGAGTATAATCTTCGTTGGTTTAAATAGGAGATGTGTAAGCTCGGATACGAGATAACAATATCGTATTATTGTTAATTTGGGTATCGATAAATTTGTTACGCAACTGTTTAGTTTAGGGAGTACATTGACGCTGAACAAGCAATTGGGTGTTTTAAAGCAAAATTTCATTAACGATTTGAAGATATTTAAGTACATTTAAATACAAATTACGAGTATATTTAATTACTAAACAGCAGTTGATAAGCAGTTCGCTATAACATATATTTCGCTACATATTTTAGACATATTCGCTACATAGCAACTAAAGAGATTGTAACACAAACGATAAAAGGATCAATGAACCATGTCTGTAACAGATTATTTAATTTTTTATAATATTCGCTCATAAAATACATAACATTACACATACCTTGAATAATATCTTAGTAATATTTATAGAGATATTATTTCTTACATAACTATCTATAAACCCCACTATATAACAATTAACCCCAAAATTAGTTCATTACAAAACGGTTTTCACCTATTGTGTTATCTTCATATACATTTATATTTAAACACAAATACATACATGTTAACAAAAAATCCACCTAGCACATAAATACAATACATACGCCTGGGCGACTACAACGATCGACCTTCGTCAAAACGTTATCTACCGCGTCTTTATAATCATACGTCTTTGCCTGAGAACTTTTTTTTTTCGACCATAATTCCTTGATCCTCTTAATGCCAAAAAAAGTAAAGATGATGTTTTTAATCTAACATTTGAGAGATTGACAGGTCGGTTCGTTCCCTGCGGCCGGTTCAGGTAAAAACTTTGATTAAAAATGCTGAAAGCAGCCGTTCCGAGATTCTATCGGGCGTGGTTGCCTTTTTGTCTTTGGGATATGATATTTTTTTCTATAATTTTGGGTTTCAGCTGTTATGCTTGAGGTGGTTTTGAAGATTGGGGAGGAATAAGCGGTCTGTAAATCAACTGTAATTTAAAATTTTAATAAAACTTTTTTATCCCCTAGATTATAATCTGATTTTAATTTTAAATTTTATTATACCAACAATAAGTTATAAAATTAATGGTTTAATTGCAATATTCAAAGAAATATTTATCTACATAGGCTTGCTATTTTTACATATTATATTTAAGTTTAATTGTACATTAAAACATATTGTGTTTATCATTTTCTTGGTATAATTTGCAATCTTTTGGGATATCATCATAATAATTACTAATGCCTATGTTATAATTGTATACCTTTGTTACTATTAGTTAGATTAGTGTAATTTAACAAAAACGGCATCAACAGCCCAAAAACGAAAGATTTTTATTTCACAAACATACCTTCTACAATAACGCAAAGATTTATCTCATAAATCAGAAGGAGACAGAAAAATACTCATACCTATCACAGTCGCAGACATCTCAACAAGCAAATGCACCCTAGCGCGGCGGCCATTTCTCAAATTGAACGCATTCAACAGAAGCGGGGGCTCCGAAAAAAATATCGAACTAAACCATCCCCTAAAATTATTTTAGTGAAAAGAAAGGAACTTAATACAGTCCCCACCATGCCCCTGGCGCACCCCTCGGGTTTAAGTGTGGGTTGCGAGCGTAGAAGGTGTCTTTGTGTGTGTGCCCTCTGAACAAGCGGTTGACAGCTGCGTGTGGGAGAACGAAAGTCCCAGTCGGAATATTTTATGTCTATATCTGAAAAACTTGAATGTAGCACAAAAATTAAACGTAAATGTTTAACAAGTAAGCAAGACGAGGAATAAGACTATTAGATAATGACATAACTAAGGTAGAGAGAACTGAACGCCATATGGCACGATCCTTACACACCTCACTTGCTTCTTCAACATTCATGATCCTTTTCATACAAGCTCTATGGCTTTTATGAAGTTACATTTTCTAGTGAATACCATAAATGTTACCCACATCATCGCACATTTGACACACTTTTTGTATGAATAAATATGCATCTACCACGAAGTCATTTATGTTTTTTGTACCCTTATGTGGTGGTAAAGATAACATTATATAAGATAACGATAACATTTCGCAGAATTCGTCATTAAAACGATAAAGTGAAAAATCACAAATTCTGAGAAATTCTAATAAGTCGCACATTTTACTCTAGATAACTTTAGTTATCTGAGTTTTAAATAGATTTATAGGTACAATATAAATTAAAAAATAATTCTTAACAAAATCTTTATGGGGTCAGCAATATCGTCCTTGTCCTCATACCCCTTGTTTTGCAAGCGCTTAAAAGCTACAGTATTCACTTACCACCAAAAGCCGCATGATTATCTTCCACTTTCTAACTTAAGAAGAAATAAAAACATGGAAATAGCATTTTACCAGATAAAGGAATTCCATTTTTTTTTTACATAAACTTTAAATATTCCTTTTAGGAAATCTTGTAAAATTAAAATTTAACAACAATAAAAGTAATTCCCTTAAAAAACGTTAAATAAATAAAATTTAGTCCTTTGAAAAAAGCTCCATACAAATAATCTAAAAAGTCGACCCGTACTTTCGCTCCACCCCTACCTCAGTGCCGTACCGGGCGGGCGCAGCGTCGGGAAATCAACACATATGCGTGTGTGTGTGCGCACCACACACACACACACAAGCCCGCGCCCCACGAAGGGCACAAAAGCTTGGCCGACTGACTACCGTCGCAAGACATGTGCTATATGCCTGTTATATACACGTAGCTATCAGGCTTGGGTAGGCTGGAATGAATTGTGGAGTTCTTTTTTTAAACGTAAAGACGAATGTTATAACTTACGTTACAGAATGTCTTTTATTCTGAAATCAAATGTATCAGGACAATAAGAATTAGATACTCGTTCCTGATATTGTATGTCTTTAATTTCTATACTAAGTACATATAAATAATTATTATTATTTAGTAATAAATTTGTGATTTATTTACGGCGTACCCTTACAGCGTTACTTAAATAATTTTTAAAATGTAAATATTAATACATATAGTAATACATATATTTGCTAATCAATTAAAAGTGTATATTTGTACTTCTAAAATAAGTAGGTAGTATACCACTAGTACTTGTTTGACTTTGATTATGACACAATATTATACAAATACCAATCTTGTTATAATACAAAGTTTCTTCAAATATTCATACTCACGATAAATATGATTTTCAGAATAATATTTTATAATATTCGTATTGATTAAGAAAAAAAGTCTTTACGTAATTATGGTATACCTACCGCTAGATATGTTTTCTTTCATATTTAATCGTATAGTACCCAAGAATATGAGAATAAATCAAGAAATCTATTCAGGAGAGAAAAAATCCAGCCTCTCCGGTCTGCGTCAAGTTCGCCGTCTCACGTACGTTTCTACAGCTCTCAAATAACTCCAGTATGGATTACATCCACCCGACGACTTGAGCCACCCTATGACGACGGCGGCTGGCCCAACGGGGGAGACGTAGCGGTTACTGGAAACAGATTTTTTTTTTTTCTTTTCCAGACTGACACGCCAAGATACAAGTATAATATACAACACCAATTAGAAAAACGTTTTTGGAATTATCTTTCAATCTGGTAAATACTATCTACTAATCTTTGACATGTTTTCTAAGAACTATTACAACACAATTTTTCCATCAACGTTTTATGCACAAACATAGGTATATATCATCATAACATTCGCCAAAGGGGTAGTTAGACACAAAGGAGCAGAAGCTTCTTTAACACTTTTAGCAGTTGATTGCTTCAAAATAGCTAAAAAGAAAAAAATACAATGTTAATGATGCGATAAAATAATTAATTAAACACATTTTTCGCAGTTTTTCAACTCACCCAACTGAATTTTTACTTGATTGGTTCGATGGCGATGAAAGTGACCCTGGCTTATACGCCTAGAGTTGTTGTGGGTTCGATCCCCACCCAGGACAAACATTCGTGTGATGAATACTTGTGTTTGTTCTGTATCTAGGTGTTTATATCGATTTAAGTATATATTTATTTTGTAATACCACTGTTGATTCTGATATCCGTAATACAACTGCTTAAGCTACTTAGCTCGAAGTCAGATCAATGTATGTGATGTTATCTGTTTTTTTTTTTTGCTACTAATGGTAAATAATGATTGCAGGCGTGATTGCTTATGTAAACTAATATTTTGTTTTGTTACAGATCTACAATAGTTTACATACAATAATCGGTTTGCAAAATATCACCACTTGCACCACGACAGAGATATGCGCCATATTTACAAAGGGTGAGTACCCCTAGCAGACGACGATGTATTGAAATTTGTCGTCTCGCCGACGGCTCCAGCCCCGGCGTTGTGCTGAGTAATAAAGTTATTGACTCTCAGAACTCGCGGTGAGGTGTTTGACTATGTTTGGAAACTTGTTGGTGGGTGAAGAGTTCTGTAAACTTGTTCTTAGATTATTTTAGATGCTTTATATGGTTGAGAAACATGATGATACCTCCTTGCTATAATAAGCAGTACGAGGAAGTACTTCAGACATATTTGGCAATTATTTAGAGTGGCTATTTTGACTGATCGCAGAATATTTATTGTTAAAGTATCTACAAGGTACTTCAGCTTAAATATAATAAAAAGACGTAGTATATTTACCTACATACGTTTTTTTCTTCAGCTTATATATAACAAAAAAAACGACTAAATATGTACCTACATATTTACGAAAGAGGGTAGTTATTTGCAACGCAATTTTTTATTCTTTATATTTGAATCCATGGATTAAATGATGTTTGCTTAAGCAACGTCGTATAATAATAAATACAGATGGTTTTAAAATGACTCAACGTCAACACCAAATAATATTCTGGAATTGGAGGCGATCTTGTACCGCATCAATAAGGTAATTTTTATCATCTCAAATAATCGCTCATTGGTAATATACGTAACTATTGATTGTGGATTGTTCTAATTCTAATAATAAAAATATGTAAATCTTATTATTAAACAAAACATCCACACTAAGAATCAATTTGACAAAATACGAAAGTTGTTTAAATTCTGCAAGCCGACATGGATCTGCTAAACGTATTGTCTTGTTACCTAAGAGCCTCGCAGATTCGCAAGTCATTTGTCGGCGCCGAGCCATCCCCGAACTAGCCCCATGGGAGCTCACCTGCCGAATGGATCCACAGCGTTTAACCTTCGAGAGGAGCAGTCGAAAAACAGGAATCACTCAAGTTTTGCAGTTGCAAATACTTCGTAATGTTATACGTATATCAATAATTGTTTATTGTTGAATGAAATAATAAATTAAAAATAGATTTTTGTACAGCCTAAAATATGCCTGTCTAATAACAATGATTTCCTTTTGTAATGACGGGCGAAGCAAGTAAAACTAAAGAATATTTTTATCATTCTTCTTCCTTGCTCGTTGTGTTTATGCAGCTATGTAATAAAAAGGTGGTTTTCATCTATACTTACGATGCCAACATTTTGAACTCATTTTAGATTCCGCAATATACAAGATAGAGTCTGTATAATAGACTAAATTTTTCCCGGGCGGAGTTCTAAGTAGAAGCTAACATTCTATGAAAACCATTGTGATAACATTTATTAAACAAATAAATATCAGACTACATCACATACATTGATCTGACTCCGAGGTAAGTAGCATAAGCACTTGTGTTACGGATATCAGAATCAACAGTGGTATTACAAATATATACTTAAATATTGGATATTAACACCCAGACACACAACTAACACAAGTATCCATCATACAAATGTTTGTCCTGGGTGGGAATCGAACCCACAACTCTTGGTGCATGGGGCAGGGTCACTACCGAATGCGCTATGGAGCCAGTAAATATATTGCTATTTTGTTAACTATCATTGCATCTTTAGAATGCATTAAACATAAATACACAATTAAGATGAATTCCTCGATCGACCTGTTACAACGGTACGTAAAATTTCGTTTGTGTCACTGCTCACCCGTTGTTTTTCCTTACAGTTCCGCAAGTCACCACTTCCCTAATCAGTCCCGCGGGACCCTCACCTGCCGGCTCCCGGATCGAGTGTTGCGCCGCCCTTTGTCTATTCCTTGGAGAGCTGGTCAGCAAATTAAACGAACGCCGGAAGATTTTTTTCCTGGAACCTTAGTAATTTTCTTCTTAGTGTTATGCCCCGTTTTTGGTCAGAGACCATGATGATAGATATAATGAGTTATTATATATATATATATATGATACTATCACATAATAAATCAGACTACATCACATAGGTAAATGAATCTGACTCCGAAGTAAGTAGATTAAGCACTTGTGTTACGGATATTAGAATCAACAGTGTATTACAAATATATACTTAAATATTCAATATTAACACGCAGACACAGAACAAACACAAGTATTCATCATACAAATGTTTGTCCTGGGTGGTGATCGAACCCACAACTCTTGGCGCATGGGGCAGGGCCAGTATTCCATCTTCGTACGTAGTTCTCCCCTTTAGAAAAGGAATCCAGATAATTTGGATCTTAGTTACACAACCATAGTTATCAAATATGTAGGTTTCCTCACAATGTTTTTTACCTAAGCCGAGCTAGTGGTATAATCACATGCTTAGATTTGTGAAAATTTGAAATTCACAATATTAAATGTTGTTAAGTAATCAGGCGTTTTTGTATGTTTCAAAAATCTATGTAAACTAGCCTACATATACAGCACCACGACGATTACGACCATCCTACAAGGATATAAAACAAATGTTCAATTCCAATAGTGTCTTCCGAATTACAAACTTTTCTTTAATGTAAGTAAAGGTTTATTTTCGATGATTTCGACGATTTCGATCGATATATGTTAAACGATTTACTCATTAAATACAATAATTCATGTTACCTCACTATCTATCCACTTAATACAACAAACGTTAAAACTAAAGTATAATTACTCCATCGAATCACATTCGGCCGGTATCGGAGGCTATCAATAACTTGGGACTCGGCGCTCCTCTCGATGCTGATGGATGGACGAGGTGAGCTGACCTGATGCCTGTTGAGTTCGTTCCTGTACCAGCCTACCGTCACTTCGGATTATATCAAATTAATCGCTTCTTTGCACGGCCGAGTCTGAGATATATCAAATTCTTGAATACATTAGTCTTTTCGCATCGTGTGCAAATTTTTGTACCTACCGTGAATGTTATTTTTAAGCAACCATCTAACAACTTGTCATTAAACACTTGCAACTTAATATGAACCAAAAAAATTTAAAGTAAAGACTTTTATTTTTAAGTAAAATGAAAAATATTTAAAAAACGATTGTCTAAGAAGTCCATTTCGATTAAACTTTTATGTAAGCTTGGAAGCTTTTTATGTTTAAAACGAAAAAACGCATTAAAAAAAAACATAAAACTCACGATAACTTATAAATGAACCTATTTGCAGCTGATGCGTTGTTTGATAGTCAAATCACAACGCTTACGCACACCTCGAGAGACGTTCTACGGTAATTCTATGCCCGCTAACTGTAAAATTGCTACCGAACAGCCCGACAAAAGGTCCCAAGAGATTTACCCAGAAGAAATACTAGCGGCAGACTACTGTACCATAAATCCATCAAATCTGGACAGTAGCAAATCCTGTTATTTGCATACAAACTGACCAACAATGCCTTTTTGTCTAACTGCGAGAATCTAACTCTTTGACGCGCCGTTACAAAAAGGGTTATTGTAATGCCTTTGACGATTTGCGAGCCGTAAATCTATTTTGCGACTAATTTGCAACTTTTTTTATATAGTTTTTGTGAGTTGTTTTTGTCGCCTACTTTATTGCTTCAAAATGGCTTGTCATCCTAGATTGGAATGTTGATGGAATATTTGAAACTTCTGGTAAGTTGTCTGGTATTTATTGTTTGAAATTTTAGTTTTTATTGGGGTTAATGTTTCAATTGGTTTTCGATAAAAGTAGTTAGTGTGTTCGTTTTATTAAAATGTATGGTAATATGAATTTATGGGGTAATTTACAATTAAAATTTAGATTTAGATTTAAAATTTTGTTATGGTAACACTAGATTATATTTTTTTATAAGCTTCAGTTAGTTATCATTGAGTTTTATAATCTTTTCTCTTTTTTCTAATTTCACCTTTCTTTAATAAGTTTATATAATTTAATTGTTTAGTTCATAAACAATAAAACGAAACTCAATCGCGAAAAATATTATTTGAGTCTATTCAAATTCAAAAGGCAACCTGCAGTAGATAGGTATCTAGTTAACAATCCAATGAGGAAGAGACTGACATCAAAGATGCCCGTCGCTAATTTCATTCGCGCCGATGAAGCTTATGCATATAGCCTTTCATGGTACTTAATAGGTAATACCTATACAGGTGTAGGCAATTACTCGACTTGATACCTCAATACACGTCATGTAAGTTTTAAAGTCAAGACAAAACACGATCGGTATTCCCCAACGGATAAATTAAAATGTCTTAACTGAGGCCGCTGTGGTCGGAAGTTGAAAACACATTTCTGGCAACTATAAATAGCATTTATTGATGTACTCGCTTTTAATTATCTACATGTATCGATCTTTTCCCGTTTTTAAAATAAATAAATTAATTAGTAATCATTTCCAAATATTTACGGGATTCATGAAATAGGATCGTGATCCGTCTAATCCGTTAATAGTTTCCGAATACCTATTGTCAGACATTACACTGAACTGTAACGTATAGTTGTATAATTCTGATCAATCGAATTTAGACACGCTTTTTCACTCGAAGCTTTATCAGTGTCGTAGTTTTCAAGCGCATTCGATAAGGCAACGAACATCGATTAGCTATCGAATCGAAGCGACATTTCGATATCGCGACCATTCATACCTTACCTCGGGTAAGTGGGTCAGCGACGTCACCGTAAAAGTTTTAAAACAAAACACGGTCGTCCACATCTCGGCAGCAATGATAAAACCGTGTCGGGGCTCGGAGGAAGATACGTTGCGTGCGGCCACACAATGAGCCGACGACGTTGATTGATGAACGCGCATTCAACGAATACATTACGATTTTTGCTTTCATTTCGTTCGATACGAGTGTCACAAGGTTATGATATCGAAGCGATGGTTACGAACGATCGGTGCGTAGGCGAGGACTCTTAGATTCGCGACAGGAATGTTCGAGATTGCGAAAAGTTACATCCTTTATTTGTATCTGGCTGAATGTTGTCTGAGTGGCTGTTTTATGTTAAAGCCAGAATTGTGTATATTGTAGGATCATAGGTTGTAATTCTTGCATTGATATACTTACATATTCATATTAAATAAGTACAATATTCATGTGCATAAAGTGTTCAAGTGTTTATGATAATGAAATAGAGTATCAATAGATTTTTGAATTATTTGTTTATGTTTATTAATTAAAATTAATAAATTAAATTTAATAAACATAACCAATAAAAAATATATCTAATTTTGTCTCTCAATTCCTAATGCATAGTTTAAATTCTTAATAACCTAATATTACTTCTATGATATTGCTTAAATATTCAGGATTTGCGAGAAAATAAAGAAACACAAAATGTATTCACATTATTACTATATTTATTGGTTTGTATTCACAGTTCTCCTATTTTAGTTACAAAACAACTTTTCCCGATTAAAATAAAATTCCACATTTTCGTACCTAATACTAAGTCATTGTCTACATCACATAATTCTGCTTTATGGATGTGTCAGGCTTACACGAAAGTATACATGCATTGTTAAAAATGATCTATAGTTATTACAAATTTAATATACCTACACAAAGTAATATAATTAATATCACTATGTACTGAAATTAGAAAACCTTACCAAAAATTCAACTGGGCCTTTTAATGTCTCTTTTTATTTTACCAGTTAACTAGTTATACACTTAAACTATTAGTATATTTTCGTTTAAGCCTCCGAATATTTAAATAATGTATAATGTACCATATTAACATTTTTATACTTTATACATAACGTGAACATCTACCCTTCTGTAAATAGTATGCTGTATTCGTATCTATGACACAGTTATAATGGGTTAGATAGTTAATATGTTGTTTAAGTTAGTTATAATTACAACAAATAATACAAAAGTAACTGCGAATGTATATGGTGAGTATGAAATCATCCAAAATCGTAAAGCTATTGTTCCATAAAACCAAACAATTAGTCAAAAGTTATTTGTATTAACTTCGTAAGATTTGATATATAAGGTATATTTTGATCATGATACACAAAAACGTCACTTGTTATACATGATATAACGTTAATTAGCTAGTCTGTTTTTCTGTATAAAAAAAATCAATATTTATTGGGTGTACTCTACCCTTCGTCAGATTGACTGAACTGCACAATTTCATATTCACCTTCTACTTAATATTTATAATAAATAATAAATATATTTCTATTACTGACAAATAATTCCTACTGTATAACATTTTAAGATTTCCAGACTCTCAGATTCATACGACATCATTTCACACTTTAACTGTAAAGAAACTTCTTATATGGAGAATCTAATAAGGCAAAGCATTTCTATGGGTGAACCTATAATTTCAAAGCTTACTATTGTATTTTGTGATTAAATTCGATACTATGCCCAATTTATTCACTGAATCAGATTGGTAGATGTCTTGTCAAGTGGTTTCTATGTACATTACAGGTATTATGAATTAAAATGGTAACTCTGTTGGTTGAAAATTCGAAGGATTTCGGTCAATCAAAATTATCATCTTACAAGCGAAAATACTGTGTTTCATTAAAACTATAACTCTATAATAGTGTACTCATAAATAGTGTTATTACAGTTCACGACAATGACTTAAATTAAAATGTACAAATTCAACACTCAGATGTTTATTATCTACCCTAAAATAATAATAATCACACTTTTGACATTGTAAAGTTTTCCACTTAACTATCCAAACATTGAATTATGACTGGTTACTCTATGAATACTTACACGAATTATCATATTCTTAATTTAACTAATTTATTCATCACTTTATTACACCTTATCGACACAGAGGAATGGTTGTTACAGAAAGTTCGTTAGTGAAAATATAGCATCTTCTTTACACTTAGATTATAAGGCGGTGAGACCGTAGTCCGATTTGATGACCGGTTGGGTGGTGGGGTTCAGTCCCGTGCCGCATCCAGCGGACCCCACGGGGGAGCCGTGGGCCGAGAGGCTAGCGAGCATTGCGGGGTCCATGCCTCCGTGCATGCTCATCATGTGGAGGTGATGCGGCGTCATCGGGTGCCCAGCATTCATCTGGTTCGGATGAGACATCGGACTGATCGCCGGATCGTGCGTCAGATTCTGCTGCCCACCAACGCAGTGAAGATCATTCATAATGTTGTCCGTCACATTCTCTATGCTGTCGGGCCTCCCGTTATTGTTGGACTTCTTCTTGTCATTATTATTTGTATTCTTATTCGATCTACTCTTTGGTGTGGCTTTAGCCGTGGTCGTGGTCACTCCCGCCGGATTCGTTTTTCTTCTTACGTTTTTGGTGTTGGGCAATTTGTTGTCCTTTTTCCACTTCATCCGTCTGTTCTGGAACCAGATTTTGATTTGTCGTTCGGAAAGGACTAGAGTGTGGGCTATCTCTATTCTTCTTCTCCTCGTTAGATATCTGTTGTAGTGGAATTCCTTTTCCAATTCTAATATTTGGTGTCTGGTGTATGCTGTGCGTTGGCGCTTCGGTTCCATTCCCGGCTGGAAGGTCCCATTGGCTGTAAAAGAAAATTTTAATCAGCATAGAATATAATATATTTTTGTTTGATGTAATATCTAATTAAATCAACAATAACGGTATTACTTTACACGGCTGGATGTAATATTAGATTTGATTTAAAAGGAAAGAGTTTACGGATACCCTCATACTAATAATTAGTATGATGATGGAAAATATATAAGTCTACAGAAATATGAGAGCCAATATTGATGAATCTCAAGAAGAAATTTATAAAAGCGATTAAACTACTCATCGACTCATTCGCTTAAGGGACATCACTGTACTAAGTGGACGTCTTTCATAATTTCCTCTGATAGTCTCAACACAATATAATTTCAAGTTGTCAAGTCGACTGGTAAATTGGAAATTCAATACTAGAATTATGTGTAAGTGGCCGGACACTGGCAATGACACATCATAAATCCTCTGTAGTTGCTATTAGGTTTTAAAGTTTTGAAATATTTTATCATGTTATTCATTTTGTAGAGTTTAACAGCGGAAATATATAACATGTAAGAACTGAACTGGATGGATTGAAAACTTTAATGATAGATAAATGGATGAAATCATTACGTACATCTCCTAACGTTATATCCCGCGATCAGATCAGGACCCTAGACTTAGTGAGATCGAAACATATATAAAACGGAGAAAATGTAGAATAAACCATTGTCAAGTTCCATATATTAGAGCCCGAGTCTACTTTCTAGTTTCATAGTAAAATATATATCAAATTCAATTCGATTGCTGTTAGCATTTCCACTGTGATAAATTTTCCGTTTAATAAAAACTGACTTAGTACAAACCCAAGAAGCATCATACAAATTACCACTTTTATCGCATACAATGTTCCCGATGATAAAGTCTATTATTCACCATCAGTGTGTGTTGCTGTACACACCATAGACTATGTGGATTATACAGGAAAATGGCGTATTGCGTGTGAGAGCACCGTGCTGAATAATGTATGTGGCAACCTCAGGGGCCCGCTAATTAATGTGCATAATAATTACACATGCACGTTCATGAGCTTCCTTTTTTGTTTTGATTAATTGAGGCTAGCAAATTAGTTCGGTTTTTCAAACAATATACGGGAGAATACTGACACTATCCTGTAGGAAATGGTGGGTGGATGTTTCGTACATTTTCGTTGCGTGGAGTATCTTTTCAATATTTTGTACTTTTTTTGGCGAAATATAGGCTTTATTTTTATAAAATCGTTGTAATCTAACAAAAGGTAAAGTTGTTTATACTTTTAACTTATTTTGAATTAGTTCAAAAAGCTGTCCGATACTGTTTCACGCCAAAGCCATTAGACTGATTTTGATGTCATTTGGTACGCCAAGAACGATAACGCTAAGAAAGCATAATTTTGAATAATTATACTTTCTTAATATATTTTAATTAAATATATGTCCTACAGATTGTATGGTAACTTCTTTAATAGATGACCCCAGGCAGATCCGCTGGTAAAGTCTAGTCTACCTACAACATTTATTGTACTATTAGATACTTACTTCAATAGCAATAGAGATGAGTTATGATGTGTTGTATGTTTACCATTATGCACCTGTACGGCTGCATAGTGCATAGCAATGCAACTTGCGTTGCTTGATTACGTGCAAATTGATTGATGGGGAATTAATAATCTTATTGTTACTAGGTGTTCGTGTGATGGCGTATTTCGATGTGACAAATTATTTCGTAGTAAACCATCAGTGTCTTATTTGCTAGCTTGTTATATTTATATGTCACGTCATATTCATTATCGATTAGTATATTGGGCGAAATAAAGAAAAATAGTCTTTGCCTGTGACTTCGTCTACGTAGGTATATCATAGAAATATGCGAGAGTGGAAAATTACCGTATTTCGGTTCTCTCTGCTTAGTTCGCTAGGAAATGGCGTGAAGCCGGTCATTTAGTTAGAAAATTATATAGAAATAGATATTTGGGATAAGTTATCATATGGGTGCATTAATATATTAATATTATAATGTATTAAATAATTAATGCGAAAGAAAGTGAGAATCAAACATCCTCGCAAATATGTATGTTCTTCTTATATATAAAAATTAATTGCTGTCCGTTAGTCTCGCTAAAACTGGAGAACGGCTGGATCGATTTGACCGATTTTGGTTTTAAAATATTGGTAATCTTTTAGGGAAGGTTTGTACGGTAAGAAAATATGGAAACATTACGAGGAAAATATTAAAAGAAAATCCGAGAACGGGGCGTTACGAAGTGCGTTGGGACAGCTAGTTAATTAATAATTATGCTATTAGTAGGAGAAAATAAACCGATGTAAGCATCGGTACTAATATAACTCCTCCTTTCCCCTACTACGGAAGACCAGCGTCGTGGAGCCACTTGGTGCCCGACAAATGCTGAGTAGATGCCTTTTTAGTGTCACTTATGTACTTGTGTTTGCGTATTTTGTGTAATTTTGTAACATTTTGTGACACTAAATAAATTATTTTTCTTTCTTTCTTTCTTACTTTTGAGAAATTGGAATTTTCTTTGAAAAATCTTGATGTAATGCTGCAATGGAAAAATATATTCGGAAAATCCTCACAAAATGGAACTTGATCATTAAATCAAAAACATTTAAATACATATTACAATAATAGCGAATGTTTATTTGTTTGCTTTTACGTCTTGACTACATGACGCATCATCATCGAAATGTTAGATACGAGTAGTGCATTACATCCAGAATAATACTTAATTCCCGATATAATCCCCGGATAAAACAATCTAAATTCCACTCTAGATCTGGATCTAGATCACATTTAAATCTCGATAGTATTTAATCGAAGCCCTGGAAAAGTAATTGAGTACATAATAAATAATAATAATAATAAATAAATAAATATCACACTACATCACATAAATTGATCTGACTCCGAGGTAAGTACCTTAAGCAATTGTGTTACGGATATCAGAATCAACAGTGGTACAAATATATACTTAGATATTCAATATTAACACCCAGACACAGAGCAAACATAAGTATTCATCATACGAATGTTTGTCCTGTGTGGGAATCGAACCCACAACTCTTGGCGAATGGGGCAGGGTCACTACCGAATGAGCCATCGAGCCAGTCAACATAAACTAAAATACCTTTATTCCGTATTCGTAACTACCGTTGTAATAGACTATCAAGTAGCTGTAGAATAAAGTCATCGCCGACGGAAAGTTGGAAGTAATTTCCTATTTCACTTGGAAGGAAATTGCCTTTACATCAACTCAATTGGAAAGAGGCGCGTCTACAATGGTATTATTGGAAACCATTGTTCAATGAAGTTAGTTATTGTGTACGTTATTCATGAATTATTGTAGAAAATGTTAACATGATTTTTATATCTTCGGAGAGCGGATGTTTAACAGAATTGGGCTTATTTTTTTGTTCAGAGTGATTTTTTACTATTAAACTAAGTTTAGAATAGATACATAAAATAAAATCAGACAGATCTGGATAAAATTCGTCACGGAGATTCATTTTATAGTCTAGAATATGAACAACTTGTTGTCTGGGAAGTTAGTTAGTTGGGCATGTGTTTTTCGCACTTAGCCTCATAGCTCGGCCATTGTGCGTATGATCACTGTACCACTACAATGATCATGTCTGGGGAGAATGCATAAATCCCAAGATAATAAATGAATAAATAATATATAAATTCAGACTACATCACACACATTGATCTGACTCCGTGGTAAGTAGCTTAAGCACTTGTGTTACAGATATCAGAAACAACAGTGGTATTACAAATATATACTTAAATATTGGATATTAACACCCAGACACAGAACAAACACAAGTATTCATCACACGAATATTTGTCCTGGGTGGGAATCGAACCTACAACTCTTGGCGCATGGGGCATGATCACTACCGAATGCGCCATCGAGCTAGTCGAGATAATGTCTCACTATAACTCGACGAATATCTTAATTAGTAGGATATCGATATCTTATTATCTTTAACTCAAAATTTGTTGTATATTTAAATTAATTACGTATCAGCAGCATATTTTGAGATAGGTTTACCATTAAGCATGCGATATAGTTTATAGTATCTATATAGTATTATATGTAAAAATAATATAAACTAAACGTACGCAAATAGTCACGACGTTGAGTTATT